>CM046395.1:44282500-46682500 GCA_025413875.1 Rhododendron molle | reverse complement strand
GCCTTTACTATCCAACAGTATTTATTGGTTATTAATGACTGTACTCGAGCGGAGAAAAACTAAGGGTCTGTTTGGAACCCATGGAAAGGAAAGGAAAGGAAAGCAAAATAAAAAAATTTTCCTTTCCATTGTTTGGTTGGAAGAGAAAGTGTGAAGAAAATAAGGATTTTAAGTGTAATGAACAGTAAATTTTCCCTCCCATTTTCCTCTCATTTTCCTTCCCTTTTATTTTCCTTTCCTTTCCTTTCTTTTCCACTAGTTCCAAACAGAGCCTAAGAGAAATGCTAAGTGGAAAGAGAATGAACAAAGAAAAGATTTTTAAAATGTATATGAACGGTTTGGATTTACTGTGCAGTAAATTTGAGCCATTCATGACGAAAAAGGAATGGAGGCACTCCTCAAATTAATAACCGCAAAAGGAAGTGCTAAAATCAAATTAGAAAATGTCAAAATTAATCTTCATATAAATTTGTTTTAGCAATTATCAATTTAAAGAATGTTAAAATCAATTACCAAAAAAATTAGATATTGCGGATAGTGGGGTTTGGACTTCGGACTGAAAAAATGGATTATCGGGCGGTTGGGTAAACAAAAATACTAAGAGCAGGGACAACTTGCAGGGATCCTTGCAGAGATAATCGCGTTTGGCCCCATTCCGGATCCCAAAAAAATCTAGAAAAATATAAATTTTTGTTATGGGGCCCTGTAAAAAATCAGCTCATGCGGATATCGGTAAGTATTACTTTTGGATTCGTAGGGGCAAACTGAGCAGTTCGCCCCTATAAATCCAAAAGTAATACTTACCGATATCCGTAGGAGCTGATTTTTTACAGGGCCCTATAAAATAATATTCAAAAATTTATGGATATTTTTCTAGATTTTTTTGGGACCCGGAATGGGGCCAAACGCGATTGTCTCTGCATGAGTCCCTGCAAGTTGTCCCTGCTCATAGCAGGACTGTTGGGTAAACCCACCTGCAGCGGCAGTTGGTCTACTTTGTGCAGATCCGTTTTGATGATCCAAGTGTCTACTTTGTAGAACTTGTTAAAAATTTCAGTCTTTCCAAATTTCATGCTGTCAAACCTTAAGAAGTTGGCCTAGTAATCAAGTCTTAGGATTTAGAGGTTTGTTTCTCTTAAGATCTCAGATTTAAAACATTTTAGATTATATCAACTGTTTAGGAATTGGGCTAACAGAACTTTGTTATGCCTTTATTTGGGACCTTCACAATTGGACAGTAGAATTGATCCTCAAAATTAATCGAGGTGCACAAAAGATTAGTCCGAATTTGTTCATCCCCTACAAAAAAGAGGAACACCCCCCCCCCCCCCACAGTATTAGCTCTTACCATCTTATGGGCCCACACTAACCCACCCCATTCTCATATGTTTATCTATGGCTAGTTCCACTATTATGCACAAAAAATAATTAGTTCCACTAACTTTTTCTATTATACAAACTAGATTTTGATTTAGGGACAATGTTTGGAAGGCAAAACCAGTTATTTTGAGCTCCGTGTTTGGAATTTCTCATGGTACATCAGATATATTGATCTTTTATCTCTTCAAAACATGTTTTTCGTTGAGAAAAAAACGATTAAAATCGCTTTGATCCAGCAAATCTGAACCGATTTTTCTCAATAGCAATGTATTTCGAAAAAGATATCAATCGATATTTGATGAGCATAATTTTTTTTTTTTTTTGCAGGACTGGAGTTCTCAACGAGTTTCTGAACAATTTAAATCATCAAAACAAACACTGCACGAGCCCGAAAATAGGCCGACTTCACTCTGCAGCAGGGAGTTCAATTCCTTTGTTGTAATGACTACAAAAAAAAAAAAAAAAAAAGAAATGCTAAAAATAAGGCACACATTTTACATAAAAGTTCTTAGAGGTGGCTTTATTCAGTTTGAGTTTTAGGAAACTTTTCAGAGTAACGAGGAGAGAGATAAAAAAAAAAAATGAGAGTATAACATTTGAAAAGAAAATTTGTTAGAAACCATGCATACAAAGAAATGGTTGGGTCTAAAACCCCAGACGAACACATCGCAATTTGAAGTTTTTTATTACGTATATTCGTCAATTTAATGCGAAAATAAAAATACAAAGAAAGACGATAAAAAAAGAGGGTGAGCCTACCACTGAAAAGGAAAGGAAAAGGTCGGTGTAAAGTTGAGCAGTGATTGGGTGTCCCGATGCGCTAATACGTGGAGCAAACCAATTTGTCGGCACTTGACAAGTCAAACGTCACCACCTAAACAGCTTTGTTGATTGCTCCAATATTTTGACTTTTTTTTTTTTTTTTTTATTCTAAAAGGTTGGTGAGGATTAATTGGGAAAAATCAGAACCACTCACAGTAATTTTGCTTTGTTCAGTTGTGGGTTTTGAGTTGTGTTTTTGAATAAAGGTAAAGAGAGAAATGAGAGTAATGATTATGAAGAGAGATAAAAAGTAGAGAGAGATAGAGTGAAAATGAAAGTAATGATTGAAAAATTAGAGAGAGAAAAAGTAGAAAAATTACTTTATCTAAAACCCTGAGTTTGGAATTCCAAACCGAACAATGACTTACTTTATGGATGGGTTAGGCTTGTTTAATCATCAGTAGTGATAAGGAAAGATTACTTGAGAAAAAAATCATTTTAGACTCAGGTCCCATCAATGCCACCTTGAGGTTTGTTTAGCTATCTGTAGAAGAATATCGCTAGCATCTCGACTAATCCTGAAATTCTGAAGTTAAATAATTTGTTTGGATTGAAATTTGAAAAGTTTTTTTGAAAAATAGTAGGGGTAATAAGTGGAGAGCAATAAAAAGAGAAATGTGAAAAGTAGAAAGAATCTAGGAAGAATTTTTTGAAAAATTCTTTTTAAATTGAGAAGAGAACAAGGCAAAAGATTAGACAAATCATCAAGTGGCTCCAAAGTTTGAAATTTTGGACTCCATAGAATTCAAGCATGCATGCGACCTCCTGAAAGGCGAACCGGCTTAGGGTGGAGATTGAAGTGGTTAGAGTTTGGGTGGGCAGGTCCTTGGGTGGTCCGAGTTAGGGTGTTTGAGTTTTTATTTGTTTTATTTGGGCGTTGGGTTGAGTTTTAATGTTTCGTTGTTTTGGACTTTTGTAGACCTTGGGGGGCTTGGGCTTTGCTATCGAGATGTATTATCTACGTAATTTTTTGTTACATCCCCTTCCCCTTTCCTCATTTATAATAAAATTTAATTTTTTGCCGATCAAAAAAACGAAAAGCGAACACTTAATTGTTTGCTCATACTCACTCAGTCAAATCTTTTAAGGCTAATTTTATGTTGCATTTGGTGTTTTACAAGAAAGCGTAAATTCACCTTTTGCTTCATTGGATCACTTTCAACGCACTTTTTTTCCCCCTCTGCTTCATATTTCTTATGCATGGTACAATATATATATATTTTTTATTGATATCCAATATTTCAATCTATTTTTATTGTGCATACCAATGAATTTATATTCATCTTAATGATGATTCAAAGCAAAAATTGGTTGGTGATACAAAATATTGATAAACTTTGTAAGTACCAAAGTACTTTTTACGAGTAGAAAAATATATAGAATCATATGAAAGGTTGGCATTGCTAAGTGGAGGCATAGGTGTGTTATCAAAACTAAAAAGGATAAATCCAAGAATAAACTTTGAAAATAAAATAAAATCCCGGCCGAAAACATGAGACTTCAATCGATTGGCTAACTTTTTTGGTTAACAAATTAAAATGTGAAAGATTTGGTAGCTAGGGACCAGGAAAACCTCTCACATCCATTGCATTGAACTGAAAATAAAGCATAACAAGTTGTAAATTAACCAGACTAATTGAAAGAAATATATTTATTAGTAATTTAGAGAATTAATGTCTAGCAGTAAATATGAAAATCAAGCAAAGACTACAGAAATCCCTTAGCAAATGCAATTAACATTACTACATGTGTTGTAGCTCTCTGACAGATTAAAGATACAACCATGAAAAAAGGGAGTACTCCATACCCTCCACACCAAAAAAAAAAAAAAAAAAAAGGAAGAAGAATTTAAGCAGCAGCTGCAGGCTTCAAATTTCACACAATTTGGCAATGGCATGTGGTCACTTCATTAGCCATCTGAGATGGGGTTTTTATTGGTATTACCCATTTTTTGCCTTGGAAACTTCAACTCTGGCCATGATCCCAACCATTACCTCTCTCTCTTATTTCGTTGGAGCTAAAAAAAAAAGACTTTTTCCTTATCTGCAAATTCAGAGGACAACAAGCTAGAAACCACATCTCTAGATCTCTAGAACAATATCTGCAACACACACACAAAAAACAAGTTTCCAATTTTTAATCTCTGAATTTCGAGCTTTTCGATCGTCGTATTAACGCAATTGTTCTTTCGTAATACTAGCCTCTGGTCGCATGGAATGCATGTGCAAGTAATAGCGTAATTTTCTGGTCCGCAAGTTGATATAATGGGTAAAAGAGTGAGTGATTTTTAGAAATGGCTTATTTGTTCAAAAAATTGGAGTGGGTAGTAGTTGCAAACTTAGGCTAAGGAAAAGTTTTGTGCAGTTGCAAAAACAAAGAACACGAAATTTGTGTTTTTTCTTCTTCTTTCTTTTAGCAGTGCTACATGTTTTGAAAAATATATTTTCATACACAAAATAAGTTTAGGTCCAAGACAAACACTTGCGATGGAATATTCTACACTATTTGTATGTACGAAATAGCTTTTACGGGATCCCTAATATTTGTCTTCGCTTTATTGGACTTTCTGCCCTTGTACCCTTCATCGAGCTTTTATAAAAATCTTCTTTTGCCGATCAAAAAAACATATTTGCTTTCGCTTTATATATTGGTGTAGATGAATGGCTGTTGTAAGCATTTTAGTTCCGTAAGTAAGTTTGATTGTGTGAACGAGCTTGAATAGAACTCACAGTCAGAATCAGTCTTGACCCACTTAGAACCATCACTTGTCTTCTTCCGTTTTTCTTCTTCTTCTTCTTTGCCCTTTATCATCTTCGGAGTTGGCCTATCCTCCAAAATTTTCTTTACTGATGATGCCCTTGAACAATTCTGTGGGTACATCTTCTTTGAAAGCATTGTCCTCAAAAGCTGCAGGTCAAAATCATCTCATAACTAAATACATTAACCTTACATAGAAAGGAAAATTCTATGTTTAAAATAGAGATGAAGTGACCGATATTATCTGACGTGAGACATATGACCGACATCACAAAAACCTTCGAATGTGCACCATATGCCTCACGATCTGATAAATCTGTCACATATGTGATTAGTTTTTGCGCACTTTTTCTCGGTGTTATGTGGGTATCTACGTAACGTAGAATTTTATATATATACCTTCTCCATCCTTGATTCTTGAAATGTATCTCTCAAACTGGGAGAAGGTCCAAACCCACTACTGCAAATAAACTTCTTAAAAAGGAAAGAAACCGATTTCTTCCCAAGTGCCTTTCTGTTCTTCTCCATGCAAACGTCTTTGCACCTATCAATAATCACTCTTATAGTTCTGTCGATGTCTTCATCATCTTTATCCCCAGAGACGCTGCAACCCGCAGTCGAAATCCGCCGGCTAACCTCCAAACTTGACGGACAGTTGAGGAATCTATCCAATGGGAGGTCTGCAGCATTTTGGATGTCTCCTTCTACTTTGGTGGTAGCCGGAGCGGCCTGTTTTCGTCGTAATAGCTTTGTTAGTTCTTTCTGGAGCTTTCCAACTTCTTCCGGTGTGAAATCTGCTAGTTCGTCTTCGTTGGACGAAGATGGGCTTTGATGTTGTTGAGGATTTGGCTGCCTTTGATCTGAGGTTTGATTAGTATTTTGGTTTCCAAATGTTCCAATAGCTAGCAAACCGTGAGGCCAGTCGCCGAATTCTTCTTTTGCAGGCTCATGTTTCGGTTGCCCTACCAAAATGGATCAAATAACAAAAATTAAGATATTTTGTTTTCTTTTTCAGTTTGCAGTTTTTAAAAAACTGAAGTGGATCCAAAAATGGCCAACAACTGAATGGACTGGACCGTCGAGTCTCTTAAAGAAACCGGAGAGGATCCAACTCCTCAAAATTAGCGAAAACAGCAGCTATCTTTGTGTCAGAAAGTTAATGAGCATCGTTATTACTCTTACCTTTTCACATAACGCACCTGATCGAGTGGGAGTAAAAACAGGACAGAGAATTAAGGGTGAGAGAGTAGAATAAGGATCGATAGTGCGAGCGAATACCAATAAATTTTTTGTTAAGACCCATTAAATAAATTTGACTGATCGTTAATCCCTGGATTCCGAAACAGAACTTGGCCTGTCTTGGACTTGGCATCATTACTAAATTTTGGTGCTAAACAAAGCAAAGTTAAGGTAATGATGGCTTCAACAGTGATTGACCGGTAAACTAGTTTATCTCAATGCTAATATAAGTGAACTGTGGAGTATTAAATTAATAAGGAGGGGACAGGTTTGTGATCACCTGGACCATCTTGTCCTTAGAGGCCGGTTTGCTACGGACACATTCCAATTTTTTAAGTTGGTTTTGAAGTCTGTAAAGTTGCCTAGTTTGGTTTGGAGGATGCGTATGGTCGCTATATGTGGAATGTTCATGTCAACTTGCACTTCCAAAATTGGTCTAAACGTGCAATGCAATTCTACTGCTCTCTGCAATCCCTATATATATATATATATAGTAGTATTGCTTTGTAAACTTAAAAGTCAGCAAAAGTAGAAACTCTCTTCGGTTAAATTACCGATAAGGTTGATAAACGAACTAAGCTACTCTACTCTAAGTACAATTCATGCTTTCATTTGTTGAGAGATCATTTGAGATCGGTTTGTCATGTAAATAAATCAAGCTTTAACTCTCTTTTTTGGGTAATGTAGGGTGTCTCAGGTCAGCTTGTGCACCTTAGACTAATCCCTACAGTCCATTCCATGGCTGTTTCACACGCTAATGCATAGGGTGAAGTGGCTCCAAGAATTGCTGGCAATAAGAATTGAACCTGAGACTTTAGGCGAGAGTAAATTCCCTAAGTCCCAAACCAAGACCACTTGGCCAACCCCTTGGGGTAAAGCTTTAACATTTTTCTGAACTCGTTAATAAGCCTTTAAATCAGCTTGAACAAACTACAACTTGAATCGTAGTTTGAACAAGCCAAAAAAACTCAAGTTACTCGTGATCAGCTCGATCAAATTTGTTTGAGATTTGTAAACAAATCAAGGTCAAATAAATTTCTAAAACCTTATTAAGATTTCAAATCAACCTTTTTTTATCATCAGAAAATGCTTCGTTCAAAAAATGTTCAACGGTACTTACATATCATTAAATACATAGATTCGAGCCTAAACTGGCAACCCAACATTGGACAATACATCAAAGAAAGCATAAGGAGGAGCCTATAACCAATATCAAAATATGAGCCTCAAGCTTAAATAGCTAGCCATTTATCAGCCCTCAGAATAGTTTTCTACCAATACTCATGCACACTTTTAAAAAAACTAATGTAATAAATCTAAGCTACATTATGTAGTATTTTATTTATGTGATGCTCATGCATATAATGTGTGAATATTTTCTAACCAATTAAGGAAAAAAAAAACTCAGATCCGCCATCAAAAGATAATTATCTATGTAGATGGCAATTTGCATATCAACCATGACGTATCGCCTTTCAAAAAAAAAACCATGATGTATCAAATTATCATCCATGCAAAGCTTGATTTTTAGTAATCACAATCAAATATGAATCTTAATTTGATAAAGCCATGCGGATTATGATTAATAGTTATTCGTGTTTGGATCTAGATCATGATTAATAAATCAACCCAACCATTAGAGAAAAACAACATTTGTAGACATAAAACAAGAAAAACATTGAAATATGCTTACGAGGAGCAGGAGCCGGATTATTTGGTTTTGCTGCACCAGTTCTCCCTTGTACACCATTGAACTTATTTTGCATCCAGTTGAAGAACTGCAACCAAAACAAAAAAATCGGAACCACCAATTGTAACACCATATATTATTGAAAGTCGTCACCCTGATCATTGGAAACGGGTCCCTATAGTGCAGCCGCGCATTAGAAGAGAGTGATGCACGATCCAAGCACGGCCTGAATTCAGACCAACTTGAACTGTTGATTGTTGGCTGAGATTAGTCCAAATTTGGACCGTACATTGCTACGGCTCGGATTGCACATTACTCCCCTAGCTGCTCTACAGGAACCCCGGTTCATCATCAAGAGAGACCTTCTAATTAATCCACAAGAATGCAACATATACTAATCTTCCCTTTCTCACCTTCATTTGGAGAGATATATAACAGAATCAAATCTCAGGTGTGTGGGGCTGGAAAAAAAGGACTCAGGTGTGTTTTGAGAAGCTGATCCTAAAAAAGCCAATCACAGAGTTGGAGCTTTTTGGGACTAATAAATACAGACAGAATATATGGATGTGAGGAAAACCATGGCCAGTTAAAAAGTTGAACTCACCCACACCCACCTTCCTATGTGGGTTCAATTTCCTATACCCAAATTGCTACTCTCTCTCCTCCTCTAATTTTTTCAACCCAAAATTGCTACTCTCTCTCTCTCGCTCTCTCCTTCCACCAGCTTCCACAGAATTCTCACTTGGTCTAAACATACTTAACACAATAGATTTGTTACACAATATATCTACTTTGATGAAAAGACATTCTCTTTGGGTATAAATGTAGTATAAATGTTGGGGGAATAAATAAGTGCATGGGGGCTGAGGATTTCGGGGGAGCTTAAGTGACAAACGTCGAAGGGGTAGTCGTGGCGCTGGTTTTGTCCATGTGATCCATCAGTGATTTGCAAATCCCGAGGCAAAGTTTAAGCTCAAAAGTTGAATTGGAATCTCGAAAGAACAGTTTAAACATCCGACGGTCGGACATCTGACACGGGTAGATCCCAGCTGGGATTCTGTTCCTGCCTTGCTGGAGCTTCTCAATATCATTCATCAACCTAAAGGTCTCAAGGATCCTGTACTGCCTGCATGCAACCATTTATTGCCGAAACAAATCATCCGGATCATGTATAACATACACTTTGTAATGCACCCCTATATTACAAGGTCTCTAGTCTCGCTCTCAAGTCTCTCCAGTTCTCAAATGCTCTCTGTGGAAAAATTCACACAAGTATCTGATTTTCACACTTTCTCGTTTCATGGGTGTTGTTGTAATTAATTCGCAAAACACGAGTAGGAATTAATTACGTCTTCGTAATTAATTTTGTAAAAGCTTTTGTTACGGAACTTGTATTTTGAACATATTCAAGAAAACTTGAACAAAAAAAAAAAAGAAGAGAACTTGAACAAATATTGTTAGCTTACTATCAAAACTTATTTTTGTTCGACAATGAATAAGCTAATATTTGAACAAGAAGTGATTTTAATGTTAGAAATAGCTTTCCAAAAGAGTTACACGATTATGATAATAGCAATTAACTTAAACAGAAATAGCTTATTCAAAGAAATATACTACTCCAGTACATTGCACAGCGTAGACTACTATGTCCTGGTATCATGGTGTTTGTCCTTTCTTCTAATTTTCAATTCGAATTCTCGTGATATCTGAAGTATCATATCAACTTATGAAAAAGAACTATAAATAAAAATTGAGAACTGCATGCCCTTTATGCAATAAAAATAGTAGTAATTAGAAAGATAAGCTATCTGGAAAATGCAAATTTAGGTCTCCGTAGTAGGGTAGGACCATAGGTTTAGGACCACAATTAGACCATCCATCATGTTTGGTTTTGGCTCCTCCTGGGAAGATCACAAGCTAGCTAGAGAGTAGAGAGAATTCAGTGGCTCACTACCATTATCATAGATATCTGAAGACAATTCAGCGGCTGAACTCAATTCCAAATTAATACTAAGAATTTTATCCCAATTCATTGGGCTCACCACCCAGCCGCATAGGAACCCCGACCATGTCTCTTCAACCGAACCACGGCTACGAGGAAAAGGTCATTTAGTGCACTGCTCGGTTATTCTCTAACAGTCATTTCACATCATATTAATTTGATGTGACTTTTTCACAAATAAATACTGATTGAAACTCATAAAAAGACGCACGAAATGTGTAATCTCCATGAATGAACTTCTCTCCATAACCCCCCTCCAAATAGGAGTATTATTTTTCGACCTCACTCTGACTCATATATTTTGATGATCCATATCGTGCATCTAGTAGGCTTTGCAACTAAAAATAACCTCAATAAAAAATTAACTTAGATCGTACGTCAATAGGCCTATGAATAAATACAATTTGTTGAGGTAATATCCAATCAAGATTTATTTAATAAAGGTATTTTTCAGTATAAGAATCACAACCACGAGATGACTTGTCCGGAGTATTATTATGGGTCCAGAATGAGACCACAAATGGTAGTGTACTTTTGGAGGGGTATAAAGAGAGGGAGTTGGCTTTCCTGCAGTTTAGGGGGATTTCACCCTCAGATTGTGGGCTCTCCTCCTCAAGCACGCAAAGATCATCGGAATAGTTCACTATCTATACCACGTTAATCAATAATTCCAATCATACAAAAAATCATGTCGATCGGTAGATATAATTCTGGGGTCTATTTATCTTGCGACAAATGGAATAAATGGGATTGGATTTGGTGGGTCAACGTGTTCTTTTCCCAGATAAATTGCCCCCGAAATCATATCTATCAAAATCCGATCAACATGATTTTTTGTGCAACTAATTTTCCCGACATGGTCTAAAAGTTGAACAATTCAGGTCAACTTTGTGTGCTCGAGAAGAGCCCGTAAATAAATGGGCCCAATATGAGGGTGCCCAGGCAAGCCAGGAAGGTATGGATGGGAGCCCATACTGATCCAAATTCCAAAGGGTGCTGGGGCATGTTCCAGGAGTACTGGATAATTACTCAGACGCTACAAACAATTTGGATGCGTGTCACGTCATAACAACTCCGATCATATACTGTCGGACCAACACGTGTACCGACGGGTCGGGTTGATTATGATAATCACAGGAAAGCCGTTCTCTCTCTAAAACTTACTTCCCAGTTCCCACTCTGTGATTTCACATTCCAATATCTCTCTCCCTCCAGGCCTCCACAAAAGAGGGGTTGAATTTTTGGGGCAAGGAAAATCAAGATCACACCTCTGATGATACACATTACATTGCCCTCCAAAGATTCAAAACCAAAATCAAATGACAATGTTCTGAAAAACCTTCTGACCCGAATTCGGTTGCCGTTCAAATCAGTACCATTTCAAAACCAAACTAAAAAACCCACTTTCGAAAACACGAACTCTTGATTAATTTTGAACTCATCGGAAGTGTCAACCGTCGCCAAACGCGTCTAACAACTTAGCTTTGAGGTTACCCAATAATTGCCTCCTAAAAAAGGTCCTCGAGATGTGCAAGTAGAGAGGAAATGAAAAAAAGGCTTTCTTGTGGGAATTGCTCCCATCAAGATAAAAACTTGTTTGTTTGGAAAGAAAGGAAGAGAAAGAGAGCCATGTGAGTGGTGTGGAGTTTTGAAGAGCAACTACTAGATGCCTAGGGTTTAGGAGCAAACTAACTACTAGATGCCTAGGATTTAGGACTCCAAATCCTAATTTTCCAAGGGATGACGAGACTTGCCGAATGTGGTATGTTTTCTTACCTTGTTTGGATTAAAGAAAGATACTGTGAGATGTGGACCTCGTTCCTCCATAAAGTGTGGTTTGACTAGCTCGTTTTTCATTGGATCTTCACTGTCCCTCCTTGATCAATCTTGAAAGTTGATCCTGAGATAAACCTCTCTGCAGTTCACCTTTCTACCAGTAAATTGTTTTTGTTTTGAGATAAGTGGCCCACAATCCTACAGAAAATGAAGTGAATAACAACATGCGTTGTCGCAATGGTTAATCGACTTGCCTCGGTGGGGCTTACCATCCAAAGATCGATTCCCCTCGACAACAATTTGTCCTTCGGGCCACCTCAGTACTCCAGGGAACATCACAGAACCAGAGGTAGATCACCACCAAGATAATGCAAAACTAAGAGAACATTTCAATATGTCAATCCCTAAGTCAATGCAATCATGTCCATAAGATAGATTTTTCTAACAATGGAGCATCATGAAAAGAGAAAAGCACTTGAAACGTCATTTAAATGCAAACATGCACAAGTAACCCGAGAGTAAATCTCATTTCTGATGTCGAACGAAGTTGACTTTGAAGCTCAATATATTAGGAAAATAAAAAGGGCCGGAGCGCAGGGGGTTGGCATCACTGCTTCAGTAATAAGAACTACCCAAAATCACAAACGGGCAGTGAACAATTTACTTTCCTCGTGTCAATCTAAGCCCTAATAACAGAAAGGTAAAAACGCCATGCCTCAAAAAGAGTATAGCTTTACAAAGAAGCTACAAGTAGAGATAAAAAAAACACATGAAGCGCATCCAATGAAAAACAAATGAGAGATACAATAAGCTGGTGAACTCTGTTTCCTCACAGCTTAACCACAGAAACTTTTTGGCACAAATAAATTGACACATCCAAGTAATGTAGCATGTGGATGAATCAAACAGATATAAGTAGACGACTAGACGGAATCATCTAGATACTAGACTTTAAAGACTGGATTTATTATGATCTAATCCAAAAAATGCTGTGGACTTTGAAATCAGCAGTCAAACTTTATCTTTGCATTATTCTGCTCCATTAACCTTGTACTTACTCCAAGAAAATTCAACTGTGTGGATGACTTTACTGTAACTACAGATGGATTGTAATGACAGGCAAACTCTAGAGTCATGTGTATCCTATACAGTACAGAGGGGATGCAAAAGATTCAGTGATTGTTATGGACTAAGATGGACTCAAGGGATAAAAGGAACAACCAAGTTATATTCCAAGTAGAATCGACTAACAAGTAACCACAGTTACGACCCCTGTTCTATATTCTACTACATAGGTCATTTATGTCTAACTGGAGTAGAGCAAGCAATAATCAAGAAATAATACTTTTTGAACAATCTAAGGACAGTTTTCCACTGTCCCAGAACAGAGCCAATTAATCTCTCTTCACAAGAATCAAACTAGAGCAAGCTTCATAAGATGTAAACACTACTTCAAATTTTCAAACAGCCCTTAAGCAAAGCAATGATGTCCGCAGCTACAGGCAGGCTTGCTTCACTACACATGGAATGATGCTAATACGCAAACAATTTATCGTCATATAGACTGCCACATACCACTGAACTAGGAAAAAAACCATAAGTTCCATATTCACGTTTTGCTAATCATAAGTTCCATATTCTTTAACTCATTTTCCCCTCTTGTTTAACGTGTGCCGACCAATTGGTAGACATTACAACCTGAAACTGGCGAAATACCAACGATTGGGACAAATGTACTTGAGAATAATTACAGTAGTGTACTGAGAATTCAGATAGTTCCATGATCAGGGTAACACCATAAACCGGCAGCGAAAAAACTAATGAAGAGGAGCAAAAACCGGTGTTATGAATGCAAGGACGGAATGGAAAGAAATTTCCTGTGGAACATACACAATCGGGTGCCGTGATCGCCCAGTTTCCGTAGAAGTTAGAAGGCACAGCAGTGCATTTTGTCCATAAGTATACAAGTACTCCCCATGTGTTTTCCAGTTATAATTCATCATGCTTTGAAACAACTGTAGAAGAAAAACAACTGAATGAGACATAATATAGTCTTGCCAGAAGGCAACAAGATTCTCGCTGCTCCTAGAAGTCATTTCCAGACAGAAAATTTGTTGTTCATTTGCACCATTACTAACTAGTTAATGTCGGGTGAATGTCTGAGAAGCTGGCATATTCTCTATTCCCTGGCATTAAGTTATGCAGAAGTGGAGAATACCACGGGGGGACATCAATTGATATGCACCAACGGAAGCATATCTAGGTTACTATGGCTATATATAACCTCTGGATCTACGTAAAAAGGGAGCAGACCCAAAAAAGAAAATTCAGATGCTAAAAAACTTTTTATGACATCCATACTACCGTTATTCTTATAAATTATTATTGGTGCATATTAAAGCAATATACTAGAGAATGCTAACCATTAAGAAGAGAGCAAAAATAATATAAAGCACAGAAGAGCCAAGGGCCAGAAGGAAAATTATAGTTCTCTTTTGAGATATGCAAACAGACAAGCCAGAGTGGCGAATAAGGCATGGTTAAAGGCCACATCTTCTGTCATGAAAAAAAACCCCCCCCACCAAAATTCCTACTAAAATGAATTGTATCACGCATGGAAGGTGTCCACATGATATGAATACATAGTAATCGTCAATTTAGCCGAAAACCAAAATCATAAAGTACAGAGATGGCAAAAGTAGATTGCACAATAAATAACTTGTATCTTAACTGAAACAGGAATTGAATGTTTGACCTGAAGATGATTCTTTAAAGAAAAAAGATGTCTCCCTAGCAGCGGAGTCGGGTGAGTCTGAACCATGAACACAATTTTGTTGCAAATCCAGCCCACACATGGCTCTGATGCTGGAAATAATGCAAAAACTGATGTGATGGGCCACTTATGGCATTAAGCTAACAGTCTACAAATAGAAACTAATGGTAATATGCTTAATTTATAATCTTAGGACAAGTTGGCAGGGGACCTCCAGCTTGAATAGATAGATACACAGCTGAAATAGAACTATGCAAGCAAAAAGAAAAGGACAAAAATCACAAGCTAAAAACCTGTAAGGATGGGTAATCTTAGCCTTGCGTGCATCAGTTGGTCCAATCATAGCACGCCAATCAGCAACAGCACTTTCTTTCTCTAGAACCATAATCAATACTGGGCCACTGATAAATGAAAGCGTGCAAAAGAGAGCCAAAGAGCAGTTAGGAAACATACTCATTCAAAGAACGATGCAATGAGAGCTTCAGGCTCCAAAAAGACAAACAAAGACATGGTGGTTGTTCGTAATGAGTGGGAAGATATAGTTCATTCACTGGAAATGTTAATTAGCTATGGTTTGCATTATTTCCATGATACCGGTGCTTTAGTACAGAAGTACAGGGCTTCTCCAGCGCTGAACAAACAACAAATTTTCTCGTTAGAAAAGTGCTTGGGCCCCCCTTTCCTCCATTTCCCTCTTAAATAGAAATAAAAATCTGATGTCTTGCCTTGTAACCAAAATGAATACTAATAAAGAGAGCAGATGAGAAATAAAAGGCAACAGAATAGAAGGATTGCCTTATTGCAACAGTCTATGAGAACAAACATTGATTGATCAAGAACATACGACGATTAAATAAGAACCCACACTTTAAGGTTTCAGGTAAATGTGAGCGGGCTAATGTCAGAAAGGTACACCTAACGATAGAGAGTAAAATACCTTGCCATGTATTTAAGAAGGCTTGGAAAAAAGCTCTTTGATGAGTGCTCAACGTAAAAGCGTTTAACCGAATCCTCATCAAGCTGAACTATCATTTCCCTGGAGATGCTGAAGCCAGAGTCCAGAATAATTTCCTTTATCTTATTGGTATGGTTACCAGCCAAACCATCTGGTTTTATTATCGCCAATGTTTTCTCCTTTTCTTTACTCCCATCACCTGAACATCTGTAATTCTCGAGACATTAGTTGAAGCAGACACGTGAATAACAAAGTAGAAACAAACGAAAATTTTCAACAAAGCCGTTTGAGCTACTACGAATACTTGGCAGAACCTATGAAATCAATATAACAGATAATCTCAGTACATTCATCTGTAGAGTTGCTCCATATCGGTTGTCCATGATTTCACGCTATTGCTACAGGCTACTTGCTTGAAAGGTTCAAAGGGAATTGTACAGACACAAACCTCAATTGGAGCATGTCTGTTGTCTGTTGGCATCGCAAGTCAAATGCTCATTCATACGTTAACAGCAATCTAAAACTTTTGAAATAGAAAGAAAATGATGAAACCATATTTTCCTCCTTTTCCCAATTTTTTTTCTTGAAAGAGCAAGAAAAGACAGAATTTTTCATATTACAAGTGATAGAAGAATAAAAGTATCTGAATTAAGTCAAACGGGGCATAAGCTCACAATTATACTAAACACAACTGAAAAGCCTATTAAGGAACAAACAACTAAACCAATAACCCCCATTTAGGGCAGAAATAATCAATCTATCAAGCTTTTGATAGAGATAGACCCCACGACAGTGTAAATGGTGGCCAACTGAGCTAGTCCCAATTGGTTAAGAAAAGACAGAATTGAGGCCTGGGAAGAGCAGCTGGGAGAAGAAAATCAAGCTGGAAAATAATTAGGGTAAAATTGATTTGTCCAGAATAACAATTAGCAGGTCAATCGCCATAAGTTTCTAAATCCAAATCATTTGCAAGTTTTCCCCCTTAGATAACTGAAAAATGATGTTATTGTTCCAACAATACAGTATGAAGGTACACAAATAAGGCATATTTCCAACAAAATGAAAAAAGCCCTAGTTTTCCTCACCTGAGAGGGAGAGAGATACCACCACAGAACAGAAGAAAGACAACAAGTATAAGTTTCGCGGAGATCGGTGCTAGTAATTGAAGAGCCATTTTTTGAAGCGTCAAGAATTGGATAGATTGAAGCGTCAAGAATTGGATAGAGATGCAGTTAGCAAACGAAGAGTTGATTCAGATTAGACTCCATGAACAGTTACCAAAAAATTCAGAATCTTTTGGATTAATTGAAAGTTGACTAGAACGTCGTGAAAGAGATACGGCGGGAAAATAAGGAAACCCGAAACATGCCTCTTGTCTCGCTGTTATGTGTAATGCCCTGTAGGCTGCACATACATCGGCCCGAACTTGTACTAGATTATAATAATGATGAGATATCCAAGTCTGGCCCATTAATAATCGGGCTTCTTCACTTAATATGTCTGAGTCCGGCTCTCTTTAAATTTGGAAAAATTACTGATGTGTTTTGATAATTAGTAGAGCAATTTTCTGGCCAGTCCTGTCTAGGTGAAGTATAGCCAACTAGGTCCTGTCCAAAGAACCCATAGTCCAGTATGTCCTCTTCATTATTTTGTTGACAAAAATACCCCTCGCAAAAAAATGTGATTTGAGAGAGACATCTAGCTACCACCACGCTGCCGCCGGCACCATTATCACCACCACCACCACCACGTCGCCACCACCACCACCATCGCCACAACGCCGCCGCCGCCACTGTCACTCCACCACCACCACCACTACTGCCACCACCACCACGCCGCCGCCACCACCACCTCCACCTCCACCATGTCACCGCCACCACCACGCCGCCACTACCACCACCACCACCCACTACTGCCACCACCACCACGCCGCCGCCACCACCTCCACCTCCACCATACGATTACCACCACGCTACCATTACCACCACCACTCCGCCACCACTACCATCACCGCCACCACTCCCACTTCGCCATCACCACAACGCCGCCGCCATCATCGTCACCGCCACCACCACTTCACCACGACAATTAAAGTGTTATTTTTTGTCTAAATTTACAATGTTAATTTTTGTCTAAATTCACATTTCAATTAATAGTGTTTTTACCAGGATTAATGTTGTTATTCGCCACGATTAACAACGCCACCACCACCATAATTAACAAAGTTAATTTTTGTCTAAATTAACATCCCGCTTAAGCTGTTAATATCGATTAATAGCAGCACACCCAGACTTAACACCGCATTGTGGTGGTGCTGGCGGCGACGATGGTGATGATGACTGGTGGTCATTGCTGGTGGTGGCGTTATGTGATGGTGGCGATGTGACGCGTGGTGGTGGTTTTTCTCTAAATTCACACTCTAATTAACAGTGTTAATCCGTCACTATTAACAGCGTTAATTTTTGTCTAAATTCACATCTCAATTAACAGTGTTAATACCAAGATTAACAATGTTAATACCCGGATTAACACTATTAATTGTGGTGGTGGCGGCGGTGGCAGTGGTGGTGATGGTGATGATGATGGTGGAGTGGTGGTGGTGGTCATTGTGGTGGCGGTGATAGTGGTGGCGGCGTGACAGCGTGCAGGTTGTGGTGGTGGCGGCGGCGGCGGCATGGTGGTGGCGGTAGTGGTGGTGATGATGATAGTGGAGTGGTGGTGGTCATTGTGGTGGCGGTGATGGAGGTGGCGGAGTTGTGGTGGTGGTGGTGGTGGCAGTGGCGTGACGGCGGTGGTGGTGGTGGTGGCGCTGGTTGTGGTGGAGTGGTGGGGGTTGTGGTAATTATGGTGGTGGTGGCGTCAGCGGCATGGTGGTGGTGATGATGATGGTGGAGTGGTGGTGATTGTCATTGTGGTGGCGGTGATGGGGGTGGCCCGGTGGCGGAGTTGTGGTGGTGGTGGTGGCGGCGGCGTGACGGCGGCGGCGGTGGCGCTGGTTGTGGTGGTGGTGGTGGTGGTAGTGGTGGTGTAGGAGGTTGTATGAGTTCATTTGTTTCTAAACGGGGGTAAAAATGTAAAATACACTCCACAGGATCTATTAGGAATTGCACTCTATAGAAAAAGGATCTAGTGGGCTATGAAATTGAAAAATAGGACCGGCCCAGAATTAACTCTAATTAATACTCCCTCCGTCCATTTTTTATAGTCCAGTATTCCATTTTGGGCTGTCCCTTAATAAATGTCCATTTTGTAAAGTTAGTGGGTAAAAGTTGATATATTGTCTATTTTGTCCCTAAAAGTAGATTTCTTTTTGAAAAGTAAGTGAGTAAAAGAGTAATGATGATGGGTAAGTAGGGAAAGTGGAGGAAAAAATTGATATGAAAGGTATAATGATGATGCCTTTTTAATAAGTTGGAGTTACGAAGCAGGACACTTAAAAAGGGACGGAGGGAGTATTCGTCAAGAAAATTTTCAGCATTAACAAATATTCTCAGCATGTTTTTAACGGGTATTAATTATCAAAATACATCATAAACCGCCATTTTCCTTTCTAATTTCCTTTTCCAAGCCCGTCAAGCTAGCACGTTTGTTTTTTCTTAAGGTTTTGCTTAAGTGCAGTGTTCAAGCATAAATTAATCATTCTCATTATTATAAGTTTGCGTTTATAGTTGCCTTATGGTCATGATTCTGTAACGAGGGAGGGAAAAAAAACATCAATCGATTCAAACCTATCGATTAATACACTCAATAGGCAAAAAGTGATCTAATTTTGATGCTTTATTCTTAATTTTCCATACTATTTTCCACACATACATGCGGGGCCAAGGTATTTTTTTCAATTTTATTGAACGGAAAAAATACACCTATTTAAAGGTCTAGATTTGCGGAGAAAAAAAGGAAAAAAGTACATTATTAGTAAATAAATCAAGGGAGATATAAAAATTCGTGCTTGCAGCCCCATGTAACACTTGTAAAACAGAAATTGTTTTTCTTGTTGATCACGATAACCAAACTAGATCACTTTCCTTTTTCCTATCATTCTTTAATACTACTATGATCACTTTCCTTCCAGAACGGACCGAAGATCACCCGTTCCACTCGCCTGTCCGAAAATGATCCGGACAGAGGATCTGGTCTCGAACGGAACGCTATAAATATCAGGGTTTTTGTTCTGTAGAACCCCCGCTCCCGCTCTCTCTCTCTCTCTCTCTCTCTCTCTCGTTCTGAAGCGGCTCCTGCGGCCAACGTCAATGGCTTCCCAAGAAGCACAAATCGCCTCCCTCCGCCACTACGAGCTCCGTCTCCTTCGCTGCTCTCTACCCCCTCCTTCACCACCCCCATCCTCATGCCAACCCCCCGATAACGATCCTGCACATCCTACTCTCCTCATTATCAACGACGTCGTAGTCACTTCAATCGAGGCGGGAGATTACGTCGGAGCCCTTTCCTCCGCCGCTGCTCGAACCGCCTTTTAATTCCCGTCCCTATCATCCCTGGAAGACTCCCCCGACCGTTTTTACTCCGAACTAGTGCTTGAACGCGCCGAGTCGTTCTTGTTTGATGACGAGTCTGGTAACGAGATAGGTACCCGGTTCAAGGCGTTCTTGTTAATGGCCACTGCCGTCGCCGCCTTTCTCGCCTACACTCAGTGTAACATAACTGGGTCAGTCTCACTCCATTCACTCTCTCATACTCTAAAATACTACGAGAGAAGAAATATTTTATTGGATTGTGTTTCACTATATATAATGAGCCCTCTATTTATACAGGATTTATACGGGTAGCCTAATTGCAGAAGAAAATCATACTAATTAAGTATGGAAAAAAAATATCCTAATTACAATCTCAATATATACGGGTAGCCTAATTGCAGAAGAAAATCATACTAATTAAGTATGGAAAAAAAATATCCTAATTACAATTTCAATATCACGATATTATTTATTATATCTTTTATTCTAACACATACGTTTAGGTTTCCTTTGGACTAAATTAATCTTTGTAAAGACATTGGGTGTTACTAATGTTTAGTTATTTTTTTTGGCTTTTCGTTACAGATTCTAGGCTTAATAAGTGGTGTGGTCGGGAGAAATCAAAAAAGGTATAGCATGGACCAAAGTTAAAAGATTACATATAAGACGACACTAAAGACATGTGGAAACTTTATATTCAAGCCAAAAGCTTTACGTTATTTAGTGGAGGGATCCTAATATTATATTAATTGATCGCCCATGCGATACCCAAGGAATGTGGGATTGTATTTCCTCAGCATCCCAGAACTGTCCTACATTTATTTGTGAGTTTTGTGATTAATGATAATGAATATTGGCAACATAGTTCATTAGTCAACCCCAGGAGGTTTGGCTGAGCGACATGAGACAACAACGAAAGGACTTGCCCCCAGTTGTCCTGTCGTTTAGTTCAGGCCTCGGGATTAGTAGAGGCATGGGTAAGCTGCATGGACACCAGTTTATCAGAGAGAGAGAGAGAGAGAGAGAGAGACATAGTTCACTAGTCCTGTTTTGAAAATCCTGATTTGTTGGAATGTAATATGGGTTAAGAGAGTGGTCCAGATAACACAAAATACTATTTGTGATCAGTTGTTGGTTTTTGAGATTCTTGCACCTTAGCTGCAATATGTGGGTCACGTGTTGACAATGGGTTTTCTATGAAACATTGGTTATGTGGATACAACCTATTTTTCTCTACTTTACTCTAACGGGGAGACTTGACTGTTTTCTAACTGGATTTTGTTTCTGCTTTTTTTAAGACCTTTTGAGAAGTTTCCTACATTGCCTATTGGGACATTTGAGGGTGGTGATCAGGGATGGAGGTAGGAAGGGGCCGACTGCCCCTGCAAGGAAAAAAAAAAACTACTATTATATGTAAAAATTAAGAAATTCCTATGAAAGTATATAGGCTCGCCTCTGTGTAGAATTTTGAAAAAAAAAATATAATAGTAACCTTTGAAATACGAGGATACCAACATTAATTACTAAAGGCTAAGGGTTAAAATATAACAAAATATTAAACTAGAGGGTTAATATTGTGAATATTCAAGTAATAAACTTCCACCTTTTATTAGATGAGTTTAGTATTTTACAGTTTTATTTCTTTTTGCTCTAAAACCTCAATGGCACACCAAACCCCCTCCCTCTTTCTTGGCACAAACTTCCCCAATTGTTAAGATTTCAAAGGCAATTTCGAGAAAATAGCAACGGAGGAGAAGGGATTTTGGAAACCCTCATTAATTTTGGTGAAATCTAAGTTGTAGGTATATCTTTTCCCAGTTGTTGTTCTAGACTTCTAATTCTTTATTTTTTGACCGGTAAAATCAAGTAACATGAAAGCCCTTGGACAATAAAAAAAAGCAAGACACATTCATCAAAATCGATCCCATTAGTTATACGGATTTATGTATTTACGTTATTTTGAGTTTTAATGTATTTACGTTATTATACTTGTGTATTTATATTTTTTTCTCGCAAGTACGATCGCCCCTGCGTGGTGAAATTCCTGGCTCCGTCCCTGGTGGTGATGGAGGCACTGGACATGCAGAATGGGAAGGGTGGGCACGAAATCAGCTTACGGCTGCTGGTTCTGGCTTGCTTGGGAAATTCTCTAATCTTCAGGTACTTGCTTATTTATATGCTCACGACAACTATGCTGTACTTTTCGTCACCAATCTTACAACAATTATGCATTGATTACAAAAGTGTTCATGATTGGAATTGGTATTTTGTTCATATTCAATGAATTCACCTCATTTGGTTTGTCCTTTTTCTTTGAATCACAATGGTGGAAAGATATCATTAGCCATCATCCAGTTATAACCTAGAACTCTCAAGCTTAGTAGTTGCAGGGAGCTCCTAAAGTGGTGCCGCTCTCACCTTGGGAGCCCGCTTTTGCGCTCCCAGCTAAGGAGCTTGACGGGAGCCCACTCCCATCGAGATGGGAGCTCGCTCCTTACGAAGATGGGAGAGCTTTTGTATGATATTTGTATAGAAAAACAGGGATTTATCAGTTGACTTTATTAATTGGTCTTTGATGAACTCATATATCTAGCCTAAGTCATGATATCTTGAAAAGAAAATCATATATTGTACCACTAGCCTATTTCTTACACTTATGGAGGACTTGGCCAATGTTTTTACTTCCTAAATTATTGTACTTTTTAAAGTGAATACTCTACGCTATGTTATTTTCATAATATATGTAAATGCTCCTCTCACGCTCCCAACCTTGGAAGCTTCTATATTCGCTTGCTCCCCCGCTTCCGCTCTTGCACCCGCTCCCACTTCGTGTGACTAAGCTCTCAAGTGTTGCCGCATTTCAGCAATTTCAAATCTCGCCAGTTTTGCTTTTGTTTTTGGTTTCCTAGTTAATCTTGCTAACTTCTCTGGATTTGAAAGAAGTTCCCGAGGTGTTAGGGGTTGTTTGAATAATGTTGGAACTTGGAAGTGCCAACAAGTTTTGGTTTTCCTATTTTCTGTTTGCCGACTTATCCCTTTATAATTATGGTTATGGATTCTGACAGACTCAATCTTTCCTGGTTTCGATGAAGTACTTGGTCGTAATCTGAATGTGGCTGGAAATTCCAAATTTTCTATTTGTTGGTCGAGTTTTGAGATGGAGTCCTTAGTCGTTTTTAGTAATTTGATTCCATTTCGATTCATTATTGCCTTCTTGGTCTAGTTGATTTTGCTGACAGGAAATTATATGTTACTTAAGTCAGAGACCTTGCTGGCAGTTCTACTCCTCCTGCCTTTTTTACCCCGCTCTAGCTATTTGTTTGTTTTGGGCCAAGTGAGTAAACAATATAAAAGCAAGTGAGCCCTTTGATGGATGGTATTTTGTTGATCTCGTTTTCATATCAGGAAAGGAAGTATTCATATTTATTTAGCAAATCTATAATCCAGCTCACCCAATAAAAGAATTGTCATGTCAAACCTTTCTGATAATGTTGTTTATGCATAATGTTGTTTCTTTCTTTAATCATCGATTTATTAGTATTACCTGTTTATTTATATTTACTAATATTGATTGCAGTATGTAGTTTTTGCCAAGATCTTGCTCACGAAGTTGAAAGATTTGTTGTCAGAAGGAAAACTTTCTTCAATAGATGGAATTCGAAGCATTTCATGGTGGCTTGCTAGGCTCATGCTCCTCCAACAGAGAATGTTGGATGAGCTGTTGTCTTCTTTGTCTGATCTTCGGCAAGTATATACCCTTGAGACTTTACAGTGTTTTGGTACTTCGGAGAAAGTAAAAAGTTACTGGGGTACCGAGTTACAGGAAGGGGAAGCTGCAACTATTGTGTCAATGCTTCATTTGGAAGCGGGAATGATGGATCATACCTATGGGCGAGTTGATTCTTCTAGGTGAGTTAGATAATATTATCATCATGTAATGTAAGTTTCCGCTTTAAGGGAAGACTTGTGGGCCATATTACTTGAGTCGTTGACTTTGATTGTTTGCATTACAGACTTCATTTGCACTTCTTCGTACTTTGACTTTGAGCCTGAGGTAATTAAAGAAGGATCTCTATTTGAAATTAGTTTTCCTTTGAAAATTAATAAGATCAAACCATGTCATCTGGTTCTCAAATACCTGTTTATCTAGTAAATGTGTGTATATTGACGACTCTTTATGACATAACTCGGTGTGTTTTTCTACCTGTAAAATTATGAGCTGTCCATTCCATGGGTACAACAACAACAACAGAACCCATGGGTAATTCATCAATATTGAAGTTTTGACTTTTGATATTGTCAGTGTAATTATATATGGAGGGGGTTCTCTTATGTAGTGTATTGTTACCTGTGTGCCCTTATGTTATGAATTTTTTTTATTTTTTATTTTTATTTTTTTTTTTTTGGGGGGGGGGGGACATAGTTTTGTTAAATTGATGGTCTTGGTGTCGCTGATTCTAAACTACACTTTCCATCATGTTCTCTTGTTTGAGACTAAAAGGCAAAATAATGAGTTTGGGAGGTCCTGAAGCTGATTAAACTAGTAAGTAGCTTTCTTTATTTTACGTTGCAACACTTGTGTGCAATGTTTCTAAGAAATTGGATTTCTGTTTTTGTTGCTCACTGCACAACCAAGCTTTTGGACCGTTAGATCTCCTTGTTTGCTGAGATGCATTTCTATTTCTAGGTTGCATTTTGCGTCAGCTGAACTGGAATCGGGGCTTCACCTTTCTGTGACTGGTTCTCTGGGTTTTTGCACGGTGCATCAGGTACATTGTTTGTAGGATTGTTGTTCATATGTGTGATGTGGAACTTTATTGCAATGCCTTCTTTGCCTTAAATGGTCCTTTCTGGATAATGTTGATGTAGGTTGAACCAAAGGCACAACTTCTGCTTGTTGCAAACCCAGTTACATCAAATGGTGTCATTGATCGGCCTCCAGTAAACCCAGAACTTCACCAAAATGCACATCATTATCACGAGACCTCTGAAGCTTCTAATGTACTGATGACCCCAAGATTCGTAGAGGAGGATAAATGCTCTGAAAATAGTCCAAAAGGCCCAGGAAATGGTGTTATTCAGGCTGCCCCACTGGAGGGAATCCAACAGGCAGTTATATTGGCACAATGTCTTTACATAGAGAAAAGCACTCCACATAATGAAATGCAAAGTAATCTGTCTGAACATTTTAGTGCACTCTTGCTTGTGTTTATTTTCGGTTGATGCATGTGAGAGTAAGTGATGGTGTTATATATATATCATTGATTGAAGAGTGGTAATGAAAATCATTTTTCTATTTTGCTCTTATATGTTTTACTGGGTTATTGGTGACCATGGAAACAATTTGTTGCATTCACTGAAAGTGATCCACATGCTGCCATGCATGATAAACTTGTTACTGTTTGTTGCTTTATAGAAGAAACTTAACGAGTATGATACTGGCTTAGTTTTAAAGGGCTTAAGGTAAGTGCTTTTTTTTATTTATTTATTTAGGAATTTGTCTCTCTCTGTATTTCTTAGAATCTTAGCAGACGTAATATCATATAACAAACTGCACCCGACAATTCTATCCAATGACAGAACTGTACTATTTTGTGACGGGTCATAGTGGTTAGTAATGGACTTCTATTCTTAAACATAGGGAGATGAATGACCCGGAAATTGGTGACAAGGAAATCACTTATTTTGGTAAGTGCCTCAGTGTTCCGACTTATAATGTCTAGATGTAAAATGAGATACTTTGTTTGAAATCATTAGGTTCTTTGTCTAAAACCCGTTTTTATTGCAGGGTGGGAGATGGAGCCGTACATAGAAGTGGTGGATTCTCAGATATCCTCTCACTTCATAGTAAGTTGACTGAGCTACCTCTTGTTTACAACACATATTAGCAGGTCAAATCCCATAATCACTTTACACAACACATCTATTATATCTGTTTGAATTACTGTAACATGCTAAGGGGCTTATATAGATTGTCTGCACTTTGCAACAACAGATGTACAGATGTTCGCCTATGTGCAGGTATGGGTATTTAATAGTTCACTTGTGTTACCCATGTCATGTGTATATGCGCACCATGATCCTGTCCCAGGCAGGCCCTTATTTCATACCTTTCTGTTCTAAAACGGTACTAATACATAAATGTGGTGTTTAAAAGAGATATCAATAGAGGTGAGTGCTTTAATATGTGACCTTATTGGTAAAGTTGTACTTTCTTATTTGCATGTTTATTGATGTTCTGTATTCTTGAGACATCTTGGAGCTTTGCTCTTTCTAGTTATTGATCGAATCATCATTGGGCTATTATCAGATAGAATTCCTTGATGCTTATGGCCAATTTGTTCTTGGCCACAAGACTTTTTCATGGCAACTCTTGAGAGGTAACAATCCTCTGTTGGAAGAGGATAGCAGATTAGCCATAGAAGATGGCTGCTTGTACTTGCAGTATGTCCAGCACCTTTTAGATATGTTTCTTCCCTGCACATGGTTATGACATCCTTCCCTTTCAGATTAGTCGTTTTTGTGACATCTTGCGGATTCGATGGGAGTCAACTCGTAGCCGTACAAAGGAGTGTGCTTTGCTTATGATGGAGAAACTGGTATTATGCACATCTTTGTTAGCTGGTAGCAGCTTAAAAATTGTTATTTATAATTTGAAAATACATAGCTTTCTTTCAGATTATGTTTTTTCACCTTGTACAAACATTGGTTCAGTTATTTCCCTTGTACACTTATTCTTGACTCTTTCAATTTGATTTGGAAATAGGTGATTCTTGGTGCTTAGCTTTGGAAACAGTTTGTAACCGAGTTGCTGCCACTTGAATCCCTTGATTACTATCTTTCACCCAACTCATTGCAAATGGTTAATCAATTGCTATAATCCTTCAAATTTTACCCAGTTTTGGACTTGCTGTCGACTATTCTCAAGCAGTTCTTTGCCTCCACAGGAATGACATGTCATCATGCCCTTTTGTATTTTTTAATTCCCTTCATACCCAATCATATGCTCCTGGTTGTCCTTATTTTTCTGAAGAGAGAAGGAAAAACATCGACAAACTACGTTTACCCCCACGGACTAGATAATATAAGAACTAACTTCTGCCATACTATTTACAGGACTGAAGAGAGAATGAAATTTGGTGGTTAAGAATTAAGATATACCAAGAATTATAATTCTTAAAGCCTTAAATTGTTATGCAAGAAAGAAGTCATCTGGGGGAAGTCGTGTAAGACTTAGAATGGGATGGTCTAAATGGGAATGTTTCCAGGGTCATTTGTGATCTTAGAATTCTTTTGCCACGCTGGGGGCAAGTTTTGTTAGACATACTGCAAGGTAAATTTATATAGCTGAGAGTGTTTGTTTGGAAGGTTTTGTCATAAATATGGTCACAAAGCAGAAATGAGGGGGAAAATATGAGTTGTATCATGGTAAAATTACAGGATAAGAAAATTTATATTTATTGGAAGTAGAAGTATCATTTATCGGAATTTGGAAACAAAAGGAGTGACCAGTTAAATGGTTTGTTCACATGCAATTGATGATGCGTAGTATGAAGGTTTAAGGCTTGTTGGGTTGATATTCAGTTTTTAAGAAGAGCTGTTTGTTCCTAACCTCAAGTTCTTAATGACATCCAAAAGGAATGAGAATGTCATCTATTGTTCGATAACCTCTTCCTACCTTTTTTTTTTTTGCCCATTATCTTTAGTACACCTTCAATTTCTCCATCTGTATTATCTTCAGGTCGTGTGTTCATCTGCTGCTCTGCATGTGCTTCCTCTTCTTCTAGCTTGCTCGCATATACATAGCATCGTCTTTTTATTTAGCTTAAATTACATCGACCTCCTTTCAAGTTTTTAACTATTACTGGAACACTCTGTGGCTCTTAAGTACTTGGGTCCAACTACATGTTTTTACATTTGGCGGTTACACTTCATCAAGGTCCATAATGTTCATGAGTCGCAGGCATGGTTATTACATATTTTAAAAGCCCTTTTTGCACAGTATTTGAATCTTCTCCTTGCCCGTCAAGTTGGATTAGTACTGGCTCTATTTTCCACTCGTTATGTATTTTTCTCTCGTATTTTTCTCTCAGACGCTTCCAGTACAGTCGATTTTCATGGAGTCTGATGTAACTATTTCTGCTTATTTCAGGTCTAGGACGTCTATGAATCTTCTCCTGGTGCTGTACAAAGGATTTATTATTGTTTTGGAGCTTATATTCCCACAATTCCTGCTCTGCGGAAGTATCTCTCTTTGACCTCTTTCTAGATGGCATGCTTTACTTTGAGATACTATGTCATTGCATCGAACCTTCGTCTATTTGTTTCGCCTTCAGTCTGTATGTATAGATGACATCTGCAAATATTTATATTTCTGCTTTTCTTTTTTAGAGAATATGGCGAGCTTTTAGTGAGTTTTGGCTCGATAGGGGAGGCTGTTAAAGTTTTTGAGGATCTAGAATTATGGGATAATCTGATATATTGCTACCGGTATGATGGTGGCCATCTTCTTAGTAATTCATCGCTTATGCGTATAATTAGCTTCATATTATGCTAATGGTGATTTTATGTTTATTATGTTTTTATGTTTATTATGTTCAAAACAACAGCTTGTTAGAGAAAAAAGCAGCAGCTGTAGAACTTATTAAAATGCGGCTGGCTGAAATGCCTAATGATCCGAGGCTATGGTATTTTGCCCAACCTTCTGCTTTTCATGTTTTAGCTTGTTTAATTATTGGTCTCTATTCTTTTACCAGATCTCAGTTTCATCAATACAATTTAGATGAATAGTTTAGGGCCTTGGGCTCTTGAAAATATTGTACCCCCGGATCAGTTTTTCGGCAAGAGCTTATAACTATTGAGTTTATGTACTCAGTATTGAGCTTGTACTGTTGAGTTTTTCTACTGGCTATTGAGCTTGTAACTACTGAGTTTTTTCGTCTAAATGTTAGCTCAAACAACTGGTGGATCCCATTTGTGTAGTTGTTAAATGGAAGTCCTAAACATTAGCTCCGATCACCTATTTTGGTTCTCTACATTTGGAAGTGAGACTCAATAGAAGTCCTAAATGGGCATTTTAATGTGTTGTACTTTCAGGTGTTCATTGGGTGACATTACAAGTAACTACGCCTGCTATGAAAAAGCCCTAGAAGTGTCAGGCAACAGATCAGCTCGAGCAAAGGTAACTTTGTTCCTTGCTTTTCATAAACAATACTCCTGTCTTTTCCATGTTAACCTTTTAGTTAATCCTTTCCCCCCTCCTCCTTTTCCCTTGTCAGCGATCTCTTGCTTGCAATGCACACAACAGGGGTGATATGAGAAATCTAAAATACTATGGTATATTGCCTCTCTCTCTCTCTCTCACACACACACACACATCCACCCCTCGCAGACATGTTCTTGTGCCTGCTTGCATAGTTGTCTCTGTAGTAATAATCTTCCATTAATTTTATATTAGGGAGGCTGCCATGGCATTGAATGCTTTGTATCCAGATGGTTGGGTTGCACTTGGAACCGCTGCCTTGAAGGTGCCCCGTGTCATCATTTTGATTCTTCATCCATCAGGATAAGAATCCTTGATCTCCAAATTTGTCACCTAAATTATGAGAAATGTCTTGCATTGTGTTCTCTGTTTGTTTCAGTGGTTGAACTTTAATGTCGCAATATATACAGGCAGGGGATGTTGAGAAGGCAATGGATGCGTTTACATCAGCTGTTCAGCTTGATCCTGATAATGGAGATGCTGGGAACCATATAGCTCATTTGTATGCTCTTTCTCAGTTTCTTAAGAGTAACAATTATGCCAATATAACACTTAGAACCTGCTTCCTCTATATTTTTCTCTTCTTTGGATCTTCCCCATTTCCTGCAAGGTGTGGATTCACATCTTACCAAGTTAAATTTTTTCAAATGAGCTACTTAAAATCCAACAAATTTGGTGACGTTTTTATGAAACAATTCCTTCCTTTTTATTATACATTTTCTATACTGATCTTTATATCTGCTCTTATAGCAAAGAGGCAGGCCTATGGTGTAGTTTGCAGTAGATTCATGCATCGTTGGTTTAGTGCTACTGTGATTATGACACCAATAGTTAGTTCTCTTGCTAAACAAGTGAAGAAATGAACACTTAGACATATCACTCCATCAACGCTGCAGGCACATGATTAAAAAGAACAAAGAGGCTTTCATTGTATTTAAAGGGGCACTGAAGTTCAAGTTCTCTCTCTCTCTCTCTCTCTCTCTCTCTCTCTCTGTATGTGTGTGTGCGTGCGTGTGCATGTATATACACATGTATGCAGTTAAATTTATAAGATTATGCCATTATGGTATAAACTCCTTTATTGGAGCTTGGTTGAAAGGGTAGCATGAAACGACTTGTTGCAGGAGGAATAACTGGCAGTTGTGGGAGAATTTCAGCCATGTTGCTGCAGATGTTGGCAATCTTAGTCAGGTAAGTTTCTTGGTATGCAGATAGTTGGTGAACTACTTATCCTCGTGCATTGGCCAATGTGTTTCGATCAGAAGAGATGATCTTTGACCCCTACTTTCTGCACATGTTTCATGTTGAGCACCCGGAGAAAACATGAAAATATTGAGGGTTTTATAGGTGAAAGGCAGATGCTGATATAGCATGTTTAGGGTTTGATGTGAATAACATTTATTGTCCAGTCCACAGCCTGGCTAGGCTTTGCAGTATTTATTCTCTTCGAGTTGGTTTAATCATGATTTATTGTTTACTTTTTTTTTCCGTTGTGTTTGCTTGAGCCAGTATGTTAAGAATCATATATACTACCAAATTGTGCTCTAGCAGCACCCCTCATTGGGTACTAGATATGTATCTGTTTGACCTTGCATTTACCTGTAACCAAAGATGGGCCTAGTTTTGTGTAAGAGTGAATGTGCTTGTAATTCTTGATATCTGGATTTCATCTTTGTGGGAGGTGTCTATTTATCAGGACACTGGCCATAGAAACAGTCATGCACCAGGATATGAAGTTCTGCTAGTTTTGATGCATTCATTATTCCCCAGTTGACCGAGAGACTTAACGAAATATACACAAACATCAGTAATACCCCCACCCTTCTTCCTAAACTCTGCTTGATGACGCTGAATGTTGACCTCCATGTACTTTACTTGAAGTGGGCAAGGTCAGAACATTTCGTCTAGTTTTTTTATCCATAATCAAAGAAGATATTTGATCCTGACCCACCATACCTATCATGTATAGAATGCTTAGAAGTGTCTATATGATGTAGTATATGTGCATGAGATACACCAACTACTTAATATTGTTTGGGTTTGTTCCTTGTGTAAATGTTTCACATTGACTTAGTGATCTGACGTCTTGGGTACCGCATTTGTCTTTTGTGGAAATTGATATACCATTCTTGATTCTATGTGAAAATATTTTGTGATTTAATGTGGCAGGCACTGGAAGCGACAAAGATGGTGTCGGATATAACTAGCAATAAGAGAACTGATGCACAGTTCTTAGAGAGGATGATGCTAGAGATTGAAAGGCGGGCCCTAACTAGCCATTCTCAATTGCATGTTGGCACAGGCGATGATAAGGATACCAACTACAATAAGGATACCAAACAAACTCTTTCTGTTAATTCTTATACCGGTTCTGCTAATGGGTCGACTGATCCATAAGTTGTGCTGGTTAAAACACAAGAAACTAATCATTTTGTGGAGTTGCTTGGGCGAATTTTACGACAGGTAGCCAATTTTTTTAATATCTATTCGTTTATTTTCTTTTCTCATCTCTCCTTTATCTAATAATATTCAAGTAACTCTTAGGTTTTCTTATTGCATGATATGCATATGTGTCTTCTTCATATATTTCAATGAATTTATGTAGATGAGCAACTGGTCAAGGTGTGTGTGTATGTGTGGTGCGTTTGGAGGGATTGGGTGGGTCGAAATCGCTTACATGGTACACTAACCCAACTTGGCTGAGGTAGGTTGGGTTGGGTTCAATTTGGTGGGGTCAGTCTAGAAACCCTATCAAACTTTTATATGTTCTCATGTAGTCATGTGTGGGTTGTGTATCGGATATTTAGGTTTGGCCAATTTGCTTATGAAGTACGATTGGATTTTATTGCCACTTAAAGCTACAGAAAGGATATGAAGTCATTTAAGTTACAATTTTGAGTCTTATAATAAAAGTAAGAATGGCTTTCTTGCATGAATGTGCTACGTGATTTCTAATGGAATAACTTGTTCACGGGTTGACTGGCGGGTAAGTTGTTCAATTTGTTGGCCCGTTGACGTTTGATAACCAACGCTTCTACGTGTGGGTTGTTGTTGGTGAACCCCTGTGCCATAGTGTAATCATGGAATAAAACCCAATTCAGTCAGGCTGGGTTTGGTCGAGGTGATGGGTTTGTGCTAGAAATGCCACCTCTAACTTTGTAATCTTAAAGTAGGCATGTGAAATTGTGTGGCTGTAAAACATCTACATCTATGGTTTTGGGGGTTTAAATAAGCTACATCTTCAACTTCAACAGATGATTGAGGTAAGAGCAATCCATGCTCAGTGGGCCATTAAGAAATTACAGAAAGAAACATGTCTCCAAAAGCGAGAGGCCTACGCAGATGTTGCCATTTCTAAAGATAAACAATTGGATTTTTGCTCTGATACAGGTTGTTCAAAGTGTTGGAGGATCCGAGATTTGGGGATTATCTGGAAGGTGGCACAAACTTAAAGGTATCTCTCAATGTGCTCTAAGGCCCTTCTAAAGCAAGTTAGGTCATAGCAGGTATATCTTGATCTTGCAAGCATCGTACCTCGCCGTCACAGTTTTATGTATTGTATTGTCTGTACGAGGCTCTGATAAGTCTCCCTAGGGCTTAGGTGGGCTACATAGGAGGAAGGCACATGATATATATGAGATTCACGAAATTTGTTGCATGTTTTTATCAATTACGCTATAACCAATGACATGCTATCGGCCTATCACAAGTGATCTTCTCAGTGAGTCCTACATGCTAAGATATGAAAGCTAAGCTATGAGAGAGCTTCAAGAAGTATGTGCAGTCAACAAATACTCATTCCAAGCTATTAATTGAAGTGCATGTTAAGTCCATAACATGTTAATTCCATAAATGACATCATGTTGTTTGAAGAGTATTTAATTGTATTTGAACAATATTAGGTGTTAAAGTTGTCATTTATTGTTTTGTACTTATTCTCTTGGGGTTGGTTTACTCATGATCACAATAACCAAAGGAGGTATTCAATAACGCAACTGAAATTTAACATCCGATGCATTGTTAAGTAGTCTCTCTCTCTCTCTCTCACACACACGGGTCTGATTTGTGGAAAGACACAGATCGGTTTAAGAAGTTTGCACGTGCTTCATTGGAACTTTGTAACGTGTACATGGAGCTTTTTTCTTGTACTGGTGGTCGTATCTTTGCAGCTGAGATGCATTTGAAGAACACTATTAAACAGGCATGACATCCGGCTTAATATTTAAAGATGTACTGTTTTAGCAGTAGATACGACAGTTTATCTTTTTGTTTCTGTTTTTACACAATAAGGATTTCTGTCTTTGACCACATTCTTTACGGTATCTCTTTCTGCATAGAGTGAGATTTCATTTCTCTACATGCCGGGAGTTTTTCCGGAACAGAAGAGTGTAGGGATCTTCAGGCTTGTCTTGAGGAGGTGCAGATGAAATTGCAAGCAAGTTCGGCGTGTTCTGCTTAGATATCCTGCCTGAGAACATCTCTTTCCAGAAACTTGTTCACTTTCTGATGATGGGACGAAACTGTTAGTACGGTGTTGCATTTCGTGAATATGTTAAGGTGGGAAAGTGGCGTCTTGATTTGTTCATGATTTATCCTAACATACATGCTTTTTCCACTGTGTAAACTATCTTTTACAGTTTCCAGTCCAGCTAAAATCACCTTTACACTGCGCACGTACTGTGGGCGTACCTTCATTATTTGTGCAACGTTTGACAAGTAGAATATCTTACAAATAGGATATTAATGCAGACTACCCACTCAAAGTAAAGAAGAATTCAAGTCACGTTTTTGTAGTTTTGAGCCACAGTAATGGGTGTATTAGTTTGGAATGAGACAACATATCATTGCGAATCAAAGTATCTGACAAAACGCTGTGTTTGTCCGCAATTCAACTTTTCTTTTCCCCTTCAGTTGAGAATGTTCAGTTGCACCGCGATTTCCCCTTCTTCTTGGATTTGTGTTTGTTGCTTTGGAGTTCTCTTTATATCAACTGGTGAGATGACCATTCTATTTGCTATACGCAGGATCATGAATTGGTGGCGGAATCTCTCTCTTTGATCGCTATCCTTCCAAGTTTTGCTGTATGTCCCCCGAATTTGATAGGTTGGGGGAATCTGGAGTGCAAAGGTAAGAAAAAAAATTATCAAGAGTGCGAAGATCCTCCCTCTCGAGTATGTTTTGGAAAATCGTGGCTGAATAGTCGAGTCCCGTTATTGACAAGCTTGCCGAAGCTTATTGTTGTTATTATGATTGTGGTGAGGAAATAAGAAATATTTTAAATCCAATTTGGAGCTGGCCTTTGCTCTCCTTGGTGGTTTTTGTTCATGAGTATACCATATGCGATGGGGTTCTTTCATAAGGGCTTCCGAGAAAATGGAAAAGAGAAAAACTTCCACAGCCTAGGGTCATCAGCGCTAGTGGCTGTGGCACCAATTTAACTACAACATTTGTTCTACGATCACTCTTTGGTTCCTATTTGAAATGAACCGAATGTAAGCCTCAATTTTAGGCTCGTTCTATAAATGAGCTGAGTCTGAGCCTAACAGTATTCGACTCTATTAAGCTGTGCACCTAGCTTCGTGTATATAACAAAAATTTCATGCATAAGCTTGAATATGTATAAACCCAGAGCGTGTATAAAACAAAAATTTCACGTGTAAGCTTGAATACGTATAAACTTAAACCAATAAATATAGATTCCAGCAAGGAGTACACCTTTATGATCTTAAGGATAATAACCAATATTTCATTACGATTCTGTTGCTAACTTGAGGCTAACCATCACTCGAATTGGCTTTGACTATCTCATTCTGGATTCCAGAACCTGACTAATCATCCTTGTATATGGTGGTGGCACTTCTGAGGCTCCCATGTATACTCACCCCAACTGTAATCACATCTCCATCATCGAAGCTGCTCCCTCTGATTCATCTTCTCTTGGTTTAGTCCCTGGAGCTCTTCTCTAGATGGGCATAGCTCTTTCTAAGCTTATAAAACATCAGACGCTTACAATTGTCCCGGACGGTTGCTAAAGCTGTCTCACAATTGTATGGGTTCTACAGACATATCTTCACATGATGATATTCCTGTACTGTGAGAAAATATTGGACTGTCCGAGACAGTTACCGGAGAGGATCACATCCCTTTCCTTTTTTAGTTATAACTCGTGTGTTCGGTGAATCTCATATTCTAGTCGTGGGGACTCACTTAGAGTTGGACCAAAGAACTGAGCCCAAAAAGGTTAATAACACCAAAATAGTAAAATCAACAAATGATAGAAAAGTCAATGAAACGATTTTCTTTTAAAAAAAAAGGAAAAGTGAAGAACTATGAAATTAGAATGTCCTATACTCCTGTTACTACTATTTTCCCTCTCTCAATTCAAAAACTTGGAAATGCTCTGGCTTTCTTTGGTCTTGAAATCGTTCCCCATTCAAGAATGAACGTCGAAAATTCTTTGTTTCTGTGTGCCTTTAAAATGTATAGAATTTATTAGTTTTGCCTCCTCACTTTGTTTTTGTGTGCCTTTAAATGTAGAATTTATTAGTTTTGCCTCCTCACGTCATATGAATGATGGTGGCCTGTTCATTATTTAAATTCACGTTCTAACCTGAATAGATTGGTTAATTGAACTCTTGGAACGTAGGCAACAAGTACATCGAACTGTGTCGCAGCTAGTTGTTGAAAAAAGTAATGTTAACTGAACAAATCAGCATTTTCCAACTGCAACCAGAAAGGAGGAGAGAAATGCATAACACTATAATACAACGAACAGCAACAGGTTGCGACACAACAGTGCCAAGCAACACACCAATATATACATTCGGGCTGTTTTTTATGATTCCTTTTCAGAAGCAATCACACGAAACACAGACTTCACAACAACAATTGAGGCACTCAAAGCAGGCAAGGGCAGTGCAGAGCTGTGCAAGAGCAATTGTGCATTGGTCATTCATCCATGAACAAGCCTGGATGCAGCACATGCAACAGAAACGATCAACAACCCTACTGCAACAACGTGCAGCAGCCTTTGCAATGACTTCTGAGGTTGCGTGTAGATTTACTTCTTCGCGACATGCAGGACGGTTCTCAGCAGTTGCAACCAAGTTGCCAAAGCCGATACCCAGCTTCCGTAGGAAAATTATTTGCTCGCCATTCGGTTGAGCCACCTTCTGCAGGGAAATTTTTCTAAAGCCGATACCGAGCTTCCGTGGGGAAATTATTTGCTTGCCATTCAGTTGGGCCACCTTCTGCAGGGAAATTTTGTCGCACCATGTTATCTTTATACAGATTTTCCGTTCAAAAAAACTTTATACAGATTTAACAAATGAGGCTTATTTGATCTCACAGAGTAAAAAGAAAACAATCACATGTATTTTAAATGAAGTCTACGAAGATTCCTAACGACTATCCTTCATGTAAAAACAAGCTTTATAAGCAACACAACAATTTTACTGCTCTTGGATTTGTCAAGTGAAATGATTTTACTCACATATAATACCGCACATAACAGAACAGTACAACTTATCTCATAATCATGTATTTGTTTCCTTCTGATTTCCTCTCCCACCCAAAAGGGATGGAAAATGGCTTCCTTCACCAATTCTTTTATCTATCTTTCCAAGATCTGGTATAGAACGAATGATGCCGGATTTGAGATTGGATACCCAATTTCAAGGAATGGAGTAACGGTACTTCAATAATCGAGTAATCATACGGAAAAGAACTTATACATTGGCCACAGTAGAATTAGGTTGACTAGACTTGACAAAAAGTTTGTATCAATATTGTTGTTCGCCCAGTGCAGGGATTTTGTCCCTTTGCAACTTATGGAATATGATGTGTTTAGTTTTCTGCTTTCAAGTCACAAAGACTTATGGGTAACTTAAGCCATGTCACCACAGCAGGATATTTACCGGAAAGGATGATTTCCTAGTACTCCTTCCAAAATTATACCTCTTGTTTTGACATTGAATCGGAAGCTTGCTTTCCTTTATCAGTCTGAACCAAAACCATGTGGGAGTACTCTGATAGAAACCCTGTTTGTATGCTCATTTTTGCGACCTACAAGAAAAGCGAATGGCTCAAGCAATTACATGTAGACTGCACAACGATAAATAATCAATTGGACAAGAATCTATCCCAAAAAGTTGAGGACGATTTATACATTATTATAACCTTGCCAGGATGATTTATAGCCTATTACGACTGCACAAATTAGAGAACAAAGATCAGTAGACCTAGTTTCTGGACTTCCATAAAAAGTTTTTTTTGTCCTATTACTTCAAGCCTACAAAGCTTAGACATGCTTTCAAATATTCACAGGATACACGCCTTTCACCTTGGTGCTGAAGAAAAGAAGTGGAGTGCAACAATTAGGATAAACAGAAACTGCATCTTCTACATACTAATACCTTGTCAGGCTTTAAGATATTTGAAACCTTCGAACATACTTCTACCTATTTACGTGTGAATACTCAAGGCATCTAAAGATTAGACATTATAGCCTTCTATCCTTTAAATGAATTGTTACTGGTATTATTCACTTGAATAGAATTTTGTTCGTTACATAAATTTAACAGTTTATTTATGTTTTCATTTATCGCATGAGCAAATATTTATTTCTCGCTGTGTCATCTCTACTTTTCTGAAAGTGCCAGAGTCAACATGTCCTTTTATACGTGTGCTCCATATCTGTTCCTGTGCTTCTTAGAATACATGACCAGAACAAATTCTATATATGCATGTTATCCAAATAATATTACCTACTAGCTGGTAATTTTAAGGAGACAGAGAAAAACAAACCTTCTCCTCTAATTGTTTACTTTCCGTCAACCAAGCATGAGCTGAGAGAATATCAATTTGTCTCCTCGCCAATATCTGCAGGAAAGGAAGCAATCAGATATTTAGGTATGCAAATTGCAATGCTAACCCAAATTTCCATTTGGCTGCAACTTTTACTGCATTTGTGTTTTCTTTTTCACTTTATTTATTTTTATCCTTGACTTCGAAGTATATATCAGGACCGTATCCTAACTCATCCTACCACTTGCAAAATGAAACCTTCAAAGCAGTGGAAAATGTTCAGACGAAACTAAGTTACATGGCTCAATTTTGTTCAAGCTTCAAATGAAAACAAAGTGGAAACCTTACCTTGTCCATAGCCATACCCTTCGGTTTCTGTACTTTCAAATCGACTATGAAATTGCTCATATCTGGCAAGATTCCACTTGCTTTACAAGAGTCTGGAAAGTTTCCATGGTATCTCCCCGATAAAATCAATGGATTTCCAGAGGAAAGGTCTGGGATGTGATTTGGGTACAGCTGCAATGAGGAGCACAGAAAGCACATGGAAATAGATGTAGCTGAGCAGAGATTAGATAAGTGCAAGAAATTTGATATCTTGATATGGCATGGCGAGCTTAGAATCTAGTACTCGTGTGGGTACCAATTGAACTTCAATAAAGCTATTGCTCATGAACATTACAGCAAAAACCATTCACCATGCTGTGTACAAATCTTTGAATTCTAAACGGCTTCCAGGGAATCACATATTCTAATTGTATTCCTTGTGCTATTTTTGTCGAAATCCTATTTCCCATAGCACCTGTTTTGAGGCCATTATCCCCCCCTTTCGCATTCTTTCTGCATGTTCCATAACCTCCTTAATCAATACTCATTTTATTGTAAGCAAATATCCCATCGATTTTCTTGGCAGGAAGGTAGCCAGCTTAGATGCAAATGTCATTTTCTTGAATAAAAGGTAGGGGGGGAAGAAAATAAGCAAAAAAATTCTCCTACTGCGGACAACAGGAAAGTTCCATCGTAATTTTAGTTTCATTAGCATCTCTGGTCGTACTTACCGTGGAGAATTATTGATGTCACGTATTCAAACCACTCAATGCACCACCAATCAAGCAGATATGAAGCAAAGATAAGCCATAAGCAAGATATGTCGTTTATATGAGGCAGTAACAAATACAGCATGGAATATTATCGGCAATGATATTCTAAATCTAAGTGAAGAGGTAGCCCTAGACAGAGCTCAATGGAAAAACAGGATTCATGTAGCCGACCCCAATCGATTGAGACACAAGGCTCAATTTGGTTTGGTTTGGGGGAGTAACAAATGTATATGACGAATATGAGAATTATGAATCGTGTTTCCAGATGATTATGGAGTGTCGATACAGATACATACTTCTGAATGTAATGAGAATGAAATGAATATGAACAGTAATAATTAGTTACCTCAAGTGAATCCAGACATTCAAATGCATCAACATTGATATTTGCAAGGATGACCGCCGAAGCAGTATTGAACAGTGTTTGTATTTGAAGGTTGATTGAATCTGTGAAAATGAGCATTAAAAGAAAAACATCAACAGAAGAGATTCTTCAACGTAAACTGCAAATCAATGTAACTTTGTTCTTCACTGCAAATCAATCAGTGTCTGTATTTTTCACTGCAATGGTAATTACGTCAATAGTACTGCACTACTTAACCCATCGTACTGAAAGCAGGTGAAATAGATTACTTGGCGTCATTCCATAACTGAAAGCAGCCGACCCCAAGTGATTGGGACATAAGGCTCGGTTTGGTATTCCATAACTGACCTACATCATATGAAGCACCGTAATAGCCCCTTCCAATGTGTGCTAGCATTTGTAGGAAGTAGTGATTGCAATATGAACCTGGAAAGGCATCCCACACGTAAATACTTTCCAGTTACCAACTTTGTGAGATTTAAAAAAAAAAAAAGTACAATGCTCTAGAGATAATAGTAGTACTAAAGCAACATCTCTATTCTCACCTATGCCAAAAGTGGAAATTCGGGGACAAATTGATCTTCCATCAGAGAGGCGACTTTTCACTTCATTATAGATATGTCTTTCATCTTCAACAGTGCCATCAGTAATCAGGAAAATGAGAGGAACAGATTCACTAGTTTTGGTTTTGGCCAACATTTCGAGTGCCTGGCATAGAGCAGTTCATGAGACTAACATAGTAATATACTTCCAATACAGATACAAAAATAGACATCGGAACATTTAAAAGCCTTTACTCAACAAGGGAAACTTATAGAGAGAGACCGCAACAAAACAGGTACGAAATGAGTAGTTAATGAAGTGTCAGTGAGTAGTTAATGAAGTGTCAGTCCTATATTCCAATCCATTCAAGTGCTAACGAACACCACTCATGATCCATGACAAGAGTGAGACACATTCTGTATGGTCTTAAGCACAGTTCTGTCAAGAGGATACCTAAATAGACCCCATTTATAATTACTAGAACCAAAGACGACCCAAATGCATGCCATGTAAGTGTGGCAGTAGGTTATTAGGTTTGTAGCCATAAGTCATATTCATATATGCGTGCACCAGACATTTAGAGGGGAAGAAAAGCATATCACATGAATAGAATCAAGTACCTGATTTAGGGGAAGCAAGATGTTAGTGCCACGCTCGGCAACAAAACTTCTGCTAATCCACTGAGTGGCGTTTTCGATTGCCTCCTTGGTTGCTGGCTCCAAGGATGATGAGAATAACTGAGTGCTCTCATTGAAAGCTATGATGTTAAAATAATCTAGAGGGCTGAGCTTCGAGAGGACTGCCAACAGAGCTACTTTTGTATTCTCAAGAGGCCCCTCCCTCATGCTTCCACTAACGTCTACTACAAACACCACTTCCTTTCTGAAAACCTTCACAGTCGTAAGAATGGGTGAGGACCAGGCTACGGAAAAATCAAAGTTTTGCCGCAGAAGAGTAGTCAGAAAACATACAATAAAATACATTTCACAAATAGACAAGAGTGAGAGACTTGAAAGTTATCGAATAATCCATCAACACAACACTATCTTGCATAAAACGTACGAAACCGGCAAAAATTTCATGCTATGTTAATCCTTTTAGCATAAATTTTAAGTGCAGAATCACAAGTATGTTAAACTTAAATCTTCAGGTAGACCAACAATTTGAACAAGCCTTAGCAGCTCAGAATAAGAGGAAGGTATACGAGAAGAGACTAAAGCCCTCAATTTTGCACAAGTTCATAAGCAGCTGATTCACCAAATTCAACTAATTCTAACTTTGGGTTGGGTTGAACAGGTTTTGAAGAAAGACCATTTGCACAGGTTGACGGGTTTCAGACTTCCTGATAATAATTCCTGTATCTTATGACGCACAATTGTGCAGCCTCAGTAGTACTACGCCAACCAAAACATAACTTAAACCAAATCGTACAACAAATGATGTGTCAAGAACCCATTTCTCGCGGGCAAGTGAGACTAGAGAATTAGAAAATCCCATATAATGTAGTTCATAATTGGGACAAAACTTACCTTCCTATGCTGACCATTGCCGGGGAAAACGTAAAGAGAAAACATCTCTCTCTGATCAATGTCATGCGGAGATGCAGATTGCAACAATAAACCACCGAATATGTCACTTGAAGAGACCTGAGATGCGGTAAAGGAAAACACTTAAGTCCATGTTGAAGGAGGCATAGATGCTCAGACATCACTTTTTGTAGTAAATGAAAAAATCGGTCCAAGGTCTTACATCATATGAAAAAAAGAAGTCGGCACTAGACCATGATGAAACTTGTGCTTCGTATACGAAACCTAGTTTCCCAACCTGCCGCGTTACTTCCTGGCAAGTAAAACAACACTTGAGGTATAGTTTTGAGCCTTTCCACTGGACCGAAGCAATTGATCAGACGTACCTTAAGACGATGGCTACTGCTCCCCAATACAACTTCTTTCCCAGTGCCAGGATTTACTGACAACACTATCTTTTCTCTTTTAGTGATCTTCTTACCTACAGGTTTGACATAAGCTGGAAAACTAAACGGCAGAGTGAGGCAGAATTGACCATCTTGGTATAATAACTTCTGTGACCAACTCACTTTCATGTAAAGATTTGACCCCCCTTCAACCTTGGATTATCAAAACAGAAACATTGCTCAATTAGAAAAAAACTAAACCAACCCAAATATGGAAAAAAAAAAAAAAAAAACATTGTTTCGCAAGTTGGATGAGATTAGTACTTGTTAGCACTAACCTGGGGAACTTTTAGCGTCAGTATTCGTCGTTTTAGTAAAAACCCGTCTTTGGCCTTTGCCACTTTTTCTACATCTTTTGCATCTTGCAGTGTGATCAGTTGAGTCTGGTATTTTCTTGTACCATCATCCACCTCGACACCTAGAACTGAACCCTGTTAGCCAAACCATTTATTTCTTGAGAACTAAAACTATCAAAAGCAACAAAGCGCTAAGCATATGAGTAGCAAAATGTAATATGACATGCCATGAACAATCTACCATTAAAATCTTCTATCTTTTTCCCTTTTTTTTTTTTTTGCTCAGCCACCATTAAAATCATTTACGCGTAACAGGGTTGGGCAGACCATAGTATACCTTTGTTTTGGTTTTTTTGAACGGTATATTTTATCATTTTTGAAGCCTAAAAATTTCTCCATTTCCCATTAGAGTCATCTTTGGTGCCAATAATGGCAAATTCATACCTCAACCAACCTAGATTCATTTCAGCAGGGGAGGATTCAATGAATGACTAGGGGTCTCTCATGTATAGTACTACTGCCCGTTTATTCCGTATTATACGTGATAAAACTTTTATGTACCATTTTTCAGAACTGAACTAGATTTTTAAAATGGTGTGAAAAAATTCAAAAATTATGCAAGGAATTAAGTGTTTTAGTTTCTTGAAAAAAAAAAAAAGCATGGTTTTCCGAAAAACGCTAAAACTATGGAAACGGATGTTATTATTTAGGTCAAAAGAATAGTGAAAAGAAAATCTCCAATGGGTTCACAGTCGATGCAGCCGTGCAGGAACCTCACCAAGAGGGGCTCAAACGTAAAATTACTAAAAACTAGGAGGATGTTAGTAAAAAAACCAATTTCGTACGGTTAAAGGTAAAATTATTAAGATTTTAAAGAGGCAAAACATTATTCCATCCGTCCTAAAAAGGATGATAATTTTAGAAATTTGTACCATTTTTCATTGCCTATATCTTTCAATCTATAATTTTTTCATGAATTTGAAAACTTTGTACAATAGAACTAATCGAAAACTATCAAATAAGATTCATGTTACATATTTTTTGAGATTTATATTAAAAGATATTAAGAATTGAAACTGACACAAATATCAAAAAATGTCATCCAATTTGGGACAGGGAGTAATTTTTTTACCAATCCACCTGCACCCCTTGCGTACGCCACTGCGAGGCCATTTTTACCACGATTAAGAGAAAGCTTACATGTTATTATTATTGTAAAAAAGAAGAAGAAGAAGAAGAGAGAGAAAGTACGTGCCACATCATCAACTATATTAAGTTGGTGAATAAAAAAAAAAAACTATATTAAGTTGAATTGTCTTAAAAAAAAAATAACTATATTAAGATGAATAATATGAATAGCTAAAAAACAAAAGTAATTTTGAGCACATCAATAAAAATGACATAATTAAGAAATTAAATCAACCACGATACTCTTAAGAGCACTAAATAATCACTCGTACGAACAGAGGGAGGGTATCCCGTTGGATGGCTTTAGGTCCGGTTCAGTCCAGTCTCCCGACTCCCTCCCATCCATACTCATATAGAGTTTGGCTCTCAGATGGGCTCACAATAGTAATCAAAGCCGATCTTTATATAAAGCTCACCAAACACTTGTGCGATGCAAAACATCATTTTTATCGAACGTGTCTCTCGGGCGTCACTCCTCTCTCACAAGCACTGAACAATTCACACATCTTCTGGCTCCACTGCTTGTGAGAGAGAAGTGCATAAGGAGTGGCCGAGAGACATGTACCCAGCATTTTCGCTGGACTGAATGGAAGACAGACTGGACTAGACCTCAACACGCTTCGGAGATGCTCTAATTCAACGGCAAAGAAGATATAGTAATCACTACCTGCTCGCCCATCGGTATCCCAATACGACAATCACAGCTTTGTCCCGCCATAACACAATGAACTCGCCACGTCCCACTAACCGTAACGAAAGCAGTATCCAAGTAACAATCCACCTCCACCGCAATCCCGTGCATATGCAGCGGAATCAACGCCGGCGGATCGCACCGGCCGTGAACGTACGGCTGGTAGCTCGGGATATCCGGATTATCCACTACCGACGGCTCCGATATCACCGCGTACACCATCGGAGCAGTCGGAAGCAAGCTCTCCGACCTCTCCATCGCCTTCGGCAGCTCCGGGGGCAATAGAGACCGGTCTTTACCGTAGTAGATCCGTTTCGAGAGGCTTAGGCCGAGTGCCACTGATCTCGAGAACTCGTCCGCCATATGAAGTAGAGATTGTTGCGCTAGCTTGTGAAGCCGGATTCGATATGTGTTGCGCTTCGCTGATTATTACGTTCTTGATTGTTTTTGGCGTTATGTGTTTGTTGGTCTGGCCGATACGATAAATATGAAGAGTGGGTTCGGGGAGGAGAGAGAAAGGGAAATGTGGTGAGAGAGGAAATAGTACCGGCGGGCCATCAAAAACGCCACCGACCCTTGGGTTATGTTGAAGACGAAAGGAGCGAGAGAACGTACTTTACACCTTGATGTCAATAGATTTAATCGACCAACCAATGGGATTTTGACACGTGAGCGAGTAGGGCCCAGTGTGTTTGACGCACCTTGGAATAAGGATTGGACACGTTAAGCATGTTTTTGGTTTAGGGTGTCGTTAAGCTAAGCGAGAAGTAAAGCATGTTAGTGGGAGGCCAATTAGTATTAGTATTAGTATTACTCCTAGTATTTTTTGTTTTTTTTTTTTGGAGGCCAATTGTTTGGGCTAGTATAATTAAAGTGGAGTCACAGTACTGATTAGCGTCTGTCACGCTCTCCATATTTAATAAATGATTGAAAATAGGGCTTCACACGAATTGAGGTTGCAAGTGCTCGAGGCTTGGCTCAATTTATTGAGAATTTGAGTTGAGTTCGAGTTTAAATTTTTGAACTCGAAACTGCAAACTTCAACTCGGCTTGGCTCAACTCATTTTAGTAATTGAGTCGAGTTCAAGTTCAAGTATTAGGCTTTTAGTAACCGAACAGAGCTCAAATACTGCAAAGTACGACTCAATTCGGCTCGTTTACACCAATTAGAAGCAAAAAGAGTCGAAAAATCAAGTAGGGTCTGGACCACGGAGGTGGTCCAGGGGCTAAGGGGCTAGGACCTAGGGTTTAGGTTAATGCTGGACCGCCGTGGTGGTCCAGGCCGATACAATGGCTAACTGTAATCTTAAAGTGTTGATTGAAGTGTGGGACCTGGAGAGTTACGACATTATTGATGAGATCCAACGGTCCACCACTGGAACTTGGAAGAAGACTTACTACCTGCTCTTTTCGTGCTGCTCAAAAAAGACCTACTACTACTATATTTGTTAATGCTCTCACCGTTCCATAAAGTTTGGCTGGTCCACAAAATAAAAACTTAAAAATAAGTACAATAAAAATTTTGCAAGAAAAATTCAACAATTTAGAATTAGATATCAGTGAGTTCTTTGTAGTTTATGAAAAATTTTGAATTTTTTTGAAAAAAATATATTATTTTTTAGTTCTCGTTGTACGGACCGGCCAAATTATGTGGACGGTGGGAATAACTTTTTTTTTTTTTTCCTAATAAAATGTTGTCGTCTTACTTGTCTTTATCCATAATATTTGTGATCAAAATCTGCATTACCCGACAAAACAAAAACATGTGGGGGAATACCGTCCACCCCATGTTTTCCCACTGCTCCTTTTTTTTTATTTTTTTTTATTTTTATCAACGAGTACAATAATGCGTCAACTGTCAAACCATTCTTGACTTTTGGTTACTACTGTACATGTTACCACCTGAGATTATCCAGTGCCCCGCACGCACCGTGGCCCAGGCCCTTTTTCCATCCTACGTTTTGCGGTGGAGACCGTACGCTTTGCCTTGACTTCATTACAGTGAGTGGTGAAACGAACTGGGGGCACCGCCACGTGACGCGCTAAAAAATTGAATAGATTTTCCCATGGTAGATAGGTGGCACTGCTACCGCAAAATCAGTTGGAATCAACATTAAAATAATTTTTGCGGAGCATTAATTTGAGGCCCCATTCTCTTGAATTTAACTTGAATTTGATAGTTTTGTTTTTATTTAAATTTTTTTTACATTTGTTAGTTTTGCGCCAAATTTTTGTAAGTTATTGATTCGTCTCAACTATAAGAATCCAAAAAAGTAAATTTTTTTTGACCTTTTACCCAAATATTTTGAGAAATAATCATTTTTTAGTAAAAAAAACAAAATTTTAAATAAAAAACAAAATTCCCAAATTTAAATTAAGTTCAAGAGAACGGGACCAAATAAAAAGGACTTCGGGCTATATAATAATGCACTAATGCGTTAGGTGAGTAAATTGCAATTTAATTGGGCCCGCAGGAATATCATCATCACAGGTCAGAATCACTCACTTGAGACAATTTGCCAAGTGCTTTATAATTGTGTAAAAAGGGATCCGAGGATGCTGCCGAGTGGGTGGAGAACAGCCGATCCGGCTTTTCATCTTGGCATGGATGACTAAATCTGAGTGCATATAAATTTGAACCGTTCATTCCTCAGTTAAGATTTAAGTTGTTAGACTGCCGAGTTCTGCACAACTCTACAGGGAAATGTTTATTTTGTGTAAAAAAGCTGATTAAGGTTGATTAGATATCACAGCCTTACAATAGACAACACATGGTACTTCTAATAAAGTTGTGGCTAGATTTTTAAATAAAAAGTGAAGTGTGAAACAAATCCATCTCGATCACATGATTTAAACGTGTGATCTCAACTTAATTTCCAATGCGAACGAAGTGCTTAGCGAACTATATAAGTTGAGTTGTTTGTACGGCGACAGTGATTTCTCCGATGGCCCAACTAAGGCACACCACAAGTCCATAGTGCATTTGGTGCACTACAAGTCCATAGTTAAAAGTTTCCCTGTAATTATGTAGAATATTTTATTTCATTGGATTAGTATATGTTCCGTACTTTTGTACATATTCAATGGTTGTATAAATTTGCCGTAAATTGCTCTATCGTACATTGAATCTCTACACATATATAGAGTTGAATCCGATACCATGTCCGATAAAAAAAAAGCGTTAAATTTATCATGTAAATTTTGCAGGTAGCATGTGAGATGGGTGGCATATGGAAGACACACTTTGTTAGAAAACTAGTTAGAGTTAGGGGTGTTACAAAAATTGACAGATCGAAAAAATTTGAAAAAATCGACCGATCGGTTCGGTTTTTGGTCGGGGTGATGACGGAATTTTCGCTGGACCAAACCGAACCGAACCACTATATATTTTTATATTTAAAAATGTAATATATATATATATATATAGTCCCCTTCTAATAAGGACCACCTCATTTTAATAAAATGAGGACCTCCCTTTCCTGATTGAATTTTGATGATCCGAGCCGCTCAATGTGTTCAGAACGTGATTTTAAGGATACTCGCATGAAATCAGCAAAAAAAAAGACCGGAAAGGGCTTCATCCAAACAGTTTTTGTTTATTTTTTATCGAACGGTTCAAATAAAAATTGCACAAATGAAGCCCTTCCCGGTCATTTTTTTTGCTAATTTCTCGCGGGTACCCTTAAAATCACGTTCTAAACACATTGAGCGGTTCGGATCATCAAAATACAATCGGAAAATGGGAGTAAGGACCTCCTTATTTGAAGGAGATTGTATATGTATCTCTATTATAAAACAGAAGGGTGTGGGGACAAGTTGTTAGAACGGCTTAGATTCATTTGATCCAAAGGCTGTAATGCATCCTCCTACTTTCCGGTTAAGTGTCCATGGTTTTCACATAAATCACACAACTGACATCTCCTTTCAACCGGGGTGTGTAGTGCCGTAGGCACGGGTTAGCACTAAAAAAACCTAAAAAAAAAACACCTAAAAAAACACCCCAAATCTCAATCTCATAGTTCTCGATCAAATTTTTAAGATCCGAACCATTCAATGTGTGCAGAATGTGATTTTAAGGGTGCACGCGAGAAACTAGCAAAAATTATGACTGGGAAGTGCTTATTTTGAGCAGTTTTTAATTGAACCGTTCATTAAATCTAAGATAAAAACTGCTCAAATCAAGTCTTTTCCGGTCTTTTCTTTTGCTGATTTCTTGCGAGTACCCTTAAAATTACGTTCTGATCACATTGAGCGGCTCGGATCATCAAAATTTGATCGGAAACTATGAGGTGTTTTTTTAGGTGTCATTTGAACCCCCCGTGTATATATATATATATATATTTACATATATAAACTTTAAATTAAATCACAATTTTATATTTCGGGCAGGCCGAAATCCCCGACCGGATCGACCCCACCACGAATTGAACCGAACCGAACTCAATTTCAGTCGGGATCGGTCCTGAAACTATTTGGACCCAACCGAATTGGTCTTCAAAAATTTCACCTCGAATCGAACCGAACCGAAATCACAGTTATAGTAGTATACTAGGTGAGCTGCGCGTGACAGCACGCGAAGTCTCGTGCCTGTGAATTTTGTGCCTGTGATGTAGTGGTAGGTTTTATAAAAAAAGTTTTTACATATGTACATTGAGATAAACATAAGCCTGCTCTTTCGACACAGTGCTATTAACTCACAAACTCAGCTATTTCATTTAATGAGCTAATTCCATGAGACCATTGAATTTTCTCACTTTCACACGTAGTTGTCAAATTAATCTATTTGCGCGCTACTTCTGAAATCTCTGTCCTTAACCAAGTAATGCAACAGTAAAATCCCATTGGGTACACCCCAGCGGCTAAAGTCACATTCCTGATTCCACCAATAAACTGATAGGAGATACTTTTGAGTTCATGTCTCCTTTACCTACCAATACGAAAGAGCGAGGGAAAAAAATCAAAGCAAACAAATGGAAAGGAAGTGCACACTGTACTTGATAAGCACCCGATAATGCAATGTAGGGTGCGCTAGTATCTAGATTTGGTTAATTTTATAGCTTAAATTAGTTGTTTTAATGGCTTTCTTGCTCGAGTGGTATTTTGGTTTTATTTTGTAGGAAATCGCCTAATAACGGAGTTTTGAGGCCCGCTGTGCAATGCCCGAGCAACGCCTAGGCAGGCCACTAGCAAAGCAAGCCGACGCTAAGGCAAGGCAGAGCGTGGCAAGCAAGCAAAGCAAGCCAAAGCACCGAAGGCAAAGCAAGCAGGTAAGGCGGCCGCCTGGGCAGTGCGTGGGCCAAGGCAAGGCAAGGCACCACTTTAAGTATTGCTACCAATAAAATGGTAGCAATACATGAGCCTCTTAGCAAATAACTCCTTAACCACTTCCGGTATTGCTACCACTTTTTCGCTGGTAGCAATACCGAGGCCTTAAAGAAATGAATTTTTCTTTGGGCGAATATTCCGTACGGGTACAATGGAGGATATTTAAGGAGTGATCTCATTGTACAAAAACAAGTAATTTTTAGATTTGCTCACATTTTTAGGATCTAGATCTAGTTTTTGAATTGTTCTTGGTGTTCTTCATTACTCTTTATTTTCAGCACTTTAAATTTCATTTTCTGCTTTATTTAGTTAGTTTTTGATAATTTCGTCTTCATTAAAGTTGTAGCTCGTACCCCGATCTATCTTTTAATCCAATTTCCTTCTAGCGTTGTTATGTCAAATTTGCTAAGTAGATTTTTGCTTGCTCTTAACTTCATAGTTATGCGTGAGTAGTTTTTCAAGGTTAGGTCATGGGGTGATTAGCACCCCATGGCTCGAGTAAAATTGCATTTTTCACCAATAAAGTTTGAATCTTTGGTTCAAAAATTGATGTGGGGCTTGGATTTATTTGTCAAATTGCCGAGGTGTTAACCTCCTTGATCATGTGTAGGTAAGAGCATCGCCTTCTTACCACACATGATGCTTGGAGCTCTGTCGCTCGAGGTGTTTGCTAAATGAATTCTATAGCTAGCTCGATTTTCGAACCATCTTATCTTCCGGCTTAAGAACCTTAATTGAGTATCTTAAATCGCGTAGTTGGTTGGAAAATGTAATTTAGCTCGAGTCGTGGGTGTTAGGCATTCCTAGACCTAACCTTGCTTTTTTAATCTAGTTTATTCTCGTTAATTTAGCCTTTACTTTCCACCGCAAAACTAAAAACTAAGTTGGCTGCCTAAAGGCCAAAACCGCATTTTACATCTACAAATCCAAAGAAAGTCAGACACTATTCCCGTGGGTACGATCCTGTCTTCCGGATTATTATGCTTCAATTGGATGCTTATACCCTACGCTTGGGTGATCTTATTATATATATCGACAAACTAAGCATTTTTGGCGCCGTTGTCGGGATTTCTTTATATGGCTTTTCTTGGAGGTTCAACACCATTGTGAGTATTCCGCTTCTTTCTTTTAGTAGTTTTAGTAGTAGTTTAGTAGTTTATTTGCTTGTAGGTCGTACTTAGCTTGGTGGATACCTCTAACCTGGTCTTATGCCAAACCTGAGGTGTACCGGTTAAGTATTGAGCTATCTAGTTAGTTAGTTAGTATTTCTTGCTTACTTTGATTGTATCGTTGAGCCGAGGCGTGGCATAACCCTCGCATATTCTGGCTTTTGTCGAAAGGAGGTGGTCTAGCCCCTCCAACCTGTTAGTTTGTTGGTAGTTAATTAGTTAGTTGGTAGATTTTGCTTGTGTATGTCTGTTGTGTACCGAAGCCCAATTTCCAATCGGCTTCATCGTTCTTCGTCTCCACCGAGAATCCGTAGCATTGTCAGGGCGTATCTTGCCCACTCTCCGCCTCGCAGATTTAATCGCAATCGCAAAGGCCCAATGGCCGACGAAGCTCCGGTTCGTACTCTTCGTGATTATTTGAATCCAGAAAGGGCTCCACAAGTATCTCCTATCGTTATTCCTGTTCCAACTGCTGGCAACACATTTGAATTCAAGGCCGAGTATCTTCGGGTTATTCCGGAGTTCGGGGGGAATTGGAGGATCCTTATTTGCATATCCTAGAGTTTGAAAACATCTTGCATTCCTTTGTTACAATTCCACGGCAACTTGAGCAAGCTCGCAGTTATTTCCATTCACTCTATGACAAAGCGAAGCAGTGGTTCAATTCTCTCAAACCTCAATCATTGCGCAACTGGGGAGCAGTTCAGGATGCTTTTACTACGAAGTTCTTTCCAGCCAGCAGGACAAAGTTACTTATTGATCAGATTCAAAGTTTCAAGCAAAGGGATGGGGAGACTTATCATAAGTATTGGGAGCGCTACAAGGATTTGCTTATGTCGGTTCCTCACCAAAACTTCCCGTTGTATCTTCGAGTGAACTATTTCTACACAGGTTGTTCCCAAGAGAGCAAGCAGCTGTTAGATACTATGGGAGGAGGTGACTTTCGGGAAAGACTTGAGGATGCTTGGGATTTTATGAGACACTAGCCGAGAAGACCTGCATTTGGCGCTTACAGACGCGCAGGATAGGGCAATGTTCAATCAGGGCCCTTCTGGTTCAGGAAAATTCTCTATAACGGAGCATACAATTTTGAAACCCGCTTGGATGAGATTGCCCGTAGTTTGGATAAATTGGAACTTAAGAGTGCTCAGTCTCAAGAAGTGAAGGTGGTTCACTAAGTTGAGGAAGTTTGTGTTATTTGTGAGATGGTGGGGCACACTACCGATGCTTGCCCTAATATTCCAGCTTTGAAGAACGTGATCAATGGGATTGCTCCTGAAGAGGTACAAGCAGTGCAACGTTTTGATCCCTATTCTCAATCTTATAATCAGGGGACACGTCAACATCCGGCTTTGTGACTTTCGTCTTCCTGGTTAGTTCCTCAAGTTCAACCTCCCGCTCCTCAATTGCCTTGGAAGCAACCCCAGAATGCTTTCCGTTTCCCTCAAGGTCCGCCAGGGTTTGCTCCTTCTGCTCCATTTCCTCATGCAAACCAATTTCAAAGCAACAACCTGCTCAATTTCAACAACCCTCTCAGCCAACAACAACCCCTAAGCGCTTGGGAAGATCGGTTTCTTGCAAGGCCAAATCGCTTATCAATGAGCAATAAACTCGTGATGATGAATGATATTAGAAATCAGTTGGGTAAAGACAACAACTGTGGGGATGTTACAACAAGAGAGGGAAGTTTCCAACACAGACTCAACCTAATCCCCAAACAACTTCCACTCCAACTTCTCAGTGTTCACTTTGCTAGCTCTTCGGTGACTTTCCGAGCAAGCAAAGGCTATTATTTCTCTTCGAAGTGGGAAGGGTGTGGATAATCATGAAGATGCCTCCGGAGCCTACTTTGTTACCTACTCCTATCAATTGTTCAGTTCCAACCCAATCCTTGGGGAATCTCCCAAGGAGGATGCAAGGCAAGGAGGATTCAGAAGATAAGCGAGAAGGAAAAGGGTAAAAGAAGGAAAGTGTACGATCTCAAGTTGTTCCAACACCGCACCTTATCCTCATCGCTGAAGGCTTTGGCAAACCGAATCTCAATGCGGAGTTGCATGAGCTGTTCAATCAAGTGAAGATCAACATTCCTCTTATGGATGCCATCAAGCAGATTCCATCTTATGCTAAGTTTCTTAAGGATCTATGCACTCGGAAGCGGAAATTGAATGTCCAAAAGAAGATCCTTCTGACCGAACAAGTGAGCTCCATCATTCAGACAAACATTGCACCGAAGTACAAAGATCCAGGGAGTCCTACTATTTCAATTACCATTGGAGGAAAGCGTATCGAACAAGCTTTGCTAGATCTTGGTGCAAGTGTCAATCTGCTTCCATTTTCTGTTTATCAAGAGCTTGGGTTGGGAGAAATGAAGCCTACTCGAGTCACTCTTCAATTAGCTGATAGGAGCATTCGCACTCCAAGAGGGGTAGTAGAAGATGTTTTGGTACAAGTGGGTCAATTTATCTATCCAGTGGACTTTGTGATTCTTGATACAAATCCGACTGATTCTTGTGTTGCTTCTACTCCGGTGATCCTTGGGAGACCTTTCTTAGCTACAGCAGATGCAGTTATCAATTGCCGGAATGGAATGCTCAACATGACCTTCGGTAACATGAAGATGGAGGTCAATGTATTCAATGTGAGCAGTCAGATAGGGGATAACGAGAATGTGAATGAAGTGAGCTTTATTGACGCTCTAGTGGAAGAACATGTGGATGAGTTGCTTTATAGTGATCCTTTGGAAGTTGCTCTCATAGCCGAAGAGGCTGAATTTCTTGAATCTTCTGAAGTAAGCTATTTGTACCCATTACTCAAAGACGGGGATGAAGCTTGTGCCATGACCTCTTGGACTCCGAAAGTTGAAGAATTTAAACTACCCCCAATAGAAAAGAAGGTTCTTCCCTCTCTTGTGGATCCCCCTTTATATGATGATTCGGGGGGAAGATGCCTCACCGCTAAAGTTGTCTCTTCCGATCTCCCGTATCTTGATTCTTCCCCAGAAGAATTACTCCTTGCTCACGAGATGAACATGTTTGAAATGTCGGGCATCTACTATGAAGATCCGTTGGCAAAACCTCTCACCGCTAAGGAAATGGATGCCGAAGTGGATTACTTGTATTCGTTGTTGGCTAAACAAGATGCTTATGGACCAATCTTTGAAGAGTTGGAGCCCATGGAAGCTAAAATTGTCCCTTCGAGTTCTCCGTGCCTTGATCTTCTCACTGCTAAGGAAATGGATGGCGAGGTAGATTCTTTACACTCTTTGTTAGAAAAACAAGATGCATGTGAGCCTATTCTTGAGAAGTTTCCAATCGTAGAACGAATTGATTTTCTTGGTGTTGACAATTTTCTTCTGGTTTATCATCCTTATATTGTAGATTTTGTCAACAACTTGAAAATTAATTTTGTTTGGGCTATGCACTTGGTGGAACTTAAGTTTTTAAAACGAACTCAGCAATTGCTTTACTCAAAATATCTTATCTTGTGGCATGGTAGAGTTCAATTTTTGGCAAAGAGTGTAGCTTGGAGTGCTCTGTTTCTTCTAATAATTCTCAATGGCGTGCTAATTATTCGAAACCATCATGGTGCTGTTGATGTTATGAATCCTGTTAATGGTCAATCTTTTAAAGTGAATGGACAGAGGCTTAAACCATTTCTCGGCAGTTTCGAGGTTGGAGAGCCGGATGAGGAATTGATCGATCCAATCTACACGGTTGATTAGCTTGTTTCTTTATATTTGCACGGGGAGCGAAAGCGTAATCGCTGAACTTAACTGTTTGTCGGACCCGGCCCCCAGGTAGGGGTACCCACCATTGACTTGGGTATATGTAGCCGCACGCCGCTACTAAAAGAAGGATCGTGTGCCCAGCGTTCGAAGGGCAAAACTTGTAAATATTGTACATACTTGTTTTTCTTTCTTGCTTTATCATGTTTTAGTTAGCTATGCATGTTTAGTTTTGTTTTAGCTTGTTTGTTTGCATGTTTAGTTTTGTTATGTTTTCTTGCTTTCAATAAAGTCTTGGAGATGTTTCACATGAAAAGATTTCACCTATGTTAGTGAAAAAAAGGGCTTTCATTAGTTCTTCTTGGTAATAGTTTATCGGTAACGATCCATGCTCTCCGAATATGCCCCTATCGGTGGCAACTTAGGTCTGTGGGTGAGGTGTGATATTGCCTGGAGTGCACGCTAGGTTGTATTCTATCTTGCTTTGTTTTGATCGTAGGGGACTCTGACTTAATTGTCATGCGAGGTCGAGCGATAAATTTTATTACGGGCGCTAGCATAACACATTTTCGACGGTCTAGTATAGCCACCCATTTCATACCCCACCGGTAAGGAATGGGAAGAAAAGTATGACTCGTTTGATCGCGTGATGATCGGGTGGTGCATTTCATTCTGTTTTCGCATGTTTTTAATTTTTCTGCATTTCTTTGTTCTTTCATGTTTTTAGTATTGTCTTTACTTTCTGTTTTTTAATTTTGTTTTGGTTTGAAACCGGATAACACGAGCCGGTGTTTCTAATGTCATTTGTCTTGTGGAAAGTCGTTCTCTTAAGTCTTCTGCAGGGTTTATGTGCTACCGCACCAGCCTTGGTAGTTTGGACCTAAAGCCGGAGTGAGTGAGGCATTCAGGAGCCCTAAGCATGGGTGCGGCTATGCGCCGCGGTTATTAGTCCGATAAAGCTTTGGATATGGTCCTGTGTGACTAGCTGTGGTTCCGAGTTGGTAGAACCGAAGGAGTAAACCCTGGAAGCATCTAATCTGGCTGGAACGGGACATTGACATGAAATCCTCCAACTTGGTCGAGGTATTTAGGGGTTGACATTCCCCTTGGACGGTACATTCGAGCCCTCTTTTCTCTCTTCGCTCTTGTTCTTTATGCTATGAGGGCATAGCATCGCTTTAAGTTGGGGGGAGGGGTTAGCTCATGTACCAAGTTGCTTCATTTTTGTGCTTTTTGCTTGATTTTGAGTATATTTGAAAATTCAAAAACAACAAAAATTTAAAAATCCAAAAAAATGAGAAAATGAAAAATTTTAAAAATAAATAAAGCTTTTTACTTGCAATTCTTCCTTTTGTCACGTTTTTAGTTCTTTTTCATAGCTTGTTGCATGCTCAATAATTGTTAGTTGACAAGAATTCGTAGCAATCTTAAGAAATTTTGTGCTTCTCAATTTGCATGCTTAGTTGAAAATTAAACGGTCTAGGTTTTGAGTTAAGTTTTTGAGCAAGTTTTGGCCCATATCCCCACTTCTTCCCAATAAAATGCTCATAGTTAGGAGAATAATCGCATGTCCATCTCTAATTGTGTTTAAATGTCGATTTTCAATCATTTTGGAATCCAAAGCGCACTTAGGGGAAGATACAAGGCATTTTTGCATGATTACACCACAAATGAGTCCCCTTGTCCTATGTTGCATCCTGTTATTCTCCTATTCTTTGCTTAAACTTAGGTAACCGATTGTTTGGAGGGATGTTCGGATGAGTTTTCATTGTTCAAGAAGATTTGGGGGTGGTGTGAATGTGATAGAAGTGGTTGGAATGCGAAAAAGCGAAAAATTGTTACATGATTCTATATCTTTCCTCTCCCACTACAAAAGCAAAAGTCCCAAATTTTCATCTCCCTCTCCAAAAATTCCAAAATTTGGCTCCAATATCTCTCTCACTACAAATCTCACCTCAAATGACCCTATTGTATTGCAAAAAGAAGAAAAGAAAAGAAAAGAGATCAAAGAAATACTATGAAAAAGAAAAAGTGAATTCGAAAGAGGGTTGAATACTTTGATATGAGAGGATTGTTTTGACATATGGACTAGCATACATTCTGGATGAGAAAGAGTTCAATGAAAAAAGGAGAGCTCGAGACACAATACCATGAGAAGCCGGATGAGGATGATGACTTGGTGTGATTGAGTTGGTGGTAGTAGCTTTAGTAGGACTTATCTAGTAGTTCTCTCAATTCGTACTTTTGTTTGGCTGGGTTGGCCCTTGACTTGGTTGATCTTTGTGTGTTGGCGGCGGTCATTTGGGTAGATGACCGAGCTAGTATAGACCGTCGCCCTTTTTATGCTAACCTTTTCTTTGTAACCAAGGTCATTACAAGCCTAAAAAGTCCTTAGTTGATCCTTTGCGCGCATGGATTCCATCTTGATTGACTATCTGATAGTTGCATAATTAGTTGAATGGCATGCTTTCCTTTCGTTATCCAATAATCATCTGCTAGTTTGTTAACTCTGTTGAATAAGTGCTGTAGTTGTTGAGGCATAGCTTTTCTTTTTCGCTATTGCCTGGTTATCAAGCACTCTCTTTGGTGGATATGGATTTAGTCTGAATTCGCAAGTTTTGTGTCCCGTATCCTTCCCTTGTTCGAGGACACAAACCTTTTTAGCTTGCTCTTAGACTTGCTTGTTACTTAGCCTGTTTAATTGGATGCTGAAATTGTGAATTGTAGAAATGAAATAAAAAGCAGGATTGATTAAAACTCTTGCTAATTTACAATGTTGAGCATGTTTTAAGTTGTGATAGCGGAATGAATTGCAAGTTGCTTGTTTCTAGTTTTTCATGTTTTATTTGCTAGGGACTAGCAAACCTCAAGTTGGGGGGTGTGATAAGCACCCGATAATGCAATGTAGGGTGCGCTAGTATCTAGATTTGGTTAATTTTATAGCTTAAATTAGTTGTTTTAATGGCTTTCTTGCTCGAGTGGTATTTTGGTTTTATTTTGTAGGAAATCGCTAATAACTGAAGTTTTCGAGGCTGCCAGGTGCAATGCCTGAGCAACGCCTAGGCAGGCCACTAGCAAAGCAAGCTGACGCCAAGGCGCGAGGCGTGGCAAGCAAGCAAAGCAAGCCAAAGCACCCGAAGGCAAAAAGCAAGGCGCGGCCTAGGCAAGGCGTGGCCAAGGCAGGCAAGGCGTGGCCAAGGCAAGACAAGGCAGCCTTAACCACTTTGGTATTGCTACCAAGCGAAAAATGGTAGCAATACCGAGCCTCTTAGCAGTCAACCCTCAACCACTTCGGTATTGCTACCACTTTTCGCTTGGTAGCAATACCGAGGGCCTTAGCAGTAAATTTTGATCTTTGGGCGAATATTCCGTACGGGTACAATGGAGGATATTTAAGGAGTGATCTCATTGTACAAAAACAAGTAATTTTTAGATTTGCTCACATTTTTAGGATCTAGATCTAGTTTTTGAATTGTTCTTGGTGTTCTTCATTGCTCTTTATTTTCAGCACTTTAAATTTCATTTTCTGCTTTATTTAGTTAGTTTTTGATAATTTCGTCTTCATTAAAGTTGTAGCTCGTACCTCGATCTATCTTTTAATCCAATTTCCTTCTAGCGTTGTTATGTCAAATTTGCTAAGTAGATTTTTGCTTGCTCTTAACTTCATAATTATGTGTGAGTAGTCTTTCAAGGTTAGGTCATGGGGTGATTAGCACCCCATGGCTCGAGTAAAAATTGCATTTTTCACCAATAAAGTTTGAATCTTTGGTTCGAAAATTGAAGTGGGGCTTGGATTTATTTGTCAAATTGCCGAGGTGTTAACCTCCTTGATCATGTGTAGGTAAGAGCATCGCCTACTTACCACACATGATGCTTGGAGCTCTGTCGCTCGAGGTGTTTGCTAAATGAATTCTATAGCTAGCTCGATTTTCGAACCATCTTATCTTCCGGCTTAAGAACCTTAATTGAGTATCTTAAATCGCGTAGTTGGTTGGAAAATGTAATTTAGCTCGAGTCGTGGGTGTTAGGCATTCCTACACCTAACTCGCTTTTAATCTAGTTTATTCGCTTAATTTAGCCTTTTACTTTCCACCGCAAACTAAAAACTAAGTTGGTCCTAAAGGTCAAACCAAGTACTTGCATCTACAAATCCAACAAAGCCGTATTAATTATTCCCGTGGGTACGATCCCGGTCTTCCGGATTATTATGCTTCAATTGGATGCTTATACCCTACGCTTGGGGTGATCTTATTATATATATCGACAAACGAAGCAGTACTCATACTCAGTCCACAAAATCTGGTACACATAACTTTTACAGTTTGTGACTTCAGAGGAGTCAGGAATGCATGAACATAGTTTTACCCCAAAACAGGACATTTATCTTGCCAGAGACTATTCAACAAGAAGAAATCAAACTCGGAGATCTACTTATTCTTGTTCTAACTTTTTCATATTCCTACCTCTCTCCCAACAAATAGAAGAGCAACATGTACAGAACGTTGTTGAGCTTCCTTCCCTGAACACTGAAAGAAAATGAAACCAGCATGAGAGACTTAAGGCTGTATCATAAAGAAGCTATTCCTTTTCTTATCTTTTTGATTCTCCTCCATGGTTTTTAGTTGTAATGAAGTGAACCAATGCAAAGAATTCTACAAAAGAAAGAGAAAAATGCAGTCAACTTGGAAGGTGAGAACATGCAATACCAGTAAGTTTGACCAGCCCCCTTCAGACAGAACAGACTTGGCCAAATCCTTTGTAGAGAGAGTTTGATAATTTACTCCTTCCTTTATTCCATTGCTTGAAAATATGTAGCAAAATAGATCAGGAAGAGATTCAAAACATAACAGAAGAGTGAAATATGAAGTATAAAACATACAGTGATATTATGATCTAAACATGTCTTTCGCAGAATTATGCATATCATTGCTCATTTTAACTTTCGACATTACAACACAAAGCACAAATATTATACTACATAAGATAAGGCCATTCTTTACAATGAAATGACATGGCATCTTTCAAGCTGGTTGTTTCTCATTTTCATCAATAAGCAATGAATAATGCTTATTAGTTTATAGAGTTCCATAGTTGCAAATCCCTGAAGATTGAACAATTGGGATTTCCAACAGTGGTATCAGCTATTGATAATGGTGGTTATTCCTTGGGATGCTTACGGATAAAGTTGAAGCGAGGAAGCAGAGTGTGGATAACCTGTGCCAGGAAGTAATGGGGAGATCGTGACTTGACTATGGAGCCTTCAAATACAGTTTGATACCCTTATGGCAAAACGAATGGACAATCAAGAATCATTACCACTGGTAAAGGAAAGAAATTCTATTATTGAAGTACCATAGCTTAAAAAGGGTTCGATAGTCCTTTTTATATCATGTTAGCTCTTGGTATGGGGTCTCATTGTGCATATATTCCAGTTAACTGGCGACTAATTGCAAGGATTACAAAGGCCTCGGCAAGATCCATGATTGCAAAGTAGGTCACTTATCTAAGAGGAGAATTGTGGCTCAAACGATATCTTCATCCAATGGATAATTGTTATGATTCATGAAAGTGTATGCGAGTGTGCACACCAATGCCCATGCAGATGACAGTATCGCAGTTGTGGATTACAAATCGATCCAATTAATCTACTTAAACTGGTAGATATTAAATCTTGGAAAGTCCAAGGAAAAATTCACATTCATTACAAACAAAAATAATAGCCACGTACCCATCTTCAAGGGGGGACCAGAGAAATCCAGGTACAGTGGATGGAAGGGTTTGCCCAGTTGGAATCTCAAGTGCAACAAGCAAAAGCGTCGCGACTGTTACTGCAATTTGTCTCATCATCCTGCTAATCTGCAGTGGAACATTATAACAAGTCAACAAGAAGCTGGAAAAACTTTCAGCATACATTTCTCAACATAATAAAGATACCTATCATGATAGAATTTTAACTTGGGGAATTGTGTTTTGACACCCAAATCACATACTTGGAACATATGGTCACCACATTTCAACCAAAAAAATACAGAACCCATGTATCCACATAATAAATCATCCATTTAGCACTAATTAGCTGATAAAACAAAACGAAACCAAACATAAACAGCCAAAAAACCACAGACATACAGGGAGAGGGAATTTGATATACGCATCACTTGCGAACCATCCTGGCAATGAATCCTTGTATCGTATCATCCCATCGGACCCAACATCCACCTCTCTAATCCACTCATCAAACGCTTCCGCATCCAGTTTATCCGCAGCACTCGTCAGAAACATAAGATTCCAAAATTTAAAAACAGCAGAACCTATCTAGAGAAAGGACCTGATTAGAGAATGGACGTTAGCACAAGATTAGATAGATCATATAAACATAAGATTCCAAAATTAAAAAACAGGAGAACCTATCTAGAGAAAGGACCTGATTAAAATTACCTTCGGAGGCTTTTATATAGACTTCAATGACCCACAATCTGAATTCAAGCTAAAACATCTCATTCACCTGAAATTAAGCTTTCTGATTAGAAAAATAAAGTGAAATTACGATAAAAGTCAGATATTTCTATCTTTTGCTTCTCATGGATATATGAGGAAATCGACAGACTTAAATGCGCATACAGAAATTTCATAAATCTCAGTTAAAAACCAATAGACGAATTTCAGTGCGTTCCCATCAATGGCTAACTGGAAGAGAAAGTAAAATAGACAGTGACTGATTTCTCGTGGGAAAAAAAAAAATTAAACCTATGACGATCAAAATAAATAGGGATTTTTGTAAAGATTGGAGTTAGCTGATTTGGTAATAGTCCCTAGAAATCGAAACCCACTCCCACAAACGACTACCAAACCCAACAATCAACCAATCGAAACCCACCCAGATGAAGAACTCACCCAGCTACGACCACGATTTTTGACGACGAAGATCTTTGCCGGAGGTGGTAACTGGGCTTACCTGCGCCGGAGCAAACGAAGACAACGGCAACGCAACAGTTTTGGAGACGTAGAGGGAGAGTAAGCGAGTGTTACAGTAGCTCGTAACGCCTAGAGAGCAACTGTAGCAAAGGGGGAAGCGGAGATGAACACGGCGAGACTGCTGGGTTCCGTTTCCAGACCCGCCGCTCGGCAAACCGCCTGAATCGGAGGAGCACCGACGAGGGCGGTGTAGCTCGCCCCAAACACTCTCCTCTCTGGCTGTCTCTCTCTTTTGCTCTGAACCCGACGAAGAAGAAAAGGACAGGGGATACGTGGCCTGATATGATTCACGATTTTCCCCTAGGAGGAAAAGACGAAATTACCCTCCCCTCAAAGCCAGTGGCTCCCAAATCAAGGGGCACAATTGGAAAAATAACACAAAAATGACAAGCCGCTTCAACGTTTTTAGTTTTAAAGCTTAGATATCTCCTTTGTTTGCAAATGGCGATCGATGGAGATTTCAGAAGGTTGGGGGCCGCGATGGTACGTGGGTGCGTGAAGGCTCTTCGATAACTTGGGTTGGGTTGGTTGGTAAATTGGTCTTGAGCTCAATACCCAATCTAGTACAAGTGGATAAATGTTGGTTCAAAAGAATGACAGGCCAACCATTGTGGTTGTTACTCTTGCCTCCGAAATTGGGCCAATGAACTTAGTCTCATTTGTTTCGGTCGGGCCCAAGTAATCATACAAACCAGCATTCAGATTCCTACGACACTGTCCCAAATTAGCCCGCCCCCAACGAAAAATCGTGTAATTTTCGGTTTGAAAAATAAAGTACTTTCAAGTTTCTTTATACCGAAATAAAGTACTTTAAGAGCTCTTTAATATGGTGCAAAGAATTTAAAAAATAATGCGCGGAAGTATTTTATTTTTTGATCTGGAAGTTACATATCTTTTTCGTAGGAGTCCAGCAATTATAACTTAGGCGTATAATCAACACACTTGTAATAAAAGAAGGTAGGATGGCAAGCCAAGTCGCGCCGTGAAAATACGAAATCGCCCTCGTAAGGATTTTCCTCCAATTTGTTGAGCCATGGGTAGTTCAGGTATTGTATGTTAATCCTTAGTTCTCCGGAATATACTCGATCGAATGGTACTCTGTTTCGGAATTTACTCAATCACTGGTTACTATGATCTGGATTTTTAGGGATTTTTGAGAAAAAGAACTTAAGTAAACTTGGACTACGTTCCAGAAACCTTCCTAAAAAATAAGCAGCTTATTTCATATTTTCAAACTCAAAAATAATGTAAATAAAAAATAATTTTTTAATTTTTTTTTGCACCGTATTAAAGATCTCAATGAGATCTATCAAACAAGATCCATAGTGATAGGAAAATTATTTGTATAATTACGTGATTTTTGAACTTGAAATTGTTTTCTTAAAAAATACTAGTAAGTTTTTATTTTGAGTTGCGGAACGGAGCCTTGATCCCAAAGACACCAGCAGTTACACAGCTGCACCAATAGTGACAAAATCTCATGATTTGAGGAAGGAAGCTTACAAAACAGCAAACCGAAATTTTCTTTTGTGTTAACTGCCATTTTTTTACATCTCTCTCTCTCTCTCTCTCTCTCTCTGTCTCTGTGAATTCGGATAACTCGATTTGTTGGATGCCTGATGAAAATATGAGTGCTTTGTTTGCAACTGTGTGAACCAATGGGAATCAATTTTGGAGTGCTTTGTTTGCAACTGTGTGCACAAATGGGAATCAATTTTGGAGATGCATCATGACGCTCAAACATTTGGGCTGGAATATTTTCCGAGCTCTGTCGCCAAGCAATAAGAGGAAAACTATCTGCAGTTAAAGCTCAGCCATATGCTTTATTTATTTTATGCATCCATTTCATTGCAGGTATTGATTTTTTTTTTTTTTTGCCTTTTCTGTTGTAATCACTTTCATAGACTGGATTTAGGTGCAATTGAATCACACTATAACTTGAAGATTCTTCATTAAGTTGGCATATTATTGTAAAGCTTTATACGTTTTCTTATTGGAAGTTTTATGTTTATCTCCTCCACAATGAAAAAATGGGCAATCTGGTGTAGTGAATGATATAGATAACAAACCCAACAGGTGAACAATTGGTTTTAGCATGGTCCTGTCCTCAGTAATTCTACGGCATTGTCTTGATTTGAAGATAAGAATAAACGGAAGTTTGGCACAAAATTGAACTACTTGTATGGCACCCATTTATATTGACGTTTGGCTGGGGCCATTAATTTGTGGTAATGCCTTTGATCTCTCTCTTCGAAATAGTTATAATGTATATTGACAAGACCAGTCCAATAATTCATGTCAACTTTTTCCATTCATGATTTAGTTGAAGCCATTGCGAATTTAGAAAGAATCTGGAGCAATTTTTTTTATAACCATCTCAATGCTTCTTCGTCAAATACTCAAATTTGATGTAATTTGATGAGGTAGGATTTGTTTGATCGGATGGACAGGAAGATGAAAACCTGTAGTCATGGTTTTCTTGAGGCGTGCATGCAGCTGAAGAAGTTGGAACTGGAAAGGAATTAAATGTATAGCAGCCTTGCTGAATCACATGAAACTTGTAATAAGAGTGGTACAAATGAACAAGATTTCGAGAAATGGTCAAAAAAGAGAAAGGGGAAAACCATTCGGGAATGCAAGGATAGATTCTATGGTACTTAAATATTGTTGTAAGTTCTATGGTTGAATCCTTCTTCAATATGGATTTTGTATTTTGTGTTTTCTACCTTACCATTAATGTATGAAAATAACCGCCTATCAAAAAAAAAAAAAAATTGTATGAAAATAACCATTCTTGCACCGATTTAACTTTCTGACTACCAATTAAACCAATGAGCACGCAGAAACGTGCGCAACACGAGCATTACACTGTACTTACATAACGTTTGTAGCTAGCATTATGCGGGGTTCACATACTGTCGTTCCTAAACTATGAGATATTATTGCGTTTAATTCGTAATAGTAGTGCCTTCTTTCATATCAGACATATAGTTTGTAGATGGTGGCAAATATAGGGAGTTTTACCATGTGGAAGAGTTGATCTAAAACTAGTGCTGAAAGAGATTTGAGGTTTTACGGAGGCTAAACATTTCAAACCTTGAGATCATTGGAGGGTTTGTCCGATTTTTAACTTTATGACTTCAAAATTAGTTGAAATGTGTGCAAACTAGTGCAAACATCCAGAGAGAGGTTTAAGCAAATAGGGCCCCTAAAGTTAGAGTTGAAATAGACCCTTGCAGTGTTGGTTCTTAGGTTGCAGCTGGTCACGGTTTATGCTGGGACGGGCCATTATTTATTGTTTGATGCCACCAAGAACTTTGCCAAACAAATGCATATGCCTCTGACGTATGCCAGCCTCAACACCATGGTTTATGATTTGGGAAGGTTGGTATTCTTTGTTTAGCAAAAGAAAGATGTACGGTTGTGTTTGGTTGAGAGTTTAGTTTAGTTTAATTTTGATAGTGGGTAGAAAGAGAAATAGAGTAATGATTGAAAATAGAAGTAATGATTGGAGAGAGATAGAGAGAGATGAGAAAGTAATAATTGAAAAAATAGGATAATGATTGGAGAAAGAAATAGGGTAATGATTGAAAACAAAACTAAAACTAAACTGTGAACCGAAGGAAGACTAAAACTTCTGTCTCTTGCAATAACAGAAGTACGTCTTTAAGTCTTGAAACAAACCGTATGAAACCAATGGAAGAAGCCGGGCCCACCGCACCTATGATCCGAGCGACTATGTGTCATACCCCACCCCGAGCCAGCACTCAAATGAGTCCAAACCGACGTGAGGGTGCAACTACAACCACCAAACCAAACCTGAACTCAAGTTCTAGCAATTAATTAATTTAATCAAAAGTCATTTTATTGATAACGCAAAACTTATCGTTTTTACAAACACAGCGGAAGTCTTAAGAAACGTTAAACTATACAGATATTAACATAGGCTGTAACTACATCTCTATCTACAATATCTCGCCAAAAATTCATCAAGCCTCCCTGACGCGCTACCCTAAGCAAGGGTACAACCACAAGACGATCAGCAGTGGATATCTACAACGCCTGCAAAACTGGATTCCAGAATGGAATCCGGGAGTGTTTATGAGACATAGATGCAATTCCATATTAAAGATACAGCCAAAGATAATTTCTACTTGCTAAACAGTAAACCAAGCAATTTAAAAGCAACACCGGCCACACAGCCAATAATTTAAGGCATAAGCCTTTGGCATTAAGTCAATCACCGGGCACACAGCCAATAACTTAGGGCATAAAAGCCTTTTGGCATAAAACCAATCACCGGGCACACAGCCAATAACTTAGGGCATAAAAGCCTTTTGGCATAAAACCAATCACCGGGCACACAGCCAATAACTTAAGGCATAAAAGCCTTTTGGCATAAAGCCAATCACCGGGCACACAGCCAACAGTTCAATTCAATATAGAACAACATCTATGAATCAAACACTCACATTGTACTCCAAAAGAAAGTACAACTATGGTTTCGGTGCTTCTTGATTCACCGACTCGTCACCTATCCACAAGCCAAACATTTTAGTATATAAATACTTGAAAGGCTTGACAAATGCATTAACAATATCCTGCATTAACTCAACTACATAACAAATACCGAACAAAAGTATATTCACCAATTCGTATTCCAAGGCCAAAGATCTCATAACTCACTATTTAGCAGAACCATTGCTCGTATTTTGGCCATAACTCTCTATGGGTTCGAAAGAATACTACAAGCAGCCCACCACTAGCAAGAAAACTTCTAGAACATCAATCTAGATATAAAATTTACCCTAATTGCAGTCCGTATGGCCAAGATACGCTCAATTGAAGTTACACATCTAAAGCAGCAGTCACAGTTTCCAGCAAAACAGGCTGCGATCGAAAGCTCATAAAAAATCATATACTCAATAATTTTCAATAATTCTAACACCAAAGCATCACCAATTGATCAAGGTTTAAGACTCATGAGAGCCCATAGTCATTAAGTACATTTAACAATGACAAAACTGATGAAGAACATAACTCCAAAATCTGTCCAGATTCCTAGAATAACAAACCACCAACTTCGGAACCAAAACTGATTTTGCTCAGACCAAACTAAGGCACAACCTTTACAAAATCAGAAAGATATACGAGTCTAGTTTCAGAATCAAGAAACGGTTCGCAAAATAGACACCCGAGCAAGAAGTAATGCCCATTTTTCCAACACGTGTCTGTGCTGCCAGCACAGACGCGAACCAGACAGCAGCTCGGTTCGTGATTTTTATCTTTTTCCACACTACTCGGAAAATTCTGAAATTTTTACAGCATAAACTACACTCACAGAGGCATCTACAGTAAAATTATCAAAAAATAACATGGTCGGAACGTTGATGAGAAAAATAGGCAAACACAATAGATTCGCACATTTGTCTCAAAACAGATTCTCAGATTCAGACTAACCTTCGAAAATTCATAGTAAATTGAATTCTTAATCTTTTCAAATGATTCCAAAGCCGTAAGAACAAGCATCAAATCTAGTTCAGATTTCATGAAGAAATCCAAGTAAATTTCGACATAAAAGGGTGAGAAATAGACAAACTCAGAGCTGTACGAATCTGTCTAGAACAGAACCCTAAAAACTTGTCCCAAAGTCGGCTGTGGATATTCGAAAATAAGCAAAAGAAACTGAAAATTACCTACTGAAATTGAGGTTTCAAACTTCTCCCATCACTCTTCTTCCTCTCCTTCACGCTGGTCTCTTTCTCTCTCTCTCTCTCTCTATCTATCTAACGTAGAAGAAAACCTCCTGATGGGTTTTCTCTCTTTTGTTTTCTCTTTTTTTTTATAAAAAAAAATAGGTACACACACACCTCATAGTACACACGGCACACATGCACACCTCCACTAGGTAAATTCACACTTTAGCCCTTTAAGTTTCTAAAGTAACATAAAAGCACCTCAATTATAAAGGACGTTACACTATGGTTCATTCGCGAACCGGTAGTCCTATGGTACACACCCCTTATTAAGGGGTATACCGTACGCACCATGATTTTAAACCATTGGATTTGAAAGTGAATAATCCGGACCACCCATTTATTAAATCAATTAATAAAATAAAAAAACGGTTTAGCAGGTAATAGGTTGTTCTCTCATTCTTGACTCTCTTCCCTCTCCCTCATTAGTAAAATACTGCAAATTATATAACATGACCATTATTGTTATGATAATACAAAAAATTGGCATTTCTTTACCACAATGTGTCGTACCAAAAGAATATTTAGAATTGTATATTCAATATGCTTGATATGAAACCAATTTCTCTATTGTAACTAAATGTACGGTTAACTTGCAATCACGACACAATAATGAAGATCAAAACCAATGATTTCATTATATTTGTAGATTAAATAATTCACATAATTTTTTGGCTCAATAGGATTTAGAAAGCCCTTTCATCGACACCCGAATTTAATAGCAAAAGGATTTTTTTTTGTCTGATTAAGGGTCTAATGATAAGCAATCAACTTCATTCTTGGTACATGTGATCTATTCATATTATGTAAAAAGATAGACGGTTCGGATTAAAAAAAAAATGCCTTAGATGGGGCTCGGGTGGTGCATTGTTAGACTTTAATGTATCTGGATATATTAAATATTTTTCTATTACAGAGTTGTCGATATCTGATGATATCTAATTTTGGTGACAATGCTAAATATCGTATGACTTGATATTCTAACAGTTATGATCGATCATCCTAAAAATATACTCGCTAACGACATTTAGTTATGATATGGTATTTTGCTGATTATTGTGGTACACAATTGAGAATTTGAAAATTTGAAAGCTATTAATTATATAATACTTTCTTGTACGTAGGGGACCAGGGGTCCTATTTCTGGCAGAAAATTTGAGAAGGCAGTTGCCTCAAATGCCTCTGTCCTAGTGCTGGGCTTGCACTTGTACTTCCACGACCTAGTTCCAAGAACCACCATTAAATTTGAATTTGTATGCATAAGGTGAAGGTTTAGCACCGATCCGCCTGTCAAATATATAATGTCAATTGTTAAGTGCACCGCCTTGAATATCCGTATCTTGAGACAGTTGGATAATTATTTGTTTTAGTGACCTCTCATTTTTCCACAAAAATTTGAAGGAATTTTGATTTTTTGAATTAAATTTTGTAGAGAAAGAATTTAATTTAGACTAATATTTTAAGAGGAAATTGTAGTTGTATTCGAAAATTTGGATATTGTACTTACTTTTGGTGACTATCGTTAATTGAACATTCCGATTGAAATTTTTTTATACGACACGTTGTGGGTATGAAAACGTAAATTTATGGTATTTTCATAACAAATTTGGTTATATTACTGAATTTGTGGTATTTTAGACATGTGTTATTACGGAATATTTTAATTAATTTCCTTTGGTACGACACATTGTGGTAAGAAAACGTCAATTTATAATATAGTCATAACAATTGTGGTTTGTTATATAATTTGTGGTATTTAAATATATTTTTTTTATACGACACATTGTGTTAAGAAAATGACAATTTTAGGTGTTGTCATAACAATTGTGGTTATTTTATAAAATTTGTGGCATTTTACAAATATTTTTGATTTGGGTATAACAATTATTGATTCTGATACGACATATTTTGATTTTGTTACGGATTATCATACGAGTCAAAGAAATTTTGGTACAACTCATTGTGGTAAGATAATGCCAATTTATGGTGTTGTTATAACATTTGTGAGTAGCATTATTTAATTTTTGATATTGTACGCATATATTTGGTTTGAGTACAAGTATTATAGATTCCGGTACGAATAATTATGGTTACATAATAACAATATTTTTTAATTATGGGTAACCTATTAATGACTTGTTCAACAGGTAAATTTTAAAGTACAAGTCGTAACTACAATCATAAATATGCATTACCAAACCAAAAATCGGCATAATGAAAATCACAAATTGTCATAATTTAGATGTACGGTATACCCTGTGTACCATAGCTTCCTCCTTATAACTAACCAAACTTGTCTAAATTCTCTTGACTTACATTTTGGGTACAAATTGCGAACCATATGAAATTTTTATTATTTACAAAAAGAAAAGAGTGGTACAAATCAACCACGTTTGCAGTAACTGGAGAATGAAGAAGTCAAGGAATGAGACTTCAATCGTGATCTGCTCATGGATTCATAAAATCCATCCAATCTTATGCAAATCTCTAGGTCAACAATGTAGGGCTGACTTTAACTGATCTTCATGACTCCAACAATAACTGACCCAATATCCAATACCAATTCCATAAATTGCTACTTTAATCATGTAAAATGTCTGCACATTTAGGCCTCGTTCAAGGAAAGACAAGAGAAGTACGGAAACGTAAAACTTTTCTACTGTACTATATATTTTGGAGTTTAGTTAGCAAGAAAGTTATGGAACCATATGTAACTTTCTCACTACGGTTAATTTCCTTCATACCTTACCAGCAAAAACACAAGATTTTGCAGTATTTTTGACTCTGTACTAATTCTCTATACTAGTAGACCATTGGTTTTAACTTCCCAGTAAATTTCTTTTATCAAATGAACACGTGTAGGGAAAACACTTTTCCTTTTATTTTACTTCACTTCATTAAAACTTCCTTTGACAACAGTTTTCTGCACCCAATTTATTGACAAGTGAGTGGAGCTTTAAGCTTGGACTCTCGTCATTGTGCTATGGTAGGGTTGAGCATCCTGTCGTGTTTATGTCGGAATTTTCTTCAACCCTAACTTGCCGCCCCCAACAAACTATTACACCTGATACGACAAATTCCAAATGTTCGGAGCCGTCTAGTCCGCTCATCAGACATTTAAAAGTATTAAGTTTTAAGGAGTGGGGGATAAGGGTCAGTCTACATCTCGTCTTGCTCTGTGGGGTCGGCTTCGGCTTCATCTTCAGGAAGAGGCAGGGGATCGCATTCCGAAGCGGAATACGTCAGACTTACTTAGCTTCCGATGTTATCGTATCGTGTCATATTTGTGTCTTATGTCAAAAAATAACTGACCATAACCTGCTAATTTGAATCGGATTCGTGTCGTATCGGAAATTCCCACCTCTATATATTGTGGTCAAGGGAACGGGCGCTAGGTGGGGCCTGTCAACTAATCCCAACCGGATTGATTGACTAGGTCGGTCGGTTTGGCCTCGATCGACACGTGTCCAAGTCAATACACAAAACTATATAGTAATACATAACTCGAAGTCTGGGAGGTTAAAAGATCAAAAATGAAAGTGAGATTAGATCGTCCACATCACAGTTGGAATCAGAAACACCAGAATTAGGCTATTACTTCGTTCAGTTGAGATTCGGGTGCCGTAAAGTCGAAGATATCCGCGTGAAAAAAAAAAATCGAGTTTCTCGGGTAAGGAATCGCTAACTTAATCAACTTCTCTCTCCTCGTTGTTTCTCCGATCTAATCCGCGCGGAATGTCTCAGAAGCTTCGGCCTTTTAGGGTTTTGCTTCTTCTCAATATCCTGATCATGCTCAGGTTAATCCTTTTTGGTAGTTTGGTTCTGTTCAATCCTGTCTCGTTAATCTGCTTTAGGTTGCGTTCTGGAATTGAATACTATTATGTTGAAATACTCTTGAGTTCAATTTCAATCCTTTTTGTGCTGGAAGTTGGGAAGCGGAAGAAAGTTTGGATTTTTATAAATTTTTTTTTTTTTGGGGTTTGGCATCTGGAAATTTACTTTGTTTTTTAGTTTGCTTGGTGTTTTGGGCAACCAAATTGAGGTTACTGCTCTAATTGCGCAATAGTTTCATTTTATTTCCTATTTGGAATGTCTCTCAAGTTTGGAAGTTTTTGGGTTTGTTTCCAATCAATACTTCAATCAGACTCAGGTTATTAGCATCATCTTTTTTTGTAGTTTGATTCTGTTCAATTCTCACACTTTATTCTGCTTTCGATTGCGTTCGGAAAATTGAATGGTAGATTATGATTCTCCAAGTTGAATTTCTATCCTTAATTCCTTACGCTAAAGAGAAGTTGGGAAGTGAAAGAAAATTTGTATTTTTATATGTAATTTCAGTTTGGCATCTGAAAATGTACTTTGTTTATTAGTTTGCTTGGTGTTCCTAATCGGACCATAGTGTCTTTTTGTTTCCTAATCGGAAGTTTTAGTTGAATGATCGAAGTAATTGGTTGTACGTTATAAGTCCCATGGTTTATGAAAACCCACAGAAGTTTAGGATTTGTGGTTTCCATTGGTTTGAAAGTTAACCGAGGCTCTGGTTGGATTGATGTGTGTGTGTGTGTGTGTTTGTATATAAATACATGTATACATATACATGCATGAAATCAAGTGATTTGACATCATTGTTTGCCAAGCATAGGTCTAATTAAGATTTGATGAGTCATATATGATCATGACATTGCATTTGATAGCTTTATCATGATGGATACAAAAGTTATTTTAGTCGAGCGAGTATTGAATCTACTTTGAGCTGACATTTGCATTTTTTTTGTTTGTCTATGTTCAGATTTAAGGATCGCAAACTAATGGCAACCGCAACTATGGCCACTGCAGCTGGTGCAGCCGCTCTTTTATACTACACACTAAACCGGAAATTGCAATCAACCAGGCATATAGAAGATGACGACGACGAAAATGTTAATGATGTACACAACCAGGGTCCTTTAGGAATTGATCGAGTTTCTCATAGACTTATTCAAGCCCCTGCAACATGGTTGGAGACTATCTCAACGTTGTCGGAGACTCTTAGGTTTACTTATTCTGAGACTCTAGGGAAGTGGCCAATTGGGGATTTGGCATTTGGGATCAACTTCCTTTTAAAGAGGCAGGTAAGCATGTCTTGTCTGTTGTTTCCCTTGAATATGCTGGTTTGGAATTTTTTTCTAGGGTGTCACTGGTAATTGTGTTTCCTGGTAATGATTTGCTTGGTTAATGGGATGAAACAGAAGCAGACACAGTTCTGAAAATTCGTTTCCTATTGGAAAAGCTATTGGATTTAAATATTAAATTCCTTCTACCAAAGCACGATGATGATTTTGATTTTTTAAACGCCTGGGACATCTTTAAACTTTTACTGTGTTTGTCTAAGCTACTATGATATACGTGGGATTGCCTTGCAGGGAAACTTGCATGTTGCAAATATATTTGCTGGGGAAGAAAGTTTACAGCTTAAAGGGCCTGAAATAACTGCTGAACTTAGACATCTCTTAAATTTGTTGACTCTTTGCTGGCACTTCTCGAAGAAACCATTCCCATTATTTTTAGAGGAGACTGGTTATTCGAAGGAAAATGTTCTTCTTCAGGAACCTAAAGCTGGAGTAAGTCAATCTTCGTCATTTACAGTTACATAGTTATCTGTATTTTTGTTATTTCTTCTTCGTCCGATTTCTTTTTGCCTGGGGGTGGGTGTGAAGATGGGTTGGGGAATGGTTGTGGCTGGAGGTTGTGCGCGTGCGCGTGTGATAAAGGGAGGGAGATCACAAATTCTGCCATGGATCTTTAAAATCACTGGCACTATACGGTAGGAAATTTTAGGTTATAATATGGCTTTCAGAAATTCACTGCCTGGAAATTCTGCAGATATGGTATTAGTGTAATCATTATAGGGAGCAAAGTGTACATTATGTTAGTGCTTTTCTGTTAATGTATTTTATTGTTTATGTTATGCAGATTTTGAAGCCGGCTTTTACAATACTAGCTGACCACAAAACAAAAACTTTCCTCTTACTAATTCGTGGAACTCATAGTATCAAGGACACTCTAACTGCTGCAACTGGAGCGGTGGTGCCATTCCATCACTCTGTTGTGCATGAGGGGGGAGTTAGTAATTTGGTTTTAGGTTATGCACATTGTGGAATGGTTGCAGCTGCTCGCTGGATAGCAAAGCTTGCAACTCCTCGTCTTACTAAAGCATTTGAGGAGCATCCTGATTATAAAATTAAGGTATTGGGATCGAGTAAACATTTTGTTCAAAGCCTTGTCTTCTGCGATGTGTCTGTAGATTATTATGTGCAAAATGACTTGAAGTTAAAATATTAATAGTTGCTTTCGAAACTGTTTCCTCATTTACTGTTGGTCTTTTGTGGGAAAGGGAAAACATCTTCTCACACAACACACAATAATAGAACCCATATAGTCCCCAATCATTGGGGGTATGGACGGGGGTGGATTGGAGACAGACCTAACCTTTGAGCTCTCAAAATACCACTGAAACAGTGGCCCCCCTATACTTGTTTTGCTGCGGAACCAGCCCCCAAATCAAAGCCGAATGGCATCAGAGAAGACAGGCCTAGAGACCCAATTCAATTTATGTGCACATTACCATGCTTCATTCATTGATAGTCCAAAACATCGGTATGCACAATGAAAGGGAAACATGTTCTACAATGTTTTTTTTTTTTTTTGGTAAGTAAATTTTTTATCACCAAAAAACCGCGCAAGAAGCTACAAAAACTCACAGGGGCATACCCCTGGCCCAACTGTACACCAAAACCAAAGAAAAACAAAACCTCTCTATATACAATTATTTATCCCAAAAATTCGAGAATCAAGAAGCCAATCCTCTCACAACACCCTATTTTGGGCATGGAACGGCACCGTACTCCAAGAACTGAGCGAATAGCATGAAAAATTTCATTAGTAACCTCAATAACACTCCTGGACCTGCCCTGGAATATCCTAGTGTTACGTTCTCCCCATAAAAAGTAAACAGAGCAGCCAATAACAGCTTGTAAATGGTGTTTCTAAACCCTTTACCTGCATAACTATGCACGACCCAAGCAACTTCTTGAGGTAAAGGCAAGACAGCCCTGTGAATATCATTACGGGTCAGAATTTGCTTCCATATGTCAGAAGAGAAGTGGCACGCAAAAAAGAGGTGATCATGTGACTCCACACCATCCGTGCATAACACACACTGAGGGTTCACTGCTACACCCCAACTAAACAACCTGTCTATAGCGGATTGTCTATAGCGGATAGCCTGCCTGGAATGGCAGGCCATTCTATAAAACTCCAACGAGGCACTCCTTGACTAAACCAGACCAAGCTATACCAAGGTTGGATGGGATTGCGCTTTCGACACGCCTCCCAAGCAGATTTCACCGAGAAGGAGCCATCAGCAGTTAGGGTCTACACAACCTTATCACAATTAGAGGTGGAAGGCAAAAAAATTTCAGGAGTATTTTGTATAATGCTCAATACAGCTCTGTTATCCATGGCCACTTCCATTGTCCTTGATCAATAATAGAAGTAATTTTAGCACGCAAAGCAAGACCCTGATTAGTCACCACAGCCTCCCCAAATTGCTAGTATAAGACTCTTAAAGGGTGCCAATTATCAGTCCAAAGGAAAGTATCATTACCATTGCCAATGATGTATCTGATCTGACTTTGGCAGGTAGCTCTTAGCTTCATCAACTTTCGCATTACCCAAGATGCCTCACTAGGACATTGAATCCCCCATAAACTCTGTCCTTTGAGGATATAAACATGAACCTATTTAACTCATAGATTGTCTGCTTTTTGGCTAAGGGCCCACAAATGCTTCATATTAACAGCTTTATTCCATTCCTTCAAGGATCTAAAACCAAGACCTCCTTCATTTTTCGGAACACAGAGATTTACCCAGCTTACCTTGGTTCCAGAATGTTCTACAATGTTTTTTGTTCCCAAAAGGGAGAAAATTTGGTCCTTTTACTTTGTGCAGTTCTTTTGCTCTAGGATTTCCAGGTTACTTAATATTTTGTAATGGTTCCATAGGATTTGAGTGCTTTCGAAATCCATGAACATTGTTGGTTTAGTTATTATTGTGGCGTTTTGTTTCTGCTTATTCTCAAATAGGATTGTCTGAGATCGATTACTTACAGCTACTATAAAGTATCTTTGATAAAACATCCATGTACAAAGTAGAAGAGCAATAGAAATGGGCTTCATATGATTGTGTTTTTTTGTGTGGCTTTTATGGTTTCTTTATCGGGTGGTATTTGCTGTCTCTGGGAAATGGGGAACAAAATATTGAAGTAATGGAACAATTTTTTTTCTTGGTTTCTTACAGATTGTGGGGCACTCCTTGGGCGGAGGCACTGCAGCACTTTTAACATATGTACTACGTGAGAGGAAGGAAATGTCAACAGCTACCTGTGTGACATTTGCAGCTGGTTTGTAGTTGTTCTGCATTATGTCTTGGACACATTTCATCGCTTTTGATGCACTGCTGCTCACCATCTTTGTTATTTGGCCTATTCTCATTTTAATAGTTGTTCTTTAGGGTACTCTGTATTCAGTGTGTGTAGACATTTTAAAATAAAGGATTGTTTTCTTCCCATTAGTATATTCTCAGTGCTGTCTGGCTATCTGGTGCAGCTGCATGCATGACATGGGAGTTGGCAGAATCAGGCAATGACTTTATTACTTCAGTTATTAATGGAGCTGATTTGGTGCCTACATTCTCAGCTGCTTCAGTAGATGACTTACGTGCTGAGGTACTGTTTTCACTATTATATGTTTGTTCCTAGTCTGACATTCTGCCTTCTCCTACCCTTGTGTGATGGGTATTATAGGAGGTGCTTCATGAAATTTTGGTAGTAGGTCTTTTGATGTTGGCTGACATTGTTCTATCATCCACGTTTCATTAATTATGAAACTGTGTTTTGTATTTATCTTTCTTCCTGAAGGTGACTGCGTCTGCTTGGCTGAATGACCTGAGGAATCAGATTGAACGTACAAGAATCCTTAGTACTGTCTATCGATCTGCGTCGGCTTTGGGGTCTCGGCTTCCATCAATTGCTAGCGCTAGAGCAAAAGTTGTTGGGGCGGGTGCAATTCTGCGTCCTGTTTCCAATGGTACACAGGTACCTTTCCTTTTCTGCTATATAAATTAATTGCCCTTCTACTTATCTGGCAAAATATCATATTAAGTAGCTGATAGAAAACTTTTAACTGTACATTCTGCTCCTCAGGACAGAAAGCAGCTTCTGTGTCAAATGCTTTCATTCCCACCCTCTGAGCTTTCCTAGCCTCTATAGTTTTGGTTTTTCATCTTCTTTGTCTGGAAATAGGTTTGATTTTTTTCTTGTGGGGGAAACTGAGAAATAGGGAAAAAAATAGAACAAGAAGAAAGAAAGGAAAATAATCCTCCTCATAACCTTCTTTTCGAGAAATATTAGTCGTCCTATTCTGTTATCTGCGTTGGTGTTGTGTAATCTTTGTGACCTCTTTGTAAGCAGTGAAAAGGAGTAGAATGATTATTTGTTGAATTAGTTTCAAACTCTAGGAACTGTCTGACGACCTCGGGGGTTTCATTCTTAGTTTGCAATTATATATTGCCTAGGCCCTAGGGGCTCATTTAAGTGGCTTGGTCCTGATGACTGGGAATAGGAACAAGAGTCCTGCTATTGGCAGCAATGCACTTTTACATACTTCGATTTACACACTTTTTACATGTACCCTACACTTCTTTTTTTTTTGGACATAAACAAGAGCCCAATGAGCTGTTTTTAGCATTTCCGTTCAAAAAACCCAGTGACTACAGCATCCTGTTTTGTCTGCTATAGGTTGTGATGAAAAGAGCACAAAGCATGGCTCAGGCAGCATGGTCGCGTCCTTCTATGCAGTTATCCTCATGGTCATGCATAGGGCCCCGCCGTCGAGCTGCAGCTACTTCTCATTCATGGTCTAAACAAGAGGGGGGTGCTTTAGAATATTCCCCTAGAACAAAAACTTCTGAGCCTTTTCTTTCGGGCTCTCATGAGAGTACAACTATGGTAGAAGCCACAGAACCATCTGTTTTATCATCTGAAGCAATCCTATGGGATTCAGAAATACAGTGTTCCTGTTCTGGTGAGGTGGGTCAACACGCTGACATGGGTCTTGATCTTGACGAAGGTGAAGATATCATGGAACATGATACAAATGAAGACCGGATGACTGAAGTTGAGTTGTGGCAGCAAATTGAAAACGAGCTTTACAACCGGACGGAAGGTGAGGAAGCTGACAAGGCAAAGGAAATAAGGGAAGAAGAAGAAGCAGCCATTGCTGAGGTAGCTGAGAGCAATCCCCAAAGCTCTGTGCCAGAAATGAAGGAAGTGCACAGATTTTTGCCTCCCGGAAAGATTCTGCATATTATTACATTCATGCCGGAAATGAAGGGGAGTGACAGTGGTGATAGCACTAGTTCTGGTGAGACAGACGACGGAAGCCAGCCGCCAGCAGAGACTAAGGTGGGGATATTCCTTACCCCTAGGTCATTGTATAGCAAACTGAGGCTTTCACAGACCATGATAGCTGACCATTTCATGCCAGTTTATAGAAGACAAATAGAAAAACTGATTACTGAACTTGAGAAAGAAGCAGCTTCTGAGGCAGTGTTGTAGGGATCATTCAGCAATAAGATACACAGATTTTAGTTTGCTTTTGTGGCAGTCAGACTCTTTTTCCAATTCCATGTTTTTGAAGCAGTAATCCTTTCATTTCCTTTGTTGCAATGAGAAAGCAAGTTGGTGGAACCCTAAAGAGTTAGATGCTTTGATTGGAGCTGCTGAAAGAAGATGTGTGCTGCTGCCACTTCCACATAATTCCGGAAATCCCTGTAAATTAGTGTCGGGTTAGAAACCATAGCTCCTTTGTATTTCAATCAAGTATCTATATGCCCCATTTCTTATTATTAATTACTTAGCTGACTTTGTAATGTCTTATTAAGTTATAGGGTAGTCAATTACATGTGCTCTTCAGTTTAGAAATAAGGTTTTACAACAGCCTGGCTGATTTGCTTCGTACGCAAATGACCAATTTTCTGAACTCTTAAGACTGTGTTTGGATCTTGCATTTACGTGGGGAAATAGGAAAGGAGAAGTGTTTGTTGTTTTAGGCAAAGATAATCATCTAACTATCCTGTTCTGTTCGTAAGTCACTTCAGTGAATCTTAGATTCTGAAACAGCCTTGACCAATTTATCCTTGCGATTTGCTGGGAACGGATCCATTGAAATGCCTTTGACCAACTCATTACTGTCGGAAACACGATGCCACCCTCGGAAACCTGTCTCCAAGACAGATCTGCGGGTATGATGTCCAATGTCAGAAAAAATAGATCTGCGGGTGTGGTATCCAATGTGTTAGAAGAAACAGATCTGCGGTGTGGTATCCAATGTCAGAAAAGACTTTTGAGTGAAGCTGAAAAATGCAAGTGAAGCTCCCGATAATACTAGTAAGTACAATAGGTCCGGTCATCTTTTTGTCGAGTATAGTCTTAGAGTATCAGCAGTGGAATAAGCAAATGTGAATAATTAAAACATGCCACATCAGATTTTGATTATCTATTTAGAGGTTGCTAAAGTTAGCAATGTCAAATCCCACATTGGTTATTTTTTGCTCATAATCAAAACCAATGGGCCCTCTAAACTTTTTCCCTTTATTTCATGCATATTTTTTGAAAAAGCGATTTTTAAAGGGAAAAAATAATTTATGTTAGAAACAGTTCAAAAAAAAATATATAGTTTTTCGAAACAAAAAAAAGTTTTTCAAAAAACACATTTTGTTTACTTAAAAACTGTAAATACAATTTTGGAAATTTTGAAAGAATTGTATTTACACAAATAGTTTTGAAATTTTAAAAACTATAAAATACAGTTTTTTAAAAACAGATTTTGTGTAAAAAATAGTTTTTTGAAAAACACTTTTTATTTACTTACAGTTTTTTAAATTTTTGAAAATTTTGTTTTCTGTAAAAAAAAGTTTCTGAAAAAAAAATCTGAAAGTTACAGTTTTTTAAAATTATTTTTTGAAAAGATTGTTTTAAGAGAGAGAGAGAGAGAGAGAGAGAGAGAAGATTTTTGTGTAATGTTGGTGTACTTGATTGAGAGATAAAATTTGGCTATTGACAAAACATTGCTAGTTTTGATTATTGAAGAGTCAAAATTTGATGAGTTATTAAGAGGTTGCTAGGTTTGGTTATTCCAATATGAGCATTTTTTTGATCCAACATTACTAACTTTAACAATTTTTTGTTTTCCTTATTTCACTGTGGATGCTCTTAGAGGGTATGTACTGGGAAGTAGTACAGTATACCTTCTACAAAGCAGTAGAGCACAATAATTCCTATAAAGGTCCATATTGGATTTGGTCCATAAAATACCATCGTGAGCTGTGCCTTGAGGAAGAAGCTTCTACATTCCACATGGGTATAGAGAAGTAGCCCCGGGTTAGTCCGGTTGGTTGGTGAATTTGCTTCACTCAATTTTTATTTGGGTCAAATGATAGGATACTTCATTGATAATACCGAAGAAAATACATAAAATGGGAAGCCATCCTAAGAGAGGGGATATAACAACCATAAAGGAGGTCTAAACACCACACGGAACATTCAGGACCTTACACAACCAAATGCGGAAAACAGATGGAGCATATCTCCAATTAGCGCAACACCAGACAAATGACCAACAAAACCAACGAAACACGCACGTAGAGGTGAGAGAAGCCCCCACAACAGGAGAAAAACAAGAAGAGATGAAAACGTCAACAAATAAAAAATCTACAATAGACCCACACCCCTAAATTTAGCCACCCAAAAATGTCGGTCAAGACCATGGCCTGAAACCTCAATCACCACAACAGCCACACCCCATCGTATACAACGACATCAATTTCTATCTCCGTCCCAAGAGACTACGATCTCATCAGGGTGCCAAACTATGCGTTGCCCAGAGCGATGAGGATGGGGCCAGCCTGATAACAACAATGGAATTGTAGGAAGATCGAACAGAAAAGCACACGGTGAGGAAGATCTGAACAAGAGCACGTAGGCGGACTGCTTTAATGAGGAAGATCGGAAGAAGCCTCTTGTCACTTGGCATCAACGTCCCATAGACAAGATCAACGTCGTACGTAGCACATCGAGTTAAGGAGAGAGAGAGAGAGAGAGAGAGAGAGAGAGCTCATTCAATTATTTAGGGTTCGATTTTAGAAGTAAGGTGGCAAAATAGTAATTTCTTGTAAATTTTCTAGTCTCAGCGTAAATGGCTTGCCTTTGACCGGACCGGAGAAGTATTAATTGAGATGCGCGTAAGCTGGCCCGGACGCCCTGACCGTAGGGGAAAAAAACTGGAGAAGTGTCACAATCCCACTTGCTGTAATTGATACGTTATTGTACCATGGATGTCTCTTGAAGGAAAATCACATTTTGTAAACTTGATTTGGGGCATTGACTGTGACATGGATTAATATATACTACTACTACTACTCATTTCCCTTCACTATTGCAACCAATGTTGCGTAGCCGGTACCTACTCTATATTCTACTAAGTATTTTTCCCTTCTAATCTTAGTGGGTCCTATTAACAATGGCTAATTGATAATAACAAGACAAGCTACAAATCAAATTTGGGAATCTTATGATCTACCACTTAAATTATTTCAAAATTATTTCAATAAAATAAAGAGAACTAAACCTGCATGCATGTTTGATACCCTTATGGCAGCGGTCATACTCAGTGCAAGAACCTTGGAAAATTGTTTGTGTGTGTGTGTGTGTTTTTTTTTTTTCCTTTTTGAAAAGGCAAAATTTGTTTGTGTTAGTTTAATTGAATAGATAAACACATGGTTCATATACATGATTTGGTACATTAATGTGGCTCAAAAGTCATTTGTCAAGTTTATGAGTCATTAGTGTTATTTATGAATCTATTTGTTTTCTAGGTTCGAATAATGTAAGGGAACTTTTTCAGGAAGAAAACAACCGTTTGGGGTAGAACTGCACCGCGTGCGGTTTGGCTTGTTCCGACTCTATTTTTCTCTTATTACGATGATTGATTTCGTTCACATTGTAGAGCTCGTTGAGAACAATAGTCACATAAAAATTCAAGTCAATCGGAAATCGAAAACCCCTCCGGCCGTTAAATTTAAACATAAAAAAAAATACACAATCCAACAGCCAAAAAACTCATCAGCAAAAAGGGTTTTCGGTACAGAAGAGATCGGACCCATGCTCGGCTGCGTACAATGACACGGATGGTGGTGTTTCCCCATTAATCAAGTAACTGGTGACGACCATACCATCAATTATTTGGACGTCTTGACTATTATTACGAGTACTACATTTTTCAATTCTGTTGAGTGCATTAACTAATTAATTAATGCCCTGCAGATTTTTCTTTCCTTTTGATTGGTTCAAATTTTCATATCAATTGTCGTCACATTCACATCAATTTTCATCTTAAAGGTCTCAAGATATCTTTTAGTATCTTTCTATTGTCCGATTTCAGATTTTTCTTTAATAGTTACGGCGACAATCTATAAAATGATGATTTGAACTCGAAACGCACATGTATTCAGGCATTTTGCAGAGTCAAAAAACAATTCAGACGATGTTTCCACGATATTTTTACGCGAATTTGCAATCCTAAATAAAAAAAAATTACACATGTGAAATATATACCTACTTATAATGCAGGACAAACTGTTTAAATTTTCAAGTAACCCGCCCGGAAAACGGATTGTTTTTTGTCTTTCGACGTTAAAGAACCCGATTTCGTATTTATGAGCACAAATGAATTTTGCTTCAGTAAAATAGAAATGCCAAATTTATAATGAGAATCGAATATGTGGGCTAGTACCGATCGAGCTTGTTCATATGTGGGTTATGTTTGTTGGTGAGAGATAGAATTTACTACTAGCAGATATTTTCAACACCTTTCCAATTTCCAAGTACTAGATTTATTTATGTAGTGGCCGCCTGGGCCTCCACTCTTATAATTAATTGAAAAATGGTACGGTCTCTCAAAATGGACTAAAGAATGGGGACGGAGGGAGTAAGTTTGTGCGTCTTACACAGTTGATTATGGTTCGATTCTTCACATCAGGCCGCATGAAAGTAGTTTCTAGTGAATCCTTTAGTCCAGGCGAGAATGACCTGTCTTTGACCGGACCGAAAAAATGATTAATCGAGATGGATGTAAGTTGACCTGAACACCTCTCACCGTTATAAAAAAAAGAAGAAGAAGAAAAGAATACAGGACTACTACTACCACAACTACTACTAGAAATTTGTTTCAGCAGTTGTACCGGTCTCAGACGTGCCCTTATTAAATGCTTCTTAGTGGTTCCAAGTTTCTAACAAAGATTCATCTCGAGGAACTTTCTCGAGAAAGAATCCAACGAATCCAAAAACAATGTTTTTGTCATTACAAATGATGAGTGACGAATAAGATTTTGATATTCGCGCTCTACTCAGTACTGATGGCGCTGCACTTTGTTAATGAAGCTATTCGCCATCAGTAAAAAGACTCGTCATCAGTAAAAAGTGGAGCGCAAAAATCAGTTTCCCGACCAATATTAAACTTATGGTTAAAAATGAATAGAGTTTGGCTGCAGTGGAACTATTTTTAGTCTCTCAAAAATCAAAATTTGCCAATCCGAGTGTGTGCGGCCTATCAAAGCTTCGAATAGCTAGCCCCTATTTAACTACCCTGAATTATTGGGGGCCGAATCGCACGGCTAACAAGAACGCCCAAAGCGACATTTTTCCAATCCTAAGGAACACTTTGTTTTAGGATAGTGCTGCAGGGGGAAAGACATTGGATCGGTATAAGTAAGTTGAGAGAAACTTATTCACGGCATGGCTCCACGCAATTTTAGCCGTCTGTTTCGGCAATCAATAGTTCGGATTGAAAAAAAGAAAAAAAATTCTTCCAATGAATAGTTTTTTTAAAAATCCAGACTGTCCAAAATATTTTTGGATATTCTCGATTGAGTGCCATAAATTATATTCATGACTCTGCCGTAAAAAAAAAGTATTTCTCGAGTAACTTTAGGTACAAATTAAGTTTTCATAAATTGTGAGAGACAAGTTTAATCTTTTTTGGTCCTATCCTGTCATCGTAATGGACCTTTTCTTGATCACTCGTAAAAGATAAACTCCATAACCACTTCATGGGTTTATTTTAGTGCATGACACATTGACACGTCAGTAGTGAGTCAGTGACTGCAGTATGATGGAACATTCCCTTCCCTTAGATCCACTCCATGTGTACCAAGATGCCATTGGATTCGGATAACGAATAACGGATAACCCCATTCTTATTAATCACAAGAAACCGGACAACGTCAAAGCTAGTGGTGGCCGGTTGGTAAAACAAGGCCATTCAACACCCCTGGCTGAGAAAGCGGAAACGGGAAAGGGTTATTGAAAGATGAACCTCAATCGTATTGTGTCCCTCAATGTCGTGCGTTTCATTAATTTATCTATTCCACTGGCTCCTAATCTTTGTTTTGCAGGTTTTGTTGCTCGTGTGTTCGGCATTGAGGTCATGGTTGCGTTTTTTTTTTTTTTTTTGTTGCGTTTTGTCGGGATGTCTGTGACTATGTGGTTTTGTTTAGGTTGGAGCTTTGTCTTGTTTTCTGGTTTGCGTTGTGCCGTTGTTTCTTCGGGATCGTTTGTTTGTGTTGTATAACTTTTAGATGTATTGTCTATTTGATATATATGATAAGTTTATGTTTTTTTCCTAAATAAATAAATAAAAAAACCCATTCAGATAGGCATTTATTTTTGTTTTAAAAAAAAACCTGAATTTAATATGTTTAGAGGCAGCTGAACACCAATTTGGTCAAAAAATGGGTCGTCATTCCCAAACCAACCATGTGATGAGTTAGAGACAGAATTAGTAGTGGTAAATCACCGGAGGGTTTGCCAAGTCGTCAACTTCAAAGTCCGGAATAAGTTAAGGTGTATGTGTGAAAGTTGGTTCATATATACATCAGGCTAAAAAAAAAAAGGTTTCGTGAATTTTGAGCAGGAGGAACTCGTTTCGATTCTCGAATCTCAAATGCGGACTAATACTAAATATATACGGAATAGTTCATATCATTTGAGTAGGAGGAACACGTTTCCATGATAGAGTAGATGAACAATTCGCATCGATTGCTATCAAGTATCAACTCTTTTGAAGCGAATTGATACGGAATTTTCACTACTACAAAAACTTTAAATCATGACAGTAAAAAAGTGTCATTAAACACAAAAGATGACAGTTTTAAAACTGACATCTTTAGAACCGTCATTAAAAGTCTAGATTTGTTATGACAATACAAAAACTGTCATTAAACATATAAGATGATAGTTTTAAACTGTCATCTTTGTGATAAAAGATGATAGTTTTAATCCGTCATCTATAATCGCAAAGATGACGGATCTAAACTGTCATCTTATATGTTCTCCATTCAAGAAAAAAAAAAAAAAACCAATTCTATTTCGAATGCGTGGCCGCCCACGTGGCACCCACGTGCCTCTTGCATGGCCGCCCAGTGGCACTTGTGTGTCGCCAGCAAATATTTGCTTGCCCCAGGAATTGAACTCAAGAACTTAAGTACCTCACGCGCGTTTTACCAACTGAGCTGGCATGCCTGTTGTTAACAAAAGAGAAACAAAAATATGTATACTATATTTTCGAAAATTTTAAGATGAGCACTTTTAATGTCAGTTTTTGATGAACCTGTCATCATAGACATTGAAAGTATGAGATGACAGTTTTAAACTTTCATCTTATATGGTTTTATGACGCTTTTTGATTGTCATCTTTTATGATCAACTGCAATGTCAGTTCTAATTAAAACTGTCATTAAAAGGGCTTAGTTTCAATGTCGCTTTTAAGGAAACTGTCATTAAAAGGTTTCCCATATGGACTTTCGGAAGCGCCATGTTTTAATGTCGGTTTTAAGCAAAAATTGACATTAAAGAAAAAGATAATAATGTCACTTTTATTCTAAACCGTCATCTTATATCGCAAAGATGACAATTTGTAAGATGGACTGTCATCAAAAGTCTACCATCATATTTTCGATAACAGTTTTACAAAAACTGTCATTATTTCAATTTTTTGAGTGTCATCTTTTAAGGTTTTTGTAGTAGTAATTTGTCTCGGATTTTATAGTGAATCCCTCGATAATTGGTGGTGAAATTGCGCTCCCAAGAATTAGTCGAAACGTGCATAACCCAATGCACCTTGAGATATATTAAAAAAAATTACATAGAGGCCGGTGTTGACTGTGTTCGCTTTAGGTCTAATCTAGACTCAAACTCTCTCTCTGCGCACAGTTTTCAATAAATTTTCTTTTCAATTATTACTTTTATTTTTTTAGCAATCTCGCTTTACGTATTACTTAAAAAAAACCTCCCTCAAAATTCAAACCTAACAGAGCCAGTTCCTTGCTGGTTTTACTTTTCTTTAGAACCAGAAACATATCACTGGGAGCACATTAAGAAAGGAGGACCGTACCGGACCCAGATAAGAACACATGTATGTCGTGTTAAAAAAGTGTTCCACAAAAGTCCTATTCGATTACTAGTACCCGAATTATAAGATGGTCCTGCATGGGTCCTGACATGCATCCATCAGTGTGGGCCACGTGAAAAACTATATCACAGAGCTTTTCCGTGAATAAACGTTTACGAAGTCAAATCGCGTGAGTCGATCAAAGTGTATCGGACCGTTCGGATTTTAAAAAAACTATTCGCGCAAACGGTTAAACTCTTCCAGCGAATAGTTTCTTTAAAATCCGAGCTGTCCAATGCCAAAACATGCAGCTCCGCTAAAAAACTTCTTCACGGCTCCGCCGTGAAAAAGCCAATCCCTAATTTCCACAGCACTGGACTCCATACTCCATAACTCTAACGCCAGTACCACACACAGAATGCATGTGATTCCAAAACCATTAGCGACGGGGGACGTCCCCCTCATGGGCCATGCATCCAATAACTCCCTTTGCTTCAGGTCCAGCCATTAAAATATTCATCAGACATTTAAGCCTTCAATCTCCTATACATGTTCCCCTCTCAACCTCTTTCTCGTACACACATGCGCATTATGATAAATGTCTGAAACGAAGAGAAAAGGGTTCTGCTAACCATTGCGCGATGGCTTGATTAAAATCAATGCAGATAATACCTAGTGTGAAAGTATGAATTACCATTACCGTTGCCATTTTTTGAATTTAAAAAAAATTCCAGGAATAAGAGTGGAATATTTTTGGGTTAGGAGACAGGTATTTCTGGGTAGGTGATTGTGTCTCAACACTAAGTAAGGAGTGAAATGAACGTGAGTGATTGTCATTCATCAATAAGGATTGGTGTGCTAAGGAGAAATTTTCCAGTGCCGGGTGGATACCACGTTCGCCGGAACCAAGTAACTTTAAGGGGAGAGTGGTAGTGGTAGCCGTTTGGTACATTCGGATCGTCCAATATATTTTTGGACGGCCTGGATGCGCCGAACGGGCACCACGTCATCCATACCCACCCGGCACGGTGCTGAGATATGAGTGGACCTGTGACCAAAAGTAATGATGAGCATGACCCAATTTGATTTTACTCCATTGGTTCACCTTTGCTTTGGACTCACTCTAGCTTTCTCTCCTCTGCAACCTTAACAAATCCAAAATCATTTAGGTGCAATTAATTGGTCCCATGCACATATACAGTTTACTGTATAGTCCTACAGTATTTTGAATCATGGATTGCCCCTGAAGCTTATAGGACTTTCCAAAGGGTAGTAGTAGGTACACTATGATTCGGATCAATAATGTTGTTCTTTTTCACAAGTAGTAAAGTGTAAAGGTCACCCAAGCTATCGCACGGGTGTTAGTGGTTGCTTTCGCAAGCATCTTTTCCTTTTCGACACCTTCAAAGTTGTGATTTTGTGTCACAATTTCTATTTTTGTTTTGGGTTTTTTACAAAATCCCATGAAAAGATACTCCACTTAAAATCTGAATCTAAACAAAAGCAGATCAATTTAAGAACCATCTTGAATTCATCTCCTAACAATCGAATTTGTTTCACAAACAAGACACCTAGCTCGGCCCGTAATAGTCTTGTGAAAGTCGATTCCACCATATTCATTTTGCTTATTACTTTATTCGCTTTGCCAATTGGGTATAGAATTCCATTCTTTCTACGTGTTGACAACGTTAATTTGTCAAAACCAATTAAGAAAATGTTTACTTGATTGTTACGCTTTACGCTAGCTGTGATGTGGGCACAAGTTAAAATATGCCAAATATATATGACCCCTCAAAATTCTTCATGCTTTTATATTCTGCACAATTGGTTGGGTTTGGCATAACCTTTCCCAATAAAAGAAAACGTGAAAAGACCCCTGGCAAACAATGGCCAATAATTGCAATGGCCAAGATCCTTCTTTCTCTTATCTTATTGAGCCCCCCTGTTTCACATGGCTTTTTCGCTGGTTTTTTTGGTTTTTTTCACATTTGTTATACATCAAATTTTTATGGATTATTGGTTCGTCTCGTCGAGAGAAATTGAAAAAGTAAAAAATTACAACTTTTACCCAAATATTCTGAAAAAATATCCAAGATAAAGCCTAAAAAGCTCAAATTTTTGGGCTTTACCCAAATATTTGGGTAAAAGCCTTTTTTTTTTTTTTTCGATTTTTCTCGTCAAGATGAACTAATAATCAGCAAAAATTGATGCAAAACTAACAAATGCGAAAAAATTTGAGTACTGACAAAAATCAAAAATCCCAAAAAGCCACCAAAAAACCTATGTGAAACGGGCACTCAAATGTGTTACATATGCTCTCTTCTTTTTTTCTTTGTTAACCGTATTTTGACGAGGATGTCCTAGCCTTCATTCTGACTTATTTTAAACAACATTTGATCTTCATTTTACATGTACGATGCAATAACCAGCGTTACATTTGAAAGTGAATTTGCCCACTCTCAGAAGCTTTGATCATTGGATATGGGAAGCCAGTGTCTCTAGAGTTCATTGATTTTCCAATAGTTTTTGTTTGGGATGGCAATCTTTCCAATTTCCCCTTTTCGTATTTTGGAAGCCATTTCATCAAATTTCCTAAATCCAACACTCCTGCTTTGTAAACATCCTTCCGAAAACACACAGTAATAGGGTAAACGGAGTACAGTAGATATATATTACACCGGCAATTTACCAAAATTACTAAATATAAACGTCCTTCTCACATATGTGTGGGCCTCAGCGTTTTCCTTAGGATCCTTAAATAACCACCGGTCTTATTTAGGATGGTCCATTAAGACACGGAAAAAATAAGGTAACAAATGTCCGAAAAGGTTAAATGACGTCATTAGTTCACATTTAAGTGGTCATAGACTCATAAAGTAATACTTGGTAATACATAGTACAACAGTAATTATTTCCAAATTTGGTAAGATATCAAGCTGGGATCTCCCGATCGACCCATTGTACAGCTGGTCATCGCCACCCATCTACGGCTCTCATTCAACTGCCAGCTCAGATTGCTTACGTGGATCCTACCCTGCTAGAAGGAGAGAGATTATACAACGGTCTTCGACCGCTACTCCAAACACCTCTAGACACCACTCATTCTCGTGAGGTTCACGAAATTAGCGAATGATCACGCGTAATCGCAAAGCACATCGCGGCACCTTGGAGCACCCAATAAATTTTCCTCTGAAACCAATGATTGCTCTCTCTCCCTCTCCCCCTCTACAAATGCTATACAACTTTCTTTATTCAATCCCCCTCCTCCTCCTCCTCCCCTCTCTCTTCTCTCTCTCTCTGTCTCTCTCTCTCTCTGTGCAAACAACTAGTGGATAGTTGTTTATGAGAAACCAAAAGCAATCCCCACTTGGTTCTTTTCCTTCATGAGAATTGATATAACGAGATCGATCCTCTCTTTTCAATCAAAAAGAAAAGATTAAAGATTGATCCTCGTTCGGAGATTTGTCTTTATCTGAAATGTATTTCATGTACAAATTTTTTATTCCGGAAGAAACCAAGGTCGAAGAAGGAGAGTGGGAGAGAGAGAGATAACACAAGCCTGAGGGGGGAAAAAAATATTACCAAACTCAGGAGTAGATCGATCGTAAGATATCGAAATCGATATTGTTTTTTTCTCTGCTTTTGCTGGTAATTCTCACTCATAAGTCTGAATCAGCTTACGTGCACCTGATAAATTTATTGTGATGGTTTTTCTTGTTTTGATTCTCTGTACAAATTCAGAATCCGAGCGTTTTTTTTATAAATATGCTTGTGTTGATTTTCGTAGGGTTTCCACGATGTCTGCAACGGTTATAAGCGACGCGATGGTGATGTCTGCAGCGGAACCGCAACCTGTTGCTGCGAAACTCTGCGATCAAATTGAAGTCAGGTACGTCAAATGCGATTGTTGCGGATTAACAGAGGAGTGCACGATCACGTACATCGAACGGATTCGCGAGCGGTATCAGGGGAAATGGATCTGCGGCCTGTGTGCGGAGGCCGTGAAGGACGAGATCGTGAGGTGCGAGAGGCTAATCAGCACCGAAGACGCCATGAACCGGCACATGAATTTTTGCAAGAAGTTCAATTCCGCCGGGCCGCCGGCGAACCCTGCAGTTCATTTGATCTCGGCGATGAGACAGATTCTGAGGCGAAGTTTGGATTCTCCTAGATCGGTGAGGTCGATGCCAAGCAGTCCGATTGGCGGAGGGATTGAGCGTGCGGGACTTGCCCGATCGGAAAGCTGTTTTGCTACTCTGTCTCTGGTGGAAGAACACAACGAGTGATTTGCATAAGCTGGCCCGTACAACTGAGCTAGTATAATAAAAAGAACGCGACGAATGAGAAGGGAAGGAGAAAAGCAGGAATCGTAAGTTCGATGCAACTCGGAAAATAAAAGTTAAAAAAAAAAAAAGGTTGTTAGATGGTTACTCTAGTGAGCAGTACAGTACAGTCTAGAATTGTTATGAGAAACTGGAATTTATTGCTTTCTGTTTTGCATATATAGACTCTTTTGAATCCTCTGTGTCTTGTTCTGTTTCTATATAGTTTTGTCCTTTGAGCTGTACAAATTATACAATAGCCTTTTTGCCTTGATTTGTTTTCCAAAGCCAACAAATTTCCAGTGGTTGCCGTGATTAAGGTAGTTGAAGAGGTGTAGAAGAATGTTATATTAAGATGGAAGCATGATTTTAACATTAAGACATATAAAGTACGCATGTGTATAAAACAGAAATGTAGAACACGATAAATTGAAGAAGATGATACTTTCAAAACACCACTATGATCTTATTGCGCTACGGGAGTCAGGGATTTGCTCCTTTTTGAATCACCTTTTCAAAACGTGTTGGTATCAACTCTTGTGCAATCAGCCTCCGGTTCGTATAGGCCCCCTCCCACCCCGGGATGGTCGAATTAGTCCACGAGAATTCATTAAATTTTTTTTTTAGGAGACATAAGAATCAATTGGGGCAGTCGTAAACTGATTCGGACATCTAATTAAATTATAAGAAAAGAAACAATTAAGTAGCAAATTTCCGGAAACTGAATTATCTCAACGTACTCTTTAGGAAGAAGCTCTGTTTGGTAAAAAGTTAGGGAAAGTTCGTCCTTGTTTTGATTGAGAAATTGTGGAATTTTTTTTTTTTTTTGCGTGCTGTGAAATGCAACCAATAGCTGCTGCGCATGTTCCGTTGTCTTTTCACCGATTTTGTTAGTTTCAAATTATTGGAAATCCGTATCTAGTGGTGGGAAGATAAGCTTAAGCTTTGGCTTTGGCTTTTTCTGATATGGATCAAGGTCGTTGTCCCCTTGGAAGATTCTCCATACTTGAGGGTTTCTTTCTTCTTCTTCTTTATGACTCAGGATTTGCAAGTGGGGTTTCTAAGAGCTGTTAGCAATTTGATTGTAGCTCTGGATATGAGCTTTTTTTTTTTTTTTTTCTTTTCTAAAATCAACGCTAATCGACTGCACATTTGTACGTCCCGATTCGATGTTATCACGCGATATGTCATCAATAAACCAACACATCACTTAACGCCATTGATAGCGTATATGACACGTGGTGTGATTTCCGATTCGCGTTTCGCTTCGGTACTGGACAAAAACTGGCCAAATACGACGAATCGGAGGTGGACTGGCAGCAGCAACGCGACCTACTGTTTTTCAGTGGTGTAGCTTCTGGGAAGGAACTCTCAAGCACTGTTGTTCTTTTGTTGTGTGTATATGTGGTTTGTATTGCTGGATGCCCGAGCTGTGTAGTCATTGGGGTGAAAGTGTGGGACTTGACCTCTGTTTGGTCAGTTATGCTGGCTTATGCACCTTCTGATCCCTTGCATGAGAGTTTCTTGGACATATCTCACTTCATCATCTTGTAAGAACCTCCACCTCTAGGAGGATTTGTCTGATCGTTAATTTCAGGATTCCAGAATTTGTTGAGGTGTGCACAAGCTGGCCTGGATATTTGGTCATGAAAATAAAAAAAGGCCCTCCACCTACTAAATTTACCAAGAGCAAAATTCTTTAGATCCTCTCCTCTCCCCAATTGGAAGTTTTGTGGAAAATAGCTACAGAAGAAGGTTTCAATATCAATGCGTGTTGCGACTCATTGGTAGATTTGATGAATTTCTTAAAAAAAAAAACAGAGTAGAAAATTAGCTTTTCTCAAGGAAAATTATGAGGTGCGAGTATGTAGTAATCTAAGAAAACAACAAATACATTATGAGTTGCCACACTACAAATACATTATGAGTTGTCCTTTTAACTAGCCAGCAATAGTGAGTCTATGTTACATCTCGGGAAATTTGTCACTTGCTCCTGGATGCTCCGGATACCTTATTCACCACGTGTTTGTGTGGGATCCACCACCAAGTATGTGACTCCCACACAAATATGTGATGAAAAAAGCCCGTGGCGGTGCTCCAAGAGCCCTAAATAATCACTCTACGTCCTGTGCTATCTCGTCGGATAGAATTTCCATGGTAATCCTTCCTGGAGTGTTGGAGATCAATCTCAAGGAGAGCTTTATAACCTTATTCTAGTTTTGTAGCAGTCCTAAAATTCTGGGTCTAAATGGGTGGGTGGGCATCATCAATGTTTTTTTTGATTAGCATGACATAAGTGGTAAGCGAAAATTTAGTATTCTACTCTAAATTTTGCCATTTCGTGGGGATAATTGGATTGCTGACTTCTTAAGAATGCATTGACGCACAGAAAATGATAAAAGAGAGTGAATTATGAATCTCTTGTGAAGTTGGGTTACCGATTACATTATTAAGCAATGATTAGCGATTAGGCAAATCAAATGGGGAACACTAATGACATTTATATATTAGTAGGAATTAGATCCTTTCCGGTTCTTAATTGGGACTGAATGAGACAGTGTCAATCTGGACTGTTCATTACTGTACTTAATGGTTCGGATTTGCTTAAAGAAAAGTCTCTAAGTAAATCCCAACCATTGACTATACCAAGGCATGGTACAGATTTGGGCTGTCCCGCCTAGTGTAATACTTAAGCCAAAAAAAACTTGAATCGGAGGGAATCCGAACCACATATAATAGGAGTGCTAGATTAGTTAAACGACTTTTCCAAGAAAAAAATTAGGAATGCTTAGAAGAGTCTACGGCTAGTATTTATTATAACAATGAAGCATCATCATCCCATTGAAAAAGACTGTTCAATTTGCTAATATTAAGTATATCTCTAGCAGCCAAGCTAGTGAAAAGCATCCACTTCTCCCTTGTTTATGGGAATCAGACCACAAAACTTTGAGGAAAATCAAAAAATTTACAGTTTCAAGGACTCTCAATTTCCTTCCAAACCCCATTTTGCTAAAGAACATTAAAAAAAAAAAAAAAAATCCATAACCACAAACAAATTGAGGTAAGCCACAACGAAAGAGATCGTTGGGTTCTTGTAGCTTAATTTAGCGGATCCCTGTAGAACAGGCATGGAACAAGAGACAGGTAATTAAGAGTATGTTTAACCCCAATAACGATTATGGGGACTCGAACCTGGCATTGTCCAACGAAGGTTGAGGTTCCAACGATTGAACCAACACCGTATTGGTATTGGATTTTTACTACCGACATGATGTCCGAATGCCAATAATTTTTTATCTTGGTGTTATTTTGTATATTGTTGTACTTTGTTTTTAGAAGTACCTTTTCTGGGTGATGCCCAAAATTTCTGGTGGTGAAATGATGCCATTAGTTTGTTCTGGAAAGATTAAAAGTGGTTCAATTGTATGTTCATATTGGATTTCAGGAAGTTAAATCCTCCTCTGGCATCTCTCTGCGTCTCTAACCCTCCCAGATTGAGGATCCTTCCTCGCTTATCTTATCTTTTGTTGATTTTGAAGTTAAATTTTCAGTTCTCTGATGATTGATGAATTCGAAGATAACCTGGAAACAACAAACGACTCTCATTTGTGCAAGAGAACAATCGTAATAGGCTAATAAATAGCCACATTGCGTAGCATGCCTTCAGCACCCTTAAAAGATTTCTGTGACAGAGGAAAGATATCTGCTATGGTTTACAGCTCTACTAATTGGTGAACCTATGGTGACAATTTAAATTTGTTGGTGAAAATGCCTATACTTTACAGCTCTTAAATCGACGAAAGGAAAGTTATTTAATACCAGAAAGTTCAATGGAATTGCATGGTTCTGACCATTTTCTGCCACCCCAATGTTTGTTTTGTGGCAAATCACCAGATTATGCTGAAACTTTCCAGAATAAGAGCATAATCTCTTTCTCTTTGTCTGTAACAATAGTTTTGCACTCTGAGAAAATAGCAACTCTCCTCAAGGACGGAACCAGGATTTTACCCTAGCAGTGGCAAAATGTATATTAAAAAAATCTAGTGGTGGCGAAACTATATAAGTTGGGCATAATTTTTTATTTTTTTACATATAATAATTGTATTTTCTAAAATTCTTGTCGTGGCGGTCACCATCACTAGACCCCCTGGTCCCATCCTTGACTCTCCTATTCATCGGCTACTTAATTAATGATCTTTGCAGTGTTGGGTTATGCATATGAATCCTTCCTTGGCCCCTAGGAATATTTCAGTGTTCAAGGACTCATGTACAGACTTACTTTGGGACAAACGGGCGGCACTGAAATTTTAAACTTGGACAATTGTAAGTATGAATTATGGTAGTGTATGGTGATTATCGTGAGCCTAGTCGTCCATGCTTTTCTTCTTCAGGACATGTGGTTATTTACCAAGACACTTGCAGCAATTTGGGGGAAATGTCTAGCGTTCGTGGTTCCCAGGCTTCATTTGCTTTCTTCCCATTTGCGCATTTGACATTTTCCTTGATGATCCCACTTTCCTTTTTTCTCATACAAGCACTTGCACAAAGCGCAAGACAATAGCATGATGCATGCGTATTTCTTGAGAAATCCCAAGTACGCAAAAAAGACTGTGTTGAACCGGAAGAGTTAAAAGCACTTGAAAGCCTACAACTTGCTTCTTGATGCTGCAAAGAGTATGTTAAGATGTCTTATCTCGTCATTATAGCCCATCGTTGCTTCTTCATTTCAACAAGATATACTTGCCTCAATCTTGTCCATTTGCAAGTTTCGTCGCAAGGTAAAGTGTACTGATCCTCATTGAATTGTATCAGGCATGATACTTTTACCTAAGTGCAGAGGCAAACGGCAGATCCTCTTCTAGCTATGAATGATTCTATAACACAACACTCATTTTCTTAAATGCTGTACGGTACTGGATCAGGAAGTCTTATTGCTTTTTTGTTTTATCAGAGAGATCAGAAAAAAGACTTCGAGACCAAATTGTTCCTAGAAATTCATGTGGATTTGCATCTTCTCGTATATAGACCAGTCGTGTTGTTATCCACAAATTTGCTACTTTAACTACGACCCTTAAAATTTCTGACTTGAACACAGCATACTCAACGTCAACGCTAACACTGCATTGTCTTACGATGTGTGATTCATGGGCACATTGCATTAATTCATTTAAGTCTGCGCTTGCTGTTCATTGGAAATGTATCGGAGGCAAAGCTGCCGCTGCCTGGAGAAGTCTTACAAAAAAATGTGGCAATTGTCTGGCCATTCATGTCCGGACTGCGCTTGTAGTGAACTCCGGTCATGCATTCCTAGATGTACAAAGGTGAAGTTTCGTTTCAAATGTACCAAAACCTGTCCACTTGAGACCTCCCTAGCGAGACTGCGATCTTGTTAACCTAGTCCATTGCAGTTAGTGGCATCACTCCCATGTATATCCTGATTTCTGAGTCTCGAACTCCCAATTGAAGTTAGAAATTTTGATGCACCAAAGGAGATTAGGCTTCATTTTTTAAAGTTCAAGTCTGCATTTTCCACCACAGCCATGAGAAGTTAAAGAGATTAGGCTACATTTTATATGTTGAGATAGGGAACATAATTGAAGATTAATTCTTGTTATGCTACTTAAAGATTGTGAGAGAGGACTCGTGGGGTTGGCTATTTGATAGTCACAAACCACTAAAATATTTTATGGTATGTTTGGTAGGAGGGATAAAAAAAATTTGAAAATAAGAATCTTTTCTTTTAAAAAAAAATCATTTCATTTCGTCTTGTTTAATTTTTAACATTAACTTTCCAAACATGAAGTGATATGAGATATTTTAAGAGGAATAATGCTCAAGAGATACTTACTTATTCATGGCAAGACCCTGAATAAGTTCTTTACGGAGGAGAAGTTTCATTAACATCCGGACTGTCCAAAACGCTTTTAAGCGGTCACGATTTGCTCCGTAAAAGTTAAAACCTCATTCACGGAACCTTGTGTGAATAAAATTTTCTCATAATGCTCAATAACTTTCGCTCATTGAATTTTTTAGAGGAAACTTTTTCGAAATAAAACGAATTACAAAAATAGACCAACAAGAATTATTACGCTCACTTACTCGTATACCCTACATGGTATGTGGAGTAATTTTTGAGACAATAATCGAAGAGGATGAATCACACTCTTGGACATTAATTAAAGTGTATGTAAAGCAAACTCATGTACATTCATGTGTGTAAAACAAAAACAAGAATTATTAAGTTATAGCTTTCTTCACGCATACACATGTGCCAAGCCCACAAAAGAACACACACATATATCAATTCATGGGCCCATTCTGATTACTGCTCAGCCTATGCCTTGCAAGCCACACAACACCCATGACCCAACTCTAACAAGCAACATTTACAAACGACACCCCATTATATGCATTGTTATCGATCACTTTTTGACCACTCATTTCTCACAAATGTATCGATTCTACATAATATTTAATTGTAAAATGAGCCTCACACATGCTAGAGAGGAGTGATCGTGGAATGACAAATAGGCGTGTTCGTACCATTATCGAATAATAAAAAAGCCCTGAAACCAGAATTGGTCCGATTAAGAAAATTGCTTCACACCCAATTGATAAGGGTTACTACTCCGTTTGACCCAAAAAAAAATAATAATAATAATAAGATGTGCGTGAACTGTTCAAAAGAAGGTAAACTCTCGGCAATCTTTTAATTTCGACACGAATGACCTGTTTTTTTAGTGGACCCAGAGAAAATTAAATAAGGTTTAGGTAAGCTGTCAAAATACTAATCAATAAAATACAAAAACAAATAATTATTATTTTACCCAGGACAGAAAACACCAGTCCAATAAACGACCACAACGTGGTTGCACAAGAGTGCTGGAGTGGATCCTTCTTCACCCAACACTCATCTTCCCCAACTAATTATTTCCCCATTGTTTCCTCCGATCATTCAGGAAAACTAAAAACAAGATGACGAAACCAGCCATTCTCATCCACTGCTTCTCCTTCTTCCTCCTCCTCCTCTCCATTCCTCCGTCAACATCCTCAACCCCATCTCAACCGTCCGATCGTCCCCAGACCTTCATCATCCACGTGTCCAAATCCCACAAGCCCGCCGCCTTCTCCTCCCACCAACAATGGTACTCCTCCATCCTCCGCTCCCTCTCCTCCCCCCACCCCACCAAACTCCTATACACCTACTCCACCGCCGTCCACGGCTTCTCCGCCCGCCTCACCGCCTCCCAAGCCGCCGCCCTCCGCTGCCTCCCCTCCATCCTCTCCGTCCTCCCCGACCGAATCCGCCACGTCCACACCACTCGCACCCCCCACTTCCTCGGCCTCGCGGACTCCTTCGGCCTCTGGCCTAACTCCGATTACGCCGATGACGTCATCGTCGGAGTTTTAGACACCGGGATCTGGCCCGACCGCCGGAGCTTCTCTGATGAGGGACTCTCTCCGGTTCCCTCTGGTTGGAAAGGCAAGTGCGACACCGGCCCGGACTTCCCTGCCACGTCGTGTAACCGTAAAATCATCGGCGCCAGGGCCTACTCTCAAGGGTACGAAGCCGCGATCGAAAACCTGATGCACGATGCGACTTCCAATATTACTTGTCGAGGCGACTGTAAACTGACCCGAACACCTGAGTTATTGAAAAACTGTAAACTGGCCCGAACACCTGATTTATTGAAAAACTTAAAGGATGGTGTTAAATCTCCGAGAGATACGGAAGGGCACGGGACGCACACGGCGTCCACGGCTGCCGGATCCGTCGTCTCCAACGCAAGTTTTTACGATTACGCGAGAGGCGAGGCGAGGGGAATGGCGATCAAGGCGAGGATCGCCGTTTACAAGATCTGTTGGAGCTTCGGCTGCTTTGATTCGGACATACTCGCGGCGATGGACCAGGCGGTTTCCGACGGCGTCCACGTCATCTCCCTCTCCGTCGGGGCGTCCGGTAAGGCGCCGCAGTACGATCGCGACTCCATCGCGATAGGAGCGTTTGGAGCCGCGAAACACGGTGTTGTCGTGTCCTGCTCCGCAGGGAATTCCGGTCCCAGTCCGCAAACTGCCGTTAATATCGCTCCGTGGATTCTCACCGTTGGTGCTTCCACGATTGATAGGGAGTTTCCGGCTGACGTCACTCTCGGCGACGGTAGAGTCTACCGCGGCGTATCGCTCTATTCAGGCGATAAACTCGGCGATTCGAAGCTTCCGCTGATTTACGCAGCCGATTGTGGTGATAGGTATTATACCAATTTATTTTTATTTTATTTTTCAGTAAAGACTCTGACTGACAAATAATGTAAAGACTGTGTTTTGTGACTTTGCCTCAAGGATGACCGTAGATCAAACTTTTATTCTTATTAACAGAAAACGAAATTTCCAATAGTACGTATATAACCTACTAATTACGTAAATTCACGCAGTCGGTAAGGTTCCTCTTCATGCTTTGAGCACCACATTACATTCAACAACCCAAATAATAGTCTTGAAGTTAGAGAGGTCATTTACAATTTCCAATAGTCTTGAGGAGTCTGACATCAGAGCTTGCATCAATTCTTGAAAGCAAATGAGGAAAACGATTAGAATAGGCTTTTAATTTGCATTTGCAGTCAGTGGCAGAAATTTTGTATAGGGCTTAGCTCTTGTTTTTTCCTTCCTTTATTACTAGTAAGGTAAGGCTAGATGAGGGTCTTCTTGTTTTGTATTGATCCAAAGAAGAGTGTATACTCCTTGACAGGTGCTCGGCTGGTTCTTAGTAGTGGTATTTCTCGGTAGACTCTAGGGGTTGTTTAGGAGCCTACGTTTTGGCTTTTCATTTTCTACTCTTTGGTTTTTGGCACAATCTACTTTCTTGGTTTAGTGTTGTTTGTTCTGAGAATGGCTTTTTGCTCTTGTTGTTGGTTGGGTTAATACAATTTAAGTTACCAAAGAAAAACACATAGTTTTTCCTTGAACATTGCCACTTCTGAATCTAAATCTTGGTTCTGCATTGCCAATGCAGGTATTGTTATTCAGGAAAGCTTGACACGTCAAAAGCGACTGGGAAAATCGTTGTCTGTGATCGTGGAGGCAACGCAAGAGTAGCGAAAGGTAGTGCCGTCAAAATTGCTGGCGGAGCCGGCATGATAATGGCAAACACGGCGGAGAGCGGCGAAGAACTCGTCGCCGATTCGCATTTGATCCCTGCCACCATGGTTGGCCAGATCGCCGGCGATAAGATCAAAGACTACATCAAATCGGATCCGTCACCAACGGCAACGATTGTGTTCAAAGGAACGGTATACGGAACTTCCCCACCTGCACCACGTGTTGCTGCCTTCTCCAGCCGTGGGCCGAACCATCTCACAGCGGAAATTCTCAAGCCGGACGTCATAGCTCCAGGTGTCAATATCTTGGCCGGTTGGACCGGATATACTAGTCCAACCGACTTGGACATTGACCCAAGAAGAGTTGATTTCAACATCATCTCGGGCACCTCAATGTCATGCCCGCATGTGAGTGGATTAGCTGCGTTGCTTCGTAAAGCCTACCCGGAGTGGACCCCAGCTGCTATAAAATCCGCCCTAATGACCACTGCTTACAATTTGGATAACACTGGCCGGAATTTTACTGATCTCGCCACTGGAGGTATATCCACACCGTTTGTTCACGGAGCAGGACACGTGGATCCCAACAGAGCGCTCGATCCAGGTCTAGTCTATGACATACAAGAGAGTGATTACGTGGCGTTCCTATGCGCCATTGGATACGACTCAAAGAGGATTGCCATTTTCGCGAAGGATCAACCTGTGGATTGCAGCGCACTGGGGTTGGGTAGTCCGGGTGATCTGAACTACCCATCGTTTTCGGTTGTGTTTGATTCGAGCAAGAGTGTGGTTAAGTACAAGAGGACGGTGAAGAACGTTGGGAGTTCAGCAGACGTGGTGTACCATGTTAAAGTGAGCGCGCCACCGGCGGTTGGGATCAATGTTTCGCCGGAGAAGCTTGTTTTTAGTGAGGGAACTCAAACGCTGTCTTACGAGATTACGCTTACAAGTGTGGTGGTAGCATTGGATGAGTTTGGTGTTGCTTCACAGGGATTTGGATCAATCGAGTGGACCGATGGGACCCATAAAGTTAGGAGCCCCATTGCTGTTGTGTGGCAGCAGGGTCCGTCAGCTGTGTCTATGTGAGATGAGATGTGGCCCAATGGACTAAGGAAGCTGGGCCTCGCCCAAGGCCCATGCTTGGATGCTCTGTTTCATATTCCATCCAGCATGAAAAATATTTAAGTTTTTTTTTTTTTTTTTAAATTTATTTTTTAATTTATTTTTATCCCCGGTGTATTTGCAAATTGTTTTTACCGCTGTATTTGCAAATTAAGATATCTGTTTGTACAAATGAACATAGAGAGTATTTCTCTGGTAATTTTAATTTTTCTGCTTAACTAACTTTTTTTTGTGTGTGTATTTTTCTACTTAGTTTAGATGCTCGTCTCGTAATCAGTTTTCCATAGGAAAATTCAGAAGCTTAATATGGATTAAAAACTTGTTTTCAAGTAAGTTATAGGTAAAGTACAAAATTTGAAGAAGAAAGCAAAAAAATAAATAATAATTTGTTTCCAAACTAATTACTAGCAGTTTTCATGATTGAATTGCCTTCACTCCTCTTTCATCATAAGGAATATTTCCAGAGGGGTGGTTTTATGAACAATGAATTGCAGTGAGAAATTACTTTTGATATTTGAATGAGACAATACGAATTAGCTTCTACGCTCTTTCTCCTTTTAAGAAAGGGTAAAGCTTTGAATTTGTCTCGGTGAGTTTTCCTTAAGAGAAGTAAAAAGTGGGCTGAAGGATGAGTGTGTTCTTGGGCCGTCTTAGAAACATAGATAAGGTCGACGAAGTACCTTCTCCCTCTTAGTCATGTGCTCACGTGTTCTTGTTATCAAGGATTGGCAATTTGGCACAAACGTAGTACTAAACAACTGTGGTGAGACGTAGATATCTAAATGTGAGCATAGGAGTTGATCGAATAAGAACATGCTGCACATGCATGATACCAAGTAAACAACTCACTCTTTCAAACTCATAAGTTCAATTCTCACACCAAGCTAAGAACGCTTGATGTAACTGGAGGTTTTTCCGATCTTCAACTTCAGTACTTCGAGAATAATTGAGGTGAACCTAAGTTGGTCCGCACGTTGGATCATTGAAAAAAGAGAGAAATTAATCTTACGTATTGTAGGGCCCTTAATATTCTCAAGTCTAAAAAGATTTTGTGATATCAACAAGACCAAGTAGTATATCTTGCTAATCGAATAGTACGTGTATGGATCCAGCAAAAAGCCCGTAGTGGTCGTGGGGGCCTATTAAGCCTTCAAGCCCAAGACTGAATTCGGGCCGTAAAGCCCTTGGGCTCACAAGGGCTTCAATGTCAAATTTAAATCGTTTGCAGAATTCCATTTTTTTGATTAAAGAAAAGAAAACCATTTGTAGATTTATATTGGGAAATTCCGTAGTAAGAAACTCGTATGTATTTCAAGAAAATAAATAACCGCATATATTTACACAAACTCTATGTTATTCGCTTGTGAAAGCGAGGTCCTAGTGTCATCCTCATGTTTTACTACCCTTTTTTAATTTCTTTTTTCCACAAAGAGATGGAAAAAAGAATGACGGTGTAGTGGTTTAATGCAAAAATCTTTCCAACTATTGCGTCAATTATTACGTGGGTAATAATTTTCACACTCTTCTCTCTTGTAAATGGCACTCCTTCTTGTCCTTTCGGCTACGAAATTATAAAAACTTGGCTTTCTTGTGAGGACTTTTCTCCCATTCCTATGAAGTAGGGGTGTAACCGGTTCGGTTCGGTTCGATTCGGGAGGGGTTTTGACGAAACCGGTTGAAACCGGTTCAGGGACTAGAAGGAACCGAAACCGAGTTTTGATGGTCGGTTCGGTTCGGTTCGGCCTCGGTTCGGTTCGGTTCGCGGAAAATTTAAAAAATATTTTAAAAATATTTAATATATATATATATATATTAAAAACCGGTTCGGTTCGGTTCGCCAAAAATTTTCAAAAACCGAGAACCGAACCGGTTTCAAAACCGAACCGAGTTCAAGAACCTAGCCGAACCGACCAATGAAAAAAACCGAAAAAATGAACCGGTTCTGTTCGGTTCTTCATCTCGGTTCGGTTCGGCCGGTTTTTTGTTCACCCCTACTATGAAGGATCAACTTCATAACTTCACATATAAATAAATAAAACTATAAAAGATTAAATTAGTTCTCTTTATACCCGGGGAGGTGTTGGGCTCATTCGGGTCATCTGTTCGGTAATCCAACGGTCCAAATTTCATCTCAACAATGAATGATTCAGATGCTCAGATGGTAGAGATAAGATTTGGACCGTTAGATTACCGAACAGACAGCTTAGATATGCATAACACAGTGGCCACACAGCACCATGACGTGATAACCATGACTTATCAACTGATGACATGATAAAAAACGTGGAGCCTGTTTGTACATCCGGTAACAGTAATGTAATGGTGCTTGTAAAATATCTTTCTTCCTTTGCTATGATTGCTTGCAAATACGGTACGAAAGTCTAGGTACATGAAAATGTGATGAACGTCCATCGCACGTTTATTGGGACTCACTCTGGGCCTCAAAAAAATATTTATAAAATTAAAAATAATATTTTATGGGACAAGGTAAAAAATCACCTCCAACAACTATTGATAGATATGTTTTTCGAAATTCATAGGGACAAATTTACATTTTTTCGGGACTCAGAATGGCCCCAATAGTGTAAAAATCCGGATTTTTGCCCTATTTTTTTCGAATAAAGAAATTATTTTTAATCAAATAGTCTATCGTAATCAATTAATAATTTAAAAGTGTAATTAGATTAAACTAGAACTTAGATTAATTTTTCGTGGATAAAATTAGTTTAGCAAAATTTTAATTAGCTTGTAACTAGATGTGTGTGTGTCTATATATCTATAAAATAGATATTTGTAGCCATCCCACAAGTTAGAGCATCTCCAATCCTAGACTTCAAATCGGGGATGTCAATTTTTTTTTGAAGGCTGACGTGCCATTTTGGCATCTCTAATTTGACATCAAAGCCTTCCTTTCCAACCCTTATGCTAAATTTTACTTATTTGACATCAAGTTATTTCTCTCCAACCCTTAATGTCAAACGGTTACTTTTCAAAACAAATGTTCAACGGTTGCTTTTTAAACTTCAACAGTAACTTTTTGAAATTTGGCATGGGAGAGAGTAGTTGTCAAAATTGGCATGCAGGAGGTTGTTGCCAAAGTCACGTCAGCTTTGACATGATTGAAGACAAATGGGTTGAAAGGTGACTTGATGCCAAAAGTTACCATTACACCTTCCACGTCATATTTGACATCTCCCATTGGAGATGCTCTTATGCATGGGATTAGGCTTTTAATCCCTCTCCCTTATCTCTCCAATTCTCTCTCTCCAGCCGAACCACTACTCCCTCTCCCTTATCGTCCGCCACCATCCTTATCCCACGAAAATTTCAGCCACACCACCTCCTCCATTACTCCTCCCCCTCTCCCTGCTCATGACTCACACCTCCATATATACCACCACATGGAATTTAACCCGAGATTTACACACAAAACCTCACACTCATACAACTGAATCCAGTAGCAAAAAGGAGAGAGATTTTTGAGCTCCAACAATGGTGGTTTAGAGAGAGAAAGTAAAAGTCGGGTTCGATCCTACACTTATCCGAGCACCCATTTCGACTGCCCATCTTCTAGAACGACCCGCGCATCTCCGAACCGATTCTCAATTACCCGAAGTCAATCCCGGTGTCCCGTTACTCCGTTGTCTTCCCCGTTTTACCAAAACCGTCCGGGATACCGTTAGCTGCTTTTTCGGCCAGAATCAAGGTAGAATAATCTCTCCTCTACTCTCTCCTAAGTATATTTATTTCTTGTAGTGTTGTTTTGACGTATAGAAGTAGTAAAAATCAAACGCCATACGTCCAAGACTCAAACCACCATAGCTCTCTGTTTTCGATTTGGACGTGACTGGAAATGAAAACAGTCTACATGAAGAGTGTTCTAGTACAATCTAGTCCTACAATAATGAACTTGATAGATTAATATGTAAAGAGTTAGACCTAAGCATCAAAACCCATCCAACCAAAATCATACTCTGCTTTTGGTGCACAATGTCCGGACCGGAATTAGCGGACCGGAGTTAGCGTGGCCGGTCGAGCATGTCTGGAACGAAACAGATTGCAGGGAAAGTGGTTTTAATATAGATTAGTCTTTGTGATTTATGAATCTACCGATTAAAGCCTAAAACTAATTGTTATTAGAATAGAGGGCGGTTCCGGGGACACCTAAAAAAACACCCCATGGTTCCCGATCAAATTTTGATGATCCGAGCCGCTCCATGTGATCAGAATGTGATTTTAAGGGTACACGCTAAAAATCAGCAAAAAAAAATGACCGAAAATGGCTTGATCCGAACAGTTTTGAACAATTATTTATTGAACGGTTCAAATAAAAACTGCTCAAATCAAGCCTTTTTCGGTCATTTTTTTTGCTAATTTCTCGCGGACACCCTTAAAATCACACTCTGCACACATTGAGCGGTTCGGATCATAAAAATTCAATCGGAAACTATCAGATTGAGATTTTGGGTGTCCCCGTTGGGTGTTTTATTAGGGTGTTCATTGAACCATTCCCTTAGAATAGTTTATCACTAAACATTGTAAATTAGTTTCTTGTATTATAAAAATATGTTTATAAGCATCTTTCTCTTATGCCTGGGACTGATGCTACCGTAATGTCGTAAGAGTATATAATAATGCAAAACTATTATTAGTTTAATAATAATAGTACTAGTATGTTACTATAGATCAATGTCTATGATATGGATCAATGTCTATGATAAGTTATGAAACATTTTATTCTTGACAAATTGATAACCAATCTAGTGGATATATAGCTTTCCACGTAATAAATTATAAAGGAATAAAATGACTGTGTTACCTTCACATTTGAGTAAAGACAAAACCAACCTTCTAGTTTTTAAGAAAATTTATTTACCGATAAACAAATTTAAGGGCATCAGCCTGCTCATAAAACACTACGTGCTTTACTTTCTTGCACCATATCAAATGTTATATTGTTGTTTCACTTAAATGTATCGTGTTTGAGCTGTTGTGGATTGTATTATGTTGTACGTGCTAGAATGGACTTAGGTTCATGGGATGGTTTCGAGTAATGAACACATAGATGTGGATAAGTAAAGGATAAAAATGGTAAAGTTGTTTAAGAATGTAGGGTGCCGGTAAAGGACCCTCGTACGGTAAAGTACCTTTAGTTGAGTTGGGGAACGGTAAAGGACCCCGAGTACGGTAAAGTACTCAGAGTGTGTGGAGGACGGTAAAGGACTCCGGGTACAGGATTTGGGATATGGTAAAGGATCCTAGATGCGGTACAGTATCCTCTGTGTGTGTGTGAAGGACGGTAAAGGACTTCGGGTACAGTATTTTGGGAAATGGTAAAGGGTCCCTGAATACGATACAGTACCCAGTGTGTGGATTAGGGGTATGATAAAGTACCCAGTGTGTAGAGTTAGGAGACGGTAAAGGATCCTGGCAATGAGATAGTGCGACCCCTAATGCTGAGTTGTCATGGTAAGCTGTTCCTTTATTATGGTTGTAGGCGAATCCAGACTAAATACATAATTTAGCAGTATTCGCTTAGAACCCTGGTGCTGGACAAATAAAGGGAGAGTTATTCCATGGGATGGTCACAGTTGGTGGATGTGGGAGGAAAGGATCTCGTGGAGAGAATCCTTAGATTTCATGTAAGATGATGGATACTAAAGAAAAAGATGATGTACTATTATTCTGTACCTCTCGTGTATTATGAATTATGATATTATTGAATGCTAATTGTAGAGTAAGGGTTGGTAGGGTTAGAATTATTCTACTGGATGAATTATCACTCACGGATACGTTTGTATCCTGGTAAATCGGTTGCTTTGGCGATCAATTTGCCAAAGGGTACAGGATATCAGGAGACTGAAGAACAAGATCTTCTGCAAGTTGATCAGTACCAGGGTGAGGACCTCCCAGCTGAGGAAGGAGAGTTTGTCGAGTCTTGGATGTCTTGCCCTTAAAAGCTCTGTTAATTTAAAATACTGTTATTCGAATTTTCAAAAGTGTTATCACATTAGTTAAATTTTATTCTATTTTTGGAGTTGTAAGACAATTAAGAAATATTGAATTTAGTATTTGAGATTTTCTGCTGCTAAACTCTATTTAAATAAAATTTTATTCCTTAAATCAGTTTTATGGATTATTAAATCAATTAAAATGATTTAATTAACGTGTCCGAAAATCGGGGCGATACAAATAGACATACTGTGGACAATCACCGTGAAATCCTTGTAGTGGCCGTAGTGTTGCTCGTAGGGTACCACGCTATCAGGCAATCATCCTCTTCCACCTACTCGAGACTCTGTTTGGACGAATGAGCCATTTGGCTTTCCCGTCAAATTTTTTTTGTCCTTATTCAAATTTTTTTCATATCACTTGGCTTATCATCATTTTTTTGGAGATTATTGCATTTTCATGACGAGAGGAATCTAAAAAGTAAAAAATTTAGGTCAAAATTCAATTTTTTTTGAATAAGACGAAAAAAGTGGCTTTCCTGATAATTTTCGTCGAAATTCAAAAAAAAAAGGATTTCGATCAAAATTTTTTACTTTTTAGATTCCTCTCGTCATAACGAAACAATAATCCCCAAAAAATTGATAATAAGCCACAAAATGCAAAAAAAAATTGAATAAGGACTAAAAATAAACGACTTTGGCTTATTTGTCCAAACACTCCCTTAAGAGGGCAGATTGCTTTAAGCACCTTTCTCAGTCAATGATAGTAATACTACCAAAATACCAAATTCAGCTACACATGAACAGTAAAATACTGTAAAAAAAATTATTCGCACCGCTTGCTGCACTCACGTGGTGCCCTAAAATGTGGGTTTTTAGATAAAGTATATAGTCGTCGCGTTAACCCTAAAATGTGGGTTTTTAGATAAAGTATATAGTTGTCACGTTAAAAGTGGCTGATGGAAGGAACTGAGTTATCACGTGGCGATGTTCTCGGGGCCGACCGCTAAACTTTTCACTTAAGCCACTTATTTTTGGGGACTTCCGTGTTTATTCAAGCTCGGGCGCTTTTTTTCACGCTCAATTTCATGCGAAAGTTAATGTGTAACCGTTCTTGATTGAGCTTTTTTCCTTCTTCCATTTTTTTTATTAGGGAAAATTTCTGTTATATCCCTTCGATTTTACACGAAAGTTCAATTTGGTCCTTCTAGTTCCAATTTGGACAATCTTAACCTTGCATTTTGGAATTATTTCAATGTCAACCCTCTGTTGCCTTCCATTAATATTTCGGAGGGAAATTGATCATGTGCCCAACACATGACCTATTTTGAAGGGCATTTTGGCCATTCCCCTCTCCTTCCTGTCTCTCTCACCTCCCTCTTTCCCTTTCCTTCTCACAAGCTGAAGAAGGAAACCCACATCAGAGGCAAAATGGACCTCAATTCACCAAATTCTTTTTGGGTTTTGTACTAAAACAACCCACTTTGTAATCAATTTTAGCAGCGGAAATCCTCGCACCAAAACCTCACAATTCAAAACGGACACAACCTGATTTACCAACCCATTTGATTCAACAATTTCACAAATTGGATTTAAAACGGACAAAGCCCGGAAAAACAGAGCAATGTGGTTCCAAAAAAAATACAGAGCATCATGTTTACACATACTTGTAGTAGCATTTGTACCTATATATACGCATGTCGAATTGAGAAAAATCAAATTCTTTGAAGGAAAAAAGGAACCAAGCAAATGGAAAGAATCAATTGCTTTCAAGAAACCAAAAGAACTCGATCTGTTGGTTTTCGATTCAAAATATAAGTCACTAGTTTCATTGCATTATTGTCAAGCTAATCAAAGTTGTTAATACCCAGATTAGCTCAATTCATCCCACAAGCAATTTTCATTTTCACCAAAAGGGAAGCAATCAAATTATGAGTTTTGGACCACAAGGAAACAATAAGACGTGGGTGTGGAAGCGGAAACGACGGTGGCGTGTGAGATATCGATTTTGAGTAAAATGTGTGTGTTGTTCAAGTGACGGTCAAGGCGGGCGGAGATGGAGTCAAAATTGTTTTGCTTTGGAGAGAGAGGGCGTTAGTGAGGTTAAGGGAGTAGAGGAGGTGAGTGGGTTTTGTTGTGGGATATGGGGGAGGAGAGAGAGACAGGGAGGAGAGGGAAATGGTTAGAAAAAGAGGAATAAATGGGCAAATCTACCCCTCAAAATTGGTCACATGCTGGGCACATGACCAATTTCCGTCCAAAATATTAACGGCAGCTAACAGAAGATTGGCATTGAAACAAATTTTAAAATGCAAGGTTAATATTGTTCAAATTAGAACTAGAAGGACCAAAGTGAACTTTCGTGTAAAGTCGATGGGATATAACAAAAATTTACCCTTTTTATTATTTGTGAATGTGAGGGTTCTATGATCGATTCCCCATCAGCTTCCAATAAAAAAAATTTCGGTCATGTAAGGTAATTATCATGTTTGCTCACTTTTTTGATAGAGCCACCGGCTTGCATCGACTCTGATCAATTTTGTTTGATGTTCTCTTAAAAAAAATGATTTTCACACTCCTCCTTTTGATTATGGCACTTCATTTTTTGTCCATTACTGAAGCTTTTGTGTGTATTTTTTTTACTAAAAGACAAAAAAAAGTGCCATAATAGAAAAAAAAAAAAAGGTGTGAAAATCGTTTTCCCAGAAAGTTTGCTAATCAATGTAATTTTCCTGGAAAGTAGAGGGCATGTGTTAGATATTTTCCGGGAAAGTAGAGCACAAGGGAACAGGAAGGTTTCTGAACTGGAGTCAAGAGTCAAGCTAGCCATTGGAACACCCCCCACCCCATTCACACCTTCTTAATAACTACCATCTGATGACAAAGAAAACTAACTTAACTTTTTCCCAGCACTTACGAAGAAGAAGAGACGCCACCAACCAAATCGTGAGGTGATAGAACTAGTAGTATTAGCGCGGAAATTATTTGGGTGTTTCTTTTTTGCCCCGTTACCCTTTGCATTCTCCCAGAAGTTACTAGTGCAATGCTATTGGAGAATAGAGATGCTACATACACTGTCATTCATCCACTACATTTTTTGTGGTGTTCACCCCGGGTTTCAAAAAAATACAAGAAAATGTCCATAAATTTTAGAATAATATTTTATGGGACCCTGTAAAAAATCAGTTCCAACAGATATCGGTAATTATTATTTCTTGATTTGTAGGTGCGAAACTGCTCAACTGCACGGTTTCGCTCCTACGAATCAAGAAATAATACTTACCAATATCTGTTGGAGTTCATTTTTTACAGGACCCCATAATATATTATTTTACAATTTATGAACATTTTTTTGGGACTCCGGGCGGGCTCTACAAAAAATGTAGTGGATGGTGTAGTAATTGGATATAGTGTACCTAGACTTACTGATTGGGGAGAAAGAATTCTCGTACTCGATCTCCCATTTCACTTGCGTTACGAAGGGGTTGTTTGGCCAAAAAAGCCATTGGCTTTCCCGCCAAATTTTTTTTTGTCCTTATTCAAAAAATTTTCGTATCACTTGGCTTATCATCATCTTTTTTTGGAGGATTATTGCATCCTCATGACAAGAAGAATCTAAAAAGTAAAAATTTTTGGTCGAAATCCAAAATTTTTTGAATAAAGACGAAAAAAATGGCTTTCCCGTCAATTTTCGTCGAAATTCAAAAAAAATTGGATTTCGATCAATTTTTTTTTTTACTTTTTTAGATTCCTCTTGTCATGAGGATGCAATAATCCTCTAAAAATTAATGATAAGCTAAGTGATACGAAAAAAAATTTGAATAAGAATAAAAAATAAGCCACTTTGATTTATTTGTCCGAACAACCTCGAAGTGAAATAATTCGCTTGACGTCGTAAAGAGTGACACAAGTCACTTTGACGTCTCTCATTTCGTTGCAGGAAATTTTTAGATAGGTGGACTTGAATTTAAAAAGAAAAAAGAAGTGAAATTGAATCGTATTTGCGTCATTTCGATGGATTAGTTTAATACTATTTCGTTTGTGTTCCCACGTACCCAATGATTCCAGCGAGACTTTTGCGGATTAATTATTAGTTGACGTGCAACTCGGGAAAAAAAAGGTATACTTAAAAACTTTTGGGGGGTGGGGGGAGTAATTTCGGACCGATTCCACCAACCGCCGAAGCGGGGGCCCTGCTCCCCTTTGGGGGAGAGCAGAGCTCTGCTGCCCCCTGTTTGGGATTCACTTAGAGCTCTTTTCGATAATTGGGATCATTTATTTTGTAAAATTCGTCGAGTAGAATAACTATGCAAAAAATCTGCTTAATCGGATATCGTTAAGTGTCTGATCAGAGCCCATATAACTTTCGGTACATGGGTTTAAGTGGATTTGATTCAGTGTACTTAAAACTTTTTTTTTTTTTGGGGGGGGGGGAGTAATTTCGGACCGATTCCACCAACCGCAACCTTGGATCACATGATGCTACAGTTGGGATTCAACTCGTTTTTTAGTAGTAGTAGTAGTAGTAGTTAGGCCATACATGTGTTCTAATAAGTATTAGTAGTTAGGCCATACATGTGTTCTAATAAGTATTACACGTGTCCCATGTTCAGCTTCTTGCTCAACTTAGGGTATTGGGTCTCCTAGGGGTATGGATTATTATTAGCTTTGTATATTAATGTATACTCGGTTGGATCTCGTGTTAGGAATATGCTGCCATCACTTTTTGTTCCTATTAATCTTTGTAACAATTTCAGAAATTGATGAAATTTTTTTGTCTTTCAAAAAACACTAATTAAGTATTATACGTGACTTTAATTTTTTAGTCCAGATATAATATATATATATATACATACATACATACACACACAACTTCCTATAAGGGCGTCCTTAACTTATTAAGCTAAGAACGTCCTTTTCCCAACCAATTTGCGATGATCCAAGCCGCTCAATATGTTCAGAATGTGATTTTAAGGTTACCCACGAGAAATCAGAAAAAAAGGACCGGAAATGGCTTGATCCGAGTAGTTTTTGTTTTGTATTTTTTATTGAACGGTTCAAATAATAACTGCTCAAATCAAGCCCTTCCCGGTCTTTTTTTTGCTGATTTCTCGCTAGTACTCTTAAAATCACGTTCTGAACATATTGAGCGGCTCGGATCATCAAAATTTGATCGAAAACAGGGAGAAAATGGGACGTCCGTATTTATTTAAAATAAGGACGCTCTCATAAGAAGAAGACTCTATATGCATTCCCAGCAGTTTACTTACCAGAGTCTTTCCTATTGTTTAGTCGACTGACTTTCATTGCAGTTTCCCCGAGTCTTCCTTTTCCTGTTTTTGCTTTGTTTTGTAGTACACACTGAGATTGTTCCCCCTTCTTTAATGGGAGATTAATCAGTGTACCAAAGAAATTGCCAAACGGTCCCCCACCCATTTCCCACCACAATTTTTGTGAACTTAACAGACTTTTGTGATGGGAACCGCACAAATGTGTGGTGGCCGGGAGAGGAGGGTGAAGATACCATGTGATAATTTCAATTTTTCTCCTTGACACGAGTATTTGATAAGATAAAAAATTCCAACCATTAAACAATAACAAAAGTAAGGTCTCTCGAACGCTTTGAAAACTATATGGAACCCCGGTCCTTTTTGAGGTTTGATAGGGTTCATGATCACTATTCATGAAAGTGTTCATAAAAAGGTTAGAGACGATCCGGATTCACTTGAAGCATATGACAACTATCTATGAGAGTGGCCATGAAAAAGTAACGGACGATCCAGATTCACTTTAACTACTAACATTTTCGGTCCTATTTTCCTCCACTGAGTCAACCGACAGTTTCTTCTTTGGGATTCTTCCTTTTTTTCTGTCCACTTTCTTTTAAAGATGAACTCTTTTAAACCAATAAAATATACTGTAAAAACTTACTTTTAGGATTTTCTTCTAATAAAATAAACAACGTGAGGAAATAATGAGCGGGACAAAATTGGACTCATTTTACAAATTAATTGTAAATAATAATAATTCAAGAATAAATCATGCACACATTTCGTCCTCTATCTCCAAATTTTATTCTTAGTAACTTCATATTTTAGATTTCTTATTAATACATGCTAATCAGAAAATTATATCTTAGAGCTGGTTAAGTTTACTTTTTATTTATATTTATATACAACAAAAAGCAAATAAGCTTGTTTAGTGATGATGATTTACTTATTTAATACTCCTATCAATCTAATTTTTTCTCTTCATAACCAACAAATATGCATTTGTCTTTTCTAGATCGCGTTGCTCGTTCTTATTTTGTTTATTGTTTTTTTTACAAGAAGTACAGAAAGAAGCAATTGGATAAAAGAACCCCCAACAATTGGTGCCTTTTAAGATTCTTTAAATTATTTGGATTGAAAATGTATTCACATATGGGGACATAATTAACTTTTGGTGCGGTGGTTTTTTTTTCTTTTTCCAAAAAATGTATAGATCAGAACACAGATGCATCTGACTTATACTGTAGTTCAATATTTGTGCACCTCATATCATCCTGTTGAAATCGTGTTTATCGGACGATTCTGTACACATTTGCCTCAAAATATTTATGCACTATGTGCTTTTGTAGCATCTCTTCCTTTAAAAATATATCAAGACTATGGTACTTGTGTACGAGTCGAGCCGAGTTTCGTAGTGTTCGAGTTCGAACCTAACTAATTTACTTAATGAGTCACCTTAAACGAACCGAGCTAATGCAAATGAGCCGAACCCGCGAGATTTTGAGTGTCGAGCTTGACTCATTTATTCGAGTTTGAGTTGACTCGACTTCTTGATTAGAAAACGAGTTAAGCCGAGCCTAACCTAAACGAACCGAATCACGAACTACTCGCCCGCAGTTCAGTCCGTTTGCAGCCACGATTCAACAACCAACCCTGGGGTAATAATTTCCCCCCCACCCTGGTCACCCACCCAAAATTGAACTTTACATGGCTGCCTTCCACTATATAAACACCACCACATCACACTACTTCAACATCCCTCAACACCACAAGTTCGCAACCACCAATCACCCCCGACCGATGGAAACTCCTTCGTGGACTACCTACGCAGCCGCATGGCTAGCAACAGCGACCCTCCTCCTCCTCTCCACCACCCTCCGCCGCCGCCGCAAGCTCAACCTCCCGCCGGGCCCCACCCCCTGGCCCATAATCGGCAACCTCAACCTCATCGGATCCCTCCCCCACCGCTCCCTCGACTCCCTCTCCCAAAAATACGGCCCCATCATGCACCTCCGGTTCGGGTCCTTCCCCGTCGTCGTCGGGTCCACCGTCGACATGGCCAAAGTGTTCCTCAAAACCATGGACGTCACCTTCGCTTCTCGGCCGAAAACCGCCGCCGGGAAGTACACGACGTACAATTACTCCGACATCACGTGGTCCCCGTACGGACCGTACTGGCGCCAAGCGCGGCGGATGTGCCTGATGGAGCTGTTCAGCGCGAAGCGGCTCGAGTCGTATGAGTATATTCGGGTTGAGGAGATGAAGGCTCTGCTTAAGGAGCTGCACGGTTCGGCCGGCGAGCCGGTCATGTTGAAGAATCATTTGTCTACTGTCAGTCTAAACGTCATAAGCCGAATGGTGCTGGGGAAAAGGTACTTTTTCTCTTTTCATATAATCCCGCCGTTTCGATTTATTTGTTACCTTTTTTTGATTTATACATGTTTCAAATTGACTGTTCAACGTCAAAATCAATAGATTAGATCATATAAATTTTTAAATCAATGAATAAGATTTAGTTTCCTTTAATAAGTTGAAAATTCCAGATTGGACAAACAAATTAAGACGGAAGGAGTGTACTACAGTACGAAAAATCTTTTTAACGGCAGTCGTTTACAGAGCCAACTGCGACCATTCAAAAGTATTTTGAACGGTTTGGATGTCAATAAAATTTTTTTAGGAAAGAGTTAAAACTTTTTTTCGAATTATTTTTATTAAAATTCAAACTATGCAAAACATTTTTGGACGGTCGCAATAAATTTCTATTCTCCGGTACATATATATTGGATGGCATCTTCTTCACAATTTTTTAAAATACTTTTTGCGAAACGGCTTGTTGGGATTCGTTCGCGCGATCGTAGCTATCTAACACGATCGTAGTCGTCCATCAATGTACTTGAAAGTGTCCGACTATCCTTCATCAGTTAAGATAGTCCTTCATCGGGATTCGTTCGCGCGATCGTAGCTATCTAAACACGATCGTAGTCGTCCATCAATGTACTTGAAAGTGTCCGACTATCCTTCATCAGTGAGAGCAATTTTGTTCACCCTCTCTCAAAGAGGGTGAACGTTACCCTCCTACATCCGGTGCCGACATCGACAATCGGACCCGTTCATTTTGTTCAGAACGATTTTCTAAGAGGGCATGCAAAAATTCGGAAAAATCCAACGGTGAAAAGCGGTTGAGTTTTGAGCTCAAAGTGTCCATTTTTTGTTCTTTAAACCCAAAGAACAAAAATCTAGGTTTTGGAGCTCAAAACTCAACCGCTTTTCACAGTTGGATTTTTTCGAATTTTTGCATACCCTCTTAGAAAATCGTTCTGAACAAAATGAACGGGTCCGATCGTCGATGTCGGCACCGGAGGTAGGAGGGTAACGTTCACCCTCTTTGAGAGAGGGTGAACAAAATTGCTCTCTTCATCAGTTAAGATAGTCCTTCATCAGTTGAGATACATGGAAGATACGTGGAGGACGAGGAGTTTTTCAGGGCCGAGCGGGTATTACCGACGTGCTATTTGCTTGGCACATCTGAGCCGTCTGATTCATTTTTGGACAGTTCGGATTAAAACCCTCTCATCCTAACACTTTCTCTCTCTAAATCTGAACCGTTCAAATACGAAATGGACGGCTCGGATGCACGAGCGGACACCACGCGGTATCCGCTCGGCACTGAAAATTTTTCCCATGGAGGACACTTTAAAAAGACAAAAACCTGTAACGTACATGCAACAAATTTGGTTCATTAATTGTCGAGATAAATATCTGTGATTGAACTGCGGAAGCTGGGTCCCACTTTTCGGACCTTCTAGTAGTAACAGCAATTAACAGACTCAAACTGAGAGGCTAATCTCGTTATTTTCCCTGTATTTTAATAACTTCTGGTTATAAACATAGCTACTAATTAATTAATGATTAGTTGATTCAGAATCCTAAAAGACTGAGGGGCTGTGCTGTGCCCCTAAGGGACAGCACGGTGCTGTCCCGCCCTTGCGGGGCTTGCTTCGGTCTCGCTTCAATGATCGAAAACGTTCACTTTGTAAAACTTGTCAAGTAATACAACCACATAAAAATCAGCTCGATCAGATACAATTAAGTGCCTAATTGAAACATTTTTATTTTAAAAAGAATGGATCTGAAACACTGGATCAAATCCACTTGATTCCATTATCAGCAAGGTTTATGTGTTCGAATTAGGCACTTAATTATGTCCGATCGAGCTGATATTTCGCATAATTGTTTTGCTCGATGAGCTCTACCATGTAAACGTTTCTGATCATCTGAACGAGACCTAAGCGGACCTCACAAAGCCAGGACTGCACCGTGCTGTCCCTTGGAGGGCACAGCACGGTCCTTGGTTCCGTTTTTCTTCAAGAAAGACTATAAATTAGGGGCCTTTCAAAAAATTATTTTCAGAGCATTGCAAAACGGAAAAATGAAGTACGATAATTTGGAGAATTTGGGATCAAAAAAAGTAGTAATAGGTAATCTATTTCACTATTACTTGAATATTGACTTCAGATGCAGGTAATGGTCGATTCCTTTAATTTCCATTTCAAGAATATGAGACAAGTCAAGTCATCAATGCATAATTTTTATTTTCTAACTTCAATTTTTATTTTTGTTTTCTAATTTCCATACATGTTTCTTTTTGAACCAAGAAAGTCCTAATCTATACTACTATCCTAGCGGAAATCGGAGTGGGTGTTGGGAGAGAACCCTCACCAAATGAAAAGTCCACTACCTGCTCTACCAGCTCGGCTAGGAGACATCTTCAATGTCGTTTACAAGTGTTAAGACTTCTCCATGCATGTAATGCGAGGCATTAACCCCTATAATGCTACTATGTAAGCTTTCTTGACCTTCCGGCACTAGCCAGGCATCAGCCCCTGAACCAAGTTTACAACAACGCTATAGCTACTAGCCTAGTAACAAGGATTAGAAAGTTGAACATTTCACTTTGGTTTCTCGGGACGTTCCAATGCTAACAATGTTGATCCTCGGTTTTTTCCTTTTCATTATTCGCATCTTCAAATTTCCTGCAAATAATGGGGTTTTTTTCCTTTCATTTGGGGGAAAAGATATTTGGACGAGGCGGAGAATACTATTGTGAAACCGGAGGAGTTCAAGATGATGTTGGACGAGTTGTTCCTGTTGAACGGCGTCTTCAACATCGGCGATTCGATTCCGTGGCTCGATTTCATGGATTTGCAGGGGTATATAAAGAGGATGAAGATCGTGGCCAAGAAATTCGATAGGTTTTTGGAGCACGTGCTTGATGAGCATAATGCAAGGAAGAAGGAAGAAGCAGGGAACTTTGTGGCCAAGGATATGGTGGATGTTCTGTTACAGCTTGCAGAGGACCCCAATCTTGAGATCAAGCTTGAAAGACATGGCGTCAAGGCTTTCACCCAGGTATATATTCTTAACTATGATCACGATTTAGATAGGAAATTCATAAACTTCTAATCTAAAATAGATGTCCGAGTTATGATAGATATCATGAGCGATATGGAAATAGATCGAGTAATCTATTTCTTGATCCAAGAAAAAATATTTCTATTTGCATGGTCCAACCACTGATCCCGACGACTATATCTACATTTGTTGCTTTTCCAAGCACGCACAATGACTTCCATGCCTATTTGATCCTCAGGACTTGCTTGCTGGAGGAACCGAGAGTTCCGCCGTGACCGTGGAATGGGCAATCTCAGAGCTATTGAGGAAGCCAGAGATGTTTGAAAAGGCAAGAGAAGAGCTAGATCGAGTTATAGGGAGGGATAGATGGGTGGATGAAAAGGACGTTTCAAACCTACCTTTCATTGACGCAATTGTCAAAGAGACAATGCGATTGCACCCTGTTGCCCCAATGCTTGTACCCCGACTTGCACGCGAAGATTGCAAGGTAGCCGGCTACGACATCGAAAAAGGGACCCGTGTGCTCGTGAATGTGTGGACTATTGGGCGGGACCCTACTTTGTGGGACCAGCCGAACGAATTTCACCCTGAGAGGTTTATCGGAAAGACGATTGATGTCAAAGGGCAAGATTTCGAGCTGCTACCGTTTGGTTCAGGGCGCAGAATGTGCCCTGGGTATATGCTTGGACTGAAGGTGATTCAGTCGAGTTTGGCCAATCTTTTGCATGGATTTACCTGGAATTTGCCTGATGGAATGAAGAAAGAAGATCTGGATATGGAGGAACTTTTCGGGCTTTCGATGCCGAAGAAGTTCCCGCTAGCTGTAGTGGCAAAGCCTCGACTTCCACTTCCGCTGTATACTACTATGTGAGAATGGCCTGTATTTCAGGGTTCTCTATGATTGCTAGATTGTACATTAACTGGTGTTGTTATCTTGTTTTGTGTTCTGGGTTTTCTTGTTATGATTTGCAAGGCATTTCGAAAGAATAATCAGTTATATTGTATGTGTCTCATGATCCGAATCACATAGGACTACCATATGTTTGCAATTGTTCTACTTTGTGATCACAAAGGCTTGTCCGCCCCATAGTAAACTACTGTTGGGTACTGTACTAGTGTTGTGTTGGATTTGAATATCTCTTACCTCTGCCGAAAAAGAGGGACCGACTCAAAATTCAGATTCAGCAACTAATTTTCTGAAGTAGAAAAAAGCATGCCTGAGTTTTTATTGGCACCAAAACAATACATTCTTCTTGAGAGTTCGAGCCTGTATTCTTAAAGAAGAGCCCTCCCTTCACAAAACATAACGTCTTTGAAGAAAAACTTTTGATTTACAGCATAAATTTTATATCATTGGAGAATCTAAATCGCTATTAATAGGTCTATATAGAGCAGTGTCAGAGTAAATAGCTCGCGAACAAGATGAGCTTAGTCGATGTCTGTGCCTATGACCTTTTGGCCGCTTGGGGAGACCTTGCGCTTTCTTTTCTCTCTTCAATTCTTTGCCTTCGTTCTCGTTCTTATTATTATTTTCAGCCTTCTTTCCTTCTCCTTTTTCATTTTCACCTTCGGTGAAGACAATGTACACAAAGGGCCCAACTGGGATGTCATCAATGTCCAAAAGACGTTCCAAGGTCTTGACCACATTACTCTGTGGGTCTGAACTTTGAGTGGTGGCTCAAGCATTGATATGCCAAGGCTGCAGCCTTCTTTACCCCTTCTCTTGAGTACTGCCCGTCTAGTCTTGGGTCAATTATCCGGTCAAGCTTCAGAGGATCCCTCAGAAGGGGTCGCGCCCATTACTAGCATCTGCTCTCTATTGGGACGGCTCTTGTCCATAACTCGTCTCCCTGTTAGTACGTAATTCCATCAGAACTACGCCAAAGCTGTATACGTCGCTCAACGTTGTCAAATGACCTGAAATTTAGGATACAAAATGGGTACACCCCTTTTTGAAATTTATACCCGGGGAGGTGCTGTGCTCATTCGGGCCGTCTGTTCGGCAATTCAACAGTCCAAATTTCATCTCAATAATAAATGACTCAGATGCTCGGATGGTAAAGATAAGATTTTGACCGTTAGATTGCCAAACAGACAGCTCGGATATGCACTGCCCCGTGGCTGCACAGCACCTTGACATGGTAACCATGACTTTTTTGCTGATGACATGATAAAGAATGTGGAACCCATTTGTACATCCGATAACAATAATGTAATGGTGCTTGTAAAATATCTTTCTTCCTTTATCATGATTGCTGCAAGCCCACAATAATGAGAAACTTTTGCTTGCAAATACGGTACCAAAGTCTAGGTACACCGCATGAAAATGCGATGACCGTCCACCACGCGACTATTGGGACTCACTCTAGGTTCCAAAAAAATATTCATAAATTTTAAAATAATATTTTATGGAACCCTATAAAAAATCAATTTCAATGGATATCGATAGATATGTTTTTTGAAATTTGCTCCCTACTTGAGAGGGCAGATTGCATTATGCACCTTTCTCGGTCATTGATAGTAGTACTACCAAAGTACCAACTTCAGCTAAACACATGAACGGTTCTAAAATACTTCACACAGGTATCTCTATTGCTCCGAAAAAATTAGACTCCTCAACCCTCTTGATTCATACTGATTGTATATTCTACCTTATTAATGGTTACTCGTGTCATGCAGGGTCAATCGACACATGGATATGAGGCAACCTACTTCCGCAACTTTCAAGACAACAGTCAACAAAAGTAGTCGCAGATTCTTTTTTTTTTTTTTTTTTTTTTATGGCAATCTTTAACTTCTCAATTGTGTGGGGAAGATTATAAAACTTTCTGTTTAGGTAAAAACCATCACTCAATGGAGAGCTTTTTTTCGGAACAGTTCTTTTCTTAATGAATGAGCCCAAAGAATCAAGGGAATGGCCTTGATCAAATACAAGCAAATAACTGAAAAGGAGAAGAACAACTTGCACAGGAATCCCCCAAGCAGAGAACATAGCGCCAGGTTTGCTGCTGTCCTGGAAATATTTCTCTGAGAGCGAGCACAGGCTCTCCCTTTCTTCCCAAATCCACCTTATCATCAAAGAACTACACTTACATCAATCTGTTTCTTAAAATGTTGTATTTTTGTCACAAGGAAAGGTGAAATCTAACAGAATATTTCAACAGAGACAAATCATCGAACACTTCCAAGGCGATTAATAATTTGCTAAAATTCGTGACCCTACAACCCCAAGCAATCCAACCATGAACCTGAACAACTGAAACATTCTCCGAGCAACCCACTCTTTGTCGCTACCAAATGAAATTCAACAGACAGCTTTCAGTACTCTTCCTCTTCAATTTCAATTCCTGAATAATGATCACAGATATTATCCCTTGCCAATGAACGCCACAAACTTCGTTCCCTTTGGTGGGTCTCAATTCTCAAACGAACCTTCAACTTTGTTTTTTTGGGTAAGTACAAAACTTCAACTTTTGTTTAATGGCGTCGCAATCAGAATTGGGAACAGAGAGGAACAAGGAGTGCAAGAACCGATCTAATAGCTTGAGAGCCGATATAGCTTGAGAGCTCATCGTGGTCTGAACATGGCCTTCATCTTCTGTTTGTCATTTCCTCGGAATAATCCTCACGAAATGTCGTGCCCAAGAAAATTGTGAGAAATACAGTAATAATAACTCTAATAATCCGTTAAGCAACAGAGTTAACGTGGGGGAAGAAGGGGGGGCTACATGGCAGCAAGAGAAGGGTGGGACATAGAGGGAGAGACAGGGACTTTCGAATGCTTAAACGATAAAAAAAAATAAGGTCTCTCGAACGCTTCGAAAACTATATGGACCCGGGTCTTTTTTGAAGTTTGATAGGATTCATGACAACTATCTATGAAAGTGTCCATAAAAAGATTAGGGATGATCCAAATTCACTTGAAGTCTATGACGACTATCCATTAAAATGTCCATAAAATGGTAACGGATGGTGTAGATTCAATGGGCTTAACATTTTCGGTCCCTTTTTCCTCCACTGAATCATGTGTGTACTGAGTCTACAGACAGTTTCAAAGTTGGGGTTCTTCCTTTTTTTTTTTTTTTCTTTTCCCACTTTCTTTTAATGATGAAGTCTTTTAAACCAATAAAATAATAAAAACTTACTTTTAGGATTTTCATCTAATGAAATAAACAACGTGAGGAAATAATGAGCGGGACAAAATTGGACTCATCAGACAAATTAATTGCAAATAATAATAATAATTCAAGAATAAATCATGCACACATTCGTCCTCTATCTCCAAAATTTATTCTTAATGCACTACTAACCGCACGATTATTCTTTATAAGTTCACATTTTAGATTTCTTATGATAATATAGAACACATGGTAATTAGAGAATTATATATCTTATAGATGGTTAAGTTCACTTAATATTTATATTTATACAACAAAAAGCAAATAAGATTGTTTAGAGCATCTGCAATGGGTTTGTTAATTAGTGTGTTAATTATGTGTGTTAAAACTTAACAAACAAAATTGTATTTTTTGGTGTCACAATGCATGTGTGTTAGAGTGTGTTAAATCTAGGAGTGTGTTAGCATAGTTATTAAGTTTAGCAACCAAGCTAACAAACAATAAGTTGGCCCTATCTTTATAAATCCAAACTTCAACCATAAAACATAAATGCCCACACTACTTTTTTTTTTAATTATAGCCATTGTTTTGACATTATTTTAAAGAGTTAACACACTCCTATCAAATCCATTGAGATACTCATATATTTACTAACACACTTCTAAGTTAACATACATTTATGGGACCCATTTTTTATCCTAACACATGCCTTAACAAACATTTTGATACACAAATATAACACACCCATTGCGGATGCTCTTAGTGACAATGATTTACTTATTTAATAAGTACCAATCTAATGTTTTCTCTTCAGAACCAGCAAATAAGCATTGTCTTTTCTAGATCGTGTTGCTCGTTCTTATTTTGTTTATTGGTTTTTTACAAGAAGAACAGAAAGAAGCAATTGAATAAAAGTAGCCCCACAATTGGTGCCTTTTAAGATTCTTTAAATCATTTGGATTGAAAATGTATTCACATATGGGGACATTTTTGTATAAATCAGAATACAGATGCATCTGATTTATACTGTAGTTCAATATTTGTGCTCCTCATATTATCAGGTCATTCTGAACACGTGCATTTGTCTCTAAATATCTATGCACAACGTGCGTTTGTAGCATCTTTCTCTTTCAAAATATATCAAGACTAGGGTTGTAAACGAGCCGAATTTTGTAGTGTTTAAGTTCGACTTGTTTATTAAACAAGTCGAGCCTAACTAATTTACCTAATGAGTCTCTTTAAATGAACTGAGCTTATACAAATGAACCGAGCCAAACTTTTGAGTGTCAAACATGGCTCGACTTCTCAATTAGTAAACGAGTTGAACCAAGCCTAACCTTAACGAATCAAGCCACAAACTATTCGCAAACAGCTCAGTACATTTGTAGCCCTCGTTCCAGACCCCACCCTGGGTAATAATTTCCAACCCCCACCCCCCTGGTCACCCACCAAAAATTGAACTTTACATGGCTGCCTTCCACTATATAAACACCACCACATCACACTACTTCAACATCCCTCAACACCACAAGTTCACAACCACCAATCACCCCCGACCCATGGAAACTCCTTCGTGGACTACCTACGCAGCCGCATGGCTAGCAACAGCGACCCTCCTCCTCCTCTCCACCACCCTCCGCCGCCGCCGCAAGCTCAACCTCCCGCCGGGCCCCACCCCCTGGCCCATAATCGGCAACCTCAACCTCATCGGATCCCTCCCCCACCGCTCCCTCGACTCCCTCTCCCAAAAATACGGCCCCATCATGCACCTCCGGTTCGGGTCCTTCCCCGTCGTCGTCGGGTCCTCCGTCGACATGGCCAAAGTGTTCCTCAAGACCATGGACGTCACCTTTGCTTCGCGGCCGAAAACTGCTGCCGGGAAGTACATGACGTACAATTACTCCAACATTACGTGGTCCCCGTATGGGCCGTACTGGCGCCAAGCGCGGCGGATGTGCCTGATGGAGCTGTTCAGCGCGAAGCGGCTCGAGTCGTATGAGTATATTCGGGTTGAGGAGATGAAGGCTCTGCTTAAAGAGCTGCACGGTTCGGCCGGCGAGCCGGTCATGTTGAAGAATCATTTGTCTACTATCAGTCTAAACGTCATAAGCCGAATGGTGTTGGGGAAAAGGTACTTTTTCTCTTTTCATATATACTCCCTCCGTTTCCGTTTGTTTATTTGTTACCTTTTTTGCTTATACATGTCTCAAATTGATTGTTCAATTTCAAATCAATAAATAAGATTTGGTTTTCCTAATAGTTGAAAACTCAAGATTGGACAAATAAATCGGACAAAGGGAATACAACACAGTACTTTTCAGCCCGTGCGGGGCCTGCTTCGATCTTGCTCCAATGATCAGAAACATTCACTTCGTAGAACTTGTCGAGTAAAATAACCACGCAAAAAACCAGCTCGATCAGATATAATTAAGTGCCTGATTGAAACATTTTTATTTTAAAAAGAATAGATCTGAAACATTGGATCAAATCCACTTGATTCCATTATCAGCAAGTTGTATGTGTTCGAATCAGGCACTTAATTATGTCCAATCGAGCTGATATTTCATATAATTGTTCTATTTGATGAGCTCTACAATGTGAACGTTTTTGATAATCGGAACAAGACCTAAGCGGGCCTCATAAAGCCGGGACAGCTCCGTGCTGTCCCTTGGAGGGCACAGCACGGCCCCTGGTTCCGTTTTTCTCCAAGAAAGACTATAAATTAGGGGCCTTTCAGAAAATTACTTTCAGAGCATTGCAAAACGGAAAAATGAAGTACGATAAATTGGAGAATTTGGGATCAAAAAAGTAGTAATAGGCAATCTATTTCACTATTACTTGAATATTGACATCAGATGCAGGGTAAGGGTCGGTTCATTACCTGCTCTACCAGCTCGGCTAGGAGACATCTTCGGTGTCGTTTACAAGTGTTAAGACTTCTCCATGCATGTAATGCGAGGCATTAACCCCTATAATGCTACTATGTAAGCTTCCTTGGCCTTTCGGCACTAGCCAGGCAGAGACGGAACCAAGATTTTATCCTAGCAGTGGCGAAATGTATACTAAAAAAATAAAAAGATGAATTACAATATTAATAGTCATCGACTCTAAAAAAAAAATTAAAATAACATAACAAAAACTGTAGTAAATGATATTTGTCATTTGCACAAGGAGTACAAAAAAAAAAAAAAGAATAACTTAAATTTTTTAGATTATACAAGTTGTTTTAGAGTTAAAGTGTGAAGTTTTTTTTCCTTAATTATATCTCATCCTTTATATTATTTCACTTTGGCCCGTTGAATTTAGTTTTGGCATATTTTTTTGGGTCTCATTTCTTGAAAAAAAATAAAAGATTTAAGAATAGTATATAACAAAAAATTAAAAAAAAAATTTAGCGATGGTGAAACTATGTATGTTGGGAATATTTTTTTTTATATATGTAATAATTACAATTTTAATTCTTGTCGTGGCAGCCGTTGTCACTAGACCCTGAACCATCCAGGCATCAGCCCCCGAACCAAATTTTCGACAACGCTATAGCTAGTAGCCTACTAACGAGGAATAGAAAGTTGGACATTTCTCTTTGGTTTGATTTGATCCTCGGTTTTTCCTTTTCTTTATTTTCATCTTCAAATTTCCTGCAAATAATGGTTTTTTTTTTTCCTTTCATTTGGGGAAAAGGTATTTGGACGAGGCGGAGAATCCGATTGTGGGACCAGAGGAGTTCAAGAAGATGCTGGACGAGTTGTTCCTGTTGAGCGGCGTGTTCAACATTGGCGATTCGATTCCGTGGCTCGATTTCATGGATTTGCAGGGGTATATAAAGAGGATGAAGATCGTGGCCAAGAAATTCGATAGGTTTTTGGAGCATGTGCTTGATGAGCATAATGCAAGGAAAAAGGAAGAAGCAGGGAACTTTGTGGCCAAGGATATGGTGGATGTTCTGTTGCAGCTTGCAGAGGACCCCAATTTTGAGATCAAGCTTGAAAGACATGGGGTCAAGGCTTTCACCCTGGTATATTTTCTTAACTATGATCACAATTCGGATAGGAAATGCATATTCACTAGTAATTAACACCTTCATATCTTATTATCCTTCGTACTGAAATAGATGTCCGAGTTATGAAAGATATCATGAGTGATATGGAAATAGATCGAGTGATCTGTTTCTTTATCCAAGAATAAATATTTCTGTTTGCATGGTCCAACCACTGATCCCAACGACTATATCTACATTTGCTACTTTTCCAAGCACGCGCAATGACTTCCATGCCTATTCGATCCTCAGGACATGCTTGCTGGTGGAACCGAGAGTTCCGCCGTGACCATGGAATGGGCAATCTCAGAGCTATTGAGGAAGCCTGAGATGTTTGAAAAGGCAAGAGAAGAGATCGATCGAGTTATAGGGAGTGATAGATGGGTGGATGAAAAGGACATTTCAAACCTACCTTTCATTGACGCAATTGTCAAAGAGACCATGCGATTGCACCCTGTTGTCCCAATGCTTGTACCCCGACTCGCACGTGAAGATTGCAAGGTAGCCGGCTATGACATTGAGAAAGGGACCCGTGTGCTCGTGAATGTGTGGACTATTGGGCGGGACCCTACTTTGTGGTACCAGCCCAACGAATTTTGCCCCGAAAGGTTTATCGGAAAGACAATTCATGTCAAAGGGCAGGATTTCGAGTTGCTACCGTTTGGTTCAGGGCGCAGAATGTGCCCCGGTTACATGCTTGGACTGAAGGTGATTCAGCTGAGTTTGGCCAATCTTTTGCATGGATTTACCTGGAAATTGCCTGATGGAATGAAGAAAGAAGATCTGAATATGGAGGAACTTTTTGGGCTTACGATGCCGAAGAAGTTCCCGCTAGCCGTTGTGGCAAAGCCTCGACTTCCACTTCCGTTGTATACTACTATGTGAGAATGGCCTGTTTTTCTGGGTTCTCTATGATTGTTAAGATTGTACGTTAACCGGTGTTGTTATGTGTTCTGGGTTTTCTCGTTATGATTTGCAAGGCATTTTGAAAGAATAATCAGTTATATTGTATGTGTCTCATGATCCGAATCACATAGGACTACCATATGTTGCAATTGTTCTACTTTGTGATCACAAAGGTTTGTACGTCCCATAGTATAAACTACTGTTGGGTACTGTACTGGTGTTGTGTTGGATTTGAATATCTCTTACCTCTACCGAAAAAGGACCGGCTCAAAATTCAGATTCAGCAACTAATTTTCTGAAATCGAAAAAAGCATGCCTGAGTTTTTATTGGCACCAAAACAATACATTCTTCTTGAGAGTTCAAACCTGTATTCTTAAAGAAGAGCCCTCCCTTCACAAAACGTAATTCTTTGAAGAAAAACTTTTGATTTACAGCATAAATTTTATATCATTGGAGAATCTAAATCGCTATTAATAGTTCTATATAGAGCAGTGTCAGAGTAAACAGCTCGCGAATAAGATGAGCTTAGTCGATGTCTGTGCCTATGACCTTTTGGCCGCCTGGGGAGACCTTGTGCTTTCTTTTCTCTCTTCAATTCTTTGCCTTCGTTCTCGTTCTTATTATTATTTTCAGCCTTCTTTCCTTCTCCTTTTTCATTTTCACCTTCGGTGCGGACAATGTACACAAAGGGCCCAACTGGGATGTCATCCATGTCCAAAAGGGGTTCCAAGGTCTTGACCGCATTACTCATTCTGGGTCTGAACTTTGAGTGGTGGCTCAAGCATTGATATGCCAAGGCTGCAGCCTTCTTGGCCCCTTCTCTTGAGTACTGCCCGTCTAGTCTTGGGTCAATTATCCGGTCAAGCTTCTGAGGATCCCTCAGAAGGGGTCGCGCCCATTCTACTAGCATCTTCTCTCTATTGGGACGGCTCTTGTCCACAACTCGTCTCCCTGTTAGTAATTCCAGCAGAACTACGCCAAAACTGTATACATCACTCAATGTCGTCAAATGACCTGAAATTTAGGATAAAAAGTGGGTACACCCTTAAGGGTTCGCATATTTCATTGCAATTCAAATATAAACTTTTGAAAGATCAAAATTTAGTATCTTGCCTGTCTTGATGTACTCAGGAGCTGCGTAGCCTTGTGTTCCCATGACACGTGTTGTGATATGTGTCTTGTCTCCTTCAGGGCCATCCATTGCTAGACCAAAATCGGACAGCTTGGCAGTGAAATCCTGAGAGAAGGATAGTAATCAACAGATCATAATCTTTCCACTTGGCTGAATAATGAAGTTGCACATTAGGAGTTTAGTGAAGGCGAAGGGAAGTACAGAGTCTAGTAAGATGTTGGAAGATTTAAAATCCCTATATATAACTGGTTTCTCTTCGCCGTGGAGGAAAGCAAGGCCTTTTGCAGCGTCAACCGCAATTTTAATTCTAGTTAACCACGGCAATGGAATAGAATGCCCTGCATTCATTTGAATGAATGTTACAACAATACCTACAAGCTTTTTTCCATTGATATACAAACATACATGCAAGATTATTAGTGAGATAAGGGCGGGATGTACTTCTGTACAGTTGGTTTTCTAGGTTGCCTCGTGCCATGTATTCGTAAACAAGAAGCCTGTGTTTATCCTCGCAGCAATATCCGATTAACTTTACCAGATGGGGATGCTTCAATTGCCCGAGGAAGATGACTTCAGCCTAGAAATCGTGGCATTTCACATAAATTTTCAGGAAAAAGGAAGAAAAGAAAGCGAAGAAAACAGGGTTGTGTTGCATACCAGCCATTCCATGTGGCCTTGAGTGCCATCCAAATCTAGTAACTTGACAGCAACAGGCTGAGCCTCCAAGCCAGGTCTAATGTTGTCATGGATGAAGCCTTTATGAACCGGGCCAAACCCGCCTTCACCCAGGTAGTTGCTTGATGAAAAGTTCTGAGTGATCAATTTCAGCTCTTGGAGAGTGAATACATGAAGGTTTGTTCCAATCACAGAATTGGAGATGTCACTGACGGAAAGCGATGAATCGGGGTTGCTCAAATCCGAAAGTGATAGCCTCTTGGACGAATATTGCTCAGAAACTCGGATTTTCAGCTCACGGGGTGTTTCTTTAGCCTTGAAGCAACTGGGTAAGATGGTTCTCAATGTAGTCTTCAAACCCATGATGTGTGGGTCTGAAAGACAACTTCTAGCTTAAGTTGGTAAGAAGCACGAGTGGAGTTTTGGGTGTCTGGATAATGAGAAAGGAAAGACAGGATGATATGGGAACTCTGGTGGTAATTATGCCTCTGGTCTAGATCAGACTTGGGGGAAAGAAATCAGAAAGCAACTCTCAATTTTTAGTTATATGCATGTCTATATATTCTTGGGATTTGGTGGATGGAATCTTGTAATTTCTAGAAGGATGATATGGCATGGGTTTGGTAATTGAGGTGGACTTATTCGCGGAGCCGCTGTGAATATCGTTTTTAAGGAGGCGGACAATCTTGTTCGTCCGTCTCCGCAATTAACGGTCCGGATTTTAATGAAATTTTTTCTGGGAAGAGTATTACTCTTTCCCGAAAAAATTTGTTTAAAATTCGGACCGTCCAAAGCACTTTAGACGTGTGAGATTCACCTCCGTGAAGAAGATATTCTCTTGGTAATTAATTTCTAAGCGACCGTTATATAGAGTCTAAAGTCTTGGGTTTCAGTAAGGGTTAGAGAGGGAAGTGACACAAGGGATAAGGCCATTGGCCCATGGCTTGACTTTTGAAAAGATTAACATCAAACTTTCCTTATGGTTGGTGTTACTTTAAGATTAACAACGAACTTTCTCGGTATTTACATCATTTGTGGGAATATACCTGTATGTACTACATGTATAGTGTGAATAGCATTGAGAGACTTGATGACAAGTGCGGAGAGCCCTTTCAGTCCCGTGATATCCAGAGGACCAGAGCTATATCCCTACGGGATGATTTGGATTAAAAAGTGGAACATTGACTTCTTCTTTTTTTTTTTTTTTGTTCTTATTCAAAAAAAATTCGCATTCCTTTGTTTTGCATCAAACTTTTGTGACTTATTGAGAGGAATCGAAAAAGAAAAAAAATTGATCCAGAAACATAATTTTCTTTTTTTAAAAAGACGAAGATAAGTAAAAAAAAAAAAGTTGTCTTGTTGATTTATTTTTGTCTTTGTTCAAAAAATTATGAGTTTCGATCAAAATTTTTTTACATTTCTGATTCCTGTCGTCGAGACGAATCAATAAGTCACAAAAGTTTGACGCGAAATAAATAAATGCAAATTTTTTTTTGAATAAGGACAAAAAAATAAGTCACTCAACTTTTTAATCCAAACCCACCCTCGTTTCGTTTTCACAAATTCAAAACTTCCCTCAAATGGAAGTTTATTTACCTTTTTTTCGGGAGTGCCCATTGTTGTCCATGCCGCCCCCTATCCTCGAAGGAGTACAATAAGAAGTGGCAAAGTTAATTATAGTTTTAGCAATTTCAGCTACCATTATCTGTGTTGAAACCCAAAAAAATAGCAAGAGGAAAATCAGCCTTCGTTATTCAAGTTGGGAAAAGAAAATTGACTGTCAAACGTTATTCTCTTTCCACGAGGATTCCCATGTTTTCATGCTTCTACTTACTACTCCTACTAATTTCTCTAGAAACAAACAGATCTTTCATGTAATCTCCGATCGATAGGAGTATGGGTGGATGAGGACGGGGAGGAAGACATTAATCTTTGCAATATATGCGCATAGCTACTGCTCTCAAAAAGTTTTATCATCGAAATATCGGCCCCCGTGTATCTCCGAAATTGAAAAAACTTGAGGATGTTGCACGGAGGAAACCATATTCCGAAATCAACAGTGGCAACAAATAGAAAAAAATGATGTAGAACAAAATACGAATATAGTTTCTAGCAATTTCAGGAATTGTCCATTCTAAGACCCAAATCAATGGCGGAGCCAAAGTTTTTTTATTTTTTGCAAGAGAGACAAATCCTATTTTAATTGTACTTAATTAGAAGAAAGGGGATAAAGTTGATGGGTTTCACTCAATTTGCCACATGTGAGAATAAAACTTTCATAGTCACTTTAAAATTCTCCCTTTTATAAAACAAAACAAAAGACACCACGTTTTGTGATTTTAACAGTTAGAACTTTTTTTAGCATACTTAATTAAATTACGAACTCATTCATTTTTTGTCGAATTTTTTTTCCTCTTAGTTCGGCCTCTTTTGAGTAGAGATCCTGGCTCTGCCACCAGGGAAAAAATGATGATAGAAAGAATTACGACCGGTGTAGCTGCGTTGTCATTCAACCTGAATCTACAACAGATCTCCCAACCCACCAGCTCTTATTTTTTGTTCAATAATAAGGCTTGTTCCACAAAAATAAGAATATTTTTTTAGAATTTATATAGGTACCAATGGGCGCCAGGGAGGGAATCGTACCGACGGTCGCGCCGGGCTGTCTCCGGCCATCGGACGGCCGATCCGAGCCGTCCAAAAATCCTAAAAAAAAAACCGAGGGGGCCAACGCGGGAATCAACGGCATCCGAGGTGTGTAGGGTGCTTGATCCGAGCACCCCTTTTTCATATACATAACCCTTGACTTTTTTTAAAAGATTTTTGGACGGCTCGGATTAGCCGTCCGGTGGCCGGAGAATACCCGGCGCGACCGTCGGTACAATTTCCCTCCCCGGCACCCATTACTCATAGCACAACTCCTTATTTTTTTAAGAAGGCAATTTCAAACTCAAAAATTATGTACTTACGCAAAGAATTTTCTTATCAATATGGATCTTATTTGATAGATGTCATTGAGATCTTTAATACGGTGCAAAAAAAATTTAAATTTTTTTTTTCATTTACATTATTTTTGAGTTTGAAAATGTGAAATAAATTTTTTATTTGGATTTTGTGGAATGACCCTTCTTATTTTTCTTTGAGAAGCTTCAAAATAAGTACTTATTTTTTAAGAAGGTTTCTGGAACGGGAATCCACCATAGTATTTGACAGAGGCATTCATCCCTATATCAACGTAAAGGAATCCAATTTTACTATTCCATCACAGAGGAAGAGACTGTTGGAAATTTACGGAATTTCGGATGAATGAAACCGGGACTTTTGGAGGGTCTCCCGAGGCAACCGGTCCCGGGTTCGTTGAATCTGGACGCACCACAATCAATAGACGTATTGATGTGTGCCGCTGTAACTCCCGTAACCCCTCCACCTTGATGGCAGCATTACTCCTCCCTCTTGATGGCAGAATTTATACTCGCATTATACCTCTTGGAGTTATAGATATCTCCTTCACTCTATAAGAGGAGATTCATGTTTTCTTTGGAGAGATCAGAAGTTCACAACATTCCAGATATACTCTGATAATCGTTCTTTGAGAGAGAGAGGCAGACGGTCGTTCAGTTCGCCAAGGCGGTCGACGGTGGTGTTCCGTCGGCTTGCGGACTAGCCGAGCTAACCCTGGGAGAAAGTCGCCGACGCAACCTACAACACCCACGGTAGGGGCGAATCTTTCTTAAGGTGACTGTGGTTCTACACAGGACTCGGTTTCAATCCAAGATTCTGTTTGTATCTCGTTCTCGTAATCTGTTTACTGTTTATATAATCTGATCTTGTTCAATCATGTAATTGTAACATTATCAATGGATATTGTATTCTGGATTAACATGTTATTGCCGAATTTTTCCCAACAAGCTTAAGAAAGATTTTGATCATTGATCGGCATCGAATTCCAGAAAACAGTCTCTGTTATGGACTAATATTTGGGTTGCAAGAACAGATTCATGGCAGATTAATTATCCAATTCATTCGCCGCTGTCACGAGTTGGTGACTCTCACTTATGGGTGGTGGCAGTGCATGTTTACACTATTGGTAATGATGATCATGATATGCATGTAAACATTCTAGTTTCACTTATTAGTAATTACGGGATCAGTACTGGTTTATATCACAACGGTTTTGTGGAAATCCTCATTATACGGTTTAATCTTCAATTCAGATAAAATGTTTTTTTTAAGACAGATTCTTGAATTGAGTTTGGACGCTACATGAGAATAGAAAAGGAAAATGCATGCAAATTTTGGTGCAAGATGAACAGAGTTTTGCATGTGCGTGTAACTGATCTCGTAAATGTCTTGCTTAATATTTTAGCATAACCTTTTTGCATTAAAAGGCATTAGAGAGTCTTGGCTACTTCCAGCTTGAATATTAATACTCCAGTAACGGGTAGCTTTTTGAAGGCATTCATTTTATTTGGTGTTTTTTGGATGCATGGATATAAAATTTTGGAGTTTTCAAAGAAGTTATTTATAACTCTTGAAATCAGAGGGAAGTTTTGTTCGCTTCTGTGATTCTTGGATCAGTAAAGGATATTACGGTTTCAACAGTTTCATACTTGAATAATCGTGGGTCATAATTTTGTCTTTTACTGTGTTGTTTCAAATACCCATCATTTGCTCTTGCAATTTGTTTGCATAACATTTTGTGGTTTAATTGTGAAATCATTGCAAATCCCAGTGGAGTTTTTTCCTATCTTAACCTACGGTTTTGGGAAAATAAAGGCAGTATTTGATACTTTGGGATAAGTTTGGTTTACTGTGTTAATTGGGTCCAAATGTTTAAACTTCAATAGTGTAACGTTTCACTACTTGTATAACAGTAATTGGATCCTGTTATTTTGCTAGTGCTTCTCTATGAATTTGGTGAGTGCAGTATCGGGAAACGGAAAACTGCTTTACTTGTTCTTGGTTTTATAGAACAGAATGTGCTAAAGATTGGGAAAAAAAAAAACCTGCTGTGCTTCGGCCATGGACAGTCGTGCGCGACTGGGCCTCATATGGGTTTTGTGATAGCTGTTGAGCTACGGCCTCGGTCAGTTGTACGCAACTCGACCTCGGATCAGTTTTGCGGTAAAACTGTTTGGCTTCGGCCTCGATCAGTCGTGCGCGACTCGATCACGGATGTTGGTAACAGATAGGCTATGGCCTCGGTCAATCGTGCGTGACTTAACCTCGGATCAATTGCTTATATGGCTATTGAAGTGGTGTACTCAGCCTTAGCCCTGCATATGATCTGCTTGGCTTGGACAGTGCGCGCTCAAGTGTTTTGGAAAACGTGTTCTCAGTTTTGGACTGGAGCAGATGGGAACATACAGTTGGTTTCTGACTTGGGAATTTTTTGTTTTTGTTTTTTTTTAACATCAGATTGGATATGATCTGTATGGCATTGAAACGGGGAAAAAAAAAAACGTTCATTTTCCAACTTGAGTCAGAACCGTTTGGTATTTAAAGGAAAAGTTGAGGTCGTTGCGTTGATAACGTTCAAAGGCAGTGGATGTCTTTGATTACTTCTTTTTTACTTCTTGGCTTTTGATCAGTTTACTGTTTTATAAAGAGAGATCAAAGTTTTAGAAACAGATAAATGTCGTAAAAAGCTTCATCAGTACAAATTGATTGCTATCTTGAAAGGATCAATATTAGCAATTTTTTGATTTTTGTGGTTGGGGCACCACTGTTTTTCCATGCATTGGAGTTATTTTCCACAAGATTTATTTGGGCATCTGGTTTTAATGGAAAAATTGGAAATCGAAAATGGTGGGAATACTTGTGATGGTATTGTCCCAAGTGGTTTTACTACAACTGTCTGGTGCGCCAGCAGTGGTTCCTATGGAACATGTTCCTCTCGTTTGGGAAAATGAGTAGGATGGGCAAGTGGTTGCCGTTGTAAAGGTTCAAGTGATGAAGACTTCTTTTCAATTAGTTGAAAGAAGCACTAAACCATTTAACTTAATTCACACTGAGGTGTGAGATTTCAAAGTTATGTCCAAATACGATGTGGCAATAAGTATTTTGTTACTTTTTGTTGATATTAGCATGAAATATCGCTACGTGTACTTGCTCGAGAGCAAGAACACAATATTGGATAAAGCTCGTTCTTGTTAAGAATGATGTTGGACATCAACTTAGCTAAGAATAACGTGGTGGATAGTGATCAAGGTGGTAAATTCGAATTACCGTTGGTGGAACTTGTGTCTAGCTAGTTCACCAAACCATTATACCTTATTCGTTTCAACAATATGGAGTTGTTAAAAGCTATATCAAGCCTAAGAGGCTATGATTAATGCTAGGTTGATTAATTCTGTTTTCCACATAATTTTTGGAGTGAAGCATGTCTCTCCACATATGATGACCTTAATGAGGTACCATGCAAGAAAGTTGATGAAACTTTAAAGCTGTGGGGGCCAATGCCTTCCTATAAATCTCATGAATGTGAGGGTGTCTTGCAAAAGTGGTTGTACCTACACCTAAGAAGTGAGAATAGGCTTAACAATTGTTGATTGTGTGCGCACAATAGCAACTTGTGTTATGTCTTGTGCATGAATATGAGATATCAGATATTCACAAGAATAAGAAAATGGAATCTAGGAATGTGTTGTTTCTTGAACACATATTTCCACATAGATCCATAGAGGAGTCAAGTTCGGTTAAGCGAACTTTGAAGACTACAGGTGGAAGCAGTCAAGACCAAGAGGAAGAAGTTGATGTTGAGCCAAGGCGTAGCAAATTGGCTAGAAAATAACATCCTTTGGTCCAGACTTCCTAACATTTATGTTATAGACATTCAAGAAAGCAGCGAGCTCTCCTGAGAGTCTTTTGTGAAAGGAGGCTATCAATAGTGAAATTGACTCCATTCTGCAGAAAGCGGATGAGCTATGTATGAGTCAAATGGATGTCAAGGTAGCTTTCCAAAGTGGCGATTTAGATGAAGGAATCTACTTGGAGTAACCTGAGGGTTTTCCAGCGCCAAGTCAAAAAGGGAAAGTATGCAGGCTCGTTAGATCTTTGTATGGTCTAAAGCAAGCACCAAAACAATGGCATGAGAAATTTGACAATGCTATGTTGTCAAGTGGTTTCAAGATCAACGAATGTGACAAGTGTGTCATTTTGTGTCTCTACGTTGATGACATGCTCATTGTTGGTAGCAATGAAACAGTCATGCAGTCTACCAAGGATATGTTAAACTCGAAGCTTGACATGAAGGATATGGGCCTTGCAGATGTCATTCTGGGTGTCAAGATCACCAGAACGTCTGTCGGACTTGCGTTGTCTCAGACACACTATGTTGACAAGATTCTTAAGAAGTTCAACCCGTCTGATTCAAGTATCGCAAGAACCCATCTGCATTTATCCAAGAATGGGGGGGAAGGCATATCTCAATTAGAGTATTCTCGGATAATTGGGAGCCTGATGTACTTAATGAGTTATACAAGGCCCGATGTACTTAATGAGTTGTACAAGGCCCGATATAGCTTACTCAGTCAGCAGACTGAGCAGATACACGAGTAATCTAGGTTGTGATCACTGGAAGGAATAGTCAGGGTTCTGCACTATTTGAGGTATACTCGTGATTTGGGGTTGCACTACACCAGATATCCAGCAGTACTGGAAGGGTATTGTGATGCGAATTGGATATCCGATATGAAAGACTCAAAATCCACAAGTGGATATGTGTTTATACTTGGTGGTGCAACTGTTTCTTGGAAATCTTCCAAACAGACGTGTATAGCACGTTCAACGATGGAATCAGAGTTTATCGCTCTGGATAAAGCAGCAGAAGAGGCCGAGTGGCTCCGGCAGTTTTTGGAGGATATTCCAAGATGGCCGAAACCTGTGCCACCGATTAGTATCCATTGCGACAGTCAATCTGCAATTGGTAGGGCACAGAATAATATGTATAATGGTAAGTCTAGACATATTCGACTTAGACATAATACCATTAGGCAACTACTCTCAAGTGGAGTTGTCGCTATTGACCATGTGAGGTCAAAGGACAATATTGCGGATCCGCTGACCAAAGGGTTAAACCGAGAGCTAGTTGACCGAGCATCGAAAGGGATGGGGCTTAAGCCACTACGCTCATAGTTACCGTGGGGGTAGCCAACCTAGTTGACTGGAGATCCCAAGATCTAGGTTCAATGAGACTATCTTTCGCGAGTAGCCGAGAACGATCACTGAGGAGACTCAGTCTCCTGCCCATTCCTATGGTGTAGAACAGTGATACCTGCAAATGGAAAGAGGTTAAGCATTGCTTTTAATGACTCCTATGCGCTGGGCTGCCAGGCGGGGTATAGCAGGATACCCTTTATAGGAAGGTCACCTATGTTAGTATGAAGTGGGGCCGCTTCTTTGAGAATTGTGGCGAAATTCTCGAGAAAATACTCGCAGAACCAGGAAGGGGGTGTCATGGCCAAAATGAACCCAACAGTGAGAACTGAACTACGTCAGGAGAAGTCCTGTGTGATGTCTGTTGTCTCGGTTTACATCGGCGGCGGAACAGTTCAAAGCGGGACCGCACACTGGTCTGCCAGTAAACCCGATAGGCTATCACAAGGGAAGGTTCCAGGCCAAAAGCCACCTATCCTATGCAGGGATTATCCGTTGTCTCTCTCTCGGGCTAGCTTTTGCACTCCGCGTCAGTATGTCTGCCAATTTCATTCATGGGGGGGATTGTTGGAAATTTACGGAATTTCGGATGAATGAAACCGGGACTTTTGGAGGGTCTCCCGAGGCAACCGGTCCCGGTTCGTTGAATCTGGACGCACCACAATCAATAGACGTATTGATGTGTGCCGCTGTAACTCCCGTAACCCCTCCACCTTGATGGCAGCATTACTCCTCCCTCTTGATGGCAGAATTTATACTCGCATTATACCTCTTGGAGTTATAGATATCTCCTTCACTCTATAAGAGGAGATTCATGTTTTCTTTGGAGAGATCAGAAGTTCACAACATTCCAGATATACTCTGATAATCGTTCTTTGAGAGAGAGAGGCAGACGGTCGTTCAGTTCGCCAAGGCGGTCGACGGTGGTGTTCCGTCGGCTTGCGGACTAGCCGAGCTAACCCTGGGAGAAAGTCGCCGACGCAACCTACAACACCCACGGTAGGGGCGAATCTTTCTTAAGGTGACTGTGGTTCTACACAGGACTCGGTTTCAATCCAAGATTCTGTTTGTATCTCGTTCTCGTAATCTGTTTACTGTTTATATAATCTGATCTTGTTCAATCATGTAATTGTAACATTATCAATGGATATTGTATTCTGGATTAACATGTTATTGCCGAATTTTTCCCAACAGAGACTACAGAAGGAGCTGACCCTGAGATAAAATTCAAGGTGCGACTGCTTTAAACCCTTTAAAATTTACAATTTTTTTGGCTCCCCTTCTTTAGGCCTCGAAAAGTCAGGGTGGCCTGGGTTTTTTGTCTTTTCTTCGAGCAAATTTTTCTGAAGTGAAAAAGAAAGTAGAATCATTCTGGGTCGGGCGAACGTTCCAATTAAGTAACGTGTCTAGATGGGAAACGGAACGAAGACTCTGAGAGCTACTCCCCTGTTTCATTTTTGTAATTTCTATATCCTCCGGTGAAAAGGATGCATCAAGTTGTCATGGGACCAATCATTTTACAATGTTTACAACGAAGTTACGTTGTGGGCCCGCCCTCGTATAGAGTTTCAATAATTCTAAGCTAGTACACAGAAATTGTACTCCTTTATTATCCAAATAGTGAATCGGTACTATTGATTTATCTTCTCAAATGAGTATGTACTGTTGATTAACTTGATCTACCATTTCTGAGTACATCTTCTGTGTATTAACGAAAATAAATTGTAAAAATCTTTTGGGTAATCAACGAAGTCGTCTCCGCGAGGGCAACGTTGGTCCACCACCTCAGCAGGATAAATTTGGGGCCGCTTGAATTTACTTGCGAGATTGTAAACTAAATGATGAGATAGGAGGTGTTAGAGCAGAGTTGAATACAAGCTATTGTTATTTTATCCAGCGATCGATAATCTTTAACACGGTTCTGGTTCATTGTGACGATTTTCGTAAGAGTTAAATGAAACTGGCCAGATTAAAACCAACTCGATGAAGACCGGATTTCCAACATGTGTATATGTCCGCATATATCTATATACACCTTGCAGAGGTAGACTAGTAGAAGAGGGATGGTGGGAGTCGGGACTTGATGTTCAGTTTCGGATTTTGAGAAAAATCATTTTGTAACCTCATGAAAAAACTCAGACACAGAAGTAAAAAACTTTAGACCAGAATAAGTACACAAAACGTGACCTACATGTAATTGTCTGGTCAATTTTTTAAGGGACTTGAACGATAGGCTAAGTGACCGAATGGTCGACCCGCCTCAGATATCAATATGCAATCGCATCATAAATCAAGAAGCATAACCAACTAAACCGTAACTAAAAATCAACCTTATATCTGCAAGAAATTCCCAGCCCGTGCAATGTACATGATTGATTCCTCATTCCACAAGTAGACTGAACTGAGGCACAGAATCACAAAATGTCCCAAGTTATAGGCAAGTTTTTACATTTGCAGTAAAACGAGTGGCAGCACCATGTTAAGAACACAGATTAACAGGAAAGAAAATTACTAGGATTCATTGCCAGCGCGCAGTACCAGCACAACTTTGATCTAAAAATGGATGTAGCATAGTTGGCGGGATTGTCATGGTGTAGGATAGCCTGAAGCCTTTCTATAAAACTTCTCTTTAGTGATATATTCTAAGTAAGGTGGTCCAAGACGCTGGCAACCTCAACTGCTGTTGGACGACATGCATAGGACATCTGCAAACAGTCCTTAGCCAAGGAAGCCAACTCCCTAGTTTTTGGTTTATTCAAACCAGTTTTCAGCAGTCTTTTTTGAATCAACTTTTCGAGTTTAGAGTCCCCAATGAACATGTACTTGACTCCTCCACCTCTAGCCTTCATGGCTATTATGACATTCATAATTTGTACCCTATGCTTAATTCCGCAAACTACCCTCCCAATAAGGCAAAGGGCTAGGTCGTTGATAGCAAATAAATCCGGTAAGACCGGGATCGTTCCCACAGAGAAGTCTTTTTTAGCAAATTTGGAATAGAAGGTAAGTACGTAGCACGGCTTTCAAGCAGCCAACTTTGGTGTTTGATTCGGTTAACAAAATTGAACTTGAAATTAACTAGATTAAAAGCGGTCAAGTCATAGGGATTGATTAACCCACGACTTGGCCATTAAACGGTTTCTTCATCTAACTTATGAGTGGACCGAAACCGTCCGGATTCCACTTGAAGAATTAACAGCTGAAGACTACTTGTAACTCGATTCAAAGCATTAATTCAAACTGAACTCATTTAACGCAAGTGAGAGACGAAAATGGATCGTTCGCACGCGTACGATTATCAAGCACGTAGCATAGGGCGATAGACTTCATTGATCAAAGAAGCCACCGACCCCATGATCAATACAAGAAATCATGGGTTTAATTCATTCAACACATTGAAATCGAGCTAAAGTTTAGGCGAAACCGTTCAAACGACTAATCTATAGGGTGCATCTCACCCCATGACCAAACCTATTAACTACTCACACATAGGAAAAAGACTAGAAATTATGCTTGGAAATGAAAACATGATTCACCAATAAAAAGGGAAATAAACTTGATTTATAAGAAGATCCAAACCGTAGCTACAGCATTTATAAACGACAAATTAACGTAAGACAATTATCTTAAGGAGTTCTTGAAGGAAATACACTCAAAAGCTTGAAAGACTAACAATGAAGAAACTTAGAACAAAAACTAGAAAACGAGGCCTAAATCTAACTAATGGCCTTCTATGGCTTACAAAGCTATTTAAAGGCCTTACAAATCAGCCAACAAATGGACCAAAAGGTCCCCAAAATATCCCTAAATAATGCTACAAAAGGAAAGTTTCCATAAATGGAAAGTTGGAAAGTCAGCATTAAAGGAACTGGTCGAGGGAAGAAGGTAGCGCTACCTCAAAACATGGTAGCGCTACCTAGCCAACTGTTTGAATTTTCAGCACAGAGGTAGCGCTACCTCAAAACATGGTAGCGCTACCTTGGTCTTTTTTCTGCAGTTTTGGCTCAGTTTGGCCTCCATGCCTTGGATTGTTCCGACGGCCCTTCGATGCTTCAACACTCGGTCAATGGGACTTGACAGGAGCATGCTATGGAACCTTGATCTCACGGTTACCCTCGAGAGCCATCCCTTAAGCAATAGGCCTCGCTTGAAACCCTTTGCCACGCTTTATGACATGGATGGCCAACGGCCAATCTCCGGGGCCTCACTTGGCACCATTAGGCCTTTTTGACAATGAAGAGAATGCCAGTGGCCTCTTGGACTCCGAGTTCATCCCGGAACAACGCTTGGCCTTTAAAACCACCTTGTTAGCACGTTCAACCTGAAAGTCACACCAAAATACCTTACGAGTAAAATTGGATAAAAACGACGGCTACAGTAAAGAAAGGCTACAAGTTAGAGGTTTTGAGCCCCAAGATCATGCGATCTTGGGTGTTAATCACACCCCCCAACTTGAACTATGCTAGTCCCTAGCATACTAAAACAAAATGTATTTAACTAAGCTATGCAATCTTCTCGAAATGAAGATACAAAAACTATGCGCAACTACTACCACTAGGCAAGAGTTCAATAACACCCCTTCAAATCCAATCCTATGCAATCCACGCACAGACATGCCATGAACTAGGATGAACACAATATGCCATATTAGCGTAGTCAAGCATACGTGCACCACAACGAGTTTCAACTCCAAAACTCACAAGGATACGCTCTTATTCGACTTTTCACACAGTGAGATACAAGATACATCCCATGACAAGCGCTAGCGAGTAAATGCAATAGCTAGAGACAAAAGCTACGCATGCTATCAAAAGAGCGCTAAGAACGAAAGGAAAGCTAATTATTGACAAGTATGGAAAGACTAAGAATATCACAACTTAAGTAATAATAGATATCGACCATGCATCAAACAGAGTTAATTAGCGTACAAAAGATCAACGGAGGACTTTATTAGCTTATAACGACCTTGGATACAAAGAAAAAGGGATTACAAAAATGTAGTGGCCATATACTTGCATGGTTCATCTACCCTTGGCCACTACCGACCCTAAACTACCCAAGGCATGGCCACATATCGGCCAAACACAAAACAAAGTTACGAAAAAGAAATAAAGAAAAACTACTACCACCGACTCCACCACACATAGTCGTCATCCACATCCGGCTCCTCATGGTATTGAGCATCGAGCTCCCTCTTTTCATCGAACTCTTTTTCATCCGAAATGTATGTTAGCTCGAATGTCTAACCAATCCTCTCATCATAGCATTCAACCCTCTTTTGAATAAGCTTTTGCTCTTTATAGCATTTCTTTGATTTTCTTTAAGGAATAGGGTCATTTGAATTGAGATTTACAGTGAGAGAGATAGAAGGGCCATTGTGAGAACTTTGGAAAGGGAGATGAAAATTTGGTGTTTTAGCTTTTGTCGTGGGAGAGGAAAGATAAAGAATCATGTATCAATTCTTCCTTTTTACATCCCAACCACTTCTATCACAATCATACCACCCCCAAAACTCCTTGAAACATTGAAAACTATAGACACACAACCCTCCGAACATCCGGTTACCTAAGTTTAAACAATGGAAGAGACTCGGACTATGGTTCAAAATAGGACAAGGTGACTCTTATGTGGTTTAATCAAACAAAAATGCCTTGAATCATTTCCCAAGCACGCCAACAACTCCGACAAGATGCATGAAAGATATATACACTACTTAAGCATGAACAAAAGGAATTATTTATGCAAGTGCGAGAAATGAGAACAAAAAGCATGGGATGCTTAAGAAACGAATCTCTACTCTAGCAATGCACAACACTTGACTTGACTTTTAGGCTCAATTTGTTCAACAAAATTCATGTATATGCATGTGACATGGATTCAAACACAAAACCAAATTCGACGGGATACACGACTCTTGCCATTGACACAATTGAGCATAATTAAAGTATCTAACATATGAAATCACTACTAACAAGGAAGGATTGCAAGTAAAAACGAAAAATTTTAAAATTTTAACAAAAACCATATGAGACAAGTATAGCATATATATCCCTCCCCCCAACTTAAAACGATGCTATGTCCTCATAGCATGGAGAACAATAGTATTGGGAGGGAAAAGAACAAAAGATTGTACCTACGGGGGAATGTCAACCCCCGAATACCTCGACCAAGTTGGAGGCTTTCTTGTCATTGCTTCCTCTCATCATTCAAACAGCTTTCAAGGTCGACTCCTTCGGCTCTTCCAATAGAACCATAGCTAGTCACACGGGGTCATGGTCGAAGCTTTATCGAACTAACAACCGCGACACATAATCGCACCCATGCTTAGTGCTCCTGAATGCCTCATTCACCTTAACGTTAGAGCCAAACCACCAAGGCTAGTGTGGTAGCATGTTCACCCTGCAAAAGACTTAAGCTCGAACTATCTACTAAGAGATAAATGACATTAGTATCGTCCGGCTTGTGTTATCCGGGCCCAAAAAACAGACAAGTAAAATAAAATTCACCAAATCGTCACGTGATTAAACGAGTCATACTTTTCTTCCCATTTCCCAAACGAGAAACGGGTGGCTATACCAGACCATCAAAAACAAAATAGAAAAAACAAAAACAAAAAGTTAGAATGCCTAATTCAAACGTCTTCAGCCAAACGTGGATTCCAAACATTGATTGTGCCATTAAAAGTTATTACCATGAGCACATCACTCCACTTCAAAATCTTGGTTAAAAATGGAATGCGGCCATGCCACAAAAATAAATACTTGGAGTACCGCAATTGCCGAAGTCTTTTTAAAAACTTGAATTCCACCAAGTGCATAGCCCAAACAAAATCAATTTTCAAATTGTTGAGAAATTCTACTATAAGAGGATTGTAACCCAAGCCAGCATCATCAACACCAAGAAAATCAATAAGTTCTATGATTGGTAACTTCTCAATATTAGGCCCACATGCATCTTGTTTTTCTAACAAAGAGGGAAAGGAATCTACCTCGCTATCCACTTCCTTATCGGGGAGAAGATCAAGGCTTGGAGAATTCGAAGGGACAATTGTTGCTTCCATAGGCTCAAACTCTTCAAAGATTGGTTCAGAAGCATTTTGTTTAGCCAACAAAGAATACAAGTAATCCACTTCGGCATCCATTTCCTTAGCGGTGAGAGGTTTTTCCAATGGATCATCATAGTAGATACCCGATGAGTCAAGCATGATCATCTCGTGAGCAAGAAGTAAATCCTCCGGGGAAGTATCAAGATACGGGAGATCGGAAGAGACAATCTTAGCGGTGAAGCATTTCTCCCCCGTATCATCACAAAAAGGAGGATCCATAAGAGGAGAACTCGGGACCTCACTTGCATCAATAGGCTCATCACTCCATGTAGACTCTAAGGAGCTGTCATAATCTAAAATAACATTTTCAACAAATCTATGTGGCTCAATTCCCTCTTCCATGGCATTTGAGTTGGAACCTTGAAAATGTTTAACAAAAATCCGAGATTGCAAAGTTGCAGCCAAACGATCAAAGAAATCTAAGGCTTGAGTGGGTTCTTTGTCAAACAGTTTACCATCGCATAACACATCGATGAAAGCATGACTCTTTTGAGAAAGTCCATCATAAAAATAGTTAGCAATTTGGAAATTTTCAAAGCCATGATTTGGGACCGCAATGAGCAAGTCCTTGTATCTTCCCCAACAGGCATAAAATGACTCATTCTCTCTTTCAACAAAGGTTTGAATTTGTTTCTTACGAACCCACGCATAAAAAATGGGAAAGAACTTTTTGTAGAATTCATTTAGCAAATCAACCCAAGTCAGCACAGATTGAGGGTTCAAGGAATCGAGCCAAGTTTTGGCACTATCCCTTAAAGAGAGAGAAAAGAATTTCACCCACGCGGACTCTGATTTCATAATGGCACCAAGGGTACCAAGTTTGCCCTTGAAAAATGCAACATGTTTGTAAGGGTGTTCGTGCTCCATGCCATGGAAGCGGGGCAACAAATTGGAAAATGTCATTTGTATCCTAAATACATTGACTGCAGGAGCGGTGGGAGCAATGATGCAAGAATATGGATAAGCATAATTGGGATATGAGTATTTCCACATAGTCATGGGGACTATTTCCCCATTGGCCCCTGCCATTCTATTAGATAGATAAGACATAAAGTAAACCGGCTAGAGGGGCTATGCCGCCACCTCTTTCTCAAAACAATTCCGTGGGGTTATGCCACCACCACGTTATATAGACAACAAAAGAAAGGGCAATTCATACTTAATCTAGCTTCGTTACACCTCAAGTCGATATGAAGATCGGTTAGAGGTATCTGCAAGACTATGTATAAGTTGCACAAAACAAAATAAAGCGGGATACTTACAATGGTTTGTCAAACCTCCAAATAAGCTAAAATAAGAATTCCCCGGCAACGGCGCCAAAATTTGTTTAATTCCGCAAACTACCCTCCTAATAAGGCAAAGGGCTAGGTCGTTGATAGCAAATAAATCCGGTAAGACCGGGATCGTTCCCACAGAGAAGTCTTTTTTAGCAAATTTGGAATAGAAGGTAAGTACGTAGCACGGCTTTCAAGCAGCCAACTTCGGTGTTTGATTCGGTTAACGAAATTGAACTTGAAATTAACTAGATTAAAAGCGGTCAAGTCATAGGGATTGATTAACCCACGACTTGGCCATTAAACGGTTTCTTCATCTAACTTATGAGTGGACCGAAACCGTCCGGATTCCACTTGAAGAATTAACAGCTGAAGACTACTTGTAACTCGATTCAAAGCATTAATTCAAACTGAACTCATTTAACGCAAGTGAGAGACGAAAATGGATCGTTCGCACGCATAGGATTATCACGCACATAGCATAAGGCGATAGACTTCATTGATCAAAGAAGCCACCGACCCCATGATCAATACAAGAAATCATGGGTTTAATTCATTCAACACATTGAAATCGAGCTAAAGTTTAGGCGAAACCGTTCAAACGACTAATCTATAGGGTGCATCTCACCCCATGACCAAACCTCGTAACTACTCACACATCGGCCAAAGACTAGAAATTATGCTTGGAAATGAAAACATGATTCACCAATAAAAAGGGAAATAAACTTGATTTATAAGAAGATCCAAACCGTAGCTACAGCATTTATAAACGACAAATTAACGTAAGACAATTATCTTAAGGAGTTCTTGAAGGAAATACACTCAAAAGCTTGAAAGACTAACAATGAAGAAACTTAGAACAAAACTAGAAAACGAGGCCTAAATCTAACTAATGGCCTTCTATGGCTTACAAAGCTATTTAAAGGCCTTACAAATCAGCCAACAAATGGACCAAAAGGTCCCCAAAATATCCCTAAATAATGCTACAAAAGGAAAGTTTCCATAAATGGAAAGTTGGAAAGTCAGCATTAAAGGAACTGGTCGAGGGAAGAAGGTAGCGCTACCTCAAAACATGGTAGCGCTACCTAGCCAACTTGAATTTTCAGCACAGAGGTAGCGCTATCTCAAAACATGGTAGCGCTACCTTGGTCTTTTTTCTGCAGTTTTGGCTCAGTTTGGCCTCCATGCCTTGGATTGTTCCGACGGCCCTTCGATGCTTCAACACTCGGTCAATGGGACTTGACAGGAGCATGCTATGGAACCTTGATCTCACGGTTACCCTCGAGAGCCATCCCTTAAGCAATAGGCCTCGCTTGAAACCCTTTGCCACGCTTTATGACATGGATGGCCAACGGCCAATCTCCGGGGCCTCACTTGGCACCATTAGGCCTTTTTGACAATGAAGAGAATGCCAGTGGCCTCTTGGACTCCGAGTTCATCCCGGAACAACGCTTGGCCTTTAAAACCACCTTGTTAGCACGTTCAACCTGAAAGTCACACCAAAATACCTTACGAGTAAAATTGGATAAAAACAACGACAGTAAAGAAAGGCTACAAGTTAGAGGTTTTGAGCCCCAAGATCATGCGATCTTGGGTGTTAATCACACCCCCCAACTTGAACTATGCTAGTCCCTAGCATACTAAAACAAAATGTATTTAACTAAGCTATGCAATCTTCTCGAAATGAAGATACAAAAACTATGCGCAACTACTACCACTAGGCAAGAGTTCAATAACACCCCTTCAAATCCAATCCTATGCAATCCACGCACAGACATGCCATGAACTAGGATGAACACAATATGCCATATTAGCGTAGTCAAGCATACGTGCACCACAACGAGTTTCAACTCCAAAACTCACAAGGATACGCTCTTATTCGACTTTTCACACAGTGAGATACAAGATACATCCCATGACAAGCGCTAGCGAGTAAATGCAATAGCTAGAGACAAAAAGCTACGCATGCTATCAAAAGAGCGCTAAGAACGAAAGGAAAGCTAATTATTGACAAGTATGGAAAGACTAAGAATATCACAACTTAAGTAATAATAGATATCGACCATGCATCAAACAGAGTTAATTAGCGTACAAAAGATCAACGGAGGACTTTATTAGCTTATAACGACCTTGGATACAAAGAAAAAGGGATTACAAAAATGTAGTGGCCATATACTTGCATGGTTCATCTACCCTTGGCCACTACCGACCCTAAACTACCCAAGGCATGGCCACATATCGGCCAAACACAAAACAAAGTTACGAAAAAGAAATAAAGAAAAACTACTACCACCGACTCCACCACACATAGTCGTCATCCACATCCGGCTCCTCATGGTATTGAGCATCGAGCTCCCTCTTTTCATCGAACTCTTTCTCATCCGAAATGTATGTTAGCTCGAATGTCTAACCAATCCTCTCATCATAGCATTCAACCCTCTTTTGAATAAGCTTTTGCTCTTTATAGCATTTCTTTGATTTTCTTTAAGGAATAGGGTCATTTGAATTGAGATTTACAGTGAGAGAGATAGAAGGGCCATTGTGAGAACTTTGGAAAGGGAGATGAAAATTTGGTGTTTTAGCTTTTGTCGTGGGAGAGGAAAGATAAAGAATCATGTATCAATTCTTCCTTTTTACATCCCAACCACTTCTATCACAATCATACCACCCCCAAAACTCCTTGAAACATTGAAAACTATAGACACACAACCCTCCGAACATCCGGTTACCTAAGTTTAAACAATGGAAGAGACTCGGACTATGGTTCAAAATAGGACAAGGTGACTCTTATGTGGTTTAATCAAACAAAAATGCCTTGAATCATTTCCCAAGCACGCCAACAACTCCGACAAGATGCATGAAAGATATATACACTACTTAAGCATGAACAAAAGGAATTATTTATGCAAGTGCGAGAAATGAGAACAAAAAGCATGGGATGCTTAAGAAACGAATCTCTACTCTAGCGATGCACACTACTTGACTTGACTTTTAGGCTCAACTTGTTCATCAAAATTCATGTATATGCATGTGACATGGATTAAAACACATAACCAAATTCGAGGGGTTACACGACTCTTGCCATTGACACAATTGAGCATAATTAAAGTATCTAACATATGAAATCACTACTAACAAGGAGGGATTGCAAGTAAAAACGAAAAATTTTAAAAGTTTAACAACAACCATCTGAGACAAGTATAGCATATATATCCCTCCCCCCAACTTAAAACGATGCTATGTCCTCATAGCATGGAGAACAACAGTATTGAGAGGGAAAAGAACAAAACATTGTACCTACGGGGAATGTCAACCCCCGAATACCTCGACCAAGTTGGAGGCTTTCTTGTCATTGCTTCCTCTCATCATTCAAACAGCTTTCAAGGTCGACTCCTTCGGCTCTTCCAATAGAACCATAGCTAGTCACACGGGGTCATGGTCGAAGCTTTATCGAACTAACAACCGCGACACATAATCGCACCCATGCTTAGTGCTCCTGAATGCCTCATTCACCTTAACGTTAGAGCCAAACCACCAAGGCTAGTGTGGTAGCATGTTCACCCTGCAAAAGACTTAAGCTCGAACTATCTACTAAGAGATAAATGACATTAGTATCGTCCGGCTTGTGTTATCCGGGCCCAAAAAACAGACAAGTAAAATAAAATTCACCAAATCGTCACGTGATTAAACGAGTCATACTTTTCTTCCCATTTCCCAAACGAGAAACGGGTGGCTATACCAGACCATCAAAAACAAAATAGAAAAAACAAAAACAAAAAGTTAGAATGCCTAATTCAAACGTCTTCAGCCAAACGTGGATTCCAAACATTGATTGTGCCATTAAAAGTTATTACCATGAGCACATCACTCCACTTCAAAATCTTGGTTAAAAATGGAATGCGGCCATGCCACAAAAATAAATACTTGGAGTACCGCAATTGCCGAAGTCTTTTTAAAAACTTGAATTCCACCAAGTGCATAGCCCAAACAAAATCAATTTTCAAATTGTTGAGAAATTCTACTATAAGAGGATTGTAACCCAAGCCAGCATCATCAACACCAAGAAAATCAATAAGTTCTATGATTGGTAACTTCTCAATATTAGGCCCACATGCATCTTGTTTTTCTAACAAAGAGGGAAAGGAATCTACCTCGCTATCCACTTCCTTATCGGGGAGAAGATCAAGGCTTGGAGAATTCGAAGGGACAATTGTTGCTTCCATAGGCTCAAACTCTTCAAAGATTGGTTCAGAAGCATTTTGTTTAGCCAACAAAGAATACAAGTAATCCACTTCGGCATCCATTTCCTTAGCGGTGAGAGGTTTTTCCAATGGATCATCATAGTAGATACCCGATGAGTCAAGCATGATCATCTCGTGAGCAAGAAGTAAATCCTCCGGGGAAGTATCAAGATACGGGAGATCGGAAGAGACAATCTTAGCGGTGAAGCATTTCTCCCCCGTATCATCACAAAAAGGAGGATCCATAAGAGGAGAACTCGGGACCTCACTTGCATCAATAGGCTCATCACTCCATGTAGACTCTAAGGAGCTGTCATAATCTAAAATAACATTTTCAACAAATCTATGTGGCTCAATTCCCTCTTCCATGGCATTTGAGTTGGAACCTTGAAAATGTTTAACAAAAATCCGAGATTGCAAAGTTGCAGCCAAACGATCAAAGAAATCTAAGGCTTGAGTGGGTTCTTTGTCAAACAGTTTACCATCGCATAACACATCGATGAAAGCATGACTCTTTTGAGAAAGTCCATCATAAAAATAGTTAGCAATTTGGAAATTTTCAAAGCCATGATTTGGGACCGCAATGAGCAAGTCCTTGTATCTTCCCCAACAGGCATAAAATGACTCATTCTCTCTTTCAACAAAGGTTTGAATTTGTTTCTTACGAACCCACGCATAAAAAATGGGAAAGAACTTTTTGTAGAATTCATTTAGCAAATCAACCCAAGTCAACACAGATTGAGGGTTCAAGGAATTGAGCCAAGTTTTGGCACTATCCCTTAAAGAGAGAGAAAAGAATTTCACCCACGCGGACTCTGATTTCATAATGGCACCAAGGGTACCAAGTTTGCCCTTGAAAAATGCAACATGTTTGTAAGGGTGTTCGTGCTCCATGCCATGGAAGCGGGGCAACAAATTGGAAAATGTCATTTGTATCCTAAATACATTGACTGCAGGAGCGGTGGGAGCAATGATGCAAGAATATGGATAAGCATAATTGGGATATGAGTATTTCCACATAGTCATGGGGACTATTTCCCCATTGGCCCCTGCCATTCTATTAGATAGATAAGACATAAAGTAAACCGGCTAGAGGGGCTATGCCGCCACCTCTTTCTCAAAACAATTCCGTGGGGTTATGCCACCACCACGTTATATAGACAACAAAAGAAAGGGCAATTCATACTTAATCTAGCTTCGTTACACCTCAAGTCGATATGAAGATCGGTTAGAGGTATCTGCAAGACTATGTATAAGTTGCACAAAACAAAACAAAGCGGGATACTTACAATGGTTTGTTAAACCTCCAAATAAGCTAAAATAAGAATTCCCCGGCAACGGCGCCAAAATTTGTTTAATTCCGCAAACTACCCTCCTAATAAGGCAAAGGGCTAGGTCGTTGATAGCAAATAAATCCGGTAAGACCGGGATCGTTCCCACAGAGAAGTCTTCTTTAGCGAATTTGGAATAGAAGGTAAGTACGTAGCACGGCTTTCAAGCAGCCAACTTTGGAGTTTGATGCAGTTAACGAAATTGAACTTGAAATTAACTTAGATTAACAGCGGTCAAGTCATAGGGATTGATTAACCCACGACTTAGCCGTCAAACGGTTTCTTCATCTAACTTATGAGTGGACCGAAACCGTCCGGATTCCACTTGAAGAATTAACAGCTGAAGACTACTTGTAACTCAACTCAAAGCATTAATTCAAACTGAACTCATTTAACGCAAGTGAGAGACGAAAATGGATCGTTCGCACGCATAGGATTAACCAAGCACGTAGCATAGGGCGATAGACTTCATTGATCAAAGAAGCCACCGACCTCATGATCAATGCAAGAAATCATGGGTTTAATTCATTCAACACATTGAAATCGAGCTAAAGTTTAGGCGAAACCGTTTAAACGACTAATCCATAGGGTGCATCTCACCCCATGACCAAACCTATTAACTACTCACACATAGGAAAAAGACTAGAAATTATGCTTGGAAATGAAAACATGATTCACCAATAAAAAGGGAAATAAACTTGATTTATAAGAAGATCCAAACCGTAGCTACAGCATTTATAAACGACAAATTAACGTAAGACAATTACCTTAAGGAGTTCTTGAAGGAAATACACTCAAAAGCTTGAAAGACTAACAATGAAGAAACTTAGAACAAAAACTAGAAAACTAGGCCTAAATCTAACTAATGGCCTTCTATGGCTTACAAAGCTATTTAAAGGCCTTACAAATCAGCCAACAAATGGACCAAAAGGTCCCCAAAATATCCCTAAATAATGCTACAAAAGGAAAGTTTCCATAAATGGAAAGTTGGAAAGTCAGCATTAAAGGAACTGGTCGAGGGAAGAAGGTAGCGCTACCTCAAAACATGGTAGCGCTACCTCAAAACATGGTAGCGCTACCTAGCCAACTGTTGGAATTTTCAGCACAGAGGTAGCGCTACCTCAAAACATGGTAGCGCTACCTTGGTCTTTTTTCTGCAGTTTTGGCTCAGCTTGGCCTCCATGCCTTGGATTGTTCCGACGGCCCTTCGATGCTTCAACACTCGGTCAATGGGACTTGACAGGAGCATGCTATGGAACCTTGATCTCACGGATACCCTCGAGAGCCATCCCTTAAGCAATAGGCCTCGCTTGAAACCCTTTGGCACGCTTTATGACATGGATGGCCAACGGCCAATCTCCGGGGCCTCACTTGGCACCATTAGGCCTTTTTGACAATGAAGAGAATGCCAGTGGCCTCTTGGACTCCGAGTTCATCCCGGAACAACGCTTGGCCTTTAAAACCACCTTGTTAGCACGTTCAACCTGAAAGTCACACCAAAATACCTTACGAGTAAAATTGGATAAAAACGACGGCTACAGTAAAGAAAGGCTACAAGTTAGAGGTTTTGAGCCCCAAGATCATGCGATCTTGGGTGTTAATCACCCTAGCACGTATATGTATCTCGCAGGCTGTGCAGAATCCGCAAAACAATCAGAATTAAAGCAGGTTTAACATTCAGCTATTCGAATCTGAATGTTAAACCTGCTTTAATTTTGATTGTTTTATAAATTTTGCACAGCCTGCGAGATACATACACATGCTTGGGGTACTAATTATGAATGTCATAACAGCCACAAAGGCAAGGTGTGGAGGAGTCAACTACACGCCCGAAAAGCTGATCCAAAAAAAAGGCTGAAAACTGGTTTGAAGAAACCAAAAGCTCGGAAGTTGTCTTCCTTGGCTAAGGACTATGTGCAAATCTCCCATGGACGTCGCCAAACAGCATATGAGGTTGCAAGCATCTTGGACCTCCTCGTTGAGAAGATATCACTGAAGAGAAGTTTTACAGAAAGGCTTAAAGCTATCAGACACCATGACAATCCCAACAACTATGCTACATCCATTACATGTAGGTCACATATGGCCTATGAGAATATTCTTAATGTCAGAATTTGTCGGGAAATCAGAACATTGTTGAACTACGTGCTCACCTTCACCACCATACATAAATAAGCCGAGACTATGTCAACCCAGAAAATTAGGAACATTCTCTATCCATTAAATTGAGAATACTCTCAATGTTAAATCTTTTTGAATTGAGACATTGAGAGTACTCTCAATGTTCTTATTCCCCAAGACAATGGTAGGAATCTTATAATGTTCTAATATTTAGTTGAATGTTTATTTATGTAACTTTTAAGAAAGCCATGTTTGGATGTTCCATGGAAACACCAAATGGTTCAATTTACTTATGATTCCTATAAATTTGTCTTTAAATAACATTACTTATCAAAAAAAGATATTAATAACATTGTGGCAGATGGATGGACTTGTTCGGAGACCCAATTCAACGTAGTTGTTGGTCATTGGAAACGTACAACCATGGGGTAGGTTCGTAGACCGATTCTAAATCAAATGTGTTAAATAGCATTTAGCATATCATACCTTGAATTCTACTTTGCAGCTAACAATGTATGGAATAATAAATGGATTAGGGATTCAAAGCAAAAGTCCATAAATCCAATGGACATCATATGTTTGATCATTTGCTTTTGTTTGTAACAAACAACTAATTTTCTTGCACTAATGGCCTTCACTAATTGCTTTAACGAGCAAGTTGTGAAGGGACGCAAACTTTGATATACAAAGGGAGGATTGCACCAAACTTACAGGACCTCCAACCTCAAGACATTGCGGTGAAAGTGTCTCAAGAACACGAAAGTCTGAAGAGGCAGTCGTGGGATGTAAGTAGTTTAGTAGTTGCATTAAACAATCTATTCGTGTTTTTTTCCCTAATTTTAAATCTTCATTCATATTGATAGGAAGAGGTGTGATACTTGAGAATGCCTCCTCGTCCGAATGTTATTCGGTTGCTTGGTTTGCCAATGATGCTGACAGCACACTATATTTGGTTTATCCTTATTACGCAGGAGGCTAACTGGAAGCCACAGTGAGAGGTAATAGGGACAAACCACTCCACTTTGCTTTTAGTGAGCCTCCTGTGTAATAGGAATGAACCAAATATAATGCGTTGTCAGCATCATTGGCAAAACCAAGTAGCGAAATGACATTCAGATGAGGAGGCATTCTCAAGTATCGCAACTTGTCCTGTCACTATGATTGAAGATTTAAAACTGGAAAAAAAAAAAACATGAATAGATTGTTTAATGCAACTACTAGAATAGTAACATCCCATGTCTATCTTTCCGGTGTTTCGTGTTCTCGAGACACTTTCAGCACAATGTCATGAGGTTGGAGGTCCTATATGTTTGGCCCAAGCCTCCCTTTGTCTATAAAATCTTGCGTCCCTTCACCAACTTGCTCGTTAAAGCCTTTGGTAAAGGCCATTAGTGCAAGAAAATTAGTTGTTCATTATGAACAGAAGCAAATGATCAAACATATGATATCCGTCGGATTTATGGATTTTGGCTTCAAATCCCGAATCCATTTATTATTCCATACATTGTCAATTGCAAAGTAAAATTTAAGGTAAATGCTTTTTAACGCATCTAATTTAGAATCGGTCTACTAACCTTCCCCTCATGGTTGGACGTTCCAGATGACCAACCACTACATTGAATTGGGTCTCCGAACAAGTCTAACATCCATCTGCCACAATATTATTGATATCTTTTTTTGATAAGTAATGTTATTTAAAACATCTTCACATGAATCATAAGTAAAAAGAGGATGAACCATTTGGTGTTTCCATGGAATATCCAACAGGGCTTGCTTAAGAGTTACATAAATAAACCTATCAATTAAATATTAGAACTAGACAACATTACAAGAGATAGAATGAACTAGACAACATAACAAGAGATAGAATGAATTAACACGCTCTTCGGGAATAAGAACCATCTTGTAGCACAATACAAGATTCCTACCAAAATATGATTTGAATGAAGAACAAGTTCACTGTCAGGCCAAAGCATGCATACATGTGTCAATCAAAAGTGCTATGTGTAAAGAAATTTTAGCCAGAAATGACCCGGAATACACTATTTATGACCGGTCATAAAATACCGACGTATTTATGACCGGTCATAAATAATGTATTCCAGGTACAATTTCTTTGTACCTAGCATCCCCTATGTCAATATGCAAAAAAAAACAGAAATCATCACTTTATTCTTCATGGTTATGTTTAGTTCTCACAGTATAGCAATGCTTGCAAATAAATTTGGTGTATTTATTTGATTCAACTCATAATCTGAGACAAAACTCTTCTATATTCTGTCATAGGGCTACAAACGAACTGAGGTGCTTGCGAACTGCTCGTGGCTCAGCTCATTAAGGCTCCGCTGGACTCGACTTAGCTCATATAGTAATCGAGCCGAGCTCGAGCTCGAGTTTTGGGCTCCTTTAAATAGGTTCAGCTCGTTTAAAGAGGCTTGTTAAATTAGCCAGGCTCGACTTGTTAACCGCTCGGCTTGTTTACAATCGAATCGAGATCGAGCATGAGTTCTAGGCTCATTTACTAAACGAGCTGAGTTCGAACACTACGAAGCACGTTGGCTTGGCTCATAATCTGACACAAAGATTTCAATAGGAGTAGGAAAAATCATGTTTAATTTCACTTTGAAATATTATCAACGTTTATTTACCTTCAAAAGCAATAAGGTCCATTGAACAGTCCGATGACAACTTAATGCGGCGGATCTCCAAATATCAGACAAAAAGGGTTAGGGCGAAGGAAAAGTGGTTGTGAGAAAGCAATAAGTGTTCTTTCATGAGGTTACAGGTCTCATTTCCATTGAGGTCAAACATTTCAAACATTGGGCGATTGGGTGTTCTGTCGGGTCGTTCCCTTTCGGGTCCCAGAATTAGTCGAGATGAGCGCAAACTGGCCCAAATATCTTATTATAAAAAATAAAAGAGAACAAACTCGAACAAAAATGAAAAGCATCTCCAAACCTTTCTGGATTTGTCCCGGTACAGTTTTCCATCCTGGGTATCCCCATCATAGTTTTCTAGGCTGAATCCCTGAGTGAAAGACTCCCAAGTATGCAACCAAATCACTACCTGGTTCCAAATAGTGACAAAGTTTGTTTTGGATTTTGGATTTTGAATGGAAAGGGATAGAAAGAAAAAATGAGAGTAATGATTGAGAGAAAATTTATTATGAACCATACGCAAAGAGAGAATCTAAAATCCCAAATCTCAAACCGCACAGGCTCTGGTTCTGTTCCCTCCATATTCCATCTTCACACAAGTACACATCTAGGTTTAGGTAAAACCATTGTATTCTTGTAATTGGGGAGGTATATTTTGATTGAGCCATCTAAATCGATAAAATATTGCCGCATCGTTGCTGGAACTGCAGCTTTGTCCGATTTCTGATTTTGCTATGGTGATTGGTCGAAAATATGTTCAATCTTCGGTATGCAACTGCTAATACATACATTTCGGTAAATAGCTGTTGAAAAAAAGATTATATTTTGGTAATTGGGTGCTGAAAATGTATCTCAATTTCGGTAACTAATTGTCGAGTATAGTTAGAAATTTTTAGCGGGCTATGGGAGAAAATACGTAGCTGCGAATAACACCACCCATTTAGATTTGTAATATATTTTAGAACAATGTTGACACGTACATACAAATTTACAAACTTTACCCTCTAATATCACAATATCACGCCATTACCCCCCGAAAAAACTTTGAATTAGTCTTGATCCGGCCGCGTGTCCGTGTTCGCATTGGGTCTCGAGAGCTAATCCCACGGTCTCCATTGAATTTTTTTTTTATAATTGTTACCCTCATTTCTCTATTTATCTTTTTTCACTCATTACCCCAAATAGTCCTGGGACCCAAATTCCTTTTCCACCACACATTGTGGTGGGGTTCATACATTTTCAATTGGACCCTACCACAATGTGCCGGTTGAGAAGAGATTGGCACACCACGTAGCGGTGCCCAAAGAGCCTACAATGGTTTTTCACCAAACAAAATCATAGATTTTTTGAGTTATTTTTTATTTTATTTTCAAAATGTTTGAGTTTATTTAAGATTTTTTTATGGGCTGTGGTAACACATTGCTCGATCCAACTGACGAAAAGATGGGGAAATTCGACTACCTCTAAAATGTCAATCAAAAAGTCCCAAGCAACAGAATCGTAAGCCTATAGTTGTTTGTAGAAGTGCCATTCTGAGTTTTCTTTTCTTGAAATATCTTGTTTGTTTCTATAGAAGAACACATAGTAATCGAAGGGAACTTTTGTTACTTGAAAAGCTTGTTCGACATCTTGTTATATAAACAAACCAAGCTTGAACCTTTTTTTAAGCTCTTCATAGGCTTTCAAAGCTCGAACAAACTAGTACTCGGTTCACCTTTGCTATTAAAAAAATAAAAGCCACTCGAAATCGGCTCGACTAAAACTCAAACTAGATTGGCTCACCTCATAGAAAGGCCAAGCTTGATTATACTTTTGAAGCTCGTTAGGTTTTCAAACCAAGTTTGAATGATTAATTGCTCATTCGTTTGACTTGTTTATCCACCCTACTCATACATGATTTGAGATAGCCTTCTAAAAGAGTCCCTTGTTCAATTCTTCTAAAGAGTCCCTTATTCAATTCGCTCATCAGAGATTCAGGAATCAGAACATCTACTCCTTATTATTGGCAGCGTTGCCCATGTGAGATAGACTCAACCACATTCGTGTAGAAGTCATGGCAGAAATGACTTTCTAGGTATTATTTCTGCTTCGTTCTCGTTTAGAACCCCCGAAAGGTGTTGGGCAATTTCATGTTCATGGCATCAAACCAGTCCAAGACATGCATTTGAACAGCCAATGGAACTCTCTTTTCACCAAAGTACAGTTTGATGCTTTACCAAACAAAATATGTAGAGTTAATGTTTGAAATACTAGCAATTAGTTCTTTCAGTGGTGATTTGAATTGGATTTGACACAAGCTGAAACTTTTGACGATTACGAATGCATTATTAATTAAGCAGCACAGTGCCAATTGAACAGCTCCCCAAATCAGGGGACTGTACCTACAAAGAAGAAATTAAAGTGATTATCATAGATTGATTCCCAGCAAATTAAAGAAAGTGATTCCAGGGATGCTATAGAAATGAGTGGAAACGAGCACAATGGGAGCTTGCTACCCAAGTCTTTTGATACCTGTCTGTCAAATCTCAAGCCCGTACTTTTTGGCAATCTCCCAGTCTAACCTCTGTTGTCATACCACAAGTTTCAGCAACACAGGTTTTAGCTTGAGAAGTACAGTATGAATGTTATGCAACCACGGTATGGATCATTACAGCAACACGTATTGGAACCAATGGCAGTCATGCATGGAAAGTTAATTAAACGGAAGGGAAGTGCCCCTTGGTTACAATAGTGGGTCTCCATTATCGCTATCCTAATGCATTCCCAGAACTAAAAATACTAGAGTAGTCATACTTTGAGACGCTCATCTTGAAAATTCAGAGTCTTGTCAAAAAAAAAAAATCTTGAAAATTCCGGTTTGTAACAAGCATTATTCGAATTGCAGCCTCATCAATATCTTACTTTGAGGAGGTAAACCTTCTACTACATCTAAAGCCCATACGTCTTCCACAAATTTCTCTCTTTTCTTTCCATTTGGCTTTACTCCAGTGAGTTGTTCCAAGTTTCCGACACTTATTGTCATCTTTAAGTTTGTGTGGTATTTCTCATCAAATCATTAATAAACGGCTTCCCCATGAGAAAGTACTTTTTACTAAAACATGAGAAAGATCAAACACATTTCCACAATCTGAGGACGTGACAAAGTTTTAAAGCTTATGACAGCTCAGGATATGCAGCCATATTCTCCGCCTATATGACACCTAATCAATTGTATGCTACTCTGCAAGGGAAACGCACTTGTTTTGTAACCTTGAAAAGACTTGCTATGACTGATGTGATAGCAATGCTAGTCGTTAGGCACAAAAAACCACAATTGTTTTCTTTTGTTGTCAACGAGAATAAGGTAAATGATTTTCATTGTATAATAGAACTCAAGAATCAGATAAATTTGCTAGCTAGTGAACATTAGCATATGCATATAGAAGGCCGAGTACCAGAGAGAGAGAGAGAGGTACAGCATAAAACCTATGGCCGGGGAATCACTTTCTTTTGCAGGGAAATCAATATATGACAATCAGTACTTTAGTTTCCTTTACTCGTTTCATTTTTTGCTCTTCCTTGTTGGTACAGTCCATTTACTTGTAGCTAGAGCTGTTTAATTGTCATTGTGCTTATAGCTTAATTACCAATGCATTTCTTAACCATCAAAAGTTTAAGCTCGCATCTATCCAATTCAAATCACCACTAAAAGAACTAATTTCAAACATTAACTGTACATTTATTGTTCAGAAAGCATCAAACTGCACTTTAGTGAAAAGAGAGTACCATTGGCTGTTCAAATGCATGTCTTGGACTGGTTTGATCCTATGAAAACGGAATTCCCAACAACTTTTGCGGGTTAAAAATGAGAACGAAGCAGAAATAATACCTGAAAAATAATTTCGGTTATGACTTCTACACAAATGTGCTACAATCCATCTCCCACTGGTGATACTGCCAACAAATTGGAGCATATCAATCAAACGACACATTCTGATGAGGGAATGGAAAAAGGGACTCTTGGTATGATAGGGTGGATGAAAGAGTCGAACGAGTGAATAAAAAAGTTGTTCAAGCATGGTTTGAAAACTTAATGAGCTTCAAAACTATTATCAAGCTTGGTTTCTTAATGAGGTGAGCCAATTTGGTTTGAGTTTTAATCAAGTCGATTTTGAGCAACTTAATTTTTTTTAAAATTAGAAGTCGAATGAACTGAGTACTGGTAGAAGTTTGGTCAGTCCGTTTCAAATGAGGACATCCTCATTTCAGTTAAAATGCGGCCCTCTCCATTTTTCTGATCGAATTTCGATGATCTGAGCCGCTCAATGTGATCAGAATATGATTCTAAGGGTACTCGCGAGAAATCAGCAAAAAAATTGACAGTTAAGGGCTTCATCCGAGCAATTTTTTATTGAACGGTTCAATAAAAAAACTACTCAAATCAAGCCCTTCCCGGTCATTTTTTTGCCAATTTTTGGCTCGTACCCTTAAAATCATGTTCTGAACACATTGAACAGCTCGGATCATCGAAATTTGATAAGGAAACGGGGTAATCATTTTAAGAGGTCTTCATATCTTCTATCTGAGAAACTTTTTGGTATAACCGGTATATAAACCATTTGGTATCCCCCTTCACAAAAAAACTGACACTTGGCAAAGTGTAATTTTAAGGACTTCAACTGTAATTATTTTTCCCCATCCTCCCCAATTCATAGGGGCCGGCTATTTGCAGCCCCCTATTTTCTCCGAAAGCCCGTTAAAAATTTTCAACTGTAGAAATATATTTCGACAGTTAGTTGTCGAAATTGAGATACATTTTCAGCATCCAATTACCGAAATTGAGATACATTTTTAGCATCCAATTATCGAAATATACATTTTCGGCAGTTGTTTACCAAAGGTTGAACATATTTTCAACATGTAGTTACTAAAATATAATATTATTTTCAACAGTTATTTACCGAAATGTATGTTCGGCAATTGTTTACCGAATGTTGAATATATTTTCGACATGTAGTTACCAAAATATAGTTTTCGAAAATTTTTAACGGGCTTTCGGAGAAAATAGGGGGCTGCAAATAGCCGCCCCCAATTCATATTGGCGCTAAAACATCTGTTTTTTTGTTTCCGTACAAATGCCACAAAAAGCCAAACCCGCCCCCCCCCCTGCTATCCCTCTGCTATCCCTTTTTTTTTTTTTTTTCCTTCTCATCCTATTTTTTCACATTTCCAGATCCACATCAACAAAGGATATTCTTATTTTACCAACAGGTTTGAAGGGTTTATTTTTTTAATTGTAATTTGGTAAAGTATAAATTATAAATTATGAGGACTTAAACCATTCCAAAAAAATAAATGGTCCGTAATAAAATTTAATACTAGTAAAATTTCAGTTGAAAGCACAAAGATTAAACAAAAACAACAATAGCCAAAGATTTAACAAAAACTACATCCACTATATCGTTTCTTGCAAAAAAAGGACATCCCGTAGATATCTTGTTTGTTTCATGTTTGTGGTGGTAGCATTTCCACCCCCATTAGCACTGATTCTTGACTCAACTACGGTATTGCATCTTCCTCGACTAGCAATCTCATAAAGTTGAAACGGAGAGAATTAAACTCCGAATTTGAAGAAGAAGCCTACATAGCATCGATAAACTCCTAATAAACGTTGAGATTTTGAAACTCCATGTGCCAAAGATAATGAAACCTTAGTTACCAGAAAATTCAGTGATTAATGAATGGAAACCAAAAAAAATTATGAGGAACATTCAATAGATTAAATGAGTATTTAAAAAAATAAACCATTGAAATGTGTGGTTACCCGTTGGTAAACTGATGTTTTTTTTTATGTGGATCTGGAGATGAAAAATAATGGATGAGAAGAAAGTAAAGATGTTAGCGGAGATGTACAGAGGAGTAGTTTGGGCAGGAAAAGAAGTGGTTTCTGTGGGAAAAAACTCTCTGAGATTTTGTTTTTGGGTGCGGCTATTCGCAACTACATATTTTCTCCCATAGCCCGTTATATTTCGGTAGGTAGTTTTTGAAAATCATAAATAACATTTCGGTAAATAGCTGTTGAAAACAAAATTATATTTCGGTAACTGCATGCCTAAACTATGTTCAACCTTCGGTATACAACTGCTAATACATACATTTCGGTAACTAGCTGTTGAAAAAAGATTATATTTCGGTAATTGGGTGCTGAAAATGTATCTCAATTTCGGTAACTAAGTGTCGAGTATAGTTGAAAATTTTTAGCGGGCTATGGGAAAAAATACGTAGTTGCGAATAGCGGCACCCTTTGTTTTAGCGCCAAATTGAGAGTAGTTCGTGCGGGAAGATGAGTAAAATGTGTGAAAATTACAGTTGAAGTCCTTAAAATTACACTTTGCCAAGTGTCAGTTTTTTTTGAAAGGGGGATACCAAATGGTTTATATACCGGTTATACCAAAAAGTTTCTCCACACACACACCGGCACACACCACGAAAAATGATTAAAAAATTAAGTACTTCATTTTTCAATCCGGTTGAACCGTTATGAAGATTTTATTTTTATGATCATTTTATCCTACTTAGTCATAATAAATTTTTATCTCTAAGACCGTTCAACGAACATCCTAAGACTTTTTATTAGTTTCATAGCTCTCTTAGGGTGCCCATTGAAAAGCTCTCGGAGCCAAAATTGCGATATGACCATTTAAGATAGAATTATCAAAAAAATAAGATCTTCGCACCGGTTCAAACAAATTGAAAATTGGAACACTTAATTTTCTAACAATATTTTTTAAATATATAATATATTAAAAAATGTTATTACAAAATTAAGTGCTCTATTTTTCAATCCGATTGAACCGTTGCGAAGATTTTATTTTTCTGATCATTTTATCCTACTTGATCATAATAAATTTTTGTTTCTAAGGCCGTTCAACGAACATCCTAAGATTTATTATTTAGTTTCATGGCTCCCTTAGGGTGCCCATTGAAAGCCTTCCGAGCCAAAATTCCATTATGACCATATAAGATAAAATTATCAGGAAAATAAAATATATGCACCTGTTCAAACGGATAGAAAATTAGAACACTTAATTTTTTAACAATATTTTTTTAATATATAATATATTAAAAAATATGATACAGTAATCTTCTTTGTTCAAAATGTGATACGTGTTTTGAACGGCCCGGATTTGTTTGGGTTTGAGGGGGTGTTTTGGTAATTTTGTACTAAAAAATTATGCAAACAAATTTGAACCGTCCAAAACACATCTGGACGGCCGAGAAACGCGTACGGGCACCACGTGGCGTGCTCACCCGGCACTGAAAAATTTCTTGCCTTTTTCAGACTTTTCACATTTTCCTTTTGGGTCTCTTTTTTTTTTTTTTGCTTACTTTTGTCCGATTCTGTGGGGGTGTTCGACAGAATTCAATTTATTCTCACAAAACCCTTCTCCTCTCTCTCTCTCTCTCTTCCCCCTTCTTCTATTCTGGCATTATGTTGTTTGAGTGTAAGAATGCCGCAATCAAGTTTTAATTTAGCTTTTGAATGTTTGTATATATACATTATACGCTTCAAATGTTGATTTTGAGATTCATTTTGTGTCATGTCCATATGCAAAATTATATACTATCTAGTGTCGGAAATTGTCCTTTGTGCTTCTTTGTGATTGAGCTTGAGATTCTGTAGTAGAGAAATGCAGGTGGAGTACTACCCCACGCCGATCAAACCTAGAGAAAGGTTTCAGCCTTGTTTTCCAATTGATTAGGGTATAAATGAATCAGTTTTCACCGGTTCGCTTTATTAGATTATTAATCACAAACATTATTATTTATATTCCCAACACTTCCCCTCACGTGTAGTTAGACTCTCCATTTTAAGTGGGCTAAACACATGCATATATTTAATCAATTAGAAAGGCGGTGATAATCGAACACTTGTCTGCTCTGATACTATATTAGATTGTTAACCACCAATTTATCTAAAGACTTAAGCTATTAAAGGGTAGCAACTTTTTTTTTATATACTCTCAACACACTTTGTCAATGGATATAGGTTCAGTTGAATATACAGAGTAGTGTTTACTTGTAATGGAAATGCTAAGGTAGCCAAGTAGGTTATGTACGTCACGTGCTTGATATTAGTTCTCAGAATATGGGATTTTGTTTTTTTGTTTTTTGAACAGCCAGAATATGGGATTTTGTTGCTGAATATGGGATCATGTTATTCTCTATTGCGCTGAATATGCTGAATATGGAATTTGCTTTGCTGAATATGGGATTTTGTTGCTGAAACACGATGGTTGTAACACCCCTTAACATTACAGTTCTGAGTAAAGAAAGAACACAGAAGACGGCCATATGCCTTCCTGCTATTGTGTAACGAGAAAATGAGTGAAGTCTTGTTATTCTTTGTCAATGTAACAGAGGCAGATAGGAGAGAGGAAAGCTCAAAACTCTTCAACTCGTCTCCTTAAAGTTCATTCACCTTTGAGAGCACTAATCCGGAAGTAAAACAAGCATATATATGGGCCTCATCTTACCTCGTACCCTATAACCCAGCTAGTTTTTGACCCCCGAGCACACTAATAACTCTTGTGCTGGCTAAAAGTAATTTAAGTTTCAAAACCTCACTCTTATCTTGATCACGATATTCTTGTAGTTTTTTCGTCACTCTTCATATCTTCTTTAGGAATCCCCAATTTTTGGCTTCTAATGAGTAGGAGTTGTCCCCTTCATGTTCTAGATACCTGGTTAGTGCTATTGTCCTCATAAAGCTGTTACTGTTTCCGGCTAAGTTGCTTCATAAAGCTGTTATTGATTCCGGCTAAGTTGCTAACAGTCATTTTGTAATTGTTGTCGAATGGGTTGCTGTGTAATGAATTTTGCTTTTCTATTTTATTCTTCAAAATTATTAATTGACCACTTATGGGATTTTGTCGCTGAATATGGGTTGCTGGGTTGCTGTGTAATTTAAGGGCCCGACAAGCAACATTATTATTTATATTCCCAACACTTCCCCTCACGTGTAGCTAGCCTATAAGCGGACTAAACACGTGCAAATATTTAATCAATTAGAAAGGGGGTGATATTCGAACACTTGCTTGCTCTAATACTATATTAGATTGTTAACCACCAACTTATATAAAGGCTACTTATCAAAAAAAAAAAACTTATCTAAAGGCTTAAGCTATTAGAGAGTGACAACTTTTCACTTTCTTCCTAAGCTGCCATTTTCTCAGTATCTTGTTTGACGATGCTCAGTGTTTTGCAAAAAAAAGAAAGGCTTTGGCGACATTGGCGTCCATTACAATAGATGATCATAATGGTTTTCTTAGAATTGATGACAGGTTTCAAAAAAATATGAAATTATATTCTTCATGTGATTTGACCACATTTTACACCCACCATGGGACATGAGTGACATGGCTTAGATTCTTTAGCGCTTTATGTGGTGATTTGGAACTTTGGAACCTTGCTGAACTAAGGCAAAAAGACTAAGAAAATTTCCTATTGAACAAGCCACTAATTATGTCCAATATGGTTGATCCCTATTATGTGTACTGAACCACTTCTATTTTTCTTTAAACCCTATAAACATCATATGTTTGATCATTTGTTTCTTGCAGATCAAGAACTGAGGGACTTCACCAACAGCTTCAGCAAGCAAGTTGGTAGAGGGGCGCAAGGTGAAGTATTCAAGGGGAGGATTGGGCCAAACACACGGGGCCTCCAACCTCAAGACATTGCAGTTAAAGTGTCTCGAGAACACGGGACACTGGAAAGGCAATCTTGGGAGGTTAGTAATTTAGTAGTTGCATTAAACAATCTATTCATGGTTTTTTCCCAATCTTAAATCCAATTCATATTGACAGGATGAGGTGCTTTACTTGGGAATGCCCTCTCATCCGAATGTTGTACAGCTACTAGGCTCTGCCATTGATCCTAACGGCGCACTATACTTAGTTTATCCATATTACGCAGGAGGCTCACTGGAAGCCAGAGTAGGAGGTAAGTTAATCATTCTAGATATCAATAACATTGTGGCTAATGTCTACCAAGTTAATCATTCTAGATCAATAACATTGTGGCATGGATTTTGGACTTGTTCGGACACTCCATGTCATTTGGAACTAGGGCTATAAACGAGCCAAGTTTTGTCGAGCTCGAGCTCCACTTATTAACTAAACGAGCCAAAAACTTGAGCTCGAGCCCTTAACGAACCGAGCCTTAATGAGCCGAGCTTAGACATTTAAAACCTCTTTAATTACTATTCTGTAAAAACTATTATTCTAAATGTCGCAAGCACTATCATAAACCTAATCTCCTCTTGGTGGTTGTATCGGCGTGTTAGGAAATTGGGACATGGGGACACGAAGGGGGACACGGCTCGAGACACAGGTGGGACACATTTGGGAACATGAAGGGGTTGTATCTATATTTTTTTACATTTTTTTGTTTTGTTTTGTTTTGTTTTGTGTGTGTGTGTGAGGGGGGGTATGTTATTACTCAAAAGTTAAAACGTAATTAAACATATAAAACAACATATATCAACACGTTCAAACCCTAGCTCTCTCTCCTCGGTCAACATTAACTCAGAGGCCAGAGCTATCTCACGATCGACAGCAGCTCTCTCTCTAATGTGTGTGTTTGATCTGGTCTCATTCTCGCTTTCTGTATATATTGTATATATGTGCGCACGTGTATGTGTGCGTGGATAAAAAAAAATAAAAAATATATTTAAGTATCTAGATATACACGTGGTGTGTCCTCCTCCGAGTCCGTGTCCCTTCTTTTTTTTGGAATTCCCGTGTAAGTGTCTACGTTCGTGTCCGTGTGTGTGTAACAAGCACTATCATGAACCTAATCTCCTCTTGGTCGTTGTATCAGCGTGTTAGGAAATTGGGACATGGGGACACGAACGGGGACACGGCTCGAGACACAAGTGGGACACATTTGGGAACACGACAGGGGTGCGTCTATAATTTTTAAATTACTGGGGGGGTTATGTTGTTACTCAAAGTTTTGGGTTAAAACGTAATTAAACATATAAAACAACATATATCAACTCGTTCAAAACCTAGCTCTCTCTCCTCCTTCAACATTAACTAAAAGGCCGGAGCAATCTCACGATCGACAGCAGCTCTCACTCTCTCTCTAATGTGTGCGCGTGTGTATTTGATCGGGCCTCACTCTCGCCTTCGGTATATATAGTATATATGTGCACGCGTGCGTGTGTGTGGATAAAAAATTAAAATATATATTTAAGCATCTAGATATACACGTGGTGTGTCCTCCCCCGTGTACGTGTCCCTTTAATTTTTCTGAATTCCCGTGTCCCCGTGTAAGTGTCCTCGTCCGCGTCCGTGTGTGTGTGTGTAGCAAGCATTATCATGAACTTAATCTCCTCTTGGTCGTTGTATCGGCGTGTTAAGAAATTGGGACATGAGGACACGAAGGGGGACACAGCTCGAGACACAGGTGGGACACATTTAGGGAAACGACGGGGATGCGTCTATAATTTTTTGAATTTTTGGGGGGGTTATGTTATTACTCAAAGTATTGGGTTAAAACGTAATTAAACATATAAAACAACATATATCAACTCATTCAAACCCTAGCTCTCTCTCCTCGGTCAACATTAACTCAGAGGCCAGAGCTATCTAACGATCGACAACAAGTCTCTCTCAGTCTCTCTCTAATGTGTGTGCGTGTGTATTTGATATGGTCTGACTCTCGCTTTTGGTACATATTGTCTATATATGCGCGCGTGCGCATGTGTGTAGGGATAAAAAATTAAAATATATATTTAAGTATCTAGATATACACGTGGTGTGTCCTCCCCCGTGTCCGTGTCCGTGTCCCTTTTTTTTTTTTTGAATTTCCGTGTCCTCGTGCAAGTGTCCATGTCCGTGTGTGTGTAGCAAGAACTATCATGAACCTAATCTCCTCTTGGTCGTTGTATCGGCGTGTTAGGAAATTGGGACATGGGGACACGAAGGGGGACACAGCTCGAGAGCTCGAGACACCGATGGGACACATTTGGGGACACGACGGCGGTGTGTCTATAATTTTTTAAATTTTAGAGTGGTTATGTTATTACTCAAAGTTTTGGGTTAAAAACGTAATTAAGCATATAAAACAACATATATCAACTCGTTCAAACCCTAGCTCTCTCCTCGGTCAACATTAACTCAGAGGCCAGAGCAATCTCACGATCGACAACAGCTCTCTTTCTCACTCTAATGTGTGTGCGTGTGTATTTGATCTGGTCTCACTCTCGCATTCGGTATATATTGTATATATGTGCGCTTGTATGTGTGTGTGGATAAAAAATTAAAATATATATTTAAGTATCTAGATATACACGTGGTGTGTCCTACCCCGTGTCCATGTCCTTGTTTTTTTTAAAATTCTCGTGTCCCCGTGTCCGCGTCCGTGTCCGTAGCAAGCACTATCATGAACCTAATCTCCTCTTGGTCATTGTAGCGGCGTGTTAGGAAATGGGGACACGAAGGGGGGCACGGTTCGAGGCATAGGTGGGACACATTTGGCGAAATAATGGGGGTCCGTCTATAATTTTTAAATTTTTTTTTTTGGGTGGTGGTATGTTATTACTCAAAGTTTTGGGTTAAAATATAATTAAACATATAAAACAACATATATCAACTCGTTCAAACCCTAGCTCTCTCCTCGGTCAACATTAACTCAGAGGCCAGAGCAATCTCACGATCGACAACAGCTCTCTCTCTCACTCTAATGTGTGTGCGTGTGTATTTGATCTGGTCTCACTCTCGCATTCGGTATATATTGTATATATGTGCGCGCGTGTATGTGTGTGTGGATAAAAAATTAAAATGTATATTTAAGTATCTAGATATACACGTGGTGTGTCCTCCCCCGTGTCCGTGTCCCTTTTTTTCAAAAAATTCCCGTGTCCCCGTGTAAGTGTCCGCGTCCATGTCCGTGTGTGCGCGCGTAGCAAGCACTATCATGAACCTAATACCCTCCTCTTGGTCGGTTTATCAGCATGTTAGGAAATTGGGACACGAAAGGGGACACGGCTTGAGACATAGGTGGGACACATTTGGGGACACGACGGGGGTGTGTATAATTTTTAAAATATTTTTATTTATTTATTTATTTATTTTTATTTTTATTTTTATTTTTTTTTGGGGTTGGTTATGTTATTACTCAAAGTTTTGGGTTAAAACGTAATTAAACATATAAAACAACATACATCAACTCGTTCAAACCCTAGCTCTCTCTCCTCGGTCCACATTAACTGGCTAGAGCTATCTCACGATCGACAACAGATCTCTCTCTCTAATGTGTGCGCGTGTGTGTTTGATCTGGTCTCTCTCGCTTTCGGTATATATTGTATATATGCGCGCGCGTGTATGTGTGTGGATAAAAAATTAAAATATATATTTAAGTATCTAGATATACACGTGGTGTGTCCTCCCCCGTGTCCGTGTCCCCTTTTTTTTTTGAATTCCTGTGTCCCCGTGTAAGTGTCCGCGTCTGTGTCCTTGTGTGTGTGTAGCAAGCACTATCATGAATCTAATCTCCTCTTGGTCATTGCATCAGTGTGTTAGGAAATTGGGACATTGGGACACAAAGGGGGCCACGGCTTAAGACACAGGTGGGACACATTTGGGGACACGAAGGGGGTGCGTTTATAATTTTTAAAATTTTTGGGGTGGTTACGTTATTACTCAAAGTTTTGGTTAAAACGTAATTAAACATATAAAACAACATATATCAACTCATTCAAACCCTAGCACTCTCTCCTTGGTAAAATTAACTCAGAGGCCAGAGCTATCTCACGATCGACAGTAGCTCTCTCTCTCTCTAATGTGTGTGGGTGTATTTGATCTGGTCTCACTCTCGCTTTCGGTATATATTGTATATATGTGCACCCGTGTATGTGTGTGTGTGGATAAAAAATTAAAATATATACTTAAGTTCTAGATATACACGTGGTGTGTCCTCCCCCGTGTCCGTGTCTTTTTTTTTTTTTTTGAATTCCCGTGTCCCTGTGTTAGTGTCCGCGTTCGTGTTCGTGTGTGTGTAGCAAGCACTATCATGAACCTAATCTCCTTTTGGTCATCGTAACAGTGTGTTAGGAAATTGGGACACAAAGGGGGACACGGCTCGAGACACAGGTGGGACACATTTGGGGACACGATGGGGGTGTGTATAATTTTTTAAATTTTTTGGGGGTTATGTTATTACTTATTGTTTTCGGTTAAAACGCAATTAAACATATAAAACAACATATATCAACTCGTTCAAACCCGAGCTCCCTCTCCTCGGTCAACATTAACTCAGAGGCCAGAGCTATCTCACAATCGATAGTAGCTCTCTCTCTCTCTCTCATGTGTTCGTGATTGTATTTGATCTGGTCTCACTCTCGCTCTCAGTATATATTGTATATATGTGCACGCGTGTATATGTGTGGGGATAAAAAAATAAAATATATATTTATATATCTAGATATACATGTTGTGTGTCCTCCCCCGTGTCCGTGTTCCTTCTTTTTTTTTTTTTTGAATTCCCGTGTCCGCGTCCACGTCCGTTCTACATAGAGCAAGCATAACAAGCAATATTATTTGTTATTCTTGCGATTTATGTTTTCAAATTAAGTAAACAAATTAAGACGCGAATGACCTTTCAGTTAAAGTATTGCATGAACTAATGATAACATAATAAATTGAAGCTTATATTGCATAACAAGGTTTAATGCTCCATGCTTTCTAGGGTTGCTGTTATTTTGCCTCTACTTGTTGAATTGCGCTGGATTAAATTGACTTGAAAATTTTACGTTTCGTCCTTAATATGTATTATTAGCAAGAAACAATGTACTCTTAAAGGTGTGCAAGGACATCCCTGTTATCTAGCAAACTAACCCTTGGCAAGAATGAAAATAATAAGTGAAATAATCACTGCCAATGAAATTAATGCAAGTACTATGTCATAAGTTCTCAAGGTATATCAGGTTATCCTTTTCATATGTATGAAGTCTAGGCTGATTTTTCAAAAGGGCCGCTACAAAGCCAGTGCATGTACCCTCAGACTTTTTGTATTGACTATTGTGGTGAGTGCCAATGTAGGGATATGTCCACAGGCATGCCATTTGGAACCCCAAATTAATGTGATAACATGAAACTATGACAGAGCTCGACTGGGAACCGTTGTTGAAGGTACTAAGGGGGATAGTTATGGCTTTGAACCACATCCACAACCTGCCTATCCCGGTCATCCACGGTGATCTCAAGCCGGCAAACGTGCTGTTAGACGAGGTAAGTGTTTACATTTCTAGCTTAACTTTAAATGAAACAAGCAGAGGAAATATTTCATTGTTTCATATTTGTTTGGGTAAGAGAACTGTAATGTGCATTTTATTTAAAAAAGGAAAGAAAAAAAGAGAGAGTTTAATACAAGACGGATATAAGCGAGACAAAAGCTAGCTTTTTGGCTTAACTTTGTACTACCTCCGTCCCATCTTTGTCCACTTTTAGACTTTCGAAGTTTTAGCCAGTCCAAAAACAAAATAAGATGTAAAATTGACGCCCCTTCGGTTTTGATATTTCTCTAATGTACAGCAAGGCAACCCCATACTGTGTGACTTTGGCCTCGCTACGCGAATTGGATCTAATGCAAAGATGACGGTGACTGAATATGCCGACTCAAGCACCAACAGTAAGATTTCAGTTCATTTGCACATTTTGTTTTATGAAATTTCTAGCACAAAGTAAAGACACCACCTGCAACTACGACACCACTAACACAACTAACAAAGCAATCACAGTCACCAATCATTGCAAACCCGTTAACTTCATATGGCAGTGTAAAGATTAGCTTGAATCACAGTCCATATGCAAAGATCAGTTTAAATACTGTGGTTATGATTAAAAAAAAGGTTTAAATATTGTGGTTTTGTAAAGATCATTAGGATGATCAAATTCATAGGAATAAAAGTACAGAAGGCTGAGTCTAGCACAGATTGGGTGTGTCATCCCCACGAGGGATACAAGTGAATGGAGGACAACTGACTCAACGGAAGGAATAGATTTAACAATAACATACTCGAGGAAAAGGACTTCTAGAACATCGGAAGTGCTGGCAAGGAGAAGAGATACTTTACTCCTACAAGAGTGAAAAATAAAGAAGCAGATGATTATACTATAGGTAACAGATCTACATAGATTTCCTTGCCTGTTGAGTCTTTAGTTTATTTGTAATTGCTTGTTCAAACATGCCAAAGAAATTTACCTTTGAAACACCGGTTACCCTACTGTCTTTGGTTGGCAAATGAATTCCTTCTGCTGACATGTTGAACAGCTAAACTGAAGGAAAATGTCAGAATGCATGTACAGTTACTAATTAACCTTGAATTGCTCAAAAGTCCAAAAGAAGAAAAAGGAAAAAAAGAGTAGCAGTAGTTAACACAGCATTTCCAAGATTACGTGCTAAGCACTCCGGTACTGAGAATGATAGTGATGTACACTCCTATTGGTTGTAAGTTTAATTCCAAATAAACTGAGGTTAAGAGGATTGGATTGATGAGTAAGATCATATAAAGCTAATGAGGAATTCATCCCCTATCATTGGCTAGTAGAATTTAACTATGTCTAGTTATTGCCTTGAAATTTTATAGAGTAGTGATGAATTTAACTGTGTCTACTGATACTAATTTTTCCTTTGTATGAATTTTGAATGTTAATGCTGAATTCCTGTTTTAATTCTGATTGTATTCTACAGATTTTGCATGCCCCGAGAGAGACATACATATGCTTGGGGTATTCATAATGAGTGTCATAACAGCCACAAAGGCTCGAGGTGGAGGAGTTAAGTACAAGTTCATCGGGCACACTAAACCCCAAAAAGATGATCCAAAAAAGGTTGCTGAAAACTGGTTTGAAAAAATCAGAAGCCAAGGAGTTGGCATCCTTGGCTAAGGACTGTGTGCAGAGCTCCCATACAAGTCGCCCAACAACAATTGACGTCGCCGGAGTCTTGGACCACCTCGCAGAGAAGATATCATTGAAGAGAAGTTTTATAGAAAGGCTTAGGGCCTTAGTAGGTTGTACGTGAGAGAGAAAGAGATAGAGAGAGAGAGGGAGGAGGGGTTGATTTTGTAGTTAGCTCTTTATTAGGCTTTCTGACATTCTACAAAACAATTACTGAGAAGTGTAAGGCATGACTCACCTTTTTGTTCCAAGCTGGGGAATCTTTGAATCAATTGCCTATTCTGCCAGCAAACGCAAATAACATTTTTTTGATAAGTAATCTAAGGCAAATACCACTTGTATAAGAGTGCACTGCGCACATATCATGTAAACACAGTCATAGAGGATTTGCACATGAAAGTTCATTGGTCTACAACTCAAAGGTCGGTATGGGCTTGAGTTATGGTCCGTGAAATTTGGTTTGGATCAATTGACGTAGTCAAGTCCTTCCCTGATCCAAAAAAAAAAAAGTCCTTCCAGCCTAGTGGGGTCTAGATGGATATACGAACCTGGTCATCCTGCATCCCAAATATGATACACAACAAGTTTGGTTGTTCTACTACGATAATCGTACATATGACAAGGGTGAGGTTCCAGTTATGAATACAACATGAATCCAATTAATACCAGGGACCGAGGTAAGTGAAATGGTGCCGAGGCCCGGGCCTCCCCCAACCTTGCTAGAATCACAGAGAGTATAGTATAAAACGTAAAATATATATATATATATATATAATGTACCATATCGGCCCCTCTAAACGTTGAAGAAATAAACTAAAAGTGGTTACGTAGTGGAAATAACTACTCCCCTTATTTGTACATGTATGTTTTGCTAATTATTATAAGTAGAAAATAACTACTCTCTCTTATTTGTATATGTATGTTTTGCTAATTATTATAAGTAGAAAGTATTTTCTTGAAAAACATTATTTCTTAGATTGCATGCCTGAATTACAAATGCAAGGAAAACTCAAAAATTCAACAACCATGTGAATATGTGTAATTCTCGGTTCTAAGTTTCAGCCTCCCCTCTTTATAAGTCCTAGCTCCATCTTTGATTAATACTAATCACCAGCAATCCATCCAGGTAAAAGGTGATGCTTTAAAATTAATCTTTACACCGGCCAAATCCGGTTCAGCAAGTGAGATAATGTGAAAAAATAAACAAGAACTCCTGGATTCATACAATGAAGCATGTGTACTATGAAGGTTCTAAAGGTCCTATCAAAAATAGCACTTAGACCGGCAGAATCTCTACCCCAATGCACCGCAACTGCACAAAAACAAAATGACCATGATATAGTTGTGCTGAACATCATATGACTCACATCTACAAAAGTAAAATCAAGAACATAGCAACTCTTCATTTCACTGGATGGCACAAAAATTGCTAGTTATACAACCAATGACAAAAAAAAATCAAAGCATTAGGACGAAAAGAAATCAACAAATCAAAGGACTAGGACTTGGCGTGTATAGATATGTATTTTTGGCACGTGCCTGGCGTGTACGACATGGATACGGCAACTTCCTAGGTGTGTTGGTGCTTCATTGGCAGTAAACAAACTATTTTCTTGCTTAGATATATGCTTTTTTGGAGGCCGTGGAATTCTCTTTCCTAGTTTATATAACGTGAGACCAACTTCTTCCTGTGATTGGACTGAGTGACTGAGCGGTCCCTTTAAAATTTGGTAGCAATTTAGCTCAACAAGTTAAACTAAAAGCATTCCCCTTCAAAAAAAAATAAAAATAAAAAGAAATAGAAAAAAGAACAAGTCAATATGGCAATGATCATTTGATAAGTCAATAAAGCAATGATCATTTGGATAAGTCAATATGGCACTCTATTTGAATGGGCCCCAGCTTTCTCATCCGCATCTTCAGAAAGTTATGTTCAATGGTGTCCAAAGATTTTTCCATTTTGCATCACTAGATGTATTGCTAATGATTAGGAAAAAAAACTGATTCAATTGAAAAATGAAAGTAGGGGACATGTACAAGGCACTCCCGTACTTTTGGGTAATCGGGCCATGTTGTTTTGGTCTAAATAAACTAATAGAGAAATTATTTCGAAAAAAAGAAGAATACAGAGTAAATTCCGGTGATAGCACCACAGCAAACTAAAAATAATAGAAATAAAACCTCTCAAACAAATGAATGAATGACATATACAAATTAATTACCTCATGATCCCGAAGAGCTTTCTCACAGCCGAGATCTGCACCAGATTAAAAGGAGATAGTGAAAGAAAATCAGATACAGACCTTAGAGCCAAATATTCACTAATTGATCTAATAAGTAGAAAGAGAAAAGAACATAAAACTGAGAAACAACGAAATAGATCTCTAAAGCTGTTGGAATAAATAAAACTACTTTAAGAACAAATCAGTTCAATCCTAGTAATTCAATCACACAAACGTAAAAAAGAAGAAAAAGAAATAACTCAAAACCAAAAAACACAGAAGGAAAAAACATTAAAACATATAGGAGTAACTTATCAATTGAGTGGTACGGGGAGAGCCATCTCAAACTCTATGACCTGACCCTTTGAGCAAATCCCAATCATTGCTTGACAAATCAAACAAAAAAGAGCTAGGACTGCAGTTCCTCAATTGCCAGTTCATCATGTCTAAAGGGCGGGAAAATCATGGGTTAAAACCTTAAATCTTACTCCACGTAAATCAAACTTGAATCACGCCAAAGTGAAGAATATCAGCTCCAGCGAAGTAGGGTGTATGCAAAAATAGTGGCTGTATAAACAACTAAAGTCTTACTTACACATAGTAAACAAAACTCAGCTCCTCAAGGATGATCTCATGAATTGGGCTATTTCAAGAAATAGACAAAAGCCATTGACCTTTTTTTCCTGTAACACTGAAAAGCATTATTAAGTGATATTGCTAACTGCTTGGGGGCAATAACAGGAATTATCCATTCCATTTAAGTGATTTAATAAGGAAAACATGCTTTTGCAACTCTAAATACAAAATGAGAACAGTAGAACACACACCATCCTCTAAAAATGAATATAATGGAGATACCCATTCCCGAACAATATAACACGGATCCACAACAATGGCCACAATTGATATAGCTTTACCTGGACTGAACTCCTGCACATGGCCAAGCCAATGTTTAATATAGAGACGGACTATTGATAATAGTTCATAGAAACTTAGAAAGAGAGATTCCTGATAGTAGCACATCCCTTTAGAATGGATTTTGAGATCATCTTTTGTTTCCCCCGAAAGACTTTTAAAAACATTTAAGTCACATGCACAACATAAGATCAAGAAGATATCAAATATTCCTTTCAATTAGGATGAGATTGCATAAATATTGCAGTATGATGTTTTGAAATGGGTTTCTCAACTATGACTGGATGAAGATAGTACCGCAAGGGAATCAAATCCAGAAACCGGGGTCCCATCAAACGAGATGGGTTTCTCAACTTATTGTCTTGATGCAAATGTATTGACTAATCAAAATTGGATATAACTGCAACTATGATTAAGCCATATACTCCGTGTCTAATTGAATTTTCCTTCCTAGCTGAGATCCAGACACAAATTCTCTGTCAACCTTTCACACACAAATTGGAAAAACCAAATCAGTAATCCAAACCGAAAAAGTACATTCCAACAATGAAGCTTCTTCTTTTCAGTCATATCCAATCTATCAATTTTCCACTACCTTTACTATACTTAGCCAAGGCATTTTCCACTCCATTCCCATTTACAGTACATGTTTGGAATGCAAAAAGGAATTTTCTTTTGCCATAGAAGAATACTACATCTAGTACCCCCAAAAAAATCATCAAATAATGATAGTGCGGTTTTGTAAGCCCCTAATTTCATATTTAGTCAACCCTCCCACCATGGTAGTTTTTATCAAAAAACGTACAGCAACCAACAACAACAATAAGCAAAACAATCACTCTAGAATCTCATCACAATTAAGTTCTTTAGGCTAGGGAATCTATTATAAGAGTTCTTAAATTTTGGGAAACTCAAAAGATTCAAACTTGCAGATTGTACCATGAAGAGAATGAATTGATTGAAATTACCCTCGGAAGCTCCCAGTAGTGGCTCCAGCAGTCCTCGTGAATCGAACAAGTGTTTACAACAGTCTACCCGGGGAAAAAAATCTAAGTAACACACATAAAACAACAGAGTGATATCAAAACAAACGAGGATCTATGCATTGAAAGAAGAAAACTCTAAAATAAAAGAACGCAAAATAAAATGAAAACAACTAAATACCCGAAAAACTAGACATAAGTACAAGAACGTGAATACTTCCGTCAAAAGCAAGTATCAAAATTCAAAGCAAACGAGGATCTATGCTTTGAAAGGAAAAAAACTCTAAAATAAAAGAAAGCCAAAAAAAAAAACTGACAACGATTAAAATACCCGAAAAACTTGACATAAGTATTTGCTATTTTTTATACAATAATCTGTTCCCTGCAACATTGAAAAGGACACAGAGGACTTCCCAATCAGAAAGCAAAGTTCCCACTGACGGTATACTTAGTGTATTCGAGTCTCGGGGCTAACGTGAGATCCGGTCAAGGACCTACATGTTTCGGCACATGTCCCAGAAGAGCTTTAACCAAGGTGTGTGACATGGCTTTTGAGTTCTGTTCCAAAGCAATGCGATTTCTGAATAGTTTAGAATTGGCCATTGTCCAAAGAAGGCTCATCCACTACTCCTGGCCTTGTTTGACAAGACCAAAAGAAAACATAATAACTAAAATCATAAGAAAATGAAAGACATAAGCTACTAGTTTTGTGAGGCAATAGTAGGTAAATGTTAAAAGCCACGAGTAGAGTATCTTTCTCTGCCTTCCTTTGTGTTTGATTTCTTAGCTTTTTTGATAAGGAGGATGTTTGGCACCTGGCTTTGAGCCAGATTTCTTGGATGCATTTACTTTATTCGTACATTCTTTGTATCTACGGAAGGCCCGGGGGGTTGTTAAGGAAGGCCGCAAGGGCCGACAATGGGGGGAAATCGAAAGGCACATTTTGGTACCCCCAGGAAGGACAGGGATTCAATGCATAGATCATCAAGCCTTATTTCATATGCCATACTTATTACTGCTCCCTTCTTGAAACAAAAACTGAACTCCAAAATTTCAGGTTTTTAAGAATTCCAAATCATCGATACTTCCTAAATAAACAAGTGATCTATATGGCTCTGAATCATACACGGATTTTCATTCGTCCTTTTTAAGTCTTCCTATTCATTTGGTTGGAGAAGAAAACAAAAAACTAATTTATTTTTGCAAGAACAAGCTACGGCATTTTCTTTAAATTAGTAAAAGCCATTTTCGTTGTTAAGACTTATTTCTTGCTTCCCCTTTCTAATTTCCCATAAACCCCATGCCATAAAATCACAATGGTGTCAAAAGAAAAAGAAATTTTCTTTAATTTCTAACGTCAACACATTTTTCATGGGCTTCCTATTTTGAGAAAAATCTATACATGTATTGAGAGAAAAAAGTATCAAACATCAAAATCTTGTAACCCTAGTTTCATACGCACTCACAGGATTAAAAATAATTGTAGCGATAAAAGAACTATTATTCCAAAAATAATCAATAATGCTTATTCGCACAATATGCTTTATTTGCAACGTCAAGATAAATGTTTTACTGCTATTTTGCTTGAACCAAAAACAAACTCTTTTATGTTTTGAGACACTAAGAAGACTTCTTTTCAAATGTGTATGAAATTTGTATGCAAAGTTAAATACATAGCAGTCCATATTTACCGTACCAGCATCATTAAGCAAATGAAATTAGGATTCATCTGAGGCTCATATTTAGGTTCAGCCAGAAACGTAGCTTTACCTTTCTTAATCTTGCACTCAAAACTCATATGACCCACCTCGTGGCCACAAAAGTTACAAGCAAGATTGTTCATTCCCTCCTACTATTTTTCTAATGAACATAGAGCTTGGGAGCTTCAGGTTCGGCCACAAACGTAGCTTTACATTTCTTAATCTTGCACTCCAATCTTATATGACCCTCTTGGCCACAAAAGTTACAAGCAACATTTTTCATAGCCCCGTTCTATTTTCTAATGAGCAGAAAGCTTGGGAGCTGGCATGAATTCCGTTTCACAAACAGTGTTATAAACAATTCACCTTTTGACCATGCAACCAAATGCTGTAACTAGTATTCTTGCAGCAATAGTGAATAAATGTCAAAAGACTCGAAACAACTGCAAAAGCAATAAAAGAGTACTATCATTCTCTCTGTCTTCCACTGATTCTGATTTCTCAGCCTTTTTTTCTAGAAAGAGGATGCATGGCACCTGGATTCAAGAATTATTCCTCGAATGCACTTAACCTGATTCGTATCTAGAGAAGGCTCGAGGGCTTGTTAAGAAAGCGGCAGGGTTCAACGAAGGAGGAAAAATGCTAGAAATTTTTTGGTTCCCCCGCGAACTAATGTTGTCTAAAGCACAAGGAAAGGATTTCATTGCAAATATCATCAAGCCTTTTTTTTTTATTTATGCAGTACTTGCCACTGATTTACATCGAGCAGAATTTAAGGTTTGAACTTTGAGATATTCTTTAATGAGAGAGGGTAAAGGATACTTACCCGGAAAAAAAGAAAAAGAAAAAGAAAAAGAGAGGGTTATGGATGCATATCTTCTTGCTTTTCGTTTTGTGAGAGAAAATGCAGTCAGAAATTATTTTGCAAGATTAAAAACAGCATTGGTGGACTTTTTTTTTGTATACTTGTAGATGCCAGTGTTGTTGGTAGACTAATTACTTGCTTTCCCTTGCTAATTTCCCCTGGATCCCATGTCATACATTTACAATATCGTGAAAAGTAAACTTATGTATTCTCCAAAGTAGGGCTACCTAATTTAACAAACATATATACTTGCATGGAGGGAGAAACGTATCAAATGCTAATATCCTATAACCTTAATTTCATGAGCTCACAAATGAATCAAAAATAAATCGGATATTAGCAAGAGAATATAAATTGACCTACCAAAATAGTAAGTGAATATACATCATTCTCAGAACGTAATTACCTCTCAACTCTCACTACTATTACTTTCCTTAGTCTCTTATTAATCAAATGGTAAGTGAATGGTATGATTAAAACTATATGAGCTATGCCCAAACCATTTTTTGGCTTGCTAAAAGTGTCAAAATCTCTACGAATGTCAACATTGCTTTTTACTACTGGCGTAATGCTATTTTGGGTAAACTACCAAATCTTTACCAGCAAATCAAAAGCATTGGCGGTATTCTGACAAAAGCAGCACAATTGTTTGTCAAAACTTGATAATTGGCACAATAATTTGTCAAGATTTTACAAGACTTTTGGTTAACCGATGGAGCTCATGTTCTGGTGAAATTTGAGCTTTCACAATAGATTCGGCTTGACCAACGGAGTTGCTTTTAGGGGGTGCCCATAAAAACTTCAAAATTAATAGATGTTAATCGTGACAATCAAAATCCAAAACGAATAGGGGGTAAAAATAAAAAGAAGATGGATCTGCAGTCTTTGACTAAATAGCCGATGCAGGAGCGGGCTACAGCTATTCTAAACGGGATAAAGTAGTTTGATTATTCCCCACTGGTGTTTCTTTCGTTGATAAAAAAATTGAAACGCTAGAAAATATATAGAACAAAAGAACCAAGGTTCTTCGTAGGCTGAGGATGAGGAGACGAGGTTGTAGTACCTAGTATAACCCGATCGAAGCATGTCCGAAGCAGATCGGATCACCGGATAAATTCAAAAATGTCAGACGGGAAGTCAAATCGATCAGACCCGAGTTGAAAAGCAGCAAAGTACGTCGGACAGGAATTTTTTTCTAGTTTTCTTACTCCTAAAATGCAGCAAAATTATTTACGAAAACAAACAAACAAACAAAAAAAACAAAACAAAACTTTTTACAGATACAATTATGTAAGCACCTGATTTTGGGCAGTGACCAGATGGTGAACGGGGAAACTGAGAGTTCATCTGGATCTGGACCTGGATTGGTCGATTTCCCCCTCTTTGTCTACTCCCAAAACTTCTTCTATAGTCTCCCCCCAGAAGAAAGATCGATTGCCCTCTCTTTCTGGAATCCCCCAAAAATTCAGAAGATCAATTGGAATCCCGTCTTTCTTCAATTCCCAAATTTCCCCAGAGATCGATCTCTCAAATCCCCAAAAGTTTCCCTTTCTACTCTCTCCCTACAGAAAATCAATCAATCCCCTCTCTTAATTCAATTCCCAAATTTCCTTCCAATCTCCCCAAAGATCGATTTCTGGAATCCCCACAAAAAAATTCCCTTTTACTCTCTCCCCACAGAAAATTGATCAATCCCCTCTCTTTATCCAATTCCCAAATCAATCAATCCCCTCTCATTCTTCAATTCCCCAATTTCCTCCTACTCTCCCCACAGATCGATCTATGGAATCCCCAAAAAATTCCCTTTTACTCTTTCCCCATAGAAAATCGATCAAGCCCCTCTCTTTCTTCAATTCCCCAATTTCCTCCTACTCTCCCCACAGATCGATCTATGGAATCCCCAGAAAATTCCCTTTTACTCTTTCCCCACAGAAAATCGATCAATCCCCTCTCTTTCTTCAATTCCCCAATTTCCTCCTACTCTCCCCACAGATCGATCTATGGAATCCCCAAAAAATTCCCTTTCACTCTCTCCCCGCAGAAAATCGATCAATCCCCTCTCTTTCTTCAATTCCCCAATTTCCTCCTACTCTCCCCACAGATCGATCTATGGAATCCCCAAAAAATTCCCTTTTACTCTTTCCCCCCAGAAAATCGATCAATCCCCTCTCATTCTTCAATTCCCCAATTTCCTCCTACTCTCCCCACAGATCGATCTACGGAATCCCCAAAAATTTCCCTTTTACTCTCTCCCCACAGAAAATCGATCAATCCCCCACTTTTTCTTTCAATTCCCAAATTACCTACTAATCTCCCCAGTACCCCACAGATCTCTCTCTCTCTCTCTCTCTCCCTCGGGGCGGGTTAGGGAATGCGGTTGGCGTGAATACGGTGCTATGAACAGGGGGAAGATACAGTGCCTAAAAGGAAAATAATAGTGGGCCTAATCTAAAAACACAAACAATCCGAATCCTTTATTAAGGAGTAATAAAAGTGATCATGTAACATAAACTCAATTGAATAATTACAAGTACTACTTTGATGAAATTTTATGCAGAGTTGCCTTCTCTTTTTTCTTTTTGATCGTAGAGTTTTGCCTTGTTATTGGCAGAACCAGTGGAGAAATTTTTCAGTGCCGGGTGGGCACGAATCACGTGGTGCCGAGCCTTTTAAATGTATTATGGACTGTTCAAACATATTTGGATTTGAGGGGGTATTTTGGTAATTGTATACTAAAAATTTACCTCAACATATTTGGACCGTCCAAACCACGTTTGGACGACCAAGATGGTGCTTGGCACCATGTTGCCCGTGCCCACAAGGCACTGAAAAAGAAAAACTCCTCCAACCAGTGGCCCCGAAGTAGTGAATAATTTACTCCAGAAGAGGGAAAGTACACAGAGCCAACAACACCGTTATTAGATCTTCTGAGACTCTGATCTCTCGGTCAAAAGTAGGAGTACTTTGCAAAAGATCAGACTTTAGGTCTTAGTTGATAATAATTGTGCTTTGAGAGGTGATTTTGGCACTTTATTTTTAGATAATTGCACTTTATTTTTATTTTTATTTTTTCACATGATTAACATACAAAGTGGGATGTCGGTGGCTAAAATTGGAGTGTCAAAATCAATTTCTTTGTGATTTTGAGCTAAACAAAGGGTATTGATTTCGACACACGCTTTTTATTTAACGAAATTCTCCCTAAATAAATCGATGATTGTGTGGTTTTGTTTTTTTTTTTTTTTTCTCTGCTGTAGGCTCAAAATTCAAAATGGCTTTTAATGGCTTTATTTCAATTTTTTTCGTCTTTGTCAATTTTGCATCAAACTTTAGTGACTTATTGATTTGTCTAGTCGAGAGAAATCGGAAAAGTAAAAAGATTTTCATCGAAACTCTTAATTTCATTAAAAAGACAAATATAAATATAAAAAAAAACTAATTAAATTGAATCCATTATCACCGTTTTCATTTCACTCCATTCCAATCTCCCATATTACTTTGGTCCCGAAACTTTGAACGGTATCTTGAAGCGTGGCTTCCGGAGAGAGTACAATTGCATCATTGACTTGTTTACCGGAACATAATAGTGCAAGTGATATTCGTAGTATAACGGCTCGCGCGAACTGATTTACTAACCCTTGATATAAAAATGCAACTACAAGTTATAACTTGCTGGTTAGACTTCTAATTCGTACATATGGATAATTTTTTATCATGAATTTATCGGGGTTGTTTGTACAATTTTTGAGACATAAACACTGGGATGACTCAAATCTCTCATGTCGCGGAATCGTTGAGTAGAGATTTACGAATATTGGACATTAATAGGTACTTAAACAAAAAAGAAGAGTATAAAGTAACTTTTTGATACCTATAATAAACATCTGATGTACGTGTCAGAGTGCATATTTTAATCTCCAACTTATACTAAGCAGTATTTTGTTTAGACATTTTTATATGTTTTGTCTTAACTATGTATTTATTGTAGTAGTTATTAAGAAACTTATTCACAACTCCGCTCAATCTCATCCGTTTATTTGCGCAATCAATGACTGAGATGTGTTTTCAATTTTGACAATTAATTTTCAATCTAAACCATAGCACGGTAAATTTTCTTTACGAGACACTCCTGCAGAGAAGTTTTCCTCCATTATAGTAATAGTATAATAAAACATTTTTCTGAAGAAAAGCGACACTGTACACGAGTAACAAATTCAGCTGCAGAACAAACGTTAGTCCTAGGTTTAAACCTTGTGGGAACATACCAGTAGCATTCTCCCTTTTTGAAGAAACCCATCAGCTGAGAGACACTGGATAACTACCTCTTGGTTGCACATGTCAGCGAAGCGCGTGATAATACCCAATTGGCATCGAGAAAACGTGGAACTCGTACATGAGCCGGCCAATCCAGGCGTTTTTCCCGAGTTGAGGTTGAGTTTTGTTCACCCTCCATTTAAGAGGGTACTCTCCACTTAAGAGCGTAAATATTACCATTCTTTCTATTTGTTGAATCACTAATCCAAACACAACAACTTACACAACCTCTCACATATATATGGGACCCATACACACTACTATATGTGGAGTCCACATGTATGTGAGAGGTTGTGTAAGTTGTTGTGTTTGGATTGTTGTGTGAATAGCATTGTCCATTTGTTGAAATGATGTGAATCCCACTACAAAATGGCATGACATCACTTTTGTAGTAAGGTCTACACCATTTCAACCAATAGGAAGGAAGGTAATGTTCCCACTCTTTTTAAGGAAGGTGAACAAAATTGCACTCAGCACCCCCGCACGGATGATCCAAGCAGTTCTGTGTTTGGTTTGGTATTTGATTTTTTTTTTGAAAAATAGTAGGGGTAATAAGTGGAGAGAGATAGAGAGAGAAATGTTGAAAGTACGATGAATCTTTTAAAAAATTCTTTTTGAAAAGGAAAGAGAACACGGCATCAATAATTTTAAAATAAAAATTGAGTGGACGCGCAAGAAATTAACTACATCCGATATGTGTAAGTGATCGATTTAATCTTTCCATTTTTCATCCAATCTTCCCAATTGTTTGCAATTTTTCAAAAATGAAAAGATCGGATTAAGCACCTACACATATCAGATGGAGCTAATTTCTGGCGAGCCCACTCGATTTTTTATTTTAAAATTATTTAACAACTTGGATCATTTGTGCGGGGGCCAAAGTGGGCCCCCGGCCCCGCATGGCCGTCGGTAGGCCTAGTCGATGGCCGGCGGTTGATTTCTCTTAGACTTTTTGCCTTTCTACCAAAACCCAAATATTGGGTCAAAACAAAAATAAAACAAAACAAAAAATCCCATCTCCAATGCTATCTATCTGCTACCCTTTTTGAGTATTACCCTTTTCCGTACTTAAATTTAGAGAGACCAAATCCGTATCATATCATTCTCAAAACATTTTTCACTCCTTCATATTTACAAATGTGTCATTTTGACTCAAATTTAGGAGAGAAATCCAAAACACTACATTTGAGTGAAAAAAAATGGGTGTATCATTAGAGATGACATACCAAAGTACGGGTTTCATTGTCCAAATTTGAATAGGGAATTGGTCAATTTTATTTCCCACCAGAAAATGCCCAAAAGGTCTACAAACTCTCAAAATCTAGAGCCTTCTATTGGGAAAAGGCTTGGGGTTATGAGGTACATGAATCAAATGTACCAAAACGACGTAGTTTAGGTGCCCTTTGTGCGGGAGCACACTTCAACATCCCCGGTTCCCTTTCGTATTTCTCTCTCACTCTCTCTATCTACAACATGCGTTCACACTATCCTCTAATTGTGGCACCGCCAATTGTCACCATGGAGAGATTCGACTTCGTCCACAAATATTCAATTTATGATGGGAACTGGGAAGTACCTATCGGCACAGGTAATGCAGTAGTTCATTTATGAAATTGATTGACATTGGGTATATCTTTAACTTGCGAGAGATACTCTCTGCATGTTTTGAGGAATTACAATTACCTTCCTACTAGTTTTACAACTCCGTGCATGCACAGAATCACGCGCTCATTATCGTGCCCATATGTGTATTCATTTGGGCAAGGGTTACGTGGTTCACGCTTGGTGATTTGAATTATCTGAAGACCATGGCTTATGATCATATATTTGTACTCCTAATTCCAGTTTTTGTAACAGCACCCTGAATAGCTGGGACATGAAGTACTGGGAAGATGTCAAATTCTGAATTTGTGCATATCCTAATTGGAATTTGAAACCAAAAGACTAAATAATTCAGCTATATGTCTACCAATTACACAGTGCCCTCGATACTGCCTGTAAATTTTGCTTGCCAGAGCATTCATGCACATTCCTGCGGTGCGTAGTATAGCAAGTGAAGCGAATGAGAATAAAAAGTGATATCAGCACCAATTGACATAAATGATCACAGGAACTACCAATCATTCATCCAACCATGTCGAAGCCATAGCACTTTATCCACGTAGCAGGAGACCAAATCATCCCGTCAGAAAAACAATTTACAGAAGCAAGCTACGAAGGAAAGAAAAAAAATAACTATACTAACCCATCTACTTTTATATTTGTTACGGATAAGTTTTTACATTTGCAGTAACATGAGCGGCAGCACCATCTTAAGAATACAGATTAACAGGAAAGAAAATTACTGGGATTCATAGTTCGTAGTACCTGCACAGCTTTGATCCATGAATCGATGTAGCATAGTTACAGGGATTCTCATGGTGGAGGATAGCATCATCACCAACAACAATGTCAGGGATGCTCCTCTCTCCCTATCACGTCACCAATAGAATTAACCACCTTTCGTTTTTGCAAACAACAAACTACTTCTTTCATGGTTGGCCGCTGCTCTGGCCTCCGATCCACACAACGCATTGCCAGCTTCGTGATTTCAACTCCATCATGAGCATCAAAGAATTGATCACTCTTAAGGCCTTCATCCACAAGTGACACAAACTTGCGCTCTTTGTAGATCCCCAAAATGTAAGACCTTTTCTCTTTTTTGTGAAGTGGCCACCACTTATGTGAGGTTCTTTTCGTGTACGCTACCCAGGCCTAGGCATAAACCAAGCAAAATGATCCTAGAAACGTACGCTCATTTATGTCATATACTTTTTTCGCGATAACCCCAAGAAGTACAATTCCAAACGCAAAAACATCTGTTTTGTCTGACCAATAACCTGTTCACACATTTCACAGAAATATCTTCAACGCCTTGAATACAATATCTTTCTTTTTTTTTTGATAAGTAAATACAATATCTAAATTGATCTATAGATACGTAAATTTTTAAATATGGAACTCGTGTCATCTCACTACAACCTATTTATGACCAGGTTCATTTATCTTATTGTTTTTAAATGTCAGCTGCCTGAATATTGTATAATTTGTATTCCAGCACAAGTTCCACTTGAAAGGCCAAATGCTAAATGAAAAACTTAACAGGATAACTTCCAATACTAGTTTTGCTGTATTAGTTGTCAACTAATAATTTTGAAGAATAGAACGTAAAGGGGACATAACTCCTACTTATTAGAAGCCACAAAATGGAGCTTCCTAAAGAAGATATGAAGGGTGATGTAAAACTACAAGAATATCGTGATCAAGATAAAACTTGGGAGGTTTTGACACTTAAATTTCTTTTAGCCAGCACTTGAGTTATAAGTGTGCTCGGGGGACAAAAACCTACAGGGTTATATAGTAATGTACAGGCTATTATGTGGTCCATGTATACGCTTGTTGTAATACAGGATGAGTGCTCTCAACGAGGTGTAAACTTTAAAGAGACAAGTTGAAGAGTTTTGAGCTCTCCTCTCTCCTATCTGACTCTGTTACACACCCAAAGAATAACAGGAAGGCACTCATGTCCCATCCCCTCCTTTTTTTCGTTACAGAATAGCAGGAAGGCTGGCCCACATTCTGTTCTTTCTTACCCAGAATAGGAGGTGTAATCTTCTTCTTGTTGCATCATGTGCAACGACATTATGAACCTACACCAACTTGCAGTTGCATAATTTATTATTGGCCATTCATCTTCTAAGCAACTTGAAGTAGAGAAGTCTCCTAATTTCCGAAGTCATTTACGCCAACTGGAGTAAAGTACACCACTTATTCCATTAACAACATATTTCAACTGACATTAGTACCCTCTTCTTTTCGCTACTGTCCCTTCTCTAGTGCTCTTCAAGAATGCAGACCAACTAAATAAATTTCAAAACCTTATATCAAATTCTACATCTATCCTGAACTTAGAGAGAGAATAACCTAAAGCAATTAAAATATACGTGTGTATGAATGTCCATAAGCACACATGTGAATTTTGAGGATACATTGGTCAATTATGATCATGAAGGTGCGTGCTGGGGGCTGGGCACTGCGGTAATAAGTTTATATGAGGACTTGGGGTTTTCCAAATAGATGATGACGCAATCAAAGTGGTCACAATCCAATACATCATGGGCTATGGCCACAATCCAATACCTCATGGGCTATCAACATCAAAGTGGTCAAAATTAAATGAGTAATAAAAGTCCTAAGAACACTGACCTTTTGTCTTCTATTACGTATGCAATCCATTTAAACCGTGATTGAGCTAAAAACATACAGCATTTACCAACTCCAGAAAAATAGTATTCAATGCCCTTTGCAAAGGCACATAGAACCTTAGAGAGAAGAACATCCAAAGAATTTTACAACAATTCAGACGACATTTAATAGAGGCCCTCTTGTCACAAGTATGCAGGATGGTTTTGACTCGAGGAGGGGAGGCAAGTTATCCTAGGAAACTTTTTGAGGTTAAATGAATGAGGTGTTGGCACTAAGACAGATATGCCATTTCATAGTTCCAGTTTAGATAACTAAAGAGTAAGTGGAACCAATCGAAAAAGTAATGACAGCAAGAATGACAACCTCGTATAGCACCTTTTAGAACTTACGGCAAGTGTGCAACCCAAATGTCAACACCAACATATGACAACTCCATAATAAGTTAAAACCTCTAAATGACAAACGACAACATCTCAAATTGATTTAAAGATCAGCGATACGAATAAACAAAAAAGTAGAATTGTATTAACTTCTGAATTTCTTGAATTCACCTCATCTGTAACAAGAAAGCAATTCCACCACATAACATGAAAGTAGTTCTACAGTTGTGTTGCAGGAATTTCAACCATATCATTTTATCACCAACCGTGGTCAACCTATGAAAGAGCCGATCTCAGACGACGACTTGGAAATTTGGACAAAGTATAGAACACACTGATATCAAATTTTTAGTTTCCTCTTCATCTCGAAGTTTGGACAAAGTATACTTTTCGTAATCCACTTCTGAGTATTGTAGCGTAACACAAGACCAAAAAGAATTAAGTGATACATAGCCATTGTCCAGTTGTGTCCTGAGTTTCAAACAATAATATTGAGATTTATCTAAAAAAAAGATCAAATTGAGACATACCTCCACCAGGGCTACGGGGATCAACATGGCCAGCACTCCCAACTTCATAATCATGGTGAGTTTCACCAAAAACTCCACCAACAAGCATACTGAAGTCAACTAATCTTGGATTGAAATTCTGCATGACAAGTAACATCCAGGATACAAAACAATTGCTCAACATTCTAATAAGGAGATAGTTGTTGAGAAGCAAATAAGTAATTTGGGTGTACCTGTTCAACCATTAAATGAGCAGAACTAATGTTGTGAAGCCAGAGTCCCTGGTCATGCAAAGATTCAAGGAGGCGTGCAAACCCAAGTGCTACCTTGATCCGAGCAATCCATTTAAAATCATCTGGTAAAAAAATGGCTAGTTAGTAGTTACCATCCATCATAACACAAGACTGGTTGAGTTCTTTCTCTTTTTTGCTTCTCCTCCTTGTCTATATGCCCTTTGAAATTATTTTCTGCTGCTGCAATTATCTATCACGACATTTTTTGCCCCCCCTTCAAATCTTAGCTAAAAAATCTTTTGATCATGTGTCTCAATTCATCAAGATCTAACTAAAAAATGGCATGACAATAATTTGTATTAACCACTAAGTAATGGTATTAGGTAATTAGATCACCTTTACGAATTAGACTCCATAGAGAGTCAACTGGTTGTAACTCATATACAACACCAAGCCTTCCATTTTCACTGCAGAATCCAATCAACTTTGCCACGTTTGGATGACTTCTCACATCTGATTCTGTCATTAGCTTGATTTCATTCTATCACATGAATCAATCATGTTATTAGGAAACAAAAACCAGTCTACATAAAAGCCAACTAAAATCAAGTAAAGAAGTCCATTGAGCCGCATACCTGCCATCTAGATAGTTGATGTTCAGCAGTTGTTGCAAATGAAGTGAACTCATTGCCCCAAATTTTCACAATAACCCCTAGTGTCTCCAAACCTTTCTGGATTTGTCCCCGGTACAGTTTTCCATATTGGGTATCCCCAACATAGTTTTCTGGGCTGAATCCCTTAGTGAAAGACTTCAAAGATTTATAGGTGTACACAACCAAATCACGACCTGGTTCCAAATCACTGACTGGTTCCATTCCTTCGAATAAATTTAAATCATATTCCGAAGTACCAAAAAAAAAAAAGTTAAATCAGGTTAAGGATAAGACAAAACCATCACAAGAATAACATACATACGGCTCTTCACATTTTAAGACAACATAATCCAAGTTTTCTCGGGACTCTATAGTTTATGCATATCCTTTCCCTCTACATTCCATACGCCTCTTCACATAAACATAGTTACGTCTAGGTTTACATAAAACCATTGTATTCTTGTGATTGGGGAGGTATACTTTGATTGAGCCATCTAAATCGATAAAATACCGACAACAAAGACTCAGAGGGAGAGGGAGAGGGAGTTACCGGTTCTTATCGCCGCCGATCGTTGCTACAGTGATTGATTGATCGATTAGAGTCATTATTAGGGCTGAAACGGACGCACTCGTGCATGGGAGCGTGTTCAATGTTGACGCGTACAAAAATCTACAAATTTTACCCTCTAATATCGTAATATCACGGGATTACCCCAAAAAAAAGCTTTAAAAAAAGTCCTGATTCCGCCACGTCCGCAAAGATTGTGTTCGTTTTGGGTCTCGAAAACTAACCCCACGATCTCCGAAAAGTCTATTATTAAATTATTACCTCATATTTTTATTTATCTATCTCTACTGATTACCCAATAAAACTCTCAAAATCCAACCCAAACAAGAGTAATTAATCTATGCATCTGTGCCTACACTCCATCTCCACCACGTAGGTTCATACACTTTCAATTGGACCTCACCACAATGTGTGGTTGAGAAGGGGTTTAGAACGCTACGTGGCGGTGCCCAAGAAACATATAATGTTTTTTCACCAAACAAATTCATAATTTTTTTGATTTGATTTGATTTGATTTTATATTTTTATAATGTTTGAGTTTAGTTTAGATTTTTTATTCTTTTGATTTCTCTTATCAAGAGAACTATTATTAATTAATATAAAGTTGACGCAAAATGAATTTTTTTCAATAAAGACAATTTTTCAGTTTTCTTATTGAAACAAATCAATAATTCATAAAAATTTGACACAAAATTATTTCGTAGTGAGTCCCGGCCCAAACCCGGCCTGGCTCGATGTTTGTGCAGCCCCCACGTGGGACCAATTTCCTATGTCTATTGGTCCTGGCGCATGTGTGAGTAGCGCCAAAATAACGGATCAATTACAGAGTCAATTTTCTGAGATAGGGCCTTCTTTAACGATTCATCTGCCGCCACTCCGATTTGACCAGCAATGCCGGTAGACGGCAGCGATACGAGCGCTGACTTGTTGTCATGGAGCCTCCTAATTAAAGGATACTGACTATATTAGACCACATTGTGCACGACAACTGTACCAGAACCTTAGCTATTGCCATGGGAAGGTAAAGTTCGCGCCGTTAAACTGAGAATGCATCCACTTTCAAGACAATCTGTGCAGGGCTGAGACGTAAAATACTAATTAATACTGTGTTTAAAGCTTAAAGACCTTCTATGCTGCATACGTGCATAGTGTAGTCCACCTCATTTTGAAGGCCGAGCACAAGTCTTCGGCAGAAAATGGGACCAAACACTGGAAGACAAGGGGCAATTGAAGAATAGGTGGTTGTGATTCTCTTAATTTATTCCAAAAAGCACACAAACGCCATCACTAGCACTACCCCAGATAAGAAGTCTATCCTCTCTTCTTTTTTTTGTTGTTGATAGGCAGCTAAGAAGTCTATCCTTGGTAGATTCTTCCCTGTATTACCATCCACTCTATGATTGTAACGCCCCGACTTTTCGGGTGTAAAATAAAAGGATTTCTTAAGAAAATTTTGCTAAATAAATATGATTTTTCAAAATAAAGATTTTGCTAATACAATCTCAAAATAGATTTACGGAATCAAAATACACTAGCTTCAGAGCTGACTCTAATCTTGATACGAATCCTAAGCATCCTTGATCTTCGTTACTGATATTCTTTCCGTGTCAAACTGCATCATCGTTGAATCTCCTCCATTGAATCCTGCGCCCTCTAGCAAATTGATCGCCGAAGCAATCGATTTGCCAGGATACAGACGTATCCGTGAGTGATAAATCACCCGATAGAATAATCCAACCTAACTACCCCTCTTACATTGTTACGACTAGCAAACAAGATAATAATGATACGAATAAGTAAAAGAAAGATTTTTCACATCAACCAGGTTCATTACTAACCATTAACCTGATGTGTGATCTAAGATCTCCCCTACTAGATCTTTCCTCCCCAACCGTTAGCCATGCTCGGTCAGCGTAGATCAACTTCTTCACTTTCATTGCCATGTGTGGATAACCTAAGTTCACGATACAATAACAAGGATGAAATATCTGCTATGAATCACAGCCCACTAAGTTCGTTTATCTTATACACCACATTACAATCATCACTTGGACACACTTGGGTCTATCAATTCATTCCACTGGACTCTCGCCAGACATCAATTTATTCCACTGGACTTCGCCAGGACATCAATTTATTACAATGGACTTCGCCAGGACATCAATTTATTCCACTCTCACTCTCGCCAGGACATCAATTTACCCGCTGGACTTAGCCAGGTTGACATCAATTTTATTTCACTTTGTACACATCGAACATCAATTTACCCTTTGGACACACGCGGGACATCAATTTACCACTTTGCCAGGACATCAATTTTATTCCATTGGACTCTTGCCAGGAATCGAATTTCTTGGACTTGGCGCCAGACATCAATTTTATTCCATCGGGCACTGGGCGCCAGAGCATCAATTTACCACTTTGGACATGCGCCAGGATATCAATTTACCACTGGATTTTTGGACACCGCCAGGACATCAATTTATCGCATCTCAAAATCACGCTGCGAGGCGACCTCTGAAAAACTTCTCAATTTATCCATTACTTAGCATCGTCTTAGTGATTTCTATATTCACAAACCACCCCCATGTCTCTAGGGTCAATCAGCATTCAAATCAAGTATCATCACAGTATTATTCTCAATAATAAATAAAACGAACAACAGACAAATCAAAACAATTATTAGACAATGCAATCACATAACTTTTTATGACTGGGCCGTTGCCCTTAATCTCGTATGGTCACAAAGTCATTAAGAATGAAAGAATTAATTAATTAAGATTTAAAAATAATTTTCTAGACTTTTGTTAATTAATTATAAGTAATTAAGTTAATTAAACACTAATTAAATACATTAATTAGGTAAAAATATTAGAATAATTATCATAACCTTAATAAAGGTCCTAACAGTCCTCTATAATAAGTTCGAATGCTAAAAGTTGGGTTTGGATGCTCACGGAATTATTTTAAATAAAAAGATTAAGTTAATAGGCAAAAGAAAAATAAATAGATAATAAATAGTTAAATAATTAAAAATATATTTATTCTAACAAAGTATCATCTTAGGACTGTAAGAAGTCTAAATCAAATTATTTGGAATTATTAACATCTTTAATAATATTTTAAAGTATTATTATCAAGAAACAACGCGTAAATAATAATAAATGGTTAATTAAATAAATAAAATTTTATTTTAATAACATATCACCTTTGAGATGTCAGACGTCTAATAAAAATATTTTGGATGTTAAAAACATTTTTTGTAAGGTCGCAATTATTTTTCATTGCATCTTTGGTTTAAAAATAAAATAAATAGCTATTAACATAAAAAAAAATATGAAATCAGCAAGTTATGATCTCTAATATGTTAGGAGTTTAGGAAAAATAGTTTGGGGATTTATAGAGTGGTTTATAAGGTTGCAATGATTTTTAGTTTACAAACGATTACACAATAACTAATAAAATTTAATTAAATAGATAGTTAAATAAAAAAATATGAAATTAAGAAGGTATGAACTTTGATGTGTTAAGAACCTATGAAAAATAGTTCAGGGGTCAAGATCTAAGTTTAGAAGATCGCAAAGCCAATTCGAAACAAAAACAAATCAGCCTTTGTTGGACTAACAAAGGAGTTCGGCCGCGAACTGCAGTTCTACTTGGTTCTGGCCAATTTCACTTGAGTGCTTAGAAGGTCGCGCCGCAAGGTAGGCATCGCTTGTTTTTTTTTCGTTTTCTCGTGGTATTCAATGTATGGGACTACGGGGGTTTATTGGGTTATGTCTATAAATCATAAATATATACTTAGAGGAGGGCTCTGATTGAATTATAGTACCTCGATGTTGAATTGTTTTTCGATCGAACTTGCGTTTTGGGAAGATGACTTGGTTTATCGTCGATTGGGAAGCCTTGGGACCGAATCGAATGGTGTTCGTAGAATCCTTGGGATTGTAGAAGAAGATTAGACGATCAATTCGTTAGATTGGTCTTGAGTCTGAAACCCACTTTTCTCTCTCTAGAACTCCATGGATTTGGAGAACCGATTTCCTTAATTACCTCCTTTCCTGGTACTTTGGTATTGGGGCGAGGAAATTTTAAGTAGAGACCACAGGGTAGCGTATGAAGTATATATAAAATTTTGATGTGGTAGGATTAAATTGAGTCCCAATCGAATTGGATTTTTGAATGGAACGTAATATAGCTCGGTTCAGGGTTCACGGAGGAGGTAGGGTCGAGTAGGAGTAGGAGAGGAAAAGATGGATGGTGTGTGTGTGCATGCATGCAAGTATTGTAGGAAAATAGAAAGAAGATATGCATGCATGTATTTAAATGCATGCATATTTGTATCTAAAGATAATAATAATAATAATAATAATAATTGTATTAGGAAAATAATTCTAATAGCATTATTAAAACAAAAAATTTGGGTCAAAATTCCGGGTCGTTACAATGATTGCCCACCTAGGTACATGATGGGTGAACCAAACCACCTTACTCCAAGACACCAGAGGGGCCTTAGCCCTTAAGTCTTGCCAAGCGGATTTAGTAGAGTAGACACCACTAGGATGCAGAGTCCAAACAACAGAATCTGTGCAGTTAGGCTTGGGATGGAAGGTAGCAAGGGTTTAAGCAGCGATATCCTGGAAGACCAAACTCCTTGGCCTAGGCCATTCCCAACTCCCATTACCAATAGCTGACTTTGGCTACCAAAGACCTGCCCAAAAAGTGAGTGAAACTGTCACTAAATCTCAGATGCAAAGGACCAAGAGGGTGCTAGTTATCCCACCATAAAAAGGTATTCAGCCTATCACCAATGACATACTTTATCCATGGTATTGAGTCCATGAAGCATTGCTGGGAACATCCATAGCCCATAGGCATTGTTCCTTAATCACATAGGTGTGAAGACATTTCACCCGAAGTTTATCTGCCTTTTGACAAACAGCCCACAAATGCTTGGCGATAGCCCATAGCAGCCTTATTCCATTCCTTCAGAACTCTGAACCCTAGACCCCCTTCGCTCCTAGGTTTGCATATAGAAGACCAGCTGGCCTTTGCCCCCGATGTTCTCATTTCAGTCCCAGACCAGAAGAAGGATTGAAGAGCAGCTTCAATTTTACTTTTTCTGAGGCAACACAAACACTGAACTCCAAAAGAATTGAATGCGCATTGATGAGTTGAGCTCTCCCGCCATAAGACAACTGTTTACTGGTCCATGATTGCACTCTTTTTAGGATCTTCTCAGCCAAAACATCACAGTCTTGAGCCCTGAGTCTAGTGCAGTAGTAGTAATTAGGGGAACACCTACGTACTTGACAGGTAGAACACCCTCTGAAATCTCAAAATGTCAGAGAAGGGCCTTCACTTGGTCAGGAACACCAGCATACACAATGGAACTTTTCATCAGATTTGGTTGAACACAAGCTTGAATGATTAATTGCTCATTCATTTGACTCGTTTATCCACCCTAGATGATTTGAGGTAGCCTTCTAAAGAGTCCCTTATTCAATTCCCTCGTTACAAATTCAGAACATCTGCTCCTTTTTAGGGACAGCATCGCCCGTGGGAGATGGAATCAACCAGATTCGTGTAGAAGTCATGGCGGAAATGATTTTCAAGGTATTATTTCTGCTTCGTTCTTGTTTAGAACCCCGAAAGGTATTGGCAATTCCATGTTCATGTTGGGAAAATTATATGATTAGGAAAATTCTGTTAGAAATTAAATGCCTAAACAAGAACAATAATCAATCAAGTAAGGCAATTCAATATTATTAGAGAAAAGATAAGAATAGCCTGTAGGGTGGTCGAGGCACGTGATGGCGCCCTCCTAAGGAATGATATACCCCCTTCTGCACGGGGTTGGATGGCGTTCTTTCCCCAAGATACAACGACCTTCAAGTTCTCTTCGGTGCAGCGAATCAAACTCACGAACCGATTGTTTCCCGACACTCGAAATCCAAATATATTGTTGTACCAAATATCAGTGTGTAAGGTTCTGTAAAGCAAGAGAGAAAGATTCCTGGCACTGTTGTGTTTTTTTAGAAGAGAAAGAGTCTGATCGTTCTTTTTTTTTTTTTTTATTAGCCGACTAGCTAGTATGTATTAGATTTATATACAATATATGCAACCAACTACTCTAATGTGTAGGAGAAGAAATAGGAGGTTAAGTAAAGGAGGGTTGTTACTTTGAGAAATTGTAGGCAGTAATCCTACTAATAGTTTACCCTGATATACAACTAATATCTAAGGAGTAAATCAAGGAGACCAAGTCCACCCGCTGTTAAACTCTAACTGTACAACATAATTCCTCCACAAACCCACGTGATTAATATTAACATAAAGTAAAATATTAAATTAAACCAACAGTTCATAGCATCAAACCAGTCCAAGACACGCATTTGAATGGCCAATGGAACTCTCTTTTCACCAAAGTACAGTTCGATGCTTTTCCAAACAAAATATGTACAGTTAATGTTTGAAATAGCAATTAGTTCTTTCAGAGGTGATTTGAATTGAATTAGACACAAGCTGAAACTTTTGATGATTAAGAATGCATTATTAATTAAACAGCACAGTGGCAATTAAACAACTCCAGAAGTCAGGGGACTGTACCTACAAAGAAGAGCCAAAATGAAACGAAATATGAGGAACATAAAGTGATTTATCATAGATTGATTCCCTGCAAAAGAAAGTGATTCCATCAATATTATGCTAACGAATTTCCATGGATGCTATAGAAATGAGCGGAAACGAGCACAGTGGGAGTTTACTATCCAAGTCTTTTGATACCTGTCTGTCAAATCTCAGCCCCTTACTTATTGGCGATCTCCCAGTCTAACCTCTGTTGTCATGCCACAGGTTTGTAGAACCTGATTCTCAAGTGAGAATGAAGTCCATCCATTGTCAAGATTATGGGCCAGAAATCAGGATATGCAAAAGCGAGGCAGTCCATCCGTTTCTTAATTGTAAGTATGCGTTCGTTGATTTTAATTTTTTTTTGGTTATGATCGTTTTTATGCAGGATCTCTGAGTTTTGTGCTCTGTCTCTTCTGTCTGGTCCTTGGTACTCTGTGTCAAAGTTCAATATTATGCTAACGTAATCTGATTCTTGAGTTCCATTATACAGGTAAAAACATTTACTTATTCTCGTTGATGATCAAAAAAGAACATCTATGGTTTTTTTTATGCCTAATCAGTAGCGTTGCCATCGTATCAATCATAGCAAGTCGTTTCAAGGTTACAAACAAGGGAGTTTCCCTTGCAGTGTAGCATACAATTGATTGCTACACTTATTACTGGAATATATATACGGGTAGAATATGGCTGCATATCCTGAGCTCTCATAAGCTAACTTGCTTGAGTAAAGCCAGAAGGAAAGACGAGAGAAATTTGCGCGCAGACATGGACTTTAGACTTTAGTTGAAGATTACCTCCTCAAAGCATTAGATATTCACGACTCACAAGGCTGCAATGCAATGATGCTTGTTATGTACCAGAATTAGATAGTGATATATAATAGAGAGCCACTATTGTAACCAAGGGGTACTCCCTTCCACTTGATTAACCTTCCAGCTTCCGTTTGATTAACCTTCCAGGCATTCTGCTATTAGTCCCAGACTCCCAATATGTTTTGCTACAATGATCCATGTCCTGGTTGCACAACATTTACTCTTCTGTAACTGTACTTCTCAAGCTGATGCCTAACTCTTCGTGTTCCTGAATTTAATCTTAGCAGTGTTAGCACATACAAAATACAACCTCTTAGTTGATCTACATAAACTTGTAATGCAAAATCTTGTGGGAATTTTTGTTTTTGCTTGTACTTATCTTGTGTTTCACTTACTCTTGATTCCGTGAATGACCCGTACTATTAGTTCTTCCATCTGATCTAAATTCAGCATATTTTGTTACTGCATTTAAAAAAAATTTAAAGTAATTTTATTACTGCATTAATAATGTTGCCATGTATTCTCCTTGTGGATACGCTGACTCGTAAGGTGATGAATATTATAATCGTCGAGGTTTCTTTTAATCCTAGTTTTCAGGCTTTCAAATAGTAATTTATATAGTTAATGGTATGATTTTCTTTTATTGTCTCAAGGCTCTCTAGAGTGAAACCCAAGGTGTTGGCCGCTAGTGTTCAAGGTCTGGGACTCACACGTTTCCTCCCTCCCAAGTTTTCAGGTTCGAAATCTCTCACTTGCGATCGATTCCTTTGGGGGCCAGTCTTTACCAAGCTTTGTTTTGGCTTTAATCGGGACCCCCCGCAAGTGAGTGGTGGGATTGGTCTCCCAAGATTAGTGAAAGTGATCAAAAAAGAACATCTATGGTTTTTTTTTATGCCTAATCAAAAAAGAACTCTCAAGGGTGGCAATTTGGTCCTCCAGGAAAATGGAAGCCACGAATAGGATCTCTGTGTGTGTGTTTTCTCCCTTGTTTGTTTTTCTCCTTCCTCTTAGATGTCTCAGGTCTTGTTTTTGATCACATCGTCATATGTTCCTATGTCACTTAGAATATGGACAGCTTACCTTTTTCCTACTTCTCAGCTGAAAGCTTGAATAAACAAATGCGACCTACAGGTAATTAGTATTTGTTTAATCCAAACTTGTCAATTAACTTGCCATAGAAGTTCAAATCGCCCGAGAAGATCAAGCAGAGTTACCCAGTAAATACATACTTTTCCAAAAGTCAGCCTCATTTTGTTAAGCAGTTGCTATCTCTATCCTTCCACATCTCTCATTCTTATGTTGTTTATTCAACCATGACGCAGATGCTCACATCATTCATTGCCAGTTTGTGTTTTTTGTATGCAGGTTTATGAGTCACCAATATACTTATAAAAATGTGCTTATGGATGTTTAGAGTCAACTGAGACCAGAAAGTCTTCTTACATGAAAAAAGAAGCATATACAGCAGCACAGTAAAAAACTAAAAACAGGGAAAAATCACATTCTTCTTGAGAGTTTCAAGCCTGTATTCTGATGGAAGAGGCCTCACTTTCCCGAAGCGTAACGTATTTGATAAAAAAACTTTCGATGTACAGTGTAAATTTTGAATCAATTAGTTCTTCCAGTTGATACCTCCTTTCCCCCAATTCGTTGGGGAATCTAAATCATTCTTAAGAGTTCTATACAGAGCAGTGTCGGAGTAGACGGCTCGCGATGAGCTTAGTCGATGCCTGTGCCTGAGACCTTTTGGCCGCTTGGGGTGGCTATTCGCTTTCTTTTCTCTCTTTGTTTCTTCGCCTTTCTCATTCTTTTCTGCCTCCTTTACTTTTTCCTTTTCACCTTCAGTAGGAACAATGTACACAAACGGCCCAACTGGGATGTCATCCATGTCCAAGATAGGTTCCAAGGTCTGGACCACATTACTCATTGTGGGTCTGAACTTCGATTGGTGGCTCAAGCATTGGTATGCCAAGGCTGCAGCCTTCTTAGCCCCTTCCCTTGAGTACTGCCCTTCCAACCTTGGGTCAATTAGCCGGTCAAGCTTCCGAGGATCCTTCAAAAGGGGTCGTGCCCATTCTACCAGACTCTGCTCTCTAATGGGACGGCTCTTGTCTAAAACTTGCCTCCCCGTTAATAATTCCAAAAAAACTACGCCAAAGCTGTATACATCGCTCAATGTTGTCAAATGACCTGAAATTTAGGTTAAAATGTGGGAAACCCCCTTAGGGATCACATATTTCACGGCTATTCGATGTATGCAAGTACAAAGATTGAAGTAGAGTAACTTGCCAGTCATGATGTACTCAGGAGCAGCGTAGCCTTCTGTGCCCATGACTCGTGTGGTAACATGCGTCTCGTCTCCTTCAGGGCCATCCTTTGCTAGACCAAAATCAGAGAGCTTTGCATTGAAATCCTGAGAAAAGGATCGCAGCCAAAATATCATAAGTTCAGAGAGGATAAAAAAAACAGACCATAAGTTCCTCTCTTGGTTGAATAACGATTTCCATGTTGAATAGGTTGTAACACATAAGGATTTCAATGAAGCTGTAGGCAGAGGGAATTACAGAGTCTAGTAAGATGTTGGAAGATTTAAAATCCCTATATATCACTGGTATCTCTTCACAGTGGAGGAAAGCAAGGCCTTTTGCAGCTCCAACCGCGATTTTAATCCTGGTTAACCATGGCAACGAAATCGAAAACCCTGCATATGTAAAAATGACTATCAAAACAATAATTACAGGCTTTTTTCTAGTATTAGTATATGCAGGTTTGTAGACGAGATAAGGGCAGGAAGTACTTCTGAACAGTTGGTTTTCTAGGTTGCCTCGCGTCATGTATTCGTAAACAAGAAGCCTATGCTCATCCTGGCAACAATATCCGATTAACTTAACCAGATGGGGATGCCTCAATTGCCCGAGGAAAATGACTTCAGCCTAGAAATCACGAAAATCAGACAATTTTCCAGGAAAAAAGAAGGGAAAATGCAAGGAAAACATGGTTGTAATGCATACCAGCCATTCCATGTGGCCTTGAGTGCCATCCACATCTAGTAACTTGACAGCAACGGGCTGAGCCTCCAAGCCAGGTCTAATCTTGTCATGGATGAACCCTTTATGAACCGGGCCAAACCCGCCTTCACCCAGATAGTTGCTCGATGAGAAGTTCTGGGTGATCAGTTTCAGCTCTTGGAGAGTGAACACATGAAGGTTCGTTCCAATCACAGAATTAGAGAAGTCACCGGCGGAAAGCGGCGAACCCGGGTTGCTCAAATCCAAAAGCGACAGCCGCTTCGATGAATGTCGCTTGGAAACGCAGCTTTTCGACTCGGGGGGTGTTTTCTTAGCCTTGAAGCAACTGGGTACGATGGTTCTCAGTGTACTCTTGAAACCCATGATGTGTGGGTCTAAAAGACAACCTGTCCTGTTGCTTAAGTTGGTGAGAAGCAAGAGTGGAGTTTTAATTGGGGTGTTTGGCTAATGAGAAAGGAAAGAGAGGAGATTATATGGTAATTTAGAAGACTTGGGGGGAAAGAAGAATCAAACAGCAAAACCTCATTTTTTTCTTACTTGCATATGCTGGTCTTGGGATTTGGTGGGTGGAAATCTTGTAGCTCTAGAAGGATGATAGAATTTTTGTTTTGGTACATAGTATCTATAAAGTACCTATCATATATAGAGTTTAATCAAAGTCAGGTTTCTATATGGGTTACAGAGTAAAATGACGCAAGGCCATGGCTTGACTTTGAATAGGTTAACGCTAAACTCTTCTGGTGGTTGGGATTGTTATTTAATTTTAGTACTATTAAATTGAGGACTGATGGTTTTTTGTTTTTCTTATGGTAAGGTCAATTTCTCCTAATTTACGCATTCTGTTTGGAAAAACTATGTATGTATATCGTCGTATATAATTTGTTGGGATTATACCGTACCCAATCCCACCCACAACGGAAGTTTAATACAAATAACAAGTACAAAGAAAGCACGCAATCTACGCAGTTGGCCTCGATACCTACTCTACGGAAGAGAGAAATTCCACTATATATGAAAAAATAGGATATAATTGCAACGGAAAATGAAAAATCACTATTGAGCTCCTAACACGATGGCTCTATATAATGTTTTTCGCTCACTCTCGCATCTTTATTTTTTCCCTCACATCAACTCTCCTCTCACCTCGTGACTGGTGTTCCCGGCAACTGTCGAAGGAGCTGCCCTCCCACACACACGTTCTTCACACAAACCCTTTTAATAGGCAATTAGCACTAAACACTCGAGTTGCCTTTTAAATAGGCAATTAGCACTCAACACTCGAGTTGCCTTTTAAATAGGCAATTAGCACTCTCAACACTCGAGGATAACCACAAATGCTCCCCCTTGGAACACAACACAACTGTGTTGCCCACTTTAATTCCCTTTGATCCACTTAATTATCTCAGCCAACACTAAACAAACTACTACGGGGCTTTTTTCTTTTCTTTTTTCAAGTAACATTTAATATGGGGAAAAACCCAACACAATTACTATGGGGACACTTGATGGAATATATCTAGCTATATAATGCCAGGTACCGCGAAAACTTACCTGAAAGTGCACCGAAAAGAGCAGCCAGTGGTTGAGATTCACTTTGATACTTGGATCCCACACATCATAAGTGAATCTCAACCGCGGGTTATTCTTTTTGAAGCACTTTCGGGAAAAGTTTTCGAGATACCTAGCATTACTCGAAATATATACTGGGAGAGCCCTTTTAGTCGCCATGTATATCCAGAGTTTATCCCTTGCTTTTCGCTTTCATGAAACCAAAACTTCCCCTGGATGGCAAGTTTTATTTACCCTGGTTGTTATGTGGAAAATGACATATTACTTGTTTTAGTCCTCATAAAATGGCAGTAACATTCTTCCGTTTGCCAATGTACACTTTTTTAGTGGGTCTATTTTTTCTGCTTCATATTCTTCCCACGTTTCAGCCCAATGAGTCACACGCACAAATATATGGCTGGTTTACACCGTATGGGGTCATCATCATAATCATGTGGGTCAAATAAAACTAGTTTTTCTCTTGCTCTAACTTAACTGACAAGGCTATGTCCACACTGGCAAAAAAATAATACTAATAATCGGGCAAGTTCTAGCTAGGTGTGTTTGCATAATTTATTTAAGAAGGACTTCGTGAAGTTTTTTTTTTTTTTTTTCCCCCCTTTCCTTTCAAAAATTCAAAGTCGTCATTGGAAGCCAACAACTTGTCCCAGTAGTCAGGCCGCGTCAACTTCCATCTCCAAAAAAGTATATCGGAGACCGCTTCTCTCAATGACTAATATGCGCGTGTTGTTGAGCCTCGATAGACTCGTCATTAGACCGACCTTAAAAGGTCAGGATGATTGAATAACCATAATTAGTGACAAGATCACCCGGTGACTTTATAAAAAAAGTTGACGAAGTACTCCATATGATACTGAATAATAATAAAAATCACATAATCCCTATTCCCAAAAAAGTGAATGCACCCCCCCTCCCGTTTTGGGTAAGCCGCGGGAAAGAAATAAGGGCGTCAGCCTCGTTCCCTTTCCCGGAGGATTCCAAATATCGTTGCCCGACTTTGAAGCAAACAGAGCTGGTCCCAGTCTCCCTCTAATCCAATTCTGATGAAGTAAAGTCTTTTCTCTGTTTGTTTGGCTGTGACTTTAGTTGTATCTCTGGCTCATGAGTCCCCATTGTTGATGCCCCGGTACCTAATCTAACGTGTCGAATGAAAAGAAGTGACCCACAGGCCTAAGAAGTCTCTTTTTTCTTCTCTTGCTAGTTTTTTTCTCTTTGGCTGTTTTCTTGATATATTGTAGTACTTTGTACCTAGGCAGTCTTGTGTTTAGTTTAGACTTAGTTGTCTGGAGGTGTTGTTTGTTTACAAAAGGAAATTGTTCTCAAAAAAAAAAAAAAAAATCATATGTAGTTTTTAGCAATTTCAGGTATGATCATTGCTGAAACCAACAAATAGCTAAGAGAAAATAAGGTGTGTAGTATTCGAACGGGAAAAGAAAATGACGGTAAGAATCCTAACCGCGTAAATGCAAAATACTGGCATTAATCAATTGCGCTCCATATATGGTCCCCCACAACAAAGAGTAATGCAATGATCTACTATGAAGCACATTGGATTTGGATTCGTTGAATTCTCTTGTTCGAATTTCCAGAGAAAGAGGAAAGAAAGAAAATACGTGAAAAAATTTCACTTCTACTCATTTTGGGATTTTGGATTTGGATTCTCTTTGCGCATATTCTCCAATAAAAAAAAAATTCTCAATTATTATTCTCGTTTTTCTATCTATCTCTCTCCACTCATTACCCGAAATCTCAAAAATCAAAATCCCAAAACAAACATGGTCAAACTGATCTTTCTCTGATTTTTTCTTTGAAAAATGAACAAAGGAAATTAAAGTAACTATTTTTTCCATCCATTTTCCTCTTAATTATTTTCTTTGTCTTTTTCTTTCGTTCTTCAAGGTCCAAACACACCCTAAACGCATATGATTTTTGCCTTAATAATTTTCTCCTTTTTGTGTGAATTTACTTTAATTGCATCATGCATGCATGCGTCATGTGTGGAAAAAAAAAAAAAATGGATAAGGATGAAAGAAAGTAAAACCATTGGGGGGTCGTGGGAACAATCTAATTAACGAGTCTACATGGGAAACAAACCGAAGACTCTGAAACTACTCCCCTGTTTTTTAATTTGTACAGTAATTTTTATTATTTTACTTTTTCCCTGTGGTGAAAAGGATGCATCAATTTTTCAAAGGACCAATGATTCAAGATCTTCACAATCAAGCTTGGACCAATGATTCAAGATCGTCACAATTAAGCTTTAGAATCTTGAGGTTGGTAAGGAAAGTTGGCCTCCGGTAGAGGGTTTTCGGGAATGAAATTTTTTTTTTTTCCCCGACCGTCAGGGTATTTGCGTCAGCTTATCTTTCCGGTCTAGTCAAAGTTAAATCACTCACGCCGGAACTAGAAAAATCACAAGAAATTACTTGCGATCTGATTCCAGAAATCAAACCCGAAGAATTTGTAGAGAAAATGACGGCCCAGGTTCATGTTTTGATAATTAATGGAGTACCCGCCAAGAACAATTTCAGCATTAACAAATATTCTCGGCATAATCTTGACGTGTATTATTTATCAAAACACGTCATTGGCCGTCATTTTCCCTAATTTGCATAGCCAGCAAACCCAGTAATCAATCGAACTCACCCTTGGGCTCTGGGGATGGATTTGCTTCTCAGTTTTCAACTTTTCATGATCATAAACGACCTAGTTTGGGTCCCTCAAAAAAAACGACCAGTTTGCGAGACTAGCGGGTTGCTTCAAAATAGGAATAATACTCCGTAGATTTATATTGTGGAAACAGGTGAAGATTCAAATCGTTTTATGCATTGTTCTCTTTCCAATTCAAAAAATTCTCCCTAAATTCTCTCGACTTTCAACATTTTTCTCTCTATCTCTTTCCACTTATTACCCCTACTATTTTTCGAAAAAATTTCAAATTCCAATCCAAACACAGCATAAGTTTATAAAATTCGTCAACCAATACATGATAGATTGGGTGCGCGTCATTTTACACCCAATGACATACTAGCAATAAATTCTCTTTGCTTTTGATTAAAAAAAAAAAAAAATCATTGAATGAGAGGCGGGCCCAAATCCTAGGCAATTAAGGCGAAGGTGTAAGGCCTCCATAAAACGAGTTCGTTTGGTCACACTAAAATCCTTTATGTGCACCGCTGTTAATCAATGGCATTAATCAATTGCGCTCCATGGGCCCCCACAACAATGAACAATGTAATGATCTACTATGAAATACATTGGATTTGGATTAGTTGAATTCTCTTGTTCGAATTTCCAGAGAAAGAGGAAAGAAAGAAAATACGTGAAAAAAATATCTTCTGTTGTTCATTTTGAGATTTTGGATTTGGATTTTCTTTGCACATAATCTCCAATAAATTTTTTCTCAATTATTACTCTCATTTCTCTGTCTATCTCTCTCCACTCATTACCCAAAATCTCAAAAATCAAAATCCCAAAACGAATACGGTCATTTAAAGAGGCTGATTTTTCTTTGAAAAATGAACAAAGGAAAGTAACTATTTTTTCCATCCATTTTCCTCTTTATTATTTTCTGTCTTTTTCTTTCGTTCTTCAAGCTCCAAACACACCCTAAACGCATTTGATTTTTGCCTTAATAATTTTCTCCTTTTTGAGTGAATTTACTTTAATTGCATCATGCATGCATGCGTCATGTGTGGGGAAAAAAAAAAAAAAGGATAAGGATGAAAGAAAGTAAAACCATTGGGGGGTCGTGGGAACAATCTAATTAACGAGTCTACATGGGAAACAAACCGAAGACTCTTGACTACTCCCCTGTTTGTTAATTTCTAGTAATTTTTAAATTTTTGTTCCCTGTGGTGAAAAGGATGCATCATGTTGTCAAGGGACCAATGATTCAAGATCTTTACCATCAAGCTTAGAGAGAGATCATTGCTTTTATACGGCAGAAGTCATTGGTTTGGTTCAAATGCAATAGTCATTGATTCATTGACACTATGGCCTCTAGGAGAGGGCTTTCGGGAATTTTTTTTCTCTGACCGTCAGGATATCTTGGTCAGCTTATATCGACCGCAACTAATCATCTTTCTGGTCTAGTCAAAGTTAGGTCATTCACGCCGGAACTAAAAAATTCACAAAAAATTATTTTCTTCCGATCTTACTCCAGAAATCAAACCCTGATAATTTGTGTTGAGAGCTAACCTACCAATCAATCACCATTGGGCTCCGGGGATGGATTTTAGTTTTCAACTTTTCATCATCATAAACGACCAAGTTTCTATTCAAAAAAAAAAAAAAAAAACGACCTAGTTTGGGTCCCTTAAAAAAACACGACCAGAATGGGAGACTAGCAAGTTGCTTCAAAATAGGAATAATACATTAATTGTGCATAAATGTGAAGATTCAAAATCATTTATTAGTTGAGAAAATCTTGTTTACAGAACAGCAATAAATAAGTGTTTACGGAGCTCAATCTCGACCGTCCAAACACTTTTAGATGATCCGGATTTTAAAAAAATTATTCGCGTGAATGGTTAAACTATTCTAGCGACTAGATTTTTTAAAATTCAGACCATTAATTGTCGAAACGGACGGTTGAGATCGCTCAAGTCCGTAAAAAGCCGTTGTAAGTAAATAAATTTCTCTCTTGGTAGTTTATAGAATTCGTCAACCAATACATGATAGATTGGGTGCGCACCATTTTTACACCGGATGACATACTAGCAATAAATTTTCTTTGTTGTTAAAAAGAAAACAATCATTGAATAAGAGGCGGCGTCAAATCTTTGGTCGCACTAAAATCCTTTTATGTGGCACAGCTGGTCTACGGTCGTAGTCTTTCTTGTTAGACTTTAGCCTTTTTGTGTATTCCTTGCCTCCTTGGTCATTGGTCACACAATACAAGTACTCCATCAAATAAGACTTTAGCCGCTAAAGCTAACTCAAATGGTTAGTTCGGTTAGTTGGTGGGTTCTCTTTCCGCACAATTTATCAGGGTTTGATTTTTGGAGTCAGGTCGCAAGAAAGTAATATATATAGCTATAAAACTCGAATGCTAGGAACGGAGGTGACTGACATTAATGACGGAAGAAATTAAATGGACTAAAATAATTTACACGTTTATACGAAAATGAGTGTTTGACGGGTTCATGCGGAAATGAAGTATGACAAATATAGGGACGCAACTAATAGATAAAATTGACATTTGTAATCAAGCATAACATTACAATAAAATTATATATGTTTGAGCTAATTTGATTGAAAAAATCCAAATGTGATCACGAAGGCGTCCAACGATTGTGAGTGAAAAGAGTATTTAACACGTGTGTATCCGATGCTAGTCGACTAAAACACCATAGCATTTATCAGAGGCATTAATTAATTCCTGTGTCCACCTGAGTGCTTGTTTGGAACCGATGGAAACAAGTGTTTGTCAGATGCGCGTAAACCGGACTAGACACCTCTAACATTTTAACGAGAAAAAAAAAAAAGAAGTAGAGTCAAAACCGAGGCAGGCCGGTCCAAAATGGCGCCTGGTTCGACATAGAATTCGAAATAAAAGAAATGTTCTCATCCTGTTGTCTAAATTCTAAACAAGAAAATCACCCATTTTTGACCACCTAGTATTTCTCGAACATGCATGTATTTACACAGCCCGGCAGGAAAAATTGAGTCCTTTTTCCTAATTCCAAATTTCCAACCCATATCCACATTAAGTCATTAATTGTGCATTGAATGAACTCCCTACAACTAAATAAATTATTTTCTTTCTTCTTCCACTGAAAATGGATATACACAAAAAGATTTTACATACTCCAGAAACCCACAGCAGTACAGCACCGACGTCATCGCTGAAGCTAAGGCTCCTCCAATTTGTACTATGAGTGCTAAATTCGTACTCTGAAAGAGCTAAAAAATAAGTTTTGCTCTACCGGGCAACTACAAAAGACTTGAAACCCAAGTATCAAGCCAATCATTTTTAGGTAAAAAAATATTCGGGCCAGTTCACAGGCATTTTTCCGTGAACCAACCACTTGAACGTGACTGCTAGTTTCTTTCTAACTTTTTTTGGGTGACCATTCAACAAGTAACCAGGAAAAAAGATTACCAAACAAAGGAGAGAGAGATGGGTGGGATGGATGTAGAATTCAATTGGGTTTTCTTGCTCAGTTGATGTCAGGCCCAATCGGGCTTTTTGTCTGATTTCAGTCCAGCCCAAAAGGTGTAGGAATGTCAAAGGTGGACATCATATGGGCCTAGAATGGTGGCCCTTCCATATATGCCCATATATGCTCAGTTTACCGAGGAGGCCACAACAGGCAAACAGATTTCGGTACTGCTTGAACCTACTTGCAAAGACTTGAACACTGAACGAGACGGACGTCGTTAGCACGAATCGAATACAAGACATCGTGATTTACAGTGGATCTAGTAATGACCTTCAACACGGCTGGACTATCCTAACACGAATAGGCTACTAATGTTAGTGGTGGCTGTAACGATCCGGATTTTTGACCCAATTTTTTTTTATAAAAATATTAAAAGGTATCAATTAATTCTGAAAATAATACTTTCCTTATTTATTAATTAGTAGATAATTACAAAAAAAATAAGTATTCTATCTAATTACCTCTTAAAAATTATTTTGTCATTATATACATACATATAAATGCATGCATGCACGCCTATATTCTCCCTCACTCTCCTACTCAATCTCTACCTCCTCCATGACCCAAAATTCGTGCGTAATTCGTCCATGTAAAAACCCGATACCGTTAGGACTCGTTTTAATTCGAAACTCATCCAATTCTCCTATATATATACACTACTCCGACCCTAGGGCACGCACATCACCCCACCACGTTCCACGGAGCCAGAGAGAGAAGAAAAACCCGAGAGAACCGAGCTTTAATCCATAGAATTTTAGAGAGAAAAAGAGAGAGAGAAAAGTGGGTTTCGAGGTTACGTTCGTCCGAGATCCAAATTGATCGTTTGAAGTATTTTTCTCAGTCCCAAGGATCACCGTAGATCAACCAATTCGGCCCCGAAGATCCCCGATCGAAGGAATTGAAGTCGTCTTCCCCAAATTCAAGTTTTCGATCGAAAACGAATTTAATCCAAACCAAGGTATTATAATTCAATCCGAAGCCTCCTCTAAGTATATTTATGATTTATAGACATTACCCAATAAGCCCCGTAGTCCCATGCATTGAAAACAATCAAGAAAAAGCAAAAAAAACCAAAACTGTACAGCACCTTGCGGCCGCAACCTGCGGGTTTCCAGCCGCAAGAACCAGAGCCGCGGACCTCGCGGGCCGCGAACTCCACTTGGCCGACCGTGCGCGTGTTGTTGTTTCCGTTTCGAATTGATCGTGCGACCTTTTAAACATCGTATTTGATCCCGAAATTTTTATCCTAGGTTGCCCATACTCTAAAGATCATACCTTGTTAGTTTCATATTTTTTTTTATTTAATCTGATATTTATTAAATTTTTATTCGTTATCTTGTAACAATTTACAAACTAAAAATCGTTGCAACCTTATAAACTATTCTATAAATTCCCAAACTATTTTTCCTAGAGTCCTAACATATTAGAGATCATAACTTGCTAACTTCATTTTTTTTTATGTTATTAGCTATTTAATTTATTTTTAATTAAAGATACAAACGAAAAATAATTGCGACCTTACAAACAATGATTTTAATATCCAAACTAGTTTTGTTAGACTTCTGACATCTCAAGGATGATATGTTATTAAAATAATATTTTATTTATTTCATTAACCATTTATTATTATTTACGCGTTGTTTCTTAATAAAATTACTTTAAAATATTATAAAAGATGTTAATAATTCCGAATAATTTTATTTAGACTTCTTACAGTCCTAATATGATATTTTGTTAATGTAAATATATCTTTAATTATTTAATTATTTATTATCTATTTATTCCTCTTTTGTCAAATTAATTTAATTCTTTTATTTAAAATAACCCCACGAACCTCCAAACCCAACTTTTAGCACTCAAACTTGTTATAGAGGACCGTTAGGACTCTTATTAAGGTTATGATAATTATTCTAATATTTTTACCTAATTAATGTATTTAATTAGTATTTAGTTAATCTAATTACTTAAGAATAATTAATTAAAGCCTAGAAAAATTATTTTAAATCTTTATTAAATAGTTCATACCTTATTAATGATTTTGTGGCCATACAAGATTAAGGGCAACGGCCCAGTCATAAAAAGTTATGTGATTGCATTGCCTAATATTTGTTTTGATCCGTCTGCTATTCGCTTTTGATTATTATTGAGAATAAAATTGTGTCGATGCTGGATTTGATTGCTAGATTGGACCCTAGAGACATGGGGTGGTATACGAGATAGAAATCACTTAGACGATGCTAAGTAATGGATAGGTTGTGAAGTTTCTTTCTTTTTAGAGGATTGTTTGCAGGCGTGATTCTGAGATATGATGAGATTTGTGGTGAGAAAGTATACAGACGTTGTTATTGTTAAGGGAAAAGGAAACAAATGAAAGTCGTGGGCTAAGCAGGACCTCGGGGGTGGCCTAACAGGACCTCGTGTGATCGGGGGTAGCCTGAGTAGGACCTTGAGGGCAGCCTGAAAGACCCAGTGTCGCTAGGGTGGCCAAGCAAGACCTCGGGGGTGGCCTGACAGGACCTCGTGTGATCGGGGGTAGCCTGAGCAGGACCTTGAGGGCAGCCTGATGGACCTAGAATTGTGAGAATGGCCAAGCAGGACCTTAGGGGCAGCCTGACAGGACCTCAAGTATTGGGGGTAGCCTGATGGACCTAGGATTGTGATTTGAAACTGGCGGGTAGTCCAGTGATATGATTTGAAACTGGCGGGTAGTCCAGTGATGTCTGTGATGATTTAAAACTGGCAGAGTAAGCCCAGTGATGATATAAAACTTGGTAAAGTGAGCCCAAAGATGTTTTCTGTTGATAAAACCTGGCGGTGGTCCAGTGACGTTTTATGTTGATAAAACCTGGCGATAGTCCAGAGATGTTTTCTGTTGATAAAACCTGGCGGTGGTCCAGCGATATTTTGTGATGTTAAAACCTGGCGGATGGTCTAGTGATGTTTTGTGATGATGTCCTGGCGAGAGTCCAGTGGAATAAATTGATGTCCTGGCGTGTGTCCAGTGGTGAATTGATAGACTGGCGTGTGTCCAGTGATGATTGTGATGTGGTATATAAGATAGCGAACCCTAGTTGTGATTCGGGCATGATAAGCTAGCCGCTTGTTGTAGTATTGTAACTTAGGTTATCTACGGCAAGAGGAAGTGATCTCATGGGACCGAGCATGGCTAGCGGTTGGGGAGGAAAGATCTCGTAGGAGATTTTGGATCACACGTTAGGCTAATGGATAGTAATGAACTGGTTGACGTGAAAAATCTCTGTTTTACTTATTCGCATCATGATTATCTTGTTTGCTTGCTATCTAATTGTAAGAGGGTGGTTGGGTTGGATTATTCTATTGGGTGATTTATCACTCACGGATACGTCAGTATCCTGGCAAATGCTTCGGCGATCAATTTGCTAGAGGCGCAAGATTCAATTGAGGAGATTCAACGATGATGCGATTCGACACGAGTAACGAGGATCGAGGATGCTTAGGATTCGTATCAAGATTAGAGTCAGCTCTGAAGTTGGTGTATTTTAATTCCGTAAATCTATCTTGAGATTGTATTAGCAAAATCTTTATTTTGGAAAATTATGTTTATTTAGCAATATTTTCTTAAGAAATTATTTTATTTTGCACCCGAAAAGTCAGGGCGTTATAGTGGCTAACATCTATCGGTCGTATTTTGTGGTTCATTCTAATAACTTTCTTAAGGGTTGATTGAAACCTGATAAACTAAAACCAACTTGCTATTGACTTTGTACGTATGACAACAGTTAAATCTTCATGTCTTTGTGGTACCACTCGATCGCGTTGTACATTACATAGAAATTCAGTGATTCATAACTTGAATCATTTACCTTAATTTGGTCCAATCATTTTAATTAGCATCAAGATCGAAGGCATTCTACAACTCTCGTGACAAACTTTTGAGCAAGAAAATCTGTTTATTGGCCTACTTGTCAATCATAGATTTACCCCAATCAGCTTGCACTCTTGGATTTACGCACGCATGACGCATTCACGTGTGCAATTCCCGTCGGTAGCCCTCCAAGTTTTTTTTCCCTAGCTTCTTTTAGTTCTTTGGTCGAATCCTAAGCTGCTCACGTTTTATTGAGTCGTTATATAGTCGTTATTACATTTTTCAATTGAAGTTGTATGAAAACAATCGTCTTAATTATTTCAAGAAATTAACAAGTTTTGGTTAAGATTAACATATCCGGAGATGCCCCACGGAACCCTCACAACATCCGATGATTCGTAAGTGTCGTTGAGCGTTTCTTGAATGAAACATTTTTGAATGATTAAAAAAAAAACACAAAACTCACAGCGTGGAGTCAACTTAGAGAAATATCAAAACTCAAAAGCATCAAGGAGCCGTACTTGATCAAACAAGTTAGAGCCGTTTTTTCCCTCTGACTGGCTTAATATTCGTAACTTAATTGCCACTTGTCGGTTGTAATTTTGCGAGAAACTTGTGACTGTAGGCAAGAAAGTGCGGCTGGGTTGAGGACTTGGTAGGAATCCAGTTCCAATTTGTCTTCTAAATGTGCGTCAGTAATACTAGCACTATACTTCGCTTCTCGAAAGCTATGCTATCAGCGAGAGAAATTCCGACTATCATACAGTAGGAGTACTGGAATAGTGGCGGAGTCAAGAATTTCATTCCGAGGGGCCGGGCACCTCTTTTCAATCAACCAATGATCATTATTGCGGTTCCCCAACTGAATGTTCGACTTTTATTTTGAAAAGCTAGAAGATGAGTTGGATGGACTAAACATGTCAAATAAAGTAGCAATTTGTTATTTGCTTCCCTGAAATAAGCATTTAATTCTTTAAGGGGTCCATTGATTTGGTTGGAAACACATGACGATGAGCCCTATGCCCAAAATTTCTAATTTTTCTAACATTTTTTGAGTAGGTGTACCAAAAATAAAAGGTGTAGGGGATAAATTTTCAGGGGGCACGTGACTCCCTTGGGCCTATGCTCGTTTCGCCAGAGTAGGAAGATCAAGTTTGTATCTAGTTTGGTTAGCTTGAGGTTTTTCCATGTGTGTAGGCCGAACACATTAGGACTGGAGTATTAGCGGAGTTCACAACAAATCACTTGGACCCAATATACATTAAATGACTTTATATACACTTAAAATACTAAGCCTTATAAGTGAATGTTTATTAAGGTCCAACTATTTTTTCTATTTTTCTGATATGGAACTCAATTTTTCACATATATTCCAAACAATCTCCCCATTGCGTAAATCATGCATTGACCATTGGGCCTAGCTTCCAGCCACCTGCCGCATGCACTATGGATTTTTCTTGCTTCATCGAGAGTTACAATGGATTTTTCCACTTCTCTGAAAGTCTTTGTGTGCCCACAATCACCGACACTTCTAGGAGAGTCCGTCCATAGATCGTCAGCTATCGGCTCTGACATCATTCATTGGAAGTCTTTTGCCTGAGGTTTTTCCATATGCGTGTAGTGGAAAGCCGTCGGGGAGTTCCCACAGAGTTCACACCACTTTATCTAAACCCAATCTACATTGACCTACATATATTCACTTAAAAAGCTAAAGTTGTAAGCGGTAAGCCACCCAATGGTATATTAAAATCCAAACTCTTTTCATTTCTCAGACATGGGACTCAATTTTTTACACGTTTCCACAAACACTTTCACGCTTGTACTTATCAAAAAAAGAAACACTTTTACGCTCGTTTTCACATTCAATAAATCTAGAACCACACCGAAGTTACAAATCCATTTACGCACCCACACATCACCCTACACATCTAGGAGTGTGTGGAGTCCACACACTTATGTGTATTTTGGGTATGTAAATGGACAGTGCGTGTAGAACTTGCACATTTTATGTGAACGGGCGTGTAAATGGGTGTTTGATTTAAGCGTTGTACTAGTAACATTTTTGTTCCTCATATTTAGCTGGCTTAGAATGTGACAGCTCGGAACGACTACCCACTCTTTGGACAGTCTCAAAAGAAAGGTCAATTTGGCTGGTTCACAGTTGTGTGCCGTAACAGCGGACCATGTGGCGGTATTGGGGTAGTCATCGCCCGCCACGTGCTTGTCGGGAGCTACCTACGAGCCGAATTCGGAATCCACACGTCCTTGTCACGTGCTCCCGGAGGAGAAAGGGAGAGAGAGATTTAGGCTCCGTTCCGAAACGCGAAAAAGCTGCTTATTTTTTAAGAAGGTAATTTTAAGCTCAAAAATAATGTGTTTACGCAAATAATTTTTCTACCACTATGAATCTTATTTGATAGATCTCATCAAGATCTTTAATACGGTGCAAAAAAAACAACAAAATTATTTTTCGTTTACATTATTTTTTAGTTTGAAAATGTGAAATAAGCTGTTTATTTTTTAAGAAAATTTCTGAAACGGGGCCTAATTAGATTCATTGAATTGAATTGTTTACGTGGAAGGAAGCTTCAGTCATCACTATATTTTCCCCATCTTTTTTGACTCAGTTTAAATACTAGTAATAATATCCTCTATTTATTCTGTTCAAAATGATATATAAGCGCTCACGCTTTCGTTCTTCGCACTGCACTCGCACTCTTTATTATTGCTTTCGCAAATTGTTGTACTTTTTTGTTTTTTGATCCAAAAACTACGCCTCAAAGGCTTTCATTCTAACAGAAAATAGCTCAAAGGCTGAACAAGAACCGAGTCCGAAGCCTGCCTCAACAAACGGGGCTATCCATAGGGACCCGATAGAAATCTCTCGAATACAAAAGGCCAAACCCTTAACAGGCAACGAACGATCCGCGCAGGGACCAACAAACAACACCAAACCAGTACACAACCTGTTAATACAAATGAAATTGAAAAAACAGCTAAAAGCCCGAGGGCCACCGAAAACACCGCCGGACACCAACTTCTAATCTCGCCGGCGGATTCCAGAGGTTTCCGAAGGCGGCAAAAGGCCCAGAAAACAACCCAACACCGTCAAATTGTTTGACTTTAGAATATATATTTTAAAGAGGCTTTTACGGTTGCTCTTCCAGTCAGGCACCGATACACTAATTACGCAACTTAGCCCTGTCATAATTGGCTTTTGTCAAACTTTAGGCGTGTAGGAAACTCGGGCGTTGAAAGAAAGACGGAAACAAAGAAAAGAAAGAACGGAGACAAGCCTCAAAGAGAAAAAAAAAAGTGTGCGCACTTCCATCTCTCCTCACTGTGTAACTTGAGTTCTTTTGATTATTTTCTAATTATCTCTTCGAAAAAACAAGAAATATTTATTGTTTGCTCTTTTTTTTTTTTTTTTTTTTATCAACAATATAGAGATATAAATAATTTAATTATTTACATCTTTTTAAGTTTTCTCTAGTCCTTATCTATGTTCTGTCGACATCCTCCCTTTTCTTTCACCTTCCTTGATATTTTTGAACTTGGGTAATAGATTTGTACAGAAAAGTTTAGATGGATAAGAATACAGCATGCTGAGACAGATGATTTTTTTGTAATAAGATTAACAAGTGGGAAGAAATCGATATTCAAAAGGCATGCCACTAAAGCAACCCACGAAAGACGAAGTGATTACTGTATATATTATTCACCCTTTCTTGAGTATTTGCATACGTGAAGCTCCGAACCATTTACGTAGCGACAAGTTTTCGTCGCCGACATTATCATTCATTTTTGTTAGATGGTTGAGAGACAAGGAGTGACACACGTTGTGGTGTGGTGATTTTTTATTTGTGAAAAGTACCACATGATACGTACTCCGAAAGTATCCAATAATTGGCCCAAGACATTGAGACAACATGCAAAGAAAAAATATTCAAAAAGTTGAAGCCCACAACTTCTTTCTAGTGAAGTTGGTTGTCTCATCCGGAGGCGGGGGGCCTGCTCCCCCTTGGGGGGAGAGCAGGGTCTTGCTGCGCCCCTTTTGGGGCCCACCCCGGGCTCCAAAATATGCAAAAATCGCTTAATTGGTTATCTTTAAGTGCCTTATCGGTACTGTTATAACTCTCGGTCAAATGGATCCGAAACACTGAATCAAATCCACTTGAACCCATGGACCGAGAGTTATATGGGTTCCGATCAGGCACTTAATGATATCCAATTAAGCTGATTTTTTGCATGGTTGTTCTACTCGACGAGCTCTACAAAGTGAACGATCCCGATCATATTTTGGAGCCCGGAGTGGGCCCCAAAAGGGGCGTAGCAGGACCCTGCTCTCCCCCAAGGGGGAGCAGGCCCCCCGCCTCCGTCTCATCCTCCCTCCACAGTGGAGGCGGAGGTTCGAGCCTCACGGGAGACGAATTTGGGGTTTAGGGCTATGAACAGGCTATAGACAGCCTCTGTACCCCTGTTGACTAACATATAAACACCCCGCTAATGTATAAAAAATAGGGAAAAAAAAAACTAGCTTAAGATTAAAGAAATTATAATGTTCTCCGTTAAATATGACTAGGAGCTCCAATCGTGCAAAGCACGAATGCCATGCCCGTCAAAGAAAAGAAGTTATGTTTGGGGGCAATAATTTTTTTGAGTTTTAACTGCATATATAGTTAGAAGCAGTTAGTAATAATTACGAAGGCATAACATATGCATTGATTAAAACAAGAAGGGCATTAGTTTTTGCTAGCATAGGAAAATTACATATTGTAAAGAGTAGCAAAATCGTAGAAATCCCGAGGCAAGTTTGAAGTGGTCTTTCAGGATTTTTTCCTTCTCACAAATCCCTAAGAAAGTTGTAGAATCAAATGTCTCTTAGGGCTAATCAACGAGAGTCCTAGAGTCAAAATTTAATTATGACCCATTAGGATATAATGATCAGAGAACTAAAATCTTTCAACATTTCTCTCTCTATCTCTCTCCACTTATTACACCTACTATTTTTCAAAAAACTTTTCAAAATCCAATCCAAACACAGTATAAATAATTTTTTCAAACCTATTTATACCATTTATATATTAAAAAATATGGATAAAAAATTAAGTGTTCCAAATTTCAATCCGTTTGAGCCGATGGAAAGATTTTAGTTTTTTGATAATTTTATCCTAAATGGTCATAATTAAATTTTGACTCTAGGACTCTTGTTGAATAGCCCTAAGAAAGTTGTAGAATCAAATATCTCTTAGGGCTAATCAACGAAAGCTCTAGAGTCAAAATTTAACTATGACCATTTAGGATAAAATGATCTGAAAACTAAAATCTTTCCCTCGGTTAAAACGGATTGAAATTTGGAACACTTAATTTTTTAACCTCTTTATATAGTTTTATATATTAAAAAATATGGTTAAGAAATTAAGTGTTCCAAATTTCAATTCGTTTTAACCGGTGGAAAGATTTTAGTTTTCTGATCATTTTATTCTAAATGGCCATAATTAAATTTTGAATCTAAGACTCTCGTTGATTACCCTAAGAGATATTTGATTCTACGAGGCCAAACACTTATTATGACCATTGAAGATAAAATGATAAAAAAAAAAAACAAGATCTTTCTACCGATTCAACCGGATTGAAAATCGGAACACTAAAATAATGTTAATTAAATAAAAAAAGAAAAAGATACATAGTATAAATATTATTAATTAAATAAACAAAAAATAAGAGAAAATAGCCATAATTAAATTTTGAATCTAGGACTCTCGTTGAATAGCCTAAGAGATATTTGATTCTATGAGGCCAAACACTTAATATGACCATTAAAGATAAAATGATAAAAAAAAAAAAACAAGATCTTTCCACCGGTTCAATCGGATTGAAAATCGAAACACTAAAATAATGTTTTAATTAAATAAAAAAAGAAAAAGATACATAGTATAAACATTATTAATTAAATAAAGAAAAAATAAGAGAAAATGGCTTCAGATATAGGTGGCTAGAAATTAGGGCCACTGGTAATATGGCAGAAATTAAAGGGCAAATTGGTCCGAAATTGGAAATTGTCCTTTGGAAAGATTCCTAAAACTCCTCCTTTGTATATAGGAGAGATAGGAGATAGGAGAGATAGGAGAAGGAGGAGGATATGATACTATTGTCCAAAGACCGAAAGACAGAGGAATCAGTTTTCTTCTTCTTGTTGATCTCTTAATCATGGACAAGTGAGATCTGAATGAGCTGAATTGACTGTTTAAATTAATTTACAATATGTTTTAAAACCTTGAGTCTTTTCACGGGATGAAATAAATGAGGTGAATTAAGTTTTAATTGAAGTGATATTGAACCGATCTCAAGTAACAATATATCCAGTTTTATGAGTTTTGGGAAAAAAAATATTCAAGATATTGATTTATTTACATAATGAATTGAATCGAACTAATCAAATAAACACGAGTTCAAAATTCTTTTACCAGCCCTAACGTTCAGAGTAGTTTAATCTGTTTTCAAACACGTGAATCAGATTCTAAAATTAATAAAAAAGGTTTAAAAACATACTTTCGAACGCAACTATATCCAGAGTCATTCAATATATGTGTGTCCATGTCCATTTAATTGTTTAGAGTAACATTATGTCCGAGATTGTGCTTTAAAATTGAGTTCATAGTATTGCTCATGGTGGAGTATTTAATTTTTGGAACGACGGATGGTGCTGTGCAGCAGGGCATACAGTATTCAAATATTATACGGTGGAGATGAGATTTGTACTGTTGAATTGAACGGACAACTCGGATGGTGCACCCTCTGGTTTGATCAAGGAATTATAACTAGATTGGCTAAGCAAAAGATTAGCAGAAAACACGCTTTTCTGTTATTTCAGGAACACAGCAAGAGGATCACCAAAAAAAAAAAAAAAAAAGGGCACACAGCAAGGACTTCCCCGTAATTCGACATCTCCTTTGGTTGTCGGCCTTGAATAATAACCAGAGAAATGGACGTTGAAGAAAGAAAAAAAGAAGAAACTTGAAACTTCCTCTCTCTCTCTCTCTCTCTCCAAAATTCAAAGCATCCTCAACTCCCTTTCTTGTACTACTTTTTCTTCCCCCTCAAAGACCAAAGCTTTCTTTCACTCAGATCTCTATTTCTGTATCTATATCTATATATATATAAAGGCTTCTACATACTGTATTCAATTCCCTTCTTCCCTTTCCGTCTTCACAAATCAGAAACTAGGGCTTCAACCAATCCCTGATCTAATCACCAATTCTCCTTTTTCTGAACCCTAAAAAATCCCTTATTCTGTAAACAAATTCGTAAATTTTCGAGCTTTGAGCTAATTAACCTCAAAAGAAAATCCACCGTTGTAAAAAATCATGGTGGTACCGGCCATAGCACTGTACTCCACCCCGCCGAGCACCGTGTGCTCCCCGCCCTACGACCTCGAATCCACCGGCCGATCTCCGCCGTCCGCCTCAAAGCCGGCCGTCGGCGGCCTCACGTGCCTTTTCTCGTCGCCGCTGCCGTCGGTGAAGCACGACAGAGGCAATGAATTGAGCGCGACGTCGTCGTTTCGCTCTTCCAATGGCGGCAACGAAGAGTTCGCATCCCCGTGGCACGACAGAGGCAGCGAGTTCACCGCGACGTCGTCGTTTCGCTCCTGCTACTCCCCGTGGGGATCGTACTCATCTCTGAAGCGCGATCACAGCCCCGCGTCGGTTTTCCATGGCCCCACCTCGTGCAGTAGCAGTAGTAACCTATCATCATCATCATCTCTACCGTTGAGAATTGGGCGCGAAAAGATTTCTAGTTACAGTCATAGTTTGTTTAGTGGGTTTGTTACGCACGCGTTAGGGTCTTGTGTGGATTACGATTTGAGTAACGATTCGACGTCGGTGATGAGGGAAGAACTGCCGTTTAGCATGGAGGGTGATGTTGCGGAGTCGAGTGGTGGAACTTGTGCTGATGAATTGTTATTGGGTGCACAATTGAGGCACAAGATATTTAGTGAAGATTTGGTTGTTAAGGCTTTTTATGAAGCTGAGAAGGCTCATAGAGGGCAGGTACACTGGTTTGAAATCTTGTTTTGAAACGAAAACCTGTTTTGGGTTGATGGGTTTGACGAGGAAAGGAAGGAAAGGGTTTGACTTCCTTGCCAAATCACTCATTGGGGTTGAGTAATTTGGTGAGAAATGAAGAAAGTACAAAAATGATGTTTTTTGATTGGCTCCTTCTCCTGTGAGAAAGGGCTCTCCTTTCTTATCACACCCTTTTCTCAAAATCCGATGGGAGTGTTTAGTTGGGTTGTTGTTTTGGAATATTTTGGATTTTGGATTGAGGAGTTTTGTATTGATTTTGTAGGTTCGGGCAAGTGGGGGTCCTTATTTACAGCATTGCGTCGAAACAGCGGTGTTGCTTGCAGCTATTGGAGCGAACTCAACGGTGGTTGCTGCGGGCCTTTTACATGACACGCTTGATGATTCTTCTATGAGTTACAACCATATTTACCAGACATTTGGAGCTGAGGCTGCGGATTTGGTTGAAGGGGTATGATGCGTTATTTAGATTATTATTTCTTTATGGAAAGTTTGATGTTTTTATTAGTGCTTGGTAATTGGAAGTTGGTACCGTAGTAAATTACTGTAAATGAAAGAATAAACAACCAATTTGATGATCTCCTATCAGCATTTAACAGTATGCTTCTTTGTCAATATGAAAAGAACTTCACATACCGTTCCGTGATGCTTTCAGCCATTGAAAACCAAGCTGCTGCTCCTAGTTACCTTGAAATTAAACTGGACAAGGACTAGTCAAAGAAAATAATTTTATGCCGGGGTTGTGAATTAATTACAGTTGATGTAGACTTAAGTGGATTACTTGGTATGAAGTCATAAATAACTGACTTCTTGTCTCTGTGGAAATGAAGTTCACGACCCATGGGCCTTCTTCCTGACATTGCTCCGTCAGTCTTTTGCTCATTGTGGAAAATTCCCCCTGCTGCTCTCATGGGAGTCTGGGCTGAGCTAGAAGTCGTTGTGTTTATTTACCCATTTTTCTTACTGTGCCTGCTTGTTTAATAAGAAAAATGAAGACTTGGCTTGCCTCTAGTCTGGCATTTTTTTCTTTAAACAATTTTTGTGCTGTTGAACTATTCAATTCTTTTGTTCAAAAGAAGATGGAAAAAAAAAAAAAAACAATTCACAAAAACCTGGTACAGGTTTATTATCCTAATCTACACCATGCAAGTTGAAACATCGCATCCATTTGCTTGTCGATGCAAGAGAGAATAGTTTCTCCGTTTTTTCTCCTTTTGCTGAATCAAAACTTTGAGAAAGATATTATGTACCAGGGGTTGTAAGTAACACATCAAGCGACCATGGACCTATGCATTGATAATCTGTAGTTATCTGATATGGCCAATGGAAGCTTTGTCGTTTGAAACGTCTTCCCCATCTTGCTCCAAGGAATTAGCTGCTTCATTTACATTGTGTATGTGTGGATTAACAGACTATGCAAGTACAGATGCCTATTGCCTCTCTGCTGCGTCCCTGAACTATAGCAAATAGTTTCCCTCAATCTATTTAAATGATTCATATGTACGTTATCTTGGGATATTGGTGAATTTCTCATAAGGAGTTTCCTACCTACTTGGGAAATCTTAGCGGTTTGCCTTACTCGGAATTAAGCTTGTGTCGTATCTATAGGAAGTTTAGAATACAACAACTTCTGCAGAAATCTAATTGTTGTGTGAATCTTAACATTTCCAGTATTGTCGCAATAGTTTGGTGAGAGTTCTGGTAAAATAACTTCTTCCTTTCAAGATTCTAACGTAATGAACTGCATATTTGTAGGTATCTAAGCTTAGTCAACTGAGCAAGCTTGCCCGTGAAAATGATATAGCAAGTAATACTGTTGAGGCAGATCGCCTGCACACCATGTTCCTTGCAATGGAAGATGCCAGGGCAGTTCTCATAAAGCTGGCGGATCGCTTGCATAATATGATGACGCTTCATGCCTTAAATGTGGACAAGCAACAGAGATTTGCGAAGGAAACATTGGAAATCTTTGCTCCTTTAGCCAACCGTTTGGGGATCTTTAGTTGGAAGGAGCAACTTGAAAACCTGTGTTTCAAATATCTCTACCCAGACCAGCACAAAAAACTCTCCTCTGAAGTTGTGAACACCTTTGACCAGGCCATGATTACTTCTGCTGAAGAAAAATTAGGTCATGCACTTGAGGATGCAGCCATCTATTACAATGTGCTAAAAGGGCGGCACAAAAGCTTGTATAGCATCTATGCCAAGATGATGAAGTACTCTCTCTCTCTCTCTCTCTCTCTCTCTCCCCAAGCACCCATGCATGCATACGTATGATCAGATGCATATCCAAAAGTGCCGACACTCTAGTTCTGCAATGAAGGTTGCTGACATGCATTTGCTGGTATCTCTACTGAGTTAATAAATTGACATCTGTGATATATTGCAGTTGTTTTTACTTCAGTATGTAGCTTGTCCCACATTGGTTAATTAGAACATCCAAAACTAGTATATGAGCCTGGACATTCCTCCATTCATTGCCAATTGGTTTTGAGTTGGATGCTTTAACATGATATCGAGCAAGGCTTTCGGAGGCTTTTGGACAAGTCTTTGTTGATTAATTGCTCGTTTTGTGCCTTAAGTGCACTTTGTTTCGTTGTTTGTTGTGATTCATGTATTATGGATCCATTGTTTACCTCTCCATGTGCGTGTCAGGGGTTGCACGTGCGGGGGAGGGTAGAGTTTGTCCCATATCGATTAATTAACCTTCAAAACTAGTATATGAGCTTGGACGGCCTCTCCACTCATTGCCCTTTTGATCTCAATTTGGTTGCTGAGTGCTGTGTGAATGTACATTTATCCCATATTTGTTTGGTGGTAATAGTTCACTAAAGTAAGCATTATTGCCTCGTTACTTGTGTGCTAAGTGTTTGAATAAGTTTGTGAATATTTGGCATACCGTAACTCTTTGGTCTTCATATTATGGTATTTTCTGAATTAGTTAACTTATTAAGGAGGTATCATGTGCAGAAAGAAGCTGACGATGGATAAAATTCATGATATTTATGGGCTGCGATTGATTGTTGAAAAAGAGGAAGATTGTTACAAGGCATTGAGAGTTGTTCATCAGTTGTGGTCTCAAGTACCTGGGAAGTTGAAGGACTACATAAATGATCCCAAGCCTAATGGGTATATTTTCCCCCTCAGAACATGCATAAAAACGCAAATAATTTTTCTGCTTTTAAATTTCATCTGATTGCAGGTACAGATCTCTACACACGGTAGTGCAGGGCAAGGGAATGGTTCCTCTTGAAATTCAGATTCGAACACAAGAGATGCATTTACAAGCCGAGTTTGGTATTGCGGCTCACTGGAGATACAAAGAAGGTGATTGTAAACTATCTTCTTTTGTGCTTCAAATGGTTGAGTGGCACCGTTGGGTTCTCTCCTGGCAGTGTGAGACAATGAGCAAGGATCGATCATCAGTTCAATTTGCAGATTCCATTAAACCACCCTGCACATTCCCTTCTCACTCTGAAGATTGCCCTTATTCCTATAAGCCTAGTCACAGCCCGGATGGACCTGTACTTGTCATCGTGCTGGAAAATGACAAGGTTTGCTTTACGATGTTTTCGTTAGTTAAATCCAAATAGTTCTTATTTTGTTGAGGGCATGCAAGGGAAAGGAAAAGAGTTGAGAAAAATAGCAAGATAATGAAGTGAAAAGCTAAATATTATTCTTCACTTTCTTATCAGTTTATTTTTCTTGGACAATACCTCCACAAATTCATGATCTGAACACAGGTGTAGGAAAGTGAATAATTATTCAGTGGTCTTGAAGGTCACAGGTGCCCTAACAGCCTTTTCCACCACAACATGTGGGTTCATACACTTAATCTTGGCTCCACATGAGTATGTGATGGAGAAGGGTGTGGGGGCACCACAAGGGTGTGTCCCAAGAGCACTCGATAAATTTTTGTAGGAAAGTAGCTGGCTGGGTCCACTTCGGATGCATCTGGTCAATTTGGCTAGATTTTTGGAAAATGGCTATGGTGATGGTAGAGTTTGGTTAATTTGATTTATGGGCATTGCAGATGTCGGTGCAGGAGCTTCCAGCAAACTCGACGGTCCGGGATTTGATGGAAAGAGTTGGGCAAGGGAACTTCAGATGGTCTCCGGATGGATTTCTCGTTAAGGAAGAATTGAGACCAAGGTTGAACCATGAGCCAGTCGGTGATCCAACCTGCAAACTAAAAATGGGGGATGTAGTGGAGCTCACTCCAGCAATACCTGTTAAGGCTTTGACAGAGTACAGGGAACAGATCCAGCGCATGTACAATACTGTATCCCCCTCCAAACATGACAATAATAGCACAGTTGGCCAGAGAAGTTGATATCGGCGTGCTTTTTACTCCTATATCTAACCGTTTAGGGAAAATTAGTTGTATATAAGTTCTTATGTATTTGTACAGCACAACTGTATGGTTCTTGCTTGAAGAACAATGGCTAACTGGATTGAAGATAATGCAAAATGCTCGGTTTATATTGCCATATTAGCTAGCACCCATTTGTTGCTCCTGTATTGTTTTCCTGTTGGACTCTGCTGTTTTGGTGTGTCCAATTGAAAGCTGTAGTGAGGATACTTCAAGTTGAACAATTCATTATCATTTATAATGCACGTTACAAAAATTAGGAAAGCTCATAAACAAGCACCTTTTCCTTGAATTCAAGTCAAATTTGTGCAAGTCTGAAACTATTTTTTAATCGGAAACAGTAGATTCTTCCTATATACACAATCATAAATCCTTGTACATAATGATCCACACGGGAGATCATAATATCATTGTGAACTTTGTCGTGGACGTTTAGCTCCGAGAGGAAATGATACCCGTTGAGGAGCATCTTGTGGCAACTCTGTCTTCTGTTCTTGGGGAGGGTTCGAATTAGGATCAACACTCTCTTCATCCTCCTCCGTCTCTTCCACTGGCTGTGCAGGTCGCTTCCTGGGGATTGCGAGTTGGTAGTTGGGGCTGATCAATGTGTCCTGCTCAGGTGGTAGAGGAATTCCCGGCCCCGCTATTGATCTTGGCAACGGGATTTTGTTCCTGTTCCTTGCCAACTCCAGCAGGACCTATTGCCCATGTGATTAAAAGCCATTTCAGTGATACGTGAGATGACAATTAAAAAAACTTCAACAAAACATAAATTCAGAGGGAACGGATAAACAAGAAGCAAATTTCAGGAAATAAAAAAATTTGTTTTCTGGACATGTCAGCAAGAAGTCTATGAAATGGAGGTTGGTAACTCCCCCACACTTCCATGAACAGCTAGCGCTTCCAATCCTCAACAAATTAAGCCCGCAAGCAAAAATCAACTAAAACTCCATGTCTGAAATACAAAGAATATGAAACAACTCTTGAACCACTCAACTACAGTCATGTAATGCAACAAGTGTAGGGAAAATAAATGCAGGACCCAACATTTGATAATTGTAAATGGATTAGCATATCATAGAAAGAATAGGTCAGGTACCTCTCGAGGTGGGGGTTGAGAGAAACTGAAATTGACTTTTGATTGAATGGCAAGTTTGACATCATCGCAGTCAATTGCAGCTTTTCCGGCATGCTCAGAATACACCTGTGCATCTGTCAGTACATCGACAACGTAACGATACCACAGTTCCAGGAACTGATGCACAACACGAGGTTCGTACTCATCCACTCCCATTGATTTCAGCAGTGTTTTTACAATCTTTGCGTCCCTTGGCATGTCCTCATCTCCATCTGCCATTTGTGCTATCCCGTTACCTGTATAAGGCCAGGTTCTGGAATTCTCTGAGCAAATACTTCCAAGGAACAAAGGTTTTTTTTTTTTTTTTCCCTTGAACAGACTACGTGAATATTCTGAATAGCGCATTAAAGCAACTTTTGAACTAAGTTCAAAAGCAGGCCGGTAACATAGAAACCAATGGAATGATTGAAACAAAACTAAAAATCAGTTGCTTTCCATATCATGTCCTCCACCCCACAACAAAAAATGGGGTGGTAGATGAACGAGTGGCCCACGAATGACGCATAATCCCAAGTTTATTCAAAAATCAGAGAAACAAATTTATCATTTGGTAGTTTGGATTGACCGAAAGCCAAAACTTAAAATGCAGCAAACAAATTAGTGGTAGAAACTAGAAATTTCCCTCTTTTCTTAACATTACAACAATGCTCTAAATTTGAGTTATGTACATCAAAAGTGGTAATTTATGAAAATACACGGCATGTCTCTTCCTAAAACCCACATAACACGAACAGGCAAATATAAAATACAGACTGTAAGCAGGGCCGGCCCTGGGTGAAGCTAGGAAGAAGGCGCCCTCAAAAGCAAGGTACTAGTGCATCTGCGTTAAATTGATTCACTCCTGGTGCATGGATCGGATATCCCAATACTCTCTCAAGTAGTGATTGTTTACTAGACCCCGAACAAATAAAAGTTTAAACATCTAAAATTACTAAGCATAAAATGAACAGCAAACACATATATAGACGACAACGATGTGTGTGTGTGTGTGTGTGAGAGAGAGAGAGAGAGAGAGAGAGGAACCTGCTCGATTCAGAGCTGGTTTGCAACGATTACAAACCCTAGAATTCGATCGTTGTACGTAACAGAGATTACCCCGTTAATTGCACCTTTTTCAATTTCAAGTCCAGGTGGCTTCTAATTGCAGAAATTACACTATAGTTCGATAGTGGTAACAAATTTACCCCGTTAATTTCACCTTGTCCAATTCATGGTTGCCATATTACTTCTAAACTAGGTGTATCCCGGCATGCTCGCACAAGGATTTCGTGCCTGTGAGCTTCTTTTTTGGTGAATAAATTGGTATGATATGAAATAACTAAACTGGAATAATTGGAGGGAGAACTGTGGGCAAAAGTTATTTGCATAAATTTACAAGTGCTTAATAATTCCAAAGTTCTGAAGCAAAATATTTGTCTGGTGAATAGACAACACTGCAAATCACCCACACCAAAAGATTTGCTTTGTTGTCTATTGGCTGAAGCAAAAGATTTGTTTATACGCTAGAACACATGCAGTTCACAGCCAGATGTTACAACTGGTGGCAAACAACAGCCCTGCATGAAGAATCTCCATCCATGATCCACATACCTATTTCTTCCATCCGTTTCTGAACTAAATCCATTTCCATCTTAAAAGGACCAATAAATCATCTTCTTTCCATCCCCCAGTTTGATTGAGATAAGTAGCATTGAGGTCCACGCCAAAGTCCATCTCATCAATACCCTTAAAATTCACACCTCTCTGTTCTAGTACTTTGGCCGCTACAAAGCCAAAGTTTCTGCCATCCATTGAACTGATGCGTTGTCAAGGCATCCAACCGAACATATGGAAAAAGTTCCGAAAAAACATAGTTGTTGTGCAATGTAAAGAAAATGCCAGCATGACTATAGTATTAAGACGGGTTAGGTGACTGGGAAATCAAGAGTCAAACTGTCCAAAATGAGAGTTGATTGTCTGGTTGTCTCCATTGTCAAATTCCCAGGGCATTTGAAAACGCCAAGGAGAATTGCCTGCGCAATTTTCTCAGTTTGATAACAGAAAGTATGAACGTTATTGTAGGACGATTTTGGAAAGTGGTAAATCTTCAAAGCTTCATTTTGAAGCAAACTCCAAATGGGTATTCCCTTAACCTAGTAGTTCGATGTATGTTGCCGAGTCAGAGAGTCCCACTGGAAAGCATCCATGGGACAATAGCCGAATCTTTTATTAATATTGTCAATTGGACTTTCTACCGGGAAATTTGACATCTCAACAAATCAAATCAAATGTGCAACCGAAATTCATACAAAGACACTTGACGCCAAGTTAAACACAAAAGAGTAGCTCTCTCATGTAAAAACAACCACAACCACCCAAAAAGTTAAATTCAGAATTCACAAATTCAAATGCACACACAACCAAATCAAAAATAAGAGAATGGAAAACACTCAATATAGCCGAAAACGTAAGCAGTTGAAATAGCTACTTTGATTATTGTGCTTTCAAATGAATCTTTATCATCAATTTTTTGTATTGAATGCACGACCTTCTTGTTGGAAGAATCTTGTATTTTTCTAACCATACAAAGAAAACCATTCAAACATTTCAACAAACATGCAAAGTGCTAATGCTACATAACTACATTCACTTTGTAGAAAAGAGATAACAAAAGTTTCTTGTGGCAAGAATCTTGTATTTTTCTGACCATGCAAAGAAAACCATTCAAACATTTTATCAAACATGTAAAGTGCTACTGCTACATAACTACATTCACTTTGTGGAAAAGATAGAGCAAAAGTGGGATAGAGCTGGTCTAATATTATTTTGCATTCTCATTCACCTCTTTTCTTTTCTTTTTTAATCTTTTATCGGCCAAATCGCCCACCGGTGGACTCGAAACCAGCCTTCTAAAACACCAGCATGGTGAACTACACTTGATGTCGTTCCAGAAAGCACATCACCATCGAAAACATGATTAGGGGGGAAACATTCGCTGAACTACGTAGAACCGTTCAATCAACTGAGTACCAGAAATCACATATAATAGAATATCTATACCCTTCACCATAGCTACCAAATTGGCTCAAAATCCCCAATTCCAGTTGACCCTAACCCTAATTCGAATTCCAAACAATCGAATGAACAAGTTCTAAACAATCGATTTCAGTTTAGCCACAACCCTAATCTGAGAAAAATCGGAAGATGGAGAGGGAGAGAGAGAGAGAGAGAGAGAGAGAGAGACCTTGTCAGCGGAAGAAAGGCGCTAACGGAGGTGGCGGTCGCGGTGATGGTTGTGGTGGTCTGGTCGGCGGTGGCGGACGCAATGGTGGTGTTCGTTGGTGGGGTCGTCCTCCTCCCTCCCTCTCTCTCTCTCTCTCTCTCTCTCTCTCTTCGTTTAGAACCAGAGACAACGCTTTTGATTTTAGGTCTCTCTCTCACACTGTGAAGGAAGGAAGCAGTGGAGTGGCTTGAGAACTGGAGGGCAATAGTTGGTCCCAAATTAAAAAATGTCCAAACCCTTTCAATGTTGTTTTATTAAAAAAAAAAGTACGGTAAATTGGGCTAAGGTCCATTTTGAAGGTGCTTTTGGACGTTTAGTCCAACCCAAATTGTAATAGTGGTGGAGGTCCATTACTGTAACATTTATAGTGGTGGAGGTCCATTACTGGATAAAAATACCCCGACTGCCCCTTACTATCTATATAATGTGTTAGGGTACCCTAGGATTTTAGGGTTTTAGGGTACCCTAGGATTTTAGGATTTTAGAGTATCCTAGGTTTAGGTACTTTCATAGGAGTTTTAGGGTGCACTTTTCTATTATAGGGTTTTAGCGATTTAGGCACTTTTATTTGGATGCTGGGATTTTGGACATACGGCCGAGGGAGGTGGAGAAAGTGGCTGTGAACTCTAAGGGTATTTTGGAAAGCGTGTTCATATAAGGACTGGAACCACTATGAAAAGTTTAGGTGGACTGGCACTACTACGAAAAGTTTAGTGTATCCTTATCAACAAGGCTCCCAAAAAAGTATGGGGTGTCAAATGGGCGGGTTTAAGTTAAAATGGGTAGGTTGTAAGTGAGTTGGGTCTTTAATGGGTTATTGACCCATTTAGACCCATTAATTATGAGTCTAATTACCCCTACCCAACCCAATCCATTTATTTAAAAGCAAACCCGACTCGCTCATTAGCCCAATTACATACTATATACCAAAATGATTAAAATACATATGTACACTAAAATAACCATATTACCCCAGTAAATTTAAAGGAGTAAAATACCATGGACACTAAAATTACCATACTATCCCTCTGCTACAAAAATGACCAGATTACCCCTGTACACTTAATTACCATATTGGTTGCTCTTAATTACCGAATGCAGCGTATCCAAGTGGCTTATTTTTACTTTTTAGGTTTTGATAATAATTTTTTATTTTTTAGATTCCTCCTGTCATGTCGAAGCAATAATTCACAAAAAATTGACGAAAAACAAACAAATGCGAAAAAAATTGAATAAGGACAAAAAAAAATAAGCCACGAACAAGCCAGCTTTCCATTTATAAGTTGAATTTTCTCTCTCGAAAAACATTTCAAGGTGCAAGTACAGAGATGAATTTGGGACTTGTATTGTAACGATCCGGATTTTGGCCCTATTTTTTTTTTTTTGAATATAAATATATATTGCTATCCCAAATTTTATTAGTTTATTTAAACTAACTAGTTCAATTATTATTATGCCTTATTCAGAATAATATTAAGATAATTACAGGTATATGTGGAGATATATAATAGTATACAAAATTCATTTTCCCTAGAATTAGGGGATTTGTTCCCACCACTTACAGCACATCCTCTCTCTTAATGATAAGGATAAAAATCTTTCTGCAGAGCAACCCCTTTCAAGTTGTTGTAGATAAATATAACTTTTCAAATGTATTTCTATCTTGTTATTAGCTAGTATTATAATCCGTAAACTCTTGTATTCTAATTTTTTAATTCCATTGTACGGATGAACTCTAGATGGGAAAAAAGAGGAAGAATAGAAAGAATACTAATCAATTCAATTAGTCTTATAGCCCTTGGACACTCCATAGTCGGCTCCTCCCATCTTCACCCACCTTCCCTCCACTCTCTCATATACCCTCTCTTGCTCTCTGAAAATCATATTGAAAACACACCACACACCACCGAAAATTCAGAGATAAATAAAAGAGAAAGAAAAGTTTCTAAGGTCCAACAATGGTGGACTGGAGAGAGAATACGAAGTGGGTTCTAATTCTGCACTTATCCGAATACAAATCTGCACTACACCAACTCTAGCACGACCCCGAGCACCTCCGAATCTATTCCCAATTATCCGAAGTCAGCCCCGGCGTCCCGTACGTTGCTCCATCATCTTCTCCGATTTTTCCGAAACCGACCAAACCCGTTAACCGCTTTTTCGGCCGGAACCAAGGTAGAATAATCGCTCTCCTATTTTCTCCTAAATATATTTAGTTTCTGTGTGACTATTTAGACGAGTTGAAATGGAAAAAATTATGTCCAAGTATCGGAAGTTACGGGGAAACTTGAAATGCTCTGTTTTCTGGAAAATGGAGAATGTTCACTGTACATGCACGTTGCTTTTTAAAAAGATGATGTACTGGAATTACAGTTACCCCCCTGTACTTACATTAGTTCCAGATCCAATCCTAAAATATGCGTTTAACTCATTTTACTACTTTATTAATTATTAGGAGGATAAATGCGTGTTTCGATTAACCTTTTTCTCGTAAATGTGAAAATAGTTGTATTGTGTATAGGTTGACATGAACTAAATTTTTCTATAAATAAATATTGTACAAGTTAGAATCAATAACAGTTAATATACTCCATTAATAAAATAAAGACTTATTAAGTTATATCTCTAGTGTTTTAATAAAAAATAATAATAATAACTACGGTAGCTAAATAAATCACTTTTGCATATTAAAAGTTAGAAAATAAGGATTTCAATAAATGAAACAAAGTTTGCTACAACTACTGTAAGAAAGTAACTAAAGATATACAAGGATCATTACTTTATTTAACTAGGTACTTAGATTTATAGAGAATAATTACTTTGGAAGTTAGTTTTACTTAGAAGGTAAAAGTATAATTTATTAGCGGAGAACATATCCACATTAGATTAGAAATGGAGCAAATAAAATTGCTAAGTATCTTTTAACTACAAAGCTAGTAATGATAATACTTGAATTACATAGATTTATAAAACAACACCAATTCCCTTCTAGATTTTAATAAACTTTAGATATTGAATTAATTATACAATAACAATAGAACTGAAGAGATAATAGATTACAGAAAAATTTCCCTAAGGGTTTACAAAATTGCTATTGAAACCTCAAGTTTAATAAATTTAGTTAAGAAGTTAGTTGTTCGCTAAAAATTATAAGTAACTCGAAAGGCATTGGCCCAATCCAAATCCCTTATGTGTTTAATTATTTGTACCTATCAATTGTTATGTTGTTATGTCATTGAAATGTACCATTTATGAATTGAATTTTTATGGATTGTATCGTGTTGCACTTGCTAGTCGGACTTAGACTCTTGGGATGGTTTCGAGTAGTGAATACGTAGATGATGTTTAAGTAAAGGATAAAATGGTAAAGTTGATTGAGGACTTCGGGTACAGTATTTGGGATACGGTAAAGGATCCTAAATGCGGTACAGTGCCCAATGTGTGTGTGGAGGACGGTAAAGGACTCCGGGTACAGTATTTTGGGAAACGGTAAAAGATCCCTGAATACGGTATAGTATCAGGGTGTAGAATAGGAGTATGGTAAAGTACTCAGAGTGTGTGGAGGACGGTAAAGGACTCCGGGAATACGGTACAAGACCGATGTGTAGATTAGTGGGTGCGGTAAAGTACCCGGTGTGTAGAGTTGGGAGACGGTAAAGGATCCTGACAATGAGATAGTGCGACCCTAATGTTGAGTTGTCATGGTGAGTTGTTCCTTTATTATGGTTGTAGGCGAATCCAGACTAAATACATAATTTAGCAGTATTCGCTTAGAACCCTAGTGCAGGACAAATAAAGGGAGAGTTATTCCATGGGACGGTCAAAGTTGGTGGATGTGGGAGGAAAGGATCTCGCGGAGGGAATCCTTAGATTTCATGTAAGTTGATGGATAGTAAAGGAAAATATGATGTGCTATTATTCTGTACCTTCTGTGTATTATCAATGGTTATATTGTTAAACTGCTAATTGTAGAGTAAGGGTTGGTAGGATTGAGATTATTCTACTGGGTGAGTTATCACTCACGGATACGTTTGTATCCTGGTAAATCGGTTGCTTTGGCGATCAATTTGCCAGAGGTTGCAGGATATCAGGAGATTGAAGAACATGATCCTCTGCAAGTTGATCAGTACCAGGGTGAGGACGTCACAGTTAAGGAATGAGAGTTTGTCGAGTCTTGGATGTCTTACCCTTAGAAGCTCTGTTAGTTTGAAATATTGTTATTTGAATTTCCAAAAGTATTATCACGTTAGTCAACTTTTGTTTTATTTTTGGAGTTTTAAGACAATTAAGTAATTTTGAATTTAGTATTTGAGATTTCCGCTGCTAAACTCTGTTTAATAAAATTTCATTTCTTAAATCAGTCATATGAATTATTAAATCTATTTAAAAATGATTTAATTAACGTGTCCGAAAATCGGGGCGTTACATGTATAAAGTGCTAGGGTTTTCTATATAATAAATTCGTTTCGTCGAAAAAAATCGAAAAAGTAAATTTTTTTGTCTTATTGATTTATTTTTGTCTTTATTCAATAAATTATAAGTTTCGATCAATTTTTTTTTACTTTTCCGATTCCTCTCGTCGAAACGAATCAATAAGTCACAAAAGTTTGACGCAAAACAAAAAAAATACAAATTTTTTTGAATAAGAACAAAAAAATAAGTCACTTAACTTTTTAATCTAAACCTTATGCGGAACCACCATTAGAGAATTTTATTCACGGCGGAGCGCAATTTCACTAGCCTATTCGCGCAATCGATGGATGAGATGTGTTTTAAATTTTGATTAGTCAAAATAATTATTACAGGTCACAATTGGTTTTTAATCCGGACCGTTCAAAATATTTTTAGACGCGTGTAATTTAGCACAGAAGAATTGAATGAGAGAGAGAGAGAGAGAGCTTGTAAAGAGACTAGAATGAAGCCGGTGAATGACGGGTCTTCCCAGTGCAATCTGGCAAAGATAATGAAATTTTGGTGGGTTACTTTCATGATTCATTGGGTCATTTAAGTTGACCCAATTGATACCCAATTAAGACCCGACTAATAATGAGTTAGCTGGGTTTGGACCCATTCTTACCCAACTAATAAATGGGTTGGGTTGGGTTGGGTCTATTTTTTAGTTGATGGGTTTAGATTTGTTAATGAATCTGAGTTCAATTTCCCACCTCTATTAAAAGGTTAGAAATATATTTCCTTCCTTCCTTCCGTAAAGATTATCCAGTGCGCAAGATAAGGACTTTAAAAATTTACAATTGGTCAAGAAAAATCGATTTTATTATTTTTTTTTAGTAAACTAAAAGAACTCATTATCATCTGGTACTACCTGCGAAGAGTTTGAATTTTGTTAACAAAATGCTGTCATTTTTTAAGTTCTTATTTTGTGAACTAGACAATCATTTTCAGAAATGAGTAGGACAATTAAATCATAATTAATCACACAGTCTAATAAATTGAATGAGCCGATCAAGCCCTTGCCGATATCCAAATGAGTTGATTTTTTACGGGAACCCTTAAAAACGTGTTTTAAACAAATTGAACGGCTCCGATTATTCGCGGGGTTCTAAAAAATATGTTGTCAAAAGTATTGTCAAATTTATTGTCTCTAGAACCCACCCCATATATAAATACTTAAATAAAGCTAATCAAACCCAACCCCAACAATTTTCAACTCTACATCACAGAGAAACTCCACTTGCGAATCACTGCTAGTATTCACTTATTCTCTCTTTTCAAACACAACAGTACTCTTGCCAAAATTATCAAAATCAGTTTGTTCTCCTCAAATCACGTTTGAGGATAATACTAATGGGTACTTTCATGTGCTACAACTCAATTATCGCCTTTATCGGTCGATCTATATGTCAATTATCTCCTCAAATTAAATCACATTCATCCGAAATCAGTCCTTGTCTTGTGCTACATGTCAATTGTTTTCTCAAATCACATTTGAAATAATGGGTTCGCGCAAGAACTTGCGCATGGACGATCTTACGACGGATGGATCTTATCGTTGCGAAAATTGCGATACGATCGGATAATTTAGAGTACAAATTCCATTACAATTGATAATCGGATACAAATACAGATCGCATGAACTGATGTGAAGAATATTTTAATCCATATAAATCGAACCGAGCCCTGAATCAGTCTCTTTAAAATAGATTCACCACCTCACCGTTGGGTGTTGGATGTTGACCGACGTCTATCTCCCATGAGAGAACGACTAGACCATGGCTATCGGAACACCACTAGAAAGCCGCCTTAGCGAACTGAACGTTACGTCTGCCTCTCTCTCACACAAGAATAATATTAGAATGGACTTAGTATTTCCTGAATGGGTACCAAATGGAGAACTAGATAATCCATTAATATATACACATCAGGTGACAGTTATGTAACTCCCAGAAATTGATTTCGGCCTTGAATTCACAGGGAAAAATCAATATACGAATCTGACAGAATGAATTCTAGGTGTAGAGTCTGCCATTAACCTCTATTCATGGGAGTAATAACCAACTAAAACTGCTGAAAATTTGTAGAGTCTCGTCTAGATTCAATGAATCTACGGGAGGCCTAGTCCAAATTATCATTCACAAAATTTTCTAACACTTATGACGCGGGGACTTCCCAAAAGAACCCGATCAAATATTGAGTTCATTTTATTAGGCAGATAACCAAAGACCGGTTAAAAGATTTCGTTCGTCTTATGGAGTTTTTAAATTGGAGATCATATATAGAACGAAATAATCAAAAGGATTCAATGACTGTAAGTACTGCATTTGTTTCCAAAATTTTTTTGACTTCAGTCCTTAAGAAGAGATTGTCTATCAAGTTTAGCCTAATTCTTACTATCAGAAACGATAAAGGTACAGAGAAAAATCTGTACCATCATGTACAGATCAGTTTTTGGCCCATTTTGGGTCCCAAAAAAATAATCCGATCCGCTCATTTTCTTTAAAATACTTTATTTAAGGTCCATGCAAAAAATCAGCTAAATCGGATATCGTTGTGAGTGTTTGCCATACATTCAACTTTGCTTCAGAATTCTAGCCTGAATTTTGGGACAAAGTTGGATGCATCGTAAACGCCTCTACCGATATCCAATTTAGCTTATTTTTTGTTGAGACCTTGAATAAAATACTTTAAACAAAATGAGCAACTTGGATCATTTTTTTGAGACCCAAAACGGACTCAAAACTGATTTGTATGTGGGGTATGTACTAGTATATTTGTACCATTAGCATTTTTCCTTACTATTTTATCAGAAAGTTTACACACATACAATCTGTGCACAGATTTTGTTGTGGGGCCCACCACGGGTTCCACACAAATCATCTGAGCCGTTCATTAAATGTAAAATATTTTTTTAAGGGTTTCCGTAAAAAATAAGCTCAATCCAATACCTATAGGTTTTGCGCCCTTTTGTTTGAAAGTATGACGAAATGCTGTTTTGAGAGAGTCGCCACCCGGATTTTGCGGAAAACACTCAAAAAACCGATTTTGAAAACGCTTTTGTTCACGTTTGTTTGATTTGAAAAGGCTTGTAGACTGGACCGTCGTCACATTCGATATTTGAGGTTCGGGAGCCAGGTTACGAGAGGGGAAGGGTTTTATGGCACCCCTCTCGCCCCAATCCGAAGGCCGGTCTCTGCTTAGACATTTTGTAAAAATATTTGCATTTTTCTCTCTTTTAATCATCTATTAGCCAGTTAGGGCGGGAGAACAGTTAATGGGGATTTAACAAATGACAAGTTGTATTTACATGGCAAAATGATGTGGATGACATGTGAATAATGATAATAGATTGAGAACAAGCGCTTCTGTGAGCATTTTGAACAAACTAGAACACACTGGCCCGGAATGATGCACGCAGGAGTAAGCCTGTATGCACTGGCCATGCCATTGCATACAAAAATCACCTGCGTGCGCCAACCTAAGACTGGCGTGCGCCGGTAGGCTTAAACCCATAGCTTCTGAACTCAACCCTCTGGGCTCTGGAATGGACCAGTGCACACCCAGGGCAAACCACGCTGTTTAATATCACAGGATCTATATACTTACATATTACAACATTAATTAAACAGAAATAAATGGATTGAAAACCCCATAAATAGAGTGGGGATCAAGCACAGGCCAGGACCAACCTAAGAAGCAAGGGCCAGCCACTGGAACACAGGACAACTGGCACACGCTGGTCAATGGCTATCGTGCGCCACTTTATCTTTTGGTCCAGTACTTGACTTTGCTTCATCTGGGCTCTGGAACAGGACCAGAAGGATCCCAGGAGCCTTACTAAGCACCTATAACAATTGCTTATTTGCTAGCTTTGAGATCAGACGTGGTATTGATTACCAGCCTGGGCTCTGCTAGCTCCCCTCAGGGGTCGAAATGATTTCCAGAACAAAAGGTAATATACCTTTGGATTGAGGTTGATGGATGGTTTGAGCTTTGAACTTGGGATGGAGGGATGGATGGAGGATGAGAATGGCAATGTAGGGCCAGGAACTGATCTTCCTTGTTTTGTCTTTCAATGGATGAAAGAAAAATAAGGGAGAGCTAGAGAGAGAAGAGGGAGAAAATTGTGGGACTTCTTTATGAGTGTAACCCTCTTGTAACTTGGTGAACCTTTTGCAAGAGTGAGAGAGGGAGTATATATAGAGGAGAGAGGGCTGGTAACCAGCTTAGTTGGGGCTGGTTGGGTTTGGAGGGAGTCTCCTATGCATTAAATGCATGGGACTTTGCTTGAAAGGAGATGTAAGGGAGAAGGGGACAACCCTGGACGAAATAATCATCAGGAGAACTGTTGCATGCGTCAGGGTGGCTCAAAAGTCCCGGGCAAGTGGTCCCAAAAAAGGTGATTTGACTGGGAACAATTGGCGTGCGCCACTGGGTAACTGGCGTGCGCCATTGGAAGTTGGCTCCATGCTCGATGACTGACACGTGGCAATGCACCAGCGTGCGTCCGTTGATCACCAGCGTGCTGAAACATGGTTTTGCTGAGGCCATTTGGTTCTGACTCGAGGGGTTTGAAAGGGTTTTGAAAGGGTTTGAATGAGGTTCGGAGGATCTCAAACACACCATCAACTTCGGATGTTCTCGACCATATTCATCATCGGGGAATCAAAGACCGTAAATAAACTAATCTGGATAGTCCAAAATAGGGTGTCTACAAAGGGTCTCCGTAAAAAATAAACTCAATCTGATACTTATAGGTTCTCGATCCAATCATATAACTTTTCATCATCCTAAAATCTAAATGAAAAGTTAGATGGTTGGATGAAGTATCTATAGGTATTGGATTGAACTTTTTTTTCGGGGACCCTCAAAAAAATGTCTTACATTTAATGAACGGCTCGGATGATTTGTGTGGGATCTGTGGTGGGCCTCACAACAAAATTTGTGCACAATCTATGCACAGATTGTTGTGTGTGCAGCAGGACTCCTATTTTATTGGATGATCTATTCACATGGGTCTAGTATAATAGATGTACGGAAGCACTGAAATAGTGTTCTGTGTTTTAAAGCTCGATTGTGGTGTGATTCAAAATCTACACGGTGAAAGATTTTAAGGTGTTTTTAGATGAGATTCGAAGGGTGAAATTATAATTGTGACTTTGTAGTTTTTGGGGTGGTAAGCTCCCAACTTTTTGTTGGAAGTTCTCTGTTTGTATGGGTGTTCTTTTTTTATTATGAGCAGTCATGTTGCTCATCTTCTTTCTAGTTCTACCTTCTTGTTTCTATATAAAATGTTCATTTGCCGAGAAAAAATTAATGAAGGTGTAATTCCTTATCTCTCGTTAGTCAATGAAAACGATTTTGAAACTACCATTTGACGATTGGAGGAGGCTGCTACATAGCTTCTCTTACTTGACAATTGGGTCTAAAATGAGCCTTGCCATGGAAAGATATATTTTGTACAGACGTGTTCAAAGTCGTATGATGCACTTGATTTCCACGCATCGCATGTGGGATTCACACACGTAAAATGACTCGGAATACATCAGTGTCCGGATGTGTCAAGCATCCGTGAGATGTGTGTCCAAGCATTGTTTTATTAAATGTATTTTTGGTGGAAGGTCTTAGAAAGAAACTTATTAATGCTGACAAGTCCTTAATTTGACTATTTAATAGCATGAACTTATAGTTAGATACAGCCCCATTTTTCAAAGAGAAGTAGACAGCTGATATGTTTAGGACCTTGCAATTAAATTGTATAACAAGGGATGTGCATGACACGTAGAAGGTGGCATGGACATAGAAGTTATCACAATATATGAAGTTTTTTCTTGGTCAATTGATATGTTTAGGACCTCGCAATTAAATTGTACAACAAGGGATGTGTATGACACGCAGAAGGTGACATGGACATAGAAGTTATCACAATACTAGTGCTAACCCGTGCCTACGGCACTACGCATCCTGGTTGGAAGGGGATGGCAGTTGCGTGATTTAGATGAAAATCATGGTCACTTAACCGGGAAGTGGAAGGATGCACTATAGCCTTTGGATCAAATAAATCTAAGCCGTTCGAATAACTTGTCCCCACACCCTTCTGTTTTATAATAGAGATATAAAGTTTTTTCTTGGTCAATCGAAAGGAGGGGATAGGGGAAGGGGTGCTACAATTCGTAGCGATAAGACTCGAACCCAGGCATTTTATCTGGTAAGGGAGTGTCACAACCACTATGCCAACCCCTTGGTCTTACAATATATGAAGCTTAATCAACCGCAAATTAGAACAGTGAATAAATACAAATATTAACTGTAATATTATATGTAGTAATGTAGATAAATTAATTAGAACAAAATAAAATGACAGTGACATTACTGGAATTATGCAGAAGTAGTAATGTAGAGAAATTCAGTATCAGAAAAATTGACACGCTTAATTAACTCTTTCCGCAATGAGTTCAAGGAATCACCCAATTTCGCTTCATATATTATTCTTGAAAAATGTTTACGTACCAAAAAAATTAGCAGAATTTTGTCATGATTTGGGATTATTGTCTACTCCAGTACTGCTCGTAATGTACAACAATGCAACAACGATAAGGATAGAAGTTAGGGGGAAAAGAACTGAAGACAAACCTTACGTTTGATAATATTTATATATACAGTCCGTCTTTTATGAGGGGGTTCTCATTTTAGTTAAAATGTGGATCCTCCTTTTCCGATAGAATTTTGATGATCCGAGCCGCTCAATGTGTTCAGAACGTGATTTTAAGAGTATTCCCAAGAAATTGGCAAAATTGTCATGATTTGGGATTATTGTCTACTCCAGTACTACTCGTAATGTACAACAATGCAACAATGATAAGGATAGAAGTTAGGGGGAAAAGTACTGAAGACAAACCTTACGTTTGATAATATTTATGTATACAGTCCGTCTTTTATGAGGGGGTCTTCATTTTAGTTAAAATGCAGATCCTCCTTTTCCGATAGAATTTTGATGATCCGAGCCGCTCAATGTGTTCAGAACGTGATTTTAAGAGTATTCCCAAGAAATTGGCAAAATTGTCATGATTTGGGACTATTGTCTACTCCAGTACTACTCGTAATGTACAACAATGCAACAACGATAAGGATAGAAGTTAGGGGGAAAAGAACTGAAGACAAACCTTACGTTTGATAATATTTATATATACAGTTCGTCTTTTATGAAGGGGTCCTCATTTTAGTTAAAATGCGGATCCTTCTTTTTCCATAAAATTTTGATGATTCGAGCCACTCAATGTGTTCAGAACGTCATTTCAAGAGTATTCCCAAGAAATTGGCAAAAAAAAAAAAGACCAGAAAAGGCTTCATCCAAACAATTCCGAACAATTTTTTATTGAATAATTCAAATAAAAATTGTTCAAATCAAACCCTTCCCGGTCATATTTTTGCCGATTCCGATTAAGTATCTTTAAAATCACGTTCTAATCATATTGAGCGGCTCGGATCATCGAAATTCTATAGAAAAATGGGAGAAATGGAGAGGTCCGCATTTTAGCAAAAATGAGGACCTTCTCATGAGAGACCGACTGATATATTGTGTGTGTGTGTGTGTGTGTATATATATATATATAAACATAGTAGTTGCTAAAAAAAAATTGTCCCATTGAAATTGCAGAGCCATCTTGTACTTCAAAAAATCGAAGACAATCCTCCCAAATTAAGGGACATTTGCTACCATCTAGCAAGTGACATCAATAATACTTCTACCTGACATCACTATTGGCTCCTCACATATATCTCCTGTAACATATATAGATTTTTTTTGGGTAAATATCTCCCCCCGTGGCATTTCTATTGGCTCGTCACATATATCTCCTGTTAACATTTTTTTTTTTTTGGGGTAAATATCTCCTCCCGTGACATTTTACATCACGTAATTATTAGTTCAGTCTCACCAAACGACAAACCCTAATAAAATAAGTTAATCCAAGTAAAAGAAGGATGATGTTCTGAAACTAAAATAAAGAATGGCTAGTATATGTGAATATCGTATGTCTCACCCTTCAATTCGAACGTGCAATTAGTTTTGCGCATAATTTTTGTGAATTATTCATTCGTCTCGTCAAGACGAATCCTCAAAGTAAAAAATTATGACATTTGCCCAAATATTTTTAAAAATGTTCAAGATAACGCCTAAAAAGTCTGGTTCGATCTTGAGGATTTTTCTTGGATATTTTCGAAAATATCTTGGTTAAAGTAAAAAATTATACCTTTTCGAGACGAATTAGTAATCTACGAAAGTTTTTTTGATAGACAATAATTCAAAAAAATTAGTCGTAAAACTAACAAGTGCAAAAAAAAAAATGAAATAAGAACAAAAGAAGAAAAAGTCTGAAAACGCTCAGACGAATAAACCGCAAAGAATTATATCCAAATATCTCTCCTAGTCTAATCAGACTTCATATGTGGCTCAACTGACGGGCCTTTTACAACCATACAAGTTTACAATGAAAGGATGAGTCCTTGTTTTTCATTTATTCTTTCTTATATTGTTCTTTTTTCATTTATTCTTAATTATATTGTTCTTTTAAATAATACGAGAAACCCAACCTAGCACGTTTTAATAAGATTGTAGGGTCATTTTTCCTCTTTCTTTGGTTGTTTACTACCTAAATAATATCCGAAAAAGTATGCTATTTTGTGGGCATTCTCCTGTGGGGTACACATAATTTTTATTTATTTATTTAATAAAGTAGCTTTTCCTTTCTTTAAAAGCTACGTTGCTTATAAATTATTCTATGGGTGCCAATTGAATTACAGATATTGTATCAATAAAATCTGTGTGCATTTGGTGTACCAATAGTTTTATTGTGGAGCCCGCTTCAAGTTCTAGATGCATGATCGGAGTTATTGATTTTATAGAGCATAATCTACTTAAGTATTCTCGTAAAATAAATAAATTGAATCAGATATTGGTTAGTAGTTGATCATTTCATCCAAGTCTCTATCTACAATTTTGTAATTCCGAAGTCAAAACAAAAACTTTGAATGAATCGACTATATACTTATCGATATCTGACTATACTGATGTATACAAATCATTCTCTACATAGAATCAATAGCTCATAGATGAATCGTGGGATCGAGAATCTTTGCCCTCAATCGGTACAGGATAAAAGTCTGGTTGGTTGCTTATTTATGCACATTTTTGTTCTATTGATTCACGTGTATGACATTTTACTTCCCTAATGCATTAGTTTTTTTTATTTTAAAGTTTAGAAGTGTTTTCATTGATACGAAAGTTATACATTGAAAATGGATAGCCACCCCTAAGGAAAGCAACTACAAAGGAGAGTTTGCCCACCCATTTTCGAAAGAAAGCTCAAAAACCAAACAAAGGTGAAATGCCTTTTAGTACTACTAGTATATACTTTCTTCTCACACCCACCAAACCCATCATTGAGCTTTAACACACAATAGCCTCCACTTGAACTTTACTTCATTGCTCACTCCAATATCGATCCATGGATTCCCAATGGCTTCACCATCTCCTATCCATCTACCTCTCCCTCACAATCGCCATGTCAAAATCATTTCTCTTCTTCTTATCCTACCTCAAACGCTTCCCCTTCATCGTAACAATCGTCGATCTTCTCCTATCGATCTTCTACCGCTTTTACGGCCTGTCACCGTGCACCGTGGACTTAGACGACCAGACCACGATGCACTACTGGACCGCCACCCATAGGCGGTTCAATAAGCCCAGTCTGGTCTTGGTCCACGGTTACGGCAGCACCACAAAATGGCAGTTCTATCGCCAGGTGGGCCAACTGTCTCGAACCTTCAACCTGTACTTGCCGGGGTTGCTGTTTTTCGGGGACTCGTACACGAACCGGGACGACAGGACGGAGGTGTTCCAAGCGAGGTGTGTGTGCGAGGGGCTGAAGAGATTGGGCGTGGAGAGGTTCTCGCTGTACGCGATCAGCTATGGCGGGTGGGTGGGGTATCGGATGGCAGAGATGTATCCGGAGATGGTGGAGAAGGTTGTGATCGTGAGCAGCGGCATCGGGCTTACGGAGGAGCAGAAGGAAGAGCACCTGAGCAAGGTTGGCATGGACGTTCGGGATTTGTTTTGTCCGGAGAAGCCCGAGCATATACGGTCGCTGGCGAATCTGACCATGCACAAGTCCAAAATGGGCAAGTGGCTCCCGGATTTCTTCCTCAACGAATACATCAGAGTAAGTTTTTTTTTTTTTTTTTTTGTGGCAAATACATCAGAGTAAGTTGTATGATCGGTAATTCAGTTTCACCCGAGTTTTGGCCATTACGTATCGTATCGATCGTGACGTAAGGCAATCTTCGGTCTATACTATTCGATATAGGCCGATATGAAACTGAGAAGGAAGGATTGTCTCGAGTTTATAGTGGACCGCACGGTGTGAAGTCCAGCGTTTCCGGTTTCATTTGGGTTACTTTTCATGATCGGACTCGTTCATGTCGTAGAGATCGTCGAGCTAATCAACCAGGCAAAAATAAAAAATAAAAAAAAATGTTGATCGGATGCTGATCAATGATACTTGATAGAATTATATTTATTTTGGAGAAAATGTGTTCTTGGAGTCGAAATCCTGCAACTCATTTTCTCAAAATATATGTACTCCAAACATGTATTTATTTGTCTCTGATCAACATGTTACGTGTTTGTTTAGCTTGACAAGTTTTACTATATGAATAAGTCTAATCATAAAAGAGGAATCAAAATGACGTAGGAAATGGCCAGACAGACAAGGCGTGCAGTCCACTAGTAAACTGGAGACAAGCCTGGTCTATAACGGTATTAACCATAATGGTATTGAGAATAAGCGCGCGCCCTGAACGACAAAATACCCTTTAATTGACATGAGCTATGTCACAAATGATAGTATTAGAGTTAAGCAAAAGTCAAAGTCATATATGACGATTCAAGTCAATAAAAAAGGGGAATTCCCAATTTTGTTTTGCTCTTGACGATCCAGGTGATGTGTAAGAAGTATAGGAAGGAGAGGATAGAGCTGGTGGAATATCTCATATCGAAGAAAGCAGATTCTCAACTACCCATTCTAACTCAGGTGACTTTAGTTTTAAAGTCCGGTGAATTCTGTCCAAACTACAATCCTATTTTTCTGAAATCTATTTTTTTTTTTTTTAAATTTTGAAATCAAAGAAAGTAATTAAGATGGAAAAGCAAATCTTGCTTGACAAATTATTTCCCAGAATAATTTTGCGAAAAGTTTTCGAAACACTCCGAAAACATTATTCACAATTTCATCACTCTTGTGGTTACGAAAAAAGGTAGGAAAACTAGTTAAGATGTTTGAAAACACTCTGTAGGCCTCTGACGGACTGTTTTTGAACATCTTAGTTTTTTTTTTTCTTCTTTTTTTCGACATCGAGAAAGTTTTGGACATTTTCAAACTCAAAAATAATGTAAATGAAAAATAATTTTTTGATTTTTTTTGCACCGTATTAAAGATCTTGATGAGATCTATCAAACTAGATCCATAATGGTAGGAAAATTATTTGCGTAAACACATTATTTTTAAACTTGAAATTGCCTTCTTAAAAAATAAGGGCTTATTTGAAGTTGCGAAACGGAGCCTTAGTTTTTTTTTTTTTCTTTTTTTCGACATCGAGAAAGTTTTGGAAATGAGAAAGAGAGTATGTTTCCTCCGCCTGAGGTGGAAACCGACCCCATAAGATTTTTTTGGTTCTAATCTGAACCGTTCATTTTGTAGGATACATAGAGTAGTATACACATGAAAAAAATCATCTTGATTGGATACCGATAGCTATATCAAAATTTGAATTTTAGTTTACAAAATGGACGATCATAGATTTTGAAGTTAAATTATCCATGACTGTCCATTTCATAAATCGAAAGTAGATTTTTAATAGACCTATTGACGTCCAATAAATCTCATTTTTTTTGCGTGGATATACTATTCAACTGACCCTACAAAATGAACGATTCAGATTATAACAAAAGATGAATTGTGGGGCCCGTTATGGGCTGTGGTGGAAAACCCAAATTTTCCACCACATGTGGAAAGAATTTTATCTCAATGAGAAGAGAAAATGATATATATACTTCTTTTCTCTCACATGTTATTTTGCTTGGTTATAGGAAACACTACTTATTTGGGGTGATCAGGACAAAGTCTTCCCCCCATATTTGGCCTATCAATTGCAAAGGTACTCTTTTTTGTTGGCCCTTCGGCCATGTATTTTTGAGTGCAATTTTGTTCACCCTCCTTAAAAAGAGGGTGAACATTACCCTCCTTCCTATTGGTTGAAGTGGTGTGGATTCCACCACAAAGTGATGTCATGTTTACCATGCAATATACTTTTTGGTAAGCATGACATCACTTTGTAGTGGGATCCACACCATTCTAACCAATTGGAAGGAGGGTAATGTTCACCCTCTTAAATGGAGGGTGAACAAAATTCAACTCTGTATTTTTCGGATTGGCTTGTAATCTGCGGCACGCGCAAATTGTACGACTGACGACTGTTAATAAACTTGTGAATGCAGGCATTTGGGTCCGAAATCGAAGGTAGAGATAATCGAGGGAATTGGACATGCAGCTAATATTGAAGCTGCTGATGACTTGAATGATTTGATCGAGTCGTTTGTTTTAAGTAGTCCAAAGTAGGGGTGTTCAAGAAAACCGTCGGAACCGTAAAAATTGTCTAATTCGGATCGAACCGTCCTATTTGGTCCGGTTCCACGGTTAGGTTATGGTTCCAAAAAAATAAGAATCGTTAATTTTGGTTCGGTTACTGGTTCTCAATTAAAGAATCGTGGTTAGAACCGAACTGGATCGTTTAAACTAAGATAAATATAGAAAGACATGTGTGTGTGCAATTAAATATGTATTTGAATTTGGTAGGTTAATCTTTTCTATGCTAAACTTAATTTATTAAGAGATGAAATCTCATTTGTTAGAAAAGCTTTTATTTTCTTCCTTTCTTTCCTATTCCAGCAGATTATCTTCTTATTTCTTTAATTTTATGAGTTCATATTTTGTGAATAAGTGTTTGGATGCCTATTGGATAGAACCGGAGCCGAACCAAAACCGGACCGGTCTTGCGGTTTGGTTCTGGTTAGGTTCCATGCATATATTGGTTAGGTTCTGGTTTTCAATTTTATAGAACCATTTGAAATGATCCGGTTACTGATTTTCTTGAGAACCGGATCAATTCGGACCGTGTACACCTCTAGTCCAAAGCTTATCGCTTAAGATTTCAATTAAAAAAAAATTGCTTGTCGATCTTGTTTCATTACCCTAAATGGTTATAAATTTGTCTACATTTTCATACTTGAAAGTGACAACTGACAAGTTAGTAAATTCCCACTTCGTTACGGCTTTGTTTTTCTCGAGTTTTTTTTTTTTTTTTGCGCTAAAAGCCGTTGTCTTATATTGAAAATAAGGGCTATTAATCGGATTAGATGATCTTCATCTTCTCCATTCCAAAATGAGCGTGATCCTGACCGTTAACTTTTCAACAAAGGCGGCATCAATCAGAGAAGGAGTGGAGGTTTGGTTAAGACACAACTACTATACTTTTTTTTTAAACTTCAAAAATTCACTACTCCCTCCGTCCCTTCATTATAGTCCAGTATTCCATTTTGGGTTGTCCCTTAATAAGTGTTCATTTTGTAAAGTTAGTGGGTAAAAGTTGGTGAATTGTCTATTTTGTTCCTAAAAGTATATTCCATTTTAAAAAGTTAGTAAGTAAAAGTGTAATGAAGATGGGTAAGTATGGAAAGTGAAGAAAAAAGTTGATGTGAAATGTATAATGATGATGTCTTTTTAATAAGTTGGAGCTACGAAGTAGGACATTTAAAAAGGGACGGAGGGAGTACTATTTACTTTCAATTGGATAATTTTATATTTAAAAAAAAAATCCATTACATTGAAGGGAGGGGTGCATATTTTGACACATGCAACAAAAGATGAAGACGAACTAGTGGAACTACATCTAAATAGTCAAAATATTCAATTGCACCCACATCTGCCGTCGTCATTGACTCACCCACATCTGCCGTCGTCATTGACTCACTAGGTGTAAACGGTTATGCCGGTTATGCGAGAGAGATCTCGCCGGAAGTCCTCCCAGGACACCGTTGTCTTGATCACGGGATCTTGTCGGCACGCTCAAAGTCAATTTTAAACCCTGGCCAACTCTCGAGCAGTTCAGGCGTTTCTTCGTACGGATCTTCTGATGCCAACTCTGCCCAAGCAAAGATGCAATCTTGCTAGTTGCTGCTGCAAAATCCTCATAGCTTTTCACAGTCATTGATGACAAAACCTATGCACAATGGCTGGAAAGTTGTTACTTTGCAAAGGTATATCGGCACCTCCCCCTTCTTGATTTCTCAATCTTTATATTCTTTTCTTTCCTTGAATTGTTCAGTGTTCTCTCCATCTTCTCCTAGTGACATCTTCTGCTTCCATTGACCACTCAAAGCATGAAAATAGCAATAAGAAGGAACTCAGGAAGAGTCTAAGGAAGACAAAGACGAGAAGTATGACAATGAATAGATTAACAGCAGTAGAAATCCAACTAATTACCTTAATAGCCTCAATTATAATCTAAATACATTAATAATTAACCAGAGTCTTTTTCATGTTGCGATAGAAGAAGCAATAGTGACGTAACTAGAAATATGCATCAATGGGGGCACTATAAAGAAAAAATTCTGGTGACAGCGAAGATGGACGGGTGAATTATAAGTACCTATCTATTTTCATATGTTTTCGAAAATTCGAGCATCAATTTTCGTATGTTTTCTGAAATTCGAAGTAAGTTTAAATTCTCTCAATTAGTATTAGTGGGCGAATACTTGTATAATAGTTTATACAAATGCACACATTCTTTCTTTTTATAGCCAATCCACCTTCTCAATGAACGCCTAAAATTATTTCATTTAACAGCCCACACTGTCTTTTTAGAATCTTCCTAAAAATTACTGGTTCTGTTTATCCGGAAAAACAGAGACGTACATATTGTTAACTTGAAAAATACTGGTTCCCATTCCTAATAAAAAAAATAGATGAAAAAATTATGAGACCTAACAAAATACTGGTTCTGTCTTTGCATTTCATATCCCTTTTATAGAGCAATTTTATATGTGTTTCATATAACCTAGAAAAATTAAGGGAAATGTGACGTAGAACACATGGAGATCCAATTCCATGATCAGCTGGACTGTGCCAAGCCTCGAAAGCTCAAACGGTATTTAATTTCAGATTACCCAATTTGGCAAAATTCGGACGAGCTCGGAATGGGCCTAAACTTAGTGGGCTGACTTATTTTTGCACTCCGGTCAAGGCTCATGACCCTAAGTTCGTGAGCCTTGGTATTTTTTTGCCTATATCCTTCTTTTTGGCCTTCAATTATGTTATTTTGCCGTTTTAAAAAAGATTTGTTTCGTTAATAACTCTTAGACCGTAATTTCTTTTAAGTTGATTAGTTTTGGGAAAGTCTTGTTTTTTCTTTTTTCCCCGTCTTCAATTTTAGAAAACCCCCAAATTCTGGGACTTTTTTATTTTTCGAGTTTATTTTTACGGTTTCTAGGGTTTTGGCCTATTTAAGGGTTTGTAATAGAATTTATGGAACTTTTATCAATAATATTTCAGAGTTTCTCTCTTTCTTCCTTATGCGTAAGGTTTGCTCATTTCTACGAGTTGTTTTTCTCGTTTGTACTAGTACGCTAACTAGTCTCTCATGAATTCTACTGCGTCAAAATGATTTTAGCACTTTCACCTATTGGTAAATGCACTCTAAAATTTGTCTTTTGGTGTGCTTTAAAAAATGTGTTATTTGTAATTTGAAACACTTTTTGGAGTATATTTATCAAAAGGTAGAGTGTTAAAATCCTTTTCTAAAAATAAACATACAAAAATCTCTATTTTGAAACACTTTTTGGAGTATATTTACCAATAAGTAGAGTGTTTAAGGGGGTGTTCCGGTTTTTCAAAAAAAAAATTTTTAAAAAAGATAATTTCAAGCTCAAAAATCATGCGTTTATGCAAATAATTTTTCTACCAATATGGATCTTGTTTGATCTCATTAAGATCTTTTATACAGTGCAAAAAAAAAATCAAAAAAATATATTTTATTTTCATTATATTTGAATTTGAGAATTGAGAAAAAGAACTTTTAAAAAAAAGAGGTAAACTGGAACACCCCATAAGATCATTTTCCAAAAATTACACATACCAAAAATCTCTCATCTTCTGCCCCAAGCTATGACATTTATCATCCCCATTAGAAAAATAGAAAAAATTCCGCATAGGCATTGCAAGTTCAGTCATGTAAACCTGCACCAAATCGATAAACACAGCCAGTTCAGCCCGTGCTGAAACTCGCAGGCCCCAACCGCCGCTGCGACCACCGCCTTACGCCACCGCTTTAACCCCCGTCCATTCTCTCCTTCCCTAATCGCTAACCACTCGCTCAATTCAATGAACAAGAACAACAACCAAAAACAATGATCAAACCCCAAAACCGATTCGCAATGTCAATCCACGAACAAACTGCGGCCACAATCCTCGCCCAAGGAGCCCTAGCCACCGACGGCGTCTTCCTCAGGCTAGCCCTAGCCTATGTGGTGGCCCTAGCCCTAGCCCTAGCCTTTGTCTTCTTTCCGTTCCTTAATTTCTTCAGTATTCTCTCCATCTTCTCCTAACGACTTCTTTTGCTTCCAGTGACACTACTCAAAGCATGAAAATAGCAATAAGAAGGAACTCAGGAAGAGTCTAAGGAAGACAAAGACGAGAAGTATGATAATGAACAGATTAACAGTAGCAGAAATCCAACTAATTACCTTAATAGCCCCACTATAATCTAAACACATCAATAATTAGAAATATGCATTAATGGGAGCACTACAACGAAAAAATTCCGATGACAGCAAAGATGGACTTATTAGAGCATCCACAGTGGTATAATCAAAACTAAAATGTTGCTAAGATTAGCAACATTTGCTCAAAAAAGAATTCACAGTGGAATAATCAGATTTAGCAACCTCTAAGCAACTCATCAAATTTTGGCCCTTGAATAATCAAAACTAACAACTTTTTGCCAATAATCAAGTTTAGTTATTCCAATATTTTCTCAATTAAGTACACCATCATTACACAAAAAATATTATCTCTCTCCCATTTTCAACATATTTCTAAGAAAAATACTTTTAAAAAAAGTTTTTTTTTTTACTAAAACTATTTCTTTATTATTTTTTTTGCAAAAACATTTTTTTAAAAAACTTTTCTTTTTTCAAAAACTATTTTTTATTCAAAAACTGTTTTTTTAACTTTTTCCCAAAAATTGTTTTTTTAAATCAAAATTTTCAAAAAACTATTTTCTCTTTTGCTAATAAGTTATTATTAGTTTGAAACCTATTTTTAAAAAGTCGTTTTCTATGTTCACAATTTTTAGATTTTTATAAATTGAAAAAGCGATGTGGCAAGTTTTGGTTATGCAAATTTGATTGCACCATTGTGGATATCTACATTGCTAACTTTAACAACTCCCTAAATACATAACCAAAAAATTATGTGGCAACTTTTGATTATTGACTTTTGGTTATTCCACTGTGGATGCTCTAAGTACCTATCTATTTTCGTATGTTTCCAGAAATTTGAGCATTGATTTTCATGTGTTTTCTGAAGAAGTAGGTTTAAATTCTCTCAATTAATATTAGTGGGCGAATACTTGTATAATAGTTTATACAAATGCACACGTTCTTTCTTTTTATAGCCATTCACCTTCTCAATGAACGCCTAAGATTATTTTCATTTAACAAACAGCCCACATTGTTTTTTTAGAATCTTCCTAAAAATTACTGGTTCCTTTATCCGGAAAAACAGAGACGTACATAATGTTAACCTAATAAAAAAAAATAGATGTAAAAATTATGAGACTTAATTTATATAACCCAAAAAATTTAAGGGAAATGATTTTAACACTTCACCTACCGGTAAATACATTTCAAAATTTATCTTCTAGTGTGCTTTAAAAAATAGGCTATTTGTATTTTGAAACACTTTTTTTTTGGAATATATTTATCAAAAGGTAGAGTGTTAAAATCATTTTTCAAAAATTAAACATACAAAAATTTCTATTTTGAAACACTTTTTGGAGTATATTAACCAGCAAGTAGAGTGTTAAAATCATTTTTCCAAAAATAAACATACCAAAAATTAGGGGTGTCCAAGAAAATCGTCCGAACCGTAAAACCGGACCGATCCGGACCGAACCGTCCTATTTGGTCCGGTTCTGCGGTTCTACGGTCAGGTTATGGTTCCAAAAAAATAAGAACCGATAATTTTGGTTCGGTTACTGGTTCTCAATTAATGAACCGTGGTTAGAACCGAACCGAACCATTTAAAACTAAGATAAATATAGAAATACATACGTGTGTGTAATTAAATATGTATTTGAATTTAGTAGGTTAATCTTTTCCTTGCTAAACTTAATTTATTTAGAAATGAAATCTCATTTGTTAGGAAAGCTCTTATTTTATTCATTCCTTTCCTATTCCAGCAGATTATTTTTCTATTTCTTTAATTTTATGAGTTCATATTTTGTGAATTCATGTTTGGATGCTTATTGGATAGAACCAGAACCGAACCAAAACCAGACCGGTCTTGCGGTTTGGTTCTGGTTAGGTTCCATGCATATATTGGTTAGGTTCTGGTTCCCAATTTTCTAGAACCGTTTAAAATGGTCCGGTTACTTGTTTTCTAGAGAACCGGACCAATCCGGACCGCGTACACCCCTGCCAAAAATCTCTCTCATCTTCTGCCCCAAGCTATAACATTTCTGTAACATTTATCATCCCAGCCAGTGCAGTTTTCAGCCTGTGCTCAAACTCGCAGCCTCCAACCACCGCCTTACGCTGCCGCTTTAAACAACCAAAAACAACGATCAGACCCTAAAACTGATTCGCGATGTCAATTCATGAACAAACCGCGGCCGCAATCCTCGCCCAAGGAGCCCTAGCCGCCGACGGTGTCTTCCTTGGCCTAGCACTAGCCTACGTGGCGGTCCGAAGCATCATCAAGTTCACCGACGCTTCCTCCGCCCTCAGGAAAGTCAAGGACTCCCCATCCGTCCGCGTCTCCGACCTCCGGTCCGTCCTCTCTTCATCTGATGGCTCCGATTCTTCGAGCGAGGAAGGGAAGCTCGTGATCGTTCGCGGTTTCGTGGAGGCGAAATCGGCTGTCGATGGGAACTGGAAGCACCTCAGGCCGAACGTGCTCTTCTCGCACGAGTCCGGCGATAGAGGCGTGATCATACAGAGGACTCAGACGGTATAACATGTCTTTCGTTTGCGAAATCCTGCGAATTGTTGTTTTAGTCTGAGTCACGTAATGCGCGACCGTGCAAGCGCCTTCCGTAAACGTCCCAAACTAGAAAGAGCGGGAGTGGAGGTCCTACTGAAGGATTATTGGATAGGTCGCGTAATGCGATTGTGTGAGTGTGATTGTGAAAGTGTCTATCAAAAACATTCCAAACTTCTACAATCCGCGAGAGCAAGGACTAAGAGTGCGAGTGTAGGTGAGAGTGTGAACGGAGGGTCCTATTGAAGGATTATGTGACAAAGATTATGTGAGTAAGGTTTTATTGCATACGTAGCAGTATTTGGGTATAATTGTCGGGTCCATTTGTGGCTGATATAGTTCTTTTTGGTGAACTAATAGTGTATGATTCTATATCTGACATTTGAAAACAAGAGAGTTTATGGAGTTAGTTTTTTCCTGTATCCGGTCGAAGAAAAAAATACAAATGTTTTATGCACTACAGTTTTGACTCAAACAAAAACAGTTTTGCCATTAACAAGACCCTTTGTTAGAGGCGGAATTGAATTACCAAACTTGTGATGCACATGTGTTTCAATGTGCTATATACGAGAGATTGTGCGCACTCGATGGGCAAAATGTGCGGTATGAATTTAATTATAGGACGGAAGTTGTGGAAGAGATTGAGGGAAAAATAGGCAGGAGAAGAGGAAAACCTCATTGAGTTTGTACCCTATATCCATAAAAGAATGCCCATTACTCGAAAAGGAATTAAAAGTTGAATCAAGGTTTGCGTATAGAAGAATAAAACTCATATGTACGTGTACTTAATAAAACTCATGTAGAGCGAAAGATGAAGTTTGTGGTACATAACATGTATGTATTTGTAGATAGCAGAGAACAAAGAACGAAAATTAGTGGAGAAATAAGATAGACTTACCATGAGTGGCAGACATTTCTTGTAAGACACAATGATTGGGGAATGGATTTGGATATGTTCCCATTGTGGAAGTTCCTCTCTGTGATTGCAAAGGGAACCTAACGGCTTAGGATTCTTCACAGAATAAACGTATTGCCTTGTTTGGCCTTACAATATATTAGGCTAGCCAAAGCATATGTTGGATTTGGGATCTTTTATTGTACACTTTTGGAAATCAAAATTGGGAGCCAGCTTCATTCTTTCATTCACACCAACTGGTGTGTTTCCTTTAAATATACAAGCTGTATAAATATTTCTGGACTTCAGTTGATATGATAGACTACCATGCTTTCTATTTCGTTGACCCAAATCTGTATTCGAGGAAGGGAAAGGAAAGTAACGAAGTGGAAACATGAAGGCCCTTTGTAAACTTTGGGAAGGACTGAAAAATACTCGATGTTTAGTTTCGCTCCTGCAAATTACAGTGGTATTTGAAGAAAAGCATTTTCCACTTTCTTTTCCTCATCCATTCCAAGAACAAGTGGATTACAGATTAAGTTCACTTGCTTGTTTCATTTGTATCACTGCGGGTTTAGATCAAACATGGCCATATACATCATTTCTTAAAGGGGTCGAAGTGCAGAAGAGTGTTGATTGCGTAGGTAACTTGTTCACTTGGCAACCAGATTGATAGAAGTTTAGTCCCCATAATAGTGTCTAGGAGGGCACTAAGTCAACTTCAATTTTTATCTTCGGCTTTAACTTTTTTGTATAATTCGAGTTCAAAAGTTTCCACCTACTTTTGTTTGTGTTTCTAAGATTGTCGACAAAAACTGATTTTGATTTTGTGGCTGATACTTATTTTAAGTGTATATACAACGAATGGAGGGGCTTTTTTGGATGGACTTCTGATCTACGCTCCGTGTTTACGAGATCCTGGAAGCAGAAAGAATCTACCTCATTAAGAATGGTATGCTCTGATTATAACAGTTCTCCTCATTTTTTGATGAATTAGCTGTAAAAGGTACTTAAAGTCATTATGGCATGCAGAATTGGATACCATGGATGCACAAGCTGATTCTTCTTACCAATCTATGATTGTTTAAATTCTATATTTTAGACGATATTAATACTTGCCGTTTGAGTAGTCATGCATTTATTACATTATTTGCTTGATTTTCGTCTGGAAGTCTCTGGTTTCCTTATTTTTTGGGTCCACAGTCAAATAATTACTGAATACGTTTCTCTATACCTCAGCTGTTATATTGCAGCAGATAATATACTATTAGTGCAGTTTTCACTCTGAATCCAGCTGTGTCTGTTCTTTCAGATGGGCTGATTTAGAATTTTATTGTGGCGAATTCTATTTGCAGGTTCCTTTCATTCTTGTTGAAAGTGGAAAATGGCCACAGAATGACTATCTGATTGTCAACATGGATGGATCAAAACATCCGTTACCCCTTGTAACAGTTTTTCACCAGTTGCAGCCTATTACCCCGTCTCCCTATACTTTCCTTCAGGCGCTCTTTGGGCATGATTACCCTGTGAGTTTAAGATTACAAACTAGGATTGGGTTTTAAGGATTGATTTAACTTAACAAGTTCATGGCTTTGGCTTTTTTTTTTTTTTTTTTGTGCTTATTATTGCGCATATGATTGGTGTGGTAATATGTTTTGTTTCTGAAGGTTGGACTGCTTGATGAGGAGAAAATTCTTCCGCTTGGAAAGGATATCAGTGCAGTTGGCATTTGTTCGTTAAGAGATGGAGTTGCTGAGATCAAATCATGCAACGATCTTCCTTATTTTCTGTAAGCAAGTTTGTTTGGAAAAGTATTTTGGTAGATTAGATAGTTGCATTGTGCACTTTGTCACATGAGAAGTATGTTTAGTTATTGGGGATATTTTCATGGTCAACTCAGCTGGATGGCTGTAATTGGTCAACTTGGAAAGGTCTAGAATATGGTGCTTCTTCCAAAGTAAAATGCATTTTGAGGGTTTGTTTGCAAAGTTGGCCAGAGGTCAAGTAATCCAGTAATGCATTGGTGCATATTATACTCATAATAGTTGCCTAGAGATATGCCACCTGGGCCAAGCTATGTTATATTTATCCAGAATTGGGTGCCATTGTATGTCTGAGTAGGCAATACAACCAAGTCTTATGCACATGGACACGGGTGTATGTCAAAATATTCTTTTGCTTTATAACATACTTCTTACATATTTATTTGGAAAATGGGGTTTGCAAGTTGTTAGGGAGCATTTAATGCATAAAGTTGGGGTTTTGTGTTAAATACGAATTACTTAATATACCTAGGGTGAATGTCTTGGCGTAGATTTCGGACACATATCCAATACCCAAGTCTCTAGTTTTCAACATGCGGACGTCACACTCTAGAGTAAAATATGTAAATAGGGGCCGAGGTACGGTCACTATGGGCTTTTCTCTTGTCTTCTTATATACCTCATCCATATGTGTCCAAAATTTAAATTCTCATAGGTTCATTTATTCTACAGAATGAACTCCCTCTTCTGTTATCAGGTTTTGAAAAAAGATTGTACCACTTTCTTTGTGAGCATATTTACCTTCATGGGGGTACCAGTACTACCTGCCTCATGTATGCATTTACAAATAGGGTTGTTTTTTTTTATTAGTTCTTGCATTTACTGATCTTCTAATTGTGGCATGCCTCCCAAGTCCCAACTGGTATTTTGTTCTGTTGTTGATGGATCAGTGGTGGAATATGGCTTGCTGTTAGAAATGAATGTATGACCATTAAAGGTAGGTAGACCCTGAATTCACTTTGTTGTGTCCTGAGATAATGTTTGGTGTTTAAATTTTGGTATCCCTTGTCGTCGACTCTTTTTCTTTCTTTACTCTTATATCCTGCCTAAATTCTTTAAGCCAATTTATATTCTGTTTGTATTGTAATGCTGCTTCTAGAGGAAAATCTAATGTTGTTTGTGCTTTACAGGTCTGACATGACTAAGGATCAAATGGTGGTAGATATTGCATTGAGGACAAAGATATTGTTTTGGAGTGGCATTGTATTTGGTGCATTCTCAATTGGAATCCTTGGCTATGCTGCCGTAAGGTACTACAATTGTCACACCGTCTTTGTTACTTTGAGTTGTGTACATTTTAATGGATTTGAATGTTTAATCCAGAGCTTCATTTGGTTCAAAGTTGTTTCCTGTTAAATCTTTGGCTCTTGCTAGGATCACATTAGTAACAATCGAGCTTGAGAATTTCATGCTTAATCAACCTGATCCCATCGCGTTCTATTCTTCTAATGTTTTTGCTCTCTTTATCATGCAGCTTGGTTATATTGAGTGGCACTATAAGCTTAGCATACATGATAACGATGATTTCTTTTTTCTCTTTGTCAATTTTATTTTATTGTTTTGGGAATAGGGGAGGGGGTGGCTTTGAAAGCTCACCATACCAACGTGAACAGAAACAATAAGGAGGTCAATGATAAAGTGCCCTTATTTCTAAACAACATGAAGAATTAAACCCTAAGAAAATAAACTGGATTGTTTGAAATGCCTTGAAATCGGCTCAATTTGCAAGGATTGTCCTACCAATTTAGCTTTAGATGGTATCTCATTTGACTATGATTGTTTCAGGAACTGGAACAAGTGGAAAGCGCGGCGACAACAAAGGCAAGCCCAACAGCCGAACAACCTTGCCCGTGAAGATGCTGATCCTGAGATTGCAGCTGAGGGAACAGAGGAAATACCAGATGGAGAGCTGTGTGTTATTTGCTTGAATAGGAGGAGGCGTTCAGCATTTGTTCCTTGCGGGCATCTGGTTTGCTGCCAACGATGTGCTCTTTCAGTTGAACGCGACTTGGCACCCAAGTGCCCTGTGTGTCGGCAGTCAATCCGGACTTCAGTGAGGATCTATGACTCTTGAGAATCGGTAGTTACTGTTTTCCTGACTATCTTACTGAAGTTGCATTTTGTGAGGATAGCTGTGCATTCTAGTGTATATCTCGAAATCAAGTTGTGTGTAGTTATGTTGAACTCGGAGTATATCATAGGAAAAGAGAAAAAAGTGTGGAGTTACATCTAGTTAATTTTTGCTTCATTGAAAGATATTTCAATGATCAAGCTCTCCCGCAATTGTACTCATGCACTCTTCGTATTTGCAGAATTTGTTTGAAGGAGGCTCTTCTAGTTTTTCGTAGAGTCTCATTTCCACAGTATTAAAATCACCCTTCATATTTTACATTGGTGCAGTTGATTAGTTTACAGAGAAGTGGGAAAAACTACATACATACTCTGTTCAACTGTCATTTGCTTTCACATCCTACTTCCACAGGGAACAGAAGGAAACAGGTTGTCCCTTCCACCACAAACAAAAACACCAATCTTTCTCCTCAACTCTCCTCTCCCAATTACTATCATACTTCCTCAACAAAGTTCGAGCTTTGTTGATGGTGTCCTCTCCGAACACTTCCTCGACAAAACCGACCCTTCTCATCCTCTCACACCACTTCTCTTTCCCTTCATTCGTCTCATCTAAGTTGGTCAACGTCTTCGCAGCCTCTCCTTCCATCACCCTCCTTTCGTCGCTCTCTCGCCCTTTAAATGCTGCACTAGTTGAGTCTAAAAACCTCCACAAGTACTCCACTCGATGCGAAAAACTAGTCGCAAAGTCCCCACACTTGCTGCAGCTGCAATCCATGATGTTCTCGCTTAGAATCACGCCTTTTGCATCCAAAGTCCTCAGTGCTCGCAAAAAATCACTTCTGTTATCCGGGTTGTTGTGGTTCAGATGGTGGAGCTTGAACTGAGCACAGATAATTAAGGTTTCACTAGGAGAGGAATTTATGATTTGGGCATTTAGATTCTGTAATTGGTGGTTATCTATCCTTTTGATCTGTAAATTGATGGTCAGCCTGGTGGGGCAATAGCAAACGGAATGTCTTTACTCCCATCACAGTCAGAGGTGGCGGCGCCAACTACTGTAAGGCGGACTAGTGGTGGAGGTCCACCTGGGCGGCGGGTCAACGCCTCGAGGAGGGTTGGCCATTGGACTCCATGAGAGACTCCAATATCAACGATGTGAAGATTAGAAGATTGATATTGTTCCGAAAGAATTTGGAGGATCGAATTGTTTGCGATTTTGTTAGGGAACATGAACCAGGGACTAACCTCATTGAATCTCATTAGTGATTTTTGGAAAAGCTGAGGCTTGGTGGAAGCGAAGTTAATGGCCCCACTTGAAACAGAGGAGGCAGGTGCGGGGGAGGAGAGGTGGTGGGTCAGCGCTCGGAGGCCGTGAGCCGCCAGCCGGTGGTTGGCATCGCCGGTCGGTGAAGCCAGCTCGTGGAGTACGTACAAGAGGTGTTGAACACGGGGCAGGTTTTCGGCGGTGATTGCAGCGGCACAAGGGTTGAGCAACTGCTCTGCCCACCTTCCTTCTCTGTTATTACCATTATTACAGTTATTTCCAGCAGATTTGGCTGATCCCCTGTTGGTCCCAACTGATTTCTTAACTGTCACCCCATGTTCCGCAGCCCCATCCCCACCATCAGCCTCGTTGGTCCGACGGTTCCGATTCTTTCCACGGTTCCGGGATTCCTTCGGAACATGGTGATCGGACGCCTTCCGTTTCTTGGACAAATCGGACGGTTGTGGATTCACTCGAGGCAATGGGATCCGGTGGGGTTGTGCTGGTGGCAGTGGTAATGGTAGTGGTGAAAGAAGTGGGCTCTACATCTTGAGCCTGAACCGACCATTGATCACCGTTGATTTGGTTGGAACTGTATGGATCGACTAAGAAAGACGAAAGGAACGAGCCGTCGATCGAATCCAACCATTCCAAGATGTAATCAGAGCTGGGGGTTGGCTCTGGTTCTTCAATGGTCATTGTGTCGAAAATTATGTTTGAGATAGGAGGGAGATGAGTAGGTGTAGAGAAAGAGGTTGGACTTGGTGTTTTGTATGAACTAAAAAAAAAAAAAATTGAAATTGGTGGTGGCCTTTGCACAAAGGGACAGTGAAGAGCATATTTCATTGCTTTGGGGTGACGTAAGTTTGGATTTTGTGATATGTTTTATTAAGGTTTTTCTTAGGGACCAGATCATAACTAGAAAATAAAAATAAAAATTGGTGTCGGAATTGTTACTCGCCTTTCTCAACCGCACGATTTCATTGAGTAAGACAATTCACGCGGTTGGTTAAAAACGAGATGCAGAGATTTCGAACGGACTATTTACGTATTTTTTAGAAGGCGTCGAGAGTCTGGCATTATCAAATGTGGCTAAAAATTGGAATGCATTGATTCCGCTCAACTGGAAGCATCGGCACGCGAGAGATCGTGTTTGCAGATGCGATCATGAATCAAATTAACCAGATCGAAACCTCAAACATCGACATTAGTTGTCCAAGTTATCAATAAAGAGTGAAGCAATTTTTTTTTTTTTTTTAAACTCAGCCCTTTTGGGTATTAATTTATGTGCTTGTTGTATGACATGGTTGGTGAGATCAACGGACAACAATTGGTGACAAGGCAAGTATTATGAGAGTCGATAGATGGTGATTTGTTGAGTTTTTGAAACGCCAAGAGACAGCAAACTCTTTTTCATTGGATTAAATATTATGGGAATGTTTTGATTGAAATTGCCCTTTTGATGTGCCATTCGCCAAAGGAAGTTTTGTCATTTGCCCCTCCGCCAAATTGACCTGCTAACAACTCGGTTGTCATATCTGAATAGAAAACTATGCTTTAAAAATATATTGGAGAGTGATTTCCGCACTTTTTTTTACCAATCATACACTTTTTTTTTAGTGTGAAGTTATCAAAACACCCTTTCACTTTTTAATATTGTCTCTTTTTTGTTATCCAAATGAAATGATTTTTGCAAAAAGTTTAATGACATTTCGGTGATTTCACACACTTAAAACAAAAAGGCAACTGTGATTAGTAAAAAAGTGAGTGTGGTTAGTAAAAAGGAGAGAGTGAAGATTATTCACCAAATGTATTTTCATAAATGATATAGAAATATATTTTTTCTGAATAGAAAACCATGAACAATAATTTAGAACTGGCCCTTGGTTAACATTCTCGATCCTAATTACAGTAGTTCTTTCTTACCCATTTGTCGCATCCAATTGAACTTTCATGCCATCAGCTTCTAACATGCATCAACTTCTCTTGGAAAATACCTCTAATTAAGGAGATGTCAGAGTTCGAATTCTGGTAGTTCCATTGGAGGCACAATATATTTCCATATCATTCTTGGCAAGGTCTGTTGGAAATTTTCCAGATTTTTGTGAATGATAATTGGGACATTCGGAGGGTTTCCCGAGGCAACCGAAATATCTCCCGTAAGTTCATTGTATCTGGACGAGGCCCTACAAGCTCCAGCCATTATCAGCTGGTTTATACCCCATTATGTATGGATTATGGTAGAATTCATTTGGTTATTCATGTCAGCTGGTTTATACCCCATTATGTATGGATTATGGCAGAATTCATTTGGTTATTCATTCAGATGTTCCTCACGAGTTTAAGCATACACAAATCCACTCTGATATTGTTCTTGTGTGAGAGAGAGACAGACGTAGCATTCAGTTCGCCAAGGCGGCTTTCCGATGGGGTTCCGATAGCCGTGGTCTAACCGTTCTATCCTGGGAGACAAACACCGGGTCAACCTCCAACACCCAATGGTGAGGCGGTGTTTTAAGGAGACTGATTCAGGGCCCGGTTCGGTATTCTTAATTCTATATCTTCATATTCTGTACATGCAACATGTAATCTGTCTATGTATTATAATGGAATTCGTACTCTGGAATTCGTACTCTGGAATTTGCCGATTGTATTATATTTTTCCAACAAGGTCTTCTTAAGATAACCAAAAATTATTGGAAATTAAGCTTAGACTTTGAACACAAGATTCCACAACATTTCAATAATCAGAAGAGTCATTAGCTCAATGAATTACATAAAAGCAACTGGAATTAAAGCACACTAACAATGAAGTTCAAGACCAAGAGAAAAAAAAAAAAAAACCAGTTTCCTTGGCAATACAAGTTAGCCGGTACCACCAAGAACAGCCTTGAGCTTCTTCACAATAGCAGGATCAAGGAAAGTAGTCTTCGCCACAATAGCAGAAGGCAGGTTATTTGCGAACAAGGCGAAATCAAGGATTTGGAGCCCCGGATCGGGGCTACTAAAACTCGGAAAAGCAATCGCCGTTTTTCCTTTAGCATTTATTTGAAAATGCAACAACCCTTGAGGGAAAACCATGATATCACCCTTTTTGAGTATCTTCAAATAAACAGAATTATCCGAGGAAATAAATCCGGCAAGGATATAACCCTGCACTACAAGTAGGAGTTCCGATGCACCCGGGTGTGTATGCATTGGGATGACGCCACCTGGGGCTAGGTCTAACCGTGCAATGGAGATCCCAAGCCCATTGACACCCGGAAACTGGGCGGCAAATGCTGGAGTGACTGCGGCTTTGATGATGTTCGAAGTGTTTCCAGCCTTTCCTAGTGAAAACACGAAATCATCGACCGTGACTTTAGCAGGGATTTTGCAGGAGTACCCTGAAGGGCCGATTGGACCCTTTGGGTCCCCGACACAAAAGTCTGAGGCATGAGAGGAGGAGAAGAGTAGGAGAGAGAAGAGGAAGAAAATTTGCAGCATTTTTAGTTTCATGAATGTGGTTGCTTTGATGATGGGTGCGAGGCTTTCGCAAAGGGCTTGGGCTGTTTATATAGACAAGTTGTACGAAAGTAGCGCCCCGGGATCACTGAAATTTTTTCCATAGGAGGGTTATGCTCAGAATGAAGTCAAGTGAATGAGAACCACAAGGTTTTGCTTTGAAGCATCTTGGCTTTTGGTCCCCCATGACTTTTAAGCCTTTTCTGTATTGGACAAAGAAACAGGTAGTAATAACTTTTCGCTGGATTTATTGCATATGAGTGGATCAGGCCTGAGAGGGCATTGGTTTTTCTTCACAATCTTGACAGCTAACAAAGACAAGTACAGGTGCAAGTTGATAGCGTAATTTTTACTCTAAAGTCTTAATTAACCAGGCTGTTTCGATGAAGTTTAACGCACTATTGATTCACATGATTTATAACCGAACTAGGCATACTGCTTCTGTATTTTGAAGTTAAATGATCCTGTTTAAAAGTACTAATGGGCGCTAAATAGGATACATTTCCATTGAATGTTGATAATGGGAAGATCTGTTTTAAGATTGTGGTCCAACAGGATCAAGAGCACATGTGGGGAGAGAAAATACGAGCAGAAGAGGACAATATGACAAAGAGAATACCTATGGCAAAGGAAAGACTATCTATGCAAGTTTGGCTGTCCAATGGCTACCCATGGGAAGAAATGGGTGGACATTGAGAATTCCTTTCTGGGTCTTCTGGCTAAGGTTTCATTTGTGGTGTACAGTTACTCCGTGAATCCACAGAGTTGGGGGGGAAGTCCTCTCTGTCAATATTGTGGACTTTTTCTGAAACCTTTGCGTTGACAGGATTGGATTCCTCTTTGCCAGTGAAACTATCTCGCTATAAATCCAGCCGGTGATGGACTCAGAAAATCACAATGATGGGGCATATATTGTTTTGTAATCTTCAAGACAAAATTTATAAAAAAACAAATGATGCAAAGCTTAAATATTCAATGCGGAATAAAATTGTATAATATGTATGTTTACAAAAAGCTTCTACAATATATCTACCTATTAGGTATTTCTCCATGTTTTCAATAAAAAAAAATAGTTCTTCTTGACTTTACACAAATAAGATAAACTTCAAATACTAGCTAGTTAGATGAAAAGCCTTACCAATGACCAGGGCGGCCCTTGGGCAAGGCTCAAGAGGCCCGGATCTTGGGCCTCAAAAAACAACCCAAAAAAAGGGCACCCGCAATATTTTTGCTAGTTAGGTTTGGTAGGAGTCTTTTTTAGTCCAATTTTCCAATACCTTAAAAGGGCCCAAAATCAATTAATTCATTCAGCCCAGGTGGGTCCCTTAACAAAACTTCAAAACCTTTTTGCACGCAGAAAACAGATTCTCACTTTTTACTTTACCGTTCAAGACAAAGTTGTACTCCCTTTTCTTCCTCCCCAAATCAGACACCGAAATCCTTTTGCACGCAGCACAACTCCACTCCTGGACTCCCATGGAACCATGGTGATTGAAATTATGAGACCACGCAACATATATAAAATACTCCGGTAGGTTTAAATTTCTCCCCAAATATGGGTTTGTGTGTAATGGAACCACGGTGATTGGCTCTCCAAATCAGATTACCCCCTTTTTACCTTGTAAGTTTCTTAAATTTGACTTTTAAAATACTATATCACTGCATATATATCATCTATATGTGTTTGTGTGTAATACACTATATATCATCTAAATGTATTTTTGAGACTTCCTATTTTGTGTTCTTGTTATTTAACGAAGCGGAGTATTTTTTTGCAGTCTTTCCTTTTTATATTGATTTTTTATTGAATTTTTTTTTGGGGGGGTAAAAACCGTTTAGTAAGGGCCCAATTTTTAGGATTGGCCTAGGGCCTCCAAAACCTTGGGGCCGGCCCTGCCAATGACGAAGTACAAAATCTTATAAATGAGGCTACAAAATACATTAAAGTCCAATTTATTCAATATAGAAAGTTCTTGATTTGTTTATAAAAAAAAAGGCACTCCTAATTTAGTTAACAAGAATTTCTAACTCAAGATCAAAATCAAAACTCCAATTTCAAGGTACATAATCAATATTTACTTATCAAAACAAAAGACCACTGCGGGTTCCAGGTTTGGCCAAATGAAAACGAGAAAGTAAATGATGTTTGTCTTTCGTAAGGTCGCATGTTTGAATCCTGCGGAGGCCAAACATTCCAAACCCTTGGAGGACACTAGAGGGTTTGTCTGGATGTTAAACTTCAGTACCCTGGAATCAGTTGAGGTACACCCAAGCTAATCTGAATATTTGGTTATCAAACTAAAATTGTAGCGGTGGGTTAGCTTGCTGTGGAATAATTCCTCTTTAAAATCTGACGGATAAAACCTAAAAGAATAAAAATTACAAAAAAAAAAAAAAACCCTTGATTTGGGTGGGGGCACGTGACCCCACGTGCCCCTTATTGCATCCGCCCCTGAATTCAACATCTCTCTCTGATTATGTTCTCTCTAGTCTCTGCCACAGCTATTCTTAGCTAATAAGAAGAAAGGAAAACCAAGAAGGCAAAGATAAGAAGTAAGAAACATGGACACGTCTCTTGGCCTCATGTATTCGTGTCCGATACGTATTAGACACGAACATGACAAGACGTGACGCTCTTTGGACACATCTCGAACACAACTAAGTATGTGCCCCATATGTTATTGTACTTTTATCTGCAATCGGACGTGTTTGGGACAAAACATTTTAGAAGTTTAACATGTAATTTTCAAATGTTGGCCCATTGTCAAAATTTCCATGGACGTTTACTTCATGAATACTTGGACACTGACCAGTGATTTGTACGTTCATATTACTAATGCTATTTGTGTGTTTTATTATCTTAAATTCACAGACCTAATATTTTCAATTCCTATATGAGTTCTTTAGAACTCCTACAACACCTATGTTATCAATGGTCCCTAACGTGTTTGTGTCCTAGTTTTTGGAGGAATGACGTGGTTGCGTGTCCTTATCATGTGTCCGTATCTGTGCTTCTCTTGGATAAGAACGTAGTCATGAGCTTGGACGGTCTTATTTAACCGTCGAGAAACATTAAGGTTTGATCCTATTCATGGTGATTCTTTGTCCGCAAATTCGGCTTATCTAAAGGAGAACATTAAATTTCTTCCTTTGTACATCTCTTTATAAATTCGTGATCTAAAGTCTAAACACAATTAAGGAGGTATTGACGCAAGGACATGATCAACCTCTTTGAAGGTTCTGATGAAGCCTCCTAAATTGGTTATTGGTCCAATATAAATGCAACCAATACTTTGACAACTTGCTCATGCAAATTGGTCCAACATAAATCCAGGATGTAGTTGGTTGTTTTTCTGAGTTGATCAGACCAGTAGCTAAAGGATGTTCCATTCCTCTCGATCCTACATCCAAAAACCCAGTTGTTCAGCAATAGATGGCAAACTTTTTATTGAAGCAGTGTATGACACACCATGTGCAAGCAAAACCAAATCGGTCCAGTAAATGTTCGACGGATTTCTGGCGAAAGGACTCATTTCCGTCACCTATCTTTGTAGAATCATGTAACCGATTCAAGATTGACACAAAGGGTACATTAGCAAAATAGCAGAATTGGTGTAGTTGAGTAGCTAACGCCATATTAATGCCATAAAACAGTCTTCAACAAGAAGTAAGAGAGGAAAAGTTTAGACCTGAACAGTGAAGTGCAGGGAAACTTTCTAGAAAATGCTTAGCTCAAGGAAAGATGATTGTGACAAGATGGAAAGGAAAAGTGCTCCTTGAGACTGGCGATTCCAGGAATATTGTTCCACGGGGTCGAAAACTTTTCTCTGAGTTTTAATTACATTCAACCAAAGTTTATAATTGTTAACAGGGCCGGCCCAGGCCCAAGGGCATCCAAAAAATTTCAAATTTTATGAGCACTTCAATATTAAATTGTAAATTAGTATATATGTTATTTGTTCATTTTATAACACAAAATGTCTTTGCTAGCTCAGTGGTAAGTTGATTTTAATCCATGTGAAGTGTTTGAGTTCGAGTCTTCTGGGCAGTTTTTTCCCCAACAATAATGCTATTGTAACTGTTAGGTTTCAAAAGCAAGTCAAATAGAATTCAAGCCAACCACTTTGGCCGTTGGTGACAAAGCAATTAACATACATTATAAAGTCTGAAGTAGTAATATAAAGAAACATTTCTATCATTGTTGTTTAATTCTAAAAATTTGTAGGACACTACCCCACAATTTAGTCTTGGACATCCAAATTTCTTGGGCCGGCCCTGATTGTTAATTATGGGTTAATTCAAATTTTAAAGGTTTCTTTGAAAAATTCGATTCTAAATTAGCTCTTAACCAGCAAAAATAATAGCTCGGTCTCAAATAATATGCTAAATGATTAAATTGGTCTCAAACAAGTAGATAGGAAGACGATGTCGAATTTTATAGCGTTACATACTTCTACGGTGTATTTTTTGTAACCCAAAAAATTCTCTCGAATCACAATTGTTCTCATACCCACTTGAAACTCTAAATTTTGTCTAAGATGCCTTGTTGTAAATTCAAATCTTAGTTTTTCTTTACACTAATAGTTTTAAGGCGATGAAACTTTCTGCTCTTTTTTTAACAAATGTGTGTATTGTTCCCTCTTAAGGGCTCAGGTTCGAAACCTCCTAAAGGTTATCAACTCTTATGGGTCAGTCTATACAGGGCATTACCCTAACTTTAATCAGGCTCCGTGCTAGTAGACAGTGAAATTGAGTCTCCCAAAAATTAGTTTAGGTGTGCGTGAGTAATATTAAAAAAGAAGCTGTGAAGAGTGAATTGTTTTAACAAAAAGAAATTACCTAGTACCTGCGGGCCGGGGTCATCAACAAATTTTAGTTTAGTAATTCATTTCTTGCCCAGCATAAATGTATAGCATAGAATTAGTAGTATTTCCATCTCTTCCCATGGGGTCAGCCGACCCCACTGTGTTGGCTATACCGTCGCCCCTAGGACTCAGAATACAATGGAATGGATGAATGCAATGGAGAGAGATTCTTGATTAAAGAGTGAAAGGTGTTGGCTGAGGATACAATGAAGGAGAATGGAGGGCATTGTTATGGGGCAGAGAAAACAGTGATTCAGTATATGACAGGTCCACAAGTGTGCACTTCCCTTGCACCCCCTATGCCAAACTTCATTCACTCATCAAAAGGGAAAAAAGGTAGAAAGAAGGGTACTTATTCGTACAGCAACTAAAACCTCCCTCTTATCAAAACCATCACTCTAGCACTGTGACAGTGTCCTACGATATTTAGTTGTATCCTTAAAGCCAAACAGATACGGGCTTTGGGAAGCATAAAGATAGTACTACTACATAACAGCGATTATGTCCGCGCTCTAGTATAGCTTCCTATTTCTTCCGTGCTACTGAGTGTAAAAACAACAATACATACACATAAAGAACGTGTTTATTCGCGGCACCATAATTTAAGTTTGTGTCCACAATGTATGGTTTGGGTACCTTCCAATGTTCCATGCGTTATGTGTCCATTCTAGGATATTTATGGTTTACAAGAACAACATTTCAACTTATTTTGACCTTGGGCGTGTGTGTTAGGTCTGTTCGGAATGAGTTTTAAACATCTATGCATTCACGTTGCCATAGGACAAATACTTGAAATTTCGTTTTTAAAAGAAACGGCATACTGCTTGATATATTTCTTACTGCAAATTTTTTTAACCCCACTTGAAATAAAAAACAAAAGCAAAAAGAAAAAACCACAAGTACAAGAAAATGCATAAAATACAGAACATCATTTCAACAAGCATAAAAACAAGAGGGGATATAGCATGACCATCGATTGAAGATCTCTCTCCAAATCAAGATGGTTCTTTGGACCGCAAGGTTCATCCCCCTTTGCCGGATGTCATCACATCAACAGCCGCTCGTGGAGAGCCTAAACCCCAGAGCATAACCGTAAAGAAGACAGACGAAGATGTAACAACCATACTCAATAAGCCTCAGGTTAAGGAGACTGAATCATGGAGCAAAAAAATTGACACAACATCCATCTCGTTACAATGGTCATCAGTGATTCTCACTTGTCAAACCCTCAATGAGCCATTCTCCCATTTTTATGGAGAAACAGAGGCGTACGAAGGGAAGAAGAAGAATTATCTTGCACTTTACGGAAGCATACTCTCTGTTGCGGCATGTGAGGTACAAAACCCTAATTCGTTTCCTCTAGGATTTGGTTGTTTGGCAGTTACTCCGCGAACTATATAATCACAGCCCCTACTGTCTTCGCAATCTCCCTTCGTCTTCTTCATCAGCTGCGTGGCACTATATGTTTGTTTACCTCTGTTTTTTGCACCAAACCTTTGGACTAATGCTAGAAGGCCATTTAATTATTATTCGATTAAATTTGGCTAAAAAATAAAAATGTATTGAGTTAAAATTAATGGACCAAAACAATATTAATTGGGCCCGGTTAATTTTGAAATTCTGAAGCTGTGGGCTATGGGTTTTATTATTTAAGTTGGAATCCAAAGAATATAAAGTTTGGCCTTGAAAGGTAGAGGGCCATGATGGAATTGTACGAGCAAAAAATGGGAACAAAGTTGGTGGGAATATTTGCCACATATGGCCATTTGACTATTTGACCAAGTCAAAATGGCCCACTACTCTTTAATACCCACGAAGAAAGAAAAGAGGGTGGCCCATTACTCTTGTTTAACTTCCAGTAACTTCCCATGATAAAAGAAAACATGTGGGTTTTCTTTTAAATCTCCAATAACTACCCATGATCCCACTAAATATGTTAGTGGGTAGTTATTTCGGACACTTGGCAACATCTGGAGCCAATTTGAAACACTTGTCAACTCGTGGTGAAAGCAGAAAACTTGGATCAGATCTGGACCAGTGCAAAATTTGCCTATAAAATACTACTAGTTCACAAGATGAAAAAAGGGTTCCTACACCAATCAAGCTCAAAGCTTTAAACCAAAGCCTTCCCAGCGAAGCAACTATCTCACTTTCTCACCTTCACTCAATTACTTCGTCAAGTAATTCAAGTTTCTATATCTCTTGTACTCCCAATTTTATTATTACGACATAATAGAGTTATTCATATCTCTCTTGTATCCCCAACTTTATTATTACGACATAATAAAGTTATTCTGCGTTGTTACTTCTTTTCCTACAATCCTACGCGGTTAGAAAATTATTAAGTCCTCACTCGTAGAGGCAAAACCACGAACCAACACTTCAATCCAGCCCTTAGGTTTGCAACACGATCGCTCTCATAGATTCGAAGTCAGAAAAGGGGCACTCAGTCCTTTACGTTGGACGCGACAAGTCCTGGCACGCCCGCTCAATCCTTTGAGCCATTTCGGAGCCCAACAATGTTATTATCAGGGTTTTACGTTTTCTCAATGTTATGTCATGGCTATACAGATAAAGATATAAATGTACCTGATCTAGAAATAGGTTTGCATGCATCGAATTTTGATTGCCAATGCTCTCTGCTCTCAAGCAAAGTGGGCATTGAGTATGAGCTGACTCCATGGTTTCGCTACTCCACTTCGGTCTTAGATTTAGGGGCTCTTCGACAGAGTATGTTCCAACTAGATTCAAAGATATTCCACATTGTTTCTGGTTTTTGTTTTGATCTTTTATGCAACACACACAATGATGGTGATTACCAACTATTTCAGAACCTAGGAGAAAATGAACTGATTTGAGTGGAGTACATCAGCACGCATCATCTAATCCTAAGCTAGCTTACGGAAAGTTCACCTGGTTAAGGTAAGAACTGAGAATTCTATCAAATTACATCAGCTGCCAAAAAAAAAAAAAAAGGACTAGCGAGAAATCAGGCAAGAGTAATGGTGCAGTCTAAAATCTGTCAATCATTTAAGAGCTGAGACATGACAATAGGGTCATGGTGCTCAAAGCCTCAAAGGAACCCCACCCAGACTCCAAATACTGTGACAGACACATGCACGTGAAACACGTTCACGAAAGTCCGTGGAAGTCGTTCATAACCCAACAACAAAATTCTACCACCAACACTATATCTACCAATATGAGTCACATGACTGTCCAGGATTCTATGTATTTGGCATTTCAGATGGGTCTATCCTATATCCTCTGGATTCTCCCCTGCTTTGTGACCTTTTGAAAAAGTTACGCAATGCCTTTGCTAGGACCGAGATAAGCCTAAACAATTCGTTTACACCATTGACGATGAATTCTCCAACTGGCTACTCTCACTCCCACTTTCCGGCCCTCACTGTTAATGATCGAGAGCAACTAAAACAGGAGAAGAACTGCTTTATTTTGGGCACTAATTTCGAGTGAGCATGGCCAACCAGAGAAGAGGAAAAGCAAAAGCCTTTCCATCTCTTCTCCAGTACTCCCAGCTCTCAATTCCCATACCTCTTCACACGAGCTTTCTTGGATGGGAGACCACTTTCCATAGTGGTAAGTGGGTTTTTGTGTGTGCAAGGTGAGTTATCAATCTTGGGTGATGGTTTTACATCTTTTGCATTTTCCACGACAACTAAAGTCTTGGGTGATGGTTTTGCGTTTGTTGCATTTTGAGGTTCTTATTTTGCATAACAAAGGAAACATGTTTTGGACATGTGGGTCTAAAAGAATATTTTTCTGCTGTGTGGGTATCACTGGTGTAACTATAATCACTCTTTCCTTTTATCGCCTAAGTAAGCTAATTCCACACCATCAAAGAGTGCACCACTCTTTTGTGGTCCAGAGAGTATAAAACTTCTTGCAATCAGAAGCAAATAGTGCAATGCTACACCAAAGAAAACACATACAAAATATACACACAAGAACACGTATACGCCATACGTATACACCCAAACTAGAAGAATGCCACACGACTTGATATTCGCGACAATTGACTTCCTGCAAGGATTGCCAAACCCCCTCCCTATACCTATCTGGTTTAGAGACGATGAAAGCTCTACACAGCCAATCTATGCTTGCTACTTTACGTCCTAAACAGATAAATGTTCACAAATTGTTTTAATAAATTCTTATCACACACACTAGCAGCACTCACAGAAAACAGACTTTCAAACAGTTCCATTCCACAAACATTCATACATAGAACTTTATACAAAACAGGTAAATGGGTTGGAGTTTGGCGTACTCACCAAAACTAACTGATCTCAACCAAACTCACAAACTACTATATGAACTATAACTCAGGTCCACACAGCAGAAACAGTTAGTTTGACTTGACATAGACCTTTTCTATAAGTCCATTGTTGCTTGACAGCCCCATGTACAATGCAGGAAGTTAAACTCTTTTATGTTTTCGTAAAGTTTCAGCTTTCCTGGACAAGAGGGCTATTACGTTTCATATTCTTTTTGCCCTCTTTGCTTTGCTAGTGGGTTGAGGTAGACTGTCCTAATCGTTTCCTATCAAGCAAAAAGGTCCATCTTACAACAACCCGCAATAACGACAACTCCCATGACTTGACCTCTCATCCACCATCAATAAGTTTATTTCCCTAAAATTCATTTTCATACAATCATGTAACTTGTAGAAGCTTATAGCTAGAAATTGACAAAAGGAGCATTGCGAAAATATTGTCTACTTGCATAGGATCGAGACCGAGTTTCCCTTCTTGCCACTAAGCTATCATTACTCGAGAGTCACTTGGGGTGAACTATGCACATCTAAAGGAGCACCTGCTCGAGCTAAACGGAGTTTTTTCTTTCTTTCTTTTTAATGACTCAACAGGTACTCTATGCCATTCATACCCAATCGAAAATTGTGGAAACTAACATCCTTAGAAATTTGAGAAACATGGCCGTATCGATAACAGTTAGTACCATGTTACAACACATCATTCATGTGGAAGTCCGGAAATTCATGGATGACCAAAATGCCATAAGCTAATGTTGAGTTGTTTTGGGGCAATGTGATAAGCAGCAGGTTGCGCTTGCGATTTAGATTGTGATACAGTAAGAAGATTTTTTGTTTTTTGATAAGTACAGTAAGAAGATTTTGTTATTAGAGGTTCGAAGATGATTCCACAAATTCCCAATACAGCAATTGTTGAAAAAAATGGAAAGTAGAATGTCAATCAAGAAATTACCCATTTACAACCCCAATGCAGAAAACACTCTGATAAATCTCTAGTTCGTGTAACTCCATATGTACCCATCAATCAGCCGCAACGAACATAACTCCGCCTCTGCTCCTCTGTGAAAAACCATGGAGAAAGCAAGGGAATCAATGAGAATGGCAAACAACAGTCAGTGTCTATCAGTGTTCTGCAAAAAGCCGACGCCTGATGATTAACAAGAATGCCACCACACTAACTTGCATGATCACCACAATGCCCACAAATATCAGTCCAATTTTCTTGCCCAAATTGAGCTTTTGTTTAGCCGGTGGGCTTGGTGGAGGCGGCGATCTCACGGCTGGGCTATGGCGGCGACTTGGCGGTGGTGGCCGGTGGGGAGTGGACCGTCGATGTGGCGGCGGCAGCGAAGAAGGCGAAGGCGAAGGCGAAGGCGGTGGCGGCAGCGGGGGAGGTGGAGGAGCCGGTGGCGGCGGTGGAGAAGGCGGAGAAGGCTGGGTTCCAAGATTCACCACATTTCTCTGTGAATGCACAAAGAAAAACCACAAACTCAAGAAGACTAATGTGAGAAATGGGGAATCCATTCACTTGCAATTGGAGTATCAATCAAAATGAGGAATATTTGCATTTGGGTTCAGCCCCAATCTTTCTATTCTCCCACCAAATTCAAGAACAGAGGTGGCGAAATAAACACCGGGCTAGATAGCGTTTTGGCAAACGAGATAAACACTCAGAGCCCACGAGTGTTTATCGCATGAAAGATTGAATATGCTCTACATACATCAAGAGGTTTTTCGTCAATTGGGCACAGCAGGATTAGGGTTAGGGATAAGAATAATGGGTGTGATCGTATAAATTTGTTTTCTTGCGGTAGCGAAGAATCAACGAAATGGGTCCAGTGGAATTGGTCCCATATTCAAGATTTGTTCTTGGAAAGCAAGAACAAAGGTCTGGTTCAAAGATTGGTGTCGGGTATCACATTGCTCATCAAATCAAGTGGTAAGGGTCAACTGGGGTCGGCAAAACACAAAGATTGAATCTTCTTCTTCTTCTTCTTTTTCTTTGATCGGCCAAAGTTTGAATCTTGAATAGAAGGAGTCGACGTTCTGGTTGATCCTCCGCTTATCAGGGATGGATAAGAGAGAAGGGCAACAAAGAGAGAGATATAAATGATTTGTCTACGCGGGGAAAAACGGTTGGCCTAAGTTGGGACATTGGCTAGTTTTTGCACAATTAGGTGTAAGTTTAGAGCAGTATTTACATTGGGGGAACACACAGAGAGAGAGAGAGAGAGAGAGAGAAACTGTAGATCCGTCTGACGTTTTCCTTGGGTTGCTTGGAGAAAGTCTATGTACACAACTCTCTGTCATAATTTCGAACACAATTGCGTCTGAAATTGTTTGATGCGTATGAATCCGAACTCTAGGGTGCACGGTGCTGTACACGATCCTAGTCATCGGATCATTCATCTAACAGCTCGGATCTCATCTCTGCAATGAATGGTTCTTGATCATTCATTGCCTAGATGAGATTTGAGCCATTAGATGCACGATCTAACTGTTCAAATCATGCACAATTTCGTGTGTGCATGTCACTTAATCCCCCAATTCATACAAACCTATGTGCATTGAACGATTCCAAATACAATTGTGTCCAAACTTGTAGTCGAATTTTGCTGTACGTAGCATTCCTCAGCTACTTCAATTGTAGAGGATCGGTGTTTAAAAACTTGGGCCTGGGCCTGCAGTACGAAGTTATGCACTACAATTATGAGATGGGCCTATCATTTTGTGTCAGGTATATAGCACGGAAAAATGATAGCACATGACGTGTTTTGATAATTAATACATATTAAGAGCATCCACAGTAGAATAAGCAAAACAAAAAGTTGCTAAAGTTAACAATGTTTACTCAAAAAAATGCTCACATTGGAATAACCAAACTTAACAACCTCTTAGCAACTCATCAAATTTTGGCTTTTGAATAATCAAAACTAGCAACCTTTTGCCAATAACCAAATTTAGTGATCCCTATATTTTCTCAAGTAGACTCATTTTTACACAAAAATCTTCTCTCTCTCTCTCTCCCTCGACAATGTTTTCAAAAAATAATTATAAAAAACTATTCTTACTATTTTTTTCAGAAACTTTTTCTAAAAAAAAAAAAGACCCGTCGTTCTATGAATCTTTTTAAAATTTTTTTTTTATAAAAACTGTTTCTTCAATTTTTTTAAAAAAACTGTTTTTTTACACATTTTTTTTCATAAACTATTTTTTTATCCAACTATGTTTAACTTAAACTGTTTTTTTTCCTTCCAAAAACTGTTTAATAAACTGTTTTTTTTTTCAAGAACAAATATTTTTTTATAAAAACTGTTTTTAACATAAACTAGTTTTTCAAAAGATTTAAGTGAAATGAAGGGGAAAAGTTTGGAGAAAACTCAGGAAAGGAAGCAATGGTCCCATTGGTTTTGATTATGAGCAAAAAATAACTAATGTGAGACTTGACATTGCTAACTTTAACAACCTCTAAATGGATAATTAAAATCTGATGTGGCATATTTTGATTATTCGTTTTTGCTTATTCCACTGCGGATGCTCTAAGAACATTTTTTATATTAACAAATGTTCTTAGAATATCCTTATCAAATATTAATTATCTAAATACGTCATTGGCCGTCATTTTCCCATATACTAGTGCAATTTGGACTGGACCAACTCCAGTCCTAAATACAGGTTTTGTTTGTTTGTTTTTTATCCGCAAATGTAGGTTTGTGCAATCCAGAAATTTTGTAAGCTTCTTGACCTGTTTAAAAATTTGTGAAGAGGATTTTTGAGAGCCTAATTATTGCATTATAGATTATGCATTTTTCATTTTTTTTTTTGTGTTTGGTAGCGACGTTTATAATTCATTTGGCTAAAATTAAATAAACTCAGATTCTATAATTCAATAAAGGAAATGATTTTTTCCTCAAGAATTGTCTGTGAGGAAAATTTGGACCGGGGGAGTGTGCTGCACAGCTTCGTGCTGTGCGGCCCCCAGCGCTGCCTTGCCGGCATCGGCCCGATGATCGGACACGTTTACTGTATAGAGCTCATCGAGTACTACAAGTGTACCAAAAATCAACCCGATCAAACGTTAAGTGCCTCATCGGAACACATATAATTCGAAAAAAATGGATTTAGTGATTTTGATCCAGTATTTCGTATCCATTAGGATTTATTTTTTTCCAAGTTATATGTATTCCGATGAAGTACTTAACGATATTTGATCGGGTTGATTTTTGATACACTTGTAGTACTCGACGAGCTCTACGCAGTGGACGTGTCCGATCGTCGGGCCGATGCCGGCAAAGCGGCGCCAGCAGCCGCACAGCACGCTGCACAGCACGAAGCTGTGCAGCACACTCCCCCAGTCCGGACAATTTAGGAAAGAGCTGACCCCAAGTCTCGTTCACAATTTCAAGGGTAAAGGGTTCAAGTGACGGGGGATAGAGAGGGGGGCTTCCAAGATTGTTTGGCCAGAATCTAGGTAGGCCACTAGCCGCAGCAACTCAGTCTCCTTTATTGTGTCCCAAAAATGTCAGCACAATTTGTCCTTTTGCTAGAGAGGTACCCCCTCAGAGAGAGACGATGCATGGTCTTGTCCCCTCAAATGAATTATCGTACGTGTATCTTTGATTTGTTCGGCATTTGTTGGCCCAAAAAGCAACCCAAGAGGGGGGGTGAATTGGGTTTCACACTAACTTTTTGCAATTTAAAAAACTAAGTACTCGACAAAAATAAATCAACACACCAGTAGAATTAATTGAGTTGGCTTAAAACGGACAGCAGCACAAAAATCTTAACAGATGGAGCATGCAGAAAAATCAGAAAACACAGCAGATGCAGAGAATAGTTCCAACTGATTCTTAGACTTTAATATATGGTTGAAATCAACTAATTAAGTAAGATAGTTTGTCCCAAGTCAGATTCAAAGCAATATCAGTTACCTCAAGCAATATAGTATGCAAAACGTAAAGTAAAAGAGTAAGGGAAAGAGAAATCAAACACGAGGATTTTATAGTGGTTCGGTCCGCAACTTCACGGCCTACTCCACTCCCCAAGTGTCCTACTCGGGAATTGCTGCACTATCTCCAATAGTCGTTACAAACCTCTAGCTTTGCGGGTGCTAGAGAACCTTACAACGAGTGACTACTCCGAATTCACTCCCAACTAGCTAAGACTCCGGCGCTAGTTACACCTAAACCCAAATGATTTTTTTTTTTTACCCAAAAATCACTCACAAAAACGGTTCAATCTCAGCAAGGGTGTGAAATCCCTTTTACAATATGGTTCAAAGTTAACACTCAACCTAGTGTAGAATAATCAAGATGAAGAACAAAGTTGACTGATGAAATTTCAAGAAATAGCTCACTGGTATTTTTGCTCAACAGTTGGAGTGGTATTCTGCCCTTGTTCTTCTCTGCTTTTAAACCCAATTGAACGTTCAAGGATTTCTTCTAGCCGTTGCAAAAAAATCAGCCGTGGCAAAAAATCAGCTGTTGCAAAAAAAAATCAGCCCTTGCCTTACTCTCATTCCTTCAATCTCGATATTCCTCAGCAATAAGATTTCTTATTTCCTTTACGAAGCCTTTCTGACCGTTAGTAAATATAGAGACAGACATACCAGAATAGAATCAGGTCTCTATTTCCATAATCTTGAATTTGTATGTGAAAGCTCTTTGACTATTGGAGATAATAGATCTTTCCCTCACAGGAAGGTCCTTTTCCATGGAGGAATATATATTTCTCTTGCTTACTATTTGTATCTTCAAATTGATCCCGTTAAATCTTCTTTCCCTTCATTGAAAGCTTGATTTCCATGGTCGGAATGGATTGATTAGCCGTTGCCTTCTTCGATTCTTCAATTTCAAAAATCCCCTTTTTATTGAGCCGAAGAATCCCTTGATTCTTTACCAGCAATTTCTCTTTCCTTTCACGGCTTCCACTGCCCCTCTTGTTTTCATCGACAGAGTTTCTCTTTTAGGTTTAGGAAAAATGATATTGTGTTCCCAACACCTGATGTAGAATCTAGGACTTTTAAGAGAATAACAGATTTATCCTTAGGCTAAAGAAAACTTGCTCATAAGTCCCTACATTGAAAATTAGTAACCATATTAGCCCAACAAAAATATACTACTCCAATGAAACCCAATGGCTAATACAATTCCAATTAGGTTGTGTTTGTTATCATCAAAATCTAGAACTATGAGGCTAACAATCTCCCCCTTTTTGATGATGACAAACATTGCAACAATAATATTCAATAAAGTAAATTGAGAGCAAAAATGATAAGAGCAAAGATAACTCACCCTTAATTGATTCACAATTTGCTTTGAGATCAGTCTACTTTTAATATGCTCCCCCTAAATTAGTGCCGCATTTGCTCGAGCTTCTTTTTGGTCTTTCTTAATACTTCTCCCCCTTTGTCATCAACAAAAAGATGATAGGATAGGCCTGGTTTTAAAAGACAACATCTAGGCAAAGAACTGTGAACACTTGTTCTCTCCAAAATGGAAGCCACATTTAGATAAAGACAAGAGAAAGCTTTAGCAAGCCGAAGAAAAATTTCACGTTCCATTAGTCAAACTATAATCCAAATTAACATTGACAAAAAAATAAGAAGGGGGCAGATTATGGTTAAAAAGAATTAACTTAAAAGGAATATATGAACTAGTCAAAACAATTAATGAGAACAAGGATTATCAACAAGGGTTCGACATACCAAGCTCTCTTCTTATGCTGCAAAATCTGTCCTCACTTAGAGGTTTCGTGAAAATATCAGCAAGTTGATTATCCGTACTCACAAAGTCAATAATAATATCTCCTCTTTGAACATGATCTCTAATGAAGTGATGTCGAATATCAATATGCTTTGTTCTAGAATGCTGAATAGGGTTCTTAGTCAAATTAATAGCGCTAGTATTATCACACTTAATGGGAATATGATCAAAATATAAGCCAAAATCCTCTAACTGTTGTTTCATCCAAAGAATTTGTGCACAACAACTTCCAACAGCAACATATTCAGCTTCGGCAGTAGATAAAGCAACAGAATGTTGTTTTTTACTAAACCAAGAAACAAGAGAATGTCCAAGAAACTGACATGTACCACTAGTGCTTTTTCTATCTATCGAACAACCAGCAAAATCCGCATCCGAATATCCAATTAAATCAATAGAAGTGCCTTTAGGATACCACAATCCTAAATTTGGAGTACCAATCAAGTATTTGAAAATTCTTTTTACAGCAAGGTGATGTGATTCTTTAGGAGAAGATTGAAATCGAGCACATAGACACACACTAAACATAATGTCCGGTCGACTAGCTGTTAAGTAAAGAAGAGATCCAATCATACCTCTATATTTCTTTTCATCAAAAGGCTTACCCACTTCATCTTTGTCGAGTTTGGTAGAAGTACTCATAGGGGTACCCATTGGTTTAGCTTTTTCCATGTCAAACCTCTTCAATAGGTCTTTGATGTACTTGGACTGATTGATAAAAATTCCATCCTTAGATTGCTTTATTTGAAGTCCAAGGAAGTAGGTGAGTTCACCCATCATGCTCATTTCGAATTCGCCTTGCATACACTTTGCAAAATCCTCGCACAAGCTTTCGTTAGTAGCTCCAAAAATAATATCATCGACATATATTTGAACAACAAGTATATCATGATCTTTGGTTTTTATAAAAAGAGTAGTGTCAATTTTTCCTTTTGAAAAGCCATTTTCAATCAAAAATTTACTTAAACGATCATACCATGCCCTAGGTGCTTGCTTTAGACCATAAAGAGCTTTGGAGAGTTTGAAAACATGATCTGGAAACTCATGATTTTGAAAACCAGGGGGTTGTTTAACATAAACCTCTTCGGAGATAAAACCATTTAGAAAAGCACTCTTTACATCCATTTGAAAAAGTTTGAAATTTTTAAAACATGAGAATGCAAGTAACATTCTAATAGCTTCTAGTCTAGCAACGGGCGCGAAAGTTTCATCAAAATCTATGCCTTCCTCTTGATTGTAACCTTGGGCTACGAGTCGGGCCTTATTTCTAACGACTACACCAGATTCATCCATTTTATTCCTAAACACCCATTTAGTGCCAATGACAGAGCTATTTTCAGGTTTAGGGACCAAAGTCCATACTTGGTTCCTTTCAAATTGATTGAGTTCTTCTTGCATAGCAAGAATCCAACTCTCATCTTTTTCAGCTTCAATAAAAGACTTAGGCTCTAATTGAGATAAAAAAGCAAGATTATTGCATACATTACGAAGAGAAGATCGAGTCATCATACCTTGAGATGGATCACCTATAATTTGTTCTTTGAATTGATCACGAGCATACCTCCATTCTCTTGAAACAGTGTCAACATCTCTATGTTGTGGTGTGATTGAAATCAATTCATTCATTTGTTCAGCAGCAGTTGAGCTGACTCCATTTTCTAGTTCTGCTGTAACTGACTCCATCAGCATTATCAGCACTTGCTGAAACTGAGTTTGGGGTAGTTTCCACATGGATTTCATTTCTTACTGATGTTGCTTGAGGCACCTCATCATCTATGCTATCAATACGAGGAAAATACTTGGAAGGAACATGATCAGTCTCATCAAATGCAACATGAACAGATTCTTCGACAACTAAAGTTCTTTTATTGAAAACTCTATATGCCTTGCTAGATGTGGAATAACCAACGAATATGCCTTCATCAGATCTAGCATCAAACTTACCCAAATCATCCTTATCATTATTATGAACAAAACATTTGCAACCAAATGCACGAAAGTGACTAATATTAGGCTTTCTACCTTTCCAAAGTTCATACGGTGTCTTATTAAGAATAGGCCTAATCATTACACGATTCATAACATAGCAAGCAGTATTAACGGCCTCGGCCCAAAAATATCTAGGTAAATTTCTATCACATAACATAGTTCTTGCCATATCTTTTAACGTCCTATTTTTTCTTTCAACTACGCCATTCTGTTGAGGAGTTCTAGGAGCAGAAAAATTATGACCAATACCAAGCTCATCACAAAATACCTCATACTTGCTATTTTCAAGTTCCCTACCATGATCACTTCTAATGCTAGATATGAGAAAACCTTTTTCGTTTTGAACTTTTCTACATAACTTAGTAAAGGCAGGAAAAGCTTCATCTTTATGAGCAAGAAACATAACCCAAGAATATCTAGAATAATCATCAACAATAACAAGAGCATAATGTTTACCACCAAGACTAGCAGTTCTAGTAGGTCCAAATAAGTCCATATGCAAAAGTTGTAACGGTCTAGATGTAGAAACAATATTTTTAGCTGAAAAAGAGGTTCTAGTTTGTTTTCCCATTTGACAAGCATCACAAAGTCTATCTTTTTCGAACTTCATTTTAGGAAGACCAATAACCAATTCCTTGTTTGAAAGTTTCGAAATCAAATGCATGTTAGCATGTGCAAGTCTCTTATGCCATAACCAACTATTCTCATTCATAGCAGTCAAACATTTATCATCATTGGAAGATAACGAATGAGCATAAATAATGTAAACATTGTCATGTCTAGTCCCAACAAAAATAATTTTCTTTTCTGTAATGTTTTCTATGATGCATTGTGATTTTTCAAAAATAACTCTATGACCTTTATCACATAACTGACTGATACTTAAAAGATTATGTCTTAAGCCATCAACAAGAAGCACATTTTCAATAGTAGGAGAGGGATCCTTACCAATATTACCAATGCCAATGATTTTACTTTTACTGTTGTCACCAAATGTTACAAAGCCACTTTCTTTAGATGATAAAGTGCTGAATAGCTTTGCATTTCCAGTCATGTGCCTTGAGCATCCACTATCCAAGAACCACCTTTCATTCTTTGCCTTTGTACTCAAGCATATCTGTAAAAATGATTAGATATTGATCTTTGGTACCCATACTTGTTTGGGTCCTTGAATGTTAGCAAAAAAATTCTTTGGAACCCATATCATTTTGGTTCCAACATAGGTATTTCTTTTCATAGGACATGAATGCAATATATGACCTTTTATACCACAATAATTACAAGTAGTAAAAGGACAAGTTGAAGCAGTAGCTTTCACAAAGAAATTCTTATAAGACTTTTGCTTTTTGGTGGGATCAAATCCTAATCCAGCTTTGTCAAAAATGCATCTTTGTTTTCCTAGAATAACATCCAAAGTATCTCTCCCTTTAACAAACTTAGAAAGAGTAGTTTTCAACTTTTCAACTTCCTTTTTCAGATTTTCATTTTCAAGTTTCAAATCAGAAATTTTGTTTGTTGGAAACCCTTCTTCTATTTTTTCTTTTAAAGCTTCATTCTCTCCTTTTAAAAGATCATTTTCAGCGAGAAGTGAGGAGTTATTCTTTTTGAGAAAACTATTTTTGGAGGCCAACTTCTTAAATTCAGCATGCAATTCATGAAACGCATTTAATAGTTCATCATAAGTAAAATCATCAAAATCCTCAAGAGAGTTTACCTCAGTGTTTTCATGAGCCATTAAACACAGGTTGGCTTGTTCATTGTCGTCATCTGAACCACTTTCATCGCTGCTATTTCCCCATGCCGCAAGTGCTCTTCTTTTTGCCTTCTTGCTAGAATCTTTGGCTTGAGGGCATTCAGACTTCATATGTCCAGGATTCTTGCATTCATAGCATATGATGGGATCTCTCTTGTTCTCACTTTTTGTTCCATCCTTCTTGAAGAACTTCTTGCCATTTTCTTTCTTCTTTCTCATGAACTTTTTGAATTTCCTTGTAAACAGTGCTATTTCTTCATCACTGCAACTTGATTCTGAATCATCTTCATCATCATTCTTTGAGGTGGAACACTTGAGGGCTATACTCTTCTTTTTCTGGCCTTGATCTTCCTCCACATTCATTGTGATTTCGTGAGTCATAAGAGAACCCAACAACTCATCAAGGCTGTAATTTGTGAGATCTCGTTTGGCCTCGATGATCGCCGTCACTTTTGGCTCCCATTGCTTTGGTAATGACCTGAGAATCTTTCTTACAAGCTCAACATTAGAGTAAGACTTTCCAAGAGACTTCAAGCCATTAATAATATCAGTAAAGCGTGTAAACATGCTAGAGATGGATTCATCAGGTTTCATTTTAAACAATTCATACTTATGAACAAGCTGGTCAATTTTGGATTCTTTAACCTGACTAGTACCTTCATGCGTGACTTCTAATTTATCCCAAATTTCCTTAGCTGATTCACATGCAGAGACTCTATTAAATTCATTAGGATCTAAAGCACAATATAGCAGATTCATAGCTTTCGCATTTAGTTCAATTCCAGTAATATCACTAGCATTCCATTCCTTTTCCTCTTTAGGAACTACTACCCCATCAACGGTTTTGGTAGGACGGTGCGGCCCATCAACAACAACTCTCCACAACTTGTAATCAGTTTGAATATAAATACGCATTCTAGCCTTCCAATAATTGTAGTTAGACCCGCTAAATAAAGGAGGTCTATTGCTCGATTGGCCCTCGGGAAGGAATGTGCCATAAGGGGTTGCCATAGATCTTACCCTAAAACGATTAAGTCAAAAATAATTAGAGCCCCGCTCTGATACCAATTGTTGGCCCAAAAAGCAACCCAAGAGGGGGGGTGAATTGGGTTTCACACTAACTTTTTGCAATTTAAAAAACTAAGTACTCGACAAAAATAAATCAACACACCAGTAGAATTAATTGAGTTGGCTTAAAACGGACAACAGCACAAAAATCTTAACAGATGGAGCATGCAGAAAAATCAGAAAACACAGCAGATGCAGAGAATAGTTCCAACTGATTCTTAGACTTTAATATATGGTTGAAATCAACTAATTAAGTAAGATAGTTTGTCCCAAGTCAGATTCAAAGCAATATCAGTTACCTCAAGCAATATAGTATGCAAAATTGAAAGTAAAAGAGTAAGGAAAGAGGAATCAAACACGAGAATTTTATAGTGGTTCGGTCTGCAACTTCACGGCCTACTCCACTCCCCAAGTGTCCTACCCGGGAATTGCTGCACTATCTCCAATATTTGTTACAAACCACTAGCTTCGCGGGTGCTAGAGAATCTTAAAACGAGCGATTACTCCGAATGCCTCTCCTACTAGCTAAGACTCTGGCGCTAGTTACACCTAAAACCCAAATGATTTTTCTACCCAAAAACCCCTTACAAAAATGGTGTTAATCTCAGACAAGGGTGTGAAATCCCTTTTACAATATGGTTCAAAGATAACACTCAACCTAGTGTAGAATAATCAAGATGAAGAACAAAGTTGATTGGGAATTTCAAGAGATAGCTCACTGGTATTTTTGCTCAACAGTTGGAGTGGTATTCTGCCCTTGTTCTTCTCTGCTTTCAAACCCAATTGAACGTTCAAGGATTTCTTCTAGCCGTTGCAAAAAAATCAGCCGTGGCAAAAAAATCAGCTGTTGCAAAAAAAATCAGCCCTTGCCTTACTCTCATTCCTTCAATCTCAATATTCCTCAGCAATAAGATTTCTTATTTCCTTTACGAAGCCTTTCTGACCGTTAGTAAATATAGAGACAGACATACCAGAATAGAATCAGGTCTCTATTTCCATAATCTTGAATTTGTATGAGAAAGCTCTTTGACTATTGGAGATAATAGATCTTTCCCTCACAGGAAGGTCCTTTTCCATGGAGGAATATATATTTCTCTTGCTTACTATTTGTATCTTCAAATTGATCCCGTTAAATCTTCTTTCCCTTCATTGAAAGCTTGATTTCCATGGTCGGAATGGATTGATTAGCCGTTGCCTTCTTCGATTCTTCAATTTCAAAAATCCCCTTTTTATTGAGCCGAAGAATCCCTTGATTCTTTACCAGCAATTTCTCTTTCCTTTCACGGCTTCCACTGCCCCTCTTGTTTTCATCGACAGAGTTTCTCTTTTAGGTTTAGGAAAAATGATATTGTGTTCCCAACACCTGATGTAGAATCTAGGACTTTTAAGAGAATAACAGATTTATCCTTAGGCTAAAGAAAACTTGCTCATAAGTCCCTACATTGAAAATTAGTAACCATATTAGCCCAACAAAAATATACTACTCCAATGAAACCCAATGGCTAATACAATTCCAATTAGGTTGTGTTTGTTATCATCAAAATCTAGAACTATGAGGCTAACAGCATTTTTGCTCCTTCAATCTTGAAAGAATTTCTTTATTTTTTCAAGTATTTTAATAGTCTAAAATATACCGGAACCAAAGCACACAAAAGTTTTGGTACATAGGAATATTGGATCTGAACTTCAATCTAGACGTTAGTCGGGCGCCTAGCACCTAGCAACCAAGCTAGTTGGCCGCTTAGACTGATTTTGATCTAGGCGTTAGACCTCGCCTAGCTAGCACCTAGATGCATCGATCAAGCATATGATTGCGCAAAGTCCTAGTTTGTGTATATTTATTTATGTTTCTATCAAAATTGTGGAAGGTAAATAATACGGAGTACGTAACGGGTCACCCTTGTCTATGGCTGAATTTTTTTGCGACATACTTCAATTTGCATAAAACTACATGATTTCATGTCCATATGCTTGGATCGAGAATTTGCAGAGGCAGGGAGAGAAGGCTCAGGAATTTATTGTACAACTGGATGTGCATTATTGTGCGCCTTGGAAATTGATGCCTTAACTGGACTCGAATGGGTCACGCGTTTTTTTTTTAGTAAAAGAGCAAGAAATGCATTGATGATATAATAGAGTACAGATACTTCAGTCCATAACTGAAACAAAATACAACAAACAACATAAGCTACAGACATAAATATAAAGCATGCATTTGCAGTAGTGTCAATCCAAAACGGTGTACCTCTGGCAGCTACGGAGGAAGAAGACGCTGGGGTTGCCTGCTTGGCTAAGCCATGGGCGATACGAACATCTTGGCGGTCAAACCTTGGTAATTCTACAAAAAACTAACTTCGAAATTTCCAAACCAAGGTTGCGCAACAAAAATGTGTTGACGAAGTGCGGCTCAGATCGCCCTGCTAACTGGGAGATTACCATGACTTTTAGTACTACTCCTACTTCTTTATTTATGAAAAAAAGAAAAAGAAAAAGAGAAGGTTTCGTGCCAAAAATCTTGCCTGTAATTGGCAGTACTGTTTCTGTTTGTTAGCATGCCATGCCATACCATAACTTCAATTACTTCTGTTTTGTTTTGGTGTATCCATTCTACTACCATTTTTTTCCACCGTTTCTCAATTCTTTCATGGGAAGAAGTGGAATGAAGTATGAGAATTGGAGACAGATATAAATATGGTGACCTTAACAAACTCAGTTCTTTGTTTGCTCATTTACCTCTCTATCATAGCATCAGTTTCTAAAGAAGCCCATGCACAATACATTCCTATGGAGTAGTATTAATCTATTAAGAAGAAAATGAGGCATTTCTTCTTTTCTTATGCGGACGTACATGCATATATCGTGCATCACCTTTTTTGAAAGGCTAACTCTTTTTTTTTTTTTTATTTCACCTCATTTATATAGAAAAAACACGAACAAGCCACAACGGCAATCTTTCAAATGAACATGCATCTATATATATATGTGCATCCCCTTTTTCGAAGGGCCAACTTTTTTCTTTATTTCAATTTTCACCTCACTTATATAGAAAAGCTAGAAACATGCCACAACGGCAATCGATCTAGTTTTACCAATACCATATATGTCTAGCTTACGCTTCAGCTATATGCATTGAACATGGATATATAGGTTTTTTTTTGATCCGTGGATATATAGGTTATACAATGGCATGAAGCGTCTTGTCCTCTAGATTAGGACTTAGGAGTAGTACTCTATCTCTAAATTGATTCTCCCTGGCCCTGCCAACAGTGTTTCCGTACACGTGCATACTCCCTTCAAAGCACATAAACCAACGAGAGAGAGAGAGAGAGAGAGAGAGATGCTAGCAAACAAAAATTAGTGATTGTAGCATGGCAGAGCATGACAAACGCGACATGATGAAGAAGGGTGGTTTCTGCTGTGTGAATGGGAAATTTCCCAGCAGAGCAAACATTGCAGAGGTGCAGAGTTGGGGTGAAGAAGACGCAGTCACAGAGAGAGAGAGAGAGAGAGAGAGAGAGAGAGAGAGAGATTGAAGGCACGCAGTTTGAGGCATCCCCTCTTCTGTAGGTCAGGCTGCATAGATTCTCCTTTCGCCGGGTCAAAAGCTGTCCACATGATTCATTTTGACTTTTTTTTCCCCCTACAAGTGATTGTCATGGTTAACGATTTAGGAAGGAAAGTTAACCCAAAAAATTACTCCTACTATTCTAAAATTGAACACAATCTTTACAGCACATTCGCAAATTAAACACGGTTTGATCCATCTTGAAAAATTTGGAAAAGAACAAGGAGAAGAAACCAATCAAAGCCAAAAATACCCAGATGAATGAAATCCAACATAAAATCCTCTCCTTTTAAAAAGTCAAGGGTCACTATCAAGCTTAAAACAGGCAAAAAGCCAGGCCATATTAGATTCCAAGTACAGTACTTTGAAACCTCTACACCCACCAGCACTGTATAGATTCCTTCACCAAACCACTTAATTTCTGTCGTTAGCTATCTCGTAAGAGCAGTACTACGCACACGACTTTAAAACACAATTCTAGACATAACTATGTCAGAAAACTCATTAATTCATGACACATAGGCCGGACCGTTCAATGCACATGGGCCAAACGCATCGAACGGTTCCCAACATTGTTATATCCGGAGTTGTATTTCAAAGTTGTGTGCGTAGATTGATCTCCTAAACCTACAACTCTTTTTCTTGTGAACTAGTAGCAAAACTTAAAACTCATTCGTAGTGTATGTATTCTCACTCATTCCACATGAGTGCAGACACTGGAACCTGATCATGGACCAAACCCAGATGACTTCCTGGCCGATTCCCACCACTGTTCTCACTCCCATTATTGCTATCTCCGCACCAGTGGCCCTGCGCCCCGACACAGCCTTCTGGGCCACCGGGATCCACCAACGATGCCTCATTGGAAGTACCCCACACCATATTGCTCGCCATTAATTCATCAGTTGTCTGATCACCGTTTGATATTGAGAGAAGCGGCTGAGGCGAAGCAGATGAAGCACAAGAATTGTATTCCTCGACCGTAGAAATTGGAGCCAAATCCACCGAGGAATGCTTGGCTTGGTCCCCACCGATGAGGGTCGAGCTTGAGCAAATCCTCTTGACGTCGTACCGGCTGATATCAAAATTGGTAACGGCGCTGGTCCCCCTGAATTTGATCGCTGCGATATCATATGCTTCAGCTGCTTCCTCTTGTGTACCTAAGCAATACCATAACTCATATTGAGAAATCAGTAACGACCACCGGCAAACGTATCATCATCCATTAGACAATTAATGAGTCAAGTGCTAGACTAGAAAATTATCATTTCAAACCAAAAGATCCATTATGGTGGCCTCTTATGTTCTCACTGACCATTATGTCCAGTAGTTCTTGAACACTAGCATTGTCCTTTTGCATTTCGTTAGTCAGTAAATAAGAAAGAAGAGACGATAAAACCCAACGTCATCAACCTTAAATAAGTACATAATTGAGGTTGTATTTGCATTTGGATCATATAATGGTGAAATTATCTACAAAAGGAAAACAAAATTGTAAATCCAAGGGGTTTTGAGAAAACCAATACTCCATGGAGGCCAAAGTAATGGTGGAGTAAATGCTTGTCTTTCATGAGGCGACGTGTTTGAATTTCATGGAGACCAAACATTCCAAATCTTGGAGCCACAGCAAGGTTTGCCCGGTCGTTAACTTCAGAACTCTACAATTAGTCGAGTTGCGAGCAAGTCGGGCCCGGACATCAAGTTATAAAAAAAAAAAAAAAAAAAAGAGAGGTTAAGTCATTGAGTTTGTTGGGCAATTAAACATCACACCCACTACATTTTGCACAAACCTTTATGAACTAGTGTTATTATTGCAACCTAGCTTTGAAGAAAAAGGTAACCAATCACTTACTAAACGTGCCAAGGTACAAGTCCTTATTGCCTGCAACCCTTCCTATCCGAGCTTGCCACCTCCCATGTTGATGGTGCCTACCCACAATGGTAATCAAAACAAACTAAACCCATTAAAGCAAAAGAAGATAAGACATTTTGATAGGTGGACCTAATTAAATGATGCAATAATAAAATATTCACTTCACTGGTTTATTCAGAACATTATATGCATGTGAGTCTTATTGTTGCAAAAGCTGCAAATGCGGTAAATAATGTAGAATACATAATTAAAATTGTTGTCTCCGGCCACCACCTTGTCACTCCTCTGTACATTGAAGCCCCTCTTGAAAACCCACTACTTTTCCTGCAAAAATAAAAAATGGTCCTTAATGGTTTTACCAATAATTACTGGTACGTGACAGGAACCAACCGGTTCACATGTACCCAACAAAACAATAACGGATTGGGACGGTTCTGAACACATCTGTATCCAAATCTATTCACATAAACCAAATAAAAACATAGGGGTACCTTCTTAACATGGCTACAAACTCCTGCCTGGTCATGTTGTTCATTTCTTCAAGCTCTTTCTCATAAGTGCTTAGCTGAGTGTTCAACAGAGGATATCCTAGTTTAAGTACGAAAGGGTGTACTAAAATGGGCTTTGAAATTGTTTATAAGAAAATGGGAAATCTGGCAACTAAACTTACAGGGAAATTGATATGGGTAGATGGGCCCCAGTACTTCAAAGCAGCTAAATCATAAGCTCTAGCAGCTTTATCTTCCTTATCATAACCACCTGATCATAAAGGAAGAATGAAAGCATAAAATAACTTGCACACCATCCAAGGTTTTTATTTTATACTGTACCATAGAATATTAGGAGTCAAAATTAATGGAAATAAATGAGAAACACAGGGAAGGTTCACCTACCTAAATAAACTGCATCATTGAATAGGTGAAAGACCCAGAAATTGCATCAAACACACATGTAAAGATTAGAATATTCGTTAGTGAGAGAAAATGATATAATCAGAATAGTGTGAGTTAGTAATCAAAACAAATTTTTCGTCACCTTGCCTTCCTTTCCTTGTTTGCCCTTCTTTTCTGCAGCTGTTGTCCCACAAATGAGCCTCGTATCTTCCAGTCCACCGATGCCTAAATATTTCGTTATCACGTATTCATTACCCGTAAAACATAAAACCCAAAGAAAATATGGGACCTAAAAACTTGCTGTGGCATTTTTTTTTTTTTAACTTTGAGGTGTCTAGACCAACACACGCTAATCTCAACTAACCACCGGGATCAATTCTATTGTTCACTAACGGGGCCACTTAAAGTCGTAGTAAAGCCTTGTATAAATTGACACTGACAAGAGTTGATGGAGGTTTAACCTCGTAACGATCGAACAAACCTCTAAACCTCAGATATTGGCCACCACTACGATAACTCATCTAACAAAATATGGAAAACTAAGCAATACAATCGTATTAATCCGATGAGATTACTCATCCAATGCACTATAATTAGACAGAACAAACAAGCATAGCCTTCAATAAAAGTCAAATTTTGTGATCAATACCTCGTGACACCACGATATTGAGAAGTCCTTTGCCCAAAAGTCTCAATAGATTTCCGGGCCACTGCTTCTCTCTTCGTGGATTTCATGGCCGCCGACCTTTTTCGGCCATCCACTGCCTGCAAAGGCGCAGCCACCGTAACACCACCGGGGTTTACGCTCGGCCTCACGGTCAGCGATAGAGGCCGAAAACCACCATCATCTGCTTCAGCTGAAGGGTTTTCGCAATAAGCCGGTGTTTCCCTCAACCAAGACTTGAACCCGGAAATCGAATTCGCACCATAAAATGGCACATGCGTCATGCCATTGCCAAGATTAGGGCTGCAATTCAAATCACACTTTTGGAACAGAGTGCTCGCAATTCCATTTTGTGGGTTGCCATTGTAATGGTTGTAAGGTTGGAGAAAAGTTGGGTTTGTGAGATTCAGATTCCCCTCAGATTCCTCCATTTCCCCAGTAGAGTGGTTGAAGATTGGTTGCACGTTAACGTTGATTCTTTCTTGTTGGGTTTGGCTGTTAGAATAATCTTCTGAGTCAGTGGGAGAAGTGTTTGAGTAACAACTTCCCAAGAAATCTTCAAGCTTTGGAACCTCCACGTTTGGATTCGTCTCACCCATTGTGTTCTCATCATATCTCCAATCTAAAAAACAAGAACAAGAAAACAGAGCCCAGATTATAGTACTCCTTTTGACCTAAAAATTAGGGCCGATAAACAAATAAAGCTAATCTAATCGATCCTGAGCTCGAAGGCGTTCGTTAAAAGCCCGTTCAATTTCGATTTTGAATATATTCAAACTTTCTAAGCGTTCAAACCAAGCTCAATCAAGTTGAGTAGCTACTCCCATAAACAAGCTAAGCTTAAACATGTTTATCAGCTTGTTCCATAAACAAGTTGTGCTAGAACATGTTTCAATAACTCGTTGTTAAGTTTCTGAACCAAACTTGACAACTAATTGCTCGGCTCGTTAATTACCAGCTCTGCTAAAAATCCCACCTTTTTCTCCCAAACGGAAAGGGGGGAAAAAGATGGTATTTTTAGGGTTTTTCCATATGCATTAGCTAGGTTTAGATGAATAGTAGTATTTGTTACCTGGGCCATGAGAAGGCCTGAAAATGTTCGCATCGAAAACAGAACCGTCTGAACGCAGAGGCATGAGCGACGTCGCACGGGAAGAGGCACCATGGCCGTCTTCTTCCCTCTCATAACCTTCACCATTGAGTCTGAGGTGGGGAGTAAGAGAGAAACCTAACCAGTTACTCATGACAAGTAGAAAGTTGTGTTTAAAACTCTCTCTCTCTCTCTCTCTCTCTCGATTTCTTCGGGTAAAAACTGGGATTTTGTGTGTGTGGTGTGGGGTTTGAGCTCAAATTTCAAAGCTGGGGGGGATCACAAACAAAACGGTGGGATTTGTAATGAATAGCCTCCTCCTCCTTCTCCTCGTGTTCCGTTCCTACTTTTTTCCATTTACTCTGTGTTTTCTGCAGTGCAGGGGGGTGGCCATGCGAAGAAAACAAAGGGGAGGTTTGTTATTATACATTTACATCCATGAAACATGATCAGCCATCGTCCATTTTGGTCATGGCTCTTTTGTCGTAACTTTTTACGGTCTTTTCGGCACTGTTTTTTTTTTTTACATCATAGGAGTATTTGTCTACACTGACCGCACCCTTTTACCGCTGGATTGACCGGACGCGTACGCGTACGTGAGATCAACTCTGGACCCAACAAAAATACAAAACAATACTTAACTTACGAGGTCTTGTAAAAAATTACAGTAATTCAACTGGATATCGGTAGGTATATTTTCTGAATTTGTGGATTCCGTCCCCACAAATTCAGAAAATATATCTACCGATATTCAATTGAGCTGATTTTTTTACATAATCACATAAAAAATATTTTAGGGTCATTTACATATGGGTACAGAAAATTCAAAGTAATTTCTATCGGGTCAGACCCAAATCATTAAATACATTCTTAAGGTAAGTCAAAGTTTTATTTAAAAAAAAATTACTCCACCATTATTGATGACTGTTAATCAAATATCAGCATTGACTGTTAAGAATTTTCTCAGACGTTCTCAGTTTTGAGAACATTCTCAACACACGTCTTGACACAATGGTAATACTGATAGTTCTGGATATTTCAAAGTTGAGACCGCTCAGCTCTGAGAATGTTCTCCTCTGAGAATGTTCTCAACACACACGTAGACGTAATGGTAATTCATTCTCAGACGTTCTCATTTCTGAAAACATTCTCACACGTTCTCAGCACTGAGAATATTCTCATCTTAGCACTGAGAATATTCTTAGCACATGCCTAGACTTAGAGGTAATTCATTCTCAAACGTTATCAGCTCTGAGGCTCCGTTCCAGAAACCTTCTTAAAAAATAAGCAACTTATTTCACATTTTCAAACTAAAAATAATGTAAACGAATAATAATTTTTTTATTTTTTTGCACTGTATTAAAGATCTTGATAGGATCTATCAAACAAGATCCATAGTGGTAGGAAAATTAGTTGCGTAAATACATTATTTTTGAGTTTGAAATTGCCTTCTTAAAAAATAAACAGATTATTCCCGTTCTGGAACGGAGTTTGAGAACATTCTCATCTAATTAGCACTGAGAACATTCTCAGCACATACCTAGACTTAGAAGTAATTCATTCTCAAACGTTCTCAGTTATGAGAATATTTTTAGACATTCTTAGCACTGAGAACATTCTCAACACACGCCTAAACTTAGTGATAATTTGTTCTCTGACGTGCTTAGCTCTTAGAACGTGCTCCATGCCTAGATATAGTGGTAATTAAAAAGAGTGTTATACCTTAATAGGAATTAAAGTGCAATTTTTTGTATCTAGTAATAAAAAGCCTGCAGGACAAAAAGGTATATATATATATATACACACACTATCGCCTGCAGGACAAAAGGGTATATATATATACACACGCTATTGACGAGAGGAATCAGACAAGCATAAAAACATAGAACTAAATTGAGAAAACGTCATATCAGACAACGGGACGAAATATATGATGTAAAAGATTGATACGAATCTTATATATAAGTATTAAAAAAATAACAAAAAATATTGCAATGTCAAAAAGCACGTAACAAGTTAGGCCGAAGAAACCCTTAGTGCACGCTTACTGGGCCACAAGTCCAAAACATGTAGGGCCTAAAATGACGAGTCAGCCCAAGATTCCCAGACCCCGTTGGGCCCAAGTTCGCTGGCACCTAGAGACCGCAATGGGCCCAAGTACGGGCTTGTTGGGCTAATTTGAGGCTTGGGCAACTGCTGTTGAGAGCCGATGCTCAAAGCTTCTCGTGCTAGAAGTAGAAATTCAGAAGTCAAGGATCTTGAATTCTCCCTCCTTAGCCGCGTAGGCGTGAGCGACATTTGTAAGCATGAAGGGATGCGCAGGAGTGCCAGAACTAGATCGCAGTCCATTCTTCAAGCGAACATGTGTGGCTAGGCTAGGCTAGGCTAGGCTTGGCTTGGTTTGACATTGAAAGGACATTATGAGTTACAACAATATTTGTACGCTTTTGTACGCTTGTACCTGCAAACATTTCCAACCAAACTCCCCACCTTAATTTTAGGAACAACTCTCCTTATTTTTAGGATGATCCAACTCTCACATGGCATTTACATATCAAATATATGATTAAATGAATGGCCACAATGAAAAACCCTCAAATTAATTGGTAAACAAGACCAATCACCCGTTGTCATGTGACAACGAGTGATTGATTTTGTCTCACAAGGCATGTCTTGTTAAACGGCACACAAAACCAAATCACCCGTTGTCATGCCTTCCTATTGTTGCATAAAATACTAACATAAAAGTAACTTACCTCACTCTATCAAGCAATCACATTTAATTGGATGTCACGTGACAAATGCCCTAATCGCAGAAAGAAGTTACCGTACAAAGGAGTTTATATTGGTTGGAACTTGAGAAAAGTGAGAGGGAAAAAAAAGAACGAAAAGAAAATGAGAGGAAAATGGTACTCTCCTCGATACATATGAATTTGATACTTTCTCCAAACCAGACAATTAATGGAAGTGATTTTTTTTTTTTTAATTTTCCATTCTTTTCTTTCATTTTCCATGAGTTCCAATAAAAAAAAAAAAAAGAGGAAAAACCCTTAATTTTTTTCTAGCTCACCCCAATTCTGTTATTAGCAAGGGTCTCTGTGCATATTCATGCATGTACAGCATTAATTATTTGAATTATAAAGTTCCTTTAATTGATGTGATCATGCAATTAAGTTCATATAAATACAGCTAGCTGAGTCTGAGTGGGCATGTGATGTGATCTAATAGCTAATAGCTAGCTTGCTGGGACCTCAATAATTCTCACTTGGGTCAGATCAATATCATATAATTAGATAGGCTGTACGTTAAAAAAAAAAATTAGTATTTTATAATATATATATATATATATATATATATATATATATATATAAGCTAGTTAAAAGGTGCTGGGGCTGGGGAAACGTAGTTGAGAATCTCAACATATGCTTATTGCTTTCTAGTTTCTAGCTTAGGTCGACATTTTATGCAGAGCTGTTGTTAGGTTGATTCCATGTCAACTTTTTAGCCGTCGGGGTTTGTGTGGCATATTACGTACAGTCGGGATAGTGTGACAACTTCGTTGGAATGTTGGTCTTGTTTGGTAACCATTTCACTTTCAGTTTTCTGTTTTTCTTTGCATAATTTTAAAAAATTGGACATGGAAATATGTTTGGTTGTCTATTTTTGTTTGCAAAAAGAGAGAATAACTTTCAAAATTTCTAAAAATTGGAGAAGTAGCAAAACTGAGCTTTCACTTTTTTTAAAAGCGAAAACAGATCCAAATCTTCCGCGTGCCCAGAGCATGTTCGAGTCTTGGGAGGAACCTTTCTTTTGTTTTTTTCGGGTCTCCAAACCCAGGCCATTGAAAGGGTACTCTCTCTCTCTCTCTCTCTCTCTCTCTGTAAGTGAAGCAACCTCTGATCGACCTCAAGTTCTTGATCAACTCTCAAGTTCTCTCTCTCTCACGACTCTCTCTGGTCTCGATCCTCTCTGATCTCGACTCTGGACTCTCTCCAACTCTACGCCATTGCTTCATCTTTCTCATGTGCCCAATAAAATTTAATGTACCCAAAAAAAATAAAAGGCTTCTTTTATTCATGTCAATTATGTTTACGTATTTTGGTTTTTTTTTTTTTTTTGAAAACAAGGTTGACACAAACATATTTTCTGCTTTCACTTTTTTTTGAGAAAAAGTAAAAAATGATTTCAGCAAATAGAAAATAAAAAACAGAAAAGTGGCAGCGTTACCAAACATAGGCTTTGTGATTCAATTTGCTCTATTTATGTTTCACCGTTTTAAAAAAAAAAAATTACGGTGCTTATAAATTTTTGGTGATCTCAAACCATATGTAATTTTCTCATATTTAGCTGACTAAGATAAGGGGAACATTTGGGTCCGTCAATTATTAGCGTTCAAAAAAGCTAGAAAGGCAGAAAGATTTAGGCTTAATTTAACCTTTAAAGTGGCAAAATCACTTTGCAAGATCAATAAAAAAAAAATTAATAATAAAAACCTCAATCACAAATGTAGCACTAATTTTATGTCTTTAATATTGGTCGATGATGGTTTAATTAATTTTTACTTTTCTAGTGCTGTCAACTTCGTGCTGGTCTACTCAACCAAAAAAAGTGAAGATAAGATTGAATCTAGCTTTTGGCTTTTTTTATAAAGTTAATTAAAAAGGCCTCCACATTTATGAATTAATAAGCATAAGTTATAAAGTTAATAGCAAAAAGATTTTTTTGAAAGCAACAAAATTTGTATTCATAAGTGGTACTAGCTTTTCCCTGCTGGAAAGTCGATCGGTCAATTTGGATATCGGCTCTTCTGAGAAACTTTTTAAGTATCTCGGGTATACCAAGGAGTTGGTATACCCCTTCGGTCCATTTCTCATTTTTCGACCATTTTTCGATCACATGTGGATAATTGGCTCCGTTCATTTTGTAGAGTTCGGCGAGAACTATAGTCATACCAAAAATCGTGTTCATCAGACTTTATTTGATATATGATCGGCACACGTGAAAATGGAGAAAAAACCAAAACTGGGTGCCGATTCAGTGTGTTTTTGGACCCAGTCTTGATTTTCTTCAATTTTCACACGTGCCGATCATGTACGTATTAAAGTCTGATGAATACGATTTTTGGTATGATTATAGTTCTCGCCGAACTCTATAAAATGAACGGAGCCGATTATCCACATGTGATCGGAAAATGGGAAATGGACCGGAGGGGGATACCATCCCCTTGGTATCCCCGGGATACCAAAAAGTTTCTCCGGCTCTTCTAATGCGTAAGCCCGAAAGATTAACCGTACGGAACGGAACGGGAAGAAATCCGAAAGATTAATCGGCTCTCCTAGACTAAATAAGTATCATGTTGCATATATAGCATCGATCACATTGTCGATAAACGAAAAAATAGCATCGGTCGCACTGGTTAGCACGGTGCTCGAGCAAAAATGATACACAAACGTGATCACCATATAATGTTAATTTAATGGTTCATAACTTCGTAGGCTAATAAAGCACGATGTAGATAAAGAGATAGGTGATCATGAGGAAGCTAGAGAGATTCTATACAAGGATCGATATCGAAATTATAATGAACGCACGGGATAAGTTTACAAATAAAATTTTGTACCCCCACTAGCGCAAAATCCTGGATCTGTCTCTGCACTTACATGTGAATGTACGTGACCCTGAGAGTTGTTGATAAAGTGAATCGAACCTACAAACACCCTTATATGTTTATTAGCTTCGCGGGTACCCTATATTTCTATCCTCGTAATATTTCATTATCAATAATAAGATTTTAGTTTTTCGCTTAAAAAAAAAAGTGCACACCACGTTTAAACATAAATTGTCCCTATAAATTTTGTATGCATAGTACTAAAATGCGCGGGCCAAGTGTGAATTTCTCTTGGCTGCATCGAATTGCATTGGGCTGCAACGAATTACTCTTGGCCGCATCAAATTACTTTCCGCCGCATCGAATTGCACTTGAACGCTATGAATTACTCTTGGCCGCATCAAATTGCACCCAATTACAATTAAGCGCGGCCAAGTGCAATTAGTAGCGGCCAAGTGCAATTCAATGCGGTCAAGTGCAATTCGATGTGGCCAAGTGCAATTAGACGCGACCAAGAGTAATTCGTAGCGGCGAGGTGCAATTCGATGCGTCAAAAAGTAATTCGATGCGGCGAAAAGTAATTCCTAGTCAAAGGGAAAAACATTATAAGCTAATTAATTTGATCCAATAAGCTAATTAATCTGGGAAACAAATCTCGTCGTGATGCAGGGAGACGTGTTTAAAAAGAAGAAACGCACAACAAGGACAATCCAAAATGAGTTTGAACTAGAGATACTCTCCGAACGAACAAATCACAAATGATACGAGTAAACTTCTCAAATTTTCAATAATCAATCATAAACAACCAACTTAGCCCTAAGGCTTACAGCTTAATTTATAATACAAGAAACCCTACATACTAGCTAGGAAATAAAAAAAAGAAAACAATAAAATTAGAAACTAACAATTCTTCTTGACCAAGCAAAAAATAAAAGGAAACCAAATCTATTAGAGAATTAAGAAACTAACTACTCTAGGATACTTATTTTTTGAATTTGAAGATTCCTAGCAAAATATTAAAATCAAATATACTAGTTTTTTTAATGAAATATTATTTCAAAAAAATGATGCACTGAAATTCATATACTATTAATTATAAATTATTGGCCTGCATCACATCGTCTATTAATGAATCCCCAATTAAATAAGGTCCAAAAGCCATGCATGTAGTAGACCAATAAAGAGATCGAAAGCACGTGGTGTGTGACCATCTAGACTAACAATAACTTATATTCCTTAATTACCCACTTTCTCTTGCTTAAGGTTGCATGGTTGTCCTAATCTCCTTGCCTTTAGGCTTTACCCTTAATATCCCCTGCTAATCAATTGCTGATTTTTAATTAAGTTAATTCCAATGACGTGATGACGTTTTGTTTTTCTTTCTTTCTGCAAGTTGAAAGATTAGAAAATACTTACCCCCCCCCAAAAGTTGAAAGATTAGTACAATTACTCGTGAGATGAGTTGTTTGTATACAACCAAAAGCTTGTTTGTTTGGCCTGATTTGTCATGGTCACTTGGTCTTCAAATCTTAATTCCTAGCTAATTATTTGCTAATTAATCCATTTGGTTGGCAGTATGCCATTCCCCTATGCTTTTTCCATGTGATATTTTTCTTCATTCAATTTGACCGCGCAGCCTCCTGCAAAGATCGATTTTGTAACATGCAATGGCAGCCCATTATGAAACACGGAATCTTTATCACACTTGATCGCGTGGGAGCATGATACACGGCATTTTACTCCGGTTTTAATTGGACCTCTCACAAGTGGACGATGAAATTAATCGAGGTGCGTAAATGTTGGCCCAAACACCCAGAGTCATAAAAAAAAAAAAAAACCACTTGAGGTCATAGGAAATTTTTTTAGTCGTTAATTTTAGGGGAGTCGGAGATGTGGATAAATTGGTTTTAACATCCGGTTACACAAAAAAAAAAACACTGAAACATGGGATCTCACTATGACCATATACTACCATCAAGCAATTGTTCAGTAATCCGGTTGCATAGCATCGATCACATTGTCGATAAACGAAAAATAGCATCGGTCACATTGGTAAGTACGGTGCTCGTGCAAAAATGATACACAAACGTGATCACCATAATGTTAATTTAATGGTTCATAACTTCGCAGGCTAATAAAGCATAAGGTTACGATGTAGATAAAGAGATAGGTGATCATGAGGAAGCTAGAGAGATTCTATACAAGGCTCGGTATCGAAATTATAATGAACGCACGGGATAAGCTTACAAATAAAATTTTTGTACCTCCACTAGCGCAAAATCCTGGATCTATATATCTCTGCACTTACACGTGAATGTACGTGGCTTGAGATCGAGTTGCTGGTAAAGTGAATCGAACCTACAGACACCCTTATATGTTTATTAGCTTCGCAGGTACCCTATATTTCTATCCTTGTAATATTTCATTATCAATAATAAGATTTTAGTTTTTCGCTGAAAAAAAAAAGTGCACACCACATATAAACATAAATTGTCCCTATAAAATTTTTATGCATAGTACTAAAATGCGCGGGCCAAGAGTGAATTACTTTTGGCTGCTTCAAATTGCACTTTGTCGCATCGAATTATTTTTTGCCGCATCGAATTGCACTTGGCCACCTCGAATTACTATTGGCCACATCAAATTGCATTTGGCCGTATCGAATTGTACTTTGCCGCTACGAATTGCACTTGGCCGCATCAAATTGCATGTGGCTGTGCAATTTGACGCGGCCAAGTACAATTAAATGCGGCCAAGAGTAGTTCGATGCGGTCAAGTACCATTCGATGCGGCGAAAAGTAATTCAATGCGGCCAAGTGGCGGCCAAGTGTAATGCGATACGGCCAAAAGTAATTCGATGCGGCGAAAAGTAATTCCTACTCAAAGGGAAAAATATTATAAGCTAATTAATCTGATCCAATAAGCTAATTAATCTGGGAAACAAATCTCGTCGTGATGCAGGGAGGCATATTGAAAAAGAAGAAACGCGTAACAAAGACAATCCAAAATAAGTTTGAACTAGAGATACTCTCTCTACGAACAAATCACAAATGATATGAAAAAACTTCTCAAATTTTCAATAATCAATCATAAACAACCAACTTAGCCTTAAGGCTTAGAACTTAATTTATAATAGAAGAAATCCTACGTACTAGGAAATAAAAACAAAATTAACAATTCTTCTTGACCAAGCCAAAAATAAAAGGAAACCAAATCTATTAGAGAATTAGGAAACTAACTACTCTAGGATACTTATTTTTTTAATTTGAAGATTCCTAGCAAAATATTAAAATCAAATATACTAGTTTTTACCCCCCAAAATTAGTATAAGTTCAAAAGATGGCCCTGGATTAATTGCTCGTGAGATGATCAGTGGTTTATATATGTAGAACCAGAAGCTTGTTTGTTTGGCCTGATTTGTCATGGTCACTTGGTCTTCAAATCTTTCCTTATTTGCTAATTAATCCATTTGGTTGGCTATATGCCATTCCCCTATGCTTTTTTCATGTTGATCTTTTTCTTCATTCAATTTGACAGGGCAGCCTCCTGAAAAGATTTTGTTACATGCAATGGCAGCACATTGTGAAACACGGAATCTTTATCTCAGGCATTTGATCATGTGGGAGCATGATACACGGCGTTTTATTCCGATTTTAATTGGATCCCTCACAAGTGGACGATGAAATTAGTGGAGATGCGCAAATATTGGCCCAAACACCCAGAGTCATAAAAAGAAAAAAGCTACATACCCTCCGTTATTATATATAATTGATGGGTAATTGGAAGGCTTCTTCAAATCGAAGCACCAATTAGATAAAAAATAAAAATAAAAAAATTTCATTTATTCCAATTGTGGGTCAAGTATGAGGTGTTATTTTTTTATTTTGGGTAAGTAATGAGGTGTAATTTTGTCGGAGAAATCAGGTCTTGTTGCATCACATCGTTCTGCCAGTTCTAGTTTTCATCTCTTTTTCAGTGGTTTTTATTTATATATTAATCATTGAAATAGAGTTACAAAAATTTAAAAAAATAAAGAGAAGGCATCACCACCAACGGCCTACATTCCAACAAGGTTGACACCTAAGTTGAGGAGATGAGGAAAATTATGTGAAACCCGCTACCAAAGGAAGGTGAAACCCGCTACCAAAGGAAGGGAACCATAAGCTAAAGTACAATAAACCAGATACAGCATAGAATAGCTTTGCTCTAGAGCGTTCTAGTACGTTTTCATCCTACAGTTTAGAAAGTCAAAAAAGAAGAGAGAGGATCGAAGAAGATGTAGAAAGTCATGTCGGTATGTTGATTAGTGAGATCCCTTCATGAAATCACAAATATACACGTTGTCGAGATGCGCGTAATTTGATCTAAACATTTAAATTATAAGTAAAAATTTGTCAAATATAGCAAGGAGACTTTAGTCTCGACGGCATCAGGGGTGCACCTAAATGGCAGGAGAGAAAAGTAGTCAGGAATTCAACTCCTCTTCCTAGATGATAATTAACTATTCTGATGATACTGACTCAGTCATAGTCTAGTGGATACAACAAAAAATGGCAAATATATTATTCCTCTACGCCAGAAGTTTCTACCGACATAACACAAAATCATTTTCCCACTTACTGACTGACACTTTGTTCTTGTTATGGTTTGATCAGTTCGCAATTAAAGACATGTTTCCAGCTAATCAATGAGACATTTATTAGCATAAAGCACCTTGGATTCCTGTGATGAAATAGCACCTGATCGAGCAGTAGGCACAGTGGATTAAGGTGGTGTTCCGCTAAGTTTTAGCAAAAAAAAAATTCGCATTTATTAGTTTTGCGCAAAAAAAAAAAAGAAAAGAAAAATATACTGTGTATCGATCACTGAATCTCTTGTTTACCTAATCGCCCGACATATGCCCTCTAATTTATAATTAAAATCCAACTGACATATGCTGCGTTTGTCATGCGAAGACTAATTTGTCATTTAATTTTGTCTTCTAGTCTTAATATCTTTGCTAATTAATCCATTCAATTGGCCATATTCCCTTGTACAGGTGATCATTTCATTCATTCAGTGTTCTGCACAGTCCCCCTGCAAAGAATTTTTGTAACATGCAATGGCAGTATATATGAAACATGGAATCTTTAATCCCAAGGATTTGATCGAATGGAAGCATGACATACAAGATTTTACTTTAGCTTTAATTGAACCGCCCGTGATTTGAAGGCGAGACTCCTCCAAAATCATAGGCTCGACTCTTTTTGGAGCCACTCAGTGGCAGATGGAAGGGTGTGCCGGTGGGTTAATTCCCTGCCCAATTCCAAATATTCTTTTTAATTGTACGTGCATGCAAGTTAAAATGAGAGTTATGTATACAATTATTATGCAACCACAAACAATTACACACACTTTACATACACACTCATATCTTTTGGTGGGGCCCACACACAATGAAGTGTAGTGTGTGTGGGCCCCAATGCATGAATATGAGTGGGTTTGTGTAAATATTTGCATAAGTGTTTGTGGTTGTAGAATGGTTGATGTATATGTGCACAAACTTAGACCTACCAAGTAACAATATATATTATATAAATACGGCGGTTAATTATCACCGTAGAACTACACGTGGTCTGGACACTCGCTAAATACAAATTTTGTGTCCGCTAGTAAACGGTTGGTTTATGGTCTTTTAAGATCAGTCGAAGTGCACGAAAGTTAACCCGGCCACCTGCATGGTTATGATTTAAAAAAAAAAAAAAGAGAGAGTAGAAACGTGACAAATAAATAAAGAGGAAGAAGAAACTCTTTGCCATTTCAGCCTTTTATGGGTACAGTGAGATTCATCCCATGGAATCACAAATAAAGATGCTGCCGAGGGGCTTGTGAGGTTTATTAATTACTCTTCCCCAGAAGTTTCCAGCCTTAATTTCACCTAACCTTGCAATTAAGACGAAAACACAAACCTAATTCCCACGTAATACTGTCACTTCGTTATTGTTTTATTTTGATTAGCAAGAAGTTAAACACCTGAGCAGTTGGCACATTGACTGGATTAAAAATTTGGCAGGTTTCCTCAATATTGAGAAATTATTAACCCAAGGGGTTGGCCGAGTACGTAGTCAAGGCCTTGAGATCGAATTAAGAGTTTGTTTACTTCTAATTAAGGTCTCAGGTTCGATATCTTTCAGATGGAATCAACTCATTTGGCCAGTCCCTACAGAGAAATTACTCTTGCTTGAAGTGCGGTCGGCCACCGCTAGAAGACGATGAGTTTATGGTCCCTCAGCATTAATTGAGGTTCCTGTAAGTTGACCCGAACACCTGGTTATATGAAAACGAAATTTATGTAATGGACCTGATTTAATGATCTCAGAATATGGTACGGAGCAATTAAATTGGTAATGGACCGACCCAAAATAGAAAAATCGGATGATTATCGTAAATGCTCGATCTGTAAGGAAGTAGCTGATGTATGTGCTGTGAATTTATGAATAAACAAGTGTTGCGTCATGTAAAAATTCGGTTTTTACTTTTTAATATTGTAAAGTCCAAAGAAGAGTACTTAATAGTTGTTTCATAGAGTACATGGAGTATATAATTCATCATGTTTGTACAGAAATTCATAGCATTCTTTTAAAAAAAATCACAACTTAAGTTATGAATTCAATGTTTTTTTTTTAAAAAAAATAACGGAAGAACAACCCTACAGCCAGGCCACTATATGGACCCGACTGTGCAATTCAAAGCTCCGGAGGAGCTAGCGCGGCCACACCAATCACGTTGGTGTCGTACTGTGTGCAATTTGTATTTGTGTACAAAATTAAGTTATGAATTCTAGGTTGATGCTATGAATTTATGTACCAACGATATATATTGATCATTATACAATTCAAAGAGTGCCGCATATGGTGGATCCTAAGTGGCATAATCCTTAATTAAAATGCTCTACGTTCGCAGTCTCAATCTTTCATTCTTGTGAATTTTAGTGGGTTAGGATGTGAGTGTTTGCAAAAAATTATTTCGACAAATTTTTAGATTCTACTAGCTTCTAAAAATCAGTTTATAATGTTTGTTGAAAATTCTACGTAATCAATTTTTAGAATCTACAAATTCTAAGAACATGAAAAAGGGAAAAAATTCTAAAAATGTCAAAGCTAGGTTTGGGTAGTTTTCGGGATTCTGTAATACAAATTCTCAAGAAAGAAATGAAATTCTCATAATCTCGCAGCTGCCACAAACAGATTTCTCAACTTCTACTAAAATTCGGAAACTAAAATCTGCAGCAGAATCTGAAACTAAAATCTAAAATCTGTTTTCAATGCTATCGCGCGCAAAACACGCCCGATGTGTTTTAAAAACGCTTTTACGCAGACGCCCAAATGAAAAGGAGTAGCATAGTATGTCCGTACATGTATTAGAAATTCGAGCACTTATTGATGTTGGATCCTCACTAGCTAGTATCACGTGGGATGGGAATTGGGATCATCTAGTATCGTAGAGGGAACGATGAATTTGAGGAATACTATTAACAAAGGAAGAGACCAAACCAATCAGAGACATTCTTCATGCATTCCCAGCAGAATATATCCTCTTTTCATGCCCATGGCTCTGAAAAAGTTAAAACCCTTTGAATTAAAGAACTGTTAGTAGGTAGCAGCTTAATTTTATATACTGAAATAATCTCTCGTCTTCCTGATATTTGGCATGCAGTCCTTGATGTCGTATTAACATTTACTACAACTTTATAGTAATACCTATATATGGCTCCATTTCTTTTCCTTTCTTTTTTTTTTAAATGCAGAGGGTCCCGGGTTAGCTTGCGTCCACTTCAGACTAATCCCTACAGCCCCTCTCATAGTTTTTTGACACGCTTACGAGTTGGGGTGAGATGACTCAAAGAGTTACTGGTAAGGAGAATAGAACCTGAGAGCGAAAATCCCCTAAGTGAAAGCAAATCCCCTAAGTTTCAAGTCAGGACCACTAGGCCAGGCCAACTTCTTCAGTGATTTGAACAAAGGGAGAGGAACCGAAGCTCCAAGCATCAGCCAAGACTAGATGGACCTGAAAGGTTAATCGGGTGAAGCTCCAAACACCCTCGAAAAAAGAGACAGAGAGAGAGAGAATTGGCAAACTTATTCCAGTTCCACTACATTGTTGTGATAAAATTACCGTGTTCTCAACTCAACTCCATACAATTACCGTGACCTAAACGGTGATTTGAACTATTCATTCCCAAACACCTCGCATCTATTTAAATCTCTGGAAAAAATCAACACATTAGATATATGAATGATTCCTATAATTAAGAGTCTAAGACAGTCTTTCTATGGACTTAGCTTACAATTATTGATCTCGAACTATAATCAAATGCTCACACACGATTTTTTAAGGTTATCATGAGCTTAGGATCCGTGATTTCATAGTATATGTAAGACAGCATTCGTCAAAGATTTAAAAAAAACAAAAACACAAAAGTAGATGACAAACCTAGGCCACCATCATGATCATTTAGGTGATTAAATTACCATAACCATTTGATTTGTGGCCCTTTCTCCTTTCCATGTCCATGTCACCTTTTTTGCCTTTACTTTTTGTCCAAAGCAGGTGTAAGCGCACCATTGAAATTTTTAACCCTCTCTCTCTCTCTCTCTCTCTCTCTCTCTCTCTTTAGTTGTGTTTATTTTATTCCTCTAATCTAGCAGCCTTTGTAGTCCTACCATGTAGCATGTCCACCAAGGTACTTTTTGGGTTCTCTCATTGCTCAATCATCAAATTCACAAAAAGTCCCTTGTGCATGCTCCTCATAAATCCCCCTTTTCTCACCTATATATATACCACACACAAAATCATATGGTAGTTGAAGTTGTATCCATGCACCAAGAAGGGTAGATCATTTAGAATTGGGGACCCATCTCATCACACCCTTCCCTCCAAATAAAATTCTCTCTCTCTCTCTCTCTCTCTCTCTCTCTCTCTCTCTCTCTCTCTCTCCTTCCTCTGGCTCCTATGGCAGAAGAGTCCATCAAAATTGATAGGAAAAAAGACGATAAGTCGGTTAAGAAGGAGATGATGAACAGGGGTGCATGGACGGCTGAGGAAGATAGAAAACTAGCAGAGGTTATTGAAATCCATGGTCCAAAGAGGTGGAAGAAAATTGCAACCAAAGCAGGTATTTCTTCAACAATTTATGAGTCTGAGGTGCACATATATAGATGAAGCGTATGCGTATGTGAATACGTACATATGCAGTTCAAAATACCCAGAATCAAGCTAAGATGCAAATGTATTTTTTCTTTATTTTGCAGGGCTTGATCGGTGCGGTAAGAGTTGCAGACTAAGATGGATGAATTACTTAAGGCCGAATATCAAGAGAGGAAACATAACTGATCAAGAAGAAGACTTGATTCTTCGGCTTCATAAACTCCTAGGAAACAGGTTTGTCTAAATCTCCATCGTCTAAGTACCGTCTGATGTGTCACTCTATATAAGTGATGTGGGTAGATGTATGAGAAAACATAATAATTAATAACATTGTATAACACGCCACAATAGATGATATTTAAATATGATCAACATAGCGTTACTCTTTTTGGATATAATAACAACTCCAAAATTAATATTTTCTTTGATATCGGGTTTTTATAGTCCGATTCGCTTGATGTTTTGTTCCAGATGGTCTTTGATTGCTGGAAGACTACCAGGCCGAACAGATAATGAAATCAAGAACTACTGGAATTCTCATTTGAGCAAGAAAATAAGCCAAGTGGAGAAACACGGGGAAGGCTCAAGAAGAGAGGGCTCCAGGAGTAAGAGAAGAAGGGTAGTAGAGAAGGCAAGTACTAGTGAGGAGGGGGAGGGAGAGGACACTAAATCCAACGGTTGTGAGGACTTGAAGGACGAATTCGATCGCGACGATTTCTTTGATTTCTCCAATGAGAGTCCCCTGACTTTAGAGTGGGTTAGCAAATTTCTTGAACTAGATAATAACCTATGTGAATTATCATAAGAATTGTCAAGAAAACTGTGTCAATATTGTAGGTAGACTTGTGTTTTCTCCAACTGCGTGCAAGTGTCTTGGTTCAGGGCATGATCATCAATTTGGATTTGAATTCATGCATTTGTCTAGTCTTTAAGTCCAAATCATTTCTAGATACTCCATTATTCTGATCTGAAATCATTTTCCATGATCCTTCCTCTTCTTTCATCATCATATAGAGGAAACTGACAGCAGAAAAAAGGACCACTCAAACAGTGAAGTTTTTGGCATGTAGTTCACAATCAGGGAGAGAGAGAGAGAGAGAGAGAGAGATTTTCACTTTCACTTTTGGGTGAAATGAGGGGGTGGAGTGAAGTCCAGTGTAAAACTGTAAAGACGGGCATAAAAAGAGAAAGAATGAAAGTGGAAAAAGGACGAAATTTACATTATGGGAGACACAAGCTGGAGCACAATTGGGTGATTGGACAAAAGGCCATGGGGGGAATAAAAGCATTACCCTTTGCAGAGAGATTTCCCTGATAAAAGTGTCATCAACAAAGTGAACCATAGTCCCAGAAAAGAAATTCTGTTACCCACTTCAGCTAAAACAAGAAACTAGTCTCTGAGTTAATTAAGGCCATGCGCTCATTCTTTTCTTTCTTCTATTAACTAATAATGTCTCGGTATCGGACTTCGAAACTTCTCATGCATATCGGCCGATGCGTAATACCTTGACTTGCATAATACAAATACGTCTAGTTGAGGCACCTAAGAAAGAAGTGTGGAGACAAGACATGTCAACACAGAAACGTCCGACACCTTATTTCTCAGAAAATAAGACCCATAAGCCTTATGTTTTAATACAAGTTTTTTTTTTTTTTTGACAAGTACGTTTTAATAAAAGTTACATGAAAATAAATTATTTATATCTAAGTTGGATTCAATTAGTATTGATACTATAACTTTTTAAACTTCACTCTCAATCTTATTGTGTTCCTACCTTGTCTTAGCGTATCTTCAACGTGTTTGCATGAATCAAAAAACATAATTAATGACAATATCGGTCCGTAGACTTGTCTATGTTTCTTACCTATGTACAGTAACATACACCAGCGACTGGAGTCCGAGCCCGGCGCTTGGGATCCCGTCCCCCCTACGCCGGGTGGTCCGGTAGGAACGGTGTTTTGTTTCTCACTCGTTTGATTTGGGCATTCGAAAGGGTATTGATTCCTGACCCCAGAGGCCATCATGATCTTGGCTGGCTATCAGCTACGTACAAGTTTTTTCAAGTGATTGCTGACGTTCCATTAAAAGGAGCAAGGTATCTTGCAGCATTTTTTTTACCATCTTTGTTCTTTTATGCTAAACCAAATTCCAAGTTTCCGCCAAGAAAATGTCAAATTCCAAGCATTTTAGAGGCTGGGCTATGCACTTTGAAGCACGTGGGGGTCTCAGTTTAGAAGTTTTCGATAGTGTTTTTTATGTCATCAATTAAAAAAAATAAAAAAATGGTTGCTCCACCAGTGTAATAGTATATGATAGAATGACCTTAATTTATTTCTAGCTGCAATCACCTTTTCGACACTTTGAAGGCGATGTTGTAAGTTTGACAACTACCAAATTTGATGCCCAATATGGCACCAAAAAAGGGCATTATCGAAATTCGACAATGAGTTTGGCGTCAGAGTGAAGAGAGATTTGTCATTTTCCATCTTCGAATGTCGACTTTGGCACGACATTTGGTAAGAAGATGGACTTGCTCTAGTAGTGACGAATGTTGAGATTTTTTTTTGAGTCATATTTTCAAAGTAACGACCAATAGATGACCTATGTGAAACTTTTGAACCCAAAAATCATTGAAATTTGAGACGAAACCCACAGAATATACTACCAGGTGAAGAACGAAACTACAAGTACTTGAGTAGTACTGCCACATCTTAAAGTCATTCATGTGAAATTTTACTACTACTACAAACGTACGTACTCTCATCTATCTCTTAACGAACGTACGCACTCTCATCTCTTAACAAAACGTACGTAAGTACACACTGCTCATGCATTCAATCGCGAAAGCAATGCCATACGATGCCAGTGACAATAGTATTGCAGAACTGAAAAAAAAAAAAAAAGCAGAGGAAGGTTGTTGCCAATGCCGGGTTTGTTCGTTCGTTCGTTCAAGGTCCCTCTCAGATTCAGTGGAGGAAGACAAGTAGTACTCCGTCCTTCCCAACCACACCCATAAATACTGCTTACATATACAACCCACCTACCCGCATTACATGTACATCAATGAAGGTTTATTCAATGCCCTGCCCGGCCCGGCCGTGAGGATAGCAACGGGTAGCGTATGATTGGGGGGTTCTATTTCCTTCCTATTCCTAATTGGAGAATTCTTTTTCATCCCCTCCTCCATGAAGGGAATCAATCGGGTGTATTGGGGTAAACTCATATCTAAACTACTTGAACAAGAAAGAATATAATATCTTTTAAAAAAACGAATTCATTTGTGCTACGACAACAAAAAAAAAAAAAGAAAAAAAAAAACCAAACCATTTCAAATACAAAATAAAATAGGTCACAAATAAATACCATATGTACGTACGAATTAAAGTTTTTAACAAATACCATCCGTGAACTTTCTAGATACGGGTAGCCGAGTGGGTATCACAAAATCTTACCCGCCTCATACGAGAGCAGGGATTTTTATGTTCTACCATATATACTCGCTCCAATTGGGTAAAAAATCGGGTAATACCCACCTCCTAATAGACGGGGATAGTACCCATCGGGTTTGGGGGAAATTGTCATCCTTACGCCCAGGCACGCAACAATCAATTGTAATTTGTAAAGAAAACCTCTATATGCTGTTTAGGAGCCGTCTGATTAGCATTTCGCATCATGCAAATTTGCGTGTGTGGGAGGAGTTTTTAGAATGGATTCTACAAGAATACATTGTGACAGTTCTTATGTGTTGAATAATGGGTCAATATCTTTGACTCTAGAATCCACTAGGTTTCCTTAATTTCACAAAGAAAAAAAATGGCAAGCCCATGCCATGCCCATGATTTATCACGCTTGTTTCGTGCCCGCGCCAAAAGCAACTATCCAACTCAACTCACCTAAGTGTTTGTGCCATGTCGCCTTCTAAACGTGTCGTCTCAATTCCCCGGCCTGTTTACACCTCTATTCGCATCTTAAATAAATCTGAATCTGATCAAATCAAATCAACTCTACCATCTAATCCCAGAAAGGCCTCAAATCAAATCAACTCTACCATCTAATCCCAGAAAGGCCTCGTTCGAGAAACCTTCTTAAAAAATAAACAGCTTATTTTATATTTTCAAACTAAAAAATAATATAAATGAAAAATAATTTTTTAATTTTTTTTGCACCGTTTAAAAGATCTCAACGAGATCTATCAAACAAGATTCATATTGATAGAAAAATTATTTACGTAAACACATAATTTTTAAGGTTGAAATTTTCTTCTTAAGAAATAAGTCCTTATTTTGAGTTCGGAAACGCCGAAACGGGGCCTAATTCTTCAGTAAATATTCAACTGGTGCCATGATTGCCTTAGCTAATTATATGAGTTGACTGTTGACAAGAAGACTTGTTCGTGGTACCATTACCCTGTTTTCCAGTTTATTGTCTTCTTAGTCATCACATATCCACAGTTTTGGACCACCAGACAAAACAACAGAAACTTTACCCCTTGCTGTTCAGATTTTAGAAACAAACAACTCTTTGAAATTAGATTGAGAAACGGACCAAATATGATTCAGACATACAAAAAAAAACAGAGTACGGAAGGAATATACACGCACAGCAAATTGCTTACAGAAAGCACCAAAAATTTTAGTTGCCAACAAGTCAACTAGATTATGTGTGGAAAGTTTGGAAGCTCCCCATACCAAACCTTCAATCTTCAACCAAATGGTTTCCCCTTTTAAGGAATTGAAATACAGAAAGCCGATTTGGAGAAGCAATACCAAAAAAAAAGAATACAATCAAATCCTACCGTGTTCAGTTTATCATGTACATCAATATCCATTTTGACAAATTTTAGACATCCAACTTCACGCCCGCAACCATGCTTCTATTTTCCGAACAGTTGCAGGAGATGATGATCAACAACAAAAAAAAGTTGCAGGAGATGAAATAGCAGTCACAGCTACTCCGGTGATGGATAGTGATAGTTGGAGGAGGGGAGAAAAAACCTAATCATGAACGTGACGGTCAACAAGTTAATCACTTGCCAGATGATAGGACAAGATAGGTGCACTAAACTTGGAATATATTACGGAATGTGCTCACCATATGAAGAGAAGCATATGATATACAGCTTAGATCCATCGGTGATATTTAGCCCCAAGCCATGGAGCAAGCATAGTTAACCACCAGCTTTCCATCAAAACCGAAGTTCTGAAAATTCAGAAGCGGCAAAACTAAATTAGCAATTGGAAATTTTGAGGGCAAACTGCCTTCCAAACATTCCATATACCGATTTGTTGAAGGCAACGATTGCAACAAATATAACGTAGGGACATATAGTAGCGACTGGAATCTAAACTTAGTAATTGGAAATTTTCAATTTAAGTACTCAGAACTAGCACATGGTCTCACGGATTTGTACCGTGTCCCAGATGGTCCTTCATGCTCAGAACATAGCAAACTATAAGAGATTACAACTAAGACTAAGCTCACATAGATACAAAAAGGAGAATATGGTTATGTTTGACTATTATCTGACAATTTTACCTTAACATAATTGCCGTAATATAAAGCAAACTTATCCAGAAACATGAGAAAAAGAAATTAAAATGTAAAAAACTTACATTATACAGATCAATCACCAACTCGTCTGGGTTGGGTGAGAAGGCACTGTTGACATAAACAAACTGCAGAGAAATGACAGAATAACAAAAGAAGGGATTATATAGCTGCAAGCCTTAGAGATTCAATACAAACAGGTAACAAACCATGAGAAAATACCAACCAATGTCTCCCTGTGAAGTTGGCGACGAAGAAAGTCAATAACTTTAGCAAACTTATCAGTACCTCCAATCTGGAAACTCAAAGACAAAATGAAATAAGACTAAACAGATAAGGATTCCCAGGAGTTGACTAAAGCCAGACAATCAATACTTAATAGCACCATGAAAGCTTAAACAGTCGTGACCTAGAGTTAAGTGTAGCTCACAATTGAGGAAGAATAATCCATGAACAACCAAATAATCCACCCCAACAACACAACCTTTCCACGTAAAAATAAAACTTCCTTTCTGTTGGTAGAGTTGTAGTTGATACAGCAGAGAAAATATGATAGGAGTCTGTCCACTCCTAAAAACATATTTCAATTTGGCAGTACACATATCCGGGTCTCAATCCTAAGAAGAGATAATGACAATATGCAACTCCGGCTAAGAGTCCCCTTAAAGAAGAATGTTTAAGACATAATACGATGAGGTGATCATTCTAATTCAATCTCAACACAATTTCCTGAACATTTGAAACAGTTAAGAAGCCCTCACCCCAAGCGAGGCATAGAAAGCGGTTACTGCATCAAATTACATTACACTTTCCTATGGTCGACCTAAAATCATCTATGGTACACTCCAACATACTGTTTCTCATTTTCTTGCTGGCTACCTCCAATAAAGTTTATCCAAGAAGAAGAAGAAGAACCCCTTTTCTTTGTTGAAGCACTATATAAACTATAAAGAATACTTTCGCACCATCCCCACCTCCACACGCACGGAAAAAACAAAACCCTAGTCGGACCCTATGTTTTCACTGGAAACAATTTAAACAAGAATCCTGAATCACAAACATAAACATTGATCTGGCTTGGGTTCAAGAAAGGACATAAGGTTAAAATTCAATGTTCTAAAAATCGCAAAGCGCTGGTCGGGCGGAAAAGGGGCGCTGCCTAGTCAGAAGCCTAATTTAGGCATTGGACCACCGTCTTACGCCTAGGCAGGGACTAAGCTGTTAAGATTTTATGTTCTTCATAGTGAACTAGGGTTTCAAATAGGGTACTCGCAACTAGTTCCACGAAAGGAACCGCGAATATTTAGATCAGAAGCAATTAATCGAAAGCTTAAATATGTGAAGTCAAGAAATTAAAAAAAGAAGAAGAAGAAGACGTGCCTTGAACTTGGCTTGCTTGAGAATTGGGGCGTCACCAGTTGCTCTTAGATGGACAACAACTACATCAAAAAGGTAAGGAGACCAGCCATGAATGAATGATCAAAACCTTGTTATTATACAGTTTAATCAACTGAAATCAAATCCTATTCGATATAATAATATCTTAGAAAGAAATCATCTCCGGTGAATAGATACCGACCTTTACGAGCAGAATTCGAGGACTCCGATGCCATGTTTCGGGGAAAAAGACGCGTCAACTGAGGGAACAACGTACTCTGACGATCCTGCGAACGATCCTGCGATTATGGGTATTCCTATTTCCACCTAGTATTTACTGTTTCCAACCCACTTTTTTTGTTGGGCCGGTTTAAGCCCTCCCACGATGGGCTGGATGGGGATTGGTGGTGAGAGATCTACGGGGTGGTCTAAAAATAGGCCCACTGCACGGAGAGCTCCAGCCCATTTACAAAATGCACCAAATAGAAAAGGTCAATGATAATGTCACCCCCTTTTACCAATACCACTCCCCTTTTGTCTTTTTAGTTAGGTGAATTTACTAATTTACCCCTCAATGCAATAAACTTTCCCACAATGCATGAACGATTGTGTAAATTCATACACTACAAGATAAAAAGGGGAGTGTCATTGGTAAAAAAAGGAGTGGCATTATCATTCCCCATAAATATAACTAAAATTAATATTAAATTTTGAAGGAAAAAAAAAACTCCGAAACAACGCAAGCCCCAATGTAGTTCTGTCGTCGAGTTGTACCAACTCACCAACTCACTTCGCCTAAGTTCCACTTAACTGCCTAACCTAAAAAACCTAACGTCTATAATTTATTTGAAACACTATATAGGGGTCCTTTTGATAAGCGAAAAAAATAAAATGAAGAGCTACCCGTTTGGATGCGTCCATAGCTGGGGGATTAGCTTACACCCCTGCATAAGACCTGGCCCCCACTCTTTACCCCCGTTTGGGAAGCCCAAACTGAGGGGTTTTAGTTTATCCCGTTCTTGGCCAAGACCGGAGAAGGGGGGAACCGGGGGTATTATTTTCGGACAGGGTTGGAGGTATCCATAACTTATACCCCCTAATCCCCTCAAAAATTGACGATTACACCCCTCCTTATCCCCTTCCTCAACCCTAACCGTTGGTTTTGTTTTTTGGAGCAACAAACAAAAAATTGGAAGAAATAGGAAGAAGAAGAACAGTAACAAGAAGATCAGATCGGAGAGAGGAGGGCTTGAACCTGTCGTAGTGGCTGCTGCTGCTTCTTCTTCTTCTTCTTCCGTCGCTCCTGCTGCTGTCTCTCGCTCTTTCGCTCTCTCTCCCTCTCTCTCAAACGGTGAAATAATGAAGGAAAACGGTGATAAAGGAAAAGAAGAATAAGAAAAATGATTGTGTGCATATGAGACCATGTGCTATCATACACCCCACCCACAATAAATTAACATGTACACATAATTAAATTGTAATAGTAATTAAAGAAGAGTATTGAAAATTCCCCATTTAAAAAAACAAAATTAAAAAAACACTTTAAAAATGATTTTTAATTTATTATGCTTATTAAATTAATTATTTTATTAATAAACTAAATTATTATTGTTTAATTATAAAAGAAGAATTTTTTTAAAAAAATTGAATTTTATAAAAAAAATTGTTTAATAATAATACTAAATTCGTTAATTTGTTAGTAGAAATAAATATTATGGCTTAAATTGTGAAAGAATAATTAAATGTGCAATTATATATAAAATGTAATACATAATTAATTTAGGGACTGCACAAGGGTAAAATGGTCATTTGACAGCTTTTTACATCATTCCTCTTCCTTATACCCCCTCTTTATCCCCTATCCAAACAAAGTATTACTGTCATCGAGTTGTACCAACTCACCAACTCACTTCGCCTAAGTTCCACTTAACTGCCTAACCTAAAAAACCTAACGTCTATAATTTATTTGAAACACTATATAAGGGTCCTTTTGATAAGCGAAAAAAATAAAATGAAGAGTTTAATGATAGAAAGTAGGGGTGAGCATGGTTCGGATTAATTCGGTTTTATGGTAAACTAAAAACCAAATCAGTATCTACGGATTATGAATTTAAAGAACCAATCCAACCCACAAAAGGCATAGAACCAAACTAATCCAAACCATTAAAATACGGATTGGTTTCGGTTTTAAACCACGGTTTGCTTTGAACTAAGTTATTATTTTCAAAAAATATTTAAAGTACTTAAAATTATGAAGATAAATTAAAATAAAACTTTTATTAAAACCAATTCCATTCAAATTACCAAAACACACTAACATCAACCAACTAAATAAGAAGAAAATACCAACAATTGCCTCAAGTCTTAAACTAAGAAAATGAAATACCGATAAGCCATTACAATGAACCAACTAAGAATACCAACTACTAAACATGTTAAGATAGTTTAACTAAATAAAAGTCCAAAGATAATTCCTAAAACTATTGAATTGAAATGAGGTAGCGAAAGAGCAGTAGCAGCAGTATGGTAGCAACCAACTTAAGATGATCATCCACAAGAAGATTAATAATAATAGGAAATTAGGAATGAATTGTGAGATATAAAAGTTTAGTCTAAATTATCTTGATAGAAAAGAAAAACTAAATATTGCAGTGGACTTAATAGGATCAAAATATTAAGAAATTAGTTGACTAAGGCTCCCTTATTTATTTGGTGAATCATAATTAAATTCTAAATGTATATATGTATTATACGGTTCAGATTGGTTTGGAACCATAACTGTAAACGCAAATCCACAAACCAAACCATATAATGCGATTTTTACTTTTTTTAAACCATGACCAAGCCATACAACTAAAACCTTTCGGTTTGGATTGGATTCGCGGTTTGAAGGATTTTTTCTCACCCCTAACAGAAAGTGAAGTGAAAGAAAAGAAAAAGGAAAATTATTTTTTTCTCACATCCGTTTGATTAGAATTGAAGTTTTTCAAGAAAATAGATGAGAAAATAAAATATCCTTGTTTGGAGGGAATAAAATTGCCGAAATTAGAAGAGAAAAGGTGAAGGGAATTGAAGAAGATAAAGAAGGAAATTAGAGTAATTGTTGATTTTCTTGAGAAAAATAAAATTTTTCTGCACATTTTGTAAGAAAATGTAAAGCAAGCTTTTATGCTTTAGAAGATTGTAGAAGAAAATTCATTTTCTACCACTTTCTAAAATATTCTTGCTAAGTGAATATAAAGTATGTGTAGACACCTTATTCAGGACTGTCCAGACTAGTTTGTATACGGTCTTTGATTCCCCGATGATGATTAAAGGTCGAGAACATCCAAAGTTGGTGGTGTGTTTGAGCTCTGAGCGTTTCGAATCTCGTTCAAACCCCTTCAAAGCCCTTTTCAAACCCTTCGAGGCAAAACCAAATGGTCTCAGCAAAACCCTGCTTCAGCACGCTGGTTATCAACTGACGCACGCTCGTGCATTGCCACGTGTCAGTCATCAAGCATGGAGACAGTTTCTAGTGGCGCACGCCAGTCCTTCAGTGGCGCACGCCACTTGTTCTCAGTCAAATCACATTTTTGGCAACCACTTACCCGGGACTTTTGTGCCACCCTGACGTGAGCCACAGTTCTGCTGATGATTGTTTCGTCCAGAAGTGTTCCCTGCACTCCTACACCCTCCATCAACTAGTCCCATGCATTTAATGCATGGGAGGCTCCCCTCTTCTTGGAACCCAAACAAGCCTTAAGGCTCAACTGATCTCAGTCTGCCCTTGGCCTATATATACTCCCCTTGCATTTATTTGCAAGGGGTTACATTCATAAAGAAGCTCCAAAGCTTTCTCCCTTTGTCTCTCTCTTGCTTCTCCTTGTCTTCTTTCATCCATTGAAAGACAAAGCAAGGAAGATCAGTCATCTCCCCTACATTGTTGTCTCCATCCCCTTTTCATCCATCATCCATCCATTTCAAAGCTCAAACCATCCATCAACTTCTCTCCAAAGGTATATCACTTTTTATTCTGGAAATCGTTTCGACCCCTGAGGGGAGCTAGCCGAGCCCAGGCTGGTAATCAATACCAAGCCTGGTCTCACGGCTAGCAAATAAACACAGTTGTGGCGTGAGAGGTGGCGCACGCCAGTCCCTCTTAGCCGTGCGCCAGTCATGGCTGCATGGTAGGACTGGTGTGGGGTCACCGATCATCCTCCTTTTGCTTTCTCTTCATTCTGATCACCTTTTAGCATGTTAAAAAAATCAGTTTACAGCTTTCCATATTTTAGAACTGTGTAGTTACGTATCTATTTTAATTGCGTAGTAAAGCATCTAGGATCCTTCTGGTTATGTTCGGAACCCGGATAAAAAAAGCCAAGCACTAGGACCAAAAGGACAAGTGGCGTGCGGTCACTCATGACCTGCGTCGCCAGATTGTTCTAAGTTCCGATGGTGGCCCTTGCTTCCTGGTTTAGTTCTGGCCTTTGCTTGATCCCCACTCTGTTTATGGGGTTTTCAATTTGTTTATTTCTGTTTGATTTGTTGCTGTTGTACTCTGTAACCATATATATCTTTGCTATATCAAGCTGCGTGGTTTTGTCACAGGTGTGCACCTTTGGTCCATTCGAGCCGGAAGGTTGAGTTCGAAGGCTGTGGGTTTAGGCTCACCAAGCGCGCCGTTGAGGTAATGGCGCCGCGCGGTGATCGTTTGTATGCAGTGGCGTGGCCAGTGCATACAAGTTTGTTCCCGCGTGCACCATCCCAGGCCAGTGTGTGCCAGTTTGTCTAAAATGCTCACAAAAGCGCTTGTTCTCAATCTATTACCGTGCCCATAACTCGTACATCACATTTTGCCATGTAACAACAACTTGCCATTTGTTAACCGCCATTAATTGTTCCCCCGCCCTAAATGGCTAATAAATGATTAAAAGAGAGAGAAATGCAAATGTTTTATAAAATGTCTAAGTAGAGACCGATCTTTGGATTGGGCAAGAGGGGTGCCATAAAACCGTTCCCCTCTCGTAACCTGGCTCCCGAACCTCAGATATCGAAGGTAACGACGGCCCAGTCTACAAGCCTTTTCAAATCAAACAAACGTGAACAAAAACGTTTTCAAATTCGGTTTCTTGGATGCTTTTCGCAAAACCCGGGTGGCGACTCTCTCAAAACAGCATTTCATCATGCTTTCAAACAAAAGGGCGCAAACCTAAACCCTCTGCGGACCGAAGATGCGGGGATTTTCAGCGGCGTGTGCCCACAGTATGCATATTTTCTCTTTCTTGCATTTTCTACCGTTATCTCGCTGATCAAATGGACCCTAAGGTTGGGTTGTGTAATTTTCAAAATCCCCTCCACTCTCGAAAAAAAAAAAAAACCAAGAAAGTGTAGACGATATAGAAAAAACCAAGAAAGTCTCGGCTTCAATGGGTGTGAATGAAGAACAAGAAGACGTCGAGGAAATTGTGTAGACGGATGGGGCCGAATACCATATATATATATATATATATATATATATATATATATATATATATATATATATATATATATATATATATATATATATATATATAAATGAGGAAAAACATATTAATCAAGAAGATTCTGCAAAAAGGTTTCGACGAATTGATTGAAACAATATTGAATGTGGTTGAAGACGACGGGGAGGAGGAGGAAGTGATGGCGGAAGAAGAGGAGCATGAAGCGTTGGCAGCAGACGATGGTTTAATCGAGGTAGAAGAGGGGACAGTGCCCATCGAAGATGACTTGTTGATCGAGGCAGAAGACGACGAGATGGTGGCCATCGAAGAAACTAATCTCTTTCTTTGCAAGATAACAAGAGATTTGATAACCATCATGATGAATGGGATGGAGAGCTACGACGAACTGGCCGCGAGCATTCATCTCGCATGGAGCGAGGAGGTTGAGGAAGAATTTTATGAGGTTCTGCCTAATATCGATAACTGCTGGCCAGAGGGCTACTTGGAGTTCATGAACATGGATGGAAAAAAGCTTAACACATGTCCCCTGGTCAGAGTTCGTGAAGGAACTGCATCTGATCAGGGTTGGAGTCTTCGAGGGATACTCTCCGTTTTCTTGAACTAATTTAATAAATTTATTGGGTTTCGTGCTTGTTGGGAGAAATTATTTTGTGGCCTCAGCTCCTCTCTCTCTCCCTCTGCTTTGCTTTAATTTTTTTTTAAATCTGAACAAAGATTTTGAAAAAGTAATTTTAATAACTACATTATCCTTCAGTTGCGTCTTTGTGTTTCTTTTTTCTAACAGTAACTAATTTTTAGATGCCTATATCCTTTTGGGAAAAAAACTTAGTAATTTAGAGTAATCTTGTATAATCGTGCAAGATAAGAGTAAAGGATGTACGTGATTCACCTCAAAGCCTAAGTCAAATGGACGTATATTGATTGTAGAATCTCATCGTGATAAAGGAAAATTTTGACGAGCAAGTAATACTTCTAACAGGTTTCAAGATTTTGAAAATTTCATATAATAGAATGAATTGAAAGATTCATATTGCATATTTTTTGAGATTTTATGGACAATTTTTTAAAAGGTGTGAAATAGTGAAAGTGGACAAACAAATACGGACGAAGATAGTACTATTTATTTAGTTGAGATTATAGTAGTAACAAAATCAGAGATGTTCAATGGAGCCCCAGACTCTTGATTCAAGACAATTTAGAATCCATGTACTTGGTCGATGTGGGTATGAGATAACTCTAGTGGGGGATGTAGAGTCCCTTGAAATTGCACTTGAAACGTTCAGCGCAGCAATTTCCCCTAAATGTCAACCTAAGCCCTTAACGGTTGTCATCCCTATTTGTGCCAAGAATCATTGAACTTTCTTGCGATAAATGAAACTGTGGGCACACGCCCCTGAAAATCCCCGCATTTTCGGTATGCGGGGTTAGGTTTGCGCCCTTTTTGTTTGAAAGCATGACGAAATGCCGTTTTGAGAGAGTCGCCACCCGGGTTTTGCGGAAAACACCCAAGAAACCGATTTTGAAAAACGTTTTTGTTCACGTTTGCTTGATTTGAAAAGGCTTGTAGACTGGTCCGTCGTCACCTTCGATATCTGAGGTTCGGGAGCCACATTACGAGAGGGGAAGGGTTTTATGGCACCCCTCTCGCCCAATCCGAAGATCGGTCTCTACTTAGGCATTTTGTAAAACATTTGCATTTTTCTCTCTTTTAATCATTTATTCAGCCAATTAGGGCGGGGGAACAGTTAATGGGGATTAACAAATAACAAATTGTATTCGTATGGCAAAATGAGATGTATGATTTAATGAACAAAGTATAATAGATTGAGAACAAGCACTTCTGTGAGTGTTTTGGGCCGGAGTGCATTTGCGACAAAGTGACATCTGTGAACAGCGTCTTGGCATGCCTTTGGATTGGCGGTGCATGCCAACCTAACTGGCGCCGCGCCACCTATTAGTGGCGCCTTTGCGATAAGCCCAAACCCACAAACTCTGCTCTCAACCCTGCAGGCTCTGGAATGGACGGTGCACACCGGGACAAACCACGCGATTGATATAGCAACATATATACGGTTTCAGGGTACAGCAGCAAATCAAGCAGATAACAAATAGGCGAAAACCCCATAAGCAGTGGGGGATTAAATAGAGGCCAAGATTTAAGCAGGAGGCGAGAGCGACTGGACCTCCGGTATAGGTGGCGCCACGATCATTTGAAACCCGTCGCCACTTGTTCCCACTGTCGATGCTTGGCTTTGCTTGGTGGGTTCGAGGACCAGAAAGATCCCAGGGGCCTTACTAAACAGTTTAAACAGATGATAAGCTACGCAGTCCTAAAATATAGAAAGCAGTAAACTGATTTTTAGCATGCTTCAAGGTGATCAGAAATAAGAGAAACTGAAATGAGGATAATCAGTGATCCCCACACTAGTCCTGCCATGCAGCCATGACTGGCGCACGCACATGAACGACTGGCGCGCGCCACTGATTTTCCACTATATTGTTTTATTTGCCAGCTTTGAACTCAGGCTTGGTATTGATTACCAGCCTGGGTTCTGCTGGCTCCCCTCAGGGGTCGAAATGAATTCCAGAACAGAAGGTGGTATACCTTTGGTTTGAGATTGATGGATGGTTTGAACCTTGAGATGGATGGATGGATGAATGGAAGATGGAAATGTAGGTTGTATGACTGATCAGTGGAGTGGTGTGTTGCTTGCTTACTCTTTCAATGCATGAAAGGAGGAGACAAGAAAAACTAGAGAGAGAGAGAGAGAGGGAGAGCATTGAAGTTGTTGAACCCTTTGCAAATAAATGCAAGGGTGTATTTATAGACTGAGATGGAGGGCTGATCAGCCTGGCCTAAGGGGCTGTTTGGGGTGGCAAGAGAGAAGGGAGCCTCCATGCATTGAATGCATGAGACTTGCCTTGATGGAGGGTGTAGGAGAGAGGGGGAGACCGTTCTGGACGATGTAATCATCAGGGGAGCTGTAGACTACGTCAGGGCGGCCACAAAAGTCTCGGGCAAGTGGTCCCGAAAAGGTGATTTGACTGGCAATATGTGGCGTGCGCCAGAGGTAAGTGGTGTGCGCCAGTATATGGTGCTTTGATGCCCGATGATCGACACGTGGCAATGAACGGCGTCGTCGATCAATCATTAGCGTCTGAAGCAAGGTTTCTTGAGGCCATTTGGTTCAGCTCGAAGAGGTTTGGAAAGGGTTTTGAAAGGGTTTGAGCGAGGTTCGAGCGCTCAAAGCTCAAACACATCATCAACTTCGGATGTTCTCGCCATTAATCATCATTAGGGAATCAAAGACCGTAAGTAAACTAATCTGGGCGTCCAAATTGGGGTCTACAGTAGCCCCCCTTTGGCGGCACTTGGAGCACCATTGTCTTGGTACAAGTAACGTCGAAGGTTTTCTAGACACCCTCTCAAGGCTATCCAGAAGAAATATACGAGTCAATGAAAGTACAGAACTTTAAAGAACCTGGTTGATTGAATTGATTGGATGATTGAAGTTGAACAGACAGAGCGGCTGCTTGCTGGGGACAATATGGATGACATTGATCGCCACTTGATTGAAGTTGAATGGACAGAGCTGGCTGTTACAGAAGGCGGACTCTCCCGAGGATAATCTTCTCTCGGAGTCGTTGACTTGAGATTAAACAGCTAGATCGTCGTTGACTCGAATTTGGGCCAGGCGGATCGTCGGCGATTTGAAATTGGACCAGGCGAACCGCCGTTGATTTGAAATTGGGCGAGCGGATCGCCGTTGATTTGAGATTGGACCGGCGAACCGTCGTTGATTTGAAATTGGACGAGCGAACCGTCATTGATTTGAAAGTGGGACAGGCGAACCATCGTTGATTTGAGTGTGGACAGGCGAACCATCGTTGATTTGAGAGTGGGCCGGGCGAACCATCGTTGATTTGAGAGTGGGCCAGGCGAACCATCGTTGATTTGAGAGTGGGCGGGCGAACCATCGTTGATTTGAACCATCGTTGATTTGAGGGTGGAACAGGCGAACCATCGTTGATTTGAGGGTAGGCGGGCGAACCATCGTTGATTTGAGGTGGGCGGGCGAACCATCGTTGATTTGAGAGTGGGCCGGGCGAACCATCGTTGATTTGAGGGTAGACAGGCGAACCATCGTTGATTTGAGGTGGGCGGGCGAACCATCGTTGATTTGAGAGTGGGCCAGGCGAACCATCGTTGATTTGAGGGTGGAACAGGCGAACCATCGTTGATTTGAGAGTGGGCGGGCGAACCATCGTTGATTTGAGAGTGGGCCAGGCGAACCATCGTTGATTTGAGAGTGGACGGGCGAACCATCGTTGATTTGAAAGTGGACGGGCCATTGTTGTTGGGGATCAAACTATCTTTGGCCCAAAGAGATCCAACAATCACGGGTAGGTCGTGTCAGGCGGGTTTAATTCCATCTGTTGGGAATCAGAGCCAATCTCCTTATCAAAGACCATCTGAGGCAGAGCAATAAGACTGTTGGAAAATGCGCTTGAGGCTAGACTGAAGTAGAGGTAGCCGTTGGGGGCGGGCCAAGGCAGACTCTTCTGGGGAGAAATTGTTGAACGAGCGGACTGTAACTGGTTGAATTGATAGGAAAGACAGGCGGACCATTTCAAGATCGTTACACACTGTTGGGAAATAAGGATGGGTGGACCATCATTGAATGTCGCGGCGGACTCTCCTGGGGAATAATCAGCTGCGAACAAATCATTGCCGCATGGGATCAAACCTTCTTTAGCACAAAGAAACTCCAACAATCACGGGTAGGTCGCGTCAGGGAGGTTAAATTCCATCTGTGGGGAATCAGAGCCAATCTCCTTATCAAGGACCATCCGAGACAGAGCAATAAGATCGTTGAACGATGCGCTACTTTTTTAGACCAATGTGGACCAGGATAAGCGGATGGTGTTGTAGACTAATTGGACGGGCAGGCCGTTGTTATGGATCGGTCGGACGATATTCTTATCGTCATTGAGGGTGTGAATGCACGGACGATATTCTGATTACCGTTGATCGGGTGATGACATGACCGATCATCGTTGAGAAAAACGACATGGTCGATCGTCGGTGATGACATGGTGATCATCGTTGATTCATTGCCACATGGTTGATCATCGGTGATGACATGGTCGATCATCGTTGATTCAGGACGACATGGTCGATCGTCGGTGATGACATGGTCGATCATCGTTGAGAGGGCGACATGGCTGATCGCGTCGGCGATGACATGGTGATCATCGTTGAGAGGAAGACATGGTCGATCGTCGGTGATGACATGGTGATCATCGTTGAGAGGGCGACATGGTCGATCGTCGGTGATGACATGGTGATCATCGTTGATTTGATTTGATTTGAGAAGGGCGACATGGTGATCGTCGTTGATTTGATTTGCTTTGAGAAGGACGACATAGTTACTGTCACCGATTGATTTGTTTTGAGAAAGCGACATGGCTAATCGTCGTTGATTTGAAAGACGACATGGGTGATCGTCGTTGATTGATTTGATTTGAAGGGCGACATGGTCGATCGTCGTTGATTTGATCCAAGTATCCCGAGAGATTACCCTTAAAAATAGCATGGATATTGGTAAGAACTGCTGCTGGGGAAATAATTACAGCCGTGGACAAATAGACCGTTGTTGCTGGGGATTAAACCTTCTTCGGCACAAAGAAACGCAACAATCACGGGTAGGTCGCGTCAGGTAGGTTAAATTCCATCTGTTGGGAATCAGAGCCAATCTCCTTATCAAGGACCATCCGAGGCAGGGCAATAAGACTGCTGGAAGATGTGCTAAAGGCTGGACTAAAGTAGAGGTAGCCATCCGGGACAGGCGAACTGTCGTTAGAGACTACTTGGAGTAGGATAGAGAGGCTGTGTGTTTGACATTTGCCATGGAGAAATGGGTAGGGAGAACGGCATGTGGCGCATCCCTTTGAAATTGCACTATCCCAGAGCAGCAGTTTCGGCTCCAGTTCCAGTAGTGATTAGACCCCAGGTATGAAACCCCCAAGATCCCAAACTAACTTGTTGCCTTCGATGCTGGATAGGTGTGCTTCAACACTTGATGGGCTTTTCCTGTTTTCAACAATTGATATACAATATGCAATGACATGTCTACTGAATTGAATGCGCAAATTGAAAATGCAGATGCAGACTAGGGCGGCCTCTAGAGGATGACGACCTAAAATGACCATAGCCACAAGAGCTACATAGAGCAACACTGCCACTTTAGCCCTAGCTCACAAGTATGAGAGCATTAAACAACCAGTGGCTGGCGGTGTGCAGTTGAAAGAAAGGTACATAGAAAAGGGCAGCTTGCGCCGAAGAGTCTTCAGAGACTCAAAGGTGAAGTCTAAGAGAGAGAGAAACCTCATCGGTGAAAGCCTCCTCGAAAGGGAAAGATGGGAGCGGAGCCCCAGGTACCTCAAGAAGACCAGGAGTGACGACAACAACGAGAACGAGGCTGAGTTCTACCACCGTGGACTACCACTGAGCCTCTTTACTTTACTGTCCTTTGCTTTTTTTGAGATTTGAGCCTACGTGTCCATGTAGATAGACTTAGCAGCGGGCCACCGTGCCTTAGTTGACATTAGCAGGAGAAGCATGGGCCAGTGCGCCCCTTGATTTCTGGGCGGATGTGCTTCGTAGATATGCTTTTGCTTGGGCCGTTGAGCCTTGACATGCATGATATTCCACCATTGTTTCATGGATATTGTTAGTAGCAAATAAAAGTTGCATTTTCTGGTTTTATCAGTTCTCTTGATAATAAAAACCTAAAACCAACTGCTAATATCCAACTTGCATTGACGAATGATCTGATTTGACAAATAGACGCGCGTTTATGTATGAACCTGCCTAGCTCGAACGAAAAGGAACGAAGAGCCCCAGAATAACGCGCAAGCTCTTTGACACAAGAAATATTGGGCATTAATGAGCCCAAACTCGAATATCCCCTAAACAGGTGAAACTGACACTTGCAAAAAGTCAAATAGATGTACAATGACCTGCACGAAATGATAAAACCGAGAAAAGTATCCCGAAATGACAATGGATTGAAAAACTGGAAAAATGTCCCAAAAATGGACAAAAGACTCCAAAGATGACTCATATAAGTCCCAGACTGAAACCGACACCCCCGTACAGTCACATTAGATCCATATGAGCTGTGCGGTATGACAAAACTAGGCAATAGCCCTTTGCATGACATTCGAGATGCTGTGAACTTGAGATGTGCCTCCGAGGGTCCAAAAATCTTCGTTAGGCATGAGGGCTGCCAACTGTTGTCTGCTACAGGAATTGAAGAAGCGCGCGCAGGTTTGAGACCAATGCGCATCACTTCGAACAAATGTGCATGAGCCTCACACTAGCGCGTGTAACTGAAAAGCCGCTGCAACTGTTCAAACTAGACTTCGTTGAATTTAAAATAAACCGTGAGCCGTTTAGGCTTCTCAAGCATTTTGTTCTGTTTTTCATGCTTCAAATTATTTTAAGGCTTTTGCTCGGCTTTGAAATTGAAGTAGTAGTTTGCATTAAAGTTGAAAGATGAAAGGTTCCCTTTTCTGATTCTCCAGCGAAGCTTTGTTCTCGACTCCTCTCGACATTTGATGTGGACCTCAAAATGTCAAATCATGAATCAAGTTGATAGAATATGACCGGGTCTCAAGATGAGACTGCCTACGTATCCCTTTTCAAGGAATCAGGTCAAAACGTAGTTCAGGCCAAGGTTCACTCGTGTGTTTTACCTCTCCTTTTACGCTCTAACTTTTGCCTAGAACCACCTTTTCAGGTTTTCGGTCTAGCGAGCTTTCGACTTTTTGCCTATTTATTTTTGCCTAGACCGCCTCCTCAGGTTTTCGGCCTAGCAGGCTGCTCTAACTTTTGCTTGGAACCGCCCACCCTTGTGGTTTTCGGTCCAACGAGCATCTCTCAGGGATAGTAACGCTTGAGTTGATCCAGGTTGACTAGAGTGTTGAATTCGTTGCCGTCGAGATCGATGAGCTTAGCAGCATCCCCAGATAGGATGGCCTTGATAATGTAAGGCCCAGAGCGCTTCGGCCGGAACTTCCCGTGTGGGTCAAACAATGGAGCACGAATTTCCTTGGTGACCAATGTATCGAATTTTGTTGCCGTAGGGATCGATGATTTCTGGTGACACCCTCAAATAGAGCGGCTTTGATAACACAGGTTCAGAGTGCTTTGGTTGACATGCCTTGCTCCGGGCTGTTTTGTACATTTCCCTTCTTTGTACTTGGTGGAATACCGCTGCTGCTTCTTTGAACACGGCATGGAGTCCCGAGCTTTTTGAGCTTTTGCTTTACATGGTTTGGAATCCGGTAGCAAAGGGAATTCGATGCTTCTTTACCTCAGGATCGACGTCAGGCGTGTCTTTGTAAAACCACGCCAAAACATTGACGAATTTTCCAGGCGTGACTACACCAAGTGTGTTCTTTGTGAAACCATGCCAAGACGTTGATGAATTCTCCAAGCATGTCTGACCGAGTGCAATGCTCTTTTGGGGACTGGATTGAGCCAATTTGAACCATTCGGGGGTCTACCTCATCTTTCAAGTTTATTGAAATTACTTCTTCTTTTAGTAAGGTTGAGCATGCCTTTCGCCTTCCCTTTCGCGAAGGAACACATTTCCTTGGGAATGTTCCTATCGAAATCTATCCCTTCGTCGGTTACGACACAGTTTATTCAAAAGTCAACGAAGTACTTAGAAGCAGGATAATGCATATCATAAAAGCCCCAGGGTTTGCCAAGTTCAAAAGAAGACACAAACTAAAATAGAAGTTACGGCATGGAGAGCCAAGAGGCACAAACTCCGACTCAGAGCTAGACTTAGAATCGACCAACTCTGTGCCAGACTCAGACGTGTTGTCAATGCAAGTTAGACGCAGTTTGAAAATGCAATATTTATAAACTACTCTTAGCTTCTGTAATGAGAGGGGTAGAGCCCTCGAGAGTGTTGGGCCCAAGCATCAGCACTTCAGCTTCTGCAGCATCTTCGACCAAACCTACTTGGGAGAACAACAACTCCAAACTCCCTTGAGTGAAAGACCTCTGCCAGTCAGTTTTCTCCCTCGATTGAATAAGTTTCCTCTTGAATTTCTCTTTTGAGGACTCTTCATCACTGTCAGTCCAGGTGTCAGGAGAGAAGGCCTCAATTGCACCACCTACAGCCACCAGGTTAACCTCAGGTTCGGATGGGATAGATAGGATTGGTTTGGTTTGATTTGCTGGGATAATATGGAGAGCTGGGTTGAACATGGTGGAGTTAGGCTTGATTCGAGTGGAGATGAGGGATAGCTGGTTGACATGTGGGCTGGAATCATGCTGAGGTATGGAGTTGGAGGTGACATTGGCCTTTGATGCGAGCGGGGCTGGAATAATGCCATTATCAATGAGATCTTGGATGGCGTGTCGGAGGCGGTAGCAGGCGTCGGTGAGATGGCCAGGCATTTGGTGGTAGGTACAGAAAAGGTTAGGATTGTGGGAAGCCGAGAATGTCCGAGGCGAAGGAGTTGGAAGGAGTGGCTCGATGAACCCAGCTTCGAGAAGCTTCTCATAAACTGAGGACAAAGGTACAGGGAAGTGGGAGAAGATCCTTGGTCGGTTTCTGCAATTGGGACGAGGACTGGCGGAACTTTTACTCACTCCACCGCTGTATAACGTTGCGCTATCAATGGAACACACTCTTTTGGGATTGGGCCGGACCTTGTCAATGTGCACGCCTTTCCGTTCAACTCCGATTTTAGACAAGGATTCAGCATCCTTTTCTGGGTGGACTCCTGCCTTACGGGATTCAGCTAGATCATTGAACATGTCTTTCGTGCAAGGCTTGATTTCGACCGAAGGAGTGTGGTAGGCTTGAGGAGGTTCTTTGACTAACCCCATATCCGGCTGCGGGGCTATGGAGGTAACGAGGTCAACCAGTCCCTGGACCATGATCATTTGTTTGTCCATTTTGAGACCCAGTTCCTCTACAGCTTCCTTCAGCTCAGCCAACTCTGTTCGTGCTGCCATTCTGGATTGATGGTCGAGAAAGGTAATATGGCTTTGGATGTAACAGTGAACCTGCTGGTGGTGCCGCTGTATTTGAATGAGTGACAAGCCTTGCAAGCCTTTGCAAAAGCCCCAGTAGATACTCCCAAGTAGGTTTTGGCTCTTCTCTTTGGTGAAATGGCCTAGAGCTTTGGACAGCAAAGTAAATGAGAACTCAGTGATGTTCCTGCAACAGTTAGAATGCAATGCTCATGTAGACGTCGTCGGTGTCCTCCTAGACTCTACAACTAGCAAACAAGTCCATCTCGCGAAGTTTTAGGACGACGCTGTGATCCTCAGATTTCTTTTCGACAATGTATCCTTGTTTGAATCGACTAAAACTAAAAGATGTCAAAACAGCCTAAGCCTCCGGCTATTCCTTTCTCGAAGTTTCAAATTTTGGAGGTTGGAACAACTCGGTGTAGATGACGTGATACCGTAACTGGGGTGGCGTAGGTGGCAACACTCCACTTAGCCTAAACGGTGTACGTGCTTCGCACGATAACCAAGGTGGTGTAAGTATCACGGCATTCTCTCCGTTATTCCTAATTTTCTGTTTGAAACCTCGATCGGGTCTAGACAAGGACTTAGAAAAGTCTTAATTTCTCAAAGTCTCGTTGATCCAAGGACTTTGAAAATCGATAACGCGCATCATCAAGATGCACGACTCTTCATCGGGCCAAACGGCGTCCTAATAGGGACGAGATAGACTTGCCAGACAGACAGACCTAAAAGCCGCCCTAGCATGCTCCTACGCAAAACGGTATGGATGTATGTACAGGCATGCGATATGGAAAACAGTAACACATAGACAGTTATGGGGGTTAGATGCAAATAATCCTACCCTGCAGGTTCCTGTCTTAGTTTGAAAGGTTCTATTGCTTTGTACGCATGGAGAGGCCGGTTTTGGCTTAAAGGGGTTCCTCCGACTAGAGCCGCGGTATACCTCCCAAAGCAACGCGTACAGCAGAGCAATGGTCGAACGGTATTACGACTCATCATCGTCCAAGGTTGTTGGGCGTTCGAGGACCCCGGGCTCCAGTAAACTGTGCCGGTTACCCAAAACACCTCAACGGGGCTAAGTATCACCGATGCAAATGGAGAGCGCCAACGAATGATTTTAAGAGAGAGAAATGCAATGTTTTAGAAAAGAAATGCCTTTTTCAAGTTTGGCTCACTTTTATTAATCAAAACTTGGAGAAAAACTACACAAGTGAACAATAGTAAAAGCCCCAGTTCAGATTGGTCGGATGTAGAATCCTGTTACGTTACCATTCCGTTCTTCAGCAGCGCGGAGCGTACCGTTTTGACAGACTTTTGAAAATTGTTCAAGCATGTATTAATTTCCAAATTTCAATTAATGCAATGATCCCCAGCAGAGTCGCCACTGTGGGCACACGCCCCTGAAAATCCCCGCATTTTCGGTATGCGGGGTTAGGTTTGCGCCCTTTTTGTTTGAAAGCATGACGAAATGCCGTTTTGAGAGAGTCGCCACCCGGGTTTTGCGGAAAACACCCAAGAAACCGATTTTGAAAAACGTTTTTGTTCACGTTTACTTGATTTGAAAAGGCTTGTAGACTGGTCCGTCGTCACCTTCGATATCTGAGGTTCGGGAGCCACATTACGAGAGGGGAAGGGTTTTATGGCACCCCTCTCGCCCAATCCGAAGATCGGTCTCTACTTAGGCATTTTGTAAAACATTTGCATTTTTCTCTCTTTTAATCATTTATTCAGCCAATTAGGGCGGGGGAACAGTTAATGGGGATTAACAAATAACAAATTGTATTCGTATGGCAAAATGAGATGTATGATTTAATGAACAAAGTATAATAGATTGAGAACAAGCACTTCTGTGAGTGTTTTGGACAGACTGGAGTGCGCTGCGACAAAGTGACATACGCAAGCAACGTACTGGCATGCACTTTGGATTGGCGGTGCATGCCAACACAATCGCGTGACGCCACCTATTAGTGGCGCCGCTGCGGTAAGCCCAAACCCACAAACTCGCTCTCAACCCTGCGGGCTCGAATGGACCAAAGGCACACCCAGACAAACCACGCAGCTTGATATAGCAACATATATACGGTTTCAGGGTACAGCAGCAAATCAAACAGTAACAAATAGACTGAAGATCCCATAAACAGAGTGGGGGATTAAATAGAGGCCAAGATTTAAACAGGAGGCAAGAGCCAGCCACTGGACCTCCAGTATAGGTGGCGCCACGCCCGATCATTAAACCTGCGTCGCCACTTGTTCCCTTGTCCGATCTTGGCTTTGCTTGGTGGAGTTACAGGCGAGGACCGTAAAGATCCTGTGGGCCTTACTAAGCAGCTTTAAGCAGATGATAAGCTACGCGATCCTAAAATATAAGCGATAAAACTGATTTTTAGCATGCTTCAAGGTGATCGGAAATAAGAGAAATGAAATGAGGATGATCGGTGATCCCCACACTAGTCTGCCATGCGACCATGGTAGCGCCTTACGCACATGAGCGATTGGCGCGCCACCGATTTTCCACTACATTGTTTTATTTGCGAGCTTTGAACTCAGGCTTGGTATTGATTACCAGCCTGGGTTCTGCTGGCTCCCCTCAGGGGTCGAAATGAATTCCAGAACATAAGGTGGTATACCTTTGGTTTGAGATTGATGGATGGTTTGAACCTTGAGATGGATGGATGGATGAATGGAAGATGGAAGTGTAGGTTGTATGACTGATCAGTGGAGTGGTGTGTTGCTTGCTTACTCTTTCAATGCATGAAAGGAGGAGACAAGAAAAACTAGAGAGAGAGAGAGGGAGAGCATTGATGTTGTTGAACCCTTTGCAAATAAATGCAAGGGTGTATTTATAGGCTGAGAGGGAGAGCTGATCAGCCTGGCCTTAAGGCCTGTTTGGGGTGGCAAGGGAGAAGGAGCCTCCATGCATTGAATGCATGAGACTTGCCTTGATGGAGGGTGTAGGAGAGAGGAGGAGACCGTTCTGGACGATGTAATCATCGAGCTGTAGACTACGTCAGGGCGGCCAAGGAAGTCTCGGGCAAGTGGTCCCGAAAGGTGATTTGATTTGGCAATATGTGGCGTCGCGCAGAGGTAAGTGGCGTGCGCCAGTATATGGTGCTTTGATGCCCGATGGATCGACACGTGGCAATGAACGGCGTCGTCGTCGATCAATCATTAGCGTCTTGCGAAGCAAGGTTTCTTTGAGGCCATTTGGTTCTGGCTCGAAGGGTTTGGAAAGGGTTTTGAAAGGGTTTGAACGAGGTTCGGAACGCTCAAAGCTCAAACACATCATCAACTTCGGATGTTCTCGACCCTTAATCATCATAGGGGAATTAAAGACCGTAAGTAAACTAATCTGGACAGTCCAAAATAGGGTGTCTACAGAAACAAGAAAAGGAAGTAATTAACAAAGATCAAATGAGTGAACAATAAATTTTAATTAATCAGCTCCTCCGCTCGTACATAAACAAGGTAAAAGAATACTATAGGGTAATAGAAACACAGTCTTGAAGAAACCTCACATTGAACAAGAGTGTACAATTCTGAAATCTTAGTTTGTAAGTAAACGTTTCTTGAAAAAGAATGACCAAATTGAAGAAAAGATATGGCGGCTATAATGTTATGGTCACGCGGAGCCCATCATAGCTCAGTTGCACATCAAGACCCTTGGCATCCATCAATTTTATGAGTTCTCCATTTACTTTCTCATGATTCATCAAATGCATCATACCATCACCAAAAAATGGAAAACCAGTTATACATAACTGAAATCTCTATTTAAGTCTTGTACTGAAATAAATGATCTCGGCAAATTCCTGTGATAGCAACAAGTTTGATTTTCTTCAAGATCTTAATCCTAATTGTTTTTGCTGTTTTCATTTTCCACAAAATTATTTGACAAACCTGTTACTAAACCTGTTTTTGGGAGACTTTTTCGACAACCACCCAACGAGAAAGATGTTTTTGAAGTCTCATAAACTATTTCTGCTCAAAGGACATGTTATGATGGGGGGTTTTCCTTCCAAAAAGAGTTTTTGAAAAGTATTATGCCCAACCATACATTAAAATGACAACCAAACAGGGACTTAGTTCCCCTGGCAGAAATAAACAACTCTACAAAACACCACCGGTAACATACCAGTGAAAAGTGTTCTTTTCGGTTGGATTTTACGGACTTCCTGCAGAGCCTGGCAAGAAAATAAAACAGGATATCAATACTATCAATGCACAGCATCATATTAGGAAAAGAAAAAGGAGCATGTTCATTTAAAAAAAAAAAAAAAAAGATCAATGGGCAGATACCCGAGGAAGTCCAAAATGTGTTGAAGAAGATCGATCTGGCCTCAAGGCATCCTAACCAGAACATGTAAGCCAAAAGGAGAGAGTGATGGAGTTGATTATTGTGCATAGAAGGTGGCATCGACCAAGGGAAGAGAGAGGCCAACCATAATAAGAATTTCACAGTTCCTCTGAAGCGGATAAGTTTCTTCAGGTATGTCACTCACATCGCTGCAAAACATGAACCGTGATTAGCTTTCAATTTTTATCATCTTGGTAAAAACTGAACAGAATACATGCATATAATTCAGAACCATTACCTGATGTAACAGATATTACCAAAGCGAAAACTAAGGGAACGATAATCACAGCCCCGCCAGACTTGTAAAGGTGTAAACTGAAAGCAGAACATAAGTCCAACAAATGTGTATCATAGCGGAGTCGTAATCAATATCTCATTGATCCAAACCAACTAGAAGGAATTACTGTTCTTGCAAGTATAATTTAACTTAGATAAGATTTGAGCCCATCGAAGAAACGAATTTGAAAAATTTCTTAGCTAATATACATAAGGTATATCTCAAATACAAATTATTGAGTCAAAAGCATGAAGGATGAGAGGACACTTTTTTGTCTTATGTCGTAAATATTCATAAGACAAATGATCAGAACTAAATTTTTGCAGTTCTTCCCAATACCGTTCAAGGGAGCAGCCACATTTTGGCAAGGGGAGTCACTTGACTCCCCTTGCTTGCAAATTTCTCAAATCCAGCTATAGATTTAACTATATATTTATTCAGATTTGACCAACAGACATGGAAGAGATCTTCGGAGCAGGTATCCAAAGCCTAATACAAGCAGAACTGTTCGAGAACCAAACTGAGACATATCTGCAGGAATCTTTTCGTCGCTTACTTTCTAAAGAAAGGTTACCTTTGAGTCTTTGAACAAAACTTCAAATAAGGAAGTTCTTATGAGTTCTGGAGTCATGTTGTACATAATTTGAATCACATACCCCATAGAGGCAAAATGTCAAAGTCACAACAGGCAGCTCAACTTGAAAAGCCATTCCCTCCCATCCTAAGCATATAGTACGTAGTGATGAGATATGGGATATCTAACCTTTAGACCATGCACAAGGAAAGGCTCGCCGATCAAAAAAAAAAAAAGAAAAGAAAAAGGAAAGGCTCCTCATGTAGGATGTCAAATTCCAACTCTGAGACTGCAGCACCAGCAGGAGTTACAACGCTTGTATCCACTAAGTAATAATGTGTTCTCTTCATCGCCAGAAATTATTTCCATGAAAATACGGGTTGCTAACTAAAGAACCTGGCTAGGCAAACACATCAACAACGGTCACCACTTAGCAGTTGCAGTATGACAAGACTCACCACAGTCATCACTCATTAGTACTAACATATATATGCAGGACGAGTTACCCGTTAATGCCATATAATTCTAGTCATGTTCTTTTTCAGAATGTAGCTTTGGATCGATGTAGTAGGCGGGACGTGAATGAGTCAACTGCGTTGCATCCTGTTACCCGAAAGCAAATTTGCAAGTAGAATTTCGATGGGCTGAGTTACAGAGAATCAGTCATTTAAAATATTCCCGGTCATAATTAATAAGAAAATGGTAATATGAAGCAAGAAAGGAAGTACTATAAAGTGGACCTTCTTGAGACAAATACTTCAAAATGAAGTAGTTTCTTAATTTTAACTGGAATTGATTTTCACACTCCTCCTTTTTTATATTCACTTTTTTTTTTTTGGCTTTTGACAAAAAAATATATACACTCTCAACACTATAAAACTAAAAAGGGAGTGCTGATATCAAAAAATAGAGTGTGAAAATCGATTTCTCTATTTTTTTGTCCTGGTGAAATTTTTTCAGATCATATTTCCATACCTTGTTAAGTTTTTTAACTTCTTTTTTTTTTTGACGTGACAAATTTATAATGTCGAATACAATTAAGAAAACAAAACAAAACAAACCAAAAAGGGAAAAAAAGAGAGGGTCAAAGTAGGCACTGTTTCCCACTCCCTTTCAGATTTGGACTTCTGATGCACCGACTCCAATGTGATACAAAACGCGGTTTGTTGCTTGTTAGGAAAGATTGAAAAATTATTCGATTCTGTTGGGGCAATGCCACGTGGTGCCACTCTTCCTCCATCACACATTTGTATGGTTCCAATCACAAGGTGTGTGGAGCCCACACAAATGTGCGGAGAAGAGGGGTTCAATTAGCAAATAATGCCGACAATCACCCAGTTTTTAATTCATCTGGTTTCTCCCTCAGTTTTCTCCCTCCCTCCTCCTCCTCCTTGTCCCAATCGTCAGACCCTGTTCGTTTCTTAGCATCGAGTAATGGGTTGGTACTATGCTCTGCCACCATACTTAACCAGAAAGTACTTTACTACGTTTGTAACCCCCTCACAATGCACTGGGTTGCTCTCCCTCCTCCTCCAACCTGCCACAAGCGGGTTGGCATCGGATTCATCTCCACTCCAGATTTCGACAACGGCATCATCAGTCGGTTTAAGGTGATGCGAATTCCAGAGTTGGAAAAGTGTTCCCGGCTTTACACCGATCTCAGTTTGGAGATTTTCTCTTCGGAGACAGGGGAATGGACTGACTTTGTAATCTCCTGGCACGAGCCCGTGTTTGGTTGCTTTTTCTTATGCGACAGTGCTGTTGTCTGCAACGGTATGCTACACTGGAGACATGTCTATCTAAACGACATTTTTGCTTACGATCCGAACAAAACAGCTAATTATCAAGAATTCCGAACCATACTTCTCCCAAAGGAACGTTCGAATGGAGACTATGTTCATCTCTTCGGGGAGTCCCAGGGTCATCTCAGGTACGCCGAGTTTGATGAAGGTACTTTCAGAGTTTGGGAAGTCAAGGAGTACAGCAGTGGTGAATGGGGTTTGGTACACAAATTTCCTCAAAGCGAACTAGTGGTGCGGGAGGATCCTAAACTTGCCTCACTAAGTTCAAGACCCGAAAATCCCACAGCTCTATCATGATGCTAGCTTTTCACCCAATAGAGGGAGACGTTATGTTTCTGGATTGGCATGGACGCATCTTTGAGTACAACATGCGGAGCAGAATTTTGAAGTGATTATGCTCTCTTGCCGAGCGGACAACCTCTATCCACCAGACAATCTTCCCTTATGTGCTCCCATGGTGGCCAATTTCACTTCCTCAATGCTGATGGAAATTAATGCTCTTTTAAGGAGTAATGTTTTGTATTTATTTTCCATTTGTTTCGATTTCGTATACAGTCGAATTAAAAACCATAGTTCTTTCACCTATATCTGTGTTTCCAGTTTTGATCCTTGAGAAAGTTCTTAATGCTTTTGTTATGCCTTCGACTAATGTGATTGATCGTTTAGAGGACATAACTGTTGATTCTGTGCTTCCTGTGAATACTGCTGCATGTGGATAAATCTGTTAATCGTCGAATTAAGATGTTGAGTAATGAAATTCTCTTAGGCAGGGTTTGGGTTCATCTCAGAGTTCTGATTAATCTGATGTTTTGGGTCATAACAAAGTCTCTCGATGCATGAATCTAACTTTTCACCCTCCCATCATCACTGATGAAAAGGTTGTGGTCTCTCCTCCCCCTTCATGTCGAGAAAAATGGGTGTGCACGTTGGGTAGATTGTGTGTCCCTTTCTGGGTTGTTAATCACAATGGTTCCCTATGATCTGTTCATAGGGTTGTAATCTTTTTTCTTGGGGTATACCCCTTGGATCTTGTTCTTGACTTTTGGCTCTCAATAAAATCTTAGCTTACCCAAAAAAAAAAAAAAAAAAAACATCAACAAGAACCAAACGAGTGTAAAGAAATGCTGTAAAGCTTAATATAATGTCTGAATATATCTACACTGAACTTAATCCAAGTCCAAAGACGTCATGAACAGACTAAGTACCAAGTTTCAAAGTATTGAAATACATAACAGCTATAAAATATAAATGTGTCTATGGTATGTGATAGATCTTCAACAAACACTTCCACCGCCTCTTTACCCCATCAGTTGTCTTTTCGAATGCATGGCTTGAGAAATCATCTTTGATTTCTTCAATCTGCTCCCAAGCAGACTAGCCCGTACAGCGGGGGCCTCATCGTGCGTAGTCTCGAGAATCTTGCACACAATGATATGATTGTCCATAATAATCAATTTTAACAGACTTCCGCAGCTCTGAGAAATTCACAATTAATTATAAGCATTCGTCCCATTACAACAAAACTCTAGGAAAGCAGAAAAGTTCTGGTCTGGGGAGAGAGGTGACCGTTGTATTTGTCAAGAACCAAACAAGTTGAGTAGTTAGAAAAAGTGGCAAAAAAGAGAACAATGCAGTAATTTCAGAACACTTCTACAGAGAATGATAGAATTATTTGCTTGGGGTGTGGGGTTATTGTGTGAAACAATTTATATTATGTCGCCGCAGAAATGTAAAATCATCCCAATCTAAAGGATTTTATATGCGTATAAGAGGCACCATTACCGTGAAATAATCTATTTTATTTGTTTCCTTCATCTATTGTCAAAATATAAATGTTGCAACTATAGAGTTTCCATGACCAAGAAAACCAAGCCATGAAGTACATATAGCCATATACTCACCAAAAAATATGATTAACAATTTAACGTAAAAGTTTCAGCGAGCTCAATAAAAAAAAAGCATTTAAGTTCAGTTACCATATTTCGAGCATACCTGAGGATTCAATATGTTCATCAGATTGATGATAACATCTTGCAACAAGGAACCATATGTCAAAATTGTGAACTGGGGAAGCTTTACACATTTATTCCTTCAAGCACAAGCTATACACTATACAGTTATAATGTTTCTAATAATTAGACATAGCTAAATTATCCCCTTCCAAGTCTATTGTTTATATTCAAGATCACTTAAAGTTATTGGGGTATCTCCACATTCAAGTAAACCCATGGGGAGAGGAACATGATGGTTCTTACTTTCAAAGATACTGGGGAGAGGGATTCCATTTTCAATGGTGGTAATTTAAAATGGCTCCATGAATGGTTTGTGGAAATAAAGGAGTGGGAAGAGTATATGGAGACCCCTTGTTCTCGTATGGCATGGCTAAACTGCTATGGAATACCTCTACATCTATGAAATTTTGATACGTTTAACAAGATTGGAAGGAAATGGGGGGAGGTTATCTCTATCAGGCAACGACACTTTCAAAGGTCTCTCTTTAGTGGTAGGGAAAGTGCTCAGATCTACAACTGAAATGGAGATAATCAACCAAGTGATTGAGGAGGAAAATCAGAGTTGTAGAAGAACAGATGGTCATCAACACTTACCTAAAGGGAAAATTGTTCATGCAAAGGTTGCATTACCATGGAAAATCAACAGTCAGAAAACAGTACTCGTGAGGTAGAAGACGATGATGTGGAGAAGGATAAGGACCACATTGAAGAGGAGGCTGATACGCATGTAGAGAACTCAGTGGATGATAATCACATCGAAGAGGTGGCGGAAACAGCTAGGACCAATATCAATGACAAGGATACACATGTGAACAACTCGTGGATGAGGTGAAAATGCAATGGATGAGATGGACCTTCAGGCTGACAAAGACACAAATCATCAAAGGCTGGTGACAATATTTAATGCAAACAATGACGGTGTCTTAGATAGGGTGTGGGACTCGAGACTTTTTTGAAAACGTGGGACTCAAGATCAGTCTCGGCTAGTGCACAATCTAAGAGGGGAAATGGGAAAGTTATTTTGAGTATGGAATCTGAAAGGGTGGCCAACAGTTTTTCAAGTAACTCTTCAAATTTGTTAAGGGGCTGTAACTTTAAGATCGGGCTTTCTCAAGTCCAGCTTGCCATTCCCAGAGACGTTGCACCTGTGAATAGCTTGGAAAGTATCTCTCCAATCACAAGGGCTGTGGAATTGGTGGAAGATCAACAATTAGCTCTGTTGGACGAGCCTGAGACACAAGCAATTGAGGAAAAGAGAGCCAAGAAACATAAAACAGCGGTGGAGCTGTTAGGCATTCCGAAGACAAAGAACTCCAAAAAAGGTGGTCGAAGAAATAAACAAAAATGTGTTGTCTTTAGAGCTGCAACTACTGCTGCTGCATTCTCTGTCTCTTCAGATGACATTAGAAACAATAACAGAATAATAAGACTGGATGCTGCACAAGCTGTTTGGACAGTTACTAAAATCATTGGGGTAGACTATATGGGAATGATGAAGAGGTAATAAGAAAAATCATGATCATGGAAGAACAAGATGAAGTTAGCGCTGCTCAGCTCTTGCCTAAACTAAACTGAAATCTCTGAAAATTTATAATTCTGGTGGGTGCAACTGAAAGGCATGGGATCCGAGGGGGCCTGCTGCCCCTAAGTCACAGCAGGGCCAGCAGCCCTCCAAAACTGTACCGTTTTTACCAAAAAACTGAGACCAAGATCCATCCCCTAAATCCCCATTTGGCTTCCAACCACCCCTTTAAGCTTTTTGGTTTCTTTATTGCCTCCTCTTTAGTCAACTAGTTTTAGTTGCTCATGAATACAAGGATCCTATAAACAACGAAAAAAAGAAGGGAAACATATTCAAAAAAGTATGCGATTTAAAATAAAATAAGACCATATTAGGAAACCGGAAACATATGAATATTTTTTTGGGTTCTTCCATAGTATTATCTTAGAGTAATAGCATGGTTCGGGCTAGTTACCGCGCATCTTGAATTAATCTTTGGAAATTCCATTTCATCATCCGCTACTGGGAAGTCCAATTGAAAAAATGTTAATCAAAACTAAACCGTTCAATCTGATCCATAAAAAAGTGCTTAACTTATAGTACCAAAAAATTACATAACTGACCAAAAAAATGCATAACTATTTTGGCTGTGCACTACTATTGGTAACATCAACAAAAATATGCATTCTATCATCCAAAACTACGAGTATCATATACTTCCAAGGTACATTACAGCGTTAACCTACAACGATAAAAACCAACAACAATAAAATTGATTAACATTTTTCTAACTCATACTCTCCGCTAGTACACGATAGAATTGGGTTTCCATTAATTAATCAAGATGCACGTAAATTCACCTGAACACCTTGAATGTTAGAACAGTAAAATTTCATAACATTACTCTAAAACAATACTTTCAAATAACCCAAATAGTCACATGTTCCTTGTTTTAGAATATGTTTTCCCCTTCTTTTTGGCTGTACATATTTAAGAGCACTCAAAAAACTAAAACTAGTACTCCGGTTGACTTAAGTGGAGAATGGGGCAGAAAAAGAAATCAAAAAGCTTAAAGGGATGGTTGGGATTTTGGAGCCATACGGGGATTTAAGGGATGGATCTTGATTCAATCTTGGAATGTTAGAGGGTTCGGGTGCAAGGAAAAAAGGGCCAAAATCTAATCAGAGAAAAGAAGGTGGCTATGCTTATGTTACAAGAAACCAAGCAGGGACTAATTAACAAAAACTTCATCTCTGTTGTTTGGGGTGATGCTGATTGTGATTACATGGATGTAGACTATAGAGGCTATTGGCAGCTTAGGTGGTTTATTGATTATGTGGAACCCAAGCTTGTCCAAAATGGAGGATGTATCGTGCAGTAGGAATTTCATCTTGGTGAAAAGTACTATCAATAATGCTTTTCATTGCACCATTACAAATGTATATGGTCCATGTGATGTGATTGATAGAAGAAAACCATGGGAAATGATTTCTCTTCTTAAATGACATTTCATTACTCCTTGGTTTTTTTTGGGAGGGGTTGGGGTACTTGGATGAGGTAAGGGGTAATGATGAGAGACAGGGATGTTCCACCAGAAGTAGAGGAATGACAGACCTGAATAATTTTATTGAAGTTTTGGAGCTTGTTGATATGCAGTTATTGGGTAGAAAATTTACATGGTCTAATTCTCAAGAAGCTGAGAAATGGAGTCGTATTGATAGATTTTTGTTGGATTAAGAGTGGTTGGTCAGATTCAAACTAAAACAATAGGGGTTACCAAGATCTATTTTTAACCATTGTCCTCTTTTAATGATGGAGGATGACAGGGATTGGGGTCCCAAACCATTCCGATAGTGTAATGCTTGGCTTCTTAACACTAAATGCTTACAAATAATGGAACAAGCTTGGAATGAAGATCATGATCAAGGATGGGCTGCTTTCAAGCTATTCAAAAAGCTTAACAGCATGAAGGAAAAACTTAAAGTGTGGGCAAAAAAAGGAATTTGGGAACCTACAAAGTAAGTTGGGGAAGTGGAAGCTGAACTACATAGATTGGACTTGCTAGCTGAAGAAGAAAGAATCAATTTTGAGGGGAGGAAACTTAGCAGACAAGTAGAATGGATGTGGCTCCAAAAATCAAGATTAAACTAGCAGCTAAAAGGGGATAAGAACACAAAATTCTTCCATTCCATGGCCTCATCAAGGCAAAGCACAAATGAGTTCTGCTCCATTACTGTCAATATATGGCATTCTTATTAAGGATCCTGAAGATATTAAGGAGGTTGTACATAGCTTCTACACAAACTTATATCAAGAAGATTGGGTGTCAAGACCATATTTTAAAAGAACATATGGGAAAGCTATAGATGACAACATGGCCTCTGAGCTGGTGGCAAACTTCTCTAAATTGGAAATCTGGAGCATATTTGTTCAACGGTCTTGCTATTGTCAGTCCATTAGACTGATTTTAGAATTTTCCTTTGTTCAATGGCAAGAGATGTTTAGCAAGTTTTCTTAGCCATTGCTATGGAGTGAGTGAGATGACTCATTCAGTTCATAATATTTCTTTTTCTTTTTTTTATAAATGGTATCTTTGGGAACATTTGTAGATATTTATACACACATTCAAGAATAGAGTATTAGAGAGAGATCTAGGGAATTTTAGACATTTCTACATTCAAGAATAGAGTAATAGAGAGAGATCTAGAGACATTTCTACATTTAAGAATAGAGCAATAGGGAGAGATCTAGAGAATTTTAGACGGTTTTAGATTCAAGAATAGAGTCCTAGAGGGAGACAAAAGTAAAGTCCTGGTCCAACTATATATAGAGGCCATCTATGATATAAAATTATTATTTTTAAGCTGACGATGCCATTCGTTTCTACGAACCCGTCGATCCAGAAGAAAGTGATGTTCAAGAAGAGTGGTGTCTGTCTCTACCCTAATGTCATGGTCAATTTCATTAGATAAGAGTTCAGAAAACTACGAGCTATACAATCTAGTTGCTGAAAACATGGGTTTTGTATGTTTTAGCTGCATTTAACTCAAAATTCCAATATTGACAATGCAAGGTCATTGTACTTGCTTTCCACCATTATCGTCGTGTATAGCTTGGGCTTGAACTTGCTTTCCACCATTATCGTCGTGTATAGCTTGGGCTTGAAGGAAGCCGTCATCTTGGATATGAAAAGGGGTACCTCTTTAATCGGCTTTTCCTCCTCCTCTTGTTCCATCTTCCCGTCCTCTTCTTCCCCTTCAGAATTCCACGAATTTCTTCTCTCGTATCGTGAGAACCAAATTCAAGAATTTGAAAATCCTGGCTTTAATGGACAGAGAGTCGATTCTAGCTCTTGAAGAGACAGAGTCAAAGTCAGAGAGTTGGGGAAGAAGGGGCTTTCATCCATTGTTGAATTCTTGTCCGTCACTGGATTTCTTGGGGAGAGAGAGAGAGAGACGGGAGTGGAGGGGGAATGTTACTGCCCACTGGCACTCTTATAAAGTTTTCTAAAAAAAAAAATAGACTTTAACTAGGTTAGGCGGTTCGATTAATACTAACTAAAACACTTTCTTGTTGCTATCCAATCAGGGTGATAAGTCGTAATGTATTAATTCCATTAACACCGGTGCACCGGTGCGTTGTTTCGTTTCTGTGATGTAGTATAATTTATTTTGATATGTGCAGTGCTTGATGTTTGCTTTTTGCTTTTTCTGTAACTTGGTTTCGAACAGTAAACATAAGTTTTAAAGTTACTGCTTAGTGGAGGTTTGAAAATATATACACTGTAAAGTTATCCAATAAAACACAATGAGAAAGCCTTAAAACTAACTGAAACACCTCCTTGTTGCTATCCCCTCAGGGTTGTAATGTAATTATCGAGAAAAAATATGGAGATTCTAAGGTCATAAAGGATGGCGTCACTGTGGCCTAAAGCATACATTATGCTTCGTCACTTGTTGTTCGCAATGTATGCCACCAATATTGACAACGTAAATTAGTCTACCTTGGACAATAAGGAGAGGCAAAACCAGTTTTTCTTCCATTTGATCGAATGACTCCGGTTGCTAGGCTTATACCTTTTTTGGATGACCTCATAAGTCCTTTTCAAATCAGTTTTGTCTCGGGGAGGCCGGGGGTAGACAATGCCATCATTTATTTATTTTTTTTTATTTTTGAATTAAATTGTTCAAGAGGTTTTACACAAGTTCAAGTATATTCAAAGGGCAAAGTTCACTTTGACCCCTTGTGATATGGGTCATGTACGGATACACCTCATATGGTTCAAAAATGTGCACATAATCTCATGTGGTTTTGAAAATGTGCGGATAGATCCTCTGCCGTCATGTTTTCCATCCACATTAACGGACACAACATTAAAAGATTGATATACCCTTATTATCTCCCTTGATTCTTCTTCTTTTTTAAATCTAACCAAACCATCCCCTATACCAAAAATTGATTCCAAACTGTTGATATTGTAGAGTTTAACGAGTAGTACATCTATGCCAAAATTCAAGTCGATCAAAAAATGAAAAGCTCATGGTTGAATCGATTTTATTATGAAACTAAAATTTCAACTTTGAATTCATCAAGAATTAGATCACTGGGTTATTGATGTCTAATCGAGATGATTTTTTACAGAGATACTCTCTTCTTTATTTAATACATTATGAACGACTCAGATTACATTTTCGAGGTGTGTGAGATACACCTCCGTTAATATGGATGAAAAACATGACGACAAGGGGTCTATCCGCACAATTTTAAAACCATAGGGCATTATGTGCACACTTTTAAACCATAAGGGGTGTATTCGAACATGACTAAAACCACAAGGAGTGAAAGTGGACTCTTCCCTATATTAAGTTGCGTGGATGATTATCAAACTTGATCTTGAAAAAGCCTATGATAGGTTGGAATGAAGTTTTATTTTCTTATTTCCTTTTAACATTCCAACCATTTGGGTTAATCTTATCGCGTCTTATGTCTCCTTATCATCCTGGGCCGTTATTCATTCTCGAGGAATCCGACAAGGAGATCCACTCTCCTCTTACGATTTCGTGCTTTGCACGGAATATCTTTCTCGGAAGATATCCCATGCTTGCAATCTTGCAAAGTGGAAAAGCATTAAGGCACTCCCGGCACCCCTTCCGCTGGCGTCAAATAGCGCCTAAAATCGATCTGATCGCGTCTGGCCAACTATCTTGGGTCCCTTGTTCGTGGAATCACAGCTTGGGAGGAAGTCGATCAACAGTGACAATATGGCGTATTCTTGCCAATTAAAAAAACAAAAGGGCATATTCATGGCATGACAGACACATAATAAACCAATTCGCAAACGACCAATGTGGTGTATGTTGGGGCACGCCCAAGACCACACCAACGAAGCACACACCATTATGATGAGAGAAACACACACACAAATTTGAGAAGGGAAAATTTCACTATAATCTCCTCTATTATAGTTACAAAAAAACCCTCTCCTTTCTCTCAAGCCACACAAAACCACAAACAACACACACACACGCTAAACTGCACAGTGCACACACGGCACATACATTTAACATGGGGGAGTAATCCCCTACACTCACATCCACCCTACTTGGGTGTACCCAACAGTGTATAAATCGGAACAAATAAAGTAAAATTGCACAAACTTTTTACTGCCTTATAAGAGAATTTCCATCATCCTTGAGGAATTGAACTGGCCACCATGGGAGCACGTAAGGGAAGATTGCATGGTGGAGCTCGGCGGAGCGGTTTGTAAGAGAGTACAACGATTTCAAACTTCGGCTCCGCATGTTGCACTCAGTGATGTGACCAGGCAAAACCAGAAACACAAAGTCATCCTCAAGTGGGTGAAAAGCTAGAATATGCATAAGGTGAAAGCATTGAGTCGTGAATATAGCAATTTTAGGATCCTCCCATACGATTTCACTCTGATGAAATTTGTGCACCGAGCACCATTGACCACTGCTCTGATCCTCGAGTTCCCAAACCCCGAAAGTACCTTGATGAAACTCGGCGTACCTGAGACGGCCCCTGGACTCCCCAACGAGATGAACAGAGGCTTCTTTGCAACTTTCTTTTGGGAGGTCTATTGTTCGGAATTCATGATTCGCTTGTTTATAGGGATCGAATGCAAAAATGTGGTTTTGGTTGACGTACCTCCAGTGTAGCATGCCATTACAAACAACAGCGTCGTTGCACAGGGAGGTGGAACCAAACACGGGCTTGTGCCACGAAATTACAGAGTCGTCAGTCCATTCCCCTGTCTTTGAAGAGAAAATCTCCAATTTGAGAATGGTGTAAAGTTGCGACTCGTTTTCGAACCCTGGAATTCGCACCACCTTAAACAGGCTGGTCATACCGTTGTCGAAATCTGGATTGCAGATGAATCCAACGCGAACCCGGTTGTGGCTGTGGCGGGTTGGAGGTGGAGGGAGAGCAACCCAGTGCATTGTGAGGGGGTTACAAACGTAGTAATGTTTATGGAAATATTTGAAAGTTGAGCAGAGCACCAAACCATTGCTCGACGCTAAAAGACGAACAAGCTCGGAGAACGGAGGAGGAAGAAAACTGAAGGAGAAACCGGGTGAATTGAAAATTGTGTGAGCTTCTTCATCATTGGCTAAGTGAACCCCGCTCTGATTGACGGGAACTGCTCCATCCACTGTACTCGTGCGTTGGAAAAAGAGGGCGAAACGGGGAGGGAAAGGAGCGATGGCGATTGTAGCAGCAACCAAAGTAGGGACCAGAGATCAAATTGAACCAACGCTTGCACACGCACTCACATCGACCAGCGTCTTCTAGGGGAAGCCGTTGCAACACTTCAATGAGTAGCTCTTCGGGGAGCGTGTCAAATTGTGGCGCTGATATCGTATCGGCCGCCATGTCCGCCGTGTTCCGTTCGCTGCCACTAGATTCGTGCGCACGACGTCTCAGGAACCCCGATGCCGCCATCTACAAGAGTACTTTGTCTCTTCCTCGAAAGCATAAACGACTTCGGAGTTTCAATTCACAGTAGTAGTCAAAGGATATCCTTTCCTAAAGTCAAACGGTTTATCAGATTTATATTCCTCGTATGTTTCCTAATTAGTCTAGGTTTCAGTATTGTGCATGTTTAGTTTAGATTTCTTGGCTATGTCAAGTTTTGTAGTCTATATACAGGCACGTACATTAGAACAAGGCATGAAATTTAGGTTCTTGTCAATTCATTTTTATAAAGTGGTATCAAAGCTTTTAACAATTTTTACTCACTCCTGCATCTCCAAGTGATTACCATTCTGGAGTACTGATTGTAGCATGGGCAATTTACCTCTAGGTCCAGAAAATAGAAAGTAATTCCCACCAAGTTTCCTCTAATTAACGAAACACTAAAACCCTATGAAAGTGCCTAAAACCCCCAATACTGAAAGTGCTTAACTCTTAGGGCACCCTATGAAAGTCATAAACCTCGCACTATAAAAGTCTAAAACTCTAGGGTACCCAATAAAAGTGCCTAAATCGCTAAAACCCTATAATAGGAAAGTGCACCCTAAAACTCCTATGAAAGTGCCTAAACCTAAACCTTATGGCTCTATGAAATCACCTAAACCTAAACTCTAGGGTACCTTAAACCCTAGGGTATCCTAAAATCTAAAATCTTAAGGTACCCTAAAACTCTAGGGTACCCTAAAATTCTAAAATCTTAGGGTACCCTAAGGTACCCAAGGGTACTAGGGTACCCATTAGGGTACCATAAAACCCTAGCATACCCTAAAACCCTAGGGTGACATTTCTATTAATGGTAAATGTATTTTTGTAAAAGTGGACTTAGTGGTAATTAAGTATTTCATCTCTCCTTAATGGGAATTAAGTGTCACTTTTCTATACTTAGAGGTAATTTTCTCTTGTAGGCATTCAGAGTTGGCTAGCTCATGTAATTTCCGAATTACCCCAAAAAAATATATATATATATATAGTTGGCTGAGATCGATGTAGTTTTGCAATAGTACCACTCTCCATGTGACCAATGTTGCCATCCTGCTATAGCTAATTCCTATAACCACCACATGAATGATAGTAGAAATTTTGGAATAATAACTTTTTTGTGTATGACAACTCTTTAGTATAGTTGTTAAAAACCTACGATATACGATACGTATCCTACGATTTATATATATCGTCTCATTCGGAGAACAATACGTATCCATCATGTATCCTTTTTTTTTTTTTTTTATAGAAATCCTACAATACCAACCGCGTATCCTACACTTTATACGTGTATCTTAATTATGTACATAACCTACGATTACTTATTCGAAAAAAGTCGGACCTTATTTTAAGAAGCGAAATCCCAAATGCATTAATTTAAGCCGTTTAATCTAATTATGGCACCTTTCAAACCATTTGATAGAAATTCAACCTCAATGTAAGGCTTGTATTGCCGATCAAAACAAATGTAGGGCTTGTATAAAAGAAAGAACCATACTTCGATTGTGTTTTGTCTGACTTTTCTTTTCCTAACAAAGAAAAACATAAAGCCATATTATAGGCCCTAGTTGAGAGATTTGAAATTTTGCATCTTAAATTTTTTTTAAATGTAAGCACAGTTTGTTGGTGTTATTAGATATATTTACTTTTTAATTATATATTAATTGTGATTAACGTTGTTGAAATATGAACTAATTAAATTTAGTATTTTGACAAAGCTCCAATCGATACTACCCAACTATGATAGATATTATCGAAAAAGATATATATCTAGTTTTTAAAAACTCTAAAATATATATCTATCTCTAGAATATTCTTGTGAATTATCTTGAGTTTTTTTGTGAGAATTAGTCACATGTGTAATTCTAGAATTACCTGAAAGTTTATCTTGTATCTTTGTACCAGAGTCTTTCACGGTTTCTCACTCATCTCTAGTATTCATTTCAATCTGGGGATTAGTTTTCATCATGGGTCAGAAGATCGAAGTGCTAGCGGTGTCGCTAGCTTATGCTGGGCTGCCTGTGCTAAATGGAGAAATTATTCCCCTAATTGGGTTTCCTCTCCCCATAGTCTTGGTTCTTTGGTTTTAGCTAGAGATGATGTTCTCTGTTTTGTAACCCAATTGGGCAAGTTTTTGGTACTGATTCAAAGAAACCAAAGACCAATTGATGAAGATGCAAAAATATGAATGAATGAAAAAAAGGGAACTCCGGGCTGATTGAATATAGGCGTTATATATGTGTTTGATGCGAATAAGAGTTTGTTTAACAATGCACCATGCATGGGCAGAGTATGCCTGAGAGGTTTCTTTAACTAGTTGCAGGAAAAGATTTTTTTTTTTTTTTTTTGTCTTTCCCAATATATATGTCATTATTTTAAATTCCACAAAGCTAGATGCCTTCTTTTTTGGCTTAATTGCAAAAACACCCTTTGAACTATCACTTTTTTGCAACATGACCCCTTCATGTACAAAACCCAACAACATGACCCCCTTAACTATCAAAATCAAACAACATCACCCCCTCCCCTCATTTCCGTTAACTTTTGCTAACATTTTGGATGGAAAAATGTTGAATTCGATGAGAAATGAATACTATTCCTAAAAAGCCCTTCCCATAGGCGGGAAATGAACTTTTGGGGTATTTATACCCTGCCTCCTTTTTTTTAACCTACCAGTCCAGGTCTGTTCTCTCTCTCTCTCTCTCTCTCTCTCTCTCCCACCACCACCCCCTCTCCCACTACCATCGAAACCCACTTTCCCACTTCTTCTCCAATCTCTCTCCATAACCCAAGAACACCTAGAATAGCAAGAACACCCAATTTGAAACCCCAAACCCAGATTTCTTCTTCTTCTCTGTGTCTCCATAACCAAGAACACCATCCAAACCCAAACCCAAACTCAAACCCAGACCGAACACCAAACCCAGACCGAACACCATCCATTGCCCAGATTTCAGAAAAAACCCAAAACTTGAAAAATTGAAACCTCAAACCCAGAAAATTTCGAACCAAATCTTTCTGACTCATCTCCCCCCTCCATTATTCTGAAAACCAAACCCAGTGAAGTGAATTCACCTCATTTCATACAACATGAGCAGCTCTAGTTCCACCAACATCAACTACTCACCGTACAATGGAGATGAAAAATGCGAATGTGGACGAAGGGCAGTGATGAGACCATCATTGACTGTGAAAAATCCAGGAAGAAGGTTCCTTGGGTGTAAGAACTGGAAGGTAAATTTATGCAGAAAACTCTCTTCCCATTTTTTGTCTGACTGTACAAAATTTGAAATGTGTCATGTTTATTTTCAGAAACGAAATGGATGCAATTTCTTTGAGTGGGTCGATCCAGAAACCTGTCCTAGAGGATTGGAATATGCCAAGATAATGCAAGCCAAAAAGGAAGAACTTGAGAGACAAGTTGAAGAGTTGAAAATGATCAATGAAGGATTAGAAACAAGAAACCAAATGGTGGAAGAAGAAAATGAAGCCCTGTTCGTGAAAATAGCAGACTTGACTGAGATGAATGTCAACCTAGCAAATACTAATGAAGCTCTACGTGCACAAATTGGAATAAGGAAGACTATACAGATTGGAACACGTTTTTTGAACATTATAGTCCTGGTGGTAGTGATTGTGTTTGTAATTGGTGTCCTTGTGTCAAGAGTGAAGCACACCCCTAAGAAGAAAACTTTGTATCTTCCTGAAATATGAATGAAATGCATGGTTTTTCATACATCATTGAACAATATGAACAAATGAAATTGATGCAATGCCAAAGTTTCCATTCCATACATGTATAATCATGCACAATAATACCCAAAGATATAAATAGCAGAAGACTGCACAAACTAGTGCCAAGCCAATGCAACACAAGTGGCATACTAGACCAAATTAATTGAAGCAAGGCAGTGCCAAAACCTGTTAAACACCTCTCATAAGGCAGCCCAGAAAAAATATAAAGTTGATTTCAAAACATAACATTCAATCCACAAAGTAGCAAAAGATTACATATATTACCATACTGCAATACCGAAACATTCATTACAATCAACAAAATAGAGTTCTTAGCATTGTGGCATTCTGTACAACAAAAACCTTTCAACATTCAGTCATTAAAACAAAAAGTACTAATGCCATTGGGTACCACTAAAGCCATTACACTTTACTAACCATTACACAATACTAAAGTTTAGCCATAAGCCTAAGATAAAGCTGATTCAAGTGGTTGATCTCTGGGTACTTGGTGTTGAAGTTGCTCCTTGAGAGTTTGGTATGTGAAACATTTATCAGCCACTCTCTCCTAACTATGTTCTTCATTGATTTGACCTTAGTCTCAGGAGCATCAACCAGCTTGGTTATGTACTTTTGGGAAAGCCACAATGAGGTTGCATTATTATTGTGTAAATCCTAGTACATTTATGCATTTCTGTTATCTTTTTAATTTGAACAGATGCCTCATCATACATGGGAGAGGCATGAAGCCTAAATCCACAATCACGTGCACACTTCACAGTCACTCTTGTAGACTCATTCTTCAAAAATGTGAATGTATACCCCTCCTTTATGTGGTATTCCCTCAATAATTTTCTAAACACCCGCACATTAGGAAACTTCATTCCCTCTATTAGTTTGGGGTTCTTCATGTAACTCTCTTTGAACTCAGGAAAAATAGGTTTCCCATCATCATCATAGTCCTCTCCCAAGTTGTTATCATCACTGTCAGAACTAAGATCTTCATCACCTTTACTCCCAATATTGTAGGTATTTCCTAAACCTACCAAGGGAATGGTCTCCTCTTGTTCTTCATCAGAAGATTCCTCTATCCCACTAAAAGATCCACATGAACTTTCACTATCATCATTGGGCTGCCACTCACAGTCAGAATCACTACCCTCATCCATTTCATCTGCATCCACACCTTCTTGAACTATATGTTCAACGTTCTCTTCATCACAGCTTTCTTAAACTATGTGTTCAACTCCATCTCCATAAAGGTGTTCCACTATGTGTCCTCCTACGTCCAAGTAACCTCCCAATTCAGTTAAGGAGCTAGGGTCAACACTAGTATTTGTCTCTCTACATATCACCTCCACCTGATCCTCACAATCCTCGTCAGATTCTACCACATTAGGACAATGGACATAGACATCAATTATCATATACTTCCTACCAGAATGCGCTGCAAACATTTGAAGCATATCATCATGAGAAGTCAATTCAACTAATCCATTGTTCGTGTCATGCATTGGAAGTCTATAAAATACAGTTATGTATTCTGTTACTCCATTAAAATCTGTTATTCCATAGCCCATCTCCCTAATATTACCCATTAACTCATAAAAGGTGAAAGAACCTGGATCTACCTTCATTTCTGCAATGACCCCATTCAAGTATTTTGACTGCGACCCCCTGACTATTTTACCACCAACATGGATATTCAACGTACACCTCAGATCAACGATATTTTCTGTGTAACATAACAAATAAGTTAGATTAATAACAGGACCAAACTTATACCCAGATGAGGCAAGCAGAACCCATTAAAGGAGATCCAATATAGTTAATAGCCTAGTTAATAAATAGTACATATTGGAACATTACAACAGATGAGTCAAAAATTCAGCTTCCAAACATTGGAAATCATTAAGGCCAAAAAGATCCAACGTACACAATCATGTAAGTGAATCAAACTTAGCACGTCATTCTGATCAATGTTGCACCAAAACTTGCAGATTTCGAGAAGTGTGTTTTCAACCAAAACTAGACTGCCTTGCTGTTGCATCACAATTAATAGCCACTACGCTTAGAGACACATGGACGATTAAGACTAACAAAATCTAAAATACACCACCAAAGAAGTAAATAAAAAATAAAAAATATGATTATTAGCAGGACCAACAAAACCATACAGTAGGTATCATTTAAAAAATTTTGCATGTGCCTGAAAATACTATTTTAGTACTCTATTTTAGGATCCCAGTCCAATTTTGTAAAGCACCAATATGATACCCAATTTTTAATGCCTTAATCTCGTACTTTACGGTTTAAAAAATGAAAAGTTTCTGGAAACCCCAATTTTTAAGCCCTAATCTCACAGTTCAAAAATCCCCAATATTTAAACCCTAATCTCGGCTTTTGGGGGAGTTTCTGAAAACCCCAATTTTTTTAGCCCTAATCTCACAGTTCAAAAATCCCCAATATTTAAACCTTAATCTCGACTTTTGGGAAACATTTTCAATATCCAGAAATTCCCAAACCCCCCTATTTTTAAAAGCCACAATCATTGACTTTTCGGGTTACATTCATTAAAAATTTCGAAAACCCAAAAATCCCCCAATTTTTTATACCGAAAAGCACTTGAATACATAAATTAATATAAACAACTTACACTAAACTTACGTATTCATAGGAGAACCAGGTAGAACTCTGCGTACGGAATCGAACGAAGTAGACTCGGCGTACGGAATCGGACGAAGTAGATTTTGCCACTCTAGGGTTTCGGCTTCTGAGATGCTTCCATCGATTGATTGGAGATGGGTGGGAGATGGAGATGGGTGGGTGGAGATGGGTCTCAGCGGTCGGGGTGGGGTGGCGAGTATATCATCTCGAGAGAGAGAGAGAGAGAGATCATCGACAGAAAAGAAAGAGAGTGTGCGTGGTTGTGTTGTGTCTTTTTTTTTTTTTTTATCTTTTTCCTTTTTTTTATCGTCTTTTTTTTAAGCTAGGGGTACTTTGGTCATTCTCTTTCACTCCATCCAATTTTTTAACGGAAATGAGGGGAGGGGGTGATGTTGTTTGATTTTGATAGTTAAGGGGGTCATGTTGTCGGGTTTTGTACATGAGGGGGTCATGTTGCGAAAAAGTGATAGTTTAAGGGGTGTTTTTGCAATTAAGCCTTCTGTTTTTCATCACCGGAAAGATACTACTATTTAATGGATGTTTCTATCTTTAGAGAGAATCGAGATGATTTTGCACACCGGTTTTGAGGAACTGAAAGTAAAAATCATGAAAGTTCTTAAAGAGGATTATATGGATAGAAAAGACGAGGAGGAGGATTACAAGGACATTACAGTAGACGAGGAAGGGTTGATAGCCGAAGGGGGAAGAAGAGTTAATGGAAGAGATAGACCTTTTCTTGTGGAAGGCTAGTAGATCGACCATCAGAGCCAGAGTTGAAAGTTTAATTTGAGGATTTCGCGGCTAACTAGTTGCAGAAAAAGATCGTTTTTTTTGTCTTTCCCAATATATGTCACCGTTTTTGAATTCCAAAAAGATGTCTACTGTTCAATGGATGTTTCCGGCCATCTTTGTTTCAAATTCTTGCCTGCATCGTTCCTTGTCAATTTGCTATATAATTCCGTTTCCAATCTTCTTTGTTTCAAATTCTTGCCTGCATCGTTCCTTGTCAATTTGCTATATAATTCCGTTTCCAATCTTGATTGCAGAATATTATTTTATGCTGAAATAAAGATTCTGAATTCTTGGCCATAGAGAGTTATTTGGGCCTGATTTTGTTCGAGCAATCACAATCAAACAGCAAACTAGATTATGTACTCTCTCTCTTTTTTAACCTGTCAAGCATTTCATTTCACACCAGAGGCCTCTACCGGTTGTTTTCCCTAATCCGGTGTTTGGACCATTCTGATTTCCCTAGATTCAGTGGGTGTGGTCGGTGGACGAATAAGCTTTGTTTGCATTGGTTTTGTTCTGCTTTTTTCTTTTTCCTTTTTCTTTTTTTTTTTGTATTTTGATTACATTCGGGCTGTATTTTCATGGTTTGAGCTGAGGTTTCTAGTTGGTTCCTCTACTACTTAGTCACATACAGGATTCTTATGTCGACACCTCGTGTCGGTTTGCCCTAGCATAGTGTCCTTGAGCCCATAGTCTGGTGCGCTTATTGCATACACTTGCTCGTGTCTCCGATTCCATAGTTTTGATTCAATCCTAGTGTAGTGATGTAATCTCTTGCCCTTTGGGCTCTTCGATTATGAACTTCATATGTATCTCCACTATAAACAATTTAATTGGTGCCCATGGTTGAATATACCAAAATCTCAAAACTTTAGGGGGTTAAATATCGTCTTGAGGAAAGCGATAGGGTCGCACACACTCGGTGAAGCATCTCTTTCTTCTGTCAGAGAATTTATACAAATATATGTGCAAGCGGCACCTAATAATCATTTAGGATGCGTTACGTTTATCAATATATACACATATATATATATATATATATATATGCGTGCATTTTCACAGAGGGGAGAAAGATTTATGTGATCAAACAGTAACAAATGAAGATTTTAGCACATTGACTACACCTCTAATATTATCATTACAAAGTCTGGCGGCGACTTAGTCATAACCAAACATTTTACAACGTAATAATTATTTTTGAAACATACAAAAGTAGTCTAACCGAGAATAAATTTTTTTACCATCTTTTAAAGAGGATGAACCATACCCTCCTTTGGATCTAGTGTTCCTGATCTTCAAGCCAATCTATGCCCGTATCCGGAAGAGGTGCCGCTGAGTGAAGATCCAAGTCACATAACATGATTTCACTGGAGAACAAGAAGGTCTGATCTGAACTTGGAGATGAAGAGCTTGTGTTAGTGATAGTATCCCCAGTTTCGAGCCCATTGGCCCCATTCTGATCGAAATCACACAACGGTGCGAAATCATCGTGAAGGAAATCAGATAGAAACTTCTCGTCCACCTGATCGAAATCCATCACGAAATCGAGCGAATTATCTTCCACGAACGCAAATGGCGACACGTCGTCAACAGGCCCCGGACCCACCACCCGATTGCCAAAGGAGTCCCCGAGATTCTGCGCCTCTGGGCTGATCAAAAGCTTGGTGCACCTCGATGCCTTGGTCCGGACTACAGATGATACTGTATCTGGCTTTGGCTCATCAGTTTCGGAACTCGATTTTTTACCTCTGGCTTGATTAAAGGGCTTGTGGTTCGTGCCAGTACTGCTGCGGTGGCCTTGCACTTTTTTGCACATGTTGGTGTTCCAATAATTTTTAATTTCATTATCTGTCCGACCCGGAAGCCGTCCCGCTATCAAAGACCATCTGCATGCTTTATAGTCTAGTTGTAAATTATATCTAAGCCGAATAGTTTCAATGTAAAGCACAAATTTCACTATCGTTAGGACGATTCACAGTCAATGAGTATTGCATGACACGCATCGCACTCCCATTCGCTTGTCAAGAAACGGATGTAGGAACATTGTTCTTGAGAAAATTTTAGCGAAGTGAAGTAAAAGAAAATAATTAAAAAGTATTTTTCTACATGTGTTCGCATGATAAAAGAAATTTGTGAGAAAGTTAAATTGTGAACAACTATGGGATATAGAGTTATATTGATAGGAGAGAGAGAGAGAGAGAGAGAGAGAGAGAGAGGGAGAGGGAGAGGGAGGGAGAGGGGGACCTGTTTCCAAGGAGGTTGTGGAGTCTAACGATGAGGTCCTCTTCATCACGTGTGATGTTTCCTCTCTTGATATCAGGTCTTAGGTAATTCAGCCAACGAAGGCGACAACTCTTCCCACATCTCTTGAGCCCTGCACTACTGGGAAGGTTTCCCCATTTCCCTTCACCATGGAGTTTGATGTAATCTGTTAGAATTTCGTCTTCAATTGCAGTCCACGCCCCTCTGTTCAATCCTTCCTTTGCACAACAAGGCCTTCTACCCATCTCTCTCTCTCTCTCTCTCTCTCTCTCTCTCTCTCTCTCTCTCTCAGAAGTGCTTAAACTTAGCTCATATATATAGTACTACTCCTACTAAGGTCTTCCCCACATGTTTCATCCATCAACGTGCTAAGACTGAAAGCATAATATATATATATATAAGAAATCCTGAAACTTTAATCTGAACTTTTATTTGATTAGACGGCTCCGAACATTACTACTTCTACTAAGGTCTTCCCCACATATTTCATCTACGTGCTAAAACTGAAAAGCATAATAAAAGAAACTCTTAACTTTGATTTGAACTTTTATTTGACTAAACGGCTCTGGACATTACCACTCCTACTAAGGTCTTCCCCATATGTTTCGTCAATGTGCTAAAATTGAAAAGCATAAGAAAAAAACAATTCTAAACTTTTATTTGATTGGACAGCTCCAAACATTATTGTAAAACACAAATGTTAAAACAGATCAAGTTGTACCTAGCTAGCATGAGCCTAATGTTCGGCCCCAGGGACAAAATAAATATGATATGATGCAGCACAACCTGCTCCTTTTTCGAAACTATTTGCAACAAGAAACAAGAACAAGGTATGAGCCAGTATTCCCTCTTTGAACAAACGAATTTGGAAATTAATCTCATTTTTTCATTAATAAAAAATAACCATCTTGCCCCAAGGCTTACATCCTTATATATCTATAATAATAGCATTCCAGCCTAAAAACTGAATAGGAACTAAAATATTGAAAAGTTAATCTAAGTTTTGAAGAACAATAAAATAATAAAAAGAAAATAGAATCAACCTAAATAAGAAAATCTAATATTTTTATGTAGTTTTTCGGTTTTCCCAACATCGGTCAATAGTTTTATGACCTAAAGCAAAAAAAATTCACTAAAGACCAAAAAAAGTATCAAATAACTGTCTTTTTTGTCTTGTATGTATTTTTTCAAACATTGGTCCATTTTTTATACTATTTCAATTTGTCACCAAAAATTACAACGAAAAACTAAACAAAAACTTATGAAAAGTAAAAAAATACCCAATAAGTTATGGAAAATTAAATAAATTTACAAGAATGCAACATAAAAAAAATACAAGAACTATATATTATATGTTCCACTATCAAACGCGTACGCCATTGCTTACATGGTGTTTTCGATAAATAAGTGAGGGTAACATATACGATATACCACATGACTCATATCCATGGAATCTGCTGACAGAGATGTCTAAGAAAGAATAGGGCACCCGAAGAATGACGTTTACACGAAACAGACACTTCGTCCATCCATCTCTCAAGCCCACTCCTTCATTTCTCTATTTCGCCAATAATAGCATTTGCCAAACCAGGACGTGTACGTACATTTCCTTTAAAACTAAAACAAGTGACAACCAAAAAAAAAAAAAAATTTAAACTTTAGCTCATATATATATATATATATATATAGACACACACTCCTAAGGTCTTCCCCACATGTTTTCATCAACGTGCTAAAACTGAAAAGCATAAAAAAAAAAAAGAATCCGAAAAGTAGTCTGACCTCTGCATGCATGTGCAACCAAAGAGGATAATATGATTTTGTTGTTTTCCAGATATTAATATCAATGGTTGTGTGATCCTATAACGATGGGAACAACGTTGGCTCATTGGACTGTTACCTAGGAGTGTCCAAGGGAATATTCTTGTGGGGAAGAAAAGTAAAAGAAGGAAGGAAAATCACGTTGAATGCCAACTCAACTGCCATTCCATGTTGCTGTCCTGGCTGCTTATGACTCCCAAGTCCCAAGCTAACTTTCTCACACCCAGGCCTCTTGAAAGTTTGTTGAAAATATTGCAGGCCGGACTCATCAGGACACATAAACCAGAAAGAATTAGGTTGAATAATGCCCAGATTCAAATTCTCACTCTTACTTGAAGCTGAACATACTCCTAACATCACTCATACGTAGCGGGCAGAACCTTAGTTTTGGTCCCGACATAGGTGCGGTGAGATCCCTTACAAATAGTGGTGTAGTGTGAGGGTCGGGACAATATTCTCTGTGACGGAGGTGAACGGGGTATCATACCTGCACTTTCATTCAAACAAAATACTAAACCATAAAGAATTGATGCTCCGTGTGCATGCACCAAGGCTACGCAAAATATAAAAAATTTATAATCACACACAAAGTCTTCGCAAAATTGACGCCAAATGCACGTTGTACTTCTCCATTAGTGATGCGTAAACGGTTCAGTTAGGTCTGGTTTAAACTTTTTACTTGGGGACTGTGATAAGCGCGTAAATATTCACATTAGCGCCCTCTAATTTATTTTTGTTAAGTCTACTTATATTGTTGATCGGAGCTTAATGCTTAATTTGTGTATTGTAAGTGTTTGGAAGCTTAATACATGAAAGCCGGTTAAATTAATGTACGTGGCTAGAATTGAGAGAATTGAATCATGGAAGCTTAATACATGAAAGCCGGTTATATTAATTATGCTCCTACTCGTGCACGTAAATGTTGGAGTTGAAATTGCTGAAAGCAACAATTTAGATGGCACAAGTTTTGGTGGGCCCAAACCCAATTATTTTTACTCAGCTTGACTAAGAGTTGGACCAAAGAAAAGTGGGCTTGCTAAGACAATTGTCGGCTAGGAATAAACAAAGAGAGAAATATAGGGCTTTTATTTTAAAAGAGTCGGCTACTGTAGCTTATAAAAGCATCACGCACAAACAGAAAGGGGCTGCTGCCGATCACTTCTTGAAGGAACGGACGAAGGACGGGGCTGCCATCAGGAGGATGGTTCCGATTGTTTTCGAGCAGCGTTAGAATTTCAGAGTAGTTTTTCCTTGCAAGTTTTTAAGGTTTTGTTCAATTATTTGCACTTCGGTATTCGATTTAATTTCAATTTTTTATAAAAGTTATTCGTTGATAGTTGATTAGTTGATATTTCTTATTTATTTTCTTCCTCCAGTATTAGAAGCATGATTCAAGTTAGGGTTTCTTTTATTTCATGCATAATGATTAGTGAGTAGTCGTATAGGTAGAGTCGCGAGGTGATTAGCACACCGTGGCCGGTCCAGACACTGCCCCTATTTTCAAAACAAAGAAAAGATTTAAGATTGGAAAAATACTTCCCGCGGGCGAACCTCGGCATTGTCAGAGCCCATGTGAACGGGAGAATGGGGGTCCAAAACTCATTCTCCGCTGTGCATGGGTAAATGGCGACCATAGGGTCTCGCATCTTGCGGGGTATCTTTTTCAATCTAAAATTGAACGTTTTTAAGAACACTGAATGGAGCAGGTTAATCCGGACTGGTTACGAGTGCTATGAACCCTACAACCGTATCTCCTTTTCATTATCATTATTTAAAAAGAATAGTTGTTTCCTTAAGTTTTAGTTAATCTCAATCAATCAGACAAGGGGTGGCTACCTAAGAGCCCTTTAAATTAATAACAATCCGAGTTTTTCGTCAGCATGCATCACCGTCTCTGTGGATTCGACTCCGGTCTTACCGGATATTGTGCTACGTCGATCTCCGCCCTACGCTTGGGGCAATCCATTAATTTAAGATTAGGAAATCGGTCAAGCAGACTGAACCGGACATATATTTCGGTTTGGCTAGGAGAATTAGAATAATCGTTGGGAAAACAGCCATGGCTAAAAGAATAAGACATAACCAGACGCCTTATAGTTGGCTCATCGTGGATGTTAATTTTAGTCATTAATTAACAAATGAATTACTAGTACCAACTAGTAGTTGTTTTATTAAGTGGCGGCTACAGTCAATATTCCACCATTTAGCTAGCAGAAAGACATTCAAGTAACCTAGACCTCATGATTTATTCAATTATGGGGCTCGGTTTGGGTACCTGTTTTAAGTGGTCCAATTTTTGTTGTTTAATTGTATGGGGATAATTTTTTCTAATGCCAAGAAAGTACGTACCCACAGCATTCGGGTTGCGGCTACCATTTTCCAGGGTGGTTTTACTGATTTTGGGGAATGTATCGATGTAGGGGTGATAATTTTTTTATAATACAAGGATTACTTGAGCTACGCGAAAGCTGTCCCGAATATTATGAATTATCTGAAGATCCATTCCAAATTTACGTAATGCTATTAATACTGAAATTTCTTGAGTTAACTAAGCTAGGCATCTACTCGAATTGCAAATTTATGTAATCACTTTGGTATACTCTCGACTTTTATTCCTTATATTGGTGATTAGGTTAGCGAAATGGAATAAGTTGTTTTGCTTTTCTTTTTTTTTTCCCGGAATATAGATTTTGATTTGATAGGTCTATGGCCGTACAAGTAATTTGTATACAATTTTCATCAGTATGAATGTGCATTTGTCAAATCTCAATTTGTATATATACAAAAGTCAAGCCAAGCGTCCATCGGTATGAATGTGCATTTGTCAAATCTCAAATTGTTGTGTGATCAATTTATCGCTAGACTGGAATCCTTCATTTGACTTAGTTGTGTTATTTGTCTCCCGGTGCGTAATAGGTCTTTGTAACAGTTGTATTAGATGAATAAAATATGTTGTAATCATCATATTCAGTCATCAATGCATTTCTTGCTCTTCTACACACAAAATAAAAAAACCAAAAATAGTCCACTTGAGAGTTCTCGTAATTTATAGGAAATCTATTCATTAATTCTAAAAGTGAAAAAAATGCTAAATTAACAAACAGGAAAAGTGCATGAAATTTTTTTTATAAAAAACAAAAAACAAAAAATCATTTTTCTATATTCATTGCAGACGTAACCTCGCAGGACCGTAATTGAAATTTTCTATTTGTGCACTTATGCTCGGTGAAAACTCACCCCATACTCCCTGAGTCGATCGACTTCGATTAGATTAAACAGGTCCGTTGGGCTCGGAGTACTCCCATAGATTTAGTTTCACAATATTACTTCTTGCGACCACTCACTCTAAAAACAGATTTGCAGGTGCGATGTCGAATACCGTAAAAGACTTAATTGAAGAATTCCCTAATACCAATTGGTTTTAGAAGAGATGGTAAAAAAGTGATACTCCAACAATATCTACCCAGAGAGAAACATGCTCACAAGGACACCACCATTATATCCGTACAACAATGGTAGTTGACGTACACAAAAATACACAGTACACTCAAATGAGTTTCTACACGATGACAAAATCTACATTAATGCAATATGTGTGAGGCGAGAAATTTTTCCGTGCTGGATGGATACCATGTGGCCGTGTCCACTTGTTGCCCGAGCAGCCCATCCAGGCTGTCAAAAAGTGTGTTGGACAGTCTAGACTGAAACCTTTTCTCTTCTCTCACCCCACCACTCTCTCTCTCTCTCTCTTTTCTCTTTCCAAACCCGAGCTGTCCAAAACCGAAAAGGATGGCCCGGATGTGCCGAGCGGACACCACGTAATACTCACCCGGCACTGAAAAAGTTCTCGTGTGGGGCTCCCACCTACATGAATTTATGCAATGCAATTGTGTGTGACAAGGTTTTTGGTTATGTGAATCCTCGATGAAGTAGGAGTCCTGCAACATCCGGTGGTTACTGTTTTTAGTTTTCCGAAGAAGCATAGCATGTACTACCGGTCCATGGACGGACTAGGTTAGGATGTTTAGGCTTCTATCTATTTATTTGGGTATTGAGTTGAGCTTCAGCTTTCATTGTTTATTTGTTTTGAAACCTTCTAGACTTTTGCGTGTTTTGAACTTTGTCCACGTGATGTTCCAACTCTTTATTAGATTCTCTTTCTCTTTTTTTAATAAAATTTCATCTTTTACCAATAATAATAAATAAATAAATAAGTAGTGTAGCAGATAGCATCTCGCACCATGGTGTATGTTCGATCGAGTTTATGGCTATTAGGCTCGCGGGAACAAGCTAGCCATGCCGTCTTGTCTTGTCTTGTCTTCTAGTCTGCAATCATTTATTTAGTACTAGCTAGCAGTACACTAAGGCCCCGTTTGATAAAGGGATTGGAGGTTGGGATTGGATTGTGAAGGTGATGGTATTAGTAATACCTTGTTTGGTAACCAAAATTGGTTCGGACTAATAGTCCGATGGGATTAATAGAGGGGGTATTAGGGGGTATTGTTAATACCCCGTGGGACTTGGTATTACAGGGTATTAATAGTCCAATCCCAACTCCTTCACATTACCAATTCCTTTTCATTACCAATTTCTTCTAACAATCCAATCCCATCATCTAATCCCATCTCAAACAAACATGATATTAATAATCCCATCATCTAATCCCATCCCAAACAAACATACTCATTATCAATCCCTTCTCATTACCAATCCCATCTCCTTACGAATCCCAATCCTAATCCCATCTCCTTACGAATCCCATCCATCTATCACTGTTATCAAACGAGGCCTAAGTTTATGTGGTTCAAATGCAAGCATGCTCGGATGAATGCCAGGAAATTAGTGCACAAGAACCTAAGAGCAAGGGCACGAGGAAGTAGAGCACATGGAAGAGCGGATCCGTAGAGCACATGGAAGTGTCTAGGAGAGATGATTATTCACTGCGTGGGCACCCTCAATTGGTGTCTGAAACTTCTTTTTCCAATCATACATTAGGGTGGGCTCTACACATCTTGTTTTGAATACTATCATACTAATATGTGATGGAAAAGGAATCTCGGCGGTGCCCGATGGGCATAATTTTTCAATAATAATTCAAGTACAGTTTTTTGTGCACATATCATGCATAGTTTATCTGTAATGATCCGAATATAGTTTTTGTGCATTTCAATCTTATAATTAACCTCTTAATTTAGTTATTTTTGGACTTGTTCATGGAAAAAATATATTGCATATGAATCTAACTTTTGATCCCACTAACCAAAATTCCTGGCTCCATCCGTCGAGAACCTTTGACCCCGTTCGATTAAGGGTTTTGAATTTTGGATTGTAATCATTATCCTATTTTCCTCCAATTTTTACCTTTTTATTTTTCTCTCCATCTCTCTCCAATCATTACCCGTATTTTCAATCATTACTTTATTTCTCCCTACATTCATTACCTATAAATCCAAATCCAAAATCTCAAAACGAACGGGGTCTTTGGGTTTCCACATGAGATGGAAAGAATGTACTAAGCTCAAACGTAAAATGTGATTCATGAAAAACATCGGAATTGTCCTAGGAATCTGAAACCAAATGTGAGTTAAATTCTTTCAAAATGCCCTCTGCGCTCATATTGTCAATCCTTGCTCTCGCAAAATTTTTGTACGTTCAGATGGAATTTGAAGACGCTTTCACACTTGCTTTTATACATACCCACGCGCATGCAGTAAAACAGTGAAGGACAGAGTTCATAACTACCCCGGATACGATCGTACGTGGGTGAATTTGCTTGAACGCTAATTCCAAAGGCCAATCACGGGGTTAAGGGTATTCCTGAATAGTGAATCCATTCATTCTTCTGAATTAGGGAAAAATTCAAAAACCCCCCCCCCAACCTTTAGGCCCAAGTTTAATTAGACTCCCAACCTTCTAAAAACTTCAATTTTACTCCCAACGTTATCTTCCGTTAATCAAAATGCCCCCTTCCATCAGAATGACTAACGGATTCGTTAAAAGCTCCGTTAAATATCATCCCGATCGAATCTCGATGATCCGAGCCGCTCAATGTGTTCAAAACGTGATTTTAAGGGTACCCTATAAAAATCAACAAAAAAAATGACCGGAAAGGGCTTGATCTAAACAGTTTTTTATTGAATTATTCAATAAAAAACTGTTTAGATCAAGCCCTTCCGATCATTTTTTTTGCTAATTTCTTGCAGGTACCCTTAAAATCACGCTTAACACATTGAATGGCCGATCATCGAAAAGGAGGTGCAAATCGATCCGGATTTTGTTCAAGTCCGAACGTCCGGATTTTGCTTCGATCTGCAACTCCCCTTTTTCGATCGAATATCAATGATCCGAGCCGCTCAATGTGATTAGAACGTGATTTTAAGGGTCCCTTAAAATCACGTTTTGAACACATTGAGCGGCTCGGATCATCGAGATTCGATCGGGATGATATTTAACGGAGCTTTTAACGAATCCGTTAGTCATTCTGACGGAAGGGGGCATTTTGATTAACGGAAGATAACGTTGGGAGTAAAATTGAAGTTTTTAGAAGGTTGGGAGTCTAATTGAACTTGGGCCTAAAGGTTGGGGGTTTTTTTGAATTTTTCCCTCTGAATTATTTGCAGTAGTCAATCTGTCACACATGCTCAACCTTAATGCTATATATGCCCCTGAGATCTGACAGCTTTATTTTACCTGATTTGGAGTAAAATCCGTAAAGTTACCGCTTTAGGCTTTTAATTTTGACTAATTTTGCAAGCCTCAATCGTACAAGGCTTGTATAAAAGTGCGATCTTTATAAAAATGAAGTCTACCGGTTTAAAATTATTGAAGGACCCGATTCAAAGTAAAAACTGAGTGAAAAAGATCCAAACGTAAGATAATTCAATGTCTTATTATACAAGTATGGAAGATGAGCTTTTCAACATTGGTGGGAGGTACTTATGTTCCTAATTGAAAGTCTTGAAGGAGTTTCACCAAAAGAACTAGTAATAAAGCTCATTAACTAGCAAATAATAATAGTTGTTGTTTTCCAAATATTGCATATATGGATTGCCAACATCAAAATTGTTTACTATTCCATTTATAGTTGCCTCAGGGGAAATAATCTTTTTGAAGTTAATTGATAAAAACCTCCCTTTGGTCAATCATGTCACGGGCAGATCAAATGGATTACCTGTTATTTATTTTCTTCGTCCCAATTCTATTGTCCCTCGTTCTATCCTAACCGGCTAAAAAAACTAATTATATAACTTTTAATTGGTAGATCTCAAATAAAGGCTGGCTTTGAGATTTATGCAGCCTAAAGTTAACTTGATAAGCGCTTAATTAGTGTTAAGTTTTAAGTACTTTTATAGAGTATTCACTCACAAGTCACAGCCGTTTCAAGGTACTATTTATATATATATATATATATATATATATATATATATATATATATATATATATATATATATATATATATATATATATATATATATATATATATATATATATATATATATATATATATACTCCGTACCCACTACAAATATCACTTTCCGTCCAACTTGCATGTGTTCAAGAAGTAGGCTGGCATTTGACCGTAGTTGAATAGATTAATCTAGAACAAACTAATTCATGCATTCTTCATTGACGTAAAATTGACCAAAAAGTTAGGACTGTATATATATATATATATATATATATTATGCTGTTAACTTTGACAATTAAGTAATTGAACCAAGTCTGATAACTAATTAACTAATTCGTTAGGTGGAAAGAAACGTTTGAATGTTTCGATCGAACTTCTCACAACAAAGCCATCAGTTCAACAAAGTGAATTAGTATGATATTGTTCCGATGGCATGATCTGTCGCTACTTAAATGGTTGAGATTGAGTTGGCGAGCTATGGTGATGCAGCTTTTTATGTTTGGATTCGGTATTTGTTTTATAGAAACCCATTTCTTTGTTACCCGCCAACTAGAAGAGTGGCACTTTTAATTGGTGAATAAAATGGTAAAGTAATCTAGTTCAGAGGCCTGGGTCCGACACCGTAGTTGTAGTTGATTTGTGTAGGGTTGCGGAGCGTATATTTTATTCTCGTTGTTTGTTTTGGCTTACGGACCGCGCAGTTTATATCTGTTTCCTGAACTATACAAATTGCATTTTTTCCGGAGGGAAAATAAATAAATAAATCTAGTGTGTATGAGGTTAGCTAGAGTTTCATTTTGGGCGGGCCAGATGGACATAGTGATAAAAAAGAACATCGGAGTTTCCAATATGGGGCCCTAGTGCTGAGCTTAGTGAATCCGTAGGCCGGCCCCTAAGAGTATAATTCAGATCGAGTACATATAGCTTTTATTATGTACTTAGACCCCCACTCGCATGGATTGTACAAAAAATTGGTTGGGCATAGAGCAATATCTCCCGTATCAGGCAGAGGCAGCCAGCAAATTTGTGTCCTGTGCATTCACTGCTACAATAATAAATATGGATTACATTATGGAGATCCACAGAGATCACGATTTTCAGTAAAAGCGTGATAAAAAGTGGTGTTTAAAATATTTTTTATCTTAGTTTAAGTCCAAAGCTAAGATAAAAAGAAGATTTTCGCGCAGAATAAAAGATCTCGCTCTTGCAACGAAATAAAAGAAAAACAACCTCACCCTTGTAGCGTGATGAAAGATTTTAGGACAGAAAAAAATGAGATAAAAGATCTCGCTCTTGTGGCGAAATAAAAGAGAAAAGACCTCACCCTTGCGGCGTTATAAAAAATTTTAGGGTGAAAAAAATGAGATAAAAGAACTCACTCGTGTAGCGAGATAAAAGAGAAAAGAAGGTGGGAGGGAATTTCCAATGTTTTATGGTTCAAAGGGGGCATAAGCCTGAGAAGTTGGAAACTGGAGTGGCTTCAAAGAGGACACGTGAGTAGTGTTTTCCTCTTTCACAATCAAATAACTGTCATACCAGAGAAAATTAATGAATTTGGAAGAAAAAATGGGCTGATAACGAGAGAACTAATCAACAAATCTCTATTATAAAACAGAAGAGTGTGGGGACAAATTATTGGAACGGCTTAGATTCATTTGATCCAAAGGCTATAGTGCATCCTTTCACTTTCCGGTTAAGTGCCCATGGTTTTCACCTAAATCACACAACTGCCATCCCCTTCCAACTAGGATGCGTAGTGCCGTAGGCACGGGCTAGCACTAGTGTCCTTATATGCTAAGACATGGTATGGTACGATTTGAAATATTTTTGGGATAGCTTTGTTTTTGTGCGAAGAAAATGACAAATGCAAAGACATTTTTGTGTCACGGATTCTGAATTATTGAGGTGATACATCGAAGTCATTTCATTTCTGTCATGAATTGTGTCAAGTAGTATTTGTCTAGTAATTTGCTTCTCATTAATCTTATCTCGACTCTTCTTTTTTTTTTTCTCTCTCTCTCTCCTTTTCTCACTATTGAAATAACCTCGGCAGCTCGGCCCAAAGTCCAATTAATAATTGTTTTCCAGCTAATCTATCTAATATTCCTTTAATTTGAGATTCTGAGAAGCTGTGTTTAGCACCTTTCCAGGTTAATGTTTTTTGTTAATTTGACATTAATTGTTGTACGCAAATTGGAGGGAGGCGGCAAAAAGTACGTACTTGTTTGCCAATTTTCCCTTCAATCGAAATCGACGGAGATTTCGGAAAACAATGCCAACAACAAAAATAAGGGCGAATGCGGCTATGTCTCCACAAGACGGATCCGTGGTTCCACGCCGTTTTTCAGGACTTCACCGGAAGAGAAATGGCGGTCGAATCAAATGTGAGATTGATGGTATCGATTGGGCGGAGTGGATTGATGGTTTAGTGAAATGGGGTGGAGCGGAAGAAAAATAACAAATGGACTTTGTTATTTTTCAAGGTAGAATTACAATCAAGAAGGACGGATCCTCATAAAAGTAAGAAAATTAAGTTAATCCTACTCCTACTCCTAATTATAACCCGAACGGGTTAGTAGTTCCAAAAATTAAGACAAATAAAGATAGACTTTGATTTGTTGGAGAGAGTGTACAATGAAGCCAAAAGAGGCTATTTATAGAAAAATACAATGTGTAGGAAATAACTTCCTAACTTCTCACTACTCTTCATCATCTTCCAAGTGTACAAATAACTTCCCACAAACTCCAAAGTGTGTAGGAGCATGCCACTTGTCCAAATAACTTCTCTTCAACTTCAAAGTGTGTAGGAGCAAGCCAAGTGTCCTACATGCAAATACAAAATAAAAGAAATAAAACTAGTTATATTATTAATACGAAATAATAAAGTGGAAGCATTCTCATAATTGCCACCTTCTAGTCGATCATCGACAGGCGGTGAAATATGGTGTAAACAATGCCCCCCTATTTACCTGAGTTAAGAATTAACTTTGGTAAATATTTCTCTTAGTTTTAAATCACCCCTCTGTCGATATCGACGGGTGATAACTTTTTACGGTGTAAACATTTATGCCCTCAACTCTCGAAGAGTTTTCGATAAATTTTACATCAATCCTTTCACTTTTTGACCGGTACAATAAAGCCTTCAAAGCTTACAAACCACAGTCGACTGGTGGCATACCTTAGTCGATTAGTTTCCCTTCTACTGGGAACATCGAAACATGGTCAGTCGATCAGAGCACTACACATATGTCATGAGCCTTGCCGAATCCCCACAATAATTAACTTTAAAGTCACAAACAACAGTCAATTAATAGGCATCATTTGGCTTCACACGTTGGCTACTATATATATGCATTAATACCGAATACCAACATTTATTAGTCACTCCACCAAAAACTAATTTTCTGTGTCCTCCAAAATGTATATTGATCGACAGAAATCAATACGCAAAGTATTTTATAGCCATGTTTGGCTGAAAATGTACTCCATGGTTAAGTTTTCACCATTACATCTTCTTAACCAGTATGGAGGAGTGGAATGACCATTTTCTACGTCGACCATCTATGGTCTAAATTGAAAATCTCTAGTCGAATGACCTTCACGACTCGACTTGCTTTGAGTTTCAATTTTTGAGCCACTTAAATTTTATAATTGGCTCTTCTAAGGATGAGTTTGCCCTCAAGTTCATTTGGCTAAACCAAATAACACCGAGCAACCATCATTTATTAACAATACAAGAACCGTGCTTCGAAAATGTGTCTTGTCCATTATGACTTTTCAAATCGACTGGGTCAAAACCTGCCATTCATGGCAAAAGCCAATGACTACACAGTCGATTGTGTCCCAGAGTATGGACTGGCCAAGATATAGGCAATTCAAAAGCCCATACAAAACCATTTTCTGCACGAAACTACAAATAATAATACCTTTGGCCAAGTTGGCCATTTATATTAGTCTCCAACCAAAGCCACACAAACGGCTCTGAAAATCCAATAGGGATACTTAATAAAGACGCAAACCGTCGAGCAAAGAAACATTTCACCAGCAATACATATTACTTGCCAAATAGACAAACAATTAATTTAGTCGACTACTAACCTCATATTGAACAGATAGTCGTTCATAATTCACGGCCATAATTGGCTTGATCTCATACTCCATGGGCAAGTTCTCACTGTTCTTAACCCATATAGATGGAGTGGAGGGATCATTTTTTATTTCGACCATTCATGGTCTAAACTGAAAAACTCTAGTCGAATGATTTTATAATTCAACTACATTCAAGTTTCAATGCCCAAAACCACTTTCTTTGCATAATTTGGCTTGAGTTTGCCCCCCATGCAAACTCCATATTAAAAAGAGGGCTAAAACCTTACGTGTAATGGAAGTCGAAAAGGTCAAATGCCTTGACATGCCAATATGCCATGAACACATCAGTAGATTGAAGGCAGACACATGTAATGGTAAACACATCTTATTTTAGCATCAAGCCTTACGTGTAAGGCTATAATTTTTTGCATGAACAAGGATGACGTGAACAATGGTGGCCCGTGGAGATAATTATCTTTACATGAATAAATTCTTCACGCCTTGCAAGGCTTTTATTTCCAAGTTGATTTATAACAAATCAATGGCCACTGATTTACCTCGAAGATCGACTGTTCCAACAATTGGCCAATGAATGGCCTATTTTCGAACAGACACATTAATTATTCAAGCCTCCATGCAAGGCTCGAAATTTATTAGTTTCACATTTGGTATGGCCAACAAATGGCCGTTAATCCATTTTTGTAAAATGTTTAAGCCTTTCATACAAGGCTTTCATTTTCAAATTTGATCGTTGCCATTACTTCCGATTTAGTAATGTTGCCCTCCTTCTAGCGCCAAAATTGTTTGCCAATTTTCCCTTCAATCGAAATCGACGGAGATTTCGGGAAACAATGCCAACAACAAAAATAAGGGCGAATGCGGCTATGTCTCCACAAGACGGATCCGTGGTTCCACGCCGTTTTTCAGGACTTCACCGGAAGAGAAATGGCGGTCGAATCAAATGTGAGATTGATGGTATCGATTGGGCGGAGTGGATTGATGGTTTAGTGAAATGGGGTGGAGCGGAAGAAAAATAACAAATGGACTTTGTTATTTTTCAAGGTAGAATTACAATCAAGAAGGACGGATCCTCATAAAAGTAAGAAAATTAAGTTAATCCTACTCCTACTCCTAATTATAACCCGAACGGGTTAGTAGTTCCAAAAATTAAGACAAATAAAGATAGACTTTGATTTGTTGGAGAGAGTGTACAATGAAGCCAAAAGAGGCTATTTATAGAAAAATACAATGTGTAGGAAATAACTTCCTAACTTCTCACTACTCTTCATCATCTTCCAAGTGTACAAATAACTTCCCACAAACTCCAAAGTGTGTAGGAGCATGCCACTTGTCCAAATAACTTCTCTTCAACTTCAAAGTGTGTAGGAGCAAGCCAAGTGTCCTACATGCAAATACAAAATAAAAGAAATAAAACTAGTTATATTATTAATACGAAATAATAAAGTGGAAGCATTCTCATAATTGCCACCTTCTAGTCGATCATCGACAGGCGGTGAAATATGGTGTAAACAGTACTAGATTGAATAAACCTCTAAGAACGGAACCAAACTAGCACAGTTGGTTTGTCTTACCCCCTCCTTTAGTGGAGGCATGGGTTCGAACTCTGCGAGGGGTGTGGTTGAGTTCAAGGTTATGGACAGCCTCTGAATCTTATGTTGATGACTAACATATTAACTCTCCGCAAATATCTGTTGATGTATAAAGTGTGATTAAAAAAAAAAAAAAAAGAATATACCTCTAAGTATAGTTATAATCTACGCAATATATTAGAGAAATGTTTCAAGAAAAACAAATTGTGTATGAATTTACGTACGTATATGACCCTACTGTGTACAAATCCTAATTAAGTCGATGATTGCACGTCAATCTTATTTCGAGCGATTGATCTACCATGGAAAAGACAAGAAATAGGACGAGTTTTGACAACATCGACGTAGATGTGCAATTCAGTCTCGAAGAAAATTATTCCTCTGAGACAATGACAGCTTTCTAATCTCCCCTTGGCTTTTTGATTTTTTTAGTCCCCAGAGTATTTCCTCCGTGTCATTTTGGTCCATAATATTCCAATTGCTAACATTGCATCCCTAAAGTATCAATTTTGTCTTTAAATAGTCGTTGCGGCTCACGCCATTCCTTCTCTCCGTCAAAGCCAAGGGCAAACTTGGTATTTCATATCAAAACGGTGTCGTTTGGTTGGAAATATTGATTTTTTGGCTTGTTGACTTTTTTGGTCCCCAAAGTATTCCTGCCGTGCCATTTTGGTCCCTCATATTCCAATTGCTAACATTGCATTCCCAAAGTATTAAGGCTCCGTTCCAGAAACCTTCTTAAAAAATAAGCAGCTTATTTCACATTTTCAAACTAAAAAATAATGTAAATGAAAATTAATTTTTTTATTTTTTTTGTACCATATTAAATATCTTGATGAGATCTATCAAACAAGATCCATAGTGGTAGGAAAATTATTTACATAAACACATTGTTTTTTACCTTGAAATTGCTTTCTTAAAAAATAAGCAGCTTATTGGCTTTCTGGAACGGAGCCTAATTTTGTCTTTAAATGGTCCCTGCGGCTGACATCGTTCCTTCCCTTCGTCAAAACCAAGGGCAAGCTTGGTATTTCATCTCAAAACGGTGTCGTTTGGTTGGAAATTGAAACACTTGATTTTTTCAGGGTATTTATATATTAAAAAATATGGTGAAAAAATTAAGTGTTCAAATTTTAAATCTGTTTGAACCTGTGTAAAAATCTTAATTTTTTGATCATTTTATTCTAAATGGTCATTATTATTTTTTGGATATATAAACAGCCTAAAAATATATTAGATTGATATTTCTCTTCCATGGTTCTCTTAGGGTTCTCAATTCTCATTGAAAGCCTTAAAGTCAAAAAATTAATTATGACCCTTTAGGATAAAATGATTAGAAAATTAAGATCTTCGCACCGGTTCAAACATGTTGAAAATTGAAATACTTGATTTTTTTAGGCTATTTATATATTTAAAAAAATGTGGTGAAAAAATTAAGTGTTCAATTTTTCAATTGTTTGAACCTGTGCGTAGATCTTAATTTTTTGATCATTTTATTATAAAGAGTCATAATTATTTTTTTGACTTTGAGGTTTTCAATGAGAACCTTAAGAGAACCATGAAAGAGAAAAATCAATATTTCCATCCAAACGACACCGTTTTAAGGTGAAATACTAAGCTTGCCCTTGGTTTTGACGGAGGGAAGGAACGGTGTGAGCCGCAGGTACCATTTAAAGACAAAATTGATACTTTGGGGATGCAATGTTAGCAATTGGAATATTGGGGACCAAAATAGCACGGCAGAAATACTTTGGGGACCAAAAAAGTCAAAAAGCCAAAAAAAATCAATATTTCTAACCAAACGATACCATTTTGATGTGAAATGCCAAATTTGCCCTTGGTTTTGACGGAGGGAAGGATCGGTGTGAGCCGCAGGGACCATTTAAAGACAAAATTGATACTTTGGGGATGCAATGTTAGCAATTAAAATATTGGAGACCAAAATGGCACGACGAAAATGCTTGGGGGACCAAAAAAGTCAAAAAGCCTCTCCCCTTATCTGTTATCCTAATCCAAGCTACTTATTAATTAATTAAACTAGTCCTTTCATTTGGCAGGAGAAGTCGCTTAACACGGATGGATGCTGGTATGATTGTGATGTGGCGGGAATTGGAGGAGTGTGTTCAAAGATAGTGTGGGTGCGTGGATCCTGGAATTCTATGGATAAACTGATAAGGCCTCAAAAGTGTGAATCATAGGGCTTATCTATCCCGTTTTACTGCACTTGCAAGCGTTTTATACTAGTTTCTACTTGATTTGGCGCGCAAGTTGTGTTTTTGTTGGAAAGTAGGTAATCGGAGCAAAAAGGGCGTTTCCAAGGCTCCCAATAATCCTCGGAGCAATCCGAAAGTGGCACATTAGGAATCCCTCCTTGAGTCTTAAACGAAGTAATCAAAGCATGGAAGGAAGGTTCGGGGCCATCGAAGATCAAAAGAATCAAGAAAACAGCCAAAACCAGCCAGAGAAGTATGGGGTATTGATACCCCAAAAACCGGGTATTGATACCTGACCAGAGACGAAGGAGGTATCGATACCTCTTTTCTGGGTATCAATACCTGGTATCTGCGTGCGAACTTTTTAATGGCATTAATGTAATTATTTTGTAAAAGGGGTATATATACCAACTTGAGCCCAATTTTAGGGCATTCATTATCTGCACTTTCTCTCTCTACCTCCATAAAAGCTCAAGCTCTCACCTCTCTCCTCATTCAAGTTTTGAGGAGGGTTTTTAGGTACGATCCGTGTTGATCCGAAGCATTTCACCTTCTTTAAAGTTGTAAGGAATTCTCTCCTCTTCGAGGATCTTATATTTATTTCAAGTTTAATCGATGTTTTGTATTTTCCTTACCTTTCCCCTTGCTCATTTCATGTTTTCTTTCAATATGAGTGAGTAGTATAGTAAGGTTGGGTTATGGGATGATTAACATCCCGTAACCAAGGGTGTAGCTCGTTCTTCTCTTGTAAAATCCCGCTTTCTAGCTTAAACATGGCTTAGGGTTAATTTTATGTATCAAAACTAAGAGGTGTTAATCTCTTTGATCAAATGTAGGCAAGGGTTAAGTTTCTTGTCACATTTGATGCTTGGAGCTATGTCCCTCCTTGTGTTTGTCTAAATGTACCAAAAGAACCCTAGACATGTTTAACACTTGTGTTAAAAAGAGAAGAATCGGGTTTATCCTTGCGTTATGGGTGTTAATTATCCCTAAACCTAGCCTTTAGTTTAATCTCCAGTTAAAAAACCGTAGTTAGGTTAAGTAGCCATTCACCTAAAATTCCCAATTGGTCGTCTCAACGCCAAAGTTTGGTTGGCGGTCCTAACACTAAAAACCCTTCGTAAAGCAAACCTTCTGGCAGAGCTCCATTGGCTCCCTGTGGATTCGACCTCGGACTTCCGAATTTATTATGCTACAACCGACCTAACATTACGCTTGCGGTAATCTTATTTTGACACACATTACGGTCGCAAGCATAACCTACTGGTCAATATAGCCTCGAAGCGGAGCCATGGGCAATATATAGAGGACTCACTATCATTTTGGAAAAAGTTATTGCTAATGTCAAAATGGAAACGGATTCTTTATTGGCTGTGAGACTTCTTCATGGAGATATATACTGCCATTGCCAAGTTTGTATGAATTTCCGAATTACCAAAAAAAAAAAAAAAAAGTAATGGCGTTTGTAACACATTTTGGGCCGAGTTTGTGAAGTCTGATTTGGTTTGATTTGTCGCTTCACAAACTATATATGAGAAGTTCGACCTTAAGATATATATTTGCTATACGCAGCGGCCAACATGGTCTGTACTCTAGTTTATGTTTGATACATACCGAAAAATTCGTGCGAGTCGTGGACTTACCGAAATCAAGAAAACAACGTGAATCTGTCATGTATTTTTTTTTTTTTTTAATGTTTTGCTTGAATGTTCTTCGTGCGATTGTGTGTGTACGGTTTTCGATCAAATGCATAATGCATCTAACAAATAGTAAGAGATTTCGATCCGAACCGTTCATGACGTAAAGCCCGTCGAAAACTTCATCATGTCAAAAATCATATTAAGCGAACAATGATTAATATCTGATCGGGTTGATTTTTTTTCACTAAAATGAGTTTGATGGGTTTGATCCAGTACCAAATCCATAACATAAATTCACTCCAATTAGGTATTATTCTGTATCCGATTAACATGATATTCAGCATGCCTAAAGTTCTCGACGAACCCTACAACATGAAGGGTTCCGATCATAAAAGTGAATCCGGCATGGGCCAAAAATTGACCAATTGAACGGTAGAGTCCCTATCCCACCGACAAGCCAATTCCCAAAAATAATTGCCGCAATTATCGCATCATGTTTTTTGCACGGAAATAGAAATAGTAGTAGTATGTCATCAACTAAGAAAAGGATGTGTCAAAGATGAGGTTAACTACGTTTCTGGCAAGGCAGATGAAGACAGTAACAACACAAGAGTCTCTTTCTAGAAACTTTCTACTACTTATTAAGCACAAGTGCATGTATGTGTGCACGCACATCGAGACAAACATGATTGGCGCATTGAATTTGAAGTACTAATGCATGGCGTTTGTGAATTCAATTAATTCATAAAGTCCACACACACTTGCGCACACCAAATTTGTGTGTAAGTGTGTGTGGTTGTAGCACCAGTACTGTTGGAAATTAAACATTTTGGGGTTCATGAAGTCTGATTTAGTTTGATTTGCCGCCTCCTCATAAACTATGAGGGGATTTGAATCCTAAGATATATATATATATTTTGCGATAATCAAGAAGCAGCTAGCCAACGTAGTCTAGTCTGTACTCTCTCCTGTAGCTGCATGTGTTTGATCGATACATATGGAAAAACTTGTCGTGAGCCGTGGATGTACCCATGCAATGCAAATAAGGAAAAAGACGTAAATAGTTGTATGTCTCCTGCGTAGTTTCTTCTTCTTTTGCGAATTGGGTGTGTGTGCCTAATTTCGGGTCAAATCCACACTGCATCTAACAAACACTAATTGGTTGGGTATGGGGATTTTGAACAACAATTGTACAATAATTGGTTGGGTATAGAGAAATACATACTATCAGAAAGCAGCAAGTTTGTGTCCTGTGCATTTTTTTTTTAATTAATTTGTGTAAGGAAATGACAAGAGGACAATATATTAATACTGAGGTAGTAATTAATATTTTTGAAATATAAACCTGGTGTGTTTTTTTTTTTTTTTTTTGCGGTAATGAAGAGTGGTCCCCGGGCCAGCTTGCGCACACCACAGGATTAGTCTCTCCAGCCTTTGCTAACTCAAATGGTTTTTACCCATGGAGTGGCCGCATGGGCATTTCGCAAACCTGGGACCTCGGGTGGTAAAGTACCCCTCCATCCTGGCCGATCAACCAACTGCACCAGCCCTTGGGGTTAATATAAACTGAGTGTTATTCCAATATTGTGAAATCATGAAAACGAAGAGAAAAGGAAAGAATTCACCACTGAAAATTATTAATTTGGAACACCATTGACTTTTCTAATGTCCATCGCCATTCCATTCATCTTCTTCTAACTCCAGAAAAGAAGCCACCCTCTTCAGCTCCAAATCCAAGCTCGGTTGGATTTGGACACCTTTCATCTCATTTTCGTGTACAAATCCATCTTCTGACTGCAGAGAGAGAATACAATTATCGTCGTCACCCTTAACATGATTAACAGTGTCGCTCTTTCGCACATTCATTTGCCCGCACCGAGCGTGATCAGGGAAATCCACCACTGGTACGGAAACGAGGTCGCCAAAGTCGATTTCCATCAAGAAGTTGAAAGAATCATCGTCCAACGGGACTAGGATTTCATTTTGCAGCGCTGATGTCAGCTGAATTTCTTGAGGCGGGATTAATGGAGCTTTGGAGCATTTAACAGAATTGTAAGTTTGGGCTTTCACTTCGGGCTTCTCAATGGACTTCTCCCCCTCGGGTTTGGTTTGGGGTAGTTTGATGGGCAACTTTGCTTTCTTGTCGTGAGACTTCTTGGCTAGGTTTGTGTTCCAGTAGTTCTTGATTTCATTGTCGGTTCGTCCGGGCAGTCTCTTAGCTATCAACGCCCACCTGTGAGGAATATATAACTCGCAAAAACATATACATGCTAATGAAGTAGAAAATGAAACCGCGATCACCACAAGTATACATCAATGTGATCTATACGAAGCCGTAACGATAGCAATCTGCCTCTTATCTTTGGCGTGGTGTTTAGTCATCTTTGGCATGGTTTTTAGTCAAGAGATTTACGCTAGCTAGCATACACGGCTTTGGCAAAATAGCCATTCTAACCATAGAATTAAACTCCAAATTAAGTCTTCACCATTTATGCTTGATTTCTGGTTAATTCTTCAAAAAGAGGAGTATTCATGCATTCTAAACCTAGAAGAGTTCTTGAGATGCAATTAAACATAGACTGTTGGTGCTTACTCATAAACATAAAAAAGAGGAAAGAAACATCACATACCTATTGCCAAGAAGACTATGGAGTCTAATGATGAGGTCCTCTTCATCGGCAGAAATTTCGCCTCTCTTTATATCCGGCCTCAAGTAGTTTAACCATCGAAGCCTGCAACTCTTTCCGCACCTCTTCAAACCTTTCAGCTCAAGATTATAACCAAAAAAATAAAAAGTCTAGTTAAACCGTGTTTGGAATATGAATTAAGCATAGAAAAATGGTACGAAAAAACAAAGATACAAGTTTAGAGTCTCAATTAATATTACCTGCTTTTTGAGCAACACTTCTCCATCTTCCTTGTCCATGGGTTTTGATGAAGTTGATGAGGATTTGATCTTCTTGCAAAGACCAAGCTCCTCTGTTCACTCCTTTGGCACAACAAGGACTCCTACCCATTTTCTCTAGCGTACTACTTTTTCATGTTTCTCATTGCGCTCAATCAATCTATTGGTGTGCTCTACAATCTTTCCACTTCTGCCCTATTATTAATATACTTGCGAACTTCTTTTTGTTATAGCCAGATGTCCAGGCCAGCTTCCACAAACCTCGACTAATTCTTGAGCCATGAAGTTAACGACCAAACAAACCCTCCGGTGGCTAAAAAATTTAGAATGTTTAGCCTCCACATGCTCATGCATGGAAGACAAACTCTTACTGATTTTTCTCCAAATTCCTTGTGGTTAACGAGTACTGCTATGAGTACCGACCGGCTGGGGAGGAAAATCATACCGACAACCGCTCCAGGCCGTCTCCAACCACCGAATGGCCGATCCGAGCCGTCCAAAAATTCTAAGAAAAAAAACCGAGGAGGCCATCGCGAGAATCAACGGCATCCGATGCGTCTATGGTGCTTGATCTAAACACCCTATTTTTTGAGTATATATGCACAAAAAAATACACAAAAAATAGGTGTTTAGATCAAGCACCTTAAACGCATCGGATGCCGTTGATTCTCTCATAAGCCCCCTCAGGGTTTTTTTTTAGAATTTTTGGACGGCTCGGATCGTCCGTTCGGTGGCCAGAGACTGCCCAGCGCGGCCGTCGGTACGATTTCCCTCCCCGGCCGATCGGTACCTATATCATTTTCGGTGGTTAACTAATATAGCATACTTGGAAAATTAATTGTGTGGTAAGGGTTTTTGGATAGGAAATCGAATTCTATACTTCTTTTTTTGACATCTACACTCCTTTTTTTAGATTTTAGTGTTGAAAGTGTATGTAATTTTTTTGCTAGAAAACAAAAAAAGAAGTGTAGATGTCAAAAAATGGAGTGTAGAATTCAATTTCCTTTTGATACCTTCCACGAGTGGTTGGGGGACATTAATTATTGTACAGCTAATTTTTTTTTTTTTTATCGGCAATTATTGTACGACTATATTGAATGACATTATTTGGGACAAATACGTACACCTAGCACTGAAGTTTTGGCACTCTAGCACAATGTGGAATGGAATTTCACTTCTCCTCGTGGAGGTAGGCACACAGCCAAATCAAGTATAGTTTTTTTTTTTTTTTGGTAAAGAAAAAAAAAACTACCGAAGAAAAACCTATACTTGATTTTTCCGGTATAAAAAAAAAAAAAATCAAAAGTAGAGGTTGTACTCTCGTATTTGTGTTTGTCAATTTCCATTTCCGTTTTTGGTAGTGGTCATTCCACTTGTGTACGTTGTTCGCATAACGAAGAGGAGGTTTGGGGTTCGAGTCTATAGAGAAACGTCAGACACTCTTTGATTGTTTATCCACTACTTGACCTTAACCCCCATTTGATGTAAACAAGACAAAAGGAAGAGTTCATAAAAAAAAAATAATAATAATAAGATAAATTTCACTAATTACCTCTCCTAATGTATGACAAATGCAAAGACATTCCCTAGGATTTTTGAAATGACACTACTCTCCCACGGTGACAAGCTACTGATATATAGCAGTTTCTATTTTGTTGGACTTATTTTTCATTTTAATTTCTTTCTTCTCTCTTTTGTATTTTTCCAATTTTTTTTTCACAATTTTGTATTTTTCCTTACATAGTGAGCTTTCTGATAAATTGTGAGAATGAGAAAGAAAGAAGACTCTATCATTGTTTTTACTTGGAGAGAAACTTATTCATGGAGGCTTTGTGAACATGTTGTTCACAGAGCAGCGCAATCAAAGCCGTCCATTCGCGCAATCGATGGTTGAAATTCATTTTTAATTTTGACCGGTCACAATTGGTTGTCAATCCGAACCATCCAAAAACTTTGGACGCGCGTTATTAGGCTTCGTAAATCCTTCTTTACGGAAAAACTCCGTAATGAAGTTTTTATGTTTTACTTGTTGTAAGTGAGTTTCAAAGATCAAGTTTTATATCTTGATCCAGACGTTTTAAGAGGGGAAAAAAATGGCATATATACAACCCCTAATGTGTAAATCACAAAAAGTTAAAGTCTTAATTTGTAAGAAATATATATATATATATATATATATATATATATATATATTTGTAAGAAATATATATATATATATATAGGTGACGGATCAAGTGAGGGATTAAAATGAGAGACTAAAATGCAGGACTCTCATTTCCCGATCAAATTTTGAAAATCCGAACCGTTCAATGTGTGCAGAACGTGATTTTAAGGGTCCTCATGAGAAATTAGCAAAAAAAATGACCGGAAAGGGCTTCATCCGAGCAGTTTTTTTCTGAACCGTTCAGAAAAAACTGCCCGGATGAAGCCCTTCCCGGTCATTTTTTTTGCTGATTTCTCGCGTGGACCCTTAAAATCACGTTCTGATCACTTTGAGCGGCTCGGATCATCGAAATTCAATCGGGAAGGGGGAGTCCCGCATTTTAACAAAATGAGGGATCCCTCACCGAAACCGGATCCTATATATATATATATATATTGAAAGTTGCTGGTTAATTCACCGATAAGTTTGTAGAAGTGATTTTGAACAAAAAGGAGAAGGTGAAATTTTAGTTTGCAATTGATATTTTTGGTAAACATATATTTGTGATTCTTTGTATGAATAGATAACTTTCGTGAATCAATAATTCTAAAATCACATCTGAACAAACACTCACTCACACACTTATACTCACATGAAAGGTGGATTCCGCACACCTCTTATGTGAGTGTGTCTAAAAAAGTGTGTGTTTGGTGGGTGTGATGCTAGCAAAGTTGAACCTCTGACATTATTCATACACAACTTGTTTACCAAAAAAAAAGACATTCGAAATATTAAACAAGAAGAAATTGGGCCCAAAACCTGCACGTGATAAAAAATGGGAAAATGACGGCCAAGGACGCGTTTGATAATTAATATCCGCCAAGGACAAGCTAAAAACATTTGTTAATGCTGAAAATGTCCTTGGCGGGTATTAATTATCAAAACACGTCCTGGGCCGTCATTTTCCCATAAAAAATAGTAAAAAATGGTCATAATCAACTGTATTTTATTGGAAATGGGCCCACTGTTGGACCAACCTCTCTGACACTGCAAATCCATTTATGATCGCAACCAAATCGAAATAATACAAGTAGAACCTACTTTTGCTAATGGGCTCTAGCATAGTTTCATCTCCCGGTCCTCTCTTTATAGGAAATCAAGGTTTGAATTTTGTCGTGGGCGTTTGGGGTTTTAAGGCTATAAATAAATTTTGAAATTTGTTGTAGACTTATTAACTCCTCCACTAACCTCTCTCTTCCACTAACCTCGCTGATATATACAATATTGGCCAAACAAAACAAAAAATTAAAGAATTGTAATTTTGACACTTTTAGAGTGCTAAAATCAATTTCCAAAAATAAAGTGGAACCCACTTTTGTTTCGTACAATATTGCCAATCAATTTTGCTTTGCCTGCAGCTGGTAGCACAGGTCTGTTTCTGGGTTATCTGTGTTGTTCCACACAGTTCTGAGAAACCCCCTCTTTCTTCTTCTTCTTCTTTTTTTTTTGTGATTCGGAATATCAAAGAAAGCTCATCTCACAGTCACTGAAGCTACGAATCAGTATGTCATTCGCCCACTCTAGCATTTGCCAAGGTATTATGACCCCTTCATATGTAGCGTGTTTGTATAAACATGTGCGTCCCGTTTTAAGTGGATTCCGCCAGTATCATTTCCTTTGAGTCTTGTAACGATTTTAAGATTAATGAAATTTTTTTTTTTGCTGTTCAAAAAAAAAAAAAAAAAGTGGGTCCCATTAGTAGAAAGTAAGTTTATATTCTCTAAAGATTAGTTAAGGTGCACACCCGGATCCCTGTTAATGGATTTAAGTATTATAATCCTCTTATGTCGCGCTTGATTGATTAGACTACTATCATATGAAGGACGAGCGCATCCAACTTGACTATGGTGAGAAGAGATGTACCAAATTTCCCATTCTATTAGCTACTCTATAAGAACTCCGGGTCCGTAGAATATTGTTTGAATGAACCCGACAGTATGTGGAACGATGTGGAACGACAAGCACGCAAGCACAGCCTCAGTTCACTCCCTCAAAAAACATGAGTTACGCTTGAGTTATAACCAAAAGGATTAACTCTATGGAGTTGTAGTGGTCGTCACGTACCAACCATGGGTCATAAGAAGCATTTGATTTGAGATTCAACTCTCACCCGAGTACTATTAATCTCCGTGTAAGACCATTCTAGCGTGACTTTTTCCTTGTTTTAAATGGGTCTCCTGTTAGTAGATAGATAGTGGTATTGGTTGTCTCAACTAGTTAGTGGATACCCGAGTCGTCAAAGAGCAAAACAACCAAACTGGTTGTGTTGACAGGTTCAATCTCGTCTGTTTTATCGGCCAAGTTAGATCAAATTCATCCCCCATTTCAGCAGTCCAATTTGCCCTCACTAACCACACGCAGTATGCAACGGGGAGCAAAACACTAACTTGTAACATCAACAAGAACCACCCAAGCGAAAAGAAATGCCGTACAGCTTTATATAATGTCCAAACCAATTTTTAACGGGACTTGATCCAAGTCCTGAGATGTCATAAACAGACTGAGTACCAAGTTTTGCAGTACCTATATACAGAACAACTATAAATGTCTACGGTACCCAGCAGATCTTCAACAACACTTCAACCGCCTCTTAACTCCATCGGTGGTCATTTCGAAAGCATGGTGGAATTGCTCCAAATAAACCTCGTCAATGATAAAAATTTATGGCAATAGATGGGGTGGATTCTACAACAAGGTAGTACATAAAGGATTCGCAAAGTAATGCTCTCGGGAAATCATCTTTGATTTCTTCAATCTACTCCCAAGAAGACTAGCCAGTATAGAAGGGGCCTCACCGTACGTAGTCTCGTGCATCTTGCGCACAATGATATGATTGTCCATAATCATCAGTTTTAACAGACTTCTGCAGCTCTGAGAAATTCAAAATCAACTATAAGCATTCGTCCCATAACAACAAAACTCTAGGAAAGCGCTTTTCTGGTCTGGGGAGAGAGGTGACATGACGTCATTTCTCAAGAACCAAACAAGTTGAGCAGTCGGGAAAAGTGGCAAAAAAGTGAAATATGCAGTAATTTCAGAACACTTCTACAGAGAATGATAGAATTCTGTCTGGGGTGTGGGGTTATTATGCAACTCTTCCCTCTCTTCGCGTTGTGTGAAACGATTTATATTCTCTGTCGCCGTAGATATAAGAGGCACCACTACCGTGAAATATACTAGTTTCTTTGTGTCATTCATCTGTTGTCAAAAATATAAATGTTGCAACTAAAGGGTCAGGCTTTATGTCATTGGGATGTTCCATGACCAAAAAAACCAAGCCATGAAGTACATATAGCCATATAGTCACCAAAAAGTAGGATTAACACAAGTTTCAGTCAGTTCAAAAAAACACATATAAGTTCAGTTACCATTTTTTTTTCAGTTACCATATTTCAAGCATACCTGAGGATTCAATACGCTCATCCGATTGATGATACCCTCCTGCAACAAGGAACCCATACGTCAAAATTGTGAACTGTAGAAGCTTTACACATTTTTAAAATGAACTAACTCCTCAAGCACAAGCTATCCATTATACAGTTACAACGTTTCTAATAATAAGAATAAAGTTGAAAGATCAGAAAAACTAAGTTTTGGAGTCCTTAACTTTGCAACTTTTTAATTATATGGTTGATTGGCTCTAAGAAGATTAATTTTGTTATGGCTGATAACAAAGCAACTATTGGATGTTACCACTGGCAGCACCTACCACAACATTTAGCTCATTATTACACATTAAAGAAAGCACACTAACAAAAACTTTTAGAAGATGATGATGAAGAAAAGTCTATGCTAAAATGTCAACCATCCTTTCAGAATCTATCTAATCAAACCAAAAACAAAAAGGAAAGTAACAGCTAAACCAGAAGAAAAAAATGCACCACCACTCTAAGTTTAAGAAAATCTAAATCTAATACACACTACTGGAAAATCATTTATGCAACCACCAGATAATAGCAGCATCAACACCAAAAGTAGTACACTTCTTAAATCCCAAGCAATTTGAACACTTTCAAATTTACTGCAACAGATGACAATTTATAGGTAAATGACAACGCATCCCAAAAGCTTATGTGCAAAAGCACTTACCTCTAATATCCCCGGATTTTGCATCACAATACCAAGAACACGACGTACAAGTCCCTTGTGAACAACTGTGTTGATTGTACCATCGCCATTCACCCAAGGTAATATTGGTGCACACAAATCAAAATCATCAGAACAGAACCCAAAGGTTTCCCCCTCGTGACCATTTCCCTGGGGTATAACTTTTGCCTGCTTCCAGCCTCCAGACTTTTTGCTGCCCCGCATTTCACTAGATGGATGATAAACCTCTTCAGGAAGATTTAGGATGGTGACTTTGTGCACTTCATCAGAGTCCATGCTTAGATCCTTTGGTACATTAGCACCATGATCTTCAAGATTTTCAGTAGGAGGATTCACTTGCCCATTATCAATTTTAGTATATGTCGGTAAGGAAACCTCGAGATCATGATTACAGTTAGCCATTGAGGTCAAAAAATACTTGGACCGGTACAAGGAATCTACAATGTGTACAGAATCATAGGCATTAACCTGCATTAAAAGCACGAGCATATTAGGATCGTCAATGTGAAATATAATGTTTATCACAGCAAAGGTGATGATGGTTAAAAACCATCGATTGAAGCTTCTCAAGGACAAAGCTTATGGCAACCTGCCAAAAGATAATCTCCTCTTTTTATCCATACAGGATGAAATCATTATCTTCCAGAAAGCAACTGAAGGAACCTTGCCGAAATCATTTCCAAATTCATAGTTGGCACTTGGCAACTAGACTAATATGGTGCCACTGAACTAACTTGTCATCAGTTATGCTAGACAAAAGGAACACATGCATCTTCAAAGGGGCATTGGACGTAAAATAAACCGTTAATGCAGCTACTATATACCACACTTGACAATACCACAAACCCTTAATGCTAGGGATCTAGAGGTTTACAAGCAAAGTTCTTTAAAATATGACCGACCTTTAAAGCTCGCCCAAATGCTTCCAGTACCTCAACAATTAGTTCTTGGATATTTTCCCCTGGAAACACACACCAATATACAATCATGACACTAACTAGGTCTTCCCAAAGTTGAAAGCAAACAAGCACAGAACACAGACAATACACAAATCCATACAGGAACCACATTGCATACCCTCCATGTTTATGACCTGGGAGACTTCTTCCATGCTCAAACCTTGGTCACCTGCCTTCTGAATAGCCGAGTAAACATTCCTAAAGAGCTCAGGATAAAAAGAACACATTTTTGGCTGATCAGTTGGTAAAGCCATCAGACGTGCAGCATAGCTTGTCATAGTTTCCCATTCTGACTCACCGGCAACAATTGCCGTAGGAATGCTGCTCCCCGCATAAAGGATTTCCTTGATATGGTCCGAAGGAAATGCAGTGGCCCCAATATTTACACTGGAAGACTGAATGACTCGGTCATTTTCACCCGAAAAAAGCGTCCCACTATGGTTATTCCCATCTTTGAACAAATCCATAGTATCACTTGTTGAAATTGTTGCCCTGCTTATAGTTAATATAATACCAGGAAAACCTTTTCCTCGGCGAGGGATGAGCTCACCTTCTCCACAAGAGATGATCTCACCTTCCCCAGCCAATGAAGACTTCAATTTCTTAGCCCTCTCACCACTGCGAAATTCACTACTACCTGATTTCCGCTTCAGCATTCTCAAGTCTTCAGCCTCTCCAACACCTTCATCTGGCAGGCATCGTGAGATTAACCACTCACCAGAAGAAACTAGAGCACACAAATGGAAAACGTCCCCACATTGTAACTCAGCAGTGATATCAATCCCGTCTTCCATCGGTTCTTTTTCTTTTTCCTGGAGCCAACTAGCAAACTTAGCAGCCCTATTTCCAGTATTAGTTGGAAAGGGAGATGAAGAAATACTCTGCAGAAACTGTTGAGAAAGTATGAAGGGATTACCTCCGCTACCGCCAACCTGCCCAAGATAGATATGCACAAACTTGAGAGCGAAACACATAGAAAGCACTAGTATTAGACAAGCAGAGGTGCAAAGACAAATTGGTACAGCTGAATGAAGCACCTAAATTATACTGAGAGAGAGAGAAGGTGCTACTCAAGTCTAAACCCCACGTGATCTCCCAAGTCACCACCCAACAAGCCTTCCTTCGAAAAATGCTATATCTCATTCAAACCTACCCACCATGACATTTTAAGAGGGGGGGGGGGGGGCGGCGGGAATGCCACCGGGAAACACATTATTCAAATTTACTGTTTTTTATTTTTGAAGAGGCAAATTACATGAGATGTGATTCATGTGAACCATACAGTTCATGGTATACCAAGTATTGAGTATATTGGTAAACGATAATAAGTTACACATATAAATGTGGAAACTAAAAACGCCCTAGCCAAATGTAAAGTTCTAGTTGCTGCTTATTGCTTTTTTACGTAAATTTGAAGAATTAAGATTGATGACCCAATGCACATCCATATCGAACCCGATAATTGAAGGTACAAAACTTACCATAATTTTCTTCTCCCTAAGGTAGTTAAATGCAGCAAAAAGATCATGCTCAGAATAGCGCCGCAACGTTTCAGCTAGCAAATTCGGCACCTCTGGAGCTGTTGAGGTGCTCAGAAAGACGAGCTTAAATAGCTCTGCAGCATTCGAAACTGCTACTGATTCATGTGCCCATCGACTAACAGTACTCCCTTCATGCAAAAGCTTACTATACTTTTGAGGAAGGCGACGACGTCTAGATCTCCGAGGACAAACATTATTCCCACCACCGTGTTTGCGAATATCCTCACTAACTGGTCCCGATCCCAAGTGATCCTGCAAACAGAAATGCTAAACAAATTAAATAGATAATAATAATTATAATATGCAGCTGACTCAACAAAACCTCAAAAGAATGCAACTATTCTGATGCCCAGAGCCACATTTCAGGCAGTTGATGCAAAACTACCGAAGAAAAGAAAACGATCATACCAACATCCTTGGATCTATACCCCATCATAATTGATGATGCAACCGAGTTTAAAGGAAACCATAAGATGTATAGATCATCCATTACAAGAATGTAGAATACTTACCGAGTCATCTACCATCTATGAAGCACAGATACGGATATGACACGATATGGATATGGCGATACGGCAAAACCAAAAAAAAAAAATAGGATACGGATACTTCAGGGATACGGCTGTATAAATTATACATTTTTATAATTATTAGTCTCCTAGGCATAAAAGCAAAGTCATAAGAAATAAAAGAGTAGTTGAAAAGCCGATACCAAGCATGAAGTACATGTCAATCTCAAAAGAGTAGGAACTTATCATCCAAAAGATTAGAATTTTGTAAAAAAGAAAAAAATAATACAGATTAGTAGGCAATAGACTAATAAGTATGCATATAATATACCCCATATATATACACATATCTATGTACCAGTGTATGTATTAGATATAATTTATTGTTTAATGTAAACAATAGAAACCCACACCAGTAAAACAGAGAGAACCTTTGAAATCAAAGGTTCAAGCGATCTAGGGTAGGAAAATATCGACAGGTTCAGGGAATGATCTATCGATGTCCATAATTTCCTAAGTTCTATATTTTTAGTGATGCTATTATTACAATTTTTCCCTTTTAATTAGTACTTGATTCTTTAAAAAAATTCATTTTAACCCCCGCCGTATCCTAAACGTATCCTGCCGTATCCCCACGTATCCGAAATAAAAATATATATATTTAATTTAAATGCAGGATACTTATTTGCCATATCTGATACGTATCGGGCGCGTATCCAAATCCCTCACGTATCCGATACTCGTACGTGACTAGTTTCGGAGTATCCGTACTTCATAGTCTACCATCTAAAATATATGAAGAAAACCACTCAATTTCATACTCCAATTGTTCGCCAAATTTCTTGATTGACTAATCATCCTCACTAAAGTCATGACTGAAACAACTGACCATGCATAATATTTAAAAACTAGTTCATGTTTGAAAGGGATGTTTCACTCACATGCCCTCCAGCATCCATATTTAGTTCTGACCATTCCACCGGTACAGACCTAGCTCTTTTAGAAGCGTCCAGTTTAGCAATCCTTTTGTAATGGAGAACCTCATCAAGCGCTACCTTAATACATACGTCATCAAAATCATCCCATCGTCCCTCAAAATACATAGCTTCACTATGTTCATCATTACAAGAGAGACTCCTGTGAAGAGTTTTCCCCAACAAGGAATCCCCAACTATCCCTCTGCAATCACCATGGCTTAATGACTTATTTTGCAATTTATCCAGATGTTTGGCATATCGTTCACCGAGCATGTTACAAAGTCTCAATACAGCTTTTCTAAACTTTAAATCACTGTTCAATAGTGCCATTCTCCTTTTGCAGGCGGCAGGAGGAGCTGGAAGATCTCGAAGTGAAGACCAATCTGTGCAATGAAAGTTTGCCCCAAGAGCAGCCCGATATCTTACATATTCTATCACCAATTGCCTGAAGGAGAAATTCATAATAGTCAGACATAATACTAACAGCATACCATACAAAAAATCATGTTGTAAAATAACTGAATGCAGAATCAAGTAGACACAAACATTCCACCTACGTGGAAAAAGAAAAAAGAAGCAACCATGCCCAAAAAAAAAAAAAAAGCAGCACAAATATCGCCACACCCTCCACCCAAAATCTCCACCAGAAGAAGAAAAAAAACCCGTAGGTAAGTGGTTGAGGATTCAAAGATAGAAATATCTTGCCGACTAGCACCTCCACTCCCTATCTGATACTGTTACTTAGGGAAGGTTGTTATTGGTGACAACTGATGAGATTCTTTTTTTCTTTTATTTACCTTTCAGCCTTTTCCGTCCACGAAAACTTTCTTTGGCGTGTTGACTTAATACTTGAAAAGGCACATTCATGAATAAACGAGTGATGCTCCACTTCTTCCTTTGACTCTACCTCCTCTATTGCCTCCAAACGATCTCCATCTTGAAATGTATGTAAATGACTGTCCTCTCCTGAAGAGGCTACGGGGGCATTTTGTCCATCTAGGAACTGATCATCAGTATCAGTTTCTCTACCAAGCCCCTGCCCAGTTGTTTTTTTATCTACAATGCCAATTTTTTTACGCCTTGATGACCTTCCTTCTGAAGTGTTTTTTCTTTTTCGTGAAGATGAAACATGCCTTTTCTTTTGTGGCTGAGACTCCTCCCCTCTGGCATCTGAACCTCCTTGAAATCTTGCAAGTCGCTTTTGCCGCTTATCATAGTAGACACGAAGCACCTGTAAGTCACAAATTCTCAAATGACAAAGAGAACTAAATAACCAACATCTCAACATTTTCACCCCAAATCCTTTCTATTAAAAAATTGAAAAGTATATGTCTTAAAAACACCTTGAAGACCAACGGCTAGGTAAACAATCAATAGCCATAAAAGTACTCTAACTAGTAGAGTGCTATAGAAGTAAAAGGACCAAAACATTGCAGTTATGTTAACTACAGAAACCAACTTCCCAGAGACAACTATTATAGTGAAGTCAAAAAGCTTTCCCGACTCCAATAAAGTAACAAAATAAAGTATAAAACCCCAAAACCAAATATCACTTGAGTGCACTGATGATTAAGTGAACATAAATATGACGAGATGACTCAAACCTATTGAATGGATACTATAGGTCTTCTAAGGAAAAGCATATATTAGTTGAGGAAACTCAAGTAGAGACTAACCTGCTCCAATGTCAAATTAAGATCTTCTGCAATCTTCTCACACTCTTTGAATGAAAGTTTTTTATTTAAATCATCATTCACAACACGCTTGAGAAGCTCCGCACGCTGATCTGCTGTCATAACCCTGACCGAGGCCCATGTCCGCCAAAGAAATACCTGAATAAAATATTTTATGACTTCACACTTAAAGCAGAAGAAACTAAAGAAAATTAATAGGACAGAGAGGAACTTTAATGCAGATAATAATTGGGACATATATCCATACATTTCACATAATCATCAGATGCAACCAAATTCAGAGGTGCATAGTTGTTAAAAGCGAATCAAGCGATAGGCGCACGAAGGAGCCAAAGGTCATTTGAGGTCTAAGTTCAAAGCAAGGTGCACATTGTAGAGGAAAAAATAGCAAAGACATAGAAGATTCAAGGTTCAAACAAAGGCAAATTGAAACAACAAATCATAAACATGAAACAAGAAAATATGAAAAGCATCTACCCATCTAAAGGTCATGAAAGCATCTACCAAATGTTTTGTTCACACATTCTTCGATAAATGCTAAAGAGGCAAATATCAATAAAATGAAAAGCAAGTTAAAGCTACAGATCATTCTTCTCTTATACAGCAACTTAAAAAACACAATAAAAGAGGAGAAATAAAACAAGAAGAACCCTTGCTCCCAGCTGAAGAAGAAAAGAATAAGAAGATGAGAAGAAGGGAAGAAGAGAACAAGAAGAAGGAGAATAGAAGAGGAAGAAGAAGAGAACCTGAACATCACATGTGAAACCAGGTGAAATAAATATCTTTCCTCTTAATTACCCCTAAAGAAGAAGGAAACATTCCTCCAAAACAACACTAACAAACACAAATGCAATGAGAAATGGAATTCAATTCAGAGCATACGACTAAGGAAACTAGGCTAACAGAGGCAGCCTCTTGGATATGTTTTCCCAGTTGATGAGATACAAAACTAACTAAAGAAAGTGTGGGAGAAGTTGGAAACAGCTTCGCTTTTTGTGAATAAAGGATGCAGCCCACAATTGCAACCATTAATGGACACTATGGTTTTGCCCCTTCTTAGATGCGTTATTTGATAAACCAGGCAATCAAGAAAATCAGACACATTTCTCTAATTTTGCATAAGAATGGGCTGCACATATTGAAAATTCTGATTATGGACGAATAGTGAATATTAGGCAGATCTTCGATGCCACACATATGTAAAGATAAAGCCTCAAAGGAGCATGTATACTATAGTTCACAGACAACTTGTCCAGTATCATAGGCAACAACATTAAACCAACCATTTGAGACAAAACAAGAAATGTTGACTACACCTCGGGAACAGCAGAACCAGGAAAAGCATGTAAAGCAGCTTTTGAATCAGCAGCAGCATAACTAAACTCTAATGTGTTCCAGTATTCATCAACAGCTTTTCGGCTTGACAGAATAAAATCATGTCTCACTTGAGGGCGAAGATCGAAAGAAAAGACACCAGACGACGCCATAACTATAGAGACAGGCTCTTCAATGTAAGGCTTAAGTTCCAAAGCATGTGTCAAAGTGGCATGTGGGATGTTCGTTATTTCTTCAGAATGCCCATCCCTTTCCAGACGAATCAACTGTTAGAATCCACAGCAACTCCTCAATCTTTATGTAAACATATCAAGCAAAGGCACAAAAGAAACTAGATACGAGTATACAATAACATTCTGCATAAACATGAGAGTCCTCCTCTACGCAGAGCAACATAAATATGTACATGATACAACAAAAATATGCCATCTGCAAACTGTGGTATTTAAGGAAAGAAAAAAATTTAAGCATCCAAAACATGCGCTAGAAAATATACAGTGCAACTATCTCTAAAATTAGTCACTAACATGTCTATATGAATGACCAAAGAATTAGAAAGAACTCAGAAGCAATCAAAATAAATAACACAACATTGACTAAATCTTCATCCTGGAACCACAAACCATAACAGGGCCATTGCATCAAATAAACAGGAAGTATGGCCTCTTTTTAAATTAGCACCTTGATACGCAAGTGTGTTGATCATGCTACAGTTAAAAGGTTCCTAACCTAATTTCTCAGTTACCTAGAGATTCAACTCTATATCTCATGCAAAACATTTTTAACCATAGAGCACCAGACATGCACAGAGCACTGATTACTATTAAAACATAAAAATTATAGATGGTCAGAAAAGCATCACACTTTCAAACGTCGTAATCGGTCAATAATACATGACAGCCGTCCAGTTGCCAGAGTATCCATGAGACTTTTGTATTCCTTGTCAGGAAGATCAGAAAGGCGCGAACCACTTCTACATTTCTCAACCATATCTTCAAACTTCCGAGTGGACCCAACCACTTGCAAGAATAGCTCAACAGGCATGGCCTTAATAGCAGCATCAAGTGCAAATATTTTGCAAGTGCTGTGAGGATTCTTCAGGTCATACCCAGGTTTACCGAATGATAAAGCATCATCCCAACCAGGTGAACCACTGACGTAGCCCCATAGATAGATATGCAGTAGCTTTGTCCGAACCATCTTTGCCAGTACAAACCCATTAGCACGCATGGCTTCCGACCTTTCAGCTTGGTCATCTAATTTTGCACTTTTAAATATTCTCTGGACACCATCTAGTACTGGAACAGATTGACCCTTCTTTGATCGGGAGGAGCACTGGGCTCTAATTTCCATATCAAAAGACCTCAGTTTCTCATGAATTTTACCCAATAGTTCAGGGGATACCTCAAGAGATGGTTGCAGAACCACGCTTGTTGTACGGCTGCGACTACAGTTTGTTACGACAGGGACACTAACACTAATGCATTTACAGTGCCCTTCTTCCTGTAGTTTATCCAGAGTGCGGTTTACGGTCTTTCTGTCCATCTTCGTCATCTTGTCCTTCTCAAGACTCTCAAGCTCCCTCGTTAGTTCAGCTCTTATAATGAATTTCTCCTCCTGTTCAAAGAGAAATGAAACTTAAATAAGTGTATTGAAAACCGAGCAAAATAAAGAAACAAGAGTTGATGGATGATGAGAAAAACCTGCAACCTTAGAAGTATCCACTGCTCCCTTCGTACACTAGATGCAGTCGAAGTGAGACATGGATACTTCTCATATGACCGCCGTCTGCGAGGTGTTGACAAATCAAGGGATGATGTTTCTACAGTAGATACAGCAACTGCACTCACCACCGGTAGTTCTGCATGAGAAACTATACCACTTAGATTAAAGGCTATATAACCCATTACACTGCTGTAGAAAAACATCATGATGTTGCACTCACCGTTCGATGGAGAAGCATGAGAAAGTTCTGGTTCAATCACTTCTTCATGAGCTTTTCCATCGTATTCAATATTAACATTAGAAGTCCACAGATCTAACTCCGGGATGGCTTGAGCTGACTTCTCATGACGTGCAAGATTCCCATCAGGTGGATTATAAGTCCCATTTTCATTCGAGACATTTTCTGGCTTACTCACAAATTTATTAGATGCTTCTAGATGGAAGTTCTTAGAAGTCCAAACTCGATAAGCCACGCCTCTATTGTGGTTTTCTCCCTGCAGAGGCATTCCGAACCTAGTGAACATAGTAAGAAGCCGGCGATAGTACCGTTTGTTGTTTATCCCAAGCCTCTTGCAGATCTATACACGGAATTACAAGTATTCATAGGAGTTAGTCAGGCATTTGCAAGAAGGCTTCAGAGACATGAATTAAGGAAGCTTCTTCCTAAATTTCCAATCTTAAATGACACACAACCTTCATTAAAACTTGGATAAGTAAATACAAAGAGTGTGCGGGAAATATGAAAGAACAATCAGGGAATAAAAATTACAAGTGTCGAAATTCGAGAGCACTAAAATATGAAACTAGAAAGGGGGAAAAATGTATAACACACCGCTGTAATTGTTAACCCTTTTGATCCTTCAGCCGCGACAATACCATATATTTGATGTTCAATTGGAAGCTCCAAGAGCTGTTCAGTGATTTGACCTCTCTTTCCAAATTTCACCTGTTGTTCTGTGTCAAAAATTTCCGGAGAAAAGCTTTTCAGCAAACGCAGACAGCTGACCTCCTATGATCAAAAAAACAACAGTAAATGAAGATTTCTCGTCTGCAAACTGAGAACTAATTAAGGTGGAGACAATGATATTTTAGGCGTAGACCTGAAGTTCAATGATGCATGAAATAAAAGTAACTTTTTAGTTACCTTCTCGTTCAGTTTTGCGCAGAACTCCTCAACTATACGAGCATCTTTCAGCCTGTTACAGATCTAAGAAGCACATGTACTACAAAAATTCAGTGGAAGATATTTTAAAGGAAAAAAATGAATCTCTAGTTTAAACCGTATAGAAACTTACATTTCTCCAAGCCCTATGCCCAGTTGTTGCTCTATAACCAAGGTCCCGCTTAATATCTTCCACCAGAAGAATCTTCAATGGCAAAAACATATCGTCAACAAGATTTGCTTAATGACCTAAATACAGCCAGACGGACCAACAGAAGGTAAATATGAGTCACCTTGTCGCCAGCTTGATCAAGTTTATCACAAATCGCTTTCAATGCAGGCAGATAATCTTTTACATGCACATCCTCTTTCACACATCCTTCACCAGCACAGTCACCACTCACAGTATTTACATCCATATTCTCATTAGCCACCATGCGTTTGTCCTCTTTGGTTATTTCAAGTCTTTGTTGACAACCCAAATGCTTTGCATAACGATACAAGTGGAGCATATTGGTATTCACAATAGAACTATTTTTCAGTTCCCCTTCACTGTTAGCTTCTTTGGTCCTCACCAGTGTCGACTGCCTCACAATCAGCCCTCGGCACTCAAGATTCCTCAGCACGTAGAAAATGTTATTCCCCTTGATGCCAAATTCCTTAGCAATTTCACTTTGGGTGATCCCATTTGTTCTGTAAAAACCACAAGATGTCAACAAACTCAATACTATATTCAGTCATTCACAGGTCGGTTTCTCACTTTCTTGCCAATAGCGTAGTCACATCTTCCCCTACAACTGACAGCGCTGTCACTTATCTAGATAAATAGTTCAAATACGCAAGTGTACGCAAATTTACCACAGTTAACATCAAATGATTCACTAATTCCGTTGTTTTCTACTGACAAAACTAGAAGACATGTATCCAGACACACATGTCCCCGCATCAGAATGCCAAAATAAAACTTGCTTTTTTCACACATCACAAACACAATTAGACCACCTTCTTCCTAAATTATTGTTTCTGATATTTTTCGTCTTTCCTGAATAAATGTTACTCCTACATTTTTTGGATTGATCATTCGTCTCAACGAGAAGAAAAGTGTAGCTGGGCTGTCGATAAGCTCAGAAAAAAATCGTTCTCCAATACATTTTTACAATTCCCAATACACTTTCACACACTATTATGCACTTTTCACATATTTCAATATACTTTTCTAACCCTTAACGACAGTCCAATCTTTAGCATTATAAAAATTAGGAATCAGGCAAAACCTGGCAATGGCGAGGCGCTCAAGGGCACGACGCTGGGGCCCCGAGATGGCCGCATCGGAGGCCTTAATATCGTAAACCCCAACGAAGCTATCACGGAGATGCTCGGCGGCGACGATCTTCAACCTCAGCCTCTCGCACTCCTCGACCGACTGGATTCTGGGGTCATTCGAGTCGAGCGAGGCGCCTCTGGCTTCGAATTGGAGGCCGGGGACGTTGCGGAGGTTGGCCCAGAGGGCTTGCTTGACGTTGGGGCAGAGGGGGAGGCCGTTGGAGGAGAGAGGGGAGTGGAGTTTGGGCCAGAGGGTGGGGAGGAGGAGGCCGGCGGCGCCGAAGGAGCAGATTTCTTCGAGCGCGGAGTGGACGACTGAGTCCATTGGCGGGCGGGAGAAGAGAGCATGAAACAGTAGGTGGTTTTGGGTGAGTGGTTTTTGGCGGGGGAGAGGAAGGGAGGAGGTTTTTGCAGACGGGGAGTGGTCGCTGGGGGTCAGTTTTATTAGGGTTCGAGTCTTCCCCGTGGAAAGATTTTGGAATTCTCTGTTTGGAACTCCGGAAAATAACAGAAACGAAAAAATAAAATTAAAAAAAATTCTCTCTCGTTGTTTGATCGGAAGATAAAGAGAGAAGAAAATAAAAATTCAAGTTTAATGAATAGTAAATTTTTTCTTTTCTTTTCTTTTCCTTTTCTTAAGTTCCAAACGGGGCTCCGTTTGGGATGGAAAAGGGAAATAATAAAGAGAAAAACCGGAGGAAAAGGAAAGAAGAAATTGGAGAGAAAATTGAACTAATTTTTTTAAACTTTTTTTTTTTTTTTGGGTTTTTGGGGTAGTTGAAGGTGCATTAAATTTAAATTAAGAGTTTACAACCAGGGAATACAATTCTAGTCAAATTCGAATAAAATAAGGTAGCAATACAATTAGGCATATAAGGGTAGACAACAAAATCGGTGCGTCATTTGCTAATGCATCGATCCGCACAATGATTTGTTTTACAGTCAATGTGCTTGATGGACACCGCTTTAAAACTCCTCCACGAGGAACCTGCAATCAAGTACAATGTTACCAAAACTTCGATTTCCAAATTCTTCGCATTTTTTCTGCCAGTGCAAACGCAAACAATGGAGAGAAAACTTTTAAGCCTTTGTTCGGTTTGGAATTCCAAACCCAGAGTTTTGGATAAAGTAACTTTTCTATTTTTTCTCTCTCTAACTTTTCAATCATTACTTTCATTTTTCACTCTATCTCTCTCTACTTTTTACCTCTCTCCACAATCATTACTCTCATTTCTCTCTCTACCTTTATTCAAAAACACAACTCAAAACCCACAACCGAACAAAGTAACTTTCCCTTCTTTTTTACGGTATTTCTTTATATGTATAATAATAATTCCGCAAGTTATAAGCAGATTGAAATGAGAGTGAGATTTGTTTTCTCATCGTTTATCGTTTTCGGTTTTTTTCAACCCCACGTGTATTATAGTATCTCGGGAAAACGTGTAATTATGAATTAGGGATGTGGATGGGTCGGGTCGTATGAGTAAAATGAATATTTGTAACAAAACTATTCTTTGCGGAATGTCAGTTTTGTTAACCCGCAACCAAACCACCAATCTTCAAAACCAACGGGTTGATTGCATTTTTTTGACGATTTTTGACCCGCGGGCTAGTCGGATTGAGGGTCAATTCGACTTTCTAACGATATTTGACTATGCGGGCTAGTCGGATTGAGAATAACGTCAGGTGTTTTTGGCCTCTTGTTGTATACAACCTATTCAGCTTAGGCCACATTCCACATTCCAAAATAAGTATTTAAAAAATAAGAACCTATTTTTAAGCTTAAAAATAATGGGTTTACGAAAATAAATTTTTTATTTTGATCAAGATCCATATTGCATATTTTTTTATTTTAGTAAGATTATTATTTTTAAGCTTGAAAATTATAAATAAGTATTTATTTTTTAAGAAGATAAGCCGGAACACCACCTTAAGCTCGTGAAAAAGACATTGTAATTAAATCATGATGTAAATTAAACGTCGTGGCATAAAATCTGTAATAATCTATCTACGTAGTCTATCTTCTTATGTGGTCCAAGGATGAAAGCTTTCTAGGTTTGTGGATCACCAACATTGTTTATATTTCAAGAAAAGCTACAAAAATAAGAAGAAGAAGAAGAATGAGATGGGTAGGTCTAAAGATGTGCTTATATTTTTTTGCTTAGATTTTTACAAAAAAAAATATAAGCACTGCCTGATGTGCTTAGATTTTTACTGATGATTTAGTTGCTTCAGTCATGCAAAACACTGGCTGGTGTGCTTAAATTTTAAATTTTTGGTTCTTACAATCTTATTTTTTTAGGTTTAAATTATAATGTAATGACAACAAAAAATCTGAAGCATTTTTTGAGATTTGTTAATGTCCAAGAACTTTTACGGGGCGACTTTTTCATATTGTGAATTTAAAGACACCACTATATTAACTCATAAGAAATAGATATCCAATGTTCACACTCGTTACCATCTGAACATTCACAATATGCGAGATCAATAATATGATGATAATAGCCATACGCGCGGTGCATGGATTGGATTACAAACCTTATTTATTAGAGATTGCCCATATGCATATTATATACACTATTTTGCCAATAGTTGTAAAATACCAACAATACATGATACGTATCCTACAAGTTGTATCATCTCATTCCGAGAACGATACGTATCCCACCCTGTATCATTTTTGTATAAAAATTACACTATATGACTGCGTATCCTATAATTTATACGCTTATCCTAATTCAATACGTATCGTCTGATTTTTTTGTTGAGAAAAAGTCAGACCTTATTTCAAAAGGCGGAACTTCGAATGCATTAATCTAAGCCGTTTGATTTAATTATGAAATCTTTCAAACCATTTGATAGACATTCAACCTCAATATATGGCTTGTATAAAAGAAAGAACCATACCTTAATTGTTTTTGCTTGACTTTTCTTTCCCTAACAAAGGGTACAGAAAACCTTAAAGTAATATGTCCCAATTGAGATACTTGAAATTTTGCATCTTAATTTTTTTAAAATATAAGCATAATTTGTTAGTGGTATTAGGCGTAAACACATGATTTTTGAGCTTGAAATTACCTTCTTTTTCCTAAAGTTATTTTTTTTGGAAACTGGAACGGCTTCTCAATAATCTACAAAAAATTATCATAAAACTAACAAACGCAAAAAAATTACATAAAGAAAATAAAAAAGTCCCCAAAGCCCTAAAATTGCTTAGCGAAACCTAGCCTGAATAATTTTGATTTTTAAACTCAGGTAATCAAAAAGAAAAATCGAACGCCCTGTAGGGATGGGTAGGTGAATGAGATGGATTACTGAGGAACTCCATTTAATTTTTTCGTTATAACTAAGTGCAGCCTAAAATATGAAAGTATTTTAAATTTCCGACGAATTTTCCGGTGTTGGCAAATTTTTCAGCGAACTTCCCTTGAGCAGCGTGTGACGATATTTTCGGGCACCTAATTTTTTTCTTCATGAGATTAAGTTCTTTTCGCTAGTGGTGGAAATGGTGAATTTTGCACCTCCGCCTATTGTAGATCCCATTATGCATTTTATTGTTTAATTTGAACCGTTCATCTTGTAGAACCCATAGTATAATATATTAATGCAAAAAAATCAACTGAATTGGATATCGATAGATCAATCAAAAGTTGAATTTTTAGTTTATAATAAAATTGACGGACTGATGCTGTCAAGTTAAATTGTTCATGTTTTAAAAACCAAAATTTAAATCTTGATAAACCTATCGATGTCCGGTATAGCTAATTTTTTAAATAAGAATACTACTCTTCAAATCCTACAAGATAGACGGTTCAAATCGACAATTAAGACACAATGGGCCCAAAAAGATGGTGGTGGAAAGCCCATAATTTCCACCGCCGGTTGGAGGAACTTTGGCCCCGTTCCAGTTTTGCTTCATTTTCTAAAAGTACTTTTTCTTTAATTTTTAAACTCAAATATAATGAAAATGAAAAATAATTTTTTAATTTTTTTTTGCACCGTATAAAAGATCTCAATGAAATCTATCAAATAAGATCCATATTGCTAGGAAAATTATTTACGTAAACACATAATTTTTGGGTTTGAATTTACCTTCATTTTCTAAAAGTTACTTTTTTGAGAAACCGGAACGCCTCCTTAAATCTCCTTTTTCATATATGATGGACGGTCTCGATTGGCCAATCAAAATCTCGCCGACGTCCCATGCATCTGCAGTGAGGTATTTCTACAGCCGTGTCGTACCCAGCACCAACCCACCCCCTGGCCGCGGTCCCCTCCCCTCCTGTACTCTATAATTTTCCAACACAAATAAAACAAAACGGAGAATCCCGCAGCAGGTGAAGTAAACGATGCGAGAGAGAGAGAGAGAGAAATATCCACACACACCCAAACACAAATATACAACAGTTGGGTCCTCGCTTGTACTGTCAAATCTCTCGACCCATTATACGCTTCTCTATCTGTGTTTGTAATTTCAGGGCCTTCTCTCAATTCCCACCAGACTCGGAGATTTGATTCCACAGCCGACCTTTCCCGTACTTTCTCGGGAAAATTGCTTTTTTTGTTTTCCTTCCGGCAAATATGTTCCAGGTAAGCAGAGAGAAAATTCCTAGTAAATGCGTTGATGGGTATATCTTGATTTATCGTTTGGAAGCTTATTTATTTTCTCTTTTTAGAATTCCGCTGCGTTTTCTTCAATGGGTCTGGTTGTCCATATCTATTTCTATGTTCTGTTCTGTGTATTCTGTTTTACTATCACTTACCTTTCAAAGAACACTTTTTTTTTCCCCCCCAAGGAACACGGCTTTTGTTTTCCCACTTTTTGAGAATCAGATCTTTATCTCCCCTCCTACCGCTTGATGCAATTGTCTCTATCTGGTCTCAGCTGCTCTCTTTAAATCCAGTTGGGTTTAACCCATTGGATTAATTTGCAAGAAAATAAATTGGGCTTTGTCTGTGAATTTCTCAAAAAAAATTCTGAGATTCGAAACTCATTACCTGAGCTTTTGGTTAGTTTTTTGGAGAACACTAGGTAAAAGATTTTCCCTTTATGGTAAAAGGAGCCTCCTTTTTCTGCAAGTCATGTCTATTCTATCATTAGTGGTATCTGTAAAAGTCTAATGGAAGCTGTGATTTCTTCTTCACTCATTGTGTGTTACTTATGCCTTTGCAAAATTCTTCAGTGATTCCATGGCCTTTTATGCTGGCGGCGCCAAGAATTTCATCCGAAGGGTTCAATGATGAGTTGGATTACATCAATCTAACATCCATTGATGAGTTTTTACTAATAAAAAGGGTTTTCATTTAACTAAATTCAATTTTTGCTTCTACTAATAAAGAACCAAAGCCTACTTTTGAAATTGTTTCTGTTTTAGACTGGTTTTGAAGTGATATGTAAAAAGATTAAGACTTTGGCGAAGAAGAAGGTTAGATAGACTAAAAAAAACCCTATATTTACATTCTACCCCACTGATGGTTCACATAAAAATTCCAAACCCATAACTTTCAAGTATCATACGCATCTACTTAACTCTTTTTTTTTCTTCAAACTTATGGGATCAGCTGCCCTAGAATCTTACTCCTAGTTCCCGGCCTTTGGTTGCGTTTGATTGTGCATTTTGAAGTAAGGAGGGATAGATTACTGGGTATTTGCTAGAAAACAAGAAAAAGTGATGTTATTTGTTTTGCTTATGATGTTATCTTAATCTTTTTCGGTGTACTACAATTGGGTTTCTTTGTTGATAACTTACTGGACTTATGTGTGCTGGCACAGGATTGAAGTGGTGTTAGATGAACAAAGGTGTAAGTGCAATGGAAGGTGACATGTTTTCTGATATTGGTCGTGGAATCCAAGTAGACGGCAAATTATTAGAGACATTTCAGCAGAGCTTTGGGCAAGCACAAAACCTTTTGGACCAGAACAGGTTGCTAATCCATGAGATTAACCAGAACCATGAATCTAAGATCCCTGATAATTTATCTCGAAATCCCGGTCTAATTAGAGAGCTTAACAACAACATTAGGAGGGTGGTCGATATATATGCAGACCTATCAACCTCGTTTGCCAATTCTGTTGAAGCTTCGTCTGAAGTGGAATCAGCTGGGACTACAAAATCAGACGGAAGAGGTGGCCAAAAGAGGATTAGATCTGGGTAACTAATGAAACCAGTTTTAATGATATATGATCCTTTTGTTGTTGACAAAGAGCATTTTCTTGTTCCACGTTTCTAGTTTTAGTTTCTGAAGTTTGCCTTTAATTACGCCTTTAATCTCCATATTTTGCTACAGAAATAACAGTTCAATATAGCTACCACCATTGTAATTCTCTTCAAACTGTATCTCAATGAAATCAAGCATGTCTTTGTTGACCATTGTTCTGTTTTGAAGTCTTATGTTAGTTTCCTACTGAATTAGTCTCATGTTGAGCACTTAAAAACTGGTGTTTGGTAAATGCTCTGATGATAAAGTTGCTTTTTGGTGATCCCAAGTTTGATTACGGAAAATCACTTGGAGCTTTTTAACTTCCCATCATCGTCCCATCCTTTGAGTTTTATCAGAAGTCTTGAATCTGAATTGGGTCTAGTTAGCCACTCGGGACTAGCCCAGTGGTGAGACCTCGGCCTCCCATGTCCCATCCTTTGAGTTTTATTGGGTCCTGTTAGCCACTCAGAGCTAGCCCAGTGGTGAGAGCTCGGCCTCCCATCCTTTGAGTTCTATGAGAAGTCTTGAATCTGAATTGGGTCTTGTTAGCCACTTGGGGGTAGCCCGAGTGGTGAGAGCTCAGCCTTCCTTGAGGATGAGGTATTGAGTTGGAAGCTTCCTACATGCAAGGATGCTTCCAAGTTCCCTATTATGGGGCGCTACAAGTTCCCTATTGCGGGACTCATGCTTTGCGTCCCATTCAGGATATTGGGGTGATCCCGTAGGCTAGCATAGGTTGTAACGATTGTCAAAAAGAACGGGTTCATTTCTTAATCGTGTTGCATCATCCATCTGTTTTTCAAATTTCTTTCTCTGATTTTGAATGAAACTTTTCAACAACCCTCCTTATTCTATTACTATGTTTGCCTAAACATATTCCTTCCACTGTCTTTACTCTTTACCTTTAAGGAATGGCTGGTAATATACTGCTTTTTATATAACCTTTACTTGAACCCAAAAAGAGTAGAAAGCACCACCACAGTAGTAGAATCTCATATAGTGGATGATTAGACTTTGACCACTGATTTGTCCCCAACTTGTAGTATTTTTTAATTTTATTTAGCAGACAAAAGCATTTGAGATTTTTTTTTTTGTTGTTGAGGAAAATGGAGTTTGGGAGGTTTATGATAATGTCAAGTGAAGGGCCCAGTGAACCTTTCCTGCAGTGGTATCATCCTCTTTTATTTTTTGATCCTCTCGTGTCCGTTACTTTTACAACCTTAGCGTAAATTATACTTCCACACGGTTTGAATGATTTCAGCTGCTCTCTCTCATGACTTCATTGTTTTGTTTCTTTGGAGTTGAGTGGATGGGAAGACCTGCGCATGGTTGCTGTAAATACGTAGATTAAGTGTTGGTGATATGGCTATTGATTATATAGACTAAGATCCACTCACATTCAGATGAAGATCTAACAAATGCAAGTTAACCAGTGATACATGGCGTTGGCCTTTCTCCCCGTCGAATTATCCGTACCCGAATCTCCTGTATGGCCGTCTCCTGTTCCGGTGTATTTTTAGTCATTGGATAGTTTGAGAATCTGAAGGAATAAAAATATGCTTACTTGATCCAAAGGCCGGAAATACACTGGAATAGGGATACAAAGAGATGGGTACGGATAATTAGAATTCAATCACATTTGGAATAGGGATACAAAGAGATGGGTACGGAGAATTACATTTCAATCACAGTCACAAATCAGTATCGTCACATTGGTCTAATAATCTAAGGTCAATGGTAAATACACCAATTAAAATGTGGAGGGTCACAATGGAAAGAGATGGGCATTGTACAAGGGTAAAGAACACCAGTCTTCCCAAAATAGATGAACATGCAACCAACAAAAAAAATATTAACTTCAAGTACCCCTTATTCATTGACATTCACAATTTCATTGAAGCTGCTGCTCAGCTTTCTCCATCAACATTGCAAAACACTCTTTCCAGTCTGAAACCTTCTCTTCACCATTAACCACCTGTTTATCACGCAAGGAGAAGTTTCGATGATTCAGCCGCCAAATAGATAAAAACCACAGACAATATTAGAATCAAATCAATAGCAGGCAAAATGGGATAGTAAGTCTTTGGGGTTATATCGTAGTTATGATATTTGAGATAACTTCTATTACTTTCACTTAGTCCATATTTGTTTTGTCCGGTCCAAAATCCATGGTCAGCCAAACACCCCTGATACACAAAAACCTAAGAAAAATCCTTTAAAAATTTCATAGACAATTGTTATGTGTCCAGCGTCCATAACTCAACGAAGAAAATAGATCAACACGCTTTCTTCAAAAACAGCAGAATGAATGAAATTGTGCTCTGCTTAAACTAAATTCATAGGAGTCACTATAATGCTTCCCTGGAATTGTTTTGACCAACCTCAAATACTAGTCCTCTTTTTGGGACAGCATCAAGCGCTTCCATGCATATGAAGGCAGCGTCCTCCTTGCTAAGACGTCCCTGTGCTGTGCTACCCTGCCATGAAGAATGTGAAACTAATTACAAGTCTACAAGGCATTCTAAAGGGATGCAAATGTGGCCTTGGATAAGATTCTGTGTAGTTTTAATTTTGTGGTCCTTTAGCATAATTTCAATTTTGAGAAAGCAGAAGGATGATTGCAACTGTTTCCATTCAAACTTTTTTCCAAGCAATGTAATTAATAGCTGCAGCAGCCATAGCAAATGGTTCATTCCCATGCTAATGAACAGTACCTGTTTAAAACTAAAACCTTGCTTCCCGCCAGGAGTATTCTGCAACGAGCCAGCTCTGATAACAGTGTAAGGAATTCCTGAAGCCATTACAATTGATTCATCTTGCTCTGCCAGTTTTCTTGCTTTACTATTCATAATTGCTTGAATGCCACCAGTACCTCTATAGACAGATAACTGCAATCTTATTAATTCACCATATCAAGCAGACATATCATGGAACAGTGTGGTTACGCGTGCATAAGAAAGAGGGGAAGTACCTGGGATAATACGATCACATGTTCTACTCCTTTTAGACTCTCAACTTGGGATAAGAAACCTTCCTAGAGAAAAAGACATTAGATCAACACGAGTCCATTATTTTACATCCCCGTGCAAATATGCGAACCTGAAGCAGCAGCAATGCCAAAAGGGGTAAAACAATGATGACGTAGCAGGGAAAGAACCCATCAGCAGAAAGGCAAGTGGGGATATAATGGATGAATTGCAGTTGACTATAACATTGATAAAGGTGAAAGGAAGGTATGGTAAAAGACATGAGGCTGAGGTATGCATACATTTGGGCATATTATTGCACGAACACCTCTTAGAGCCTTCTTCTGGAATGACCTGTCATTTGTATCTCCGGCCATTGGCTTTCAATACAACAGAAACACCATGTAAAAATTCATATTCTCAGCAACGCATGAACTACAAAAGGCACAATGCAAAACAATTACCAAAAAAGAGTATACACTAGTCATGTTAGTTTGAAGGTTGCCAACCTACTCACCTCAACATAACTTCCGAAAGCTTCAACAGCAGATCGTTTATCCTTCACCAGTGCTTTAACCCGAGTTCGTTTGACAATTAACGACAATATTATCATCTGCAGAAGTTAGCATGCATGTACAATAAGGAAGCAAAGCAATATTCTATTCAAGCAATAGCAGTTGTGAAACTAGGAAGAACGGGAAATGATGATATAAATGAGATACGATGTGGTAGCCTTGTCATTACCATTTTACTCCTTCAATCTTACAGGATCAAAAAGGATTCAGAATTTTTTTTATTTTTTTCTTCATACATGGGCTGCAAAAATACATATGAGTGATGCTATACGTACAGACCAAATATATACCGAAATCGTACCGAAGGCGCCGGCCGGCCGTCTCCGGCCACCGGACGGCCGATCCGAGCCGTCCAAAATTTTTTTAAAAAAAAAAACGATCAAGCGCCCTACACACCTCGGATGCCGTTGATTCTCGCGTGGGGGCCCTCGGTTTTTTTTAAAAAATTTTTGGACGGCTCGGATCGGCCGTCCGGTGGCCGGAGACGGCCGGCCGGGGCCGTCGGTACGATTTCGGTATACATTGGTCGGTATACATATCTTTATCGAATACATAAAGCACAAACTTGGGAATTTGTGCGTAACACACCTGGCCAATGTCATTATCTCCATCAGTTACTAGAACCGCATCCCTAACTTCATCTTTTTCTGTGCCTCAAAAGCAAAGGAAAATGCTTTCTAAAAGCCTCAAACCAATATATGGATGTAACAACAATATGTAAATTCATAAGTTGCTATACCAGACTACCTGAAAATTTATCATCTTCTTCCAAAACAGACCCATCTTTTGGGAGGCGATCAGGTGCCCCATACCATTTCCTTAACTTTGGCCCTCCTACAAATGTAACCTTCATAAGCCAATATATCAATACTGCAACTAGTTTGGCTCATCAGTTTACTAAAGATGACTAGCATATAAAGTAATAAACTATAAATGCTCATTGAGTTTCAGAGCAATTGGAATTCGGGAATATATTTCTGATTCTAGAGTGAATGATTCGACACTTTCTCTCATGTAGAAGTTTGGAAATCAAATGTATGGTGAGACCAAGACAGTTAGAGTCAAAATGATATCGAAAGATATTCACAATATTCCACAAAGCATCACCATTTAACAGAGTTTGTAGCGAATTTCCCCCAAAAGGGATCGATTGGTTGCTTCCCCTTTCCATTCTTAAGAGCAAGTCCAATGGAGCTGTAACCTGCAAAACAACCTTCCAAAACCAAAGTTTGGCCACTATCCGCTTTTTGGGTGCTCCCAAGGTTTTAAGCCGCGGTATTGGAAAACGTGACGGTATCGGCGAAACGATCATATATCGGCCGATATCAGACAGTATTGGCCGCGATACATAGGTAAATAATGGTATCGTAGATTTTTTACGTACCATGGTCCAATGCATGTTGGACCCTTGGACTTGATTTTTAGGAAGGAAACTCAAGAAATGACTTCTTTTTTTGCATTGGAGGGAGGCTGCTGACGACCCTTTATTAGTAGTACCTTTGGAAAGATCATTTGGCCAGATTACAAAGATGAACCACAATATCTACTCAGAAAAACCAATTATAAATACGTAGTAACAAAAGATTAGAAAGAATAACTAGTCAAAAGTGCACAGAAGGGTAAAAGGGCAACAACCTTCAATGTAGTCAAGAATTTGGTCGACGAAGCTGGGTTTGTTCTTGGATGAGAAACAGGTGAGAGAACGCTTTCTGAAATTGAACGTGACCGAGGCATTGTTATTACCATCGCCTCGTGAATTACGAGGCGTATAGTAGCCGGAGTTGTAGAGAGAGAAGCTTGAAGAAAGAGAACCGGCCGCCATTGACCGAATTCAGCCTCCCTTCGGTAACCCGCGCTTCTTTTCTGCCGTTTCCGGTTATCCAACCGTTTGTAAGCCTTCGGATAGCGCTGAGATTTAGACCCTTTTGCCCTCTCTTCTTTTTATGGATCAAGTTGGCCCATATGAGTGGAGTATAGATTGAGGAATCAAGAATTCCCTCGCGTGATGCAAAACGGGATCCAACATGGATTCACAATCTTATTTTATATGGAATAATATGAACCGTCTATTTAGTAGGTCTTGATAAATTTAAGTTTTATGCAGAAATTCAAGTTGATCAGTCATCTGTAATACCATATTTGACTGGAAGACTATTTTCCTTGACAAATAAGATCCGCTCAAACGAATATTGTTGACCAACAAACTTGGTTTTTTGTGAGCACGTCAAAAAAGTTGAGACTTATAAATGAACAATTTGGATCATCAAATTAATGCGTGATCAAACCCATTTTATTCCTCAATTTACCCTCCATTCGTAAATTAAGACCTGTTTGGTCTATTTTGAAGCGTGGTATATTGGGCACTGGACCAATTTGATCCATTTTTTTAGTATGTTGTGATTGAAAAAATTAAGTGAAGGTTGGAGTGGTGGCACCCCTAGGACACACTTCGATGGTCTAACATCTCAAAACTCCCAACCCATGGTATCTCTTATGAAAACAATCGCCATTACATGGTAACCCAAATTGGACACTTTTGCCTTGAAATAGAAATACACTCCAAAACAAATACTCTTGCGGCGAGAGGGTGTCGTTCTTGTACTTGAGAATATATCTCTCTGTCGTGGCTTCTATCTCTCCTCAAGGGGAAAAGCATCCGTTCCCCATTTGATGTTTTTCTTGTTTTCTTATAAAATCGCGATCCTATGATTTTGACCCCCCAAAAAATACCAAAATCGTTTAGGAAACAATGCAAACACTAAGCAAATGTGGGGGTGGAGGTGGAGCTAGCCGTTTCCTCTTCAGGGGATTAAAGAGCAAGTAATCGTTATGAAAACACTAGGTGGCACAGCATAATACCAACCCGTTGCTACACGATCCTCCACGCTAAGGGGGTGTTTGGGAGGCCTGGTATTGCATTTTCCAATTCCTATTTTTGGATTTTGGGTGTTTGGTAGGAAGAGGGAAAATGGATTTTGTGTAAAATGGATTTTCCAATTTTGTGTTTCTAAAACAAAACAGACAATCTGGTTTTAGGAGCTTTTCCCATTCTCCTTTTCCCATTTTTGCTTACCAGTTGCACCAAAAGACCCCTTTACCCTCTCCTTTTGTCAATAATCCGCCGGAAGTATGATGGAAATGAAATCGACGACAGAATTTTCAAACTCCATGAAGCCGACGATGGCAAAATCGAACTCGATGGTGGCATAAACGAACAACTCGACGACTGTGGCAGCAACAAAAAATCGTTGGAATGGGTTTGTGGGTTTCTTTCGTCATTTTCAATATTTGGTGTGTTGGCAAAATAGATGGGTTCTCTGATGTGTAGAGAGAGGGAGGGGAGGGGAGGTCTTTGATTTCTGCCTTGGTTACTGAAAGAAGAGAAGTGGAGGTGTAGGTGAAGGAATTGCTGCGGTGGATTTTGGGCATGAACGAGGGGGGTCTGGTTTTGTTGAGAAAGAGAGAGAGAGAGAGAGAGAGAGAAAAGAAAGAAAGAGTAAAGTTGAATGGTTGATCTCAGCCGAATATTTTGATTTGACCGTTGCCCCCTTTTTTTTGTGATTAAAACATTATTTTTAAATATTATACACCATTATTAATAATCAGGGGCAACATAGTAAAAAACCAATCTATAATTCATTTTCATTCTATATCTCCCAAACATTACTCCTGCTGCAAAATACACATATCATCCAAATACTCTAACAAATACAAAATACATTTTGATCATAATCCCAAAAGCCAAAAAGACAAAAAGTGAAAAATGAAAAGTCAAAAAGTAGGCTCCCAAACACCCCCTAAGACTCGGATAGGCTCTTGCTGTTGTTGACATCTTCTTGTTGGACTTGATTGACATCGGATAGATCAAATGGCATCCCGTGTTAAAGGGTTCGCCTCCGCTTCAGTTTCTTCCCTCCAGTCTACTGTCCAGTTTGCAATTTGTGGGCCCATTTCGGGCTCACGTCAATAATCGGAACCGTTCATCATGTAGAACTCGTTGAGACGAGCCACCCTACCAAAAATCACGTCCATCGGATTTGTATTGATACCTGTTCGAAACACATTTATTTGATAGAAATGGTGTTGGGCACACTAGATAGGAACCCGCCCAACACCATTTTTATCAAATAAATGTGTTTCGAACAGGTATCAATACAAATCCGATGGACGTGATTTTTGGTATGGTGGCTCCTTCAACGAATTCTATGATGAACGGTTCCGACATTGATGTAGACTGGAGGGAAGAAAACTGGAGCGGAGGCGCCTCCTTAAAGGGTTCGCCTCCGCTCCAGTTTCTTCCCTCCAGTCTACTGTCCAGTTTGCAATTTGTGGGCCCATTTTGGGCTCACGTCAATAATTGGAACCGTTCATCATGTAGAACTTGTTGAGACGAGCCACCGTACCAAAAATCACGTCCATCGGATTTGTATTGATACCTGTTCGAAACACATTTATTTGATAGAAATGGTGTTGGGCACACTAGATAGGAACCCGCCCAACACCATTTTTATCAAATAAATGTGTTTCGAACAGGTATCAATACAAATCCGATGGACGTGATTTTTGGTAGGGTGGCTCGTCTCAACGAGTTTTATTTAAGGTCGTATGTTCTCCACGTGGACATACGTAATAAATTAATCACATTTGACAATCACATCATGTGTTATGGATCAAGACTCTTTCTCTCTCTCTTTCTCTCTGTGCTTCCAGTAACGAGGCTGAAAGGGAGGAAGAGGAACAGATCATAAAACTCAACTGAATCAAGGAAAACGTTGGAGAGGTATCAGCACTGATCAAATGGCATCCCGGCTTTCAAGTAGCACAGTTGACACCCAGATTTCAGCTTCCTCTGAGCCCTTTGAAATTCCCAAAATTACAAAGGTTTTGCTGTCAATTTCTTTTTATCCTAAACTCGTGACATCGTACTGTTTTTTTTCCTTAGTTTTGCAACTTGTTAGTAGCTAGACAAGATCTATGTTATTTGTGGATGTTCAATTTGTGGTGAAACAGAAAAAAGAAGAAATGGGTAACAAACTGAATGTCTATTTCGGTAACTGAGACGAAAATGAATAGGCATTTCTGGGAAAAAAAAAGAAGAAGTCTGGTTCTGTTCTTTTTCTCTGTTTGGTTTGCTCATATTTTTCAAATTAAGTTCCTTTCCCTTTCATTTTCCATCCTCTTAAAGATTTCTCTGCTTGTCTACAAGATTATATGAACATATGTAAGTATGCTCGTTCCTGTGGAGTATTATGTTTGCCCTTTTCCTCTTGACCTGTGCGGCTAATCAGTGATTAGTCGCACAGTTCAGTTTTCACTTCCTCTGAGCCCTTCGGAAATGTCAAAAGTTTGCAAAGGTTTTACTACCTTTTTCTAATAATCCACAACTGTTAGATATTTGGGAAACAACTTCAAGTGGTACAATCACTCCCAGGTCATTACCTAATCAAATTCGACATTTCTTACTACAAAAATGAAAGTTCTGTAGGTTAATTTCCTGTATTTATGAGAGGGAAAGGTGACTTTAAATTAGTTTTTATTTTTCTTGCGGCTGTTCAAAAATGGAAGTTCTGTAGGTTCTGTACTAATGGGTGGAGAAGCTGACTTTTCATTAGTGGGTGTTTTAAACACTGCAGTTCAAGATCGGCCTATGTCAGTTAACAGTTACTTCAAACAAGAACGATAACGTGGCTCATGCTCAAAAATTAATCAAAGCTGCTGCCAAGCAAGGTGCAAGCCTTGTTATGTTACCTGTGAGTTGACAACTATTCATTTCACATTTTTTTTTCCAGTACAAAATGTGGCAATGGTGAAAACCACTGGTTATTTGGATTTTAAAAAATTTACTTCGCAACTTAGTATTTCTATGACTCATGTTGGTTTTGCTTGTTACTGACAGGAAACGTGGAACTGTCCTTATTCAACAGATTACTTTGAAGAATTTGCTGAGGATTTTGATGATAAGGATGGCTCTCTGTCGTTTGCTATGTTATCTGAAGTTGCTCTTGGCAACGGGATTACAATTATTGGTGGATCTATGCCAGAAAGGAGAAAAAATCAGTTGCATAACACCTGCTGCGTTTTTGGACCTGATGGAAACCTCAAGGCCAAGCATAGTAAAGTATGTACACAAGAATTTGAGAAGATAAATAAAAGGATATAAACATTGTAGAAACTAAATCAAGAATTGTGGCGTCGTACAGATGCACCTGTTTGATATTAACCTTCCAGGAGATATTTCATTTAAGGAGTCAGACACCTTCACAGCAGGAGATCAACCTACCATTGTCGACACAGGTATGCATCGATTTCATAGGCAAGTAAATTTGCTCAAGCACTTAAGATCATTTCTATGTAGTATTCCAAATTGAAAATGAAATTGTGATGTATTACATGGACATGGAGTCCTTTATACAAAGCATTTTATGTTGAAATTGATGTCGTAGCGGATGACATGGAGATATTTTGGTGGAGGTCATATATTTGTCTTACCACAGATAAGACTAGCTGATGGATTCAAGTTGTCGTACACCTTCTAAATGGATTGTCCTAATGCTTAAAGAAACAAGTAGTTTTGGTTTCATATTTAGTGGAGGTGGACTCTTGCTCTCTAGGAAGTGGAATTCTTCATTCGCGAAGTGTTCATCTCAAACTTTTGTTGCCAAATAATCCAAGTTATTCACATTGCAAAAACTTTCGGAGTTTGTCACAAGCCCAACTATTTGCCAAATTCAGAATTTTTTATATGCATTACTCCGGCATGCCTGCTATCGTGCTCTTCTCTTTTAACGAAAAAAGCTCCAAATATCTGAAAATTCAGTTTATGAGATAAGCATTCACAATGAAGTAACTGCAGAATACAAAAGCTTCAAGGGAACTTATCGTGCCAACAGCTTGCTGCAATGTTTATGGACATCTTGTTATTCGTATCATCCTCTCCACAAGCATATGACATTTGTTGATCGTAATTTTTTTTGTAACTTTCTGATTCAAATCCTGTTGGAAGTTCTTCAAGTGCGAAGGAACAGAACATTCTCCTACAAGCTTTTCTGGACATCACCCACTTGAACAATTTTCCTTACGCTTCTTTCAGATTTTAACAAGTCTATTTTGTACTTAGTTTTCTTTTGCATGCTCAAGTTCTGAAGTAATGGTTTATTACTTACATTTGAATGCAGATGTGGGTCGAATTGGAATTGGAATTTGCCATGACCTACGTTTCCCTGAACTTGCGATGCTATACCAAGCAAGAGGTATTCATTTTTTCCTGCATAGTTGTAGGGGAATTGTGGAATTCTGCAAGTGGTACTTTTATGAGTGCATCACTCAGATTTGGTGTGTATTTTACAAAACTAGGAGCACACTTGATATGCTATCCGGGGGCATTTAACATGAGTACGGGGGAATTGCTGTGGGAGCTGGAGCAAAGAGCAAGGCAAGTACGTTTATCTGTGAAAACCTTGTGTGAGCAACAAATTACTTAATGCATGAACATGCCATTGCCAGGGTCCACATCGTTACAACATAATACATTAAAGTTGAAGCTAAAATTTAGTTCTGGTTTGGGGCTATTCAAGTATTGAACTTGATATAACTCAATTTAGCTAACTGAGTTCTTTTATGTACTTGATGAAATAAGTTAGAGATTGGCAAGACCATAAGAGAATTTCTGTGCAAGTGACCAGAATAGAACAATGAAGTACTTTCTCTCTTTTTTTTTATTATTTGTTTGCGCAGAAATCTGCATGAAATGAGAGAGCAGCTCCATAGCACCATCAAGTTGAAGTCTAAAATGCATATAGATAAGAAATCAGAAAATATTAATTACCTTTGTTCGGTTAACCATTTAGTTTTAGTTTTAGTTTTGTTTTCAATCATTATTCTATTTCTTTCTCCAATCATTACCCTATTTTTTCAATTATTAATTTCTCATCTCTCTCTATCTCTCTCCAATCATTACCCATATTTTCAATCATTACTCTATTTCTCTCTCTACCCACTACCAAAACTAAACTAAACTAAACTCTCAACCAAACACAACCAGTCGTTGTAATTTGTGATCAACTTGAATGTTAGGGCATTGGTCTGTATCTTGTGGTCATCTGGTCTTTAGTTCCTCAAAATTTTCTGATCCGTATTTGTAGTTTCACCTTTCTAGTATTGTCAAATGAGAAGACTTCGGAGTGTCTTATTTTTATCTGCTAATCTCTATGTACTAATTTTTCACTTCCAAAATCCAGGGCAGCTGATAACCAGGTACTTCTATGCTCTTGTTTTCGCGTATAAAGTTTTTCACAGCTCAAAAGCAGAATTCAGCGTAGATTTGTGTTGTGATGGTAGTTGTACGTTGCTACTTGCTCACCATCTCGAGAATCCGTTGGTAGCTACATGATATGGGGACATTCTACTGTTGTTGGACCGGTAACAAAAATTGAACTTTAGTTATTCCACTCTAACTATTAGAACTTAACAACACAAGCAAAACATTTGGATCACAAATTATGGTTCTCTTTTTTGACTGAGCAGTCTAGCAAAATAGTAGCCACCTCGGGGCACGAAGAGACAATAGTGATTGCCGAGGTTGATTATTCCAAAATTCGACAGCTAAGGTGATTACCTATTTCTGTAGCAGTGGATATGTATACAAGAAACTGCTTCCATTTCTTGATAGAAGTTCCATGCACTTACAGGGAGGCTCTGCCACTAGAGAAACAAAGGAGGGGAGATGTGTACCGGTTAGTTGATGTGCATCAGCAGAAGCCTTGGAAGTACAAGAATTTTGATACTTACGAATGTGTCGAAGGTTGGCTGGTTTAAAGTTCGAGCTGAGCTCAAGAAGCTTTATCTTCCGTTATTGTACAAGATCGAGTCGAGCTCAGAAAATAAACGAGTTTGAACATGTCTATCAGCTCATCTTGTTTCATAACAAGATCGACTCGAATGAACAAGCCGAACTCAAGCAGCCGCGATTCGTTTCGCTACCCCCATTAATTCCTAAAAATGTGAACCAGTTCTCTAGAAGGCCTGATTTAGCAGTATTTTCTGATCCTGGCCTCGTGACCGAATTGGTGCTTTTAGCATGCAGATTCGTTTTTCCTCCAGTGTCGTATTTTTCCTATGTTTCCAGTGCAGATGGAGTGAAGCTCAAGTGGGCTGAAGCCCAATATAAACAAGCTTATTCCTCATGGCATTTCCTCTGTGGCCCAGTAAAATCAACGTACCAAAGTTGAGTCATTTGACCCAACTAATCAATCACCATGTTTGGCCCAACTTGTCTCTCGCGCAGGCCCTTGGACATTCCGTTTTGCACAGATCCAAACACAGCCTTCTCGCAAGGGCCGAGTCTTACAGCTCAGTGGGGCACCATACCATGGGCCTCCCACCCCTTACGAGACGAACGTATGCGAACGTAATTGATCTATTTATCACAAGACGCATATAATGTCTAGACGCATGATGCACTAGAGATGATCTCATGCCAAGTGTTTCTTTATATAACTGGATATTTGGGATAGTTCATGTACATCTCGATTAAATGTTTTTCGGTAGCCAAATGTCTTAGTCAGCTTTCGCACCTTGTCTAAACTCGAGATTATAAAATTAATGACTGAGCAAACTTTTATTGGGAAAAAAAAAAAAAAGATTTCAAGTGAATTTTAGCAAACGGTTGAGTCCCAAACTTACAGTGAAAAATTTCTATCTGTACTCGTAGCCAAGACAGTGAAACAAAAGGTGACCGAAACTAACGACTTGATTTTTCTACGCATTTCGCAATTAATCTTTTTGGTAATGCAGGGTGCTCAGCTTAAATAGGGTGATTCATTAAATTGGATATCAATATCAGTTGGAGGCCAATGAGAGCAAGGCTGGCACAAAAATATCATAATGTTTATGATGAAAAATGATGGCAGTACGAGCAATGATGTCGAACCACTAATCATGGCGGCAAGATTCTATGTGCCTACAACTCCCGGTGCCGAGGAGTTTTCTGGCCGTTGAATTTATAAAACATAAAAAAAAAATACACAATCCAAGGGCCGAAAACCCCCTGGGCACAGACAGGGGTTTTCGGGACAAGAGATCCAATCACCTAATCATGAGTCTAACGAATATTTTATCGTTATCAAGTTTTACCAAATTGTGCATAGGTCGGATCTTAAATGGAAACAATATAGTATATGACTCTCCTAATTTTTGTAGTCTATTTCTCGATTTGAATCAGACCACACATTAATTTTTCTGTGCACTTTTCAAGCCATTAAAAATTTTCCGATGCTCTTTTCTTCGCACTTTTTTTTTTGTGTAACTATCTATTTCATACACCTAGGGGGCGGAACTACTGTGGGACCCCACCTACGTTTTCAAGTACTTTGAGTATTTTTTTGGTATGCAATTGTATTTGTATCTTTTAATCTACGGCCTAATCTAGGTTAAATTCAAATAATTTCACATCAACCCATGAAATCTTCTCAATTACTTTCATAAACAAGTAGCAAGTCCATGTGTATTTTTAGCTACTCAAAGGAAAAAACAAAATAGTAAATTTTTACATACTTATGCCTGCATTAGGTCAAAATGATGCATTAATTATATGTCCTGTGTTCGGTTCCATTTTCAATCCAAGATTTTTGAGTAAAAACCAGAAAACTTGTGATCGACAGTCAACAAATATTTTGGATGTGGGCCCCTGATCTCCTCCTACCGATCTGTTCCCAACCACACCAATTGTCTCTTTGTTGGCGCGTTCCGAATCAAAATCCTAGCTCCGCCTCGCCCGTCATCTCATCCCATCTCTTGTCATGTCTGACAATTAGAAAACCGCAAGTATCTATCAATAGGACTAGGCAGTAGGCACCACGAAGGGTGGAGAAGACCATGCAAGTCGTTAGTGGCGGGCCGGCTTTTCTTTTAGTAGTTGTTTTGAAACATCTTTTATAATCATGCTATAGCTAACTAGCCATGTGGTACCTCCAGCTTAGCTTAGGCTAACATCAAACTTTGCTGAAAACTATGGCGCAATCCCCCTTGCTAGTCGCTATCTCATTTAACCCCATTTCACATTTTTCCCCAGCCGCCCCAATACCTTTTTACTACTCCTAGTAAGTATACAGTAACCCATTTCTCTCTCTCCCAAGTGGGTGCGCATAGCAAAAGTACTTTGTTGCTCAACGCTAGGATTAACCTTGCTTTAGTTCGCCGCTGACGAGAGTTGAATCCTGAAAAATATGGGAAGTCGTAGATCGATCTCACAATCGTTCATATTGTGTCTCCATCTCCAAAATCAGATGATTGATCGAGAAAGATGAAGTTCGGAATCTGATAATATATACTTTGACTGCATCAGTGTTCGTTCGTAATGATTTTCAACAACTAACCTCTTGCGAATATCCAAATAGTTCAACTTTTGAGGATGACTACTCTTAAATCTTGATTCGGCCTTGTTCGTTTCACATTTTGTTTTTGTTTTGTTTTCTAATCATTATCTTATTTCTCTTTCTAATCATTACCCTATTTATCTAATTACTATTACTTTGTCATCTTTCTCTGTCTCTCTCTATTCATTACTCCAATCATTATCTTATTTCTCTCTCAATCCACTACCGAAACTAAAATACCCAAAAATGCAAAAAAACGAACACAGCCGCAGGTTTTTGGTCTAATTGGTGACCTGAAAATAATGGCTAACCAGTTCACATCAATTGTCTTATGGGCAACTGGAATTCAAATATGGGGTACGTAGGAAACTGATGAAATGGGTCTCTCAATGTGTACAGAAGAAAATGGGTTCAAAATAATGCACACCTCTCTTTTCCAAGATTAGGCAAAAAAGAAAAAGCTGCCACTTCTCATCTCATATATAGTTACGTCACAATCTCCTTGGGATCACCAAAAATGAAAAATTCTCTTCTTCGCTTTTTCTTTTTCTCACTCCCCAACAAAACCTCTGCTTTTGCTTTCAACAAAGCTGCCTTGCCCCCTCTCTCCCTCTCTTCTTTTTCATTTCCCACCGATGCCCAGAATGTCACCAGCATGTTCCAAGGCTATGTTGGTAAATTGTGGGGGGGAAAAGAGAAAGTGATTTTGGCACACCTGGCACCACTGCGTGCAAACGTGGCAAAGAATCTATGGGGCGATGAGGTTGAGAAAAGTTATTCCGTGCTCCTGGAGTCTCGAGGTCTTTTCCATCGCACGTCAGTGTATGCCTCGCCACGGAATGTGCGAACTCCGTGTGTGATGTAGGGTGCTCCAACTTTGTTGAATGTTTTAGGAACAATGATCAGACCCTGTTCGATTTAGATTTTGAAGGAGATTTTTAAAAGTATTGACAAATGAGTGAAGAGAGATATAGAGAAAATTTATTGAAAACGTGCACAGAATTTTGAAATTCAAAAATGAACAAGCACTGAATTATCTAATATGAGGTGGTGGGAGAGTTTTTGATTGAGAAAGAATAAGCTCGTCAAATTCAAAATAGGAAACTCTTCTCGAATTCAACATAAAATTCTCAATTCGTTCTTATTAAACAAACCGTGTGACAAGGCCAAAATTACCGTTCCCGTCACACATTTGTGCGGTTGATAAATTGCCGTCCAACTCACTCAATAAATTACCTGCATACAAGAACTAGACACGGCATGATGCCGACCAACACTCCTCCGATGTCAAAGTTTAGCCGATCTGTGAACTCCATGTGGTATTTACTATTTAGCGTAAGAGACCGAAAGTTCATTGGGGGGGGGGGGTATCTGTGAAAGAGGAGTCACACGTGTGCATGCGCGACAGGTCTGGGACATGTTGGGCAGGACGTCACGTGCGCTTCGATACTAAAGTCGCACTCGCGCACACGCTTGGCCTTCCCTTCCAACTCCGCCACCGTACGTCAAGTTGATGAGAGTCACATGCTTTCGCTGATCAAAGTGCTGGGGTGGGGGACCACATCCCCGGACACAGGAGATTTGTACAAATTGAGATATCGATAATGAAAAGTGATCAAATATACTCCAGCATTTTAGTCTCAATTTAGCAATTTATTCTTTTTGCAGAAATATTAATTGTCCCATTTTTAAACCAAAAAAAGGGGTTGTAGTTAATGAAAGCTTTATTTTACCCTTCTACTTTTAACTCAATAAATAGTACTGAATAAAGCTTTAAAAAGCAATGATATGAAGGGTAGAATGGAAAAAATGTGGTGATTAGATATGTAATGATTATGTTTTGTTATATAGTAATTGGAATCCCCAAAAGAAACTAAAAAATGGGGATGGAGGGAATAATAAATCAGTTATACTGTCGAGAGCGCAATGGGTTGTCAATAAGGCAAGAAGAAGTAGAAAAATAAAAATATTCGATATACTTTCAACACTTTACACGACAATTTAACAAGTAGGAAACCGTTTTTTTTTTTTTCCCCTCCATTAGTGACAGCCCATTGGGCTTTTATGTGGAGTAGCATATTTCATACAGCAGTGCTACTCTTAACGCACATTTATACCGCACGAGTATGGGCCAACTCCGGGTCGTACAATAATACCAAAAAATACTCATATAAATTTTAAAATAATCTTTTATGAGCCCTGTAAAAAATCAGCTCTAACGGATATCGATAAATATTTTCCTGGATTCGTCGGGACGAAACTGAGCAGTCGATGCATATTGGACTAACAATTAATAACACATTCTCCGTAGGTTCTCTGATTAATTAATAGTACATCAATTTTGTGAATTCATAGTTCAGCCAGACTAATCGTTTTGTCATTTTAATTGAACCAGTCACAGTTGAGAAGCCTACAGGGATTAACAATCTAATCGCCTGGTTGCAACAATTTAGTGTACGTCAAACATGGCCCCGAGTCCAATGGGCAAAGGCAATAGCAGTCCAATATTTCATCAAGTATAAAACTACGATGATATATTATAATCGAATTTTGGTCCATCGCGAGACGCCTACAGATCACTTCCCAGTATGTCCATCGGAAGACTCCTACGTAGATCACATCCTTTAGGTCCATCCGGACTCAAATATCTCTCGCTACACAACTCATACTTGTCCCGATTTTTATACTGAATTGTAGCTTTTGCAACCTGATTTTTTACCCTGACGATAATTTACGTAACCATGAAAATATAACGGTGGGTGAGTCCTATTTTGAATAATGTCAAACAAAGTTCTTGGGTGGCCCTGTCTTTACCAAACCATTCATAGTTAATGTCCTGTCCTGACCCCTTTGACATATGTTATTATTGGAAAAAAATTTAGCTGTTAGGGAGCTGTAGAGGTCAGAAATCGACTGATTGTATTGAAGCAGACATAAGTGATGAGGTTTGTTACAACCCTTATTAGATCCAAAGAACCTCGGGAGTTGACTGGTTCTGAGACTTAAGAATTTGTTCTGTCCTTAGATCTCATATTGAAAACCTCTCAGGTGCTATCAACACCATTAGAGTTCGTTCATTTGGAGTTTTGCTCCGGCTTTTAATTGGATTGATTCTCCGCCAGTGACCGATTGATGTGAATCTCAAGTTAATCGAGGTGCGTGTAAACTGGTTGAAAGATAAAACTGAGTTATAAATAAACTCTTGGATTCAAAGCTTGAACTATCATCACCAACTAACTACACTGTACAACACGTCATGCACCACGTGCGGGCGATAATTCGTTCTAAACGGCCTCTACCCCATCCATGAGCAAAATCATCAGAATAGGACAACTCAAAAATCAGGATATCTTTCCATTCCCAAAATAATTGCAATGGTCATCCCTGAGGTGAGAAATAGAAGAGGAAAGGGAGATTATCGACTAATCTTGAGACTCTAAAGTTAATGATCGGTTAAATTTTCAGTTACTGTGGATATTTTGTTGTCGACAGTACAAATTGATCATCTTGCGAGCTCGAGAGAGTAAATTCCTTATTTTGCTGTCATGTTCCCACTCTGTGACCCTGTGAATTTATCTCTCTTAGTTGGGGGATTCTACTTGTGGGCGTAAATTTTTGTAGGGTAGGGTGACACAGAGTGCACCCTTCGGTGAGGACAACAGAGAAAGAAGAGCCATTTGTTTGTGGTATAGGATATGAGTTAAATGGGATTGGGTCCTACAAAGGATTAGCCCAAATAACCAGATAATTGTTGCACCCTTGTAGGTATTTAATGCTATAACCTATCTGCCAGACATGTGTGCATGGTTGGTGCGTGACTTGCCTAGCTAAGGCTTGCCCACTATTTACAGCCTATGATGTTAACTTCTTGGCGGAGTGGCCGACTGGCCAAGTGAATATAAGAAAGCTAATAAGTACTGTTTGTCCTTTCTGAAATCACATGTTCGGATTCTATGAAGACTAAATATTCCAAACCTTAATGAGGGTCATTGACGGATTTGCTCGGTAATTAATTTCATAACCCCGGAATTAGTCGAGATTTGCACAAATTAGCCCTGACATTTGGTTATCAAAATAGTAGTAATGAAAAAGATGAAGGAGCATATGATGTGAACAATATTGATAGAGAACCCATTCGTGGTTTGATGGAATAGCTCGCGGAGGTAGCCAACATATAGAGACCCACACCCAAGTTTGTGATGCATTATTATGGGACAGAGAATTGATAGAGTTAGGGGTGGCCACCATCTGGAGAAAGCTACAAGCTCGAGTGTTTAATTAATTAAAGAGATGAGTCTTACGAAACAGGTCAGTCTCTCATAATACATCACCTTTAATTCAAAAAATAAGTACTTACCCCTGAATTATAAAGGTCACGACAATTTGTTACACAAATATTCAACCCGTTCCACTTTCCCTTCTTAAAAAATAAGTACCTATTTTCAATTTTCAAAGTTAAAAATAATAATGTATTTACGAAAATAATTTTTCAATTTTTTTTACATTGCTCGAATGATTTCATCGAGATCTATCAAACAAGATACATATTGCATATTTTTTAATTTCGATAAGCTTATTATTTTTAAGCTTGAAAATAGGTACTTATTTTGAAAACTAGAACGGGGCCGATTCTTTAACCAAAGAGAACTAATGAGAGTAAATCCACCCGAAATTTTGGCAAATTTCCTTCATCCTGATCAAATACTCATAGGACAATGAGAGGATATGCAAATAACAGATTTGAGTAATCCCACCAAAACTGCTCATAACGATTTACTATAATCCATCCAAATAGCAGAAATTCGCACAGCCTATCTGAATTTTTTATTCAATCTCATGTCTCACCTTAAGTCAGGTATTGTGCGTGCGTGATCAAGAGCGCGAGAGCAAAAATCGAAAATAGGAGCATAGAGTGAGAGGAGATCGAGGATACCCTATTGAAGAATTATGTGACGTAACCGCGCCCGTAGTGGTTCACAGATTCTAGCATACACACATACCAGCTGCATGATTACTCATAAAACCACCTCACCAAGCGCGCCAAAACTTTACAATTAAGGGGAAGATTATATCGATGATCAGAATGTGTTTCCTTTTTAGAGCTAATTAATAAGGAAATTGACTTCTACACTCTCCTTTTTATCTCATACATTCCTTTTTTTGTCTTTATTTGGTGTGAATTTACTCTATTGCCCCTTAATATGGGAAAAAAGTGAACTTATAAAAGGGTAAAAAGGTAAATTCACATGAATAAGAACAAAAAAAGGAATGTTCGTGGTAAAAAAGAAACTGTAAAAGTCAATTTCCATCAATAATTAGCAATGTGTTGAAAAATGGAATAGTCACCCCTTTGAGCTTAAGACCCATTAATGGGTAGGTGGCCTCTTACCCACTAATTACAATTGTTTCTCATCATTGTTTTAAAGTTCCCCACTCCACCAACCAAACAGAACGCTAACCAATAAACTGCAATCAAAAGTAAGATTCGCAACTTTTATTATCTATCAGTTCAAATTAATTTTTTCCCTTTTTTTTTTTGCCAATATTGTACAGTATACATCAGCAGGTGCTTAACATATATAACATGTTAGTCAACAGGAGATCCATAACCCTGAACCCCAAATTCGCCTCCTGTGGAGCTCGAACCTCCGCCTCTACTGTGGAGGGAAGGTGAGACAACCAACTTCACCAGGAAGGGTTTCTCAAATTAAGTTTTGCGAAAGGGCTTTTTTGATAACTTCGAGCCAGCGTTTTTATACCTCGACTAATTCCTAGTTCGTGAGGCTAACGATCAGATAAACGTTCAGTGAACTGATAACGCCAGAGAAGTATCGAACTTGAATGTTAAAAGGAAACAAATTCCGTCCTAGACCTTGACTACCGATCCAACCCGTTGGAGTTAAAGGGGCTAATCATTGAAATTATGGATTGAAACTAGACGGCAAAACCCAGCACGCAATAGTATGTCCTACTAAACAGGCATGCCTAAACTAATGAAATTGCGCATCATTGTCATGTACTTTGTATTTCATCACTTCAAATAATTTTTTTTAATTTTGTCAAATAAACTAATAAAATTTTATACTTATTTGTGTGTAACTAAAGTCCTTAGTGTCCTACTTTCGTTTGCGGCCGAATCCAAGGTGTTGGGCTTGTTACATACACAGTTTAAAATTGAGTGATTACTAAACAAATCAAACTTGAATAAATTAAGATTTTTTTTTAATCATTTTTTTTTTTTTTTAGATTAGCCGCCGAATTTGACTTGATAAGTTGATCGTACACTTGCGTACATACCTTATGGAAAAATTTTACTCGAAGTTGATTTTTCATCATTTTAATCAAAATCGCTCGAAAAACCTACAAGCTAAGTTCAGACAACCCATTATTTAAAATTTCCTTACGATGCTACATGAAACAGACTACAAACGAGAAGTATTAAAGTTCTTGAATGTCTGCAACTGTCCTGATGTTATTAATAAACAAGATGTTACACATATAGTTTCTCTGGGCTATATGCATGGTTCATTCGGGAGACAGATCGAACTTCAAGAAATAGTGAATGGTCTTACATGAACCGAAATTCTAGCTATAGGGGAAATAACAAGATGGAATGTTCCTTGAAAAACCAATTTCTATATCAGTAAGTCTACTGGTACAGATTTTGCGTACAGATTTTTTGTGGGGCCCATTATGGTTCCCACACAAATGATCCGAGCCGTTCATTAAATGAAAAACAGTTTTTCAAGAGCCCACGTGAAAAATCAGTTCAATCCGATACTTATAGATGCTTGATCCAATCAACTAACTTTTGATTTAGATTCCCGGATGATAAAACATTATATGATTGGATCGAGCATCTATAAGTATCGGATTGAACTGGTTTTTAGCAAGGACCGTTGAAAAATTGTTTTACATTTAATGAACGGCTCGGATCATTTGTGTGGGACCCATAATGGGCCCCACAAAAAATCTGTACGCAAAATCTGTACCAGTAGACTTACTGTTTCCGTATCTTGTTTTATTAGGATTGCATGCGTTCTTTCTTTTCTTTTCTTTTTTTTCAATTGGAATAAAGGCCTTAGAAATCTCCATTAATGATTAATATAGTTGCTAATCATAGGGACCACTAAACTATGTAAACTAACTAAACTACTGGGTCCTAATTATGTTTTATCATTTTCCGTATCTGTAGGCCATTTTAAAGCCTATACCACTTTTGACCATAGGAATATATATAGCCTTTTCTTGCCCTTTAGTACTCCTCATGCTTCCAAACACACAAATTTTTTTTTTATTTATTTTCCAAAGTACAAAACATTAAAATTTAAAAATACAGTTTTATATATTATTAAACTCAATTGGCATATCAAGCTGTTATGATTTGGTGGTCCTCCCCAATGAAGCTTCCTTTGAAGTCACACTTTCTCAAATACTCAAATAGAAAGAGGAATGTTAATTTAACTTATTTAAAAGAAATTAAAAATTGGGAAAAGAATATTTGGGGATAAGAAATCTTCAAAATTAAGGAATACAGTCGCCGAGGTTAGTGCTTAAATACTTTACTAGTTGATTGGGCAAATAGTTGCATGAGATCATCTAATGGGATATGCAGATAAATACATGCATGTAAAATATGTATACTTTTTTCCCTATTGGAGAATAAAGCATATAAAGTACAATATAAGTCCTTTTTCATTTATTTTTTATTGGAAAAAAAATGATTAGAAAGATTTTTGTTATTTCACTAACCAATACATATAAGTTGTAGACCATAGTTTTTTGGTTCTGTCCTTATTCAATGTTTTTTTTTTGTTTTTTGTTTTTTTTTTGCATTTGTTAGTTTTATGCTAAAATTTTATGTGATATTGGTTCGTCTCGACTAGAGGAACTGAAAAAGTAAAAAAAATATTACTTTTTCAGAAGTATTTTAGGAAATATTCACGAAAAAGTTCAAAAAGTGAGTTTTTAGATTTTTTCTTGAATATTTTCAAAAATACTTGTGTAAAAGTCAGAATTTTTTATTTGTCTGATTCCAATCGTTGCGACAAACCAATATTACATAAAACGTTTCGCATAAAACTAGCAAACACGAAATTTTTTTTTGTGAATAAAAACAAAATCCAAAAATTGTAGTCCACAAGTTATTGGTCGGTGGAAACACCCCCTAAAAAAATATCAAAACAATACAAAGCAATCTTCGTGAGCCACTTACGCGAAATACTTTTTTTTCTTGAATGGCAATTTACACGTAATACTACTACCGCTCACTTACATTCAATAGTCAGCATTTTGCCATTTACAGTTAGGGGTGAGCAAAATAGTACTCTATATCAATTCATGAATCTAGTTCGAGCCGGTCCGATACGGTGGTTTGATTTTGATTTTTTAGCAGCTTGTTTCATACTTACATTACAGAAAAATAACGAGCCTCTGAAAATGCATTGATTCGTTAAAGCGAACATGAATCGTGGGATATTCAAAAGTGGAAATAGTGAACTGAAATGCGTGACGGAAGGAGCGCACATACGTTCATCTCGAGTTTTTTCATCTATCCCGCTCTCTCCGCGCACATGTGTCTCCTCGATCTCCGACGTTACACTATTTGGTAGTAAATGATTGCATATCGGAGGAGCCAACCCAATTTCACACTAAAAAAAAAAAAAAAAACTCTGGCCCAAGATTTCGAACTTCAAAAAATGGAAAAATTCATCATTTGCCCTCCGGTTAATTACTACTTATTGAAAGACTAAACACGTCCACTAAAACAGGGAAAAAAAAAAAAAAAAATCCAACATTAGATCCTGTGTCCTGAACTTTTGGAGACCACAATCCAACTTTGATCTTCTCTTTTTGCCTTCCACATATAACCCCTGTATTAATTCACCTTCCTTTACCTCAAGTTAAAGCACCTACAGTGCTGGTATATTAATAAACTATTCCATCAAAACATAAACAAATGTGATTGATATAATTGAGAGTTTAAAGCCCCCCAAATCTCTGATTCATGATAACTTCAAAGGGGTTTAAGGGCTCATGTGACTAAATAAGTTATTTGGCTTATTTTTTTTGTCTTTATTCAATTTTTTTTTTATTTGTTAGTTTTTCGTCGATTTTTTTAAGAATTATTGTTTTGGCATGACGAGAGAAATCTAAAAAATAAAAAATGGTGATCGAAATTCTTTTTTTTTTTTGAATGAAGACGAAAAAATTGGCTTATTTTTGTCTTTATTTAAAAAATAAATTTTGATTGTAATTTTTTACTTTTTTGATTTCTCTCGTCATGACAAAGCAATAATATTCAAAAAATCGACCAAAAACTAACAAATGTGATTTTTTTTTTTGGATAAATACAAAAAAAAAAAGCCATTTGGCTTATTTAGCTGGATGAGCCTTAGTCAGGTGGATATGAGAAAACAAAAAGGTATTTGTCCTCTATGAAGTTGAACGTTTGAATTCTACGGAGGTCAAACATTCCAAATACTGAAATTTGCGTAATCGTTGATTTCAAGACCCAAAATCTCTATTATAAAACAGAAGGGTGTGGGGACAAGTTGTTGAAACGGCTTAGATTAATTTGATCCAAAGGCTGACGTTTGAATTCTACGGAGGTCAAACATTCCAAACACTGAAATTTGCGTAATCGTTGATTTCAAGACCCCAAAATAAATCTATATGCGAGCAAGCTGCTCATTCAATCACGAAGAAAAATCTCTAAGATTATCATACAGCATGGCAACTTTTGACTGGTGAACTCATGGCGATGCTAGCGGTGTGTTGAAGCAAGAGATGGCTCCCACCAAGCAAAGGAAAAGAAGCAAAGCTCCTACTTTGAGTACTCTCTCTCTCCTCATTAATGAAAGAGATAGAATTGCATAAAAAAAAAAAAATTTTTTGCTTTAATAAAATAATTTTGACATTCTATTTTTTGATAATGGCATTTTAAAATTCGTCTCTTAGCGGGCTGTGAAAACTGTGCGACAAGTATTTTGAACATTAAGGCCCCGTTTGATAACAGTGATAGATGGATGGGATTCGTAAGGAGATGGGATTAAGATTGGGATTCGTAAGGAGATGGGATTGGTAATGAGAAGGGATTGATAATGAGTATGTTTGTTTGGGATGGAATTAGATGATGGGATTATTAATATCATGTTTGTTTGAGATGGGATTAGATGATGGGATTGGATTGTTAGAAGAAATTGGTAATGAAAAGGGATTGGTAATATGAAGGAGTTGGGATTGGACTATTAATACCCCGTAATACCAAGTCCCACGGGGTATTAGCAATACCCCCTAATACCACCTCTATTAATCCCATCGGACTACTAGTCTGAACCAATTTTGGTTACCAAACAAGGTATTACTAATACCATCACCTTCACAATCCAATCCCAACCTCCAATCCCTTTATCAAACGGGGCCTAAAAGAACAAATTTTGGAATAGTATCGTGTCAACATTACTATTTTCATTTTCCTTTATTCTAATTACGTGTGGTGCATTCAATTAATTACAACACTCTGAAATTTCTGGTCTCCGAGTGTTCTACTTTTGATTGGACCGAAAAGGAGATTAATTAACTTGCGCGTGAATTTGACCCGAACACCCTTGACCGTAAAACCAAAAAAGAAAAGAACTAAGAAATTAATGACCGAATAATATTTCAACGGCTGGGAATTGATTTTCACACTCTTTTTTCGTCTTTTTGTAAAAAAATATATACACTTTTAACATTTAAAAAATAGTATATAAAAAGAGTTCAGATATCCCAAAAAAAAGTGTGAAATTCAATTCTCTAATTTTATGGTACTACTAGTAACGTTCTGATCCGATCGAGCCATCTCCAAGTTAAAGAAGAAGATCTGCCTTTGCTTTGTTTTGCTTTAGCTCACAATCATCGCGTTCACACGCAATTTTCATTTTCTTCGTCTCCACTTTCTCTCTCTTCTAGACATTAATCTCGAAGAGATCTCTCTCTCTCTCTATCTCTCTCTCCATCTCTCTCTCCCTTTGATCTTTTATTTCTTTTGAGAACCAATTAGAAAGTTCGAAGACAAAATTAAAGTAAGATGATCAAAAGAGAGATTAAAGAAAAGATATAAAGGAATTCAAAACACCCAAACCAAAATAAAAAGAGAATTTTTATTTCTCTTGATTGATGTAGACCCCAAACCAATTAACTAAAACAGAAAAAAAAAAAAAACAAAAAAAACAAAATGATCTCATATTTTTGTTTTTATTTTTATTTTAGGAAATCAACAAATCAAGCCCTTAGCAATGGCTCGATTGGTATCGAAATGAGTCGTCTCGTATACGGGCAACTCTTCTCGGTATCGCTCGATGCCAATGGCCGATAGATTGTCGAGTTCGAAGAGATCAGAGCTAGCACAGCTCGCGGCATCATCGTCGTCATCCTCGTCCTCGTCGTCCATCCCAAATTCCTCTACATTCCTCGTGTTGAACTCACTTTCAACCTTTTTCTGGTAATTCTTGAGCAAATCTCTGGCTACTTCCTCAACTCGCCGATTTTTCTCCATGATAAGCAACTTAAGCTCTCCGTCGACTGAATCTCTGATCAAATTCCGATTCTTCTCCGATTTGAGATCATCTTTATACAACGACTTCTGTCCACACGGCTGTAAATCTTCGCCGACGACAACGCTAACCGGACCGAACCTGACCGATCTCTTAACGCCATTGCTTGATTTTCCACGCGACGACGGCGTTTTGCTCAGGCACGAACGTGAAAACGAAGAAGCCGATGAGCACGTGGACGTATACGCCGTCGACTTTGAGTACCTACTGCTCTGATCGGAATGCTTCTCGGTGTATCCTCCCGTAGACGATGAAATCTTCGCTTTCTTCGGATTCCCTGCGGTGAAGAGAGAGTTGAGGAAACTGGCGAGGCGGCCGCCGGGGGAGATCGGCTGCTTCACCTTCTTAAGGTCGCCGTAGATCTTCATCGCCTTCGACTTCGTCTTCACGAAGCCGTTTTGGTGTTTCGCCTTTTGTTCATTCACGTCAGGGAATGTATCAAACATGTGGATGTCATGATCCATTCCGTTAAGGTTGATGAGTTTCTTCGGCTCAGCCCAAACGCTGGTCCGAATCGGCTTCGGCTTGTGGTTAGCAAACACAGTCGACTCTGCTTCGGAGGAAGAAAACCCTCCTCCGGAGCTAGAGTCCGACGAACTCGAGCTCGAGTTCAGAAACACAGACGTCGAGCTCGAGTTCGGAAACTGGGAGTGACCACCGCGCGACTTCCTCTCTAGATCGGCCGCGGATTTCCGGCGAACGACGACCTTCTCGCTCACCTTTTTCTCCATCCACTTCTCGATCAGGCAAGCGCGCCGGAGATTCGCCATCTCTTCGTCGTTTTCCACGCCGCCGCCGTGCACGGCGGCGGCCCCATTACTGCGTGTCTTCCTCATTGTCTCTCTGTAAAGGACCAGCTCGTCTTCTCCCTCGTCGATGGAGCGGTAGATCGCGTCGAGAAGCGTCGACGAGAAAGACGGATTCTCTCTCTGCCGTCGATTAGAATATCGATCTTCCCTCATCGATCTATCCATGCTTTTTATACTACAAAACAAACGAACCTGACAGTGAGCGAAGATCGAGGAGCTAGAGGGAATAATACTAATACCCTGTTGCTCTGTTCTTTGTTGTCTGTTTGGAGAGCGTCAAAAGCTGCAAAAAGAGGGATCCAGAGGGAGGGAGGAAACAACAAGAACAGCAATGATTTTGGCAAACAGTGTTGTCATGTGGAACCAAAAAATGCAGGAGAGAGTAGAGACAATTGGAATGGGGAATAATTAAGCAGGGAGGAGGGTAGGTGCTCTGTAGCTCTGTTGTTTTTGTTGGGTATATGATGGTGAAAGAGAGCGTGGGAATGGGGAAGGGAACAAAGGGGGGAGACACAGTATAATTGATGTTGGTTTGGAATTGGAATTGGAATTGGGATGTGTAAAAACTATGTAAGTGAGAGAGTGATAGAGAGTTGTAGAGAGAGAGAAGGGAAAAAGGGAGAGGCCACGCCTGACGCCTGAAGGAAGGTGGAGGAGAGAGAGGGAGAGGAGAGAGATGATGAGGAGAGAACTCCGTGTGACTGTTTCAGTTGCTTTTATAAGGGATTTTTGTTGGATAGCTGGAGGGACAGTGCCAGGTTGGCAATGATGATGTGGCGAGTTAATTACTCTTCCTTTTTTACCTACTAGAAATTAAAAATGACATTTAAAAATAGAAAATGATTTTGCAACTCTTTTTTTTTTTTGTTAACACTACTTCCCTGCAAGTGCATTTTTGCACAAAAAATACACATACAGGAGAGTGACGTTAACAAAAAAGGAAGTGGCAAAATCATCAGCCTTAAAAATAGGCTATTTCAAATGGGACTAGTACTGTACTGTAGTAGTAGTATTTAGAAATAGTGAGATTTTTCGTTCATCCTTTGTTACCCAAAAAGTCTTTCAGGCCCTGTTCCGTAAATGTTTTTGTAAGGCCCCGTTTGATAACGGGTTTGAGGGTTGGGATTGGAGTAATAATCCCATGGGACTATTAATACTCCGTTTGGTAACAAAAAAAGGTCCGGACTATTAGTCCGATCGGATTAATAGATGGGGTATTAGGGGGTATTGCTAATACCCCGTGGGACTTGGTATTGAGGGGTATTAATAATCCAATCTCAACTCCTTCACATTACCAATCCCTTCTCTTTACCAATTTCTTCTAACAATCCAATCCCATCATCTAATCCCATCTCAAACAAACATGATATTAATAATCCCATCATCTAATCTCATCCCAAACAAACATACTCATTATCAATCCCTTCTCATTACCAATCCCATCTCCTTACGAATCCCATCCATCTATCTCTGTTATCAAACGAGGCCTAAGTACTTATTTTTTTGCTTTCTGAAATAAGTTATTCTTCCATAATATATCATTTTTAATTCAAAAAATAAGTGCTTATTTGATTTTCTTTAGCTGAACGAGACCTCGGTGAAATATTTTGCCAGATTTTATTCATCTCTATTATAAAATAGAAGAGTGTGGGGACAAATTGTTGGAATGGTTAGGATTCATTTGATCCAAGAGCTCGTGTGTGCTTTCCAACTCTTTTAAAAGAGCACTCGCACTTTTACAAATATATTACAAAAACACCATCAATTTGCTTTTTTCCCTACCAATCAGCTTATGTTTTGTCGATTAAAAAAAAAAAACATCAGTAGTCACCGCCCCATCTCTCCCTCTCTCTCTCTCTCTCTCATCAAACTCTCTCCTCTGATTGTTTGTCCGGCCACAAACAATCTTCGTCCTTGCCGGTGAGTCACTCGGAATCCGGAATCTACTGTGGAACCCGGAATCCACTGTTCTCGATAACATACTCTCTCGCTCTTTCTCTGATAAATAATACTTTTTTGGTTTTGGTTATCTTTTTCTCTATTTTCCTAAATTTTATGACTATCTAAAATTGAAATAATGTTTTGAGCCACTATCAAGATTCAAATGGTAATTTGAATTCCAATCGGGGTGAGTAGTGTCGTAGGCACAGGCCGAGATGGGTAGTGCCGCAAGCACGAGTAAACACTAGTTTTAGACAAGTTTTGGCGTTTTCTCACTCCATACGGTCCCACAAAATTAGGAAGTATTTTAAAAAAAATTCCTCCTAGGTTGGTTGTATCTTCGACATGCTGTTACATATCGATGAAATCATGAAATTGATCTCTCGGGAAAAAAGAATCGAGGTTTCAACCTCATCAAATCGCAGGTGAGAAACAATAGATTTCTTGCCAATCGAGCAAAGGAAGATTTCAAATCAAACAATAGATTTCAAATCAAACCACATACGTATAATCGAGCAAAGGAAGAAGTTTTAATTGTGAGAAGTTCTCTCGAAATTGAGAATGACAATTTCTGGTTGTTTCAATCATAGCTTTGACAAAATTGGGAATTTCTCTATATTTTTATCCTTATATATATATAAATTGTGTTGTAAATCCCCCCAGGATCCTTTCACCGTGGGAAATTTTCCATTAATTTTGGACTCGCTCTTGATTGAATTTCTTGGTGTTTCTCCCTATACATAAGAAAATCACAATTTATAATTATGGTGACTAATTTCCTAACTTATAAATATTTGAAATTGTGGCCGTATATGTCAAAAACTATATACTTACTACAAGGAAATTAGTAAATTAGTTAGGATGTTGAAGTAAATTTCTGTTAGAAATATTGCTCTCAATATTGAATAACTATTTACAAGGAATTTCATCGCACTTTATCAGCATCAAAATTAAGATCCCATCACCTGTCAGAAATATTGCTCTCAATATTGAATAACTATTTATAAGGAATTTCGTCGCACTTTATCAGCATCAAAATTAAGATCCCATCACCTGCCACGCTGAAGAATATGATTACCCCCCACCAAACGGTTAAAAAATTTGAATACAAATCTTTGAACAACTATCCAAAATATTATTCGTTCAGGTAATATATCACTCGTTGGTATAGTATTAATTACCAACCGTCTCTGTGACGCCATTGGGGGTTCTCTCCTTGGTTGACATCTTGCCAATCAAGGATTTAGATCTCGAATAAGCACTTGTTGTCTTTCTCCCTACCCTTACCCATTTAGTATTTGTAATCTTTTGAAGATTAATACAGTAAAACTTTTTCGTCGTTTAAAATAAAAATAAAAATAAACTAATTAACCATCTCTTGATTGACTCTGTCCCTACACCTGCCTACCTTCACATTTTGTGAACAAAACTACAGAAGTGGCAGATTTAACTTTCTAAGCTCACACGTTTAACTTAATTTTTTTATTTGGATCCGCAATATTGATCGAGTTCAATGAAAGAAACATCACTCGTTATCATTCTTTTTTTTTTTTTTAATCCGGTTCGTCTTACTTCCTAGTTCCTACATAACAAGATGTTGTTGTCCTTCCTGTTTTTATTTATTTATTTATTGATAGGCTGTACTTCTCAAATAAAAAATTCACATGCATCTGAATTGATAACATTTATTCCGAAGTAACCAAAAAAAAAAAAAAAAAACCATTCTTTATTACTTTACTAAACTCAACAAATAAATACTTTAGAAAGCTTGATGACCTAAAAAGTATACTAGTATTACATTTCTTGGTGTGTACGCCCGCATTGGTGGTGGAATCTTCCCGTACAACAGTTTATATAGATAAGTTAGATTAACAATTACTAGATAACAATTCTTTATCTCTAAAAACTCCCAAGGACTTTGGGAGAGTGAGAATGAGAAAGTAATACTCCAATGATTATCCTTCACGAGGTCGCATGTTTGAATGTAACGGCAGTCAAATGTTTTAAATCTGGGTCCACTTGAAGATTTGTCGGGTCTTGCGCTGGAAGGAATTAGTCGAGATGCACCCGGCCATCTTGTTTTGAAAAAAAAAAAAATTCAATTCGTATCTCTCTTGGGAAAAAAGGGCAAGAAATGATATCGGTTTTGACTAATATACTAACACCCCGCTAACACTCACAGATGCATATCGTCTGCCAAAAAAAAATAATTTATTGTGCCGAACTTTTTTTATTTAATGTGCATGCAATTTTTTTTTTTTTTTGAGTTTAAGGGGGAGGGAGAGAAACTGCATATGGTGGGCAGACGCCTAGTAAATTATGATTGCACTCGTGGCTCCGGCTCCTCATCCTTTTTGTGTATGATGAAAAGTAGCATCCCAAGTCCCATTGGGCTAAGTAATTTGATTTACATCTTTATTGTTTTCATGATCGGATGACCGGGTCAACTTGCATGCACCATCTTGACTAATTTCGGGACCTTAAAGTTAACGACCGGGCGAACCCTGACCCTAAGAAAGTTACTTGTTTTATCTTGTTTTTAATTTTCACTAATCATACGTTAATTTTTCTTAGTTAAGCATTTATCTTCACGAGGGACACGTAAAAATTAAAAAAAAAAATTACTCCTACCAAAGCCAAAAAATATTTCAAAACAAACATATTTTTTGGGCTGTGTTGGTCTTTTATGAACTTTTTCGTATTTGGTTTCATTTTTTTTATTTTTTCCATTTCTTTCATCGAGACAAATTTGAAAATTTAATCAAAAGCTACAAAGTAACTAACAGTGAAAAATTCAATAATTAAGAAAAGTTATGCAAGTCCAACCTCCACCTAATTATTACTCCCTATGCAACACCTTGTTTTTGAACTAGTTTTGCCGGTTAATGATTGAAAGTTGTCCTTCCAAACTTTATTACGTATTAGTAGACATTTATTTTCAATTAAAAAAGTCATTTACGGCTTGTAAACGAACTCGTCCCTGCGCACAGTCTCCAATAAACTTTCTCTATATCTCTCTCTCCACATATTATACTTTAAAATCTCCCTCAAAACCCAAACCGAACAAGCCCTCAGCACCTGAATTGGTGATGAAAAAATGCAGCTAAGTGAAAAATTGATAAACAAAACCATTCGTTATTTTGCTAATTCAACAAATTAAAACGTATTAGGTGGTGGAATCTAGCTATCCGGCCTCAAGGCATTCGTGGTTGAAAATATTCCTTTTTGATATTAAGGGATTCAAAGATAAATCCTTCTCTCTCTCTTACAAAATTAGGGAAACCATATTCTTGGCTGGTTTGGACGAAGAAAGAAGAAGAGTATACGTGTTCTAAACTGTTCGATGCATGTTACTTTCGTAAAATAATGAGAAATCCACGTGCATCAAACGCGTTAAATATCTTCGGGAAAAAAAAGAAAAAGAAAAAGAAAAAAGGGCGGTGAAGTATAGAAATCGTACCATATGGTGGGCTTTATATGCTTAATAAACAATGATTGCCCTCGTGGCTCTTGGCTAGCTCCTCAACCTTTTTGGAGAGAGAGAGAGAGAGAGAGAGAGAGAGAGAGAGAGAGAGAGAGGATTACTGGATTAGTATAAAAACAATGAATAGATGTGATGAGACTTGATCGACTGGAGAAAGGATTAGGATGAAGGATTAATGTGGTTAATTTGTAGTAATTAAGAATGAGAAAAGTGTGTTTGTAACGTTTAAGATTTAATATAAACAAGATAAAAAGGCTGAAAAAGTAAATTTGCGTGTGCACATCTCTTCTTCTCCACTTGTCCTCACATGCACTCCTTCAATACATATACTTGTGGCGGGTTGTGCTTGATTTTTGTATTGTATTCGGATATTAGAAAAATGAAAGGTATTTTTAAAAGCTATTTAATTTTTTTGCCCTAATTAGAATCTTTTTCATAAATCTGTGATCTGAAAGCAAATCATGGGCTTTCTAAAAAAATTTATTGTAGAAAACAGATACACACTCCTTCATTCTGTGAGGGAGAAAATACGGCACGAGTCCGAGCGGAAGTCAAGGTGAAAAACATGTACGAGCTGTATATATGTTGCATTCAAGCTACGACTTTTGAGGCGATGTTTTATAATTGGTGGCGTGGACAAGCTCCACGATCCACCAATTCCTCTAAATATGCAGAGTCGACCCAACGCAACCGCATACTAGCTGTGTCGATCAGGGTTTAAAATTTTGAAAGGAAAGTAAAAGGATATTTGTGAGGAAAATGCAAAGTGAGAGAGCATCTAAATTTATTCCTCTTTTGCTTGGATTACCGAAGGTTGGTACGTATAACAACAGATATTTTTCATAAAAATCCATATAAATCATTGCATACTCACAAAATTCAACACCGCCAAAGTCTCAGCCAAAATCATCAAAAACATGTGTAATCTCCCAATTGATTTTTAAAATTCAGCACAAATATATACATTATTACATTTTGATGTATAGATTCCTATCAGATCATGGGGAGAGGTTGATAGGGAATACGAAACAAGAGATTCCACTTAGGTCATTGAATGACCAATTTTGGGGCCCCAAATCCAATTAGATATGTATTGACTTGTCATGAACAATAAAAAAAAACTAGCGACAAGATTTGACCAAGCGAACGTGAGAAAATTAGTAATAATTAAGTGTTCGTCTTCTATGAAGTCACGTCTTCGAATCCCACATAAAACAAACATTCCAAACCTTAAGGTCACTAGAGATTTGTCAAGTCGTTAACTTCACGCTCCCGGAATCAGTCGAGGTACGAGCAAACTAGCCCGTCAATCAGTCATCGAAAAGAAAGAAGAAAAAGGCAATTTACAAATTTTGCAGCCCACAATATATCATCTTACCTGGGAATCACGTATGAGAAGATGTATATGCGATTGGTGGATGTGGACTCTTGCCTCCACCATCCCATTATGTAACTTTATTCCATCAACCTTTTTTTTTTTTGTAATGTAGCCCATTAGTGAAATTGTACCTATGCAAATGAGAGATCAAAACACATGAAGAATAATCATGAAGAGATGGAAAAATAAAGGTGTGGTTGGAGAAGGTCGCACATCTTATCAAGTGATTGCATGACCTACAAAATATATGTAGTGGGCATAATACATTTTGTCTCCCTGCGGAGGCCAGACGTTCTAAGCTTTGAGTCACTAGAGAGTTTGTGCAGTCGTTGACTTCAGGATCTCGGAATTAGGCGAGATGCGCTGGCCCAGACATGAGACATACGGTTATCAAGAAAATTTTACTTTTTTGCTCGCTCGCTCTGTGGGAAAATTGAAATTTACCCGCATATATTAGGTGGGAGAATGGAAGTACAGTAATACTAGTGATGTTTATATCTCTTATTTGCAGAGGCACAATTTCAACCACATAGACCTGCGTCTAGCATAATGTGTCATGAACATAGAATTAGTCCTGAGTTAAAAGCCCAAAGTGCCACCGCTTCAAGCCCCCAAAATTTATAAATTTAATTTAGTCCCTCTTATTTTAGTACCTCTTATAACAGTTCGACAAAAAATTGATACAGAAAATTATCTACTTCTGGTTTGTTCACAAGAATTCGTAAATGGGTTCCGTTTTTAATTTTCACTTTGAACCCCCGAAAAGTCACGTCGGCCCTGCACCAAGTGAAGTGGAGGTGTCGTGGCTCCAACCATGCACAGATGTGATCGATGAAACCGCCCTTGCATATATACTCCTAATCTTCCGCTTAATTCAAACTCTCTCTCTCTCTCTCTCTCTCTCTCTCTCACTAGACATGATGAGCTCATGAATTCCATCTACAATGTCCTTTTTTTCTTACTCCAAATGAATTCATCAAGCTTGATGCCTTGATCCTTTTCTATAATTGGGTCTGCCACCTTTAGCTCTGACTGAAACGTAGACGGCTCTACCCTGGCCAAGATATAATCTTCTTAAAACAAGTTTTCCCATCTTCAGAAAATAAAACAAGATTCATTTTGAGAACAGTTAGTTGCCTGGCTGCTACGTACGATACTTAAAATCGGCTCTAACGGGATTAGGATAGCTAAACAACTAGAAATAGCTTACAGTGTCGAACATGGCGAAATTGCGATCCATCTATGACTGAGAGTCAAGTAATTGGTAATTTCACAGAGCTTGGCATTGGTTTTAATGGGAGCCCTTGCCATCGGGCTGTGGGATCGGTCCCCGAGAATTAGTTGAACTGCACATAAGCTGGCCTGAACACCTGAGTTATAAAAAAAATTAGTGAGTTACCAGTGTAGTTGGCTTCAAAATGGAAAAGAGTGCACACACATGGGGTTGAGATTTTGCACTATGCTATGGAAAAGAGCGCACACACATGGGGTTGAGTATTAGGATTCATAGAACAGAAATCAAGAAAGAAAAACATTTGTCTGTCTAACATTCCTAGTATCGGCCAATACTAAGCAGCTTATTTTCGTCTTTATTAAAAAAATTGGGTTTTGATGTTAATTTTTTATTTTTTATTTTTCTCTTATCATGACAAAGCAATAATTCACAAAAAATTTAATGCAAAACTAATAGATGCAAATTTTTTTTAGATATAAAGACAAAAATAATAATTCATTTAGATTATTTGACCAAAACAGGTAGCACTCTCACCTACTATAATTATGTGCCCTGCCCTCATAGTATTTGCACTCTCACCTTGCAGCTGGCATAGTTTGGACATCGTAAAGTCCGGGTTCATTGCTCCCTCAACACCGCCCAAGTGGTGCAGATCCGGACCACACTAGCACCGCACATTTTTTGGGACCCGCAACTAAGTATATGGACTCCACGTAAATGTGTGGTGTTGAAGTGATTCAGAGCATCACGTGGCTGTGCTCCAAGACAACGGAATAATTAGAGTCACACCACACTACGTACAGGGTAGGACTATAGAGTACATGCAGAGCAATTGCAAGAGAAGGGAAATAGGTAGTGACAATTACAGTATATCCAACAAAGGACCGGATCCTCTCTGTTCTCCAGATGCTGGACCTATATCGGCTGATGGATATTGTTTACAGTAGTATTTTTTAAAATTTGTTGAGTACATTATTTGTGTCAAAATGTTCTTTGAGTTTCGGCAGATACATGATCGAAACACATTTTTATAGTGTCAATATGTTTGTTAAGATACAGTTTCGATTTGTGATTTACATGTGATTTTTTTGACCTGTGCACGCTTGGGCAGCCATGATTTTCTACATTCGGATCGAACCGAATTGGAAGATTTTCCAAGGTATCCAAAAGACCTCCTTTCAACAGTCCTTTTCAAAATCAGGGATAAGGTTAGAATCAAATTTAAGGTTCTCAGTTATCCAGTGAATAATGTCAAGCCATGTCCCCTGAAACTCATGGTCTTTGTCAATCTAGACATCTTCCTGTAAAGATGTTTCTCTAGGGAGTTCATTCTTAAATAGCTATTATAACTGGTTGGTAGATGTTAGCTAGGTCTCCCTATTGACACGGTACTCCTTCCCTGCTTCTTGTAACATTTCTTTTTTCAACAAACTTCATAATTAGTAGAAGTCCCGGCATGGTTGTCCTAGTCGCGGACTCATGGCATGAATTTTCTGATCCCCATGTGGATGATCTATCTTTAACTGGAGGACTAGGGGAGAGAACTAGTTGAAACACGCGTAAACCGGCCCCGACATCCTAACCATCATCCGTCAAAAAAACAAAAACAAAGAAGCTCTGGGAGATTTCCATTCCATCAAATAAATGCTCTGGGAGATTTCCCTCCATTCTCAGAGTCAGGACCACCACCATCACCATAGGCACGTGAACGCCTGACATAGGGGCACAAACCTTACCAATTCCTTCTTGATTTTCCCTCTCGGTGTCTCCAAACGGATTTCAGGTTATGGGTCAAGATTAGGCCCTAGCTGCTTGAGCTGGTCTCCAAGAGGCTAGTAATTAAACAAGGTCGGTCTGTCTGTGGTGTGTTAGTTTGATTCCCAAAGTCCTTTCATAAACTATTATGTCCTTTTAATCTCATGTTATTCCCTTCTATTTGATACGGAACCGTGCATACTGTAGTGTATGGAGCGCTACTGGGTGTAAGGTGCGATTCGAGCCGTGCAAAAGTTAACAACTCCAACGGTAGTCTACCCATCCATTCAATCCAGGCCCAATACCTGTTCACTGGTCGACAGAAAGAACTTGTTTCAACATCATATATGGGCACCGTGTGTGTGTGTGTGTGTGTGAGAGAGAGAGAGAGAGAGAGCTTTAATTTGAGGTAAAGAAGGGAAGAACCATGTGGGTTGTGCACAAGGCAGAGAGGGAGGAGAATAAAGTCACAAAAAAGAGAGAGAGAGGAACATTTCAGCAATCCCGAGGTTGTTTAATTACAAGGAACAACCTTTGATCTGATCTGATCTGAATATCTGATCTTAAAAAGAGAAAAGAGAAACAGATCCACACATACACACACTTACTGAGATACACAAAACAAAACAACAGAACCCTCTTTCCCTTTTTTTTACATTCTGACAACCCTAGCTAACCTCTTTGAGAGACTACTTGCAATATCTTATACAGTACATGGTAGGAAAAAGTAGAAGCGGCCAAATATTGAGAATTTGATCTGGAATCTCACGCAGGTGTATAAAGACTTGTGCTTCTTTTTGCTTGAGAATAGCTTTAATTCCTTTTTTCATATTCACGTGATCGGGGCCAGCTTACAGAGCACGTCGATTAACTAGCAGTTGTTCAGGCACGACGCAACTCGTTAATGTTTGACGATTTTTTTTTTTTAAAACTTTGTTCTTTGAATATTTTCAAGAAAAAACTAATTACTATATTTTACTGTCCCAAAACAGATTATATTTTTACTGTTCCAAGCTTAAAGAAAGATAAAGAATTTTTATATTTTCTCTTCTGTGTTGACACAATTATAGAATATAAAAAATTAAAAAATAAATGTTGATTTCCATTTTTCTTACAAAGGCTTTAGATATTAACAGAAAGCTTTCCCGATGGAAAACATAATGCTCTGAAAAGGAAAATACCATTCATACGATAAATATATACTCCATGGGGAATGTTTAAAAATGGCAACGAATACATGTGGTGATCGAACGAAATTGGAAGCAATTGGAACAAACGGCTCAGTTGATAATGAGAATTTTCCCAAACATAATCATAGCCGTAGGATTTATTTGGTAAGAGGTTGGATTTATAAGTTATTTTACCATCCATCTTAGCCATAGGATTTATGGTGATAACTGCATGATAACCCTAGACTATTAGATTTATGTAGTACATAAGATTCAAAAAAGTGAGCTAGCTTGTTATATAGATTTTTGAGGGACCATAAACCCACCATTTACTAGCGTTGGCCCGAAGGAATCGATAGAACCTTAGAAGTTTCGAACCAAAGATCTTAAGAAATAGCAAACGTTTAAGTTACAGGGCATTGGCCACCGTGACAATCCCAGGGGTTACAGCTTTAGTTCTTTTACCACCAGCTCGTGGGTTTAATGGCTAATTACACTTTAAATTTCTCGCTAAATGCTTGAGTTCAAATCTCCGCAGTCACTTGGGCGAGCTAAAAATCCACTCTTTAGTCCTCGGAGCACGCATTGAGAAATCAATTCCGTACCTGTCGAATGTGTATTATAGAATTTCAGTAGACGGTTGTGTGATGTCAAAAGGACAATGCTCTAAACCGATGCGTGTACTTGTTGGAGTAACTTTGAATTCCTGTAGACGGTTGTGTGATGTTAAGAGCAATGCTCCTGATCGATACATGTACTCGTGTGGAGTAACTTTATCTCCATATCCATTACTTGTTCTAATGTAAGGCTTGGGTTCTGTCACGCTAAAATGCCACAAAAAAACCTGTCTTTTCAACCCTCGTGACAACTTACAACCACGCCGAATAGATTTCTCTCAAAAACTTTGTCTATAGTTTATTGGCTTTGGACAAGTTATTTTTCATTATTTAGACTTTAATTAGTTGATATATATGAGAAAGAATAATCTATCTCAAAATTCGTGTCTTTGTGGATTTTAGCTCGTTTAGTCTGTTTAGACAATAGGAAAAACTCGGCCTCACTTTAGGTTCAAACCCAAAAATTTTAAAACCGGGCCAAACCTTGAATCCATAGACCAGCCCAAAATGTAGGGTTCAATTAGTTTCGGACCGGCCGGAAGGAATTGGAACCGCCCAAAGTCCCCCCGATCAAGCCCAGCCCACTCATACAAATCGCAGGCAGCCCTAGTTTCGCTTCCTCAATTTCAGATTCTGTAATTTTGCTTCCCCTCTCTCTCGTCTCTCTCACCAGTCACAACCACTCTTGACAATTGTCAGGTCTGTTGAAGCGCAAGGGTACTCTCTCTCTCTCTCTCTCTCTCTCTCTCCATAGACATGTTTTCTAGGGTTGTAGAAAAGAACAGTATTTGTAGCAATATCATAGCTAACGTTTCTCCAATCCTTCACAGGAAAGAACCCAACAGATTCACACCTCAAAACCCTAAAACCAAAGACCACCCTTTTCTCCTCATACCCTTATCTATATAGGGTTCTGTTTTGCTTTGCTTTGCTTTTGAAATTTGCTCATTATCCTCTGTGATTATTGGTGCAATTTGTGTTTGGTTTTGGTTACGTAAAGAAAAAAATGGGTGACTTTGATTGCCAAAAAATAAGAAACATATGTATTCTTGCCCATGTTGATCACGGCAAGACCACGCTTGCTGACCATTTGATTGCCTCGTACGGGGGCGGGGTACTCCACCCGAAGCAAGCGGGTAGGCTTAGGTTTATGGATTACCTCGACGAAGAACAGAGGCGTGCGATAACGATGAAGAGTTCTTCGATATCTCTTCGATATAAAGACCATTCGATAAACCTTATAGACTCCCCCGGTCACATGGACTTTTGCAGTGAGGTTTCCACTGCTGCCCGGTTGAGTGACGGGGCTTTAGTCTTGGTGGATGCCGTTGAGGGTGTCCACATTCAGACACACGCGGTCTTGCGCCAAGCTTGGATTGAAAAGCTTAATCCTTGTTTGGTGCTAAATAAGATGGATAGGTTGATTTCCGAACTGAAGTTGAGTCCGATGGAGGCTTACAATCGTTTGCAAAGGATTGTTCACGAGGTCAATTCTATTATGAGTGCTTACAAGTCGGAGAAGTATCTTTCAGACGTAGATTCCATTCTGGCAGGGCCCTCTGGTGAGGTTGGCGATGAGAATCTTGAGTTTATAGAGGATGACGAGGAAGATACATTTCAACCACACAAGGGAAATGTTGCTTTTGTGTGTGCACTGGATGGCTGGGGTTTCAGTATTAGTGAGTTTGCAGGGTTCTATGCTTCGAAGCTCGGGGCTAGCTCAGCTGCGTTACTAAAAGCTTTATGGGGTCCTCGGTATTTCAATCCCAAGACTAAGATGATTGTGGGTAAGAAGGCAATGGGTGGAGGAAGCAAAGCTCGCCCTATGTTTGTGCAGTTTGTGCTTGAGCCACTTTGGCAGGTTTACCAGGCGGCTTTAGAAGCTGATGGAGGCAAAGGGGTACTTGAGAAAGTTGTTAAATCGTTCAACTTGTCTATACCTCCTAGGGAACTTCATAACAAGGATCCAAAAGCGGTGCTTCAATCTGTCATGAGTCGCTGGCTTCCTTTGTCAGATACTATCTTGTCTATGGTTGTGAAGTGTATGCCAGACCCAATGGCCGCCCAATCTTTACGGATAACACGGTTGATTCCAAAGAGAGAAGTTTTAAGTGACGGGATTGTCTCTGAAGTGCTTGCTGAAGCAGAGCTTGTAAGAAAATCTGTTGAGCTTTGCGATTCAAGTCCTGAAGCCCCGTGTGTTGCTTTTGTATCTAAGATGTTTGCTGTTCCTTCGAAAATGCTACCTCAAAGGGGCGTAAATGGTGAGTTTGTGAACAATTCTACTGATGACGGTGAATCAGATGAGTGCTTCCTTGCATTTGCACGAATTTTTAGCGGTGTTCTTTGTTCAGGACAACGGGTTTTTGTACTTTCAGCTTTGTATGACCCATTAAAAGGGGAATCGATGCAAAAGCATGTCCAAGAAGCTGAGTTGCATTCGTTGTATCTGATGATGGGTCAAGGCTTGAAACCAGTGGCATCTGCAAAGGCTGGGAACGTGGTAGCTATTAGAGGGCTTGGCCAGCATATATTGAAAAGTGCGACTCTTTCATCTACTAAGAACTGTTGGCCCTTCTCCAGTATGGTGTTTCAGGTGTCTCCCACTCTTAAAGTTGCGATTGAGCCCACTGATCCTGCTGATATGGTGGCACTCATGAAAGGTTTAAGGCTATTGAACCATGCGGACCCATTTGTAGAGGTCACTGTTTCTTCTAGAGGAGAGCATGTGCTTGCTGCGGCAGGAGAGGTTCACCTTGAGAGATGCATAAAAGATTTGAAGGAGAGATTTGCAAAAGTAAGCTTGGAAGTTTCTCCCCCACTGGTCTCCTATAAAGAGACCATTGAGGTTGAGGCCTTCCATCCATTAGATTATTTGAAGTTTTTAAGTTGCAGCTCCGATTACATTGAGAAGACAACACCAAATGGTAGATGTGTTGTTCGAGTGCAGGTCGTGAAGCTTCCACCTGCTCTAACTAAGGTGCTTGATGATAGTTCCGATGTGTTAGGAGGCATTATTGGAGGTAAATTGGGTCATACAAGTGACAAAAGCTTGGAAACTCAGAGAACAAGCATCGTGGAAGACGACAACCCAAATGAAGTGCTTAAGAAACGGATAAGTGATGCTATAGAGAGTGATATGCCATCTGGAATTGCAGATATGGACAAGGAGAAGTGGAATATAGTGTGGGAAAGGTTGCTTAAGAGAATCTGGGCCCTAGGTCCTCGACAGGTCGGTCCTAACATCCTCCTCACACCCGACGACTACAAAGAAAAGACAGCAGAATCTGTTCTTGTCCGGGGTTCTCCTCTTGTGTCCGAAAGATTAGGTTTTGTGGGTGTATGTAGCAATGGTGATGAAGCGCTGGAAGCATCATCTGTGGCAACTCATGCACTGTACCAAGAAGCGGAGACTCTTGAGAACAGTGTTCTCTCTGGATTTCAACTAGCTACAGCAGCTGGCCCTTTGTGCGAAGAACCTATGTGGGGTTTGGCATTCATTGTCGAGGCTTGTATTTCTCCATTGATTGGGCAATTAAATGAATCTGAAACTCCTCATCAACAACCGGAACAATATGGGATCTTGACTGGGCAGGTTATGACAACTGTCAAGGATGCCTGTAGGACAGCCATACTTCAGAAGAAACCCCGGCTCGTGGAGGCCTTGTATTTCTGTGAACTGAACACTCCAACTGAGTACTTGGGTGCCATGTATGCAGTGCTTGCTAGGAGGCGGGCCCGAGTTTTGAAGGAGGAAATGCAAGAAGGTTCTCCGTTGTTCACTGTGCACGCTTATGTGCCAGTTGCTGAGAGCTTTGGCTTTGCGGATGAGTTGAGGAGATGGACTTCTGGGGCTTCGAGTGCTCTGCTTGTTTTTAGTCATTGGGAAGCACTGTATGAGGATCCTTTCTTTGTGCCCAAGACAGAAGAAGAGCTTGAAGAGTTTGGAGACGGTTCTAATGTTCCACCTAATACAGCGAGGAAACTCATCGATGCTGTGAGGCGGCGGAAGGGTCTTCCGGTGGAGGAAAAGGTAGTCCAACATGCTACAAAGCAGAGGACCCTAGCCCGTAAAGTGTAGGAAGTTTTTCTGATCTTATGTTGTCATTGTCTCTTATAAGATTTCTAAGGGAACACATACTTCTTTCCCTTCCTGAAAGGGGCTATTATACGATTATGCTCGCACGCAATTTTTGGCCATGGGTAAACATTATTCTTATTTTTTTGTTTTTGTACCGGTATCTGGTTGATAGTAGTGATTAGTTCCCAATTGAGACTTTTTAAGTGTTGGATTAATTTGCCGGGGGTGTATGAAGTTCTTTGTGGAGTCATTCTTCTTGTAGTATAATTTTAGACTTCTGTTGTAAGTCGTTCTCCATGATACTTCATTTGTTGGTCAGCTAAATTGAAGGACCCGTGGTTATGGAATTTTTTTGATCGGCGTGGCTATGGAATTTTTCCCACTATAATTCGTTCATCTCTCTTATTTTTCTTCTTCATTTCTTCATCAACAGCAAAAAAATTATTTTAGCCATTGAGCACAACTTGCTTGGGAGAATCCTATGAACTCAACAAGGAGAGGCAAACATGGTCAAATTTTAGCCATTTGGAAAATGAAATCTTAAATAGATATATTTGTTCCATTGATAATAAGAATCCCATTTCATATAAGAGTGGAAGGAGAAGAAAAAAAACAAGGAAACAAAACTTGTATAGCTAGCTTGAACCGCCTTATAAGAAAGGGCCCAAATTGGCATAAATTATTCAGAAGTTAGTTGTCCAATTAAGCTGACCTAACTGAGAGGTTGCTGCTGATAAACATCCATTTGGGCTCCAAGTGTTGCCGCAGCCACTTCAACTCCAACATTCCCGCTCATGGGAGGCCCCAAATGGTGGTGATTGGCGATGCCGGTGGGCTGTGGAGGATGATGGTATAAGCCTGTACTGTTGTAAAAAGTATTATTGGTGTGTATTGTTTATGATATACGTAGTAGGTGTGGCAGGTGTTGTTATTATGTTTGTTATTATGTTAAAAGTGAAAGTTGTACACAGTACATACGGACTTTAGTGTGAAAGTCTATATAGAAACAGTAGTATGGCAGTACGAAGCAGGTGAACCAATTATGTGTAATACTAATTGTATGAGGTAATCAGTAATGCAAACAGTTATGTTTGTACCTCCTCCTTATGCCTATAAAAGGGGGCTCCACCTATTGTAATATCGAAGCCAGTTCAAGTCAGTATTCTTAATAACATCACTTGTGTCTTGTATTCTCCATTACTCTCTCTCTCTTGATCCTAACCTAGGGAACAGCATAAGGGAAGATTGTGCTGCAGCAGGATTGAAGAAAGCATGACCGATGTGAGGTGACAAATGCGCCGCATGAGGTCTTTGACCTGTCATGTTGTAAGAAGCAAACTACATACCAGAGGCAGAAAGCCCCCTTGGTTTTTGAATCCAAATTTCTGAAGTCTCAGCCTGTCATTTGAAATGCCACGTTATGCTAAATGGAAATGATACGTGGGTCAATAAAGAGAAAAATGATGCCATTGTGAGCACAATACGCTCAACGTAACTGCGCATACACTTTGACGGGCGACGGGCCAAAAGTATGTTCTCAACGACACAAACAGAGAACATTGGTCCAATTTTAATCAGCTGAGTCCCTCATGCCAAACTGGATGCCAAGGTAATGGTTGATTAAATAATCCACTGAAAATTTGCTCAATTTTGTGAAAAATCATGTTTGATTTCTTGAGTTCTTTGATATTTAGCCCCATGTGTGCGTCTGCTCTCAAGACGTGATTAACTAAATAATAACCTTTTACAAGGCAAATATGAGAGAACTAAATTCTAAAGCTGGTAAGCATAACTAAAGTCAGGCAAAAACTGGTATACATGAATTCAGTTTTCAGTAAAAAACAAATGGACGATGTGGAGGACACCAAAACATATGAAGCATAGAGACTTGAGACCCCATAATTAGGGCAATTTGCTGGTCTCTAGACTCTCTACAAGCCATTAGTAGCTTACCAAACCCAAAAATTAGTGAAAAGTCATGACAGGAAATATGTACCTGTGGAGGATTTGGAACATAAAAGTTGCCATCTTCATACTTGAGCAGAGATGAATCTTCAAACCCCACTGCACTGCCAACAACACATGGAGCATATCAAGTTCAACTAGTGAAGTTTCTGAACCCTGTAGGCCTGCCCACACGGATAGTCTTAAACTGCAGGATTCCGTTCTTAAGCTAATTGCATTACAATGAGCTACCTCCAGGCATCAGCAAGTAACCGCATCCACTTGAGGGGTGAAGATAGGAAGCTTTTTTAGAATACACAGGCATGGGCATTGGTGGAACATAGACAGGAGAAAGGAACTAGTATGGCATAAGATTGGCAAAATGCGAAATGTGAACTGGCGAATACATTTGTGCAACAGGTGCCAATTGCTGTTGAACCATGGGTGGAGTGGACATGGTCATGCTGTTGGGCATATGCGATGTGACCAAAATGTGCCGTAAAATTGCTGATGATGTGAAAAAATAAAATACTAATTGGTTTTAGCATTTTGGTACAAGAATGTGATGAGCTGCTCATATAAATGTGTCCAATATTCTAGGATTGAAGAATTTATGCTTCCAAGAGGTTTATATCATTCAATTTTACGTCCTGAGGAGATGGTAGACTGTGCCTCCTAACGTTCTCATACATCGCTTGTTTGAAATATGGGATATTGTAACCAGTCTGAGGATCATATGCCTGCTTCTGAACATCAGAAATCAAGACGTCAAATCAAAAGTAAAGAAGATATATGCACAGAATGCAACTTAATCTCCTTCGGGATAATCAAGAGCTTAATAACATCAAAGCACACACCGAAGTTATAAACAGTCGGTCCACACTCTTCGATCAAGCAACCAAAGCTCTGTGGCCAAATTTGGAGTGAACAATACATTGTTGACTCGAACTAACCCAACGTGAAATAACTGTCCGAATTCTAAAGACTTGAAGACTGTTGCAGCGTTGCTTATCAAGCAGCTGGTTTTCAGACACCCAACCTGATTTTGAGTATTGGAACCTGAATTTTGAACATGATCATCAAGTAAAACTACATGCTTGCTTGCACAAGAAGCACAATTTGCAGTTGAATCATGAATTCTCTTCAATTTAGAAATAAAGGACAATTGTTAAATTAATAACTAAACCAAACCGACCCTTAAGTCCAATCAATTGGGGTCGCTACATGAATCCGTGTTTTCCATTGAGCTCTATCGAGGGCATCGTGTTCCATTACATCCAGTAATCCTAGATCCTTGCGCACTGGTACCTTTAGGAGGATAGGTTTGATGATGACGTATATAAGGATGGCTTGAGTGTATTTCCATTTCTCTGCTTGTACCTTTAGGAGGATAGGTTTGATGATGATGTCTTGTAGGGAAATAGCCTTGAGAACTTTAGTTCATAGTGACTTTGGATTTTGCACCATCTGCCAGAAGTGTTTAGCTAACAAGGCCGAGTTGAAGTCTCTAAGGTCTCGAAAAACCACTCCAGCAAGATAGTATTGGAGACTTTGTATTCAGACTATTTTACGAGGAAATATGCCAAAGGGGCCTAATCTCCTCATCGTCCTTTATACAACCTCAAAATTCATGCCATACAATTTGAAGCTCGCTTCTACACTAGTGAGAGCTCAATGCCTAATTTTACTTTCGATGGAATTAGCGGTGCATAAATCATTTCAATAATTGCCCATCCTTCTTTTCCAAATCCTTTGTGCTTTGAATGGGTAGTGATTATTGATTAGCCTAAATTTCTTCTTTTCTTAAATTACTCTAGTTGGACTGTTGGACACCTTAGAATTGACCAACAGTCAAACACCATTATCTTACTATGGAAAAGAAGCATAAAAACATCATAAATCATTGAAGGTTACCCGGTTTTGAATTTTTTCAGATTTGGCCCAGAGGAATAGATTGTCAAATAGGAGCAATAGAACACTAGAGACAAGTGACAGAAGTGTACAGCCAGATTTCTCAAACACCAGCCATAGTTACTAACAGAATCCCCACTACAAGAAATTTTCCTCCTCCCCAGCATGACATCTGCAACTATTAGACAAAAGGAAATATTAAGGCTCTGTTTGGATAGACATGGATTTCAAAATGAAGAAATTTTATGTTCAATTTCAACAAGCATATGAAACTAGAGTAGGCCAAAGTTAGAACGTTTAATTCCTGTATTGTTACAATCATCAAGATCAAGGATCTGTTGCACTATTTTGGGTAGAACTCAACCCCAAAAGCTAGCTCTTGAAGTGAGTGTGCCGTCAGACTTATATTCTTCACATTACTTTGGTACCTAGACGATGTGAGACTTCGCTTCACACCTTCCCTCACGCCCAGCGTGCTCAATCGGCAGTACCTGTCGTGTGCAGGCCAGGGATATGCACCCTACCCATCCTTGGCATACCCTGCTCTGAGACCCTGTTACACGGTCTAGGTAGCTCTTGAAGTGAAGGTGCCCTCACGCTTATATTCTTCATATTACTTTGGTATCCAGATGACGTGGGACTTCGATTCACTCCTATTAACTAGTTATTTCAATCATGATTAGCCTCCTAAACTCATATAGCAATCCATATCTGAGCTATCCATTAACTGTATAATAATGGCAAATCCATTCGTTTGAAATCCACATTTATCCAAACAAAGCCTAAAAGGTAAATGAAGTTCCACCATTTATAGCACCATGCAAACCAACCGACCAAGCTCGAGTTTTGGGCTCGTTTAGTAAACGAGCCGAGCTCGACACTCAAAAGCTCGGCTCGGCTTGCAAAACCTTGGGTCGTTCATATAGGCTTGACTCGTTTAAAGAGGCTTGTTTAGTAAATTAGCCGGGCTCGGCTCGTTAGAGGCTCAGCTCGTTTACAAACTAGCGGAGCTCGAGCTCGAGTGTTCAGGCTCCTTTTAAGTAAATCAGCCGAGCTCAAACACTACGAAGCTCGGCTCGGCTCGGCTCGTTTACACCCCTAGCTCTGTTGGAACGGATTGAAGACAGGCATTCCTAATATCCTATACAAGCAGTCATTGAACAATTCCAGTCTCAAAACACTAGTAAAAAATTCTTAGTTAAAATGCCAAATCATCTTTATCCCATTGAAGAACTTTATGGGTGAGGAATTACGGTACCTGATCAGATGATCGAGTCGGAGAATCGAGTTCGGTGCTCGGTGTTCTTCGTAAGTTTCGTTGGAGATGGAGGCCTGTGTTTTTGTATGGGAAGAGGATGCGTCAATCACAAACACGGTTTTACCTTTGATGAGTGTGTGGCTTATTAACCTTTTTAACCCGTGGCCGCATTATTTGAAAACCGTGAAACGGACACACGCTTTATTCAAACTATGGACGCGTAATTTTGCTCCTGGCAGCATTATTTGAAAAGCGTAAAACGGACACATGCTTTTTTTTAAACTGTGGACGCGAACTTTTGCTCCTGGCCGCAGAATTTTGTATCTGGCCGCATTATTTGAAAAGCGTGAACCAAAAACACGCTTTTTTTAAAACTGTGGCCGCAGAATATTGCTCTTGCCCGCAGAATATTGCGTGTGGCCGCATTCTTTGAAAAGCGCGTGAAACAAAAACACGCCTTATTTAAAACTGTGGCTGCATATTTTTCCTCCTGCCCGCATTATTTGAAACCGTGAAACGGACACACGCTTTTTTCTAAAACTGTGGACGCCAAATTTTGCTCTCTGTGAATTCGCAAGCACGAGTTCGGCGGACATCGGGTTGCTACCCAAAGATAAGATCTCCTCCATCTCTCAGCACCACAGACGGCGGCGTTCGACCTTTACTTCCTCCACCAACCGACTACGGCGGCAACAACAACAGCAGCAACACCTCACAATTTCTTCCGCCGCTGTCCTCTTGCCAGCTCAAGTACACAGAAATCAGGTCATCTCTCTCTCTCTCTCCATTCTTTTTCTGGGAAATTGCTGGGCTTTTGAAGCCTGATCAGACAGGGTATTACGGTAATTGACAATGCAAACAATTGATTATAAATACTTGTTATACGCAGCCGAGATAACTTGTACTCCATTCTTGTTTTGATATATAGTGAAAGTTTAGTGTGAGCAGTGTAGGTCCTTTAACTACAACAGTTGGGGGTTGGGGAACCCCCGTAGAAATCTCTGTGTCTTTACAGTCTTGTTCTGTTCTTGATTGTTTTCCGTGCGTTGCGTCTTTGTTAGTTTGGCCAATTTCTCCACAAAAACATCATTTTAAGTGAAAGTTCCAGACTAAAAAATGCTACTCCTACTAAAAAGGAGTTATTTTTCCTCGTATTATGATGATTTTTGGGGATAGGTACTACTTAAGAGGAAATTGGTGGTGGCTGATAAAAAAAAAAAAAATGAAATATTCGTTGGTGTTGTGAAGAACCATATAGTAGTATATCTTCCGGGGATGCCAGAACAATTCTTGTTACATTCTCATGGATCTTGTGCATTGAAGAACCTTAGGCTTCGTTCACGCGTCAAAAAATTAATGCATGAAAACTATTCCCGAGAAAATTATAGTCAAGCAAAAGAAAATGGAAAGTATTTTTCTTTCGGGCGTTCATTTGATTAGAAATTTTCTTTCTTTGGTTGGTTCCTTGCCCAGAAGATGCAATAGTAAAGAGAATGTTGAGATAGTAGGACAGGGTGTTGGCATATTAAAAAACAACAGGTGAACAAGATGAGTGTAGCGGAAATGAGAATGTTGAGGTGGATGTGTGGTAAGACTAGGCGAGACAGAGTTAGAAATGAAACGGTTCGTGAGATAATAGGTATAGCACATATAGAAGAGAAGTTGAGGGAGAATAGGCTAAGGTGGTTTGGGCATGTCTACCGTAGACCAGGAGATGCAATAGTAAAGAGAGCGGATAGGATAGCTTTGGGTAGCAATGCTACGGGGAGGGGTAGACCTAAATTGATATTAGATGTTGTGGTGCGCAAAGATTTGAGTATAATAGGTTTGTGCGAACAAGGGGCTCTCAACAGAGCTCAATGGAGAAAACGGATTCATGTAGCCGACCCTAAGTGATTGAGACATAAGGCTCGGTTTGGTTTGGTTGGTTCCTTGCTCAACTTTGTTATTGGGAGGTGGGTGGCATATGGTTGTCCAACCCAAAGGTGCCATTGATGGGGTGTTTACTTTTGTTTGCGATGCCGTCATGCTCATCGTTCTTTCAATGATCTTTGTTTGTGTTTGTAAGTAGTTGGGATATTGGAAATGCCCACGCAATTGTCATTTCTTTCCAGTGATTTGCACGTTGGAGGATACTGTGTTGGAAAAAAAGAAACAGAAGAAACCAATTTGAATTTGGAGAAACAAAACAGAAGAAACCGGCCAATTGTTATGACAGACGTGATGGGTTGTTATCTTTCTAAATGTCATTTCTTTCCACCTGGTTTCTTTCTTTTTTTGCATTGATTGGTGTGCTCTCTTGAGAGTTGCTTGCTTTAGATTCCCTTAAGAGAGTCTTGGTGAATTTAAGTGGTGATCGTTTTGGGTGTTCTTTGATTCGTGTTTTGATTCGGTTTGCAAGAGAGCGTTTTGCAGAATGTTAAGAGTGAAGCAGAATTGTGATGATAGTCTTGTGTGGAGTTTGGAGAAGAATGGAGAATTCAACAGTTGAGTGGGTGTTTGTACCATATATTCACCGCCTGTCGATAATCGACCGAAAGGTGGTGTTTATGGTAATGCTTCCTATTTTATTATTTCGTATTAATAATATAACTAGTTTTTATTTCTTTTAATAAAGTGCAGGACACTTGGCATGCTCCTATACATGTGGAAATTAAAAAGACACTTGTCATTGTCCTACACACTTTGAAGTTGAAGAGGAGTTACTTGGACAAGTGGCATACTCCTACACACTTTGGAGTTTGTGGGAAGTTATTTAGACACTTGGGAGATGATGAAGAGTAGTGAGAAGTTATGAAGTTATTTCCTACACATTGTATTTTTCTATAAATAGCTTCTTTAGGCCTCATTGTAAACTCCTTCAACAAATCAAAGTCTTAACTTTGTTCTTAATTTTTGTCTTCCTAGGAGTAGGATTAAATTAACTCCCTTACTTTCAATGAGGATCCGTCCTTCTTGATTGTAATTCTACCTTGGAAAAATAACAAAGTCCATTTGTTATTTTTCTTCCGCTCCATCCTACTTCACCAAACCATCAATCCACACCACCCACCAAAAAATAACATTTGATTCATTCGCCATTTCTCTCCGGTGAAGTCCTGAAACACGGCAAGGAACCTCAAATCCGTTTGTGGAGACAAGCCACATTCGCCTTTTCTTTTTGTTCTTGGCTTTGTTGCTTTTGTTTTCGTTCTCCGTCGATTCGCTCCGGAGAAGGAAAAAATTGGTAAACAATTTTGGCGCTAGAAGGAGGGCATCATTACTAAATCGGAAGTAATGGTGAAATCATATGTGAAAAGAAAACCTTACAATGTTTTTGACATTTTACGTAATTGATAAACGGCCATTTGTTGGCCAATTGGAACTGTGAGGTTCCGGATCAAATTTTAAATTTTTTTTTTTTTCAAGCTTTGCATTATGGGCTTGAAAGCAATTTATTGTTCAAAAGAAGCTGGCCAATTGTTGGCCAACTGTTTGAGAGATTTGAACCATGTCTCTGTCTTTGATAGAAAAGGTTCAACGGAGGCATTGATTTGTCTTGTAAAGAATTTGTCTTGGCTTCTTGTTAAAATTTCAGTCTCGTATGAAGACTTGAACAAATGTGAAACGTGCCATTTGTAAAGAAGATTAATAAACAACTGGCCTCCTTTCTTCAGACCCAAATATGAGGGTCTCCAATAAAAATTAATGTAACTGTTAATTTGGCCATTGATTGTGCACAGAAAGTCTCGTTGGTAAGAAATAGGGCTGGAGATTATCATATGGCTTAATACGTTAATCCAATTTTGGATTAGTGTTTGCCTTTTTGATTCAAACATTAAATGGAGTGAAGACCTCATTCAGTTATGCATAAAGCCACTATGGTGGCTGTGTTGCAATTGCTCCTCGACAGGCTACATGGCTTTGTTTGTTTCGAATATGAACCCAAATTAGAGGGTTCATTATAAACAAATGTAAAAGATGAAAATTCTAGTCTAATATGAAGACTTGGTCAATTTACGTGTTCAAAAAATGCCATTGGGTAGTTTGATTGACCTTTATAAAATGGGACAATCTGTGAATTCTTGGCATCATTGAAAGGCTATGCCCATGAGTCTTGGGGGGCAACACTCATCCATGTGAAGCCAAAATTATGTAAATATAAAAGCATGGCATGAGAGGCCTAAACAATTAATTTGTTTAAGGAAGGGCGGCCTCCAAATTCAAAAGAAATTATTGCTTTTGGCCCTTACTCTTGTTTCGACTTTGTTTTCCGAAATCTCGGATGAATTCGATGGAGGGAATGTTTGTCGTTGGCTACGCGCGTGTTTTGGCCTTTTCTTTATCGAAAGAATCTCAACTCCCATAATTTGATCAAGGGAATGTTTGTCGTATTGCTGCGCGCATGGTTTGGCCATTTCTTTATCAAATGTTGGGGGGAAATTAAGTAAACGAATGCTTGTGCTTGATTAAGGCTCATGGCATAAATTCTTTTATCGATGGGCCGTTCTTAGAGTTTTGATCGATAGGCCTTTATTCGATAGGCCATATTTTGTTGTTTCTTGTTTCCTGTATGAAGGAATCACAATATTCGACAGAGGCATTGTGACTGTTTGCTTCGTAGAGTAATCAATTTTGTCTTTGCCTCTTGCCAACACATGTCTTTATAAAGGTTGGCCATTAAGGAGCAACCTGTGGACATTTGTCAAAATTCAACACAAAGGATGTATTTTTCCTGGAGGAATGGGCTTTAAGGCCGTGAGTGATAAAATAAAAAAACCATAACACTGGTTTTGACAGCTTTCCCTCCGTTGATCGATACTTGGCTCGTCGATCGGCTCCGTTTTAATGGTTTACACATGCCTATTGTGCTAAGGGTCATAATGCTCCAATAGATCACATTTCCTCGTTTCCTTTCGGTAGGAATTAGTTGGAGGAAAATTATCGACGGGAGAAATTTTGCATCTTAGAAGCTAAACATGGTTCTGGACAGCGGAATTAAGCCTTGAAGGCTTGTTGAAAAGTGAAAGGATTGGTGTAAAATTTATCTACAAGAGTTGGGGGCAAATATTTACACCGTAAAAAGTTATCACCCGTCGATATCGACAAAGGGGTGATTTAAAAACTAGTGTAATTATTCACTTGGGTTACGTTAGCACTTCACCCAAATGAATAAGGGGGGCATTGTTTGTACCATATATTCACCGCCTGTCGATAATCGACCGAAAGGTGGTGTTTATGGTAATGCTTCCTATTTTATTATTTCGTATTAATAATATAACTAGTTTTTATTTCTTTTAATAAAGTGCAGGACACTTGGCATGCTCCTATACATGTGGAAATTAAAAAGACACTTGTCATTGTCCTACACACTTTGAAGTTGAAGAGGAGTTACTTGGACAAGTGGCATGCTCCTACACACTTTGGAGTTTGTGGGAAGTTATTTAGACACTTGGGAGATGATGAAGAGTAGTGAGAAGTTATGAAGTTATTTCCTACACATTGTATTTTTCTATAAATAGCTTCTTTAGGCCTCATTGTAAACTCCTTCAACAAATCAAAGTCTTAACTTTGTTCTTAATTTTTGTCTTCCTAGGAGTAGGATTAAATTAACTCCCTTACTTTCAATGAGGATCCGTCCTTCTTGATTGTAATTTTACCTTGGAAAAATAACGAAATCCATTTGTTATTTTTCTTCCGCTCCATCCCACTTCACTAAACCATCAATCCACACCGCCCACCAAAAATATCATTTGATTCATTCGCCATTTCTCTCCGGTGAAGTCCTGAAACACGTGTTTTGATTCGGTTTGCAAGAGAGCGTTTTGCAGAATGTTAAGAGTGAAGCAGAATTGTGATGATAGTCTTGTGTGGAGTTTGGAGAAGAATGGAGAATTCAACAGTTGAGTGGGTCGCGCACAAAAAAATTCAGAATTTTGCCCCTCCCAGTATTCTGCCTTTTCTTGGTGATGCATTTACCTGATAATCTTTTCTGCACTCGTGACGTGTTGATCATCTTTTTTTGCAGTGTGCTCATGCTTGGAAAGTTCGGTGTAGAGCTTTGACAGCCACATGATGTTTGTCAACCAAGGTATAGAGATCTGAATTTGGGAAACTGTATTTTTCACTACCTCATGGCCAATTTGGCTTGGAAATTTTGCTGTGTTTGAGGGTGTTTATATATTTGGTGGGTAAGGTGATTGAACTAAACATTAGAGTAGCTGTTTGGGTTGAGGCTATATAAGCACAAGAATTAGGCTCATCTTACTTTTAAGCTTTCTCTGCTATGGAGCGCCTGTTTTGAATCTGGGTATGGCTGTGAAAATGCAACTTATCTACGTATGTAAAACTAAGTCAGTTGATGAAGTCTTTCGGCTAAAAAGTAGTAGTATTTGATTTTATTAGGACTTCCCTTCTGGCTTTCATATGGTTTACTTGACATTCGTTTCAATGTAAGCAAATTACAAATTTGGCAATAACCAAAAAAACGCATGGCAATAACCTTCAAACGAGCACAAATGAGCATGCCAATGAGCACGAAACAACGTACGTGGCAAGTTTGCGTGATGTGTAAATCGTCTTCATTTACTTGAAATGCTTATGTTTTAGAATTTGCGGAAAACTTGAAAGAAACTTTCCAGTAACCTCTTCTAGTTTTTACTTTTCGCAGGGAAAAAGGAAATTCCTGGTTCAACAGCACACGAGAAATGACCAATGGGTCTACAAAAATGTCAATCATTCAAATAATTATCATCACAACTATCAGAGAAAATTTGCATCACAATTACCGCTACTGTTATTTTTAGCTGTTGTGGTTAAAGGTTATAAAACCCTCGCTCCCGTATCCACTACACGTCATGAAGAACTCGATATTAAAAGTCCAACAACCCATCCAGAACTATACAAGTAAGTCTGTCAAACAACCAAGCTACAACTCAAGAAATACCCACTCGGTGGGAGAGAAAGTCCAGCATTCTTTTCTTTATAACCAAATGGGAAAGGGGTTGCCAGGTGTAGGAACACAAAATCTCAGCTGACAATCTAACTTACAAATTTGACTAGGCTTTCAAGTCATTAAATTGCTTAGGAAAATGAACAGCGGAGCAAGCAATGGCTTTCTCTTATATTTAAAGAGAACCGAAATCTATTTCAGATGCTGAGGCTAACCAATAGCAGCATATTACTATGAAATGAAGTTTTACCCTGGTACCATTTGGTGTCTGCAACTTCATGGTGAAAAACCCACTAAATTAAGAAAAGGAAACACGGTCTGCTTGATCACCGCTGAATCACAATTAAATCATGTAAATCACAAGTATTGTTCTTGTATCCTGGCTCGGTTCTCTTCCCACCATATTCTCGCGTGCATTTCTCCAAACATTTCTCGGCTGCAATAAACATAACAAAATAATATCAACGGCCCAGAAAATATAACCAGAACTGTATAGGTATATTACATGGGCATACAAATTTGGTCTGTTTTGATTGTATTTGACATATAAAATGGAAATGGAGCTCTGTGCAACTATATTTTAATGGAGCACAAAATTTTGTGGAACCACATGCCCAGGCCAAAGTAGGGCGAAGATAAACCAGAGGGCATGAATCAATCGGGGAGATAATAGGTGGGGACCAGCTTCAAACCCAAGGCACACAAATGTGCACGAGTAATTGCAAGGAATGGAGCTTACACAAATCCACGGAATGCAGCTTTTTGTAGGATTTATTTCTTATTATATCCAGTAATCCAGATTACTTAAAGATCAAAATGCCAACTCATTGGAAAGACAATATTGCAAATAAATGTAAGTTTCACCACCATTGTGCATCGCACCATCGGTGAATCCTTAGAATCTTGAAAGGACCACATTCTAGAATCTAGTAAACTAACAACAAAAATACTTGTTTGAAATGCACTGAAAACCAAGACAAATATGTATGTGTATATATATCCACTCTGTATAGATTAAGGATTGAAATTTCAGTATAATGAGGTTTAAAAGTGCCCCCAATTCACCCTTGATCTTGCCGCCAAGAGTGGCAGCAGTACCAGAATAGGTTAATCACAATGAACCTACTTTTTTATGTCAATACTCATATCTTTACTTAATAAACAGCAAAAATCTACCAACAAAGGCTATCAGCCAGGGGATGTTAAAGCAGCTATATTATATATGCCGCTGACTAATTCCAATTCAACTTCAGAACAAGCACATAGAATTTACTTTACCTGAACCGAACTCGTCGAAGCTCCCTAGTGCCACCTGGCAATGATCTGATAGTGATGTAGACTCCTGGCTCATCCTGTTCAACCCATTCAGTCTCCAAATCACTAGCATTACTGACAGACAGCTCCCCTGAGTGATCTGCCTCTCTTGACGAGCTACTCCTTCCAGAAGCATCCACTGATGATGTCTCTGTTTTTGCACCACTGATACTAGACAGTTTCGGGGTTGAAGCAAGCCCGCTGGTATCATAGTAATGATGGGATTGGATCGGGTGGTGGTCAAGTGAATCAGATGAAGAGTAGTTCATCCCTGTCGGACGGTGGAAGTTGCGGGGTAGGCGCTCAGTGCTCAGAGGTGGTGTCACAGGGATGTGTTCAGCAGATTCAACCTTTGAGCTCTGAAAAAGTCATAAAGTGCTTGTTAACACCAAATAGTGATCTAAAACATTGAAATCATCTTGACTGAAATGACCCCTCCCGTGAATGGGGGTCTAAGTAGTTCTTGAATCCCTCCACGAATGAAGTGAGCAATACATATTTTATAGACGTAAAACATGAGGACATAATCAGGCCCGACATCAGAAAATGGTGTCAGCAGGTTCAGTGGGGGTGCATGTTGAGTGGTTGGTGCTGGCCCTACATGTGGTCTTCATATGGATCCAGTGATTCCAATAGTTCCCTATGGTGATCCCATCCCTTTTACAAAGACCAAATCAAATAATAAGTGGCCCTCCTTTTTGAAATGAAAAGACCACAAGCACAGTCTCCTCACAAGTGCGGGAGTCCATCTATGTTTTATCTCAACCAGTAGATCAAGCTAAAGCTAATCCAACAGCCAAAAACATGTCAGAAACTCTCATATGCATGCATCATTGTCTCCGTCAAGAGCCAAATCAAACCCTCACTCTAGCAGATAACAAAAGAATGAACAGGTAGCTCCACATCGGAACTTTCATGCATCTTGCAACTCTCTTCTCAGGGCTCAATGGAGAAAATCAAAGGTTTCAATTGATGTAATTACTGATCTCAAAAGACAAGATTTCCATCTACGTAACAAAAGAAGATTAAGGTTGAGTAGGTTCATCTGAACCCACTCCAATAAATATGGTGTCGCCACTGGACATAGCTACACAAAGAAAACAACTATGATCCTCCACAATCGACATGTAGGGATAATGCATTCAGTTATATTCCCATCATAACTAATTTTGAGAGCATTTTGAATGCATCAAATAATGGTTATCAATGATCTCATTTCCATGGGATTTTATAATCAGAACAAGCCATAAAAGGACACCATTCACCAAAATACAAATGTGCAACAAGGCAACAACATTCCACACGTATGAATCAATTGATCTAACAATTATTAGTAAGCAATTAAAATAGCACTACGTTCAGGGCTACAGGCACTGCTGTAATCAGGGTCCATAAATAAAACCACTAGAGAGATCACTATTGAAACTACGATGCATCCACAACATCTCTGGAGAGCCGTGTGCAATATTACTAGCTAAGTAAATGAGAGCTTACCTCATCCTCGGATCTTGCTGGTGTTGGTCCCGGTACTGTCTGTTGATTGAATCTCTGAACATTGTATAATTCCATAACCTTGTCGTAGTTCTCAGCCCACCATCTTTGAGCTTGCCATTTATTGAACATCTCGCGACTGCCCAAATCAACACAACAATCATCAGCGCTCCTAACCCAAACCATATCCAGAGGAATGAGGTGGGAGAAAATATAAGGTAGCTCTTGGGTCAGTAGAGTGTTCAAATCATTAAATGAATTACAACACCTAGCTGAGCATCAATCTAGTTCACAACCAATCAAGGACCAAAGGCACTTACTTGATAGTAACACACGAAAAACAAGGAAGCAACATCAAAATGATACCAGGGATATATTTTAGATTCCAAAGCAAATGCCTTGTCAGCTAGTACTTTCCGAGTTATTCTAGCACAATAGACGAGTTTAACTAGTGTTCTTTGCACTTCTGTAATTTATGAACCGACATACTGGTAAGAGTCAAAATAAATTGTTGAATAATGAAGACCTAAAAATCTGCAATGCCACATATCTACGACTTGGTATCAAACCATAAGGTAGCAAACTCACTAGCCAATGAAAATACAAACTCTAGTTCACAAAGAAAATGTCAAATGGGGGACTCACGTTTTGAGTCCTTAGTTTATACATTAATAGTTACCATCATGAAGAAGGTTATTAAAAGCTTAATTAAGAAAAAGAAAAGGCAGTGAATGGGGTAGGGTACCAACACCACACGCACCAGACAAGTTAATTTTCGGCTTTTAGCAGCATGCTTAATATATGATCATCAGTACCCTAAGCTTTTACGGTATTTGTGAAGATAAAGGTTTCACTGTAAGCAGTACTAAAGCTCCCAATTAATCAACAGAAACCACCACAATTGGCAAAACGTTGGGAGGCCGTGGGCTCACTAAATGATGCCTCACCACAGTGCACCATGCCACCACATTCTCTCATGACCTAATGACCCACATTACGTTTCTAGGAGTTATTTAAAGAGATTTTCCCATCGCATGGCTGATTCTCATCAAACCAGATGATCTGTAGTATCATTCGTTTACCAAAGACGACCCATTTGATAGTCTCCAATTTTTGTTCATTCTTTGCAAAATCCAATGAACACCATACGGCCTGATTAGTTCAGTACCCAAGCTTACCGTTATTCTGCTCTTTTTAAGTGAAATATTCTGGGAGACCCATCTCGGGGCCACCTCCTTAATTTCAGTTTAAAGCCAAAAAGTGACTTCACATGCAAATTCAGTATAGCTACATGCCTACATCACAGACAAATATAAATAAAAACCAAAATGCAAAAGGCCATGGGCCAACCACAATCATATCCACTTTATCGAAAACATTTGATCACCACCAAACAAATCAGTACTTTCAAATTGAGATAGCAAAGTTATGTTCTAAATACTAAAGCCCTTTAATGTCAATCAAATTCCACAACACAGCCCGCTTTAGCAAGATTGTGATGAGGAATTCCCAAATTGCACGGTGATTCTCATCAAACCAGCTGATCGTAAGTACGATTAGTCAACGAAAGGAGACTGGTCCAAAAATGGCCTGATTTGGTTTAAAAGGTGACCAAACCTGACAATTATTCAGTATTTTAAAACAAATTTCTCTCGAAGACCCACTTTGGGGCCACCTTCTTAACTTCGATTTAAAGCAAATCAGTGACTGCACATGCAAATTGAGTGTAGCTGCAAATTAAAATCCCTAATGCAAAAGCCTATGGGCCAACACTTCACATCTACTTTATTGAATACAGATGATCACTCGCAAACAAACCATAACTTTAAAAAATACTAAGATCAAGAACAGGGGAAAAACAAGGAGTCTTACCTGAACCGAATCCGCTTCAAATCGTTCCCTCCTTGAGGCAGCGAAACAAATGTGATAAGAACACCAGGCTCCACCTGGGCAACCCATTCCTTGGGCTCATCTTCCTCCATAAACACTACTGATTCGGTCCGGCCGCTCACCGACGCCGGCGTGTTTTCCCCGCTAGATAGCCCCTTCAACCTTGCCTCCATTTCCTTCCCCCACATCCTCGGGGTCGAAATCGAGCTACCCCCTGTCCGTCGGTACGAGCAATTAAACCTCTGTGATACCGAAGCCACATCGGAATCGGCGTAGTTCCTGTTCCGGTTGTGATTCGAAGAACCAGAACACGGCGGCTTGCAGTTCTTGTATGCTCCCGATGCTTTTAACGCAATGTCTTTGATCTGAAAATTGAAACCAATTGTCTCAATCTGACTAAAAGTTCCATATCTATCTTTGATCTGAATTTTTAACGGAACAATCAAGAAAAGAAAACAAGACCACGAGACACATAGATTTTTACGTAGTTCTCCAATTGTGTTACAGTAGTTGAGTACGATCACAACTCACACCAATTTTCACCCTGTATCAAATGAAGTTAGTACAAATCAGGCTTCACATGCCCAACAATTTCGCTACTTATTTCTTCACATTTTCTTTTACCTCGTCTAAATCAAAACACATCCTCGAGTACAAATGAAAGTACCTGAGAAAAAGCCATTACTAGACGAAGAAATCGTCATTTCACTATTTCCTACAATCATTTCAGCTAAACAAACAGTCCCTAGAAATTCGAATAGAGCAAAAATTTGAGATTCACGTGGGTATACCTGAGAGGTAAGAGCTTTGATGGCTAGCTTGGTGCTAGGTGTATCGGCGGTGTCGTCGTCGTCGTCTTGTTGCGTGAGAGATCCACCGCCCAGCTGCTTCGAACACGGCATACAAGTCAGCATCTTCGATTAATCTAGTCCACACTACAAGATTTTCCCCACAAAGCTGCTAACAATAACTTATTACGGGTTAGATCTCCCGTTACAAACAAATGTTACTTAAAACAGAGACTTCAGCCACGGTAATTACGCCAAAGATCTAGGTCATCAGAAGCAGCTTGAAACGGAACGAGTACATCGAGATTCCAAGTACAAATCCAATCTTGAAAAGGTATAACCAATCTGTTTGGATTCGAAGAAAATTGGAAGGAAAACGATGATACGGTGACGAACAATGAATACTAAGGTCAGGAATTCAGTCTCTCACAGTGGCAGAAGTGCAGGTGAGACAGAGAAAGGTGAGAATTGGAGTAATTAATGAGGTGATAGAGAGGGAATGCAATACAGACAAGCATGAGTGAGACTACAAAACAGAGAGAGAGAGAGAGAGAGAGAGAGAGAAATTGGGATACAGAGTGACAAGGTTGGATCGAAATGTGAAACAGCAAAAGCCAGAGCGGAAGAGTAAGAAACAAGCACACAAGTTCCTCTTCTATGTATGTCTACAAAACACACACTCTCTCTCTCTCTCTCTCTCTGGAATTAAAATATAGTCTCCCTCCTCCTCTCTCTCTCTCTCTCTCTCTCTCTCTCTCTATCTGTATAACTGACTCACAGAGGGTGATGCCGTGGGAGGAGATTGGTGGGAATATCAAGGATGCAAGTTGGGGATGGGGCTGCGTGGAGAGTAAATTGTAAATTTGGCAGTATTTAATAAGGGGGGAAGGGGAGAGGCGGAATGTGCGCGGGGGTGGGTTTTGTCTTGTTTATTATAGAGAGAGAAGACCCACCCTAATATTGCAGCAATGTTAGGTGGTTATGTCTTTCTTCTTCCTTTTTTCTTTTTTGCTTTTTTGAAAATGTCACTTCATTTCATCACCCGAAGAAAAAGATTTCATCACAAATATAAAGAAATAATCAAAAATTATCAAATCGAGACACGAGTTACTGTTTTAAGCACACAGGTTACAGACTCTAGGATATCCTGCCAAGGCAAACCTACAGCGACTGAGAAGTAGAGGCTCCATAGAACCCCAGCTCAAACCTCGAACAGTAAGCGCAAGAATGAAATCGACAACCTACCAAAACTCGAACCTAGAAAAAAATGGGAAAAAAAAGAAAGAAAAAAAAAAACTGAACAGCTACCAAAAGCCACCGAGTTACTGCCCTGATTTGACTCGTTGAGTCACCCGGCTGAGTTGAAGCAAAGAGTCACCAAGCAAATCTGAAAGTTGTCCGGCTTCTTCGCCGGAAAGAAACCAAGCTCCATTGCAGGCCGCATGCGAAATCCGAAGCCTTATTACGTCGGGGGCCCAGACCACCTAACGTCTCCTCGTCGGCCCAAACAGAAACCCTTACCAGAAGAGAGAAAACGGCCGGTGGTGGCTGGAGGAAGAGGCAATGGAGGAAAAGGTAGTTATGTCTGAGTACCATATTTTGAGTACTTCCGTCCCGATTTGTTTGTCAACTTTTTAACTTTTAAGTGTTCCAAAATGTTCGTCCATTTGACTTTTAATTAAATTAATTTTTTCTTTTTGCCTTTTCTTTAGTGGAATAAATAATTTTTTTTAAAACAAGTTAAAGGGTAAATATGGAAAATTGTATCTTTTTATGTGTAATCATTGTGTTCCCCTCAAAAAGTTAGATTTTTTAGAATAGACAAACAAATCAGAACGTAGGGAGTATGTTATTGTTGCATGGATCGAATATGCTCCGCTACGTAATAATGGGATACATCCTACTAATCTAGTGACAACAATCACATGATATCCAAAATTATACTTTTTTATTTCTCTCATCGAGATGAACAATGTAGTTTAAAAATTACGACGAAAAACTAAAAATTAGATAATATTGACTGACTTCAGCACAAACAAAAAAAAATGGTTCAAGCTGAACCTAATTCGTACTATTAAGTATGAGGGTTTCTATTTATTTTTTCCAAGTGTGAAGTTGGTTTTTGATTTATTTTTTTTTTAATTTGACAAAAATTGCCGAGGTTCGATTCGTGTTATTGTATACATTTACATAGATGTCCTCATATATATGCCCACACATACATGATACAACTAGGATTGAGATTAGAAGTTCACAGCAACGCTTACCTGAAGGTCTCGTGCTCCTATCACACTCTCTCTCCCCTTCACCAGTTCACCTCACGTTGCGTTTGTCACGCTCATCCGTCGGCCTGCCTCAATTTTGACGGGTTTCTCTTTTCCCCTCCCCATCATGTCCTACTCTACGTCATCTCTCTTGGGAAAAAAAATAACACATCCTCATCAGATACGGGTATGATATGATCTAGATTTTTTTTTTTTTTTTTTTAATAAAAAACCCATCAAATTTCAGTTTGAGTACGATAGAAATTGTGTATTTCGGATTTCAATTTGGTTTCGATTATTCAAACCGAACTGACCCGTTACCATCCCGAGATTGATTCCAAAGCAAAATCAAACCAAAAGCAAAGCAATCTATAAAGCATGAGAAGCTAGAAAAGAAGCTTCGGTTGTGACCCCACTGGCTTTGGCGTCTTCCTTCATTACCCGCATGACGGGCTTGGAAGCCTTTGTTTTATGGGAGTGTTATTTTTTTGTCTGGAAAAGAAGACCGAAAATGAGTGAACATATTTAACTTCTTGTTTGTTTCTTAGTTGACCCGAGATTAGCGACCTTCAAATAAATATTAACGGCGAGCCATTTTTGACGAGCTTGACAAGTCAAACGCACTACACTTATTGAACAAATAGTATATTGTTCAAGTTCTGGTTCAAAGCTTTTACAACTTTTAAATATGCGTTCGAGTTTTGTCTGTTTGTTTCACAATCAATGAATTTTACACGAACTCTTCGATAAGTTGAGCACGAGACAGGAAGCAACTTAATTTAATTTGAAGATGAAGCCATTTCCTTTTGTTTATTTTTTTGGATCGTCTTTATTAGATAGAAGAATATGGAGTACTTTTACACTTTGCTTCCTAGATCAGTTCCGTCTTGGCTTTAGCCTTCGACTTTTCAACTTTTCCAAATGGGTCCCTAAAGTGCTGGATTCTCGCCCTTTGTAGCCCAATTGGAATTCAAATCTCAAATCAGTACAGCATGGAGCATGTACCTAAAATTGACACAACAAACCGTATTGCCCGCCCAACATTTCTATTTCCCGCCCCAGTTTGTCTCTTTTTGTGGTTTCGGCCAGTCAATAGGCAACAAACTGTACGTGGAGATGATCTCATTGAGCTAATGGGACAAAAAGATGCACTGCTTAAACAACTACTTTGGCCCCGTTTTTATGGCATCAAGTACAGCGCTGATATATATATATACTAGCGAATGCCCGTGCCTGAAGGCACGGCGCAACACATTTTGAAGACAACTAAAGCTACGGGTCGAGCAATGAGCAAAGGGGGGACATGTTGAAAAAAATGGGTAGGAACAAAGTAAAATATGATATACTTTTGTTGTTGCAAAACTTTGATATGTTAATTACCTATGCCTGCAGCACTTCGCAACAAAAAGTTTTATTTGTTAAGCCCCTACCCGTGTGTACATCACTACCAATGGTCTTATTGTCTTGAAATTTGTCTCTCCATCTGCCTCCCAAGAGTTTTTGTACCAACGCATATCTACTTCATCCAAAAAGCACAATTAGGAACATGAATAACAGCCTAAAAAAAATAATTAATGAGCAAGAATCCCTTCTTGTAAAAGTGAAATGATGACTAATAATAGTTACCTTAATTTTAGTAACTGGCAGCTGTGTTTGTGATTGCTGCTTAACAACCGTAATTTTTTCCTCCTTGCAATTCATTACGTGATTGGGGGTTCATTCTTTCCAAACATACTTGCTATATATATGCTAGGAAAAAAAGAAAGGACATGTAATCTCATACCTATTATGATTTCTTGCGGATCCCCGACGATGGCGCTAAAGAGGGCTGCGTCCGGGTTCGCTGAAGAGATGATGGGCCAAATCATTTTTCTTTTTTGATTGGAATGGGTTCCCATATCAGGAGTGGTGGGGATTGGGAATATAGGTCATCCCAAATCTTCTTTTTTTTTTTTTTTTTAATCAGAATGAGTCTCATTCCCTTTTTATCGAAAAAAAATTGAACTTGCATGAGAACTGAAAAAAAAATCCTTCGACATTTGAATCCCTTGCATGAGAACTTAAAAAAATCGTTCAAGAAACTCCCAATTTTTGGTAAAAGAAACCCAATATGAGTAAAAATCGTTCAAGTAAATAATCAAACTTGCATGAGAATTGACAAAAATCCTTTAAGAATCCCTTGCATGAGAACTGAAATAAATCGTTCAAGAAACTCCCAATTTTTGGCAAAAGAAACCCAATATGAGTAAAAATCGTTCAAGGAGAAAATTGAACTTGGATGAGAATTGAAAAAAATCCTTCAATGTTTGAATTTCTTGCAACATTCAAGAAATCGAACTTACCTCACTATCGGTTATGGTCGTTCAGAAGTTGAAAAACGTGAAAAATGTATGCCCGTGACAAACAAACCGTAAAAAACGTGGACCTTCTAAATAGAAGGTATAATCAAATTAAATTGAAAGCTTTGAAGTATCAAACGTGGACCTTTTTGGCTGAGAAAGTATTAAGAATAAAATCACAGTTTATCTGATAATCACAGGAAAAATTGAAAGGTTTGAAGTAGCAAATGTTTGATCTTACTATTTAAAAAAAAAACATTTGAAAAGCACCCTAATTTTCGGCATTAATTCCCTGAATCACAGGGATCCATTCTTACCCAGAAATGTGGTTGTAAGCATTATTTCCCAATTTATGTGATAATCAATAGAAGTTTAAATGTCAATATTTGGTAAATGTGGTAAAAAATTAAATCCCTCAATCACAGGGAATCAATTTCAGGGATCCCTTTTTTTTTTTGATTAGCCGGTTACCAAAATGCGATGATGATAACTCTTGGATGGATTTGGTATTTACCAAGCTGCCATTTTGAACAACCAACGGTCTAGATTTATAAATGGGACAATTCTGGATCGTTGGTTGTCTTTTGGATTCAAACACTTCCTTGTAATATTATATAGATATACACATATATACACACACAATTACCAAAAATAGTACATATTTGGATCACGGATTAGGTAAAATCATTGTGCGGTACTGTATCATTGAAACTAAATCACATGTGATTAGTTGTCAATCCCGTAGTGCGTTCACTACACTGACCTCGGGCTATTGCGTGTTTGTTCGATCATTAATTTCAAAGCCCTATAATTAATTAAGGTGCGCATGAATTATTTTAGATATCTGGTATGGAAAACAAAAAAAGACAAGTTCATGCATGTACCGTTCTTTTTTCTTTTTCAAAATAAGTTCATACGTACACTTGTTCAATGATATTTGATACGTGTTATGTATGGATGGATGGCCTAGTGCACGTCACGTACGTTTTTAAATCACTTAACAAATGGCGCACAAGCCGTTACGAATTGCTCTCGACATTCCAATTCGAAGATAAGCCTTGAACCCTAGCACCACCGAACACAGAGCAGAGAACTTGAATTTTTTTTTTTTTTTTTGTAAGAGAGACCGTATCAAAGTGACATGCAAATGCATGGTACTCCCTCCATCCCATTTTCTTGGCCCATGAACTTTTCAATGGGTGCAAGTGAGTTGATTTCCTATTTTGTCCTACCCCTCCAAGACACAAACAAAGCATTCAAACTGCAGGTACACGTGGCAGGTACAACAGAGTTTCGTATGGATTTCCCAGAACATTCAAAAGCTTGCTTTTGCATTTTTAGCCAAAAATTTGGAGGAATTTTTTGCTGCCAAATTTTAAAACATTCTTTTGGTTTTATATGAGATGACAAATCAGGGGTATTTTAGGAAATTGAATTGCTTGTAGCTTGTAATTATGATGTTCCTTAAATGGTTGGAATCTCAAAAAAATCCAAACATTGTGGGACGGAGGGAGTATTCCAATTAAATGCATTTTTTAGATAACAAATATAATAAATGAAATAAAAACCCAAACTGTGGATCTGTGTATCAAAGTGGGGGATAATTAATTTTTGGAGAGGCAAAAAATAAAATAAATAAATAAATATATATATCTGGATCACATCCATCAAATTCACGTGATGGTCACGTGACCATGTTGATTACTACAAGTCCTATAGTGGAGTACAATGGCAAGACATGATGCCTCTTCTCTCACACGGTGCTATCCACATGCACTAGTTTATGTACCTACCATAAATGGAGAGAGAAAGGAAAGCCTTAATTAATCCACGTGGAAGAGCCGGCCTTCTGCAAAGACTGGAATGAGAGCCGTTATTACTCTGTCTATATATAGGCGTCGGAATGAACGGTGAGCACGAGGGCTCACACACGTTTGTGTTGGTGTAGTTATATCAACTTCAAATGATGCAAGACGGGTTGCCAAAGAGTTTTTATTAAGTATTAGGAAGGCGAAAGGACAAGCACAAGTCTCTAGTTGCTTCACTCGGCCGTGAAAGCAAATATAAGTCCATGATTCATCCTCTCCGCGCGCAAGAGAAATTTTGTACGAAACAGCCAAGGAGTATGACTCTGATTTACTGTGCGGTCACGTGACTTAAAGTTGCAATCGATGGACGCAGTTAGAAATCAACCCCAAAAAAACTCATAAATGGTCCAATCAATGATAAACCAATCTCCTTTCTTCCGACGAGTTGGAGTAAACAAATGCTAAATTGTGAGATTGTGTCTCCAATTCCTATTTCAAATTTGTCCTACAAACATTTTATTTTCAAAAACATTAGGATACACGATACTCGGAACATGAAAATGCCTATGAAAGGTTCATTTGTATTTTCATGTTCCGAGTGTCATGTATTTCCATCGCTACTTCTCTCTTTTATTTCCATCGCTAGTAGTTAAGAGAAAAACGATTTTCCAAAGCTGTAAGGACAAACATGGAATTCCACAATCACCAATTGTTTTGGAACTACTTCAGACCAAAGAAACTTCTTTCCTGCTTAGTGATGAATTTAAAATAATCTTTTCCTTTCCATTATTGCAATGATAGAGGGAGGGGCGTAGGGTTTTCCTTATCCCGGGGTTCTGGGTTCGACAGCTTTGATCTCCTATAGTTTAATAGTAGTACATAATTAACGATTTTTAAATACCTTCAACTTAACCTGGTTGATGGAGTATTAATTAATTAATTAATTAATTAACATCCTAATTAAACACAGGCCAGCTAAACAAAGTGGAAGCCTATGAGAGTAGTTTAAGTTTAATTAAAAGTTGCACGACGTCTCTGCTTTTCTTTATGGTAACACTACTCCAACTTACTTTGTTTTTTCAATCTCTTGAAAGTAAAAAAGGCATCTTGATCAGTTTAAAAAATAGGGTTAGATGTATCTTTCTAACTGGCAGACTTATGTATGCGTATGATTGTTGTATACTAGTATATGTGAATATATATAACGTGAGGAACATTCTAAAAAGTAATTTTTTTATTTTATTTTATTTTTACCGATCAAGGTGTTCGGGTCAGCTTACATGCATCTCAGCTAATCTTCTTCCCGGTATGGTTAAAGGCAAGCTATCCGTGCTAGAACTGAGAAATTTACAAGAAGTTACCTTATTGCGGTCGAACTCCAAGAAACGAATCATGGTCGATTATGTGGGGAGCAAATCTAACAACTAACCGAACTAACACAGGATGCTATTCTAAAAGGTAGGTTGATTAGATGTGCAAGTAGTTGCATTTTGTGTTTCAAAATATGAAGGCTCTGGAGAGTTATGCTTAATTTGCTTGCCCAAAGTGTGCGACCACAAAGCAAACTATGTGGTTGTTCTCCTTAGTTTTTTGCGTTGAATTTTTTGGAATTTCGTTTTTAGTTAAATTTTTTTGTTTTGTTTAGTTTTGCGCTAAATTTTTTTTGTTGTTTATTGATTCTATTACTTTTACAATTTTTTTTTGGAAATTACTCTATCCAAGAAAAAACTCAAAAAGAAACTTCTCGGATATTTTTAAAAGTACTTGGGTAAAAGTAATTTTTTTTTTTTTTTACTTTCTCGATTTCTCTAGTCAAGACGAATCAATAATTCATAGAAATTTAGCACAAAACTAACAAACATGAAAAAAAATTTTAAAAAATACAAAATAAGAAAAAAATTGAACAAAGACAAAACAAGAAAAAAGTTTATAAAAAAAAAAAACGGGGCCTATAAATTAAGCATAATGACCACAAGCAAATAAAAGGTGCAGGGGTGATTGTGCTCCTTAAAGGGAAGGCTTTGCAGAGTAATTAATATGTTTTGCTTCCTGAGATGCAACCCTCTGTCTACTGCATGTGTCTTATTTGGAATGGTAGGTTTGGGAGAATGGGAGGAATTAGAGATTATGAGATATATTACTCATCTTTTTAATCCCAGGGGTTGGCAAACCGCCAGAGCGGCCAGGCATATATGAGAAAGCAATCGTGTTTGACTTTGAGGTTGCATGTTCAAATTCCACGGAAGTTCTATCCTAAATCTTGGGGCCTCTAGGGGTTATACCCGGTCATAACCTTTATGAGGATCCCAAAATTAGTCGAGATAAATATATTTTCGGTTGAAATTCAGTCCACCAGTAATATTCGTTTAGATCAAGCGAACGAAACTAGATTCCACTCTGTTAGTCAGGAGAGCTCAAGACAATAGATTAGCACTATTCCTCTTGCCAGGAGGGATTTGGTTTGCATTTCTAAACCTGTACGTACGTGAGCATAAATATCTAATATCTTTGGCTCGTTAAGATTCATGAATAAATTCGAGTTCAAGACAAACCTCGACAAGCTCGACCCGAGTTCATTTTAAAGCTTAATGAACGAACTTGAACATTCTAAAGCTCGGCTCGTTTATGGTCCTTTATCGTTTGATAATGGCGCAAGCCGCAAGGAGATGGTGGTTGCAAGAAGTTGCCTACTAGCTCCGTTGACTGGGCAGGTAATTGATTTGGGTACTTTCACGAGGGTTCAAACCTCACCCTCACTTCTTGTTCTTTTCTGTTGCCTGTCGGGAAAAACAAGTGAGGGTGAGGTTTAGGGAAATTGATGTTAATACTAAAAATATTATTGGCGGGTATTAATTATCGAAACACGTCTTGAACCGTCAATTTTCTTGAGGTTTATTACCCAAAGCCCACCCACAAGAAGTGAGGGTTCAAACCTCACCCTCACTTCTGCGTGGGCTTCGTGTAATAAATGCCCAGCCGGCCCGATATGAAACAAGTGTCCATCTAAGTTGCATCGAGTGTAATTGTTGGGCTTAACTATGTTGATGTTTACTGGCTGAAGCTTTTGTGGGCTTGAGACAACCCACCAAGGTAATGAAGCCCGACTTCTCACAATGTCCGGAAACGGCCCACAAAACAACACTGCGACACCATAATTTTTTTTTGATTCACGATAGGCAATATTTTTAGCATTTTTCATTTCGTTGTTTTGTCGTCTTCTCTGTATTTTTGTCGAATTCACGTTTTAGTTTTTGGATTAATCCTTTGTCCCGACGATAAGAGGAGTCTAAAAAGGAAAAAAGCTATGGTGAAAACTGAAAAGCAAATAAGGTTTGTCGAAGACAAAACTTGGGATTTTTTGAGGGTGTCTATAATGTCGTTATATCAATTTTTTTCAACTTTGGCCCACGTTATTATACTTTTTCGATTTCTCTAGTCGTTGGGTGGAACGATTAATTTTACAAATTATGATAAAAAAACTAAACAAAAATTACAAAAAATGAGTTTTAGCAAAGAAATATCAAAGACAAAAACTTTGGCGTGAACTAGTGTGTTTCAAAGCATAATTTCCAGAGCACACATAAAAACAAGTTAAGAAGTACTACTACTCCATTGAGATTTTAAAAAGGGGTATTACTACGGCCCCATTCCGCTAATTTTTCATTTTTTTATTTTACGAGATAAATTATTTTTTTACTATATATCACTTGTAATTAAGAAAATAAGTATTTATTTTAAAAATAAATATTTACTCATTTTGGTTGGTGGGACGCACCTGAAGCCTGAATAGTAAGTAACTTTACCATGGTTCATATCTCAAGAATCAATGCGGATCAAAAAAATAAAAAATCTCAAGAATCAAGTTATGGACTGGGGCTTGGGCTTGGCGGGTCCGTAGCCTGAATAGTTTAGCACACCATCGGCCCCGTCTTCTAACGTCTCCTAGTTTGGTTCTAAGTGGTGTTCCTCTTTTATAAAAAATATTTTTTTTTCAAACGAACCTAATTTTAATATCAAAAATCATGTGTTTACGTAAATAATTTTTCACCAATATAAATTTTATTTAATACAGTAGTTTTCATCGAGGTATTTTAAATGGTGAAAAAAAATAAAAAATTAATTTTTATTTTCATCATATTTAAGATTGAAAAACCTTTTTTTGAAAAAAAGATCTTTTTCACCGTAGATTTGGAACGGCACCTAACTAATCAGAACTTCGGGCGCGGCAGTGCCCCACCGTCGAAGAGAGAGACTCCACCCTTCTTTTTTCCCTCGTGTGATCAATCTCCGCGTTCGCAGATCGACACCCCCCCTCTCTCTCTTTCTCTCTCCGTTTTCGTGGTAAGCAATCTCTCTCTCTCTCTCAGTAATGGCATAGATACAGAAGTCGACGCGTAGATCCCAGGGCTTACAAACACGAGAGGGCGTGGAGGGGTTTCCCATGGATAGACCCATTTGTGTGATTTCACGCAAGTTGAACTCTGTTGAGGCGCTGTTGAATAGCTTTGCGCTAATATTCTAGGGTTCTTTCATGATTTGAAATTTGAGTAGGTTTCCCCTGCTTTGCTTACCCTCTAGCTAAAGCAAATTGCTTCAACACTAATTTTGCTACCCGTATGTGGTAATGTTTTCAATCTTATTTGATTAGAGACAAGTTTTTTGATCCCAGTACGGGCCTCTTCTTCTACCTCTTATCAGTAATCAATTTGCTTGGGGTTCAATGCTATATTGTTTGTTGCTTACATTGAGTGTTATAATTGCTACTCAAGCAATGTTAGACGGAGCTAAGCTACTTAAAAACTCCCTTTTTCAGTAGACTTTTTCCTTATACGACTTCAGTTAAAGCTTAACATGAGCTTAAAATCAGGCGTCGAAACTTCCTAACACCCTTTTGGTCTTACATTGTGACATAGAGCTGCTATTCTCCTTTCATGCGTAAAACTACTTAAACTTCTAGCAGAAGAAACGCTCCTCAACTTGAAAGTGTGATTCCTTGTATGCGGCTCGACTCTTCTGTGGGTGAAGTGCCTTGTAGTGGTACTGGCATGCTTTAACAAGGACAACTGGACTGATTGTGTGGTTACATAACTAGTCCTACGGGTGCTTCAAGTTATAACCACTTATGGGACAGAAGAATAAACTTCAACTTTGCAATTACAATTTTCTTCTTGTTTTTGGCGATGAGTATCCCCTCCAATGCAGGGCTCCTTAGACCCACCCTGCAAGGTAAAGGCCAGATACTTATACCACCCACAAACCACATGTATTGGGTAAGCGAAGGCGTTGCCAACAAGAGTTCAACACGAGCTCAACGCATGCGCTTCGGGTTATAATATTTTCTTTAAGACAAACTATGATGTTGGGTCTAGTGTCAGGTATGGCTTAACATGGCCTTTCCTGATTATGAAGCCAAACTAAGCTCCCACTCAATTGGGGTCTACAATCTCATGAATCTGTTTGTGCCATTTGGTTTTGTAAGAGCCTTATGATCAATTAAGTTTCACAAACTCAATTTCTTTTCACTGCTAATCCCAAATCAATATAAGTCTTCCTCCCCCCCCCCCCCCCCATATGAACAGCTCTCCCATCTCTCTCTTGCCTTTGCCACTACATAGCCAAACCATTTTAATCTGTTCTGTCTCAGCTTATGCTCAACTGGTGCTACTTCTACCATTTCTCATAGTATTTCCTTGTCTTACCTATTTCCTTGTCTTACCACTCATCCATGTAAGCATACTTATACCAACTACACTACTTTCATTTTGAGTTGTTTCTAAGAAGCTAATATTTTCTTCTTAGTAAGAAAGTTAAAAAAGGTGTAAAGAGTATGCAAGCCATATAGAAAAGACCCCAACATATGAGCAGGCTCTATACAGGTAGCTTACAGGTTAAAACACAGGTAGCTTAATGGAAACAGACCTAGCCAGGTTTAATGGAAAAAAAAGGTCTCTTTGTTTTTAATAGAAACACAGGTAGCTTAATGGAAACGAACCTAGCCAGAAGACCTCCATTTTGAAATTACTCATACAGGCCTTTGTTGTTTCTGAATTAGTTTTCTATATCCTTTTCATTTGTAGAGGTTGTCTAAATTGCTATTACGCTTTTATCAGTAGAGCTCACTTAAGGAATGAATCTGCAAGAAGCTATACAGCCCAGACCATCGGCTAATGGATATGGTCGTCGGAAGGTTGAAAGAGAAAGTGTGAATAGGATGGAGCATAAGTCGGAATCCGGAAAAACAAACTCGAGCAGACAGACAAGTGCAGGTGAGGATAGTTGAGCTAGAGCTAGGTTGGTTATTGTTGTGTTGCATCCTTTGTTCTAACTTCAGTTGGAGCAGGTGTCCCGGCTGGAAGTAATGGTGGAGACGATGGAAGTCCTTCACTTGAGCGACTAGTATATTTAACGACATGTCTTATTGGTCATCGTGTGGAAGTCCAAGTGACAGATGGATCTGTATACTCTGGAATATTTCATACAACAAATGCTGAAAAAGATTTTGGTATGTTCTGAAAGTTCATGTTTTTCCTGAAAGGAATGCATCTCCATGTGTCGTAGAAATTTTCTTACCAAACAATTACACGCACTTTGGTATATACCCAATTGCTTTCCCATACTAGCTTTTTTGCCTTCTGTAGGTATCATTTTGAAGATGGCACACTCAGCAAGGACTGGTGCTTCCCGAGGACAGAAGTCTATTGCGAAGTCCGTCAGCCAGGCTCCTTCAAAGACTTTGATTATACCTGCTAAAGAACTCGTACAGATCACTGCAAAGGTGCTACTGGGTTTTCTTTTCATTTTTCAACTATGTTTACTACATTGTGGATTTCACCTGGTTCAAATAAATTAACATATTTTAGACTAATGAAGTTAAAATACTATTGTAAAAATGCAATGATGCCAAGGGCGGTATTATGGTAGTTGTAGCAAGTTGGACTTCATGGCATTGGATGAAGCAGCTATATGAATGGTATTTATGGTATTGATCTATTCTTGTTATTCGCTTTGACCAGGGTGTGTCTGTAACCAGGGATGGTTTCACAAATGATCTTCAGCATGTAAAACAGCAGGACATCATGATAGACTCCTCTATATCACAATCTCGTCATGTTGATGTGGAAAGGGATTTGGAGCGGTGGGTCCCTGATGAAGATGATCCGCAACGTCCTGAATTGGAGAATATATTTGATGACCCTTGGAAAAGGTTGCTACCTTTTCTGGTTCCTTCTACATATAAATAACTAGTTGGTTATCATTGCTGCAGTTTATTGGTGATTCTCTATGATTATATTCTATGTTGCTTTGACAGATGCAATTCATATTTTGTAAATTTAGGGGCTGGGATCAATTTGAAGCAAATGCAACATTATTTGGAGTAAAGAGCACCTTTGATGAGGAACTTTATACAACGAAACTTGAGAGGGGCCCTCAGATGAGAGATTTGGAAAGGGAAGCTTTAAGAATTGCAAGAGAAATTGAGGGTGAGGAAACCCATGATCTACATTTAGCAGAGGTGACGACTAACTCAAAATATTTTAATTATTCAGCTCGTACTCATATGTCCACTGAAAATTCGCTTCTTTAGTTTCTGAATTTTACAATTATGAATTCTTTTAATATCATAGGAACGAGGCATTCACCTTCATGAGAACTTTGATATTGATGAGGAAACCAGATTTTCATCGGTATTTAGAGGGGTTGATGACAGTGGATATGATGAAGATGAGGAAGTATTGTTTGAGACGCGTAATGATGAAACCTTCGGTGCCTCTAGTTCTGTTGTTAGCAAATCTTTTGGTAACTTGACCAGTGTAAAAACTGATGATGGTGCTCAAGTGTCATCTTGTTCTTCTTCCAAGGTAACTATTAGAACTCTTCTAACAAGCCAAGTGTATGGTTTCCCTGTTGACTGAACTGTTAATATTTGTAAAATTAGCTCAACGATAAAGGGGTCACAACCTCTATAAAATTGGAACAATTCAAGACCCAAGGGAAAGTCATTAATCATTATATAAGAAAATCTACAAAGTAACATGAAATTCATGGGACTTCACTTTGAGCCGTAAGCATGAGAGTGACTTTATATTAAGAATAGGGAGCGACTCTCCTAGATTTCCCCCATGTTTCATGTGGTGTGGGAAGCCTGAGGTTTTCCCTAGATTTTCTCCAAGATGGATCTTTATGAAGTCAACTGTCTCAGGCTTCCCATGTCACGTACACGTAGGGAGCCACTCTCCTTTCTCAACCGGTCAGGCTGCACCCAGCTGTTCAACACATATAACTGCATTGGCGAACATCGGCACAAGCAACTGAACTCCAAAAATAGAAAAGTGCGTACTTTCAAACCGTTTAAATCAACCTCCCAGTACAATAGTAAATTATCTACCAACTCTACCTTTCTACACTTCTAGACATCTAGCGTCAGCTCGGACCCTTTGCCCAAGTCATTGATAGTAAGAATAGCATCCAGGCTGCCAAATGAGGGCAACCTTATTTGCAAGTTTTTGATAATAATTTTTTTTGCTCAGCAGGGTTGATAGTTATTACTTATTAGGACACCTGAAGTGGCTAATGGACGTGAATAATACTTACTAATTGCATCTTTTTTTAAAAAAAATTGTGACCGAGATACTATTTACTTGCTGCCTGTTCTGTTGGGAAGGAAATCTGTTGAACTTCTAATTTTAATCAATTTGCTTTTCCTCGTATTTTTTTGGCATGCAGGATGAAGTACAATCTTCTCTGTCAAGCACCGTCGAGGATTTACACCATGCAGATTCTGGTGATCACTTGAAACGGCCTTCATCTGAACTTCTCTCTAAACGTCCATCGTCGGATGGTGAAATCAGGTTCCTCATTATTTTTGCCGATTAAATGTCTATGTCTTGTATTTTCAATTACGATTACAGTGTCATTATCACTTCTGTTCTATTATGTTTATTGGGTGTAATTCTACATTCTTACTTTTAGGATTCAAGAGAATCAGTCCAGTGATCCACTTGCAGGATATAATTACTTAAAGGAGCTTGTAGAAAAGGAAACGGTGAGTCAATCATTGATTGCTATTACGGTTTCTCATATTGATGTGAAGGTATCTCCAAACTCATTTTGGTTTTGTTGCTGATGACACTTCCTAACAATTCTATTTCTGTCGTTTCACTGCAGTTGGCTGAGGAGGCACAAAAATCGAAATCGGAGGGTGAGTGGGCCTTCACTCTGAGGAGTCTGTGAACTTGTTTTATATATTATGATTAGGTTTCCTGTACACAAATCCTCTAAATCTTTTGTTTATCCTAAATGGTGTTGGTGACCTAAATCCTTTGGAGATTTGCGGACTCCTTGAGATGAATCCATGTACTAGCCATGCTCCGAGATTTCCAATTTGTGAGATCAAAGAGCAGTTGCCCTCCCAGATGGATGGGCTACAGCACTTAGGTTAGATCCAGCAGGGATGAGTGGAACGTAATAGTAGATGTTCATCAGTGCTTTCTCTGTAGAAGAGGGCTGGAGATAAGAAAGGGAAAATGAGGCCATAGTTGTCACACTTATTCCTTACCTGTTAAGTTTAGTTTTTTGAGAAGTATTCATTATTAGCTGTTAGTGTGATGATCTTTTGTAGTTGTTCTGCATGGGGTTACGCTGCTACCCACACATATAAATAGGTACATATTTTACACAAATTTTTTGTGGGGTCCACATCAGGTCCCATACAAACGATCTGAGCCGTTCATTAAATGTCAAAAAAATATTCAAGGGCCCCTGCAAAAAATTAGCTCAATCCAATACTTATAGATGCTCAATCCAATCATCCAATTTTTCATTTTGATTTCCAGATAATGAATAGTTAGATGATTGGATCAAGAATCTATAAATATTGGATTGAGTTGATTTTTAGCGGGGGCCCTTGAAAAAATGTTTTACATTTAATGAATGCCTCGGATCGTTTGTGTGGGACCCGAGGTGGGCCCCACAAAAAATCTGTGTAGAATATGTACCCTATTTATATGTGTGCGTAGACTTTTCGTATCCTTTATGTGGTGACCCATGATATGGTTGTGGATGCCTCTTACCTTGTGTAGTAATATTAGGATTGGTTATGTCATTCTTGCATTGGTTAGTTGATTTCGTACTTTTATCTGCAGTGGAAATCCTGATTTGCTTGTACATTCGAGTGGTTGTAATTCTGTGTGTGCCTTTTGGGTTTTCAACCATTTAAAATCATTTGGCTTAAGGACTAGATTTGAAAGAGTAACTTTTTAAATAGACGAGGGAATCTTCTATTTAATCATTTGAATGGGATTTGGTCTCAAATATTTAATTTTGCTTTTTTTTTTTTTACTGGAGGATTGATTGCATGCAGATTTGCAGTCATCTATGAGAACAGAGAAAGATGGCACTCATATTGGGGTGTCATGCCAGAACTCGACTTCACATGCTTCTACATCTCTTGGATCATCCATTGGTCAGGAAAAGAGGAGCTCTCCTGGTGAACAAAGAGATGATGTGACAGCTGTGATACCACTAGGACAAACACAATCTGCAAGATCTCGAGGACGTCGACCTGGCAATTCTGTGTCATCCACTTCAGAGCGCGGAGGTTCTGCCTCAGCTTCTAGCGTTCCTGGCTTATCTCCAAGCTCATCATTGGGTTCGTTGACTTCAGAAAAGTCAACCCTGAATCCCCATGCTAAGGTGGGATGATTTGATCTTTTGTGGCTTTTTCGTGATTAAAGAACCTTTAGCCTCTACCATTCCCGATCACATGTGCATGCATATGCTTATGCTTTCCAATTTCAGGTGTACAAGTTTACACTGTTTTGGTGAGTTTGTCTATTAATCGCTGAGTGATCATGTGGGATTTTTTTTTGCCTTTTTAAATCCTTGTTCAGGAGTTCAAACTCAATCCAAATGCAAAGAGCTTCATGCCATCTCAAACTCCTTTAAGGCCTGCTTCTCCAGTGTCTGATGGTTCCTTTTACTTTCCAACTAGTGTGGCTGCTGGTCCGCACATGCATGGCATGCCTGTAGGTGTTGGGGTAAGTAGTTCAATGTGTTGCTTACGGAGTTTCTCTTAGTTCTAAGTGTATAGGGTGGCACCAATATGTTATTTGACGAGTTTTAAACATGCACTCCTCCCAACTGATACTTCCTCTGTAGCACAATTGGCCTGAATTAATAGTTCTTTCTATTTTGTATCTCAGTACTATTAGGTGGCAACACGTAAGAGAACCGTGTTTTAAATTTTGGGGTGCTGCTTCTCCCTTTGATTACATATGAGGATCCTTGCTTTTGCAAAGCTAGTTCTCTCTCTCTCTCTCCCTCTCTCTCATGTGGAGAATAGTCTTGTTATAGTTTTTCTTGTACTAGTAATCTGTGGAGAATAGTCTTTTTACAGTTTTTCTTGTACCCAGCATAAGAATTTGGAAGATATCGTTGGGTCAAAGTTTTTATGGTTCTATTGTTGGGGAGTTTCACTTAAATTACGACATTTGGAATCCTTATGCTGGGTATTTAAGATCACTTTGTACGCATTTATTTGGACATGTAAACCATTTTGGTAGGAATAGAAGTAGCTGCAATGGTACATGTTGAATTAGACAGTACTTGCTTGCAAACATTATATCCTTTTGCAAGCAAGGAATGTGGTCGAAAGAGTTGGTGTATGATTGCATCCAGTTCTGCTGGCAACTTGTTGATGGTTAATTATTTGGTTGTCACAGATGGGACCCTCGTTTGCTCACCACCCTGTTGTATTCAATCCGCAAATTGCACCAATGCCATCGCAACAGGGTTATTTCCATCCTAATGGACCTCAGGTAATCCGTTGCTTTATTAATCATCACCAGCCTATCTTGCTATTGTTCACCATGTTCATTCTTAAAATTGAATATAAACTTGCGTGTTAACCATTGTATTCATCATTCATATTGCAGTACGGGCAGCAGATGATTCTTGGTCACCCTCGACAAGTTCTTTACATGCCAACTTATCCCCCAGTAAGAAAATTGGATCGCATCCGTTCCTTCCTTTACGTAGGCTTATTAAGTAGTTCCAGAAATATCTTTTCAGACGATGAGTTGAATGGAGACCCATATTTAAGCAAAAGTTTCTCCAACCAACATTATATAGGAATGTTAAAAATGGCTACCGCTTTTTTTTTTTTTTTGGCAGTCGCAATCTTCAATTATTGCTCTATTTGTTATTTTCTGCTAGGCAATTAGCGTGAAGACTAACTTTATAAGTTGCGAATCACGTGATTAAAAAAAACAGTTATTTCTCTGCCAAATGAGTGGTGATAAATCTCTGGCTAGATAAAAGAAAACCCCGCATATGCATCACAACAGTAGCAATTGCTTGCATGAGGCTAGACTTGCGAAATGAAAATCAGAAGACAGAGTCTTCTGTAGTATCTTCGGTACCATAATTTTCCAATTTGCAGTAATAATGCTAAACTCATCCTTTTGCGTACCATGTTTTTACAGGAAATGCCTTACAAGGGAAGAGATTTTTAGTAAATGGGTTCAGCCTCAGTCAGTGTCTCTTCTGCTCTCTTTACAAATAAGCTATTGGTGCCAGACTGTTAACAATTTTCCATTGAAAAAGCACAGCAGGAGGTGAAAGACCAAGCACTATTTGCAGTGGGGCATCTTCTCTGGAATTCCATTAATTCTAACCTTGTAACCTTCACCATGCTCTGATGAAGTTGGTTGATTTTCTTAAAGAGATGTGACGGTACCTTCTGAGTGGGTATTTTGACTTGATAAAGCTAGTTGGATCAATTCAAGGGGCATGCAAAAGTTTTACATTCTCTGAACTGTGTTTTGTGTGGCTTTTTTGTGTCCCATTTGGCAGTGATATGCGAAGTTCTTGTGGTGTTTTATGGTTAGGGTGAACAACTCTGCTTGGGTGATTCTAACTAGAAAAGGCTGTTTTAGGACCCACTTAGCATGCCATTTAGTAAAGACAAATCAAGTCGATCAGACGTCGATAATCACATGGTTAGTTCGTCCTTGTCTTCATAAGATGGACAACTATTCTTTTCCAAAGCATAACATATGTGGAAGCAAAGGTTTTGAAGACAAATGTGCTATGCGGTTATCAATTCTAATTTTATTGGATCCTATAAAATGAAAGCTTTAGATAATCAAATTAAGATTCAAAGTGGACTTACCTTTATTACACAACTTCAATTAGAAGTTGGCTTCCAAATAAATGCCACTGGAATGCTGAATATTGTAGTTTATAAAGTAGGATGGGAGATTCTATTAGTGGGTACGATCTATAAAATTTGGTTAATCATCATCTTATAAAGTGAGCTGTAGTTGAGCTGATGTGATGTATTACCCCACTAATTATTTTGACAAATCTCTTCCTTTATGTTGGAGAATGGAATTGCCAATCACGCGACTAGTTATTTTCACCACCCAAATGTCGTCGGTGTACTATTTTCGCTGACACCGACATAGATGTGCTAGGATTCGTTCAATATGTGTGGATCTCACGCTTATCGTGTGTGACTCGCTTGCATTGAATATCTTCGTCTGGATTGTGTTTGGATAACTCTATCAATATACACTGCTCTTCAAAAAAATTATTGGATGCTAGATTAATACCTATAGTTAGAAATTATCATCACCATTATGTGTCCATTTCTTTGACTAAGCCCGTCATCCACTCATTTTAAACTGTTACTAATTAGTTACATTAGTACTTATTTAGTTCAACAGTTGTAGATTATCACTAATTGTCGATACCTGAGCACACTATATAAACGATTTTAGCACAATCCAAACTAACCATTATCCTATGATCAATTGATTACACCTCCGAATGGTACCCATCTTAGGACCATAATGAAAACAATCACATGAAATACAAAGGAATCCAAGCAAAACAGTCAGTAATCATGACAAACTTTTAAAAAGATGCTAATCCAGATTTTTTAAGGTTAGGAGAGAGAGAGAGAGGAAAAAAGAACTAACAATATGCTTGACTATTTGAATTCATTAACAAACATATAGTCGTATCCGAATGTGCAATGCAATAAGAATAGTTGACAACAATAGGAATATGAAATTTGATAAATAACAAGAGCAATTTTTTTTTTATCAGCAAAAAGAATTTATTAATCTTTGGAAATGATTACAAAGATTAATAGGCCAAAGGCACAACAACAATTGCCACCCGAGACCCTACAGGACGGCAAGGAGTCAACCAAAACAATAGAAGCAAACGGAAAAAAAAGAAGCAGCAAAACAAGCACAGCAAACAACATTGGCACGGCAAGAAAAGCTCCCACCAGGATCGACAACGGCAGGGGAGACAATAGAGTGCAGCAACCAAAACAACAACGAAACAGCAACCAACACTATAGCAAAAACTCCCGAACAGCTGAATCAAAACACCCAAACTAGCAAAGAAAAATCCTCCAAAAAGAACCAAAATCGCCAAGCAAACACCCCTTCAGAAACACCCTTCGGACAGACAAAAAGCCGCTGAAGGAACAAGCAAAACTCAACATCAAAGGAGCACTAGACCGTAACGCCAAGCATGAAGAGGAGCCAATTAACAAAGCATAGGTGTTCTGTTCACTACTTAGACTAACTCTGAATCAAAACTAATAACGCATACAAATGCATATGTATAGGCAGGAAATGAAGATTTGATATGCACATTTTTACAGAAAATATCATGTAGAGAAAAAGGTGTGGAAGTGAGGAGAGAGTGAGAAAGAGATATTCGACTTTCTTTTTTTTCTTCATAAAAAACATGTAGAACGAGTGAAAGAGGGATCGATAGACTTGATAGAGATCGATTCTTCGTATAAATTTTGATCGCGTGACAACAACTTCAACAACCAAAAAAAAGGACGGGACGGGACAACTATAGATGTGATTTGCGTTTCGATCCTTAGACATTTTGAAAACTCTGCTCCGTTTCCTTACATTAGATTACACCTTTTGGTGTTGTTCTTCGTTATTGTTATGGTTTTTCTCTTTCTTTTTATCATGAAAGAAGTTTTTTTTTTTTTTTCAATCGTCATACATCAGCGGAGGTTAGTGGGGGGTGTTAGAGTTAGCACAGAGTCCAGATGAAAGAAGTGTTGAACCAGCAAAATGTGCAGTGGAATTAACAAGACCGTTGCCTTGTAAATTGGATCCAAGGAGATGGTTTTCCAACGGTTAGGCCGCACACTGCACCCCATGCAGGCCGGCCATTTTTCAAATCTATTTTGGCTTCACGTTAATGATCAGGCTCGTTCATATTATACTGCTCGTCGGGTGAACAATTATCAGGAAATCAAGTTAATTGGATGCCTAAGAGCATCTAATCGGAGCACATATACGTTCAAAAGAGATGAGCAGCGCACACTAGATTACAACTTGAAGAATAATTCTTTTCCAACGTACATGTGCTCAATCAGATACTCTTAAGTGTCCGAATAATTTGATCTTCTACATGTTTGTTCTACTCGGCCAGCACTATAATGAAAAGAGTTCAATCACTGAAATGAAGCCAACATAGATTCGAAAATGACAAAACTGTACGAGATTATACGGAATACAATTCACAACTGTCCAAACTGTAAAAAAGCCATCTCCTTTCTTTGTAAATATGACAACCATGACCTTGATGGATCTTCCACGTACCGATATAAATCTATGATATACCCATTAAAGAGTTAAATATGTAAATCAGTTCAGCATACAATCATATAGTCCTGATATTTTTATTAGGAGATAAGAGATTTTTTTGATCATATTAAGATAAGGGATGAAAACATGTTTTCAGAGGGAAAATTTATCACTCATAAAATACAGAAAAAGTTTAGATAAGGACAAAAGTTGGGTCGAAGGAGGGGCTGAATGGATGTTTTCGTAAATTGTAAGGGGGCAAACTAATAAAAAAGCACAGGTCACGAACTCTCGCAGCGCGTGTATTATGGAGACTAGCAGAGATGGAGCATTTATTGATGGTGGTGCTATTCGAGTTTGAGTTCGTATTCGTTGATTAAAGCTCGTTTGAGATAATTTATTACTACGTAAGAAATGAAGTATGAACATTTCTTTTAATTTTGTTAAGTTCTGAAACGAATCGGGATTATCAAAGTCCGTTTTAGATTGACTCATTTTATCAAAATTAGAATTTGAACATTATTTTTAATACTTAAACTTAAAAAGTGAACTATTCGATTAGTTTGATTCGTTTATCGATAGGGGTGATAAACGGGCCAAACATATAGTTGATCAAGTTTTGTTTAAAAATTTAAGGAGTTTTAAAAATATGTTCTAGCTTAGTTTGTTTATGAAACGAGTCGATCTCAAACGAACTTTAATTAAGCAAAACACGAGTTGATCCCGAGTAGCTTAAATTTTTTATATATAATGATCCTAACGAGCCAAGTAGTAGTTTATTCAAACTTGGTTTAAAATCTTAATGAGCTTTAAAAAATGTTTAAGCTTGATTTATTGCGTAAAGAAATCAATCTTAAATAAATTTTTAACCAAAGAACGCAAACTCAATTACTCAAATTCAAATAGCTTGGTTCATTTAGGAGCCTTGTTTGTCGGTCATACTTTTGGGCTTATTACACTCCTGTTTTTTCAAAAGAGGGAGTGGGATTACACTCTACGCAATATAATCGCGTGAACTGTCTGTTGAAGTGAAGGGCGGCTGTGGTATTTGAGAGAGAGAGAGAGAGAGAGAGAGAGAGCTACTGCAATTCTGAACAAGAATTCACTACTGAATACACATCACACCACACAGAACAAAACAAACAATAAAATACTGTTAAAGTGTAACCAATATGAGGATTAGAACTGAAAAAAGATTCAAGAGAAAGGTTTTGAGTGGGGTGGGGGAGAGAGAGTGATATTTGTTAATGGTGGGAGGAGGGAGAAGAGAAGAAGCTTCTTAAAGCCAAGAAGATAAGATACATACATGCATACAGTATATGTGTGTAGAGCTTGTAGAGGGAAGAAACCTGGGGGGTTGTAGAGAGAGAAAGGAAGCAGGACTGTGGGGGGGTTTGAAGAAGGGAAACATGCCCTACTCCATTCCAACATTTCCGTAACTCCTTACTAAATCCAAAAGGTCTCTCTCACCTTACCTGCTGTTTTTTTCTTGTCTTTTCTTTGGTTTTACCCTCCATGTAATTTTTCCCATTTAAAAGGACATCTTCAAAGAAGTGGTCGAGAACTTCAAATTATATTTGTGTTATTATATCTGCTGGGTTCTGATTTCTGGTAATGATTGGAGCTTGATACGGTTAGGTGGTGGTTTTAGCTGTTGCTGGTGTTGAAATCAGGTGGCTTCTGGTACTGGGTAACGGCTGCATGTGTTGTTGATTCCACAGTTTTTGCTGTTTTGATTATTCAAATGTTTGCATTTTCTGGAGACATTCTTGGGTGTTATGATTCAAAGGGTTTCCAGCCATGGGCTTCTTGGGAGAGTCCCTGGAAAACAGTTCTTGGCTAATCCCCATATGTTTTTATTTTCTGCCTTCTTTATACTCCTCTGTGATTGATGAATAAATGACTTTAAGCATAGGTTTGTGCTCAATCTGATTTTGCTTACTGGAATATCCTTTAGTCTTTCTTCCTTCTACTTTCCTTGTCCTTTCCTTTTCTTTTCTTTTTGGGGGTGCACTCTGTTGGATTGTTCTGTTTTTTGATTGGTTCAATCTGCTGTTGTTTTCTGGCCATTTTTCTATCCGTTGGGGCACTGGTTATTAGGTCCATCAGGTGGTGGAGAAGAATCCCTGGTTTGTTTGTGATAGAGGAAATAAGGATATGGATACTATTTAGGAGCGTTAATTAATTTTTGAACGCATTTGGTGGTTATTTCTTGAGTCTTTTGGCAAATTGTTGTATCTATTTGTCAGATCCGTTCATCCTTGGTGGGTGAAAGCCAAGGGATGAAGCAGGTGAGCTGTGTGGAAAGGATACTGATGGACAAAGCAATTAGGGCCCGTTTGGTTTGCATAGCTTATATTTCTTACAGCCAAGAATAAGATAATCATTTGCCCACCAGTTGCTTATTCTTTTACTCTGTGTCTTGATCTTCTTTGAAAGCAATTAAGCAACCCAACTCCACCATAAGCAACAGGCAAACAAGCATGTGAACCAAACCGGCCCTTAGTTTCAAGTACATGAATGCCACAAGTCAATTTTTATTAAAGGTTCAAGTGTTTTTGTTACTCTTGCGTTTCTGAAACTTTTATCTCTTAATTGATAGTAAAACATTAGATTGCTTGTATGTTGCCTTTGTTTGCTAATTTAGCAAAACTTCAATAACTGGATTGCCGCCAAACCAAACTTGGGATTTCTGTTTTCTTGTGAGTAGGTTATATAAAAACAGTGGAAGTCACTGTGTAGCCATTTACCACCCAGAAGAATGCAGGATTACTATAAGAAAGATTGCGATCTTAGTTCTGCCCATTCAATGGCTCCACGTGTTGCTGGTTGTGCATCTTGGTGGACTTCTGCTGCATCTCAAGTCGAACAATCGTCTCTATCAAAAAATTTAAGCTTGAACATTGCGACCCCCAATCAACATGGTCACGTGGCAAAGCAAAGGGGATTTCAATTTCATGACCAGGACTCATCCTCAACTCAATCAACTGGTCAATCCTACCATGAAGTCGCTAGTGTAGAAGAAAGCAACCATTGCGGACAAAGCATATTCTCAACGCAATTAGGTAATTACGCCCATTTGCTATTTTTTTCATTAATTTCAGAACATTGAATTATGATTTGTTAACTAGAAGTTGATTTGAGAATTACGAAAAGGAAAGGGGAGTATGCTTGCTTAACTCCTTTGATTGTGTAAAGGCACAGAATTGCCGTGGTTGATGGAATTGGTAGATTTACTGCAACTGCCTCCCGTGTTTAGCAAGAAGGTTGAGGGATTAATGGTTGACTTTTGGAAGTTGAAAGTAGGTATAAGGTTAGATTGTTTATGTAATCAGTGTACAATGACAGCAATGTCAACAAAGTGTGTAAAATGAGATTGCTTCAATAGAATTCATGCTTTATGTGTCTTACCACCATTTTTTTACATACTGTGAAATCTGTAATCTTGGTTTCGTTTGGCAAGAGATCACTGATGCTCATATGTGATCAACTTGTCCCCTGAACATGCGTGGATGTTCAGCTGTTTGTTGAAGCCTAGAAAATGCAACAGAAGTTTGTCGAGTGTTGTGATTTACTTCGGGCATCGGCGGGAGGCTAACATTTCTCAAGGACAAGTAACTAATGGGCAAATATGGGTTTTCCTTTTCATTTTTCATCTCTGGTTTCTCTGGCTGAGCATGGAGAAGGTGTATACTGTAATAGACATACAGATAAAATACACTGAACAAAAAATATACTTAATGGCTTCCCTAACACTATAGTATGAACTACCCTTCCATAGTGGTTTTATAAAAGTTACGCAATCTACTTCCCACTGAAGCTTTTTTGTGGTTAGACTTGCAATCAAATTGGGATTTTCTTCTAAATGAGTATCTTGTTTTTTCCTTCTGTACCTTTAACCTGCCTTGTTCATTGGCTAAGTATCCTGTTTTTTCAGGACATAATGGAACTCAGGGGAAGCTTGAAGTGGGTCAAGTCAAGTCAGATGTATCGATGGGAACTGAGGAATGTCTTCTGCCTCCTTCACATGTTGGTTATAGACAATCATTCGTAAGTAGAATTGGGCTATTCGTTCTAAACTAATTCTCACCTGTTCACTTATCGTCTTTATAATGAGTTATGGTTTTTTGTTTCAGGCTTGCATTCCACTTTCATACACGGATCCTTACTGTAATGGATTACTAGCTGCTTATGGGCCACAGGCTATGGTTAGTACATGTGATGCAATTCTGATTACTTTTTCCTATTGTATTCTAGACTTCTAGTAACCTCTAACATGAGTGTAGTTTAAAGGGGCAAATAAATTTAATTATAAAGAATCTGATTCTCTCAATTTACATAAAATGATTATAGAATTGTTCTATTTCTTGCAAGGAAAATCAATAATCGGTAGTGACTAGATATTTAATTGATCAGGATGTCAAAATTACGTTGGAAACCTGGTAGTAGTTATTTGCATTTGAAAAATGTAAAGAGGTTTTTTTTTTTGTAGTGATCTTTGTATTGGTACTATTCAATTGTATGATCATGCGTTTTTGTGGTGTGTCTGCTTCTATGTAATGCTGTTTTTTTTTTTTTAATTGGCGGAAGTCAGAATAGAACGTTTTGGAAGAGGAGTTGAATAGTTAGATTAGCATCTTGGAAGATGAATTGAACTCCTGACCTCCTCTCTCCTAGCACCTAAGTGCACCCTTGATGCCGTTGGGCCAAAGGCCTCTTGAAGCATTAGATCATAGCCTGTTTGGAAAAAAAAAAATTATTCTGCTGGCCTTGGATATTGTTAGGAAAATGCCACGTTTTGTAGCCTATCAGACCACTTTTCAGTGGTTGTAACTTGTAACGATTCTGATCTTCTTGTCTGGTAATCAACGTATGATCTGCTTGATCTTAATCCACACCACTTGTAGTGCTTTACTGTCCAAGAGGTGTTTTCCTTTTTATGAGATACTTACCATTGCCGTATTGCCAGATTCATTCTCCCCAAATGCTGGGGATGGCAAATGCTCGTGTGCCACTTCCCCTCGATCTGCCCCAGGATGAGCCCATTTATGTTAATGCAAAGCAGTACCGAGCAATTCTAAGGCGAAGGCAGTACCGTGCAAAGCTCGAAGCTCAAAACAAACTTTCAAAAGCCCGAAAGGTACTACTTTTGAGCCTTTCATATTTCGAAAAAAGCTACAGTGTGTGTATATTCTGGAAGGTATGTTTTGTGGCTTTAGTTTAGTACTTCTGTTGTTTAGTTAAAATACGCTGGGTACCATACAAAAGAGGAGTTATGCAGTTTTGTGGTTGGTTATGCAATTTGTGGTGCGTTTGTTTCATATTTTTGTGATGTGATTGGTTATGTATTTTGTGGTTTTTTTTTTGTGGTTATGTATTAACAAACGACAAATAGGTATGTGGGGTGCATATATGATGGTTACGAACAATTGTGATAGTTTCAGAAATTTTGGTTCCATGTGTACCGTAGGGCTTCGCGTTATTTTTCAGCTTCTGTTTCCTGTGGCTATTTGACCTGAAAAAAGGCGTTGGTTTAACTTATTCTCGTTCTTAATCTGTCAGCCTTATCTCCATGAGTCCCGCCATCTACATGCATTAAAGAGAGCTAGAGGATCTGGTGGACGATTTCTCAACACAAAGAAACTCCAAGATTGCAATTCTAATGATGGCATGACCAATGGACATGACGAATCGGGCCCAAACCGACTCTCTTTGACCTCTATGTCAGAATCTGAAGTTCACCCGCCTGACAACTACAAAGATGGTGCTTCGACAACCTCTTGTTCTGACATCACGAGTGCCTCCAACAGTAACAATTTCTCCCATCAGCACGAGTTCAGGTTCTCTCTCTACCCTCCTTGCGTTGGCGGGGCCATGCAAAGTGGCGGGTTCAATTCGCGTGGCGTGAACCAGCCTTATCTCTCTGCCCTCCTGTGAGAGATGAAGGCAACATTTGTATCAGCAGTTCATGTTGATCAAATAGGGAAGTCATCCTTGGCTATGTTTGCTCTGTGTTTGGTTGCTTTTATGGTGTTTTATTAAGTTCTTGTTCGATGGGTAGCTGGAAAACATGATATGTGAAGGTTTTAAGTTTGTAATTGGTGATTGGGGACAAAGAACATACATTGCTCTCTGTGTCCTAATTTCTGGTTCAGCTTTTGAATGTAAGGTGTGTGTAAGACTTTCGCCGCGATTATTTGCTTTAATCACGAAGTTGGAAATATTATTCGGTTTTTGTGCCAACGAAGAACCAGAGACTAATTCGTATGAATTGAAGACTTTGAGAGCCAAACCGATTCATGAAACTCATAGAACCCGGGTCAATTCAAATCATTTATATAGCACTATTAAAATGGGATGAACTAGGCAAATTGAAACTTATTTTTGATCGAATTCCATTGAAAAGGCACAAAAAGCTAGTTTTACAGACACCATATTATGCATGAGTTTAGTTTTAAAGGGTATATATATTATATACCCAACCACAAGGCTAAAAAGCAGTTTGACATTCTTACTGAATACTTTCACGAGAATTTTGTATAGAGGGGGAAGGGTCAAGGATTTACCGGTGTGAGATATCACATTGTTCGAGGAGAAAATTGAACCATTGGCATAAATTCGCACTAGAAATCAAAAGTTTGAATTGGATTTGTAGTTCGGGTAGATTTTTGCTCCCGTAAATCTAATCGTCCTTTGAATCGGGTTAAGTTAAAGTTCGCGTAATTAATCAAACTCGAGTACCAAATTTTTCATATTTCATATTAGTTCATCAAGTTAAGCGCGGCCCGATAATCAGTTCAATATCACTTATCCATGGGAAGATTAGATCCAATAATACCACATTTTTCGTATTGCATATAATTCTTCAAGTTAACTGCAATCCAGAGCTTTCTCTTTTTAGAAAACCCTAGCTGCCTCTCCTCCTTCATCTCTCTCCCCCTAGAATTTTCAACACCCATATGCGGTGGCGGAAGTGGTGGGCTTTACTCTTGATAGGAGCTTCTTTTCTTTATAGTGATGACTTTTCTTGCTTTCAATAACTCTTAATTTCCAATGAGCATTTTCGCTCTCGATCTCACACATGAGAGTTTCTTCGTGTTATCTCATCTTTTCTTTCCTCTTGGCTTTACCTTCGTCACCGAGGTTCCGGTTCAGATTCCGACAGTGGAGGCGGCGATGGTTCCCTAACGAAGGAAAGCAGTTTGCGGCGGCGGTCCAATGACAATCAGATCAACCCAGTTATAAGGTCCAGGGGAAAGATTAGATCTCCAACAAAGTCCAAACAAAGCCCTAATCATATTTGGGCCCATAATAATAAAGCCAGACCCAGTCAGGCCCATTAGCCGTTGACCAGTCCAAACACTGGTCCATCCATATATCTGTCTCGGACTCATCCCCTCTCTCTCAAATATAGTTAAACCCGTCTCCCCTCTACAGATTCAAATCCGCCCCACCATTCTCTCTCTCTCTCTCTCTCTCTCTCTCTCATTCCTTTCTCCCTCCTCTGAAAGTACGTGCTTTTGTTTTGCTCCAAAAATTCAGTACTCTCACCCTTCACAAATCCTCTTTCTCTCTCTCTAAAAGCTGTGTAATTTACATTGCCGTCTTCTCTCTCTATCTCTCTCTTTGTTTTTCGCACTCACTCTCTGTGGTTGTAAAAGAATGGACGGAGGAGGGCAGTACAATCCGCGTACAGTCGAAGAGGTTTTTAGGGATTTCAAAGGCCGTCGAGCCGGCATGATCAAAGCCCTCACCTCAGGTTCTTTTCGCTGCTCTTCCTTTTCAGTTTTGTTTTACCGTTGCTTTTTTTACGTTTTTTTTTTTGTTTCAATTGTTGAAACGTGTTTCGTTTTTTCTTTTGTTTGCAGATGTCGAAGAATTTTACCAGCAGTGTGATCCTGGTTTGTATTTTTTTTTTCTTTTACCATTTTTTTGGGTTTTAAATTTTTACCGGCGTGTGTACAATTATGTTACTCCGGTTAAATTTTTGCATGTCGTTCGTTGAAGAAAATTACATGTTCTTGTTTCGATTACGGGAAAAGCACGTTCGTGATTTTGTTTCGGTTGTAATTATCCATTTTTTTGAAATGTTTGTGTTGGAGAAATTTTTAACTTATGTCAGTGTTTTCCGGGTAATGATTTTTGCACTCCCCGCTTTTCTTAAAAATGCATTTCAAAATTTGTCGTGTTAGAAGTTACGCATAACACAAGCACTAAAGGACAAATTTCGAGGTGTGTTTACAAGAAAGTGGTGTGCGAAAATCATTTTTCTATTTTCGCTATGTTTGTTGGATTGTGCGGTTTCTTTTTGAACAGGGATTGGATAGTTACATAAACAAATTAGTAAACTGTATTTGGTTGGTAGTTTGTTTGTAGAGGATTGGGTATTCATCTGTCTGTGTGACGGGTTTATATACTGATGCTATGGAATTTGTGGGTGCGTAACATTTGGTTTGGGTACCCAAGGTTAACTATCTGAACGGAATTGTTCAAGGCTTCTTTCAGGGTTCTCTGCCATAAATTTGCCTGTTTTTAGATTCTGTGGCCTAGTTTGTGATGAGTAATGTGTCATGACTCACATAGACTAACAATATATCAGCCATTCCAATAACTAGACAATTCAGCACCATGATGTAAAACTTTGAGAGCTAGAAAACTTCCAATCATCATGAGTGATATTAAGGCAAAGAGTGATGGAACATAAATGTGCTAATAGACGATTTATAGTTTTTCTGTAGCATTTGTTTCAATAAAACACTTAATTTCTAGCATTGTATTTGTGAGATTATCTGTTCTTCCATACAATGTCGTGAGGATGAGTGTGTTCTAATCCGTTCCTCTTTCTGTGTGAGTGAACTGTGAAACAAACAACTTGTTAGTGCCAACTGGCTGAAAGTCGGCCAGAGGACACTCCAATCTGTGTTGGACACCAATATTTTGTAGCTGCTAATACAGCAAAAGTTATGGAAACTGTTGAACTGCTCTCAGAAAGCATGCTACTTTGTGCTTGTGCAATTGCATATCTACGTACATTTCTGTCATCATCATTATCAGTTAAAGGGTTCATTATTTCTTGTTTTGTATTTCTTCTCTCCATGTTTTAATCCATCATGATGTGGTTTGTTTTAATGGTTTTAAAAATGTGTAATGGAAACTCGTTTTGATTGTTTTGGTTATCCTACCATTATATGCTTCAAGGCCTTCTATAAGCTAGTATGGCTAGAAGTTAAAAGTTTCATTATTTGATCTGTGTGGTGAAGTTGTGTTACTGTAGAAATATGATTTTCCCAGTTTCCGTCACTCAGATTTCATGGCACTTAATTTTTTATTGTTGTCTCTCTCCAACTTTTGGTTTCCATATCAATACATGCTTTTATTGTGTTACACAGAGAAGGAAAACCTGTGCTTGTACGGATTTCCAAGTGAGCAATGGGAGGTCAATTTACCTGCTGAGGAAGTGCCTCCAGAACTTCCAGAGCCTGCATTGGGTATTAACTTTGCCAGAGATGGGATGCAGGAAAAGGATTGGTTATCTTTAGTTGCTGTCCACAGCGATGCATGGTTGCTTTCTGTTGCCTTCTACTTCGGTGCTAGATTCGGGTTTGATAAAGCGGACAGGTAACTGTAGTTGTCATGGATTGCTAACTTTAAAAGGTTTTTTTTTCGGTTCTTGTTAGGATGTGGTTAGTGGTGAAAGCTATGATGACAATACCAATTTAGTTCCATGACATGAGCCTCAAAACTAGTATTCAATGATGCAGTTTTTGCTGTTTTTATGGATAATGAAATAAAATAGATAATAGGCAGGGATCACCGGGAAGGTAGCACCAAAGAGCATCCGGCATAGATAATGACCACGTTTAGATATGCATATCAGATAGTGGTTCCTGTATTGTATTTGGTTCTATTTCTACATTGAACCTAGAATTTTATCATTCATGCAGGAAGCGGCTTTTTAACATGATAAATGATCTCCCTACGGTATTTGAAGTTGTAACTGGTGCTGCAAAGAAACAACAGAAGGAGAAATTGTCTGTCCCAAATAACAGCGGCAACAAATCCAAGTCAAATTCTAAAGTGGTAAACATGATATTTTCTTGGGTAGTACGTAATTGTGATTACATATGCTTGTGTGGGTACTGGGTACAGTGGGTAGGGACTGTCAAGTGTCAAGGTTGGACCAAAGTCCTGTAGTTTGTTTCTTTTTAGAATTGAGCTTATGGAAATCATAACCTTCTCCCTGGCGGTAGTAACTAATCTCCGCTTCTGTTCAAGCTTTATTTTTTTTATTTTTTTTCTTTTTCATGTCGATGTTGAACATCAGCTTAGTTAGCTTTAGAAGAAGTTATAGCTTTGTTGATTGCCAAGCTGTTAATACGAGAATTAGGGAATTTAAAGCCTTCTCAAAATTTTGTTTGCACCTTTTGAGATGTGAGGAGATCTTGATATCATTTTGACTTAGAGCGCGACCTATTCCAAATAATCATGTCTAATTGCCCCTTCTTCTCTTTGTTGGTTTTTGGTGTGCACATAAATTGGTTTGGGTCTCTAGGCCTGTCCTCGCTGATGCCTTTCGGCTTCTATTTGGGGGCATGGTTTTGCAGCATAACGTCCCTTTAGCTCCTTGGTTCTTGGAGGTATAGGAGGGTCACTGTTTCGGTGGTATTCTGAGAGTAGCCACTTTGTACATATATTGCCAAAGGTTAGGTTTGTATCTAATGGTTCTGTTAATGTTGTATTCTGTTTGCCCAACAGTATCTAATGCGTTGTAGAAGTAGCCTACTTGGAACTTTCCATCCTTCTCACATAGACCCTGATCTTGTCCTTATTATCCATCCAGTTATCCTTTCTTCTCTTTGTTGCTTTATGTGTGCTTTTTATTTTTTGCTTGACCAAAGGAGCATGGATCCGACTCTCAGGGAAAGTTTTCAAAGCCACAGCCGAAAGACGAAGAGGAAGGCTTGGATGAGGAAGACGAAGATGAGCATGGGGAGACCTTGTGTGGGGCGTGTGGGGAGAACTATGCGTCGGATGAATTCTGGATCTGTTGCGACATATGTGAGAAGTGGTTCCATGGTAAGTGTGTGAAGATTACCCCTGCAAGAGCTGAGCATATTAAGCAGTACAAGTGTCCATCCTGCAGCGGCAGCAACAAGAGAGCCCGTCCTTGATATAGCTGGGAAGTATGGGTTCTCTCTCTAGCTTTGTACTCTTGATGCAGTCAGTTTTTTTTCTTCTTCTTTCTGATTTGGCAGAACTTGTGAATGTGTACTTTTTTCTGGTTTGGGGGATCTCACTTTTCGTTAGACTTAGTTGTTGTAGCTTCGCAAAAAAATTGCCCCCATTTTATTTGAAGGAATTGCTATCATCTCCTTGTTGAATTTACTAGAAATTTTAGTCTCTTAGATCATGGTTTGATACAAGGCTTCTCTTCTCTCCTCTTCTCTTTTCAATTGAAGTTGATTATTTTGATTCCTCATTAACGTTTTATCTTTTTGGAATGAGATTTTTTGAAGAAAGTAAAACGGCATGGCCTGTTTGCTGTTGCCTTCATCTGGAAGGTTATTATTGATTGCATACATACTGGCATACAGAGACCTGATCTGTTGAGATTGGCCATGATATGAATTTATCAAATAGAAAGTGCAACTACAGGTCCCACACAGCTAACTAAATGTAAAATATTTTTTCGAAGGTTCTTGCGAAAAATCAGCTCAATTCGATATAAGCGCTAACCATGATTTGTGCACATAATCTGTGCAGTTAGCATCTCTTTATCAAATGATTTGTTTTGCCCAAAGGGTTTCTCTCATGCCATACTGTGGAATGATCCAAGGAAATGCGATTGTTTTTTCTTCCTTCCAAACATTGAGAATTCTGGTATATTATATATCATTGTGAATTTGGGCTCTTAAAGTTGTCATTGGAGACTCTAATATGCTGGGCAATCTCTTTTCTCTCATCTCTATCGCCAAAGTGATTACTCATTCTTCGATTTTGTTTTCCCTATGACCATTACCTGGAGAATTGGTGTTTTTATTTTTCTGTATGACGGTATTAGCCTATAATTTTTCATTTGTCATTTCACGATCTATTATTTAGCAAGGGCTTGGTTGCCTGGTGAACATGCAACCGTAAGCAGTACAAGAAACCAGAGAATACAGTCAATTCATTTTTCCAAAATGTTTGTCTGGTCTACATAATGAGGACTTTAAATACAACGCTTTGTTTTCAAGAATTTTTTCATGCATTTTGGCAGGTTGATATATAAATTTACCAAAACTGTAATATTTACACGGCCGGAAACAGCTATACATTATGCCTGCCATTTCTTTTCCCTTTTTTCCTCGCTCGCTTTCACTATACATGTATTCTATTTGTGGATGCACTGTTCCGTTTGCTAATTTTTAAAATGTCAAAATCCTTTATAGGAAAAGAAGAAAAAAACGACACCTAAACAGAAGAAAATAACAAACAAAGGCGAAGACAGAAGGCCAAAAACAAACCAAACCAAACCAAACTAAGGGACTCCTTTCCTACCCTTAGCAAGAATCTGAAGAGAATCAGGGGTTGGCAAAACCACCCATGACCCATCCTTGCACAAGAGCCCTTGCCTTCCCGGATGAAGCCAATGTGCAGCGTCGTTATCTTCTCTTGGGATCCATTGCATAAACAAGCCCAAATTGGTTTTAAAAGACATAATCCAAGAGAACCGTAGCAGCTTCCCAAGGTGGATCCAACTCCGGAACGCTTAATGAAATCAAACTAGAATTATCACCCTCAACAATGAAATCCTGTAGGATAGAAGCCTTGATGAAGAGGCATGCATCCCTTAAAGCAAGGGCCTCTGTTCCATTTGCTAACTTAGCAAACCGTATTTTTCTCAAACAAAAGAAAGAAGCTGTGTCATCTAATTGATTAGTCTCTTGAGTATTGCATTAGCTCAAACCACTGCAGCAACAAATTGAAAGATCAAGACGAAGAAATCAGTTTATACAGTAAAAACACCATGATCTACAACAAATACCTGCAATTGTTTGTTACTGTACAAACTTACCTGTCTCAATAAATCGGCCAAGGTTCTTGGAAGTGCTTCTATGTTCTTGAGGACTATATAGTACGGAAAGGGGAACGAGTCGAGGTACTTTGCAAACTTCATATTTTCACCCTGAAATGATGCTTCCTGGAGGCCCAAAAATGCATAATTAAGTTCATGGCGAAGGAGCTATTTTCGTTCAGGAAGTTAAAAAAAAAAAAAAAGAGGGAAAAACTAGTCAAGAAATTATTTCCGTACTCCCGTTTTGTACAAAAAAAGGGTCCTTTTTTCTTAATATTACTACATTAAAATAAAAACTGCCTTCAACTCATTACTTTTGGGGAACATTCTCACAAATCAAAAGGGCAATTTTGTGAAATGGGGTGTATTTTTAGAGAAGGGGGAATGTGACAACCACAATAAATAAAGAGATACCATGAGATCCATTATGGACTCTTGAGGGCTATCAAGAAGCAGAAATGCGACCATGCGCTTTCTACTCAAGACATCCCTTACGCAGCGCTTCAAGTTTTCCTGCATTTGATTTGGGTATAAACAAGAGTCAGTCAAAAGTACAAAAGTACAAACCATATAGCTGCAGGAGATGAGCATAGTTGCTGGTGTCAATGTGACAGAAAGAGGTTACCTTTTCGTGGAACCGACCATCAGCTATTATCAGAACAAGCTGTTGCAGAGGATTCTGTCCTGAAGGGAGTCGTGCATTAGCAACTGCAACATCCAGCATGTTGTTCACATACTTCAAGAGATCAACCACCGGTTCATCTGCTATGGTATTCTCTTGCTTAAATGTCAAGCTTGAGATCATCTGTACAAGTTAGTCAAATGTCAGATCAAAAAGAAAAAGTGGACATACGTATTTCTTTCCACGGATGGAGAGAATTATAGAATGGCACCAAACAAAGCATCCTTTGGAGTGATTTTTTTTCCAATGCAATGGTTATTTGTGATGCCCTCTCACATGATATGGATCCCATTTCTATGTAGGTCACACCCCATGTGAGAGAGGCTTTAGAAATAACTGTTGCAATGAAAATTTTATCCTTCGGAACTTGCTAAGGCCCGTTTGGCTTGCCTTGCTAATATTTTCAGATTTTTTCATACCTAGTGAATTTTATTCATTTGTTTTTTGTCAAATTTCATCCTTGTCCTAATGAGATTAATTCATTTAAAAAAAAAAAATCATCCTTGTCCTAATGAGAAGAACCAGGAAAATAAAAGTTTTTGGGCCATATTGGAACAAAGACCAAGAAGCAAAAATAATCCATGTATTTCACTTATTTGTCTTGTTTCCAATTACTTTACCCATCTTCCTAGAGTTGTGTGAGTGTTTGTACGTGTGTAAACTCAGTGTTAGCAAAAATACAAACCTTGACCCCGGCCTCTCCTGTGAATGGCTTATCAAATTCGTGGAGTACCCTAATGTTTCCCTTCTGCCCAAAGCTTGCAACAGCCAAGTTCCCCACTTCCAATTGAGACATCGCACGGCATACCGTCACCAAAGCTTCAATAGCAACATCACCACACTGACTCTCTGACATGCTACGGGAATCGTCCACAGCAATGACAACTTGATAATCACGTTTGTTGGGACGGGTCCGCCTCAGCCATATCTTATCTTTCCTATAATGGCTTGCAATGTAAGGGATCACCTGGCAATTCCCAATACAAATTTTCAATTAGAAAAGAAATGAGGCCATAAATGTACGGCAATTTTTTATATATATATATTCCTTTTACCTTCTTCATATTAATCCTTTTTCCAGTCTTGTAATCACCTTGGAGCTTGCTAGCTAGAGTGGGCTCCATGACCAAACGCAACTGTTCTGCTAATTCCTGCGACAACCTCGTTGTCTGCAGTTCATATTTTCTCCAGAGAACAGTAGCATTTTCATTAACATCACCAGGAGTTTCCTCAAGATTGTGAGGAGTCCCAAGCACCCTGTCTAGTAGGGAAAGTTGACCAAGTTGGCCAATGTCCTCAGCCATGTATGATCTCTTCAAGGACACCAAACTCTCTGACAGGCTTCTATCACTTTCGTTTTGGCTGTGAATTGCTTGGGATTCCTCTGGTGGTTCCTCTAACCGTTGGATCTCCACCTGTGCCTTAATCTTTTCTGTGTGGTTGGAGGCCAAAGTTTTAACAGGACGCCTTTCTGAATCCTGATTTTCAATCTCCATATCGTTAAGATCTTCTCTATCCAATGTCTTACCATCTTCATCAGGTTTGTCAACATTGATGTTCTTGTCCGTCTGTTCAGATGTAGCAGGACCCAACGCCTGAGCCGTTCCCTTATCAAACTCGGAGGTGTACCCAAACTCGTCTGCATCCTCATCTACCACATCATCTGGAGCCTCCACCTTGTTCTCCTGAAGATCAACTGTCACTTTGACTCTTTCTTTCCATTCCTCAAGGGCATCACCAACGTTACGACAAGGGTTTGGTTGGAGCTTCTGAGATGAAGAAGAATCATGATGTTGAGGCGACTGATTTTGCGGTTGTTGATCATCATTCATTCTCCCTCTCTTTGATGAGTCAGGCACTGTGATTTCAACCTCAGAGGCATTATGTTGGCCTTCCATAGGAGCAAGGTCATTCTGAGTGTCACTCGTATTGGACCACTTTGCTTCTACAGCTTCCGGCGCAATCTCTCTTAAATCTGCCGCACGAGAGTCACCCTTCGGTTGTGTTGTGGATTCAGCATTTGGCACTTGGTCAACGGTTTTGTCAGAAGTGGATGATTTAAGCACATCTTTCTCCGGCCCCACCAAGTCCATCTCTTTAGCCTCTTCGTTAGTACCAGCCATCCCATCCTTCTCACTATTTCCACCTTGTTCCTCATCTTCAGTCTTTTCTGGGCATTCATCCATCAGCTCGTTCTTCTCTTCATCACAATTCACAATTTCATCAGACTTATCAAGCTCATCTGGGCCCACATCTTCTACAGAATCTGCATTTTCTTGTTCATTCATCTCAATATCTTCAGATTCTTTGTTAGGTTCATCAACATTCAATCCTGTAGGGTCGGCAAAAGCTTCACCTTTGTCCAAGTTCATGTCATCCATATTCTCAGCATTGTCAAGATCGTCATGTTCGTCAAATTCATTAGGGTTAATTTCTCCAGCTTCATCGGCAGGAGTGGTGGAATCTGACTCTTCTTTTGCTCTAAGCTCTCTACCACTAGAATCTGTGTCTTTGACTGAAGGCCCAGACTCATATTTGTCTTTTGCGTTCTTAGGGTTTTCTTCATCATCCTTATTATCCCAGAGTTTCTCATCAATGATTTCGCTCTCGGCACCAGCTTCCCCCATTGCAGAGTCCAGTTGCTCATCCTCACCATCTTCATCGTCGTCATCTCCTGATTCCTCACTAACACTAAATGTATCAGCAGCAAAATCCTGTTCCATCTCAATACCTTTGTCGTTTTTGCTGGGAACTTCACCTAAGTCACCTTGTCTGTCATTCGGCTGCAGAAGCACAAAGGAGAAAAAGATATTAGGAACCAAATTTCCATTATCTGCTAGAAGATATATTGCATCAATACTTATGGGCTCTGAAGTCTGGATCCATACCTTTTCTGAATCCCCAAGGAGTTGATCTTCGTCAGTTATTTGATCACTGACATCAGTTTGCCCTGCACCCTCTCCCATACCTGTGCCTTTTGCCTCTTGAGTTTTATCAAGGCTAGATTCCTCCATTGCTTCTTCATTACAGAACCCATATCCTTTCGAATATAACGAGGCAAAAATCTCAGCAAGGAAATGAGTTATTATAGATACCTGCCATTAAATTTACGAGAGATGTCCAGAAGTCAGAAATGAGAGAGAGAGAGAGAGAGAGAGAGAGAGTCAGAGAGAGAAGCAAAGAACAAGAAAAGAAAGCAAATAGAGAATTGCATATAAAATCAGAGGTTTGTGTGACAACAATATAGAAGCTCTTTGCAGACTTAGGTTTAACAGATTCTGTCAAACTGAAATTTACACAGATCTAAAATCCTGAAATTTTAGAGTGATCTAACATACCATTCTGTGGACAACTAGGAAATCATGCAGAAGACTTTCGCCAAAGTTCAATACAGCATCAACTAGGGAATTGAGATGCTTCATATGTTCTCCAACTAGGACAGTGAGATGGGGGCTTTCATTGCAGTCGTTTACAAGCTTTACCTGATGAAGTCATATCAGATGATAGATTAAACTAAGAAGGAATAAAAAAATGAAAGAGTACAAAAACAAATCTTCCAAGAACAGACTGCAGTCCAATAATATAACTTACAGCAAAATCAATTGCCTTGACTACTGCATCAGATATGATGTCTAACCGCAGATTCGCTACATATGTCTCAAATAGAGCCTTCCACAGAGTGATGTTCCCAAGTGACTCTACAGAAAACGTGTCAATGCTATTCCAAGTGCCTATGCTGTGAAATGCTTCCGCAATATGCTTATAAGTTTCTTTGGCAGCTTCACTAAACCCAGCTTCAAGTGTGCACACAGTTTCTGCGCGACAATCAGTGCCGTTCTCATCATGTCTTGATTGCAGGTTACCATTATAATCTTCTTCTAGTAAGCTAGCCTGCAAAAGATCAAACTGTTTGGTTTTATAGTCCTATATCAACAACTTCCTTTATTCTTTAATTCAAGGTTTGTATATAGACGCTTTGTATTGAATAAACTATGTTCAACAAATTGGTTGGCTAGATTAAAAAGACTACATTTGAATCTGAAGCAACAGATTCATTGTGGTCAAATCTTTCTAAGATGGGGTCCATGGGGAAAACATACTGAAAATATGTATATATGTATACATTTCTGTATGTATAGGGAAAGTCGATTAACACAACAATGTGCAACAATATGCACAACTTGTTGACGTGGCACTGTATCATTGGGCAATGTAAAATGGCGTCTCATTCATTACCAATGATGCAACCACCCAAGCATGTTGAGCAAAGTGTTGTGCTAGTGGCATACTTCATATGTATATGTATGAATCTACTACCTTCTTTAATATATCATCAAACCGACCAAGTAGAACCTCTTTAACAGATCCTCTATCCTCATCTTGCTCGCGCAAAGCACGCAGATGCCTCTCAAACTCCTTTACCATCTGGAAATTCTGCAAGACAAACTGCACCATTTGCTTTGAAATGACACAGGGATACAAAGGTGCTGCCCCTGAGGTTAGAACTCTTTCCCGGCCAAGCAGAAGATTATCCAGTAAATCCTGGTGGAAAGTTTCCATTAGTAAGAGATCTTGGATACCGAGGGGAAACACCAATTGAAAGACAAAAAATAAACCAATCGAGTGTTACTACAATGAATAATATGAGCACCTTAGATTTCTGAAAGTCCGGAATAAACTTCTCGAGGAAAATGCTAACCCTATTTGCGGCACCTTTGACACTTTGGCAAGTGTCAAAATGAGTACTTTCAACTGTTTTTAGCAGCAGACAATCTTCAACCAACATAGAACACAAAGTTCCAAGTAGTTGCTGCATACAGAAGCGTTGTCACAATCCAAGGCTCTAGACAGTAAAGTTTCATAGTCACCATTTTAAATAAAGGGGAAAGCTTACCTTTTGTTGCCACATGCAATTATATGTGGTATGCTGGTTCTGTGCAAAATAGCACTCGCTACTTGCAACAGTGTCACAGAAAAGGGAGCTGGAGAATAGATTTTCAAAAAGTGTCGCACATTTCCTTAAGTGCGTCAGCTGATCGGCCAAACCATACGCGGCAGCCCGTTGCTGCTGCTGTATTTCAATAAGATGGTCAAGGAAAGAACCTGATCTGTTAACCTACAAAAACAATGAGATATCATACGTGTCAGGTATAGTCTTAATAGATATTACAGTCTGGAAAATTTCGAAATACAATACAATCTAATTGTTGAACTGAACGAAATCCTGTTAGCATTTTCTTTAGAATGGGTAGCAAAACTTTAGTGTGTGAGCTCAGTTTGCAAGTGCGGAGTGAAGACGGAGGGTTGATCAGACAGAATAATCATCCTGCAACATTGAGTCTCTCAAACATAGGACTCCGAAAGCAACAAAATAAGACAAATCTATATCCTAACCATCATACTACCCAAAAAATATTAAGTTAAAAATCTATAGAACTTCGTGTGTACATAAGATTTATTTACCACAGTTGGCATTAATCTCCAATATTTACCTGATATTTTAACCAGCATTTGAGCACTAAGCAAACTGGGGGGGAATTTTATTTTTTTTGATGAGTAAATAATTATATAATAAGAAGGCATTAAGGGAATGCTGCCCGTATACAAGGCGGCCATGAAACAAAAAGGCCCTATACACTTCCAAGAGAAAAGAAAAGCTCAAATCAATCTAAAAATTGGTGAAGAGAAGGTTCACATTCTCTCTTGTCCCAACTAAACAAACTATTCACCAAAAAACTTTTGATTCTAAATAAAGGCTTCTCGACGCCTTCAAAGCATCTCGAATTCTTTCTCGCCAAATGATCCACATTAAACAAAGAGGGCTGGGGGAAAAATTCTTGAGATCCTTATGGACATTCCACAGACAATCTGAACATTGGACTCGTCCCCACTACCACAACACATGCGCACACCAGAAATATAACAATAGGAAAACAAATAAACAACTAACCGAAAGGGGAGAAAGAAAACGTAGAACCAAAGGTTAGTTGGTATGCAGACAAGAAACATGCACGGCCGGCCTTAACATTTTGGGCCCAAAGTGAACTCCCAACCAATATCAGATGCAATGTGTCTTCGAGCAAAACATATTAAAAGATGGCAAAATACAAACTAAAAGGGTATGATTGCAAGGCCCGTATTTTTATATACAAACAAAAAAGACATGATTGCAAGAGTTATACGAATCAAGTACTCCCTCCGTCCCACACAAAATTGGTACCTTTTGGGGAATCAAACTTTCTAAGGGAACACAATCCTTACTCCAAACAAAAGGATTTCCAAAAGTGTTGTCCTGTTGAAAATGTAATGATTACGTTTTAAACTCTAATTCAATTTCCCTCCACTTTTGTGTTTCCTCCGTTTTTTGTTGCTTTTGTTGAATCTAATTTGCAGCTTCGCCAGAAGCAACTAGTCGCCTACTTTGAATATGGGAATGAAGGGCGAATTTTTTGGGACCGATGGAGTATTTTGTTTCATATTTCAACTAAATCCATGGAAAATAATAATATAGTCGTATTAGCTTGCTTGAATGTCTTGATACCCAACTTTGTGATAAAGAAATTGGATCAAATGCAACAATGTATCAGTCATACATTACTTCTCCTTAACTGCAAAAGTACTAATAGCGTAATTAATTTAGGTATTTTTCCTTATATTGTTCACAGGGGAAAAAAAAGAAAATGAAGCGAACAGGAGACAGATATCCAACAACTGAAGTGCCTGATAGTCGAACATGAGATGCACGGATTTAATGCATCAGGCGCTAACCATCACTCCACATCTCTACTATATGCACCAACTGGAAGCTCTTTTTTATACTGGTAGTGTAACTAATATAACGTGGAGCCCCAAATTTGTGCCAACATTTGAGGCCAAAGCAGTTGCTGCTTGGGCTTTCCCCAGGCCCTGGAAACATGGTAATTCCTGTACAGCAAAACCAACTTGAGCTCCAACTATTCCTGACGGACAATTTTGTCCTGTGGTTAAAACCAACATGCAGCACTACTGATGGCTCAACCTGTCCGACAACTAAAACACCATGCCCTCCAAATAAAAGATCTACCTGTTCAAGAGTGAAGTCTTTATGGAAATTGAGGCAAATGTGCCGCAAAACGTGGACTGAAGCCATGCTCTTAAAGTAGTATCGGTTTGCTGTTTCCCATTCCCATTCGCTCTCCAAACTTTCATGGGGAAAACTTGGAAGCTGGCCCGTAGCAGAAAATGAATCCTTGGATGACAGTCCACCTTGTGTAAGCAACAAATGCTTTGTCTTATATGAAGGCTGCATAAGCCACTGATTTGGTTGGTTGGATTCCAATTGATCCTATATAATGCCAGCCAACAAAGAAAAGTCATTGTCAGACTTGCAACAAACAAGGATTCAAAAGGGATAAATAAAGTTCTTCTCACATCAGAAGGCTGAAATCAAAATTATGGGTAAGCTAATTTACCTCCAAAAGTGTGGACCTGTGCTTAGACAACCCATATCCATCCAATAGCTTCAAGAGGTGGGCTAAAGCTCTCCTCTTCCCCAAGCTCTTGTTTTCATCCTTCCAAAGCTCATTACAATCAATTGCAGTTCTACAAATATTTCCAATGGTAGACCACACTTGCTTGCGTTCTTCCTGGTACACAATGCTTGTAGACTGGGAAGCTAAGAATTGGCTGATGGTACTTCCAACCACTGCATAATGAGTTCTAATAACTTCAGATACAGGAATAACAGCAGAAAAAGAAGAAACGGAAGTCCTAGGGAAATCCAAAGCCAAAATAAAACAGAGAGAATTCGGGAAAAAAGTCTTCAACATCCTTACCCGATGAATATAAGAGTTCAAACTCAGGTGTCTTCTCAAGGAGCAACTTTTGCAAAACACAATCTACTTTCCTTTTCCAATCTGAAAACCATGTAGCCCTGCAGAGGAGAAAACAAGCAACAATTGAGGAACAGATTTATAGAACACCAAAATACATAATAGATGGCCTTAGAGGCAGTAGTTTGAAAGGATGTTGTTTTTATCATGGAACACAATGCCCTCGATGGCCTTAGATGGCCTTAGAGGCAGTAGTTCGAAAGGATGTATGTTTTTATCATGGAACACAATGCCCTCGATAGAGCTCAATGGAAAAAAGGGACTCATGCAGCGAATCAATTAATGCTCCGTTTTGTTTTTGTTGGTTTACAGCATACATAATATAAAACAGACGAAGATACCTGTCCTTATCTCTGAACAGAGTCTGATCACATGCAACATTCAGCATCTCCCTGTTCTTGTCAGAAGACTCAATGAGGTGTTGAGGACCTTGCAGTGCAGATGGCAGTTTTAACCCTCTTTCTGGTGCTTCTTGGTTGATAATAAACATTACCGGATGTTGCATTACTTCCTGTACATATTATATAATCAATAGACAAAGTTAAATCACCAGTCTTCAGATTTTGCAAGCAGCTAGGCTTTTTCACTGAAACTTCTTGTTGACAAGAAAAACTCATCAGTAAATTTATTGTAAGAAAGATTTTACAAACGTAGAAAGTACGAAGAAATACACATAATGTTAGATTGATGAATTAGTTCGTTGTACGAAGTTTCATTATTTATCCTTAGTATGTAAATAGCTAATTAGTTAGGACCTCACTGTAATTGTTGTATCTTGCGTTGCATATATACCCAGTTTAATGAAAGTTACCCTAATTTTGAATTTTCCACAAATCGATACTATTGTCTCTCAACTTTACATGGTATCAGAGCAGAGATCCTAACCCTAACGTGGGATTTCCCTTGCACCAATCTTGAACAGTGTCACGTGAACAGTAACTGATGAACAGTGTCGCATGAACAGTACCGATGAACAGTGCATTCTGCTATATCAACCAGTTTTAGCCCTATTTGCCACTCAGATTTGAAACCTTGGGTTCACCGACAGTCTTTTGGCCCTATTCAGACCTCTGACCACTGCTTTCCGGCGTCGCCTTCCCTCACCGGAGCTCGCCGGAGTTTTCTAGGTCGTTTCACGTTCAGGTCAGGTACTTTCAGGCTTCCGCTGCTGCTATTTGAGTTCGACTGAGTCAGTTTGAGTTGACCCAGTGAGTTTGGGCACCTTTTCTACAATTTATGGGTTGGTCTTCTCTTGTTTGCTGCTGGTTGTAGCATTTTGGGCGTGTAGTTGCACTGAAGTCTGTGTTTTTTGGTTCTGTTTCTTTGTTGATTCAGAGCATATATCGCTTGCTAGTGGTTGGTTTTTCAATTTTTGAGAGGTTATTTTTTAACTTAGTGAGTTTGGCTCCTGGATTATTCTTGCGGCATTTTTTAGTAGATTGTTACTACTATCTCTGGTTGTTGGTGGTTGATTGTTCGTGGATTGTTGAAGTTTGGGGCCCCAATTGATTGGGTATTACTTAGTTTGAGTCGATTACCTTGATTGGAGTTGTTTTTGGGAATTGTTATTGTCTGGTACTTGTTCACTACCTTCTGTTGATATGGCGGGTAATCTCAACCATGTTCCAACTGGCCCTCTTTCTCGGGAGGAGATACAAGCTCTCAGGCGCCTACTGGCCAGGCTTGATACTCCATCTACTATTGCTCCTACCTCCACTGCAGCTTTCTCTACAAGTATTCCAACTAATGGATCCTCTTTTCCGTGGATCAAAGATTCTGGTGCCACATATCATATGACAGGTTGTTCTTCATTTTTCGACTCCTACTATACATGTTCTGGTAAAGATAAGGTTCGAGTGGCAGATGGAACCCTATCTGGTGTTATTTCAGGGAAAGGTTCCATTCGCTGCTCTCTAACCCTTCCTCTTTCTTCAGTTCTTCATGTGCCAAATTTTCCTACTAATCTTTTCTCCGTTAGTAGTCTTACACAATCCTTAAATTGCTCAGTGACCTTTTTTCCTACACATTGTGTCTTTCAGGAACTAGTAACAGGAAAGGTGATTGGCAGTGGTAGATCATGTGATGGCCTTTATTATCTAGAGTCTGCTCCTCGTTCGTCTCCTTCACCCATGCCAAGTGGTCTGGCTCTGCAGGTAGATACGAGTCCAAGTCTCTCTATGTTACATCAATGGCATCGTAGATTGGGTCATCCATCTTATGGGATTTTAGAAAAACTTTTTCCTAGTCTAACTAAACATTGTCGTCGGAGTGAGTTTTTTTGTGAAGCATGTGAGCTTGGAAAACATAAGCGTTCTTTTTATGCACCTATCAACAAAAGAAGTGAGTCCCCGTTTATGATTATTCACACTGATGTTTGGGGGCCCTCTCCTGTTACTTCTATTAAGGGGTATCGTTGGTTTGTCACTTGTAATACCCGTCCCGGATATTTCGGTATTTCAATTACTTTTTAATTGAATTATATGTTTTAGGGGTTAAAAACCATAAACAATAGAACTTACAGGGCTAAGGTGTATTTTGTTTAAAACAAATTGTGCATGTGTGCCGTGTGTCTAAAAAAAAAAAAGAAAAGAAACAAACCCATCCTCGAGAACTCCTATTCTACGCTAGAGAGAGAGAGAGAGAGAGAGTCCAGCGGTGGAGAAGAAGAAGAAAGAAGGAAAGAAAGGAGAAAGTAGAGTTAGGGTTGAATTGAAGACCTTGTTAGGTAATTCATGTTCTTCTCTAATTGAATATATGATTTTGTTGTTCAATTTCATACTTGGCATCTAGTTGGAGCTGAATTGAATCCATGGGAGAGGGTTTTTGAGGTTGGAGTTGAGTTCTATTTCAAAAAATTCGTGTATGTTATGATTATGCTTAACTGTGCTAGAAAAGTTGAATCTGTCCTGTTTTTGACGAATTTATTCAAGGTGCCTAGAAAACTTCTAAATTCTTGAAATAAATCATGAACGTTCGTCTGTGAATCTATTGCATCGTGTTAAATTTTCAGAAAATAACTCGAAGTATTCTGGCCTACAAAATTCGTGGACTGAACTGATGTCTGGTTTGCGTCTGTGCTGGCAGCACAGACACGTGTTGGAAGAACAGGCATAACTTCTTGCTCGGGTATCGGTTTTACGAACCGTTTCTTGATTCAAAAACTAGACTTGTATATCTTTCGGGATATGTATGGGTTGTGTTGTGGTTCTTTCTAGATTATAGCAGTTTTTAAATTAAAGTTCAGGTTTTGGTTATTCTGGAATCTGGACAGATTTTGGAGCTAGGTTCTTCATCAGTTTTGTCATGGTTAAATGTACTTACTGACTATGGGTTTGCATGGTTTTAAACCTTTATAAATTGGTGATGTTTTGGTGTTAGAATCATTGGAAAGTATTGAGTAGGTGATTTTTAATGATCTTTCGATCGCAGACTGTTCTGCTGAATTTCGTATTGGCTGCATTGACACATCTTGGAAAAAAAGGGGTATATCTCTTAGCACGTGTATCGGATTTGCGAACCGGTTTTTGATTTAGAAACTAGAGTCGTGTATCTTTCTGAACATTATGGGTTTGTATCCTAGTTTTCCATAGGCAAAATCAGTTTCGCGTGCGAAGTAGACTGATCTGCAGAATCTGTGGTTTTGAGTACAGCTAGTGGTGTAACTTTGAACTAGCATAACTTTGTTATTCGGAACCCAATTGGGACAAACTTTATATCGATTTCGGTGTACTGGAAGTCTACTTTTTAATGGTGGTGGTTTCATGACCCAATTCTGATTCTATAAATTGCTACAGTCATTTAAAGACAGGCTGGTTGCAAATGTGTTATTATTTTGGAGTGTTGTGCGGTGTTTGAGCGTAACGCTTATTTCTGGGACACTTTTAGGTATTAACATGGACATGTTTGTATCCGTTAGACATTGTTTGGCTTCTTGTTAGGTTTATAACCTTGTGTCGAGTATTCGTTGAATTCGTAACTAATATGAATCGACTTGTGGCTAGGTAAAGAGCCGGTCATTCGGGAGGTGCCGAAACCTTAGTTTGGCATACTTCAGTCGATACGAAGGTGAGTGTGTTTGATATGGTTATGTTCAATAAGGTATTACATGTTGGTGGTTGTATATCATGCTATTTGGGATTTTAGCTAATGATATGTGTTTGTTGGGTGTTGATTATACTCGCTAAAGGATTGTGGAGTGAGTCACACCATATCGTGGGCCATGCCGTCTAATTAACGGTGAATGGGAATGTGGTGTGCGGGACACAATACCTTGGGTACATGGGATGTGGCAGACGTGCCACTGTATGTTGTTGTTTATGCATGTAGTTGTACAATTAAGTACTTATATTGAGTTTTGTGTTGTTTACATTCCAGTGAGATATTCCTTCGGATTCTGTGGTATTTTGTTGAATGTATTCTATATCTCACACACTCTAGTTTTCCTTTTTGGATTGCCAGGTAGGTGGCTGTAGAGTTGGTCCACTACCGGTCGACGTTTTGGGGACACTTGGTTTAGTATCGAGTGTTGATGTCTATAGTCATGTTGGTTGTAATGGGTCAAACTCTTATTTTTGCTAAACTCATTTTGTGATCAACGTTATCAAGTACTTTTTGACTTCAAGAGTGTAAATATGTTGGGTTTCGTTTGTGCAAAGCAAGTTTGTAATTATCATAGACACCTTGTTAATATTAATGTTAAGTCTTCCGCTGGGGTTGTTCTCTGTTTCGTATTTGGTTTGTCGTTTAGTTGTTGTTCTTTTGTGTGGAATGCCACGTGGCCGTGTCGGTTCGGGCCCATTTCGGGTGTCGTTCCGGGGCGGGGCGTGACATCACTTTTATCGACTGTCATTCTCGTGCTACTTGGGTGTTTTTACTTAAATCAAAGAGTGAAGTTTTTTCTTGTTTTCGATCATTTTATGCGATGGTGAGTACTCAGTTTGATGCAAAAATTAAAATTCTCCGTAGTGATAATGGCACTGAGTATATTGATAAAGGTTTTAGGGCTTTTCTTGATGAGCGTGGTATTCTGTTTTAGACGACTTGTGTTGACACTCCACAACAAAATGGAGTTGTTGAACGCAAGAATTGTCATTTGGCTGAGGTTGCTCGGTCTCTTTTGTTTACCATGAATGTTCCAAAATTCTTATGGGGAGAAGCCATTTTAACTGCCGCTTATCTTATCAATCGTATGCCATCCAGTGTTCTCAACTTCAGGACTCCCATAGAGTGTCTTCCAAGCAGTTATCATGCTATCACTTTTCCCCCGAGAGTTTTTGGTTGTGTGTGCTTTGTCCATGCACCCCACCCCTCCGAGGGTAAGTTGGGTCATAAAGCCCATAAGTGTATTTTTGTTGGGTACTCTCCTACCCAGAAGGGCTACAAGTGTTATGATCCACATTCTAGAAAGTTTTTAGTCTCCATGGATGTCAATTTTTGGGAAAGAAAGTCTTTTTATTCCCTCTCCAAGTCATCTCTTCAGGGGGAGTCTAATCAAGAGGAAGAGATGTTTACTATGTATAATCACAGTGAGGGGGAGCACCTATTTTATAATCATGTTGAGGGAGAGAAAGAAACAGTATCTGCTGAAGAGGCAACACATGGCATGGGCGATGACACTGATGGACTTCCAGCACGGTTGCAAGGTAACTTGAAGACCTATGCTAGACAGAAAGATGGGAAGTCCTCCCATGTGATACCACTTTGTCAATCACCGTTGCCTACTCCAGTTCCAGACTCCTCAGCTGACTCATCTGGTAATGATTCTCCTCATGTTAATGATTCTCCTCTCTCAACTGACTTATCTAGTAGCGATTCTTCTCTTATTGAACCTCCTATTATTGATGATCGTCCTATTGCTATTCGAAAAGAGAAAAGATCATGTATTCTACATCCCATCTCCCAATTTGTGTCTTATGATCGTTTATCTCCTTCATATTATGCCTTTGTTTCGTCTCTTTCCTCTATATCTATTCCACAGAATTGGAAGGATGCATTTATCATACCCGAATGGAAAAGAGCTATTGTAGAGGAGATGACAGCTTTGAAAAAGAATGGCACTTGGGAGCTAGTACCACTTCCTGGAGGAAAGAAATCAGTGGGATGTAAGTGGGTATTTACTGTTAAACAGAATGCAGATGGTACAGTTGACAGATATAAAGCTAGATTGGTCGCCAGAGGGTTCACTCAAACCTACGGTATTGACTATGAGGAGACATTTGCTCCAGTAGCAAAGATGAATTCTGTGCGAGCTCTACTTTCCTGTGCAGCTAACCTGAATTGGCCACTTCAACAGTTTGATGTAAAAAATGCATTCCTCCACGGTGATCTGGATAAGGAAGTGTATATGGATATTCCACCAGGTTTTTCTTCCGCTACAAGTGAGGGAAAGGTGTGCAAATTGAAGAAGGCACTGTATGGTTTGAAGCAGTCACCTAAGGGTTGGTTTGGCAGATTCTCAAAGGCCATGTTGAGTTTCGGCTACAAACAAAGCCATGCTGACCATACTCTATTCATTAAGAGGAGTGATGGTAAGATTGTTGTCCTTATTGTTTATGTTGATGATATAATAATGACAGGTGACGATGTGAATGAAATTCATAATTTGAAGTGTCGACTTGCCCGAGAATTTGAGATTAAGGACTTGGGAGCAATGAGATACTTCCTTGGAATGGAAGTGGCAAGATCTGATAGAGGTATTTTTATCTCTCAACGAAAATATATTCTTGATCTTTTGGAAGAAACAGGCATGTTGGGTTGTAAACCTGCAGATTCTCCTATTGAGCCAAATCATCACTTGAGTGGAGATATGGGCGAACGTACTGATAAGGAGAGGTATCAGCGACTTGTTGGGCGACTGATATATTTAGCTCACACCCGGCCGAATATTACCTATGCAGTGGGTGTAGTTAGCCAGTTTATGCACGATCCTCGTATTTCACACCTGGATGCAGTTTATCGTATTTTGAGGTATCTCAAATCAGCTCCAGGAAGAGGAATTTTGTTCTCTAATCATGGTCATTTGCGGTTGGAGGCTTTTATTGATGCTGACTGGGCTGGTTCTGTGGATGATAGACGCTCTACCTCTGGCTATTGTACCTTTATTGGAGGGAATTTGGTTACTTGGCGAAGCAAAAAGTAATCAGTGGTTGCTAGATCTAGCGCAGAGGCAGAGTATAGAGCCATGGCTCATGGTGTTTGCGAGCTCTTGTGGCTCCAAACCTTGTTACGTGATTTGGGTTTTATTGACAGTGGTCCTATGAAACTCTACTGTGATAATAAGGCTGCTATAAACATTGCTCATAATCCTGTTCAACATGATAGAACGAAGCATAATGAGATTGACAGGCACTTCATCAAGGAGAAACTAAGCGAGGGTTCGATATGTATACCTTTTGTGAGATCTGGAGATCAGTTGGCTGATATATTCACAAAGGGACTTGGCAGCAAGAGTTTCCAGCCTATTGCATTCAAGTTGGCCTTGATCGATATCTTCGCACCAACTTGAGGGGGAGTGTTAGATTGATGAATTAGTTCGTTGTACGAAGTTTCATTATTTATCCTTAGTATGTAAATAGTTAATTAGTTAGGACCTCACTGTAATTGTTGTATCTTGCGTTGCATATATACCCAGTTTAATGAAAGTTACCCTAATTTTGGATTTTCCACAAATCGATACTGTCGTCTCTCAACTTTACACATAATAACATAATGACGAGAATGAGACAATATACCAACTATGATACTTACAGTATATTTTTGTATGACATCTTTAAGTTTCTGCCTCCTGCTTTTTGACTTCTCTATAGAAACGTAGCTTTGGCGAATCTCCCAGCAACATAGCTTTGAATGTTCTTTCAACTTCCCCTCAATACCTTTTCTCTTATCTTCCATGTACTCCAATACCCTGAACAAAATATCAGCAACAAAATACTTCAGAACATTTTCAGTTGGAAAATAAATGCTTATAAATTTCAACTATTGATAGAGGACTCACATTGGCAAATATTGCACATAGAAGCCAAATAAATTGTATAAAATCTTCAAATTTTCCATATGGCAAGGACTGCAAAAGTAAAAAATAGTCAGTGGCTGAAAGAAGTATAATGAAGGGCCTTCATTTATTTCGACATAGGTGCTTCTTACAAGACACTGCCAACTAAATCATCAAAGCACTTTGCAATTAAAGAACATGAAGTACATCTGTAAGTTGTCCTTGTAAGAATTACTAACTAAACAGACGGTTGCATACTTTCATTCAGAAAGGTGTACCTTAAGTAAGACCCTCTACATATTCCAGTGCTGATTTGGCCATGGAAAGCAAAAAGAAGTTGAAGCCGTGTTCTGAATTCGCCAACACTGGATGTTTGAATGAACTCCTCCAAACTGCAGGTTAAATTATGACTTACTGTTTGAAAGATAATAAATTCAATTAAACTCAAACTGAAGCTACATCCCTACTGGCACATGCCTTTGGATAGTAGATCTATCATATTCAGCAACATCAGCAGGATGTCTATTTTGAAGAACTGAATATAAAGGAAACCACAGCTGCAAGAAGACAGAAATATGTAATTAGTTCTGCGAATGCGAAAAATCTATTATCCGTACAAACAGGAGAAACAAGAATACAGCAGCATGATTATTTTCCCGAAAGCTTGCCTAAGTTACAAAAGGTGCATTCAGGAGCTTATATCCCACCGTATGTTCAACCAGAACAGACCGCCAAGAGGCCTGGTACAGTACAGGAAACTGTCCAGGAAGAAAACTGGACGGTCTGGACCATCCAGTTTTCTTCTTGGACAGTTTCACGGATTCTATCATTTTTGCCCCACCAAAACATATTTACATGTTCATCAAGAGGTATGATACTAATGTATAATCATTATTTGTCAGTTCATTATGCCCTTATCTAAGTACTTCTGTACTTGATAACTTAATCATACTGCTGGCATGGCTTCAAAGCTTCAAGTTATCTAAAAAGACCAGCCATTCTCCAGGCTATACAGTAGTTATTTTGGCTACTCAGTAAATATCTTCAACTAAAAGGAGAAATTATCGTCTCTTTTTCATTATAAGTACGGTGGCCATTAGAAAGACAGCAAGGGTGAGGATACAAAGTGTCCCAGATTTCAAAACATTTTCTAAATCATCCGTGAGTGTCAGATGAATTGCTTGAGTTAGGACTGAAAAAATATGCCTTGATTTCTCCACAAACTACACACAAAAACCAAACAAACATACATTCCCGGCATTAATCTCAAATTGCATTTGAACTTCATCCAGCAAGGCAGGCCAAGACTCAAACTCCAACTTTTGCCATGAGGATACCAAGTGAAAAATTGGTTCCAGTTCACCTATCACTCAAAAGCCAAGAGAGGGAGAGAGAGAGATAATAAGAAAACCAGTAAGAGCGCAATCAGGTCATGAGGACCGCAGTTCAATTTCGTACCAGAGAGAGGAAATTTTGAAACAGTTTCCTGTAGCACCCGGATCCTATTAAGCAGGAATTGCAAACCAGAAAGAGCCTACAAAGAAGAAAGCACATCACAAGGAGCAGCAATAAAAACACCAGTTTATGCAAAGCAGGTCTCATCAGAGAGCATCTTATCTGAATTAACCAATTAACCATTGTAGGCATTTTTCCCACTTGTATCATTGATATTATTTGTTGCAGTACAGATTATTTTACAGTCTAATACCCACCGAGAAAAAAGGATACCAGTTAGAAAACCAGACATTATAAATTCATATATCTACCTTAGCTAATGGGGTGCTTAAAGGAATAGCCAAGATCATTTCAATCACATCCAAGATTTTCTGAAGAGCAGGATGATCATCCCATTCATTTAAGAGAAATGTGATTCGCTCTTGAAGAATTGTAACCCGCTCCACCATCTTAGCCATCACAGGAGCATTTGGATCCTTCACACAAAGTTAAGAAAAAGAAGGTAAGAACCACATGGTAGAAACATAAATGGCAAATGGGGACAATGAAACTTGAAAACCTTGTAAAAGTTGTATGCATGAGCTGATTGATGAGAGAAATTGAATTTCTGTTCACCCTCCAAACAAAGGCGGAATAAATGTTCAGGCGCAAGCTTAGCATCCAAATCAGATGATAATGATCCCTCTAAACCTGGAATAAGAAGGGATAGCACGAGGGATGTGATATCGAACAAACAAATTAACACATGCTCATTACAAGGTCAAAAAACTGTTTAGCTATGCTCACATCTAATCATTCTCACTCCCAGCGTGTATGACTCAATGAAGGATGACAACCGTTCTTCATCAGACACCTTGAAAATTCTAGGCTGCTTTGGGTACCACAAATTAGAATTACAGCAGCGAAATAACAAGACCAGGTATTAGATCTTTGCCTCAAAATTGAGTCTTTTTTTATAATAAAATGATTTTAGAGAACATACAATTTGAACAAGATCCATGGACCCAAATAATTGGTTGTGAACATGCACCATATTGTTCATGATGGAGTCCTGCATTGAGTTCCATTCCTCCAGAGCATCGTCTTCCTCTTCAGATTTCTTCATGGGTGAAAGCAGCTTGTTAGAAAAATAACTACATCTGCACAAACGGTGTGTGACAGGTTGTGGGGGAGAAAAGACATCCTGTACAGAATCATTACCTTGCCAACGACAACTTCTTCTGAAAGCCACTCCTGCCATTCTGTTTGAGTCTCATTTGGTAAGGAACCAACTGGACTTGATGTATCACTTTCAATGATACTATCAATCTTAAATGCACGAGGCTTGAACCTGAATTGCTGAGCTTCATGCTCTTGTTTGGTCCTCACTTTAACTTTCATATTCATCCAAAGACTAGCAAACTTATCAAATATCTTGTCCAAGAGCTGATTCAAAGACAAAATATTAGCTTAAAGCCTTGATATAAGCACATTTATGGGAATACTTCGTTTGAAATCAATTGGGTGGATTCTTACTGTAAAAGAAGCATTATCCAGCAATTGGACCTCAGCAATACAATGTGCAACACGGAGAAGAACATTGTGATGTATGGAAAGTTTAAGCTGTATGTCCGAAACCTGCAATCGGGAGAAAATGAATATACAATTTACAGTGCAATTGCCATCACTTTGTAATATAAGTCAAGTAACGTGGAGATCTAAAAGAACTATGAGACTCAACAGACAATGTGCTCATGAGAAATGAGTTCACTGAAATCCAATATGTACGGACATGAATTTTAAACTATAGTCACAGACCATCTTATCTGATCTATCATCTGTTGCTGAAGTAGCCAAATTTTCCAGCAAATTCATATCCATTCTCGCTATGTCGATAGGGACACCTACATCACAAGAAGGAAACCCGGCCAACCCAATATTGATCTTGACAGACGCAGATTCAGCTAAGAAGCCCCTAGGAAATCTCATGTAGGAATAAATTGTCTCCTGCCATGTAGTTTTCCAATTTAGCAACAAAGTGAGTTCTTAAGACACCTTCAATGAGAGGGGGAAAAAAAACCACCACCACCAAGAATGATGTATGGTACCTTAATTCTGTCCATATCAACCTGTCCAATTCCATAAAGAGCTTTTTTCTGTATGGTACTTGACTGAAGCAGCGATAACCCAAGTTTCATTTCATATATTGCAACCTGAACTGGTTGAATAATATCAACATAGGCAGCATATTCGTTTGATAACTGATCTATAAAACAGGTTGCTGTTTCCTGAGACATCAAAGAAATAACAAAAAGACACAAGTTCATTACTAGATGGACAACTTATGACTACTAAATGGAAATAACACATACAATGGAAAAAAACCATTACCTGCCAGTTGTCAATTTGTTGCTTGTCCACACTGCCAACATCTTTTATCAGATCATTTGAAATTGCAATCCGTTTAAGAAACTCCTCACATTCATATTTTAACTTTACGAACTTTCCAGGATTAGAACGAAACACAATCTGCAAGAGCAAGTGACCTTCATTAAGGAGTGAAATAAAAAACAATTTAAAGCTACAAAGACATCGAGGAAACCAATTACTACAATACTGTATTCCAATGACAACTGACAAGTGCAACTAACAAAAATTGCAAGCCTGTCAATTCCGCTTAAGTTGAGTATATTGCTATAAAATTCAGTACAATAGTAAAAAAAACGTATCCAGTTATTCGTCAAAACACATGAGAAATCACAATCCATAATTTGAGTAGTACTCCTGATAGCACTGTACTAGTAGTTAACAGGGCGAAAAAGTTGTATAAAAATAGGATAGCTTAAAGCGACACAATTTTCCACAACTCATCTCTAATCACTGGGACAGCAAATAGCTAGACATTATGGGCCGACTACAAATAATTTAAAGTGAGAGAGAGGTGGGCATAGAAGATGTAGAACCTTATGTTTAAGCCTTTTACACTCAGCTTTGAGGTTTTCCAATTTCATTCTTTGTTTGTCAGGCTTTCCCCATGATAGACATCCAGATAAATAAGCACTCTCATCTCGTACCTGTAAGATATGAGATAGTAAGTGCTATCAACATCTTAAAGCATTTCAATTAGGACAGCAATAGGTAATCAGATCATTTTAGCTCAGATGTGAATGTGTGGAAACCCATCAATAATATCAACGCATGTCTTGAATGGTAAAACTCATGGAATTAATAAACTATACAGAGAAGTTTAAGCTATCTCAAATTGAGATATTCACATATTCTCATGAGATTTACATAACTAACAAATCATGTGAGAGTCCGCAATTAGTACTAACCCATTCGGCCAAATAAGCCAACTGGCTTATTTTTTTGCCTTATTCAAATTTTTTTCGTATTTGTTAGTTTATCGTCAATTTTTTGGGTATTATTGCATCATCATGACGAGAGGAATCTAAAAAGTAAAAAATTATGATCGAAATCCAATTTTTTTGAATACAGACAAATAAGCCAATAAGCCAATTTTTTTGTCTTTATTCAAAAAAAAAATGGATTTTGATCATAATTTTTTACTTTTTAGATTCCTCTCGTCATGACAATGCAATAATCCCCAAAAACTTCACGATAAACTAACAAATATGAAAAAAATTTGAATAAGCACAAAAAAATAAGCCAGTTGGCTTATTTAACCGAACGGGATGAAACTCAATAAACAACAGCGTAACAAATAGCACCATGTGGGGAAGAAACAAATCAACAAACAAAGAGCAAGGGTGAGACCCTTGGCCCCTGATTGTTCTTCCCTAGTAAACCTTGATGGAAAGTATCATATAATGTATGTACTTCAGTTTACCCCTAATCAAAGAGGAAGGTAAGTCTAATTTTAACTGCATATCCATAAATACAGGACAATCACTACAGACTATCTGACTGCATGCTCAAATGGAACAGGAAAGTGTGCAGGGCCTGCAGGCTAAAAAATACCTCATTTTCAAGTTGAAGCAAAGCAATCTTTTCAACCAACTTCAAGTACTTGCAAGAGTACTTCATAGCAGGATCCAGATCATCAAAGGTAATCAAGAGACGATAACGTAAGCCCCCAAGTCTTAACCATGCACATCCCAAGTTATATACACGGTCTACATAACAGTTAAAACAAAGTCAAAAAATTAATTATCAGCTAAAGATACCTCAAAGCTAGTCAAGAAAAAAATCTAAAACTATGTCCATTCAACAAAAAATAAATTGAAGGACAACATACTGACCAGAAGATGAGCATTGAAGATACAGTTCTCCAAGCAATGGTTCAATGACAGAATTCACCAAGGAGGCGAATCCATGGTGGCTCGACGATGTAAGCAGGGAAAGTAAAACCTCTATGTTATCCTGCAGTAAACATAATTAAAAGAGTATAGTTTATCGTAGAAGTTTCTCATAATGTGCAACTTTTTCCTTAATGTAGATGCTTTGAAGATAATCACATACCGTTGTCATACTTTTCTGAAAGGAAGAAAAAATAGATTTGATGGCAGCATACTTATCAGCTTTAAATGACTTTCTGTGCGCATATATTATCTGGAAGCAGAAGAACATCATAAAAACGATACCCAATACTACCATTTGCATCGGTGAAGATATATCTGCCTACAAAAAGGACTGCTACCTGCTCGAAGAGAGACCGAGCCGTGGATGAAAGGAAAGTTTGCACATTAGTAACTACCGGACAACTTTGCCACAAAGTACTTGAAGCAGCTCTAATTTTCAGGCAGTGCATCGAATAGTCTTTGATAGGTAATGTGATTTGCCTGATTTGAAGTGAGGAAGAGATATCAAACTACAGAAGTTTGACAGTTTCAATTCTTGAAAAGTGAAGTTTATCTGATTCTAAAAAGCAATGTCATTCTAAATCTGACAATAAAGTAAACATGATGAGTAGACAAAACACTGTCTAAATGATTTGGTGGACAATATCACCACAGTATATCAGTGAATAACATCAAATGAATTGTCCAAACCTCTATTCTTTTAAAACTTCATGGTGACAGAACATAAAACCACCAAAGATAAACATATTGCAGACAATTCGATATGACTAAATTGGTTAAAGCATCCATCCAACTCAAAACCAATCGGCAATGAGTGGAGAGGCTGAACCAATTGGCAATGAGTGGAGAGGCCGCCCAAGCTCATATACTAGTTTTGGAGGTCATTATTAACCAATGTTGAACAAGCTCTAACACTCACCCACACGTGGAGACGTAAACAAATTAACCATAACAATGGAATCATAATGAGACAAGGTGCACCTATGGCACAAACAACGGGCATCAAGAGAGTCTTGTCCAAAAGCCTCCTAAAGTCTAGCTCTGAATCCTCTGGTACTAGCTTGGAATCCTCTGATACCAGGTCAATACCACTCAATTGGCAAGGTGGGACAAGCTCTAACACCATTAGACAAGCCACCATAATCCATAGTTAATGGCTTATAAGCTCCCAATATCTATTTGAAAGCATCAGCCTTAAACCAAAATATCCCACATCCATAAAGTACCCCAAGAACGTACCGAATGATTTATAACTTGATGTTTAGTCAATAAAGCAAAAGTGAACAAATTAAAGCAAACTAAAGCACGAGGAATCACTGTTTTCTTACAGAAGTCGGTCAATTGTTGCCATTCTCACAGGCTGGAAAAGCATATGAGGTAATGAGATTGCATTACCATCCATTCTAGCAAAGTTCTGCATGTTCGACGCAGACAATAAATGTCAGTTTGGTTAATAGAATACCAATTTACCAACTAGCAAAATTTTCCACTGCGAAACTGAAACATGTACCTTAGCCAACACAGGCTGAATGGTCCACAAAAAAGAGTGCCAACTAAACCACATTTCGAGGACAAAACTAGAAATTTTTGGATTTTCTGCAACACAAGAAGAGTGAAAACAATTGCTACAAAAGCCTAAAGGATCTATATGCCAAAATTCAGAGGGTATTACATACCTGCATTGACAGATTTTATTGCGTCCAGGGTCCATAAGATTTTTTGATGTGGCAAGAAGTCAGTTGGAGGTCGTGATGAGAAGTTCAAGGACAAGTCCAAGGTTGGCTTCAAAAGGTCAGAGCAGTTAGACAAAGCCTGTAACAACACAGAAGAGAACCAGTGAAGATACGAAGCATCAAAAACTGGAAGAACTACAAATAGCAAGGCATAACTCCTGCTATATTTGTGCACCACACAATTGTACAAAACACAAATACACAGAATTTATTTATTTTTGGTAAGTAAACAATTATATAAGAAAGCATTAAAGGAATGCTGCCCATATACACAAATACACAGAAATTTGCACCCCAATTGATGGCTTTGATAATAAACCCTGGTTCTTTTAAGCTCAGAATTTATGCTGCCTGCGTTTAATCACATTCGCTAAACAAAATGCACACAAAGCTCTAGGTGTGCTCCATTACGAAAAGCATAGGACAATCTTCAAAAGTTTTAATCACCTTGACAACAATAAGGTATTCCTACGTTGACCCGAACCAAGAAAAATGTTAACTCAAACATTGAAACCTAAAACCTTATGCACGTTTGGACATCATTCTTTTTCATTTCAATCAGCGAGAAAGAACATCCTTTTCTTCCAGAACAGAACCAGTAGCTTTGGCAAGGTAACCACAGAAAATCTGGACAAAACACAGGTTGTCTATTATATGATGCTAGAGAATCTTCACAACATACTCATTACTATTAAAGTCCACGCAATAGATCTCTGAGCAAAGATTCAATGACTCAGTACACAACTAGGGATATAAATGGATATATTGATAATAAGCGATCTTACAAGTTGTAATTCTTCTGCCTCAACCAACACAATCCGTGATAGCTCTTGAAGTAGCTCCATATCCAAGTCAAAACTGGTGTTGTCAATTATAGGAAGAGTGTCTTGCCAACTATCTAATCCAGACCTTCTACACAACAAATAAGGGGGGAAACAGCAACAAGCAGCTAAATTTGCAACTGGATGCGCATGCTTAGTGCTCACAACAGCATCCTCCAAAATTTTCTTCTCACAATCAAACCTTGTCAAAAGCATCTGGAAAGAAACAAGATATGTTGCCATTAAAACAGGTCAGATTAACCAGCAGGGATGGAAAACAGTTTCCAGGCCTCATGAAGGCAAACCTGATACATCTCCTCCAACTGGTGAGCAACATGGAGCTCGTCATCATGATCTTCGCCCAAAATATATGATGACATGCCAACGGCTATCACAAAGGTAAACATTGAATCATACCAAAAGAGCCCATTGCATCAGGAATTCGAAAGCCAATATAGCCGATAAAAAAATATGGAAGTCAATATAAATAATATTCAATTAGGGAAAGAGGACACTTCCAGTTCCCCCCACCGCAAAACATGCATTATTACTCAAAATTCCAAACATTATACTATTCCTGAATCACTATCCAGAGCCTATAAAACAGTCGCCTATCAGCCACAAAACCCTATCCTTTCGTTATCCCTTCAAAACTCCAAACATTCTTCATCAGAATGAGCACATAGACGTCATAGTAAATAGTATCAGGAGTACACCAAGTCAAATGGGTGAGAGTAGTTTTCAAAATAATACCTTCCATTGCAAGGTGGCGAAGTGCAGGAATCGATGATACAGCAGCCTCAATGAGACAATTGTACAAAGCTATGGTAATTTTGAATTAAAATACCAAAATAGAAGGTCAGTAATAAATAAAATAAGCAAAGCAACCCAAATAGACAATACACAAAATACCCACCTTCCCTCAGTGATTTTGTATTTCTTGGCCAAACCACTTCACAGAAATTGAAAAGTTGCTGCTGCTTCTGATACAGATCAGCAGAATAAGGCAGAGACGGATGACCTCCGTGAACCCATAGCAAGGACTTTTGTGAATGGAGACACCAAGATGAAACTCTACCCAAATTCTTCCCTTCCACCTATATTGAACACATTTCGTATGATTTCACCTCAAAGTATGGATTACAAAGAAAAGAGATAAAAGGGGTGAACAAACTAGCTAACCTGAAACTCTTGAACTTCTCTAGGGCAGAATGCATGCAATTTTGCTACATTCTTGGTCAAAGAACGCCAAGAAATTAGTGACATCTCAAAGTCGGATGAGGTGGTACCTTTCCAAAATGATATGTGGTCTTCAAGGAGGTCTGAGTAAAGTTGAAAAAGCACATCGAAAGAAGGAGAGTCGACCAGAATATTAAGGACTCTCTCTTCCACTCTACTTAAAGATCTCAAAACAGGTTTAAGACAGGAATTTTTTCCACTGAAGTCAAAATCGCTCTCAGCATGCCATTGTTGAAAGCTAATCCTCAAAAGGGGTACACAGTCTATTGCTTTAAGGAGATGTTCCCTGGCGGATTTTGGCACATCACTTGACGGAAATAAGTCAACCAATTCTTTCGAAAGCATTGGTATTGGTCTGGATTCTAAATTTACTTCATGATGCGACATAAGCTCACGACGGCAACGCTTTATACAATTCCATATTGGATGCTTGAGTTCCATTTTCAATAGATCCAGAAAACTATTAAAGAAGTTGCAAAAAGGATGTAGCCGAGAAGCAAACCAACAAAACCAGACTAGGTATAGCTTAATATCATTTTCAGAGGCTTGTTCAACTGTCCAATTGGCAGCAAACATGAGTTTTTTCCCAACAAGGGCCAAATTATTTTCTGTTAGCCCACTATACAGAGCAGTAATCTCATTCACATAGTTTGGGAACATCATAATATGCAATATTTTAGCATCCAGCAAGCAAGGCCCCATAGATCCGGTTGCACTTAGGGCCTTTTCTACTGGGCCCTGATCCCAAGTAGAACGAAAGGTATAGGATGCATTCCGAGCCCCCAAAAACTCGAGATACATGCAATTTTGTTTGACAGAAGCTTCGTTTGAGTACCACACATAGTCTCTTAATTTCAAAGGTGTCGGCCATCCTCCTGGTAAGCACAATGAATGTCCTTGAGGTGATTCAAGTTTGTAAAGTTCACCTACTGATATATAAGAAATCATTGCATAAGTAACAATATCCTTTCCCTCAGCCTCCCCTAGAGATGAAAGATAGGTATGCTCCCAACTTATGTGCAGGCTCCAGACTGGCCAATTACCATTTGTGAGAAGCCGGTGAAACAATTGCACCCAGCGTACAAGCTCAAGATACGTAATCTTAACATTAAGGCGCGAACCTTCAACCTTAGCATAGATGTGTGCTTTGGCCATCGAATCAACCATCCTAGGTACAGGGATACCAGAGAGAATGAGAAACCTTTTCACATCTTTAAGTTCACTCTCGTCACAAGTGTCACCACTTCCACCATCAAGCATCCAACATGGCTGCATCACAAATATTTCAACACCTCTATTTCGCATTGCCCGCGATACTTCACCATATCTAGGGTCGACGGTGAGAAACATCCGAAACTTGGGATGGGGACGGAGAACCAATGGCTTGCCATCTACACTTCCGCATTCATTGACAGTGATTGATCCATGTGGCTCAACCAAAGAGTTGATCCTATCAAGAACCTGCATTCATAACAAAATAGGCAAAAGTAAAAATCCGAATCTTTACAAGTTGATACCAAAATGGTCAAAATAGGCAAACACGATAAACTACCCATGCCAACAAGGGGGAAAAAAAAACTCGACATACTGTGGGATTGCAAAGATTGGCATTCTCTAGAACAATCCATTCACCATTTTCTATAGCCTTCACAAGTACTCCAGTTACCCATTCAAATTTTGCCGAATATGCCCTTCTATGGTAATCCCCATGCAACTTTGTGATTATCGTCAATGTTCTATCCAGATCCTTGAATGACCAAGATATCGGTAATCTGTTTGCGGCGAGGTCCGACTTTAGATTTTCAATGATCTCAACTAACAAAGGAACAGAACCAAAGGACCTTGTCCTCCAATGATCAGCGTTCATATTCGGACTTGTAGTAGGACCACAACCAATGCTTGATAAGAAGGCAAGCCATCGGGTCATCAGGTCTTTTCTTCTCTTTAGAAATTCCTTTGCCGAAGATTCCAGTTGCAGGCTGCAGTACTCACTTACATAACACTCAACTCGAGTAATAGCCAACTGAAAATGCCGAAAGGCATTATATTGCTCAAAGGATCCAAGTAAGTCAGTTATATCAGATGCAGATGAAAGACTTATTTCATTTAGTACATTGCCAGTAAGCTGCGAGAGCAACCTTATCAATGAAGTCTTACCAGAAGATGAAGGACCAACCAATATGCTCAACCACTCATGCTGCACACAAAGTGCAGCAGCCTCAAGGTTGTGACGTAATCCGGGCAAAATCTTAAGCTCACTATTAGATGATTTGGAAGACTGAGAATGATTCCTCTTGATATGAGAGTTTCCAACAACCAAATACTGAGGATTGAGTTGCACACATGGGTAGGGATTCAAAAATGCCTTGCGTCCAAAAACTTCCTCATAAAGTTGGACAACCTTTCTGCGGTCATCTGCTCTACGCATTCTTAGGACATATATGATATTAAGGAAGCAGTCTTGTTTTGATCCTTCAGGTGCACCTAAACACAAAGCCAAGCGTATTAAGAAGCCATCTTTTATTTAAAGAATGTGAGCTTTATTCCAAACGCAATAAAGGAGAAATAACAACCTTGTATAATCTGGCACGAACGAATCACATCTCGAAGATTAAACTCCCAAGGGGAACCCTCTTGAGCAAATTTAAGGTGCAACATGGTGTCTTCGTGCAGTCTCTTGTTAAATGAAATCAAGTGGCGAAGCAAAGATTCCGGAATTGAGGGGTAGAGTGAACGACAGATGAATTCATAGTCACTGTCGGTCAACTCATCCACGTAAACCTGCAATCAATTACAAGACAATTATCACTACTAATGTCGTCTTTATTACAGTTATGTAAACTGTAAAGTATGGGGTCATCAAGACCAAAAGGTCGCAAAGAAAACAAGACAGTCATACCTTTGTAAAACGGTTAAGAAAGGACTTGGGAAGCCCTTTACGGCCTCCGCCCTGAGCAGAGGGGTTTTGACAAGCAAAAATTCTGAAAGATGGTGGGCACTTAAAAGTAACACCCAACTCCGGGATGAAAACCTCGGCTCGATGATCTAATATTGCATTTAAACCCTAATGTGGATAAGTGTGTTAGAAGATGATTATATATGTAGTCATACAGGTCTATTCACAAACATTTACAGGCCAACAATAACATCAACAAGACAGTACCTCTAAAACAGATTGTGGAGCAAGATTAAGTTCATCCAGCAGAACCCAAGATCCCTTCTTTAGAGCCTGAAGCAAACCAAATAACAAAATGGGTAGTAAAACCCAAACTACATTAGAAACTAAAAGACTGCCAATATAGAACACTTTCAACCTGCAAAAGGATTCCATCATGCCATGCAAACTGCATTCCTTCATCACTTTCAACAGGCAAGTCTGACCCCAACAAATCCATTATGTCAGTCTGTTTAGCAAATGAATAATTATTAGCGCTGCTGAGGATGCAAAGGTACAAAGTGAGTAAAGAAACTGTGTGCAGCAATAAATCAAAGGAAAAGAAAACAATTGATCATGACCTGCTCAGATAAGTTTATCCGTACAACAGTATGCCCAGAAAATTTGCCAATGGCTTCAATTAAGCTTGTTTTTCCCACTCCCGGACTTCCCTCCAACAAAACTAGAAAGAATTGTCACACTTTAAGACGTCAAAGAGCGGTTCTACAGGTTTTTTCCAGTGGGTGAGAAAACGTGTGAACTTGACATGCATATAGGGACTAGATAGAAATTCACACATATTCCAAAACCACAGGTTCAAAGAAACAGCTCTAAATGAAGAATACCAGGCTTTGGAAGCTGCAAAGCACGCAGTACCCGCAAGGTATTTCTGCGAGTTGTTGGCGCCACAAACTCAAATTTGCCTTTCTCGACAACATCATCACCTGAATACGAGTCGCCCAGAAAATGATAACCTTGTAAAATAAGTAAAGCACACGCACTAGTATAGTGAAGGAGTGACCACATTCCAAATGGACCCGAAGTACAAGGTGTCAATAAGTCACGTTGAAGTTAGGGCATAAAATGGCTTCAACATTTGTAAGGATTCATTCTTCTGACACACTTGTGTATTGTGGCCTCTTCTTGTATTTGTGTGGCATTCCTCTTTTATATAAAATATTTAGTTATCAAAAAAACAAAATATTCGTCTGACACACTTGTCAAATTTTGAGAGTACCTATGTGGAAATGAAGAACAGAATATCAACTAAACAAACTAAAAGACATACATCAACATTTAAATATAATTGTGGTCTTAAAAGTGATAATTCTAACGTGAACTGCACAGGCTCCTGGTACATCACAAAAATATTAAAGAGTAAAAGCCAAAGACAGGTAAAACCATGGTTGAAACAATGTCATACGTGAATGTCCAAAGTACTTTAGTAAAAAGCTTCAAAACGTCTCTATCCAACAATCCAAGAGGCTTTCCCGGTTTCAGATCAGATGACAGCAAAACAAATCAAAACTGGACATAAATTCAAAAGGTAATATAACTAGTTGTTTTTGGTTCTGATAGAACAATTACGTGTAGTGATCGAAAAGAAGAATTACTAACAAAAAACCAGCATTTCCAAAGTTGTTGAAAGTGAGCTAAACAACAAATCAAACACAAGCAATAACAGTTTTAGAAATATAGGCCTAGTTATACAACATATTTGACCAAGATTTCAGACCTCTAGCTTTGGTATAGTTAAGGGGAAGCATGATACTTACCATTAGCAATGTAGAAAGGATGAATTCCAAAGAGATTGTCACATTGCATATTATCACCACATGAAGTGTCTGCAGAACTTCTAACATCACTCCAACCATAGTTTGCCATTATGGAAAGGTCCAAATAATCCAAACTAGAACTGAACATCTGTAGCAGTATAGAACATGCATTTCTTAGTATCTTGTTCAAAATGTAATCAACAGGTTGAATTATTTTTTCCACTATTAATGATCCATTTTGTTTCCAAATTTACAAGGTTCACAAAACTCATTCCAGTCATCCATTCCCTCTGACCTTCAAAGTTTAGTGCCAGGCCATCTCTGTAATACATGCGGTCAAATGTCACAAATACTCAGTGCTCAAACAAGTTCGCATTTGTATTCTCAAATCAACTTACCAATGATAAACAACTTTCATTTGGCATCAAACAAATACATTGTTAGAAGCCTAGGAGCATCTAAACTAAGCAATAACTTGGGTAGCACTATTACTTTTGTCAAACATTTCTCTCGGTGAAGCAGGAAGAAGAAAACTTCTTTTCTTCCAGAATAACAGTGACCCCATGGTAAAAAGGTCAGTGAAACCTTTTTTAGTTTTAGTCAACAGGTTCACAAACAGAGAACACACGCTTGATGACATTAAGCAACCACACCTTTAGTTGTTCCAGAAGAAAGGACAGGCATCTTTCCCTCAGCTCTCCAGCATAGCCTTTAGAAATAGCTGAACCTGGAAAGGATTGCAGAAGAAAAAGTATGCACACAATAAAGGAATTGAAAAGCAAACACCAGAAGCAATAAATATGACTTGTTAATTGTTGTTATCCATAACAGGAAGCAAATAGCAGAAAGTTTTTAGCAGGTAAACAAAGTTAAACAGCGGCGCAATATAGTACCCTTGACTTCCGTATTTCACATCCACTATCATGAATCTAATGAAAGTATTTCCATGCCTTATGAAAGTACCTACACAAAACAATTCTATACGGTGGAAAGACGCAATGGTTGTTTACTACATGACTATAGCTGGCTCTCAACCTACTTACCAGTAATAACATGAAACAATTGCCTCTGAAAGGAAAACAAGAACATACCTAAACTTATTCCATCAAGCAAAACAAGGAAAGCCCCATGTAATAATGCATCTTCAGGTGGTAAACTCCCCTCAGTTGCATTAATAAATGCCAACCAGGACAAAAGATCTCTAACAGTAAGTGTTCTCCCTGTTTGTAACTGATTGAACCACTGGAAAGCCGAAACAAATGGAAGAGAAGCATAGAAATACGATAAATCAGTTGTAGCCCAGGGGTCAGCCAAACACAGACAAGATCAAACAGGTAAAAGAAGCCCAGAGTGGGTTCGAATACTTTATTTGCATAAGAGACCAGGGAAGCCCAATATTAGAATTAGTAAAAGAATAATAACATCCACAGAACAACCATTATGGGACTAGCAAGATTAACACGGCCGAGGTGTAAGAGATAAGAATTCTAATACTGATTCTAAAGCTTACTGTAGACTCGTAAAAGAAAGACATTATTCTCGCACCAGTTGGTTTCAAACTGAGAAAAGGTAAGGCAAAATTGAAAGCCTATTTGAAACCAAACTCTGCCAAAAGGAACACAATTCAAAGGACAATCAAGATATCAAGTTTTTTCCACCCTCCAAGTTGAATCCAGTAACTTTTAGTTAATCTCTATCTTACGGAAATAATCTCAATGTCCTCCTTTTAGAGATTAAATCTTGGAAAAATGCATTAGCTTTGGAGGGGGGAAGGGGGTGCGGGGGAGGGGAAATACAGTAAAATATACCTGCCAAAAATTTAGCATAGAATCAACAACATAAGATCGGCCCGGTTCTGAAATTCTGCAAAATTATCAGGAATATTAGAGAAGAACATATAACAAAATGAAGATACATCTAAGTTTGCGTTTGAGGTTTCACATACCTCTGTAGAGCTATAGTTCTCAGCTCATTTAGGTCATTGACAGGAGGAACCCATATCTCTGTAAATCGATTACGAAGGGCAGGAGATAGTTCCTTCTTCCCATAATCACCACCAGGATTCATTGTTGCAAGAATCATAAAGTCAGGATGAGCCGTTATTTTCTCAAGATCAAGACCTCCTTTCTCAGCAAGAGACTGCAGGGGGGAAAAAATGAAACTGAAATTTTTGAAAAATCCTCCAAACCATCAACCAAACAGACTGGAAGAGAACAAGAAGATTGTCAATGCCCAATGGAAGCTACATTAAACAACCCGGACAGCCATGAAACAAACAGGAATGGACTGGGTGAAAACTTCATACACACCACTTAACTCAAGGAGAACAAGCAAGTGGTGAACATGTGCTGAAAAACGGGCAAAGAATATGCAGACAGCACCAGAAAACAATCTGTTGTGCAAATACTAACATTTGGGGGAAACCCAATACATGTGAAGTGTAGAAGACAAATTCAAAAAAGAAGCTAGTAGTCACATAGATGTGATCTCACATAGATGTGATCTTGAGTCGATTGTCAACATGCTGGAAACCCCAGAAAGGGATGTTCTTAGTTTTTTTCAGTACACACAAACAAAATCTCTTCCCATCATCGAAGTATTTTGACATTTTTTAAAATAAAATCATGATAAATTCTTGTACATGTCCTCTGCACATTTAGCTTCTAATTATTCCCAAACTCATGAGATGTATACGAAGGAATGAGATGGCAATTCATCCGAAACTGACTACAATGGCAATAGGACAGTGAAGGTCCAAAATTTAAGTATTAACATGTAAAAAGTAATGCAAGTATTCCAGAGAGATACAATTGTAAATACTTCATGTTGTAAGTCAAGGCAATCATCAAAAGCAGAGAACTAACAAACAACACGTTGTCAAGTTACATAGGTAATATCATATACTAGTAAAAGGACCAGGTGCTAATCAAGAAGATACGAAAGTGATAGCGAAGCATATCAAGAAAACCTGGAAAAAAATACCAACCAATTTCCTTTCTGGCTCCAAGACACTGTTTAATCTTTCGAGAACACTATCATCTGCCAAAGAGATTTCATCCACAAGCAAGAGGTCACCATTCTTCATTGCTTGTACAAGTGGTCCATCTTGCCACATAAAAATGGTCTGCCACTTCTGATGCAGCTGAGATAGGTGCAGATTCAGTATTTCAATTGAATCAAGATCTTCTAGAGTAATGTCAGGATGGGAGACCAGACCCTCTCTGTAACTATTTATGACTACATTCAGTTGATCGATAGTCGTAGAAGCTTCACCAATATCTGCAGATATTTTCTGCTCGAAAAAACAATCAACATATGGTCTAACATAAGAAAAAACACAGGTAATGAAGTACTGGATGGTAACAAAGTACTGGATAAAAGAAACATACAGCAGTGCCAGGAAAGTAGACAAAAGCCTTTGACAGCATTAACTGCTCACAAAGATTTTTAAACTCTGAAGCCATTCTTGATCTCTCTCGTACAGGAAAATAACCCTGTTTAATAGTCAATTACAGATATTTATCATAGGCTTTCAACAACAATAAAAGAAGCAAACACATAGCAAGAAGTGAGGAAGCCCAAAATTAGATTAAAAAAAAGGCCACAAACCCCAAGAAAATCAGATGTCTCTGTGTATTGATGGCAGTTCAAAATGTGTAATGTGGAACCCAACACGATGCTAAGTAACTGGCAGACAGTTGTCTTCCCGCCACCCGTTTCACCAACAAGGAGGACAGGTTCGCGCATCTTGTAACACCGTTCGATAAGAAAGTATAGCCTCCACATACTTTCAGTCCAGGCGATGCTACAAACAGGAAAAAAGGTGGAAAAAAACTCAGAAGGTTAAGCACAGAAATCAGCACAAAAAGCAAAATTGTGAGACAGATTCATACTTTCCCGAGCCATAGCGTACGCTTAAGATCTTCTCTCTTCCTGTTGGATCCTGAATTACAGAATGAGCACTATTCAACCTAACTGAAGGTATATGTACTACATGAAATTTCCGAAGCATCCTGACCAATAAACCACAATCTACCTTGAAAGCAACGTCCACATACTTTAATTAAATCACTACAAACTAAAATTAAGCATTGGTGGTTTATACTAGACAATTAATAACAGGTGCTACAAAGAGTGGGATTTATGCCCCTTTATCACACTCTTTCTGAGAATTGTTAACACAATTACCAATGTAGACCTAGAAAGCAGCATAGAGTTCATCCCCGTGATCCACCAATGATATTGCTTGCACCAGCTTTGGATTCAAGAAGATCGGCCATAGAATCGAAGAAAGGAATGAATGGGGACAGCAATATACTCTCGAGTTGCTACTCTACATATTGAGAAAGTGGAATAGAATAAAAAAGGTCATAGTACAGTACGCCCACAATAAGAAGAATAAAGAGGCCGATTTAAGAACGTTCAGGGAGGCTTCAGAGGGCTAGAACCATCAATCAATCACAGACCACAAAGAAGACATTGACTAAGAAAGAAGTGGACTCAGAAAAGCTTGTCAAATTGGATGCATAATAGATCATGAACACTTGGACACAACAACCATTTAGCGTTCAATCAAATAAAATAACAAAAGAGATGCATGAAGACAACTCAAGATCTACAGTTACAATAGCAAAGAAAAAAATCAGCTTTAGGAGGATAGTGGGCACCGTTTCTTTTCATAAACATGCACCATAATATTATTAGAAAGGAAATTTTTCACGTTAATTTAGCATATGACAATATGTGGAATGGCTGACATTTTTTTTAGGCTTTAGATGTTAGTTCAACTCCAAACATTCCATGTGGCACCGTTCAACCCGGTGGCCCAAATAATCTAGTTGCATGGTGAGCTGTGCATGCACGTAATGAGTGATGTACATCGAGATAGTATACCTTCTGGTAGAGACTATCCATGGTAAGTTTAACACGGAGCTGCCTCTCCATAACTTCTTGAACAACAATTTTCTCAGACTCGTCTCTCAGCCTCTCTGCCAACAAAAAATAACCATCGTGGGCTAAATCTTCGTAGGAATTACCAAATGTCTGGAAACGATCAGCCCACCGAAACAAGTCACGTGGGGTTATAAACCCGTGTTTCCCAGCAAAAACTTTACTACTCTGCCTATGCAACTGCAACTCCTTCATAACTTCAACCATTTTCTTGGCATAGCTTTCTGGAATCTTGCACCTCTTCTCAAGTATACCGCTCAACTCTCCTTCAGGGATTTCATCAACATGGACCTCCACAAATCGGTTACGAAATGCTCGAGAAAGCATTTTACGCCCGCCATAAAAAGTAGGTGGATTTTGAGTAGCAAACAGCATAAAACCAGGATGCGCACGAATAGTTTCATGTAGCTCAGGTATAAATAGTTCCCTATTGTCATCTAGCAACCTATTCAATGCTTCTAGCACATCAGATGGAGCCAGGTTAAGCTCATCCAGAACTATCCAGTAACCTTTCCGAACAGCCTTAACCAATACGCCTTCATGGAATGTCAACCTCCCACTAGCATCAGTGATGTAAGACCCCAGATATTCTTGAAGATCTGTGTGTTCGTGGTTATTGATCCGTACAAACTCATGACCAGTAATTTCAGCAAGATACTGAACAAGGCTAGTCTTCCCACTAGACGTGGGCCCCTGTAGAAGAACAGGATATCTTCCAACAAATATAGCACGCGCCAGGTTTTTTAAGTGCTCCTTAACGCTCTTAGTCAGGACATAGTTCTCTGACAAATTATATAACTTGGAGTTATCCCCAACTATCAAGTAACCATTGAAAGGGACATGTGGCGGTATGTTTCCTCCCAGCAAGAATGATGAAATCATTTGGTTCATTAACTTAGCACTAGCCCCATCCAATAAAGTCAGGAAAAACATACAAAATCCATCATAGAGGGCTTTCAGAAATCCAAACTTTCTTCTTGCCTTCTTTGTGTATTCTAGTGCACGGTAAAGAGACCTTAAACTGTATTGGGGCTTCTGATTGGCCCCATCCTGCAGCCTTTCTTCAGATTCCTTCTTAGCAGCTTTATAGAAACGGACTATTTGTTTAACGATTTCAACATCTGAATGACTCTCATCCATAAATTGATTTATGAACATAATTAAATCTTCGTCGTCTAACACGTCATCTACAAAGTATTCCGTAAATCTGCTCCGCAACGAGTAGGGCAAATCTCTCTTTCCAGCATCAGTGGCAGGATTCATGCAAGCAAATATACGGAAGTTGGGATGTCTGTGGACATAATCAATATCACCTCTTTCAGCTAAACAGAGTGAACTGTTCTCTTCTTCAAGAACGCCAATAACTCTCTGCAATGTCTCCGGAGGTGCCAAATTCACCTCATCAAGCAAAATCCACTCTCCATTTCTAAGAGCAGTCACGAAAGCTCCCTCTACAAATGAAAATATCATTCCAGCTGAATCATTGATTTGTGCACGAGCAGTTTCCAGTTTCAAAGAAAAATCTTCCCAAGCTTTCAGTAGTTCTTCTCCTAAAGGTCTTTTTCGCTTGGTACCAGGCCCAGATCTTCCTATTTCAAGTATCTTCCGGACACCCTTTTGAAATCCACTTAATAACATCTTCCAGTTCTTATCGTTCACAAATTTCTTCAGACGAACAAGAAAATCCTCATTATCCTGAATAGCAACAACCAATAACACAATTCAGTAATTCCAACTGAAGACGTCGAGAAGTGAGATCAAAAGCACCAAAACATGACAAACCAACAAGTACCTTTGAAGGAAATGTACTGGTGAAAAGATTATCAAACTCCTTATAAAGAGGAATGCATACAAATTGTGCATTCATAGGTTTAAATCCTCCTAACAAATCAGCAACATCACTTTGCTGGCTTAAATTCTGGTCCAAAAACAAAATGGTGATGAATCAAAATCATGAAAACACGACAAATAACTGCTAAGAACATTAATAAATCTGAGATGAACATACCAAAAACAAATTGGTGATGAATCAAAATCATGAAAACACTACAAATAACTGCTAAGAACATTAAAAGATCTGAGATGAACATACCAAGACAGTAAGTTTCTGACCCAGTCTCAAGGCCAGACTCTGCACAAGAGTAGTTTTCCCAGTACCAGTTTCACCCACCAAAAGAACAGGCTCACTTGACTTAACAGACGAAGCTATCCTCTCAAGAACATGTATCGCACTACGAATTTCAACAAAAGGTTTTCTCTCATAATGGAACTGCAAACACCAAGTCAAATCATCTCAGCAAAGAAGCTAAAACAATATCAATACAGAAGCAGACAAAATCGGTTCAATGCACTCACTGCTTTTTGAGCGTGTTGGAGAGTAATTCGTCCAATATGTAAATCCGAGCGCAGCTCCTGCAAGTAAGTTGCGACTATGAGGAACAATTGATAGCATGCCATCATAAGGTTGCGTGTGGATCAAGGATTTCTTTGCGAGGTGCGGAGGGATTAGTGACAGAATAGACAATGTGATGGATTTTCCTTCACAAATTCAAGGTTGGTTTCTCTTACCTTTTCGTCCCCTCCACACCTCCCTCCACAAATCCTTTATCCAAACACAGCCTAATAAGATGTTGCATATAGAATAGTGAAAACCTGGATCACTGGCTTATTAACAGGATACAAAGTCTCTGCAGCAGAAATGGGCAGTGACCACATCTTCGCAATGCATTTCATGATATTCAGCCGATTATCCACAGAAGTTGTGAAAGATGCAAAAATGTCTACGGCCTAAGAAACAATTGCGAAATACAATTAACTGCTACTTCCCAGCTACAAAAAACCAATCATAAGACGATGCCGCAAAAGAGGAGGGACGACTGTTTCAAACCTCTTTATAAATACAGCTACACACATAAGTTGACAGACCATCCCCACCAATGCTAAAACCCAGAGCATCAATCCTCTTGCACCATTTCATTAGATCCCTGCAGTTGTAGAGCAATAAATACAACTAAATAAGTTGTATAACCAATAAATTGCGGAGCAATAAAGTTGCCTAATATTAGGTCATATACTCTATAACAGCGAAGTATATTTGCAGAAAAAAGTGAACAAAGTTCACCACCTTAGGGAGAATCTGCTGAGAGAACTGGAAGAAGCAGAAATTCCAAACTGACATCTTGTGAGCTGATTAACCCTATCAAAAGTCTCTGCCAGAGAAAAACAATAGATGTCAAAGGAAAAAAAACTTCAGCCAACAACTAAAACCATATAGACCTCGCCTACCAATGAGTCTCTCAGCCAGTGGCTCCAAATCTGGATAGCGTGCTTTCACTATGCTAATCAAGTCATCACTACTCAGGGTTCCAATCATCACTCTCCTCCAAAGAGCACCAAGAGCACTCTGACCTACTGTACAACGTGAAATAAAGATGATGAAAAAAGAGCAGTCTTTGCCAAAAGTGAAGACCAGTATCTGAGCATGTCAAAATTCTAGCACTAGATGCTTGAGTAAAGTAGAAACCTTTAGTTTAGTCAGAACAATTGATTTAGCAAAAAGTACAAAAATCATTTCCTGACTCTCTCTCTCTCTCTCTAGACACGGACGTTATATTCATACCAAATATGCATATAAACATGTACATTTATGTTGACTTTCTCAGGGAATGAAATATATGGTTTCCGTGGTTAATACATCAGGGTGATTGCTCTGTGTAGCAATAACTACATAAAAGCCAACGTATAAAAGGTTAGGGTACGCATTAGTGTAAGAGAGAGTAAAAAGAGTTTGACCATGTTTAACAGCATCATTAAAATGAAGATACACTAAGGTCTCCAAACCGGAAGCCTACTGAAATCCAATAGCATTTGCAAACCTTCTGTAGCATGAGAAGTATCAAACTTTGAACACGACACTGTGGCAAACAGTCGAAAGCCATCTGCCACCCTTACCACCTGCAAATGTACAACTCTCAGTCTTTCTCAAACAAGCAGATTTGCAGTAGAAGAATGCTAAATATAAATAAAACAAACAGAAAGCAGATGAAGAAACACGTTTGCCAAAGACACAGAATGTGATGGAACAAAAGGGCGAGGAGAAGCACAAAAGGGCCATAGCCAAATCACGCAAAGGTCACAGACTTAAATATCTCGCAACTTCATTAATTCAAGTCCTATTAGTACGATGTCAAACGATAAAATAATGGAATTTTGAATGGCGTTTAAATAAAATGATGTCTTCTTTTTTGTCAGCAAAATAAAAAAATGTCTTCAATACTTAGTTCTTGAACCTTTGCGATATTACTTGGTTCCTTATTGTTCTGATATCTTGTAATATTGGAGAAACCTCATTTTAATTAGCAATAAGACTTATGACCCCAATAGAATACCATCTTGTAACGAGAGGCAATGTCAACTCAAAACTGAACATATGAGGATATAGCTCAAAGAACAATTTGAGACCATTCAGCCTACTCAAGAACAAGAAACAAGTAATACGTATGGACAAATCAAGCTCAGAAAGGGAAGTTATAATAAAATACTTTGTGAGAGAGAAAAATAGGTAAATACCTCCCCATGGCCAGTTAAGAATGAAGTTGCACCTTCCAATAAAGGCAACAAGATGGATTGCACATCAGATGGAGCTTTATCGATATCCTCAAAAACAACCCAAATTCCATTGATAATAGCCTAGAAGTACTGAAAACAATAAATTATGACTGCAAAGAACATTATCAGCAAAAAATTCTTCTACGGAGGACGTACCTGAGTAAGAGAACCAGGCTGCCATCTAAATTCACCAGGTTTCTCCGAACAAACATAACTTCCAATCAATGTTTTGCCATCAATTTGCTCATCCATGTGAATTGATAAAACTTCAATATAAGGTGAATAAACGCGATAAGTGACAACATAAACTTCAAGATCAAGGCTAATGGGCACTGCCGTACCATAAAGCCAAGAGAACCCAACGGAAATGTCATGGAATAGTGTCAGAAATGCAACAAATCATACAGTTAACAAGATAAACAGTCGAAACACAATGTCTCCAAACTAGATGATCATCTTCGTAAAATGGTTTATGTACTTGGACCACATTATTAGACAGGTATGGGACCAATGTACAGAAGAAATAACCAATCAAAAAGCAGGGATGATTTCTCAAGACATTTTCTAGGCTAACACCAAAACTGGAAACTTCAGCTCCCAGCCCCACAATCTACTACAATCTTACCGAAACTTTACAACCATGACTGAGCACACTTCAGATAACCAACTTGACAAATATTCATCAACACCCCACCGGCCGACTTTAAGGATAAAAGGAGAATACAGTAATTCAGTAGTTGGATCCCTGGATGTCCGTAAATCTATTTATCAAACTGGTGTGTAGTCAAAGAAAACCATCATATGATTCATATATACTTTCCTCTTAGTATCATCTCACACAAATAAAGTGCTCCCTATTACGAATCTTCTCCTCAAGTGTCAGACAATCACCACGATCTCAATATCTCCAACTTCCTTGTCAGTGAGCAACCCAGACATGCTAGCAAGACAAGTAAGTCCACCGAAGACCGAACTCCAAATTGGCTTCCAACAGAAAAAGAGGCGATCCAAATCCCTAAGTACAAGTTTCTTATAAAAAAAAAAAGATTTAACCTCTTGACATTATACCCTTAAAGGTGGAGGTGTACCAAGGTCCACCATAATTTTGTTATACCAAAAAAGATAACTTAAGTGGAGGTTAAGAGAGAAGCAAAGTGCATCGAATTGGAAAGAGAGTAACTAAGGGTTCTCTCCCTCTCCCACCGGTACCCACAATTAGCGAGTTCCAGCCACCATAACCGGGGAAAAAAAACCTGAGGTATAAATACATACCCTGACTTCCACTATCCGAAGATAATTTGTTGATTAGTTTTGTTTTCCCCGCACCAGGAGGGCCATAAAGAAGAACAGGCCACTTTTGGTCCACTGCCAACTGAACCATCTCAAAACTTTTCTTCATAGTAGACGTCAAGAAAAAAGCATGCCGATCGGATGTCACAGTCCTGAAGATAATTGAAAGAGCCAAGGTTAAGACAGCACAATATGCAGCCAAATTAAACTACAGAAATTATGAAACACGAAAATGTTATCTTTATTATTTCGAGATGGGTGGTGGTGAGTCATTAACTAGTCTAACCCACACCACCCATCTACAAAGAGACACTGTCACAGGCTCACTACTCTGTCATCTGCATAAAACACCCATTAACAACAAACTACAAATAGCATGACTTGGCAAAACTAGAAAACTGAACATTCAACTTCAGTAACATGTACCGTGAAGCCAACCTTCTATTCCCATGTGATGGCTCAATCTCAGGAAACAATGACGAGGAAGGAGCTGCAAAAGCAGGAGCGGAAGTCCAAAGTTTATTTTCTCGACTGATATTATTGTTTCCGTCAGCAGAAGGGGACGCCTCATGCGAAAGTGGTTCAAGATACCAGCCAGCTTTCTCTAATGACACGTCCTGACAGACTTCCTGCCAGCTGCAAAAGCCAACACAAACAAAAGCTTAAAAAAATAAAAAGAAACACTGCAAATCACTGAGAATGTACTTTGGATCAAGGATTTGTGAAGGCATTTGTTGATGGAAAGGAAAAGGTAGAGGACTCCCAAGGTATACTTCCCTCAACAAATCCTCAACATATTCTTGAACACAGCATAGCTTCAAAGAATGAAATTGCATCCTAGCAAGAAAACAAGTGGAGGCAAACCGCAATAAACATGCAAAAGCTTCTTCCGGCCCAAGACCAATGTTGCAGGTTGCTCTATCACTTATTTTGAGAACTACAGACAGGATCTGTATCCCACACCATTTCATGTCTGAAACATTCTTATACAACTCAGCATCACCACCTGGGTCAAGATCTGCAGATTGCGGCACAAGGTCTAAAAAACAGGACCAGTCCCAAAGTGTGGCAAAAACTTCAGGTCGTGCCAAGAGGAGGCGGTATGATGCTCGGATAACATTTAATAAATATTGGGTTCCAGTCTGAAAACAAAAACATAATCAATGAGGGGCAAAGATCCAAAACCAGTTCCCCAGTTAAAAGGGGAACTGAATTGAGTGAATAAAGGAAAATAGAAGCAGTTGCAATTTGAATCCACCTGCAGAAACAAATGACTTTGAACAAGTTCAATTAAAAACTTAGACTTCAGTTGCTCGGCTTTTACAACAGTAGAAGTGAAGACAATAAGATATGCCAGCAACTTTAAAATATATGACAAAAAGAAAAAAAAATAAGGCATGGATACGAAAAAGGCATTTCTTTTGTCCTGGTAGGGAAGAGAAAAATCATTCTAATCACAATCAGAGCAGAAACACAACTATGATACCTTTACAGATAACTCAGAAATAGATTTTCTCCCCATAGTCCGTTCAAAAGGAGGAGGAGCAAATTTAAAATAGCTCAGCACAGACCTGCAAAAAAAATAATAATAATGCCGCAGTTAACAAAAGTAATTACAGAAATGTGGTTGTGCATGTAAGATATTCAAGACTCCTGCAGTAAATCACATCAACTTCTTCTCTGCAAAATAAATTCAGAAACACCTCATAAAAGAAACCTACCCCAACAGAAAAGGTGCCAAATCCAGAGCCCGACAAAAGGCCAGACATGCAAGCTCATGAAGAACTAAGGTCCTCCCACTTCTTATATACACATCAATAACTCCAACCACAACTTCCAAATTTCCAGTTTCTCTAAGGATTTCATTTTCTTCGGATTCCACCATGGGTACATCAGAATTGGATGTCAAATCAGGCACCAGGCGAAGCAACGCCACAGCCCTCTCCACAATCTTCTGAGCAATAAAACGAAAACAACCCAATAATGGGATTGTGTAGTTTGGGTTCAGAAAAATCTCAGCTACCGAATTTATCACTTCTTCTTCTGTCAGCGAGTGTCCCTGCGTGTACAACATTTGCTTACTGAAAAAACAATGCCTTGCTAAACAAATAACCCGTGGATAATACACCTCACCAATATCGATACACTTTTCTCAGATATCCATACACCTTTCATGCATTACCTTAGGGCGTGATTAGATTCCCATAAAATAAATATCTTACAAATAGGAAGTGATGAGACGCGAATACCTCTTTTAAGAGCGAACTGAGCCTGGGAACAGATGCAAGTTTGGGACACCGAGAGAGAAACCTCTCAAACTCGAATTCAAGACGAGAACTTCGGTAAACCGCCATTATAACCTCACCACGATGACTTAATAAGTTTCTCCCAATTTTCCGAGCGTTCAATACTTCAGGTCCTGGGTAGAAGCATAGAAAACCATTAGCCACCGCTTCAGGCTCCCAAAAAAAATACTCCTACTAGAAACAAGGGTTTGGTGCTTCTAAAAGTATTACTGCATGTTTAATAAGCATCGAAAGTACCAATAAAAAAACAACAAATAGAAAGACAGACAGACAGAAGACCAGAAAGAGGGGGGGGGGGGGGGGGGGGGCGGGAAGAGAGAGAGAGACTAACAGACGCGGGGGCCGCCGATGGTAGCCGTTGCCGGAGCTGCTACCTTTGTTCGGTTTATAAAGATTACAGAGAAAATAGGAAAGGTTTAAAAGATGGGCGGGTTTTGGGGAGGTTTTAGGGCTGACACTGGCTTATATTCTTCGATTAACAAATATTACCCTATAGTTTTGTCATATTGAATATTGACTCCACAAAACTTCTGAAGTTGTACTATTGACCACGTAATGTGTGTCTTCCAACCATGTCGCCGCCTCTAAGGGTATGTAGCCGCCACCGGGTAGCAAACAAATAATTTTATTATTTTATATTATAAAATAGAGCGATTTTTATTTACTCATATAAACATAAGTATCTCTACAGCTATTCGATTGCCTTTAATTAAGATCATAGCCCTCTGATTATTTCTCCTTTGACAATATATAAGTGAACATTTTCTCTTTTTTTGGGTAGTGAAAATCTTTCCTTATTATATATTAATTCAATAATGCACAAGAATTTAATTGCCAAATGTTGATTGCTGTAACGACCCGGATTTTTCGACCCAATTTTTTTTAATACAAATTTATATTGTTAAATTCCTAATTCAATAATTAATTAGATTGAATTATTAAAATACATTATTATGTGTATAATTGATATTATGTACATACTTGTGTTTGATATATATTTATACTTTAGATATACAAGTATACATACTCATCTCTTATCCTATCTAACCAAAATCCTACCAAAATCAATCTTTTACTCCCCTCCAAACTCTTCCTAAACTATATCTCTCTCTCCTCTTTCATTCCACCACCTCCCTACTTATCCTCTATAAATACATCTCTCATCTCTCACAATACAACACTCCTAGTCCACTGCAAAAACAGAAACAAAAAAAGAGGGATCACACCCTCTCAATTTTCGTTCATATCACGTCCCTCTATTCACGGCATGTTTCCTCCTAATTACTGTTGTTTTTAGGAATAAGTTTCTTCACGAAACTTGTAGAGGGCATCGAGAGTTTCGATTTCAACCCAAGAATCACCCAAAACGGTTAAGGATTGATAAAGTTATCGTTGTCCAAAGTTCAGTGAGATTTTCGGATATATGTTTCAGACAGCAAACAGGACTTATGAAAACTCCCACTTTTCTCCTAGTTTGAATGGTTTTCGGGTTTCGACTTCTTCACAAAAGTTGTAGAACGTTTCAAAATTTTCGCGTTAGACATAAGAATCGTCCAAAACAGTAGAGGTTTGGTCAAGTTATTCCAATCCAAAGTTGCTGCTAGAATACCGATCTTTCGCCGCCAAAACGAAAATCCACCGGACTCCATAGAATTGTTTCATCCGGATTAAAGGTATTGTAATCCTTCTCCTACCTCTCCCTAAGTATATTAATGCAGTAAGTTGTTGGTTTTTATGATTGTGGGCACACACCCCTAAAAATTCTGCATTTTTGGTTTGCGAAAAGTTCGATTTGCGCCCTTTTGTTTGAAAACATGACGAAATGCTGTTTTGAGAGAGTCGCCACCCGGGTTTTGCGGAAAAACACCCAAGAAACCGATTTGAAAACGTTTTTATTCACGTTTGTTTGATTTGAAAAAGGCTTGCAGACTGGACCGTCGTCACCTTCGATATCTGAGGTTCGGGAGCCAGGTTACGAAAGGGGAAGGGTTTTATGGCACCCCTCTCGCCCAATCCGGAGATCGGTCTTTACTCAGGCATTTTGTAAAATATTTGCATTTTTCTCTCTTTTAATCATTTTCAGCCAATTAGGGCGGGGGAACAGTTAATATGGATTAACAAATGACAAGTTGTATTTGTATAGCCAAATGTTGTGAATGGCATGTGAATAATGATAATAGATTGAGAACAAACACTTCTGTGAGCGTTTTAGACATACTGGCACACACTAGCCCAGAATGGTGCGCCGAGAACAAACTGTATGCACCGCCACACCACGCATACAGAGACAACTTGCGTGCGCCACACTAGTATCTTGGCGTGCGGTAACCTAAACCCACGGCTTCTCGAACTCAACCCTCTGGCTCGAATGGACCAAAGGCACACCCAGAACAAACCACGCAGTTGATATAGCAGTATACATATGGTTACAGGGTACAGCAACAAATCAAACAGAAACAAATAGACTGAAAACCCCATAAACAGTGTGGGGATCAAACAAAGGCCAGGGCTAAACTAAGAAGCAAAGGCCAGCCACTGGAACCTTAGCACAGGTGGCGCACGCAGGTCAGGAATGCCCGTGCGCCTGTTGTCCTTTCGGTCCAGTGTTTGGCTTTACTTTATCTGGGTTCTGGAACACGACCAGAAAGATCCCAGGAGTCTTACTGAACAGTAATAACAGACAACTAATTGCACAGTTCTAAAGTATGGAAAGCTGTAAACTGATTTTTAGCATGTTAAAAGGTGATCAGAATGAAGAGAAAGTAAAATGAGGATGATCGGTGGTCCCCACACCAGTCCTGCCATGCAGCCATGACTGGCGCACGGCTGGAGATGACTGGCGTGCGCCATTGATCCTCCTACGACATTGTTTATTTGTTAGCTTTGAGACCAGGCTTGGTATTGATTACCAGCCTGGGCTCTGCTAACTCCCCTCAGGGGTCGAAACAGTTTCCAGAACAAAAGGTGGTATACCTTTGGATTGAGTTTGATGGATGATTTGAGCTTGAGCTTGGGATAGAAAGATGAATGGAGGATGAGGATGACAATGTGGGTTGTTTGACTGATCTTCCTTACTTTGTCTTTCAATGGATGAAAGAAAAATAAGGGAGAGCTAGAGAGAGAGGAGGGAGAAAACTTTAGAGCTCTTAATGAGAGTAACCCCTTGCAAATAAATGCAAGGGGGGGTATATACAGCAGAGGGAGAGGGCTGGGATCAGCTGGCCTTAAGGGCTCGTTTGGCCTCCAAGAAGAGGGGAGCCTCTCATGCATTAAATGCATGGGACTAGTTGATGGGGAGTGTAGGAGAAAGGGGGAGACCGTTCTGGACGATGTAATCATCAGGGGAACTGTGGCTCACGTCAGGGTGGCCACAAAAGTCTCGGGCAAGTGGTCCCGAAAAGGTGATTTGACTGGGAACAAGTGGCCGTGCGCCACCAAAGAACTGGCGTGCGCCACTGGAAATGGCTCCATGCTCGATGACTAACACGTGGCAATGACCCAGCGCGCGTCAGTTTATCACCAGCATGCTGAAGCAGGTTTTTCCTGAGGCTATTTGGTTCTGGCTCGAAGGGTTTGAAAGGGTTTGAACGAGATCCGGAACACTCAGAGCTCAAACACACCATCGACTTTGGATGTTCTCGACCTTTAATCATCATCGGGGAATCAAAGGCCGTATATAAACTAGTCTGGACAATCCAGAGTAGGGTGTTTACAATGATTAGAATCAAAATTGGAATCAAACGAATGGAACCCAGTTTTTCAAAAAATTCACTGTTCATAAGCGTGAACAGTAATCACATTTTTGGGAACTGTTCATAACCGCTGGAAGTTTATAAGAATGGCACAACAATTACAGTTACTCCCTTAGTCTTCTTAAAAATTATAATTTTGGCTCCAAGATATGTGTTTTCATCCTTTGTGGTTTTAACTTACGTGTTATATATGAATGATGATGAAAATAATTGAGTTCATAATTACGTTGCCTTGGTTTAACGTTAATTGAATATGATACTTATAATAAATAGATAGAGTGATGAAAGATTAATAATTAAATTACTTGTTTGATAAAATTTCTCATTTATTTAATAAATTAAGGGCATCGGCTCAATCATAAAATGCTATTTATTTTACTTACTCACATTATATCAATTGTTATGTTGGTTTTCATATAGAAACGTATCATGTTTATTGATTACGGATTCATGATTGTTGTATTCGTTGGATCGGACTTTGGTTTGCTTGGTGGTTTCAAATGAGAAATTATGCAGACGTTATTATTGTTAATGGAAAAGGAAAAAAATAAATGAAAGTTGTGGGCTTAGCAGGACCTCGAGGGTAGCCTGACAAGACCCTTTATTGATCGGGGGTAGCCTGGTAGGACTTTGAGGGTAGCCTGAAAGACCCGGTGTAGCTAGGGTGGCCAAGCAGGACCTCATGGGCAACCTGACAGGACCTCAAGTATTGGGGGTAGCCTATCAGGACCTTGAGGGCAGCCTGATGGACCTAGAATTGTGAGGATGGCCAAGCAGAACCTCAGGGGTAGCCTGGCAGGATCTCAGGTATTGAGGGTAGCCTAGCAGGACCTTGAGGGCAGCCTGATGGACCTAGAATTGTGTGGATAGTTTACTAACACCCCATGATATTGAAGGTAGCAAAACATTTGAAATATGTTCAACAGAATTTTGAGTTTGAAAAGCGATGGATACTATGGTGCAGGAATGATTATGAAATGTGAGATTCAAAAGAAGGTAATTTAAAGGCTTGCTAATGGATTTACTTATTTAATGCATGTCGTTCTATTATTTTCACATGAATTGTGATAAAAACTGTTTAGTTGTAAAGTAAGGGGTTGACAGGGTTAGGATTATTTTACTGGGTGATTTATCACTGACGAATACGTTTGTATCCTGGTAAATCGATTGCTTCGGCGATTAATTTGCGTAAAGAATATCAGGAATGAAGATCGAGCATGCTTGAGATCTGTATCAAGCCTAGAGCCTGCTCTGAAGTTCATGTATTTTCAATCAGTGAATTTATCTCGAGATTATAATAGCTAAACTTTATTTTAGAAAATTATATTTATTTAGCAAATTTTCTTAAGAAAATTATTTATTTTATTCCCGAAAAATCAGGGCGTTACAATTGCCTTCTAATGTCTCCTGAAATGTATAATCAAAATTTTTGATTTCTAACTTTGATTATGGACTGCAGTAATGTTTCTTTATCTATATTTCTTAGTTTATTGTCTTTTGAATTTTTTTTACTTTAAGTTGGTTTCATAAATAGGAAAACGTCTCAAAATTATAACTAACATAATGTGAAGATTACTTTTGTTGGGTTACTCGCATAGAATATATAGTTTATATGTTATGACAATATTAGGTCCTGACATGCCTTTAGACACAAGCAAACTCTAGTTCCACAACAACACACACTTCCAATAAGACTTTTAGGACTTTTTTTAGTTTTGTTCTTATCAGTAAAATATTTAGATGAATCGGAAACGTAGAAAAGTGAGGCTTAAAATGAACAAATGCGGAAAAAAGTTGAATAAGAACAAGATCAAAAAAATATAATAAGTGGAAAAAGTTGTTAATGGGACAGGGTCTCACTCGGTAAAATTTTACTTTTATCCCATCGACTATTCTATCTTTTTACTTCTTCGTCTCAAATCTATCAATTATATTTATTGAATCCTTGTTATGTTTAAATTGGTATACACTTGTTATTCTGAATAAGTAAACGACTATTGATCGAAAAACCCATATTATTCGTTGGGAAGACTTTTTTGTCATTTATCTAAATCGAGTTTTCCTACCGAGCTAAGGCCCCGTTTGATAAAGGGATTGGAGGTTGGGATTGGATTGTGAAGGTGATGGTATTAGTAATACCTTGTTTGGTAACCAAAATTGGTTCGGACTAATAGTCCGATGGGATTAATAGAGGGGGTATTAGGGGGTATATCCCGTGGGACTTGGTATTACAGGGTATTAATAGTGCAATCCCAACTCCTTCACCTTACCAATTCCTTTTCATTACCAATTTCTTCTAACAATCCAATCCCATCATCTAATCCCATCTCAAACAAACATGATATTAATAATCCCATCATCTAATCCCATCCCAAACAAACATACTCATTATCAATCCCTTCTCATTACCAATCCCATCTCCTTACGAATCCCAATCCTAATCCCATCTCCTTACGAATCCCATCCATCTATCACTGTTATCAAACGAGGCCTAAAGGGGCTAATGGACTTAGTTTTCCTTGACAAAGTACAAAGAGAAACTTGTCCCCAAAAAAAAAAAAGTACAAAGAGAAATAAGCCAATTAGCCCATTTATGTGTTCCACAAACATAAAAAGCTCTTCTTTTTTTGTTGGAAAAGAAGGGCCGTTCCAGAAAAGAAGCTCTTATTGTTAGTCAGTCTCTTGAATTTCCTTGGGTACCCCAGTAGGAGAGAGGCGGCGCATGCCCGGCCAGGATCAAACCACGGACGGCCGATCCGAGCCGTCCAAAAATTCTAAAAAAAAAAAGGGGGGGCCTACGCGAGAATCAATGGCATCCGAGGTGCGTAGGGTGCTTAATCTGAGCAATCCTTATTCGTGTATGTATCAAAACATATTGTTACTCATATATACATGGAAAAAAATTGCTCGATCTGAGCACCTTACACACCTCGGATGCCATTGATTCTCGCATAGGCCCCCTTGTTTTTTTTTTTAAGAATTTTTGACGGCTGACTCAATCGTCCGGCCGGAGACGGCCGCGCGCTGCCGGGTTTCCGACCGCGGGCCCCCTTGTAGTGTACCAATAGTGCTGTGTTTGTATGGGCAACTTCCAGGTCAAAAAAAATAGGGTTCCGCAAAAAATTTTCCTACCACTATGGATCTTGTTTGATAGATAGATCTTTAATACGGTGCAAAAAAAAAATAATTTTTTTTTTCTTTTACGTTATATTTGAGTTTGAAAATGTGAAAAAAACTTTTTGTTTGGAAAAAATAAGAAGTTTGAGAAATAAGTACTTATTTTTTAAGAAGGTTTCCGAAACGGGCTAGTCCCGTAGAAAAACTCAGCCTAATTACGTAACAATGTTCTTAACCGTTTTATAAAAAATAAAAGAGTATTTTTCCCGACATCTTGTTTACATTTACATGATATAAAAGCAATTCATAATTGTTGAGAAAAAAAATTCATTGTAACCATCAGATCGAATGACGATAATCAGCCTCATTGATGTATCTAATAATATAACAATCGTCGCAGTTGAACAAGTAGCTAGATTGAGAATCCAAAATTCGATTTGAAAAGTTTGAGGACCCAATAACTTTAATCAATACACTTAAGAATCAAATACGAAGAGTAGTGATAATTCAGGGGATCAAAGTAAAACTTAGGATGGTTTCAAACTAAAGTTAAAGTGACTTACTTTAATCAAAAAAATCGCATTTGTTAATTTTGAATCAATTTTTTTAAAATTATTAAATTTTCGCAATGGGAGTAATCGAAAAAGTAAAAAATTTATGATCAAATTTTGAATTTTTTTGACTTATTTTTGTGACTTTTCAACTTTTTTTATTTTTATCCAAAAATAAATTATGAATTTTCATTATAATTTTTTATTATTTAAAAACCCTCATTGAGACAAATTAATAAGATAAAAAAAAATTTAGTGCAAAACTAGAGCAGAACTTATAAATACCCAAAAAACACAAAAATTGGTTCATACCCACCCCTCCTCGAGGCAGACCTTCTCCAAAAAATCAAAACCCTACCACGAACCCAACGGCCCACTGATACATCCACCTAGCGTCGCCGTTCCAGAATTCCCCCATCCTCTCTCTCTTCTCTCTCTCTCCAATGTCTCCTCCTTCACTCCTCCACTCCTCCCCTTTCCCTCTCCACCCTAACCCCACCCCCACCCCCACCCTCACCCTCCACTCCCCCAGATCCACCCTCCGTTTCCTCCCCATCAAATCCTCCGCCTCACCCGAACCCACCCCAACACCACTTAAAACATCCGCCTCACCCGATCCCTCCCCACCTCCCCTCAAGCACCGCCGCCCCGCCGACGTCAACATCCGTGACGAAGCCCGCCGCCACAGCTCCACCCACAACCTCCAAGGCTTCTCCGCCAAGTACGTCCCCTTCAACCCCTCCCCTGCACCCACCTCCACCGAATCCTACTCCCTCGACGAGATCGTCTACCGCAGCCGATCCGGCGGCCTCCTGGACGTCCAGCACGACATGGACGCCCTGAAACGGTACGACGGGGAGTACTGGAAGAACCTGTTCGACTCGCGCGTGGGGAAGACCACGTGGCCGTACGGGTCCGGGGTGTGGTCGAAGAAGGAGTGGGTTTTACCGGAGATTGATGGCGATGATATCATCAGCGCGTTTGAGGGGAATTCCAACTTGTTTTGGGCGGAGCGGTTTGGGAAGCATTTTCTGGGGATGAATGATTTGTGGGTCAAGCACTGTGGGATTAGCCATACGGGGAGTTTTAAAGATCTGGGCATGACTGTGTTGGTATCTCAGGTGAATAAAGAAACAAAATTTGCTACTTTTAGCACTCCGTGGAATAGCTAAATCTTGTCTTGGTAATTTATTCCAGAAGTTGTCTCAAAACTACTCCTTTGGGGTTGTCCATACAGGGCTTTGTCTAGGCTTTTTAGTGAAGCCCCGCTAGTCGATGGTGGGTGCGCATAAGCTGGCCCCGGCCCACCTGAGTTTTTTTTAAAAAAAAAAAAAAAAAAAACCATTTTGATTCCATAAGCACATGTACGTTTTGATCTTATAGTTCATTTTTAGGTATTAGTGAATAATTTGTATGTCTATGCATGTTAGATCATTGGTTAGTAGGTATATTTGTCATACCGGTGGACGGAAACAGAATTTCCAACTTTTATGGCTACAAGACCGTTTCCTTTATATCAAAAATTTAGTCCTTTCAATGGACAAATAGTAAAATGAATCACAAAATTCGTGTCAAGACAATCTTTGAATTTTGTGTACAACGCACACAATTTTTGTTCGAAACTAACATTTACTTATTGATCTTCTACTTGTTCGTTTGATCATAGATTAGTGAATTAATCTATATGTTTGGTCATATATTACTTGTGGGCACTGTGTCATTAGCCGCACCGGTAAGTGGTAGCTTCAAAGATTTGGGCATGACTGTATTGGTATCGACAAATGAACAAAAACTTTGGCCTTTATCATTAGATGGAATAGCGAAGGTTTTGTTTTTCCTCCCAAAAGTTGTACCAAACAAGGATTTGAACTATATACTCTGCAAAGACCATTTTCATTACACAAGTACATCTACGTTTTGATCTTGTAGCTGTTCTTTTTTGGAATTAGTGAGTAATTTGCATATCTATGTTTGATTATTAGTTAGTAGGTATTTGTGCACTTAGCAAAGTTCTAGTTCACATTCTAAGCATTTATAGTGGCTTTCATTTCTTTTTTGTCTTTTGGAATGTTTCTGAAGTGTTTCCATTCCCATGCTTCCCAAAATGACACACTAAAGAGGATTTCTATTGTTGCAGGTGAATCGTTTAAGGAAAATGAATCGTCCTGTTGTTGGGGTCGGTTGTGCATCCACTGGAGACACCTCGGCGGCGCTTTCTGCCTACTGTGCTTCTGCTGGGATCCCGTCGATTGTTTTTCTTCCTGCGAATAGGATTTCAATTGCACAGTTGGTGCAACCGATTGCGAATGGGGCTTTTGTTTTGAGCATTGATACAGACTTTGATGGGTGTATGCAGTTGATTAGGGAAGTTACAGCTGAATTGCCAATTTACTTGGCAAATTCTTTAAACAGTTTGAGGCTTGAAGGTCAGAAAACGGCTGCGATTGAGATTTTGCAGCAGTTTGATTGGGAAGTTCCTGATTGGGTGATTGTTCCTGGTGGAAACCTTGGGAATATATATGCTTTCTACAAAGGTTTTCACATGTGCAGGGAATTAGGTCTGGTTGATAGGATTCCGCGCCTTGTTTGCGCCCAAGCTGCAAATGCCAATCCACTGTATCTCCATTACAAATCTGGTTGGAAGGATTTCAAAGCCGTTAAGGCTAATACTACTTTCGCATCTGCCATACAGATTGGCGATCCAGTTTCTATAGACAGAGCTGTTTTTGCTTTAAAGAATTCAAATGGAATTGTTGAGGAAGCCACAGAAGAAGAATTGATGGATGCCATGGCTCAAGCAGATTCAACTGGCATGTTCATATGCCCCCATACTGGGGTTGCACTGACGGCATTATTTAAGCTTAGGAATAGCGGGGTTATTGGCCCCACAGATCGGACTGTGGTGGTGAGCACGGCTCATGGATTAAAGTTTACACAGTCTAAGACTGATTACCATTCCAAGGAGATATCAGACATGGCTTGCCGTTATGCTAATCCACCCGTGCAAGTGAATGCAGATTTTGGGTCCGTCATGGATGTTCTTAAAAAATACTTGTTGAGCAAAGATTCGAAGATATGAACTTCTTTTAGAGCATTGTAAGGCTTGCTTATGTACTCTTTATCTTCGCCCTTATTGGTTTTGCTCTAAATGTCGTCATATCATTTGCTTTTGTCAAGCTGACATTCCTTTTGTAGGATTAGCTTTGAGATAGGATTAGCTTTGAGAGTTTACTGTTTTGTGGGCTAGAGGATCATTTGTAACTTGTAAGGCAGTTTTGCCATTAGGGGTGGATTTCATTTCCCTAGCGATGGATAATAAAAGTTGGGGTTTCCTTTTGGTTGCACGTTGCTCATCTACTTCACATGTAACGTTCTAGTAGGATTTTTTTTTACATGTTGATCATTTTGTCGTAGGGGTGAGCAAAAAATCCGTCAAACCGTGAATCCAGTCCAAACCAATTCAAACCGAAAGATTTGGTTTGGTTTTTTAGTAGTGTGGTTCGGTCATGGTTTAAAAAAATTAGAAACCGCATTACATGGTCTGGTTTGTGGATTCATGTTTACGGTTATGGTTCTAAACCGATCCGAACCGTATAATATATCTATATATATATATATATAATAAGTTAGTTGCTACCATGCTGCTGCTACTGCCATTTTGCTGCCTCATTTTAATTCTATAGTTTTAGGAATTATCTTTGATCTTTTATTGGGTTAAACTATCTTAAGATGTTTAGCAGGTGGTATTCTTAATTGGCTCATTTTAGTGACTTACGTATTTCATTTTATTAGTTTGAGACAAATGTTGGTACTGTACTCTTAAATTAGTTGGTTGATGTTAGTTTGTTTTGGTAATTTGAATGAAATTGATTTTAATATAATTTTTTTAATTTATCTTCTTAATTTTAAGTACTTCAAATATTTTTTGAAGATGATAGCTTACTTGAAAGTAAACCGTGGTTAAAATTGAAACCGAACCGTAGTTTATTGGATTGGATTGGTTTGGTTCTATGCCCATTGTGGGTTGGTTTGGTTCTATAAATTTATAATCCGTAGGTATTGGTTTGGTTCTTGGTTTACTACAAAACCGAACCAATCCAGACCATGCTCACCCTTATTTTGTCCGATGGGTTTGTCCGATGGGTGTGCTTGATGATGATAAAGTTACAGCTCGTTTGGATTGTGCGATTTCAGGGGAGAAGAAAAGAAATGGAGCGAGAACCAATTCTCTCACACGTTTGGATGATCAAAGAGGCGGGAGAGGGTGAGAAACGGTGGGAGAGTAGAACCCCTTACAAGCCTAGTTTCGTTTCTCACCTTAAGTAGCGCGATTCCGTGAGAATGGGAGGACTAACGGATCGTAGTCATACTTGCACGGTTGTCTTCGTCTTGTCAGTGCAAAGCTATTTCTATGATCAAAACTGAGTTTTGAACCTTTGATTTGGTCGCCAGAGATGAGAGAGAGAGTTTGGTCGCCGGAATGGGAGGGAGAGAATTTGACAAGGTGAGAAACCACACTCTTTTCTTTTCTTTTCTCGCTAATAAGCGAGACCACATCCCTTTCTTTTCTTTTCTCGCTAGTGTAACCAAAGACGCTGTTAAGTTCGTGGAATATGCCTATCACGAGGAGTGATTATGTGAACTAACAATCTAAACATTGTTGATTGATGTTTCCTCGAGGGGCGCTTGAAGTTGCTTCCGATTCGCCGTTTAGATGATTCATCTTTTCCCCATTATGTTACTTGGGAGAATAGTTGGAGTCTTGAAGAAAGGTACTATTAGAAGTTTTGCTTTGGACCTTGAAGAGTAGTAGGGACAAACGGGCTTGGATCCTCTCGAGTCCCTCAAAGGGATTGGGCGGTCCAGTCTATCTCATTTTGCGGGTTCATTCCGGACTCATTTTAATGATAGAGATCATTCACTTTTAGATACGGTCTAAACCGTAAGCAACGTCAAAAATTATGTTACTCGTTTATTGGTTGACATTTTTTTGATGTCAGTGACACATTAATTTCACATCTTAATCACATTCCTTTTATATACACGTGAGTTTCTAGCGGGTTTTTAGCATATATTATGAAATTTCTACATATTCATATGAGAGAGGTGTGGTTAAAATGTGACATATTGATGAGTCCCTGACATTTCCATTTTCTGAAAGATGCTATTGACCGAGCACATATCGAAACCTATTTTGAGTCCTACAAAATGATTCGAATTATTTAATAAATTAATTTTTTTTTTAAGAGCTTTCATATGGAGTAGTAAACTTCTGATACCTATAAGCACTCGGACCTAGTTTAACGTTTTTGTTTTTATTTGAATTGTTTTTGTATTAATAAATTTTGCATCAAATTTTTTTTTTCAAAATTATTAAATTCGTTTGGATAAAACGAACGGAAAAGTAATTGGATTCTAGTGTTGAATGCGTGCGAAGACTTTTCTTTTCCTTTCCAACGATCTTACGCCAACCGTCATTTTCTGGAATCCCCTTCTTCGGTGACTCAGAGAGAGAGAGAGGGAGGGAGAGAGAGAGAGAGAGAGAGAGAGAGAGAGAGCATGGAGGTGGAGGAGCAGAAAATTGAGCAATTCAAAGGCCAAACCAGGCTACCGAAATTCGCAGTCCCTAAACGCTACGAACTCACTCTAAAACCAGACCTCTCGTCTTGCACCTTTTCCGGTACCGTACGAATCGAACTCTCCATCTTACAATCCACCAAATTCCTCGTCCTGAACGCACTGGAACTCGTCGTCAACCAAGTCTCCTTCACCAACTCCCATAACCAGGTGAGAGTACCCACCAACTGTTTGTAGTTAGGGGTGATAACGAGCCGAACAGGGAGTTGTTCAAGCTTGGTTTGAAAATTTATCGGGCTTCAAAAGATGATTGAACTTAGTTTGTTTATCGGGCTTCATAATATAATCTCGAACGAGGTTTAACCGAGCTGGATGTGAACCAATATGGAGTAGCTTGAATTCCCAATTTTTATAGTCTATACGAAAAGACGTCAATTTATTTTGAATCTTTTCGCACCAAATTATAGAACTAATTGAAATATTTAATTTGGTGCGGAAACACTCGAAAAATTATGTACGGAAGTACTTTATTTTTTTATCCGAAAATTGCATGTCGTTTTCTAGGGGATTATCATTTTGGGATGGATGGTGTACATCATAAACCGAACAAGCCGAGTAATAACTTGTTCGAGCTTGGTTTAACGTGCTTCAAAGAAAATATTTAAGCTTAATTTGTTTAGGCCCCACGAACACTGATCTCATGGTTGTATCAAATGGGTTTTTGTTGATGCGCAGAAATTGGTTCCGTCGGATGTGGTGTTGGAAGGCGAGGATGAGATGCTGATATTGGTTTTTGATGAGGCTCTTAGGGTAGAGGATGGAGTACTGTGGATTAGCTTTTCCGGTGTCCTTAATGAACACATGAGAGGATTCTACAAAGGGTACTCTTTACTTTTCGTTCTTTCTCTCTTTTCAGTCTGATAATTCCTTTTCCCTTTGTTTGATTCTTGAGAAAAGCCAAGTAAAGCTGAAAAAAGGTGTGTCACTACTATCTTGTGGTGGCTCTAATCAAGAAAAGGGTAGTGATTTTCACACTCTTCTTGTAGGGTAGTGATTTTTGCACTCTGTTTGTTTATATCGTCTCTCTTTTAGTTTTGGTCTTTAATAGTGTGAAGTTACACATTACCCTATTACTTGTCCTTGAAGTGCATTATTGTGAGTTCACATGAATGAAGATAAGAAAGGAAAAAAAAGTGCGAAGGTGAAAAAGGAAGTATGAATGGTAACACAGCTAAATTGAGCAAAATAGTTTGTAATGGAAGATGAATTCTTTATAGTTCTTAGATATTCCAAAACACCTTTTGTGACCATGAAGTTAGTCTTACAGTACTTACATGGATGGAGGAGTTAAGAAGAATATGGCGGTGACTCAGTTTGAAGCAGTGGATGCACGACGATGTTTTCCTTGCTGGGATGAACCTGCCCTCAAGGTTTGTTATCTTTTTTCTAATGTTGCAAACTAGCTTTGCTTTATGTATGTAAAATTGAATCTCTTCATAAATACCAAATCAATTTACAAGTAGTTTCTCTTTTATCATACTTGCTACTTGTTCATTGATGTTAATGGTGTTGCTCTGTGGATCTGTTACGGAGAAATTCTACAATCTTCCAACCATAGGAAAGGAAATTGACACTGATGATGTAATCAATGTGAATATGTGATAGTGTTTGAGAACATATGATCTGCCATATGGCTGCCTATTGTATAAATCGATAATGTAGACTCACAAAAGTTTTGTTTATGGCCATTGGTATAGCATTATTAACTATTTAGCCCGATTTGTGCAGCATACTTAAGTGTTGCACAAAAGATGTAATTATCTGTTGCTCAAGTGTTGCTTGTAATACCAAATTTTGGTACTTGATTAAATTGACCAAAATCCTAACAAAAAATTAATGAATGGGTAGATTTCCAATAATCTACCATGTTGCAGCAGCATAACCTCTGCTTGTGCTTTAAGGGATTACCCATTACCCTCATCAATGAAATGTGAGTCTATGAGTGGAACTTCATGTATCAGCATGTTTTGATACGGTTAAACTGGCATGTATCAGCATGATTCTTAAACCTTTTTGACTGTGTGTTTGACAGGCCACCTTCAAAATAACAATGGAAGTTCCATCTGAGTTGACTGCATTGTCTAATATGCCAGTTATTCATGAAGAGCTTAATGGGCAGATAAAAACAGTTTCTTTTGAAGAATCACCCATCATGTCAACATATGTGGTGGCTGTTGTGATTGGTTCATTTGATTACATAGAAGACTCAACAGCTGATGGTGTGCATACAAATTAAATGCTTATTTCGTTTGTTTTAACTAGTTTTTGTTTCTGTCCCATAGTTTCTCTAACTTCTCATCTAGGAATCAAGGTTCGTGCATACTGTCCTGTTGGCGAGTCTGATAAAGGAAGATTTGCCTTAAATGTTGCAGTCAAGTCACTTGATCTATTTAAGAAGTAAGTAGTTACTGTTCAAGTAATTAATGTTGGTATCATGGGATTACGTGAACTGTCATCAGAAACTTGTATTGTTTGTGTGGAATCAGTTCGCAATCTGATTGTTGTTTTACCATTCCAATGATTTAAAACAGAATAATTACTATCACTCAAACGAATAGTGACAAGTATTCTGAGTATCACTTCCTAGGGATGAGGGATTATTAGGCTTAGTCAGGGAAATTCCAATTAATACCTAAATTAATTCAGAAAAAAGATTGATTGTTGGTTTTTTTAAACTTATTGAACTGTAATTAAGACTTAAGAGCGATAAAGAGTTGATGGGAGAAAGGTCTAGGGTTTCGAATCCACTATTCCCCTCGTAACCTAAATATGTTTTGATTATAGGTCAACTATTCGAATCAACCCGGATATCATAGGATTGCAAGCCCTAGCGATATCTCCTACTGATTATTTATGAATCACCAATCAGCATGGACTATCTCCGCTTATTAGGAATCCTCATACTAGTACAAACCATCTCAAATCAGCATGGATAGTCTCATCGGCACTACGCATCTTACATAGTGTAGTTCATCTGTCCATCTCAACCGGTAATCACAAAACAATTAAACTTCTTGTATGTGTGAAGCGGAATTCCACATGGCTTGGGTACCAAATTAATCTGAAGTATACAAGTGTGAGGGGCTGAGGGCAGCCTCACTTCAATAACTATCTTTTTGGGTTGAGTTCTATGCAAGACCGTGTAATATGGTATCAAACCTGGGTACAGGGATGGGTAAAGTGTGTGTCTCTACCCTTCACGCAACAGGTGCTGCCGAGTGGGGGCGTGAGGCGAAATTCCACAGCTCTTGGTTACCAAACTAATGTGAAGTATATAAGTGTGAGGGCACCCTCACTTTAACAGTTAGTTTTGGGGGTTGAGTTCTACCCAAGATCGTATAAAAGTATGACCGTATTTGAAATATAGAAGAACAAACACAAACGATTGAAATGATTGATGGAAAGAATTAACGACTAGATAAAATCTTTAGAGTGATGCAACTAAAATCTGAATAGAAATCCTAAAATCACTGCATAAATAAAGTTACTCGGAGGATGAGCTTCATGTATGCCGTAGGGAGGAGTTTAGCCGGCCATGGGAGAGGGATCCGTGGAGGTTTTGGTAAAGAATGCCATGAAAACCCTTATATTCTTGCTCTTCTAACCTCCTCCACAAGTTCATAATCCTCAAATGATATTAGGGTTGAGTTTTACTAAGTTTGGGCCTCCAAAAACGCCTCAAAAATCTTTTCATCAGAACCGGCTCCAACCATCCGTATGGAAATGCTGGTTACAGGACCCAACTTCACGGACTTGTCCCGGCTTCATCCAAACTTGGAATGATGCGATTCTTGAACCATTGGAAAGCTCTATGAGTCCACTTTCAAACCCAACTGATTTTACATCCATATGCTTTGTACTCTGAGAAGAATGACCTTTCTACCATCAGCATGTCTGGTTTGCGCACTGTCAGTAGAATGCTCGTAGTTCCTTCGTTATAACTTGAATCAACCCCTATTTTATACCGTGGAAAAGGTACTTCAAAGTGCTAAAAGCTAATGGAAACCAATATGGAGAATCGTAGTCTTTGGAGTGAAATCATGGTTGCAACTGGACCCTCCATTGAAACCATTCGCTCTCTTGCCAATCTTTTATACTTCCACATTGTGTAACGTTTGGCTTTACTCGATCATTTCCGGATCACTTCCCAAAACTCCCATATACATGATGACCGTCCAAATGCATTTTATAAGCCTCGTTTCACGCCTAGAGGTCCAAAAAACCTGCAAACACAAGAACCACATCAATACCCACCAAGCAATAAGATAAAAAGGCTAAACGAAGAGTATAACTTTGGGGCCTAAATGGGTACATTTAAGCACCTATCACAATCTAGTTGACCAACTAATTATAGGACGTCTACCTCAAACAACCTAGGACTTGAAATTAGAAAAAATCTTTGTCCGGTTCCTTTTCCAGATTCCACTGTACATTTTTCATGTTTGAAATTTGTATATTTTTTTTGGTAACCTAACCCAACCGTTGAAATGGAACCCCAAGCTATCTCTGCCTTACCCCACCGTCCACTACTAATTTGAGTTGTTAATCCTGATTACTGTTTAGGTACTTTTCCATGCCTTACACTCTTCCTAAACTGGATATGGTTGCCGTCCCTGATTTTTCTGCTGGGGCTATGGAGAATTATGGTTTGATCGTCTATCGTGAAACAGAGATGCTCCTCGATGATATGCATTCTGCGGCTGTCAACAAACAGAGGGCAAGTAATAATTGTGACTGAAAACTGCATTAGAGTCTTCTATTTTGATAACTCTATGGATATCAAGAGGAAAGAAAAAAAAATTACCGTTATCTTCCAACAATGTTCTACATTGATGATGGAGGGGCAATGCCTTTCCTGATTTTTGCACTTGATAATCTAACTTCATTCCCCTCGTACTTTATCTAAAACCCTTTCCTTATCGAATCTTTTTATGCTGCCAGCTTGCAATTGTTACCACCCATGAAGTTGCACATCAATGGTTTGGCAACCTGGTAACAATGGAATGGTGGACTCATTTATGGCTTAATGAGGGTTTTGCAACATGGGTAATTTTTAGTCTCTTTACTTCACGGCTTCTTTATAGGCATTTTCTTTGATATGGTGCCATAACTGAGGTTCCCTCTCCAAATATTATGTGTCCAGGTAAGTTATTTAGCCACTGACAGCTTATTTCCTGAGTGGGAAATTTGGACTCAATTTCTTGATGAAACTGCTGGGGGGTTACGGATGGATGCATTGGAAAGCTCTCACCCAATTGAGGTACAAATATTTTCCCTTGCATCTGTTTTCATCACCTGCTCATGATTACTCAATCACCCTCTATGTGGTTATGGTAATGGAGTTAACTTGGAGAAATAGCATTTCAACAAATTTGAAGTCTGAAAAGCACTATGAGATCCGGCTCTGTCCATTTGATGCTTGTAAGCATATCTTTGCAGGTGGAAATACATCATGCCCGTTCCGTTCTTGAAGTCTTTGATTCCATAAGCTATGAAAAGGGTTCTGCTGTTATCCGAATGCTAATGGATTATCTTGGGTATGATATATTCCAGGTGGGAGAGTTCCTTTTATAAAGTTGTCCACAAACTATCTGTAATCAGTCAACGTCAATTATGTGCATTCTGTCTGGGTCTATGAAATGCATACTCAAATGCCATTTTCATGTTTTCACGAAGGTGTGGTCTGCATATTAAACTTTAAATAAGAGATGCCTTATAGTCTTTGAAGTCCAACTATTTGCTAGTTAATATGTGGTGGGGATGAGATCGCTGAGCTGTGTTATCTAAATGTCTTAATTTGTCAAAAACAGAAATCTTTAAGTTCATACATGAAGAACTATGCTTGGAAAAACACGAAGACAGAAGACCTGTGGAGTATCCTTTCGGAAGAATCTGGTGTCCAAGTGAACACACTGATGGACACATGGACGAAGAAGAAGGGCTACCCTGTTATCTCTGTTAAATACAAAGATTGTAACTTGGAATTCGAACAGGTTTTCTTGATTTTTTGCTGTTATTACTTTTTATTATCTGATCAAGAATCAAATGGGAATTGATCTTTATCCATTGTCTAGCAAGGAATTCTGATGTTTTCCCTTGTAAATGGCAGTCACAATTTGTGTATTCTGATATGCACTCTGATGATTGCTGGATTGTTCCTATGACTATGTCACTTGGTTCATGCAACAAGAGGAAGAATTTTCTTCTAGAGACAAAACATGGCAAACTGGATGTATCTGGACTGTATCATTCTTGTGATGGAAACTCAAGTTCATTTGAAAAGAATCAGGAGAAACTCAGTGAAAAGTTTTGGGTCAAATTAAATATTGGGCAGACCGGGTTTTATAGGGTAAAGTATGATCACAACCTCACTACTCAACTGAGGAAAGCCATAGAGGACAATTGCTTGTCCGCATCAGACAGATTTGGTGCGTACTTTATTTTATTATAGCCTTTTTATATACTAGTGGCAGGAATCTTTGTATTTGCCTGTGAGCCCTCTCTACCTGATTGAGTCATTGTTGGCTATCTAACCCCACAAATAGAAAGCAAAACACATTAAGCAAATTTGAGTTTTCTCTTATTTCCCAAGTGCATTGATTTACTTTTGGAGTCACTTTATATGTACATACATTTTTTTCTGCCTAATAATGCAGTGCTGATGAAACAGTTAGGTTTATTATCTATGTACACTCTTGACTGCATGCGGATTCCTTTTTTTTGGCTCTCTCATTTTGTATAGTATAACACTAAACCAAGCATAACTTTCTTTGTCAATCTTTTTCAGGCATTTTGGATGATACGTATGCTCTTTGCGAGGCTTGCCAAGTTTCACTGTCATCTTTGCTTTCCTTGATGAATGTGTACAGAAAGGAGCTTGATTATACTGTGTTATCAAGACTAATAGAGGTAGATGTTTATTTTCCTTTGAATAGAATTTATAATGGACTTGCAGAAACATGACTTTTAAGTTGATCTACATGACAGATATGTTCTAGTGTTGAAAAGATCTCAAGTGATGCTCTACCAAGTTTATTGAATGATATGAAACAGTTTTTCATCGGACTCCTCCTTTTCTCTGCTGAGTAAGAAGACTCGTATCTGACTAAACATGCTTCTATGCTTATTCATTTCAACTTACCAACTTGTCACAGGAGGTTTGAATCATCTATCTTTTTGCTATCCTTAATTTAAGAGTGTACGATTCGTGATTTACAGCCCAAGTGCCTGGATTTGGGGTCTAGGCCCCTGCTAAAGATAAATCTTTAGGTACCTCACTTTGCTGCATTTGATGAGAAGTCTTGAGGAAACTGGATTGCCGTCTAATATAAGGAAAATCAAGACCTCCATGGTCTATGGTAGTTTTTTCAAACATGCGTGAACAATGTCAAGCTATATGAAAACTCTACACCTTTTATGTGCTTAACCTAAAGGATAGCCATACCAAGAGAGATTTTGAGCTTCATAAGGTTGACGTTATAGTTGCTTATTTATCATGTGCAGAAAGTTAGGTTGGGAACCCATCCAGGGAGAGAACCATATGAGTGCAATGACGAGGGAAAGAGTTTTGATGGCTTTAGTTAACCTGGGCCATTCTATAACTATTGATGAAGCAATGAAGCGCTTTCAAGCATACTTGGATGATCGAAACACTCCACTTCTTCCGGTTGACTGTAGAAGGGTAAACATCAAACCGATCATTAGTCATTCTTTGTATTTTTTGAAGACTTCAAGTACTGATACTCACTGTTATTTGTTCCAAAGGCTGCGTTCCGTGCTGTAATGAGGAATACCAATACCAGCAATAGGAATGGGTTTGAAGCGTTACTAACCATATACAAGGAAGCTCAAGCAGTGCAAGAGAAGGCCCGGGTTCTGCGTAAGTTTAACTAGATATGAACCGTAATGCAGTATTTGGAATTTTCTTTTCATCAGTTGATAGGTCGAGTAATCTGCTTCGAACCAGGCATAGATATAGGATTTTATGTCTTGCATTTTTTTTTAACGTTGGACAGGTTGTCTCGCATCTTGTCCAGAACCTGATATAGTTTTGGAGGTTCTGAATTTTATGTTATCTGATGAGGTATTACAGTTTCTAACCAACAGTTTCGGGATACTGTATTTCTACGTTCCGGTATCCTAGGTACTGAATTTACCGCTTTGTCCTTTCAGGTCCGTGTTCAGGACATTACGTATGTGTTATCAGGGAAAAGCTTGGAAGGGCGTGAGACAGCATGGAGATGGTTAAAGGTATGTACATGGAAACAGAGCTATAGATTCAAGATAACAATTGAATAATAGTCCATACTAATGTTTCTCGGGAAAAGTCATGAAAAAACCTCAGGAAGCCACAGTTTAAGTCCATAGTTTCCAACTTACAATTATTTATGAAAAAGATCCTAGAGTTTTGTTTCAGTGGAGTAATCGCACAGATATAGGAACAAACGGAAGCATATCTTCACTCTGTAGACAAACCACTATGTAAACGTGCATCAATGATTCATAATGACTAGGTCTTTTACCTGTTAAACTGGGGCGAAAGAGCATTCAATAAAAAGTGTACCTTAGTGAGTTATTGTTCAAACACTTGCTATTCTACACAAAAATGGTATAGTTTAACCACCTCACATTGCTGGTAGTGAGTGATTTATCTGATGAAATTTTATGGTTCATGGACTCGTACATCTTTGTTGATGAATGCAGGAGAATTGGGATCTAATCGTTGCAAAATGTGATGATATGATTCTTCACTCTTTCATTCGAAATGTTGTTACACCTGTAAGTAACTGACCTAAACTGAGTAACAAATGCAAATTTTCTGCTTCTGTATGCCATGATTGCCATTTTTTGGTTCCAATTCAAGCAGCTTCTTGCAGCTCAGAGGTAGGCCAGTTTGAAGGTCGATAAACCATTTTTATCCCGTCTAATTTCTAGAAACTGGGACTTGAGTTGGTTTGAAGACTAGTTAACGTTGATTGGTGGTGATGTACTAATATTAAGAGTAAAGTAGGGGCTTCTAGGTTCTAAGCATTGTTGACATACATTTCTTGTTTTATTGAACATGCCTGACCTATTGACACACCAGAGGAATATTTAGTATAGCAATTATGAAATGTGACGACATTGTAGAACCACCTTTTTACCCCTACTACCAACCCCACAAAAAATAGGATAATAAATGGAGAAGATCAGCTTGAGAAGTGGAGGATTCAGTTGGATACTCAAGCTCATCATTGATTTCACATAGTCACCGTTGGCATACCCAAATGGAGTTGAAAAATGTCATTCGTACAAATTTGGACGTTGTGTAATGAGCTTTAGTGTAGCGGACATGTATATCATTTTCTTAGTATTTTGATGACTACAGATGAATATGTAGGGCTTTTTGTTAACGATAGGTTAAGGGAAAGCTGCAGTTTGCAGGGGTCTGACTCGAACTCAGGCATCTAAATAAAATGTAGGACTATGGCTGTCTGATCCAAAATGTTAATATAGGTCTTTACGTGTCTGTATTAGCCCATCCTCCATCACAATTCCCATTCTTGAATTTACTATCATGTCTACTTCTATATGTATTTATAATTTATGTGTAACCATTGTACCAGTTTTACATCAAGCAATACCATCTTCCTCTCCATTTCTCTAACACAAAACATGTGACTTAACTGATAAAAGGGCAGAATTGCAACATGACATTGCACACTGCAACGCGAGGGTGCGATCAATAGGCACCAAAATCACTATGTTCGTGTCCTTGTCTTTTTAATCTTTGTAATTTTGCAGAGATTAATAAAAAAAAAAATGCTGATAAAAAAAAAAAAAAAAGGGCGCCAAAATCACCATGTTCGTTTTGATTTTTGAGATTGGTTTTGTTTTGTTATGTCTCCTTCAGTTCTCCAGCCATGACATGGCAGATGAAGTTGAGGCATTTTTTGCTAGCTGCGAGACTGCTTCATTTGCTATGAACTTGAAGCAAAGCATTGAGCAAGTCAGAATTAAAGCGAGGTGGGTTGAAAGCATAAAACAAGAAGAATCCATCGAGGAGCTGGTGAGGGGATTAGCTTGCATCGGCTGACCCGATGATAGCTTCAACAATAAATTAAGGCAATCACATTCACATCTAGCACGTTAATTAAGGGCCACCCGAGGGTTTTTGTCGTGAGACGAACACTCCCGTAGCCACTAATTAGCACAAACTCTATTGGCTTGTATCATATTTTCTGTACTGCTACTCTTGTATCATATACTGAGGTTATGGAGTAGGCAAGATGTATCAAACATAATTCTAGGTCCTTGCAACTACTACTCCAGCTGACCTATAGTCCTCCATTGCCATTCTGTACTGTTTGTTGGAACCTTTTATGATTTGGAACAAATCTTTTTCTCAAACTACCCGATACGGCAAATATTCAAAATTGATCTGCTTCGTCACTCGCGTTGGACTTTCTCCAAATTTCACTGCAATCTCAAGCCAAATAAACAAGACGATTTTTTGGGTTGGAGAGATATACTTGAAATTCCTATCAACCTCTTGACCTAAATGCCAACTTCCCCAAGGGTAAAAAAAGGAGGCTATTTTTCTTTGCACGTCAAGCTAATTCCAACTTGGAAAACAATCATTCATTGCCATTTCCTAACCAGATGCCTATGAAGTTGAGCATTGTTCTAGATAACTATTACTCCATGTGGAAGCACCATCAAAATCCAAAACCAACAACTACAATCACATGCCCAAATAGAACCGATTGAACGAAATTGATCGCGTTGCCGAATTGAGTTTATATAGAATATTGGTAGTGTTATTTTTCAAATACAAAATTAAGTACTAATTGTGCATAGTTTCAGATTTTTTTTCCACTCTGATCAATTCAACGGTTATTTGTAACTCTCTTCAAATCCATCCTAAACTTGGAAAAATATTCAATGCAACGGTTATTTTTAACTCTCCTCAAACCCATCAAAACCTCTGTACATTCCACTTCTAAACATACTCAAATTATACTATATAGTATACATTTCTTCAGAACAACTCAAATCAACAAACCTCATACTATTATTCAATAAGAAAAAAAAAAAAAAAAATGAACGAATTTGGAGCCAAAATGATATTCTACTAACTGAACTCAAATTTGACTTGGGCCCGGTCCAGGCTTTGCATCTGGGCCTAGATTAGACAAGCCCAGCCCTTGCTTTTGCCTTACCATGGAATTCATCTTCTGAAGCTTAAGCCCAGCCCGAAACTTCGCAATGAACATGTCGGCTTTCGTATCCACGTCCGGACTCGGGCAGAACAGCTGCGCCGCCGCTTCTCCGCCTTTCGCGGCGGTCGGGGTGCCCGCCGGTGAATCATCGGGGGACCCGCTGCGCGAGCTGTCCATGCTCCCCACCTTTACGTAATCGCCTTTCACCACGAATCTCCAGCTCGGCATCTTGAACGGCGGCGGCGGAGGCGGCGGGGGGATCGGAATCAACGGCGACTCGCAGCCGGTCAGCGGCGATTCTCCTCCGCTGTTGGAATTCTCCACTACTCTAACGAAATCGCTCATTTTCAGTGCAATTATGGAAGTGGACTCCGATGCACGCGCCGTCGTGAACGGTGGCGGAACGGTGATGATCTTCTTACTCTTGCCTTTTTGGGATGAGAATAAATTGTGCAGAGCAGAAGGCGGCGGTGGAGACGGCGGAGTTGGTGGCGATGAAGGAGCTTGAGGTTGAATTAGGGTTTCGAAGTTGTCGATGCTCTTTTGCCTTTGTTTCTTCTTATTATTCTTCTGATTGTAAATTGAGGTGAACAAGTCCTTAGTTGCATTTGCTCCGCTTCTTTTCCGATCACTTTTGATGCTCCTCTTCTCTGAATCTATCGGCGGCGGCGGAGGTGTCTCTGCCGGTGGTGCTAGAGTTTTTGCTGGTTCTGATCCTTTTACTTGCTCTCTATGTGCAACACTTTCATACGATCGCTTTGGCTTCCTATGAAGAGTGGTCGGCGGCGGTGGAGGCGGCGTAGGTGGTGAAGGCGGCGGCGGCGGAGTATACGAATCTTCCTTAACACGAGTCACAGGAGCGGCTGAAGGAATTTAATTCAGTGACGAAAAAATCATTACTAAGAAAACTGTAACATAAAAAAGAAAAATACAAATTTGATAAAAATGGCCAGGCGAAACCGAGAGTTTTACCTTGTTCTTGTTCTTGTTCTTCGTAAACTCGTTTCCAACTCCGGCGCCGGCGAAACCGATCGGAATCGGAATGCCGGTGAGCTTCCACTTGTATATCATCCGAAAATCTCCACCGATCATCGGCATTGACCCACGGCGACGCGTCACGCAGATCTGGATACGAGCAACTATTCCTCCTCAACCCCCCACCATTAACGGCAGATGAACCACTATACACCGTCCGATCAGCATACTCATACCACTGTTGACGCGGCGTTGAAGGATTCGACTTCTGGATCTCACTTGTAACCCCGTGAGGAGAAGAAACATTCCGGTGGCTCTCATCGTAATCGCGGTTTCTGTTCCTACCGAGAAACCCGAAGACCAAAGCAAACAAAACCAGTACAATGTTAACCGAGTCCCAGCTCTTTTTGACAGTCGGTCCGAGGATCTTGCCGGTGAAAGAAACAATTGAAGGAATGACGAAGAATATGGACACGACCGCGGTTAGACATAAGAGGACGATTAAGAGGCCGGAGTTGAGGAAGAAAGACGATACGCGGCTGCGACCGAAGCGGTGATTGGTGGAGCTTTGTAGCCAAAATGGGGTGCCAGGTGGGGAGTCCTCCCCATCTTCTTCCATAATTTCAGGTCAGTTTGATTTTGCTTTTGCTTTTGCTTTTGGTGGTGGGTTTTGGGGTCTTTTTGCTTTGATTGGGGAGGGCTTTCTTTTTGTGTTTGCTCACGAGTGAAGTGTTTTGTGGAAGATGAACGTTGCTTAAATATGCTTTGGAAATGAGCGCGCATTTCTTCTGGTTTTGGTGATTATTACCCTCCGTCCCTAATTTAGAATCCAGTATTTCATTTTGAGTTATCCCTTAATAAGTGTCTATTTTGTAAAGTTAGTGGGTAAAAGTTTGTGTATTGTCTATTTTGTCCCTAAAAGTAGATTCCATTTTGAAAAGTAAGTGAGTAAAAGTGTAATGATGATGGGTAAGTAGGGAAAGTGGAGGAAAAAGTTGATGTGAAAGGTATAATGATGATGTCTTTTTAATAAGTTAGAGTTACGAAGCAGGACACTTAAAAAGAGACGGAGGGAGTAGTAAGTAAATCTATCTTAACGTGGGGCATATATTTATATCTAGAAAATGATAAGTTTATAACAAAATTATACTACAATATTCTTACACGTCAATAATGTGGAGCCCGGGAATATCCTTACACCTCTTGAGTTCTTGGGCTCCGGTACTGATGTGTAAGAGAATTTTTTTGGGTGTCGGGTGGGTTCCACGTGGTGCCCGAGCAGACCATTCGAGCCGTCTAAAAATGTGTTTGGACGGTCCAGATTGAAACACTCTCGCTCTTTTTTCTTTCTCTTTTTTCTCTATCTAAATTCGAGCTGTCTAAAACCGAAATGGACGGTTCGGATGCTCTGCTCGGCACCCAAAAAATTCTTCCGGTTTGGTGCATGGAGTACAATATTGAAGAAAATTACTCGCCATCACATGTTTTCCAGCTACAACGTGATCCCACACCGTGTATAGTATGGAAACAAAAAGCTGTCCCAATTCCACATTCCAATAAATTAGAATTGACCCTAATTTAATAAGAATGAAAAAGGGCAATAATGCGTTAAGATTGTTTTTTCCCCTGCTAAACCTTGTGCCCTTTAGCATGATACAATGTGTTGGGATTTTTTTTTTTTGTAACAGGAAGAACTAAATTTTAGGACTCCACTAACGAATTGGATTCACTTATCGTACCTTATTCAGGTATTCGGGTCAGTTTATGTTCATCTCGATTAAATCTGGGGGATCTATTCCACTGTCTGGTTATGAGAGTTCCCATTAAAGACTAATAATTGTGCATGGACGGTCTTCAAAATAGTTGAAAACATCTAAGAATTTCGAACTTGAAATCTAACGATCAGGAAGCAAACCACTGACTCCCCGACCTTGGAGCAAACCTCTTTACAGTTCACTCCTCGTCTTCGTATGGAGTGGGTCGTTAATATGGATAATCTCTCGTGGTTTAGGAATGTGTTAATTGGATTTTTTTTTATGGTCCCATTTTAAAAAAGAAAAATTGCCAGAGTTGATAAAATTGGACTTCAATCATTAGGCGTAATGGCTTACGGCTATACTCCACTGAACCGCGTGTGAGTTAGAAAAAGGACAAATTGTGTTGTTTGTGTCACGCTATGTCAAAGTTGTAAATCAAAACAAAAGTGATCAGAATTGGTGATCCAAAGTATTTCGACAGTCAACTTCTCAGTTTTTGTGAATGGGGAGGCAAGAGCGAGGATTGAACCCCAACGTGGATTACGGCAAGGTGATCCCCTCTCACCTTATTTGTTTGTGTTGGTTAAAGACGTGCTTTCTAGAATGATTACTAAAGCTAGGGAGCAAGATTTGTTTTCTGGAATTAAATTCAATCGCCACTGTCCTGTTCTTTCCCATGTTTTCTTTGCAGATGATGCTCTCTTGTTCTTGAAGGCGGAGCTAAGCAATTGCAATGTCATTAAGAGCATCATCAGAAAATATGGGAGAGCTTCGGGGCAGTGCGTCAATTTTGATAAGTCAGGTGTTGCTTTCTCTGCGAATATGCTAGATAATGACAAGCAATTGTTCTGTGATTTCCTCCAAGCGCCCTTGATGAAGATTGACTCTAAGTACCTCGGCCTTCCATCGTTCTGGGGTAGATCAAAGGCCGAAGCCTATTCCTTCATCATTGAGAAGTCTCTTTGCAAGATGCAAGGATGGAAGATAAAACAGATGTCTTTTGGGGGTAAAGAAATTATGATCAAGTCAGAAGTTCAGCCAATATGTAGTTATGCTATGTCTTGTTTTTTGCTGCCAAAGAAGATTTGTGATAAGTTGAACTCTCTTGTTTCGAATTTCTGGTGGAAGGGAGACCCAGAGAAGAAGGGTATTCATTGGAATAGTTGGGGAAGGATGACTCAAGCGAAGGATGAAGGTGGTTTAGGTTTCAGAAATTATAGAGCCATGAATGAGGCCTTGCTTGCGAAGCAAAGTTGGAGCCTTTTGTCTAATCCACAGTCTTATTGGGGTAGAATTTTAAAAGGGCTGTATTTTCCTTCTTGTTCCTTTCTTGAAGCTAAAAGGGGAAGTAGAGCATCTTGGGTTTGGATGAGTTTGCTTCATGGCAGGGATCTTTTGGAGAAAGGACTCAGGTGGCAGATTTAGAATGGGGGTACTGTGCAGTTCTGGGAAGACAAGTGGATCCCTACTATGCCAGCGTTCAAGGTATTATCTTCAAAGTCAATTGGCAGTGATATAGTTTGGGTGGAGGATGTTATTGATAAGGAAAAGAAATGTTGGGATAAGGATAAATTAGGCCAAGCTGTATCAGAGATCGAGATGCAGGCAATTACTTCCATCCCACTAACTCTGTTCGAGAGGGAGGATAGACTGGTGTGGCATCATACTTCAACAGGAGTATACTCAGTAAAATCGGGGTATCGGGTTGCAATGCAAGGCCTGAGTCAGTCTAGAAGTTCCCAGCCATCCTCTTCATTTGTTCCCCATAAGAATCTGTGGAAATCAATCTGGAAATTGGAGATCCCGCACAAGATCCGTCATTTTTGGTGGAGGGCCTGTAGCAATAGTCTGGCTACCAAGGAAAATCTGGTAAGAAGGAAGTGTGGGGTGTCAAAGGCTTGTCCCATTTGTGGTAATCATGAGGAGACCATAGAACACCTTCTTTTTTCTTGTAACTGGGTCCGTGCGGTGTGGTTTGGATGCAATGTGCAGTGGATGGGGGAACAAGGACCTCCACACTCGGTGATTAAGTGGACTTCCCAAGCGGTGGAGGATTTGCAGGAAAAGGAGTTGATTCGCTATTTGAGCAGAGTGGTTGTCATAGCATGGTACATTTGGAAGTCCCGTAACGAGTTTGTTTTTAACTCGGACCCAATCAATCCTGAGAAAACTGTGAGGAGAATCATTGAAGCTCTTAAGGAGTCTCGGGAGGCGAGGGTTCCTCAGATGATTCACATGGATAACCCTGCTGGTGTGGATAACTCCCAGTGGCGGGCTCCGAATCAGGGCAGGTTTAAATTCAATTGTGATGTAGCTGTTATGAAGAATGGGCAAGAGGCAGCGTGTGCAGCTGTGGTGCGCAATTGGAATGGCAAGTTGATTGATGGCCATGTGATTTCTGCTACAGTTTCAAGCTCTCTTCAAGGAGAACTTTTAGCCATTCGGCTTGCTTGCGGGATGGCGAGTTCTATGGGCCTGACCGAAGTAGAGATTGAATCGGATAATCAATTGGCTATAAAGCTCAGTGCTTCAGAGCTAGTTCCTCCATGGGAAGTCGAGGCCGTGGTACAAGATATCAGGTTTATGAAGCAGAGCGGTGGGATTTCTTTCAAGTGGGTGAAGAGGGAAGCCAATGGGCTGGCTCATGTGGTTGCTTCCAAATCTCTAAGGAGACTTCTGCCCAGAAATTGGGTGGCTAATCCCCCATCTTTTGTTGCTTCTATTCTTCTAAATGATTGTATTTCTCCTTTGTAGCCATTTGGGTATGGTTTTTATGATAAAAAAAAAAAAGAAAAAAGAATTCAACATTTGTGTCTCCATTTAATACAAGGTTTTTTAGTAAGTAAATCTATCTTAACGTGGGGCATATATTTATATCTAGAAAATTCTAAGTTTATAACAAAATTATACTACAATATTCTTACACGTCAGTAATGTGGAGCCCGGGAATATCCTTACACCTCTTGAGTTCTTGGGCTCCGGTACTGATGTGTAAGAGAATTTTTTTGAATGTCGGGTGGGTTCCACGTGGTGCCCGAGCAGACCATTCGAGCCGTCTAAAAATGTGTTTGGACGGCCCAGATTGAAACACTCTCTCTCTTTTTTCTTTCTCTTTTTTCTCTATCTAAATTCGAGCTGTCTAAAACCGAGATGGACGGTTCGGATGCTCTGCTCGGCACCCAAAAAATTCTTCTGGTTTGGTGCATGGAGTACAATATTGAAGAAAATTACTTGCCATCACATGTTTTCCAGCTACAACGTGATCCCAAACCGTGTAGAGTATGGAAACAAAAAGCTGTCCCAATTCCACATTCCAATAAATTAGAATTGACCCTAATTTAAGCATGAAAAAGGGCAATAATGTGTTAAGATTGTTTTTTCCCCTGCTAAACCTTGTGCCCTTAGCATGATACAATGTGTTGGGATTTTTTTTTTTTTTGTAACAGGAAGAACTAAATTTTAGGACTCCACTAACGAATTGGATTCACTTCTCGTACCTTATTCGGGTCAGTTTATGTTCATCTCGATTAAATCTGGGGGATCTATTCCACTGTCTGGTTATGAGGGTTCCCATTAAAGACTAATAATTGTGCATGGACGGTCTTCAAAATAGTTGAAAACATCTAAGAATTTCGAACTTGAAATCTAACGATCAGGAAGCAAACCACTGAGTCCCCGACCTTGGAGCAAACCTCTTTACAGTTCACTCCTCGTCTTCGTATGGAGTGGGTCGTTAATATGGATAATCTCTCGTGGTTTAGGAATGTGTTAATTGGATTTTTTTTTTATGGTCCCATTTTAAAAAAGAAAAATTGCCAGAGTTGATAAAATTGGACTTCAATCATTAGGCGTAATGGCTTACGGCTATACTCCACTGAACCGCGTGTCCGAAAAAAGACAAATTGTGTTGTTTGTGTCACGCTATGTCAAAGTTGTAAATCAAAACAAAAGTGATCAGAATTCAACATTTGTGTCTCCATTTAATACAAGGTTTTTTAATGCGGGGTGGGCACGGGCCACGTGGTGCTAAGTACCATCTCGACCGTCCAAAACACGAAGGTCCAGATTCGTTTGGATAATTTTAATGTAAAATTACCGAAACGCCCTTTTAAGTCCAAACAAATTTGAACCGTCCAAAATATGTTTGGACGGCCGACATGCGTGCTCGGCATCACTTGGCTTGTGCCCGACAGGCACTGAAAATTTTCTCCTATTTAATGTAATACTAGTAATCACACGTCTGGAATTTAGGAACGTGAGTTATCAGCTGCTAATTGATTGGAACAAGAATTTTTTAAACACAAACCGTCCAAACGAGCCTCTCCAATCTCTTTAAATGGATCGGAAAGAACACTATTTCCTATCAACCTTTCTCGACCTCATCGAAAATTTTGTACCCTTCTTTATCAAAAAATTTAAAAGTCCATTTGTCACACATTGGAACGAAAACTCACATTTTCGTAAAGGGGTCAACCAATCGCATGCCACAAGGGAAAAGGCCGAATGCGGAATCCAGAATCTTGATACAGGAAGGGCGCCTAATAAAGTAATAATCATAATTTTGAAGCTTTTCTTTCCACAATATTTTCACTAAAATGAGATTAATACTATACGTTTTAAATATTCGAGCATCTACGTTTTAAAAGGTTTACGAACAAGTGTATAAAAATTCAACTAGATACCTAGCTAAGAGTTTAAGCAAAATTAATAAAGCACCTACACCAACAATATCTAAATTATAAAATCCCTAATCTCAGCATATTCATATCATATAAAAAAAAAAAAAAAGCTGAATTGTTTAATCCATTAGAGGTAACTCTTCTAACAGCGGGCACTAATACCATTAGAGGTAATATGGCAAGTCCTTTTCAGTTTTTCTATATAATGGTTTATTCTCCTAGCTATTCAAAACCTAGGAGGACACGCGACCTCCTGGTTTTATATTAGATCTTACCGTTTACCAGTCTAACATTTGACGCACGTTGTTTAATCTTTCCGGTCCCACAGTGGATCCGCCTGTGGAATTATATAACATTTGACCCTTTTAATGGGTCACAACAACTAAATTAAAGGCAAACACGAAGACCATATATTGTTTGGAGTTTATCGAGACGTCAAAATTTGCACAATTTATAATAAGGCTAAAACCAGAGAAATTAAACGCCAATAAGGCTGGCTAACCTGCTGCACCTATACATTCCGTGTACGCAAGACCTAATTAAATCACGTTAACCTCTGTGTTTTTCAAAAATTTCAGTCTTTGCATTATAGGAGTAGTATTTAGGGCAATTTACCTCTAGGTCCAGAAAATAAAAAGTAATTCCCACCAAGTCTCCTCTAATTAACAAAACGCGAAAACCCTATGAAAGTGCCTAAAATCCTAAATACTAAAAGTGCCTAACCCCTAGGGCACCCTATAAAAGTGCCTAAACTTCAGGGTACCCTATAAAAATGCCTAAACCCCTAGGGCACCCTATGAAAGTGCCTAAACTGCTAAAACCCTATAATAGGAAAGTGCACCCTAAAACTCCTATGAAAGTGCCTAAACCTAAACTTTAACGCTCTATGAAAGTGACTAAACCTAAACCCTAAGGTACCTTAAACCCTAGGGTATCCTAAAACCTAAAATCTTAAGGTACCCTAAAACCCTAGGGTACCCTAAAATCCTAAAATCCTAGGGTACCCTAAGATTTTAGGGTACCCAAGGGTACTAGGATACCCATTAGGGTACCATAAAACCCTAGCATGCCCTAAAACTCCAAGGTGACACTTCCATTAATGGTAAATGTATTTTTGTAAAAATGGACTTAGTGGTAATTAAGTATTTCATCTATCCTTAATGGAAATTAAGTGTTACTTTTCTGTACTTAGAGGTAATTTTCTCTAGTATTTAACAGCTATGTGTAGACTGTAGAGTGATGCACAAGAAAAAGCAGAAAGTGGAGGTCCTAGTACTAGAGAAAAAAGCCAAGCAAAACGCGTCCCTTTTTTTGGTTTCAAGCCCTTTCCAACCACTTCATTGTATGATGATGATGAGGAAGGAGTGGTGTGGAATGGAACTATTGCTTGCTTTTGTTCAAAAGCTTGAATACTTTGGAAACAGGGGGTCGCTCTACCATAATTTGAGGGGGTTCAAGCGAATGAACCAAGATTTTACGTTTTCCGTTACGCCACGTCACTTTGTGTAGGGGATCCAAGTGCATCTACGTCGGGATCGAAGCTAAGGTTCTATCACACGTGGGTAGTGTTAGGGGGCATGTTTAGCATCCAATGAGGGGCTATGGGGACTTGAACCTAAGCCAATAGAGATGGGGTATTGTTCGCCCTCTTTTTGAGAGGGTGAACAAATTCGGACTGAAAAAATAATCAAAAAGTCTGGATACACAATCATCCAAACGCAACACCATCCATAACCCTCACATACATGTGAAATCCATACGACACAAACATAATTGTGTATGTAGCGTTACTGGAAAAACAAATTAACCATACATGTAATCAGTTGGTGCGTTTAGGACTCGTAACTTTTGGCACAATTGTGTTTTCCCTCGAAAAAAAGAAAAGAAAAGGAAAGTGAACAAATTCAGTAAAAATGCAATAGACGCAGACGAAATTGCACAAATTCAAATGTGTCCGTTTGATGTGTATGCCCTGGCCACATCTACAGAGTGTGAGGCTGTGAAGCCCACGTGTATCCAACGGTTCGAACACATCGACGTACGTCCGCGATCAACATCTATGCACCTTTATCTATGCCCGTAGCATTTCCAAACGAAAGTCTTTTTTTTTTTTAATCGGGTTTGGTTTGACCATTTATTACAACAATGAACAAATAAAAATTGGTCGTGTTTTTGTGTTGTGCGCGTAGCACTTTTGTTTCTCTAATCAACAAGTTGATTTTAAGTTTGAACGGGAAAGTTTGACCCAAAAGTTTGAACGCAAGTTCTTTGTAGCATAAATTAATGCTCCAAAACCACACAGATCACATGCATTATTTACTCCACCAATTTGGAATCCGGGGAAAGGTGAAAGCAGGAGATGGCGGTTGATGGTTCGCCTCCGACTCATCCTCCTCCTCCTCCTCTTAAAAGCTCCAGTTCCTCCTCCTTCTCCTTTGTCTTCGATTTACTATGCGAGGAACTGTTCGTCGAAATTATGATCAAGCTCTCTCCAAAAGAAGTCCACCGCTGCAAGTGCGTTTCTAAGCGGTGGCTTGATTTGATCTCAACTAACCACCACCAAATCAAAGGTTCGTTGCTTTACCGGCGGGGGCAGAGACAGTTATTCCTCTGTCCTCCCTCCCCATGCCCGGCTCAAGACATTTGGGAGCCTAGAATTTCCAGGGCCGGCTCAAGATATTTGTGGGCGTGAAACGGCAATTCACAAGACTGGCTCAAGATCCAGGGCCGACTTTGAGACATTTCGGGGACCTGAAACGACAATTCCCAGGGCCGGCTCAAGACATTGGCCTAAAGCGGCAATCCAGAAAAATATGCCTTTCCATGCAAGTTTAATATTTATGTTTCTAGTATTTTTTAGATGCAAAATTAGTAATTACTCCAACTTTGTAGTCAAGTTTTGATACCAAAACATGTTTCTCTTAGTAGAGGGGGGAGGAAATAATTTTCGATTTTCGTTTCCAAGACAATACTCATTAATTTGCCTTTTCTTTTTCAATTTGTTTTCCATGTTTGGGGCCTCCTTTGTTATTAATTGTAGAATTGTTTCTAATACCCCCCAAAAAATTCGGACTTTGTCATACTGCGAGCCTAAAGCCCTTGGCCTAATGGACAAACCGGCCCTGCCCCTTCTGATTTGTAGATCCACTTTCAGATAATTTTCAGTTGTTAGTGCTCTGTACCCACTTGGTGCTCAATCCCTTGACTGACCCCACCAATTGACATGGGGTTCAAGATACGTCAACGTGTGGTGTGAGTTTGCGCCAAGGTCCGTTCTCATCCTACATTGGTGTGAAAGCAACATGCTTTTGCGGTGGAGTCCGTGGTGGTATAGGACCTGGGAGCCATGAATAATCAGATTGCTTATGAGTTGTGAAGTGTGAACGGTATGTTTAAAAGATGTAATGGGGTATATGAATTTATGGAGAAGAAGAGAGAAAAGGTGACTAATCAAATGAAGTTTTCAGGGCCAATTTGTAATTTTAGGGCTTCTGATTTTGAAATTGAGTTACGTGATTTGGGTTTCGAATTGGGGATATTAAGGCAATGATTTCGAATTTCTGAAATTGAAGCTAGAACTTTGGCGATTGGTTGTAGGGTTGATCGGTTGCCAGCATAACCCTATTAGTAATTTTCCTAGTTTTCAACCCAAAAAGATAAAGTACCCAGCCATTAGTATTTGTGCAAACAAGTTACAGAATACAACTTAAAAACATTCATGCTTCACTCCAATCCAGATACAAGTGAGGCAAGATCTATACACCAAATTTGACATGAAACCTATATAAACAGCCTAGAGGATGGGAATCAGAAGTTCAATGCAACATAGAGTTCAGATTATGTACAATTTTTGACAGCCCCAAGGATCCGTATTTCTTGGATTTATGATCCTTTTGTGACACCAATTTCCTTCCCTTTGTTGGCCAAGATGATTACAAGTAACTCCACAGAGACATTGGCTCACATTCCTCACTGAGGAAGGTGGGAGGAAGAGTAAGAGCAAAGGTAGATCGCAGCAACAAGGACTATATCAACAGAATAACAGCAACTGTAACCACCACTGCAATGGTACAAATCAAAGCCTGCAATAGCCATCGCATTTTGTGTTGATATGAGGAAGGGTCGACAAAAAAGGGAAACACATTACTTGCTTTACACTATCACAATCCCTGCAATAGCCCATAGGACTATGCCACGTCATGGTATGGTTTGGACACTTGGTATTTCCATAATCAGTCTTCTGACCGAGATTGGGAACGAAACCAATGAAATGTAATTCACAGTGAGCACACTTTACCATCAGGCCACGACAACAATGGCCAAAGTGCATGTTTGTTCTATAAAATATAGCTTACTCATACAGGTGCAATAACACTAACAAGCAACTTACAGCTATTGCTTGCCGAGCAAAAAAAGAAACTTACAGCTATTGCATTAGCCTCAAGTCCTGCTCGTTCCCTGGGATCCCTGTGGTAGTAATTCCCAAAGTAGAGGATTGTAGCATAATACCACGTCAATGGAAACAAAAACCCGAGCAAAAGACTGAAAAGATATATATATATATTTGTCAGAGATATATATATATATATATGTCAGAGAGAGAGAGAGAGAGAGAGAGAGAGAGAGAGAGAGAGAGAGAGAGAGAGGTGAAGGAATCTCACCAGAACCACCCTATTCCACAGCCACAGCAAGGAAGGCGTTTGTCAAACTTTCCCAATTCGATATCCTCTACATCTTTTATAAGGGCATAATTGCCATTCTGATGCTCCTTTACATCTGTTGAAAACTGTGTTCATAAGCTATTTCTACTGATAATTGCCAAACGAACTACAAATGGTAGGGTAAACAAGGCATTCAATTTCTTAAGTGCTCTCTTTAGTCTATTACTTCTTATGAGATTCAAGGCATTCTTTTGATAGAACTGAATGAACTAAGAATACCTTCAATGTCATAACAGTTTTGATGAGAAATAGTAACAATTAACAAATAAATATATGTATACATGATTACTGGCAGGAGCCGCAGGGCAGGAGAATAGTTAGTAGCTCAGTAAGATATGCTTGGAACATAGAAACTTAAGTACACTAGGTGTCGTCACTTCTATCTTAAGCAAGCCATCTCACATCAACGGTATGTCAGCAATCTCTACAAGCAGATACTACTTACTGCTGTTGCATATATAAAACTCTGATAGTTTGAAACCACGACAAACCATGATCGGAAAATGCTAGCAACAAAAAATAGTAATGCCACACTAATATCAGAAGGAAATACTGCACTAAAATATAACAACTATGATGTGACAAACATGTAGGTTGTCTGGTAATGGCAGGTGTGCCATGTAAGAGAACCAATACATCTACCCAGAACAGTAATACAACAACAAAATATTTTCCGATGATACCACACAGTACAAAACATGCCCGCAGTCCATTATCCCCATTCATATATGATGCAAAGGAATGTGAGTGTGAAGCATGCTAAAATGGTTTAATGCAAAACTCAATTGGAAAAGGGGGGGAACTCGATTGCATTGGTTGCATTCTGAAGTACGTGGCATTCGAATGAGCAAACCCCAGATTCGAAATCAGGTGTATGTAAATAGACAGAGCTTGTTGAAGGTGGGAACCGAGAGATAAAAATAAATGCAACTGGAAACTTCATACAATTTTACCACCAAACTTATTTCACTGTTCTTAGAAACACATTAATAGGATGCAGCTTTCAAGACGAGGCCCAAAGATTTTTCGGTAAACAAGTACGGTGGTAAGCAGCAGGCTACAAAAACTTGTGCAATGATAACAGTATATCAAAGAAAGATGAGTACTCTGATCCATGTATTCAAAGGCTCGGAATTAGCTAGATTGTATCCTGAGCTCCTCCGCAATCCTTTATTATAGCACCTGTTATATCAAATGTAAACTAATTGAAGCAACTTTTGCTATGGTAATGGAAGTATATTGATACTGGGATGGTATTAAGTTTCCCAGTCACTATAACATCCACAGTACACTACAAGAGGAAAAGAGTTCGTAGAAGACGCAAGTAGCGACAGTGGTTTAGCAACAGGAAATCGCCCTTACACAGACATATACACCTTAAATGATGCTATACGTTTTGTAGTTTAAGCAAGAGTCATCTCTCTTACAACCTAACTACCAGCATATACTATTAGTTTTGTAGTTTACCTAACAGTTATGTCTTACATTATAGTGGCGGAGGTATTAAAGGAAAAAAATTAGCAGCTAGCTAGAAGAAAAAAGTTCAACTTGAACAAAATGTATTTTACCTTTCTTCCAAACAGAAACCATTATTACAGTAAATTAGGGTGTTCGCTTTGGGTCTCAAAACCGAACCCTCTCCCTGCGAACGGTCCCCAATAAGTTATTACTCTCATTTCTCTATCTCTCTCCATTCATTACCTCAAAAACCTCCCTCGAAACCCAAAGGTCCCAAACCAAACAAAAGAGAAGAAACACATGCCTTGGACACTCTATTGCGGCCGCAGGCCAATTTGAACGGTACTCCTCTCTGCCCAAACTCCAGTGGCCGGCAATCGGAACTGAATGCCTTAGGATATCGACTGATTCTGCACTTTTCAAACTCCGATTTTGGCATTTTGCCAATCTTAGATGCTTTTCGAAATTTGAAAGAACATCGGGTTCCACTTTGATAGATTGCTAAACTACTTTTGTTCTATTTTGACGGATGCTCAATTTTGAAAATGTGTTTTTGCCTTTTCTTCGATAAAGAATGCAAGGATATAGTAGTTATGTATTTATTTATTTAAAACTTATTTGTTGAGTAACGAATACAAGGATATTTGAGGTTAAAAAGTTTTCTTTATAACTCGGCCCCCGGAATCTTACTCCTAGCACTGCCACTTACAACCTGACTACCAAATCTTTGAAGCATTAAGGCAAGAAACATCAATCAAGCTGCAGAGTTACAATGTCCGAATCTGCTCAAAGATCAGTTTTAATGGCTGGAAAACCAAGTTCACGTCCTTACTTTTGAAAATCGAGATACTTCCGAAAGATTATTGCACATGTTGCTGCAATTAGTTTCAGTCAAATCTAACTTTTCCAATCTTTAAACTTATGAACAGCTTCCCAAACCCTCAAAACCAACATTCAGAACAAACACCAGCGACTTAAATAATGGTATTTCGTCCGAAACCCACTTAAAATTGAATCAAAATTACTTGAAACTAGACGAGAACAGCTCCAATTTCCAACGAGTGACGCAAATTAAGCATGCAATACGACATATACAGTCAATATTAACTAACAAGATATTCCATTCTCACCCACATAAAGAAAACTTGCCTTTGTATCGGGAAAGGCAAAATCAGTAGAAAAGCAGGTTCTTACACAAATTTGATTCTTCACACGCCCAAGAAACGCTCTTTCGCCTCAGTGAAACCGTAGGGAAATCCCGTTTCGGTTCTTGGCAGATGGGTATTGGGAGGAATCTGATTCTTTATCCATTGCTTTGGACATCCCAAAGGGTCCTTGTGGCTTTTACAGATACAAATCGTCTGAAAAAGGTTTTTGTGGGGTGGGATGTGACGCTTACTAGATAGTCAAGCCTTGGTAACGAGCGACAGATGGGAAAAGTTATCTCCTGTGTTATACAGATCTCATCATCTCATGTCTCAACTCCTAAACCACTGGACTGAGCTTGAGCCCAGTTTGTAAACCTCATGCATGGTGTTGGGCCCAACAGGATTCAAATGGTTTATTTCGTGGGTCTTTGCAAGTAAACTAGTCTATCTGGAGTCCAAATATTCGTCTTATGATGTCTGAGCTCGGTTTATTTCGTTTACAAAACGAGCTCAAACTCAATCATATACTAACAAAGTCAAACCGAGTCCATAATGAGCCGAGCCTGATTTGCCCACGAACAATTCAATCCTTTCCCAAAATAAGCCTGGAGTTTTTTTTTTGTTTTGCTTTGATCAATTTTTTTTTCCGCTCTTCTTAGTTTTGCATCAAATTTTTGTGGATTCTTATTTCGTCTCAATGAGAGGAACCCAAAAAGTAAAAGAAAATATAACTTTGACTGCACTTTTATCTTAAAAAAACTGAGCTAGCAATATTTTCAAAAATATTCAGGTAAAAGTTATAAATTTTTTCGATTCTTCAACAATCGACAAAAGTTTAATGCAAAACTGAGAAATGCGATTTTTCTTGAATAAGGACAAAACAAAAAAAAAAACTTCAGGTTTATTACATAACCATAACATGGTCTTCGCTCTCCCTCTTAGTCCTCATTTTGCGTTTGCGCTCTCAATCTCATCATGAATTTTATGTGAATAAAAACTTATATGCATATCTATATTTTTTTTTGCTGTATAGAAATTGTTCCATGATTTATTTAGGGAAATGATATTGCCACACCCTAAATTGTTAACGCCACACCCCTGCAGTATATTTTTTGGTGCAAAAATACACTGCAGGGGTGTGACATTAACAATTTAGGGTGTGGCAAAATCAGCTCCCTTTATTTATTGTAAATGCTGCCAATAAATTGAACTTCTGTGTACAAAACGACTTGGGCCGACTTAACCGAACCTGTAAAACCCGGGTGTTAATGGGTCTCGATCGGCCCATTGTTCGTCGTCTGCCCTAAAAGCCCCATTTCTCTATCACAACTTATAAATAGCTCTCATGCAACCCTAAAATGCAGAAAGCTCCACTCCCAGCAACCATGGCTGGAATGAGCGAAGAGAAATCAGAAACCCTCGTGGAAGAAGAACAGAACAACACGAAAAAGCACAAGAAAGCGAAGGGAAAGATCAAGGAGGAGGAAATTCAAGTGAAGATCGAAACTCTAGGTGAGAACCCGAACAAGGTCTCGCCTTTCGTCGGGTACTTTCCCTCCGGATTCGATCCTCTCAAGAACCAAGCCACCGCCGGCGGTGAACCTCCACGAGCCACGGTTAGGGTTTTCAGGCACGAGAAGCGGACCAATCGGTTGCAGCTCGTTGTGAGCCCTAATAACGGGTTTCAAGTCGATTTCGTCGGTACTAACTATTCGGGTGAGGCCACTGCTCCTCAGCTCTGTACTTATGCCCTTGGAGTGCTTGATAAGCAGTTGCAAACGCTCAAGATTGTTCCTATCGCTTCCAACAAGGTAAAAATCTTTTTTGATCTGCAAAAAGATATGAATTACTACTTATAAATAAATTCGATAAGGGTATGTGGAGAAGAAAAGAGAAGGAAAAAAATCTAACAAACCATTGGACGCAAAAAATATGAGCACTACAATGGGCAAGAAGGTAATTTTCCAACCCTGATACTAATTAGTCAAATGCGATTAAAATTTTGATTAAAAGCTTCGTTTGGTATGGAGCACTACAATGGGAAACCACAGTTCTAAGCACGAATTTGAGTAAAAGCTTCGTTATGGCGTGGTTGTAAATATGGTAAGGGAAATATATCGTTGCAAATTCGAGTGTATGACTTACTCCAATGGGCAACCCAAATCTGAATTTGAGTAAAAGTTTTATTTGTCAATTTCGTTGCGGGTAATTATCCTTGCAAAATTTGGGTAAAAGCTTCATTTGGATAGGATTTAAGTGCTCCAGTGGGCGAACCCAAATCTAAGCTCGAATTTGAGTTAAAGCTTCATTCATGGCATGACTGTAAATTTTGAGGGAAATAGTATCCTTGCAAAATTTGAGTAGAAGCTTTTTTGATCGGAATTTGAGCAAAAGCTTCATTTGGTAGGATGGAGCACTCCAATGGGCCAACTTAAATCTAAGCACAAATTTGAGCAAAAGCTTCATTCATGGCATGATTGTAAATTTGGTAGGGAAAAATATCCTTGCAAAATATGAGTAAAATTTTCCCTGACCTATTTCAAAATATGAGTAAAATTTTCCCTGACCTATTTCTTGATTAAAGTATCTTTTGCTAGTAGGAAAGCTGAGACGAAGCTACTTTATGTTCTGGTACAGTCTAGATGCTCTTGGTTTTCACATAACAACACAAAAATGAGAGTAAAACACATGGATGATTAACAAGTTTTTATTCCTGTAATTAATGCTATGGAAACCTCATGAATCAAAATGTCCCATTATGCCAATTGATTTAGTTAGTGATTCCATTGATGTGCAAGATGGTTGGAAGTGTTTTCGATGATTAGTGATTACTGTTGCTTAGATGTTAGAGTTTCAGAGTAAATCAAACTACCAAAACATGGGAACTGTGAAACTTCAGATATTCCTATCCTTTCTAGGGACTGTTTTGACACAAGGGCCTAGCTCCCTGTACTTTTTCTGTACGTTTTGTTAAAGCATCCAACTCAATACCAATTGGCAATGGGTGGAGAGGTTGCCCAGGCTCATATACTAGTTTTGGAGGAGATAATTAACCGATATGGGACAAACTTCAGCACTCCTCCACACGTGCGACCCCCGACTCGCACTTGGAGAGGTAAACAAACAATCCATAACACATGACGAACTCCAACACGTATAAATTATCTATGCGGTGTACACAGAACTAATATTTAGAGAATTGGCCTTGCTGGGCATGTTTCTGCAGATATTTAGATTGGAACCGAGGGTCGGAGGACTGGATTTGTCTGTCAAGGAACCTTCCAAGGAAGAAGAACTTGCTACACAGAAGAAGTTTGAGAAGAGAGAAGCGCTCGATGACATTTATGGAACGAAGAAGGCGATAAGACGGGTACTATCCTTGTCATTTACGTTATTGAGGGGTGCATATTTCTCTGCCAAAGTGCAAGGTCATCTAAATTGGCAATAAGATTACATTTCACGGTAGTTATTTATTGTGAAAGTCGTTTAAGATTGCCAATTTTATGGCCTTCCGAAGCTTGTACAGCCTGAAATTAACTGTGAAGCTCCTTCAGATGGTGGACAGTATAATCTATGAACCTATGAGAAAGGAGGATGTCTTCTGGAGTTTTTCTTTTGTGGCTTCTGTTCTTTTTAGCAGTACAAGCAGAATTTTTTCCAGCAGTTTCTGTCAATTTAAGTAAATTAGTGATTCATGTTGCAGAATAAGAAACGCAGGTTACGTCGAGAAGAAGATCCTGAAGCGAAGGAGAATTTGGAAATAAAATTTGAGGGAGTCAAGATAAACAAAGAGGCCCTTGAAAGTGCTGGCATGCACAGTTCTCGAAATACTCCACCTCATGATTCTTCTGCTACCACACCACAGATGGCTTATCCGTTGGACAGGATCATTTTGAAGGGAGAGTGGGATTACCTTGTTGACATTCTCGAGCTTTTCCAAGATGGAGCAGAGATAGCACCTGATGGTTACCCAAGCTTTATTTGCAACAGACTTCATAGGTTGGAATCTATCGAGGTAAGAAAGAGGTTTCAAAATTTTGTTAGTCTCTGATTTGTGATTAGGTTTGAATTTCTAGTATAATTCCTTTGGTCTGTTGGTAAATTTACTGAACTAGGTTTCTGTGATTGGTTGTGAGTTCATTCGAATGGGAAATATAAGTTAACACAGGCAGATTGTGGCATATACACCTGTGTTTCCTGCTACCAGCCACTGTTTTCCTACAGATAATAGACTTGAGTTATTTGGTTTTGTATGATATTATATTCCATATGGCCATTGCAACTTTATATAGAGTGGCTTCTTCGATTTGCAACCTTGTTCTCCCATTCATTCTCATTTCAGTTTGAGACCGTCTCTATAACCTGTTGATGTGTGTCGTTGATTATAGGATGAGGTGGAAAAGAAGAGGCTTGCTTGTGTGTTCTCATACATCAACCATCTCGTAAAGTTCAAGGATAAAAAGTCAATGGAAGGTTGCTCCTCTGCGAAGCATCATAAAATCCCAAGCATCTTATCTCAAAAGTTTTCAACCATGTTTGGCAATTCAGATGGAAAAAGGCTTGAGGATGAGAAGAGGGATCTTCTGATTAGCTATGTCTTGGTTCTTACTCTGATTGCTGATGGCTTCAGGACTGCGGTGTCAGATATTACTAAGGACTTGAGATTGGATTCGGTTACAGTGAGAGCACATTTTGAACATCTTGGTTGCAAGCTTATGATCAAGAACAAGGTGTTGTTGGCTACACTTCCTGTCCCACTCGTGTTTCCGAAGTCCAAGCATAAGCATAAGCCGAAAAGGTAGAGGTAGATTGATGAGTTATCGGACTTCTGTTGGTAAATGTTTTTTAGCCGAGAAATCTGGTTGGTATTTTTGCTTTCTGATTTGTGAAACCTTTCTATATTTGGGGGATAAATTTTGCCTATACTGACATTTGATAAGGTGCTGGTATCTTCTGTTTTAGAAAATATGTATTTCTGTTGAACCCTCTATTATTATGATTCTCGTTCGGCTCTAAGATCAGAGAATGTTACACGAGTTCAATAGCGTAAGTATTCACCAAAAAAAAAACAGCCAATTTAGTCACGTATACTCAGATTTTGTGGTTGAGTTATTTTAAGATAAGTAGTTTTTTTCTCTCTAAAACGAGGACAAGAGATAGATTTGGGACGACTTTTCATTGGACAGTTCTCTCTGTGGGAAAAGTTAATGCTCCGTTTGATGATTATTAGGGTCTGTTGCAACTTGGAAGATGATTATTAACGCCATTGGTTCTAGGTCACACAATTCGTCAGGAAGTGGAGTGCAAAAAGTGTGAAAACATTTTCGGAATACATCACAAACTATAAAAATCTGCAAGAGCGAAAATTGAGAGTGCAAGCAAATGACATGTTGAAAGATTATGTGTCTAAGCATGGAGTTGGGTACAAAAATGAGACCAGAAATAACGTGATACACCAAAACAATGACACACAGCAGTACAAATTGCCATTACTAACATGCCCTTGGTGAATCAAAAAGAGGAGGAGAAAGTCATGCCCGTAGACTAGTTAAAAGTATTTTCTACAGGTAATTCCATAGAGGATTGCTTATGAGTCTCAATAAAGTTTGTCCAATCCCAGCCCCTTGAACTGACTCTAGTAGCTCCTTACAAAGAAAGACAACGAAAAATTAACTTCTTAATTGAGGGATTGTAGAAGTCCCTACCTATTTTCTACACCAGCTCCAATTTACAGAGCCATGACTCAAGGTAGAGCATCACTAGAGTTTCCAACATAAAACATTGTCATATTAACATACACATTGGGTCCACATGAAAAATAAATGGACCAAGCTATTTAATAGGGAGATGCAGTTCTATATGTTGTAGAGAGAACTAAAGATTGGACAAAATGGTTGGACAACATAATAACATCATGATTTGCTCTTGAACTTCCTTTGAGCTTTTAGATCCACAACAATCACAGAGATATTGTCTTTACTACCCTTTTGGAGAGCACTCATTGAAAGGTATTCTGCCGCTGCTTGTGCCGCAGGGTCAGTTCCTTGGCCCCTATCCCCAAGAGGATTATCCCCATTCTTTTTGTGCCACAACAATATCCGTCGTCTCGCTATTTCGCATGCTTCGTTGTTCGTCATTACATCCCACAAACCGTCACTGGCTAAAATGAGGCATTCATCTTCTCTTGTCCGCGGAATAAACATGACTTCTGGTTCAGGTATAATCCATGGTTTCAAATATCTATCACCTGTACCAAGAAGTTTGAAGGAAAGCAAATCTAAGGTCATTGTTGAACTCATCATTCAGCATTACTCTAGATACAAGCCAAACCATAAGAATTACAGTGCATGTGCATAGATGCTGTCTTGGTGTTTAAAAAGTTACCAAATTGGACATCAATTTTGTAGAGGTTAGATGATGGTTAAAAAGTTGCCAAATCGGACATCAATTTTGTAGAGGTTAGATGAAGGTACCAACTATCATCACATAAAAGAACTATATACCCAACACACAGAGATGAGGCTCCCACTCCACAAATGGAATAGAATATGTTCCTACTCCAATGTTCTTCCACTTTTTCGCTCATCCCTCATGGTTAGTATTATACATTATATGTATATAGGTATATCATGTCCTTTTGAGATTCTATCTATCCTTGGCAAAATAAAATCCATCTACGCTAAGACACAGCTCAATACTAGGTAATATAATGCGCTTTTGAGCAGACGTGTCGGAAAATAAACCAGCCAACTATGGTGTTTACATGGACCTTGACCACTCAATAGGTTCAAGGGAGCTCTTCTCTGAGTGTACACAGGTTTCTTCTTCTTCTTTTTTGGATCCGCTCCACAGGTTTCTCAATCAAGCAATTTATTGAGCCGTCATGCATGCGCCAGTGTTTTTAGCACCGTCCCACAAAAGCAACACAGCTACACTTCAGAAGTTCCGTGTGGATCAGTCCCAAAAATTAGAATTAAAGTTGCATAAGTCTTTGGATGTTCATATTTTTCATTTGATTAGTTTTGTGGTAACTGGACCATTCTTATGGGATTTCATTCCACTTCCATCTGACGAGGACAAGCCATAATTTGACATGATATCGGCAGCAAAATTACGTCAGGAAGATGCATAAAATTACTAGACAAGGGAAAACTTAGGTTTATTCTAGGTAGCATTGATTTAAAACAAGCAATTCAGCAACCTAGGCCTTTATGTGCAGGTTATGGATCTATCTCCACATGCGTGCGCGCACAGAGAGAGAGAGAGAGAGAGAGAGAGAGAGAGAGAGAGAGAGAGAGAGAGAGAGCAATGGCTACAAGATTCCAAGTAAGGACACCTACCAATGGACCTTGACATCGCAAGAACACCGAAAACACGGTGTCCATTCCACTGTATCACCTTGCCTCCAGATGCTTCAATCCTTGCATATTCATCCTCTCTGTTTGGCTGATAAAAAGATAAATTTGGATTCTTGTTTCCTCATAAAGCTCCAAATTATGAAAACACCGAACAGGACAAAGGGGAAATAAAAACAGGCCTTACTTTGTGATCTACCGACAATGACATTGGTTCTTTGCCACGATAAAGGACTGCTCTTGAGTCACCACAGTTCGCAACTATAATGTGGGATGAACAGATTAATGCAACTACAGCAGTAGAACCCACTGTTTCTGGAGCAACAGGATCAACGATACTGCCACAGGCATCTGCATTGTCACAAGCAACACCTCTGCTAACTTTCCCTCCAACTTCATCATCTACCTTAAGAAAGCACTGGGTGAAGACTTTCTGCCACTGAACCTGCTGAGCAGCCCTCATACTTCCAACCACAAAATCGGCTTCAATATCTTTTAACTCCTCACTTAAAGCAAAGTGGATCCGATCACGGCAATAGTTTGCAACCTAAAGAGGAGACACACCCGTAATTCATGCGACAACTCAGGAAAAGACTACTACAGACAGAATACTTGAGCGAATATGTTAAAGAAAAGTTCAAGAATCAATTTCAGAAATCTCTCTCTTCTAAAGATAGAAGGTGCTACTCTAAAATCCATTACGAAAAGTTCATAACATTAAGGAACTTCTATAAAGAATAATGGATCAGTAATTACTCTTCAAAACATAAGTATATAACATTGGGATGATTCTAATCAGGCTCACAGTCCTGGCTAACCTGCTTCCATGGGGACCAAACTATGTACTCGAAGGAATTTCTATAACATCAAATAATGGTAACTAGATGATAAAAGGAGATGTAACATCAGTTTTGAACCATAATAGTCTTTCGAATCAATCATACAGAAAATAGGCCCATTCATGCTAATATAAATCACAATTACAATTAAACTATACGGAAGAAACTAAAACAACAAACAAATTGGGGCAAGCTCGGTCGGCCAAAATCTTTCTTCCTCACTAGAAGGTAAAGGGCTCAAATCTTGTGAGTCCACATGCTCAGTGGTGAAGTAAGATACAAAATCCTTCATAAGACATCGGGCTGTGTCCCATTGGTCTCATAGTATGAATTGCTAACGGGATATAAAAAAAAGTCATTCTGAAAGGACAACGGAAGCAAACGTACCTGGGAGCCTCCATGACCATCATAAACTCCAAAAAAGTGTGTGGTCATATGACTCAAACTCTGGCTCAGTCCGTTGATCACATGATCTCCAACAAACATCTTGATTGGTATTTTCATAAACCAAGGAACAGCTACAACAGCATCCTCCATCTCTGCTCTTTTGCCACAAATAGACACGGAACCCCATAGAGGTATGTACTCAAGTTCAAAGACACTCTTCCCGCATCTGCCAATTTGACCCTTTTCGATTTCATTCGGGATTGATGCTAAAGTCAAGACATCTACTGTAGGCTTCTGCTCAATACTTGGTTCCCCCAAACTTATAACCTTAGTAACAATTTCACCCGTTTCAATTTTCTCAATTTCAACAGCTATCGGCAAACTTGTATCCGTAGTTAACAGTTCCTCACCTACCATTCCACTTGAGTCATCTCCAACGTTAAGAATTCCATCTTCCTCACTTTCCTGAATAGTGACATCATTAGCAATCCACCCGCTTTCACTTTTGGGTATCGTCTCTTCCAACTCAGATTTCCCTCCTGTTCCACCATCTGGTGTTGCCATAGTTAACAGGTTTGCGGTTTCTGTGACCAGCTTGAGCCGCGTGATTTCCAAAGGGCTTGTGATGCCAGAGTTATCACAGATTGAGTTACTTAAGCTTAGTGTAACTGCAACTGCTGGAGACATCTCTTCCATCAACCACCACTCTGTATAGTGCTAACATTTAACAATTGAGTCCAATCTTCCAAACTCACCAAAGATATTTGTCAGTTCCCTCATCACCTTCCAACTGTTACATGAGAAGGTTTCCAAAAGATCCTTCTGCCGCAAACAATGTCAACTACCCACCACTTTTGGTTCAAGAGAATCAAACAAACAAAGCACAGAAAGACAAAATTAGAGGTAGCTAAAGATGAGCAGATGAAATGCCAGATAGAGATCCACTGACTTTTCCTTTTTACATTCTACACACATAAAGAAGAAACACAAGTAACCACTGAGGGAAAATTGAAGGTAGGAATAAGGAGAGGACAACGAAATATGAAGTGGGTAATCAGATCTGGTGGGGAACGATTGATCTACTGTTCAATAGGTAGAAATTAAGAGCCTGAGCAGAACTAAGTTAAACCAAGTACCAGCAATCCCCAAATCTTCCCCTTTTCAAGAGATTAGCCCAACCAAATACTACCTGAATCCCATCCCCACCACTAACCCTTAAATACACCACAACACAAAAGAAACAGACAACACTAAACCCTTAACCATATCTCACCAAGGAAACAAAAAGTGGGGTTCATGAGAAAGAACATAGAAGATGGAAGACTAACCCCAAGATTCACAAGAAAAAACCCTAAAAAGGTAGAGCTGCTTTTTCACGTCACATAAATCATGGGTTTCATGGATCTGAGGCAATCCATCTCAGCCTCTTGAAATATGAGTCACCCTCCTACTTTTTATTTCACCTCCCAACAAACACAACCAACAATCAATAACCCTACTGACAGACTTTAGGAGCAGACAAGAAAAGGGCATATGGGTCTGGTACTAATCTAATCATTCTCACAAAAACATTACAAATTTATAAATAATTGGAGAAATAGTTCAAATCTGCTTACCCAATCGACAAAAACCCAACAGCTTAAGCCCCCAAATATGGACCACTGATGTCCATTTCCAAGAAAAATTTCCACTTTCTTGGTGTTCTTGGTACCTGGTGGCTTTTGCTGTGAATGTGTGAGAGGAGAGAGAAAGGGAGAGGAGAGAGAGATGTGAGGGAATTGCTTTTACTAATTTGGGTAGACCTTTTTTTTGTGACACGTGTTGATTCAATTATCTAACCTCAAATCAATTGCCGTGGACTGTGAGAATGCCATAGTATGGGTGGTTAGATGACAACAAAGACCTCATGGACTTTCCATGAGACAAAGAATTCAAGAAAATGGGGGACACGTGTTCTTGCAATGGAAGTTCTCGAAAGGAAGACCTTAAAAAGAAACTGTTTACTCATATTGGATTACAATCCCCTGTGACAGGCTCCTGTTTTTGATCTGGACAAAGAGAATTTCTTTTTCTTTTTTTTGGACGATCCAAGTGTTCGGGTCAACTTACACTCTCTAGCATAGTAAAAGACCAGTCATCCATACTGAGACTAAAAAATTCAACTAAAATTACTTTCGTACTACCGATCCCATGATCAATTATCAAGAACTCCCTTTCTTAATATTGAATTTCGTGCAAATTCCACATCTATCATACGTGTCAACTACATAATAAAGTAGGGGTGGAAAGTACAATCTTTTAATTGAAAAAACAAAAATATTAGGAACACAACAATTCAAACATAACATTAAGGGTCCGTTTGGACAAATAATTAAGCTTGACTTATTGGCTTATTTTTGGCGGGAAGAACATTTTTTTCTTTGGCTTATTGGCTCATTTTGGTGGGAAAATCGGCTTAATTATTTGTCCAAACACCTCCTAAATATAACCTTTTACATATATATGAGGCTCCTACGCATTAGTATACATGGATCTCACATACATCTGAGAGGTTATGTATATTGCACTTTTGTTGAAAAAAGGAGCATCAAAAATCCATCTCACCTTCACCCAACTCCCAAGTGTCCACACAAACAAGAATAGGAAAATATTTATTGTTTGCTAAGAGTATTTGTTTTGATTAGCTACGCATTTTAAAATTATATATATTGCAACTTTATGAGATAAGCAAATAAAGAACCAATCACACGAAATAAAGTTTATCTGAGCAAGTAACAGTATAAAATAGAGAGGCGATCAAGCCAAATAGCCTTGGGAAATTGAAAAATATCGAGTCATGTGGAGTGCAATACTTTCCTTTGCTATAGATTTATGTGAATTTAAAGTGTACAAAATTGGTTTAGGATTCACTATAAAGAACTTATAACCCAGTTAGAAGTGGATCAGTGGGGTTAGAAACATACTATAGTGAACCTTCCAAAAATTCTCCCTTTAAAGTGTGTACATCTAATATTTACAAGGGAGGTTTTTGAATCTTATCTTTCTATAAATTCTAATCATTGATTTACTCCACAAATCTTACGGCTCTCCCTCTCTCTCTCAAACATTATTAACAGTACAATTATCACTAATTAGATCTCACATTGCGTTGTGCCTTCAAGGGTCAAGGCCACCGAATAATTACTCTAGAAAAATGTAGTTAACGTCTATAACATTTTTACAAGTTACTTTTAAACATACGAAAATTTATTCTTTTTTGTGTTTTTAGTATGTTTTCTGCATAACATTTTCCGCAAAAATTATCTAAACACTAGCCAAAAATCCTCTTAAGTAAACTTCATTTTCTATCACAATCAAAGTAGTCGTACATCATTAAACTATTTTTTTAAGGCACAATCCCAATTAGGTAATGGTTTTAGCAACGTCTAGATGGTAGGGTGGGTAAGTGGGTCCTAATAAGATTTTAAAATTAGAAAAAAGATACTCACTCCGTTCCTCTTTCGAAAATTGTATTTATGTGTTCTTTCGTTGAGTACAAATAAATTCAAAAGATTATGTACAAAAGTATTTTCATTTTTATCCAAAAAATGCACGATTTTTGCAAGTGTAAGCAATTTTTAGACGGATGAAATATTATGCTAAACACACATATGGTAAAACGTTCGATATTTACTAAGTTAAATTAATATTTCATTAAGTTCACATTTATCGAACAATTCTGCAAACATTTGTATTCGCTATACCTTGTAAACATAGCCCAAGTCAAAAGTGTCAAAATCTTGACACCTAACCATGAGCATTGCAAAACAACTAAAATGGAAAGATTTTCATAAGTTGGTTGGGTAGGTTGCCTCCATCCCATCTCAATGTTTCCCATTGCCGCCAAATATAGCCATAGACAAGGCAACTAGCAAGGCACCAAAATAGAAATGGAGAGGAACCACAGGTTAGGGTTAAAAACCCAAAAAGGAAAACCACAAAGCTACCATTTTTTCTCCCTTTTTTTCCCCTGGTGGTGGTGGTGGTTGTTTCTTTAGGGCAATTACGTGGCGGTGGCATTGGCGGCGGTGGTGGTGGTGATGACTTCGTCGTCAATATCATCGTCTTCGTCGCGCAATTCGAAAGATGAAGAAATCGCCACCACAGCCATTGCGATTGACAAAGACAGGAACAGCGAATTCGCCGTCAGATGGGCTGTAGATAATCTATTGAAGAAGAGCTCTAATGTTATTCTTGTCCATGTCAAGACCCAAAGTGTGCAATCCAGTACGTACCCTCACCCTTTATATCATTTGCGATGATTTGTTATGGGGAGGGAAATGGATAAATTAACATGGCATGGTATGGTAGGAAAAGATATGATCTTGTTCAAGTTAATTTATTATGGCTACCGCCCACCAGGCGGTCGGTAATGACCCAAAATGTATATTGATTGCAATAACATATTGATATTCGTAAAAATGTAGTGATGTTTTTATAGATGTGCATTGAAGTTCTAGCTGTTTTGTCTGTCCGTGTCTGTTATCCACCGCCCATAATGGTTAGCAAGATTCATTTATGATAAAGCCTTTCATGATGGTGAAAAAGGATACACGTAGCAAACCGATTATGAGATTTTTAGTCTGGTTTGATTTGGTATTTGTGATAAGGGGTTTTGTGCTTGTTAATGCATCCATTGTGATGGATCCTTACAATTAGAAGAAAGAAAGAAAACAATTTGTATGTTGAACACGATGAGAAATTTGAGGAGGTGAAGAAAATTCTAAGGCGCCTTTCATCACAATCAATGTGATGCTGGGAAGGCATGGAATATTGAATTGGTTTTTTTTTGTTTTTGTTTTTTTGTTTCTCTATTGTTCATAATTTTTGTAACGGAGAAAATTCTAAGGCGTTTTTCATCACGATCAGTGTGATGATGGAAAGGCATGGAAACTTGAATCGGTTTATTTGGCTTAATTATTCATGAATTGTTGACATGGCTTGAGAAAAATTCCAAACACTTTGAGTTAAAATGTTACTTACTGCATTGTGAATTGTCAAATGCTCAAAATGAAATGCAGATTAGGGGTATGAGAAAATGCCAAAAAGGGTTTCACATCACCAGTTACAAGTGCATCTTCCTTGATAATCAAAATCAAGTCGAGATAGCCGTGATGTAGTTCTTTCTAGTCTCAATATGTTTTGTTTGGTTTTGTAGAGGAGGATGTTCCTAAGGGTGGTCGTGCGCCAGTGGATAGCGAGAAGGAGTTCTTCCTTCCTTATCGCGGATTCTGTGCTCGCAAAGGGGTAACTATGTGACCAAACTCCACAACATATATGTCATATAGATAGGAAGCAAACTACTTCCCTTTCCCGTCAAATCTCTTGGCGTGTTTTTTCTAGTGAAAATGGCAGCAAGATGCTAAAAATTCAGTACCAAGGACATGTTTGGCATTTCTAGCGGCTCAAATTGCATGCTTACCAGACGGACTAACCTTAATTTTTGACCTTATTTTTTTGAATTGTATGAAGAGCTGCCGATCATTTAGAGCACAACTTGATGGATCATACTATAAATGGTCTCTCGGCAATTGGTTTGGTTACTGCACTAAATAGCAGGCTGCAGGTTTTGAAAAAATGGACACACCTTTTCTAGCCTTAGATTAGTAGAACAATAGAGCTGGGCAACTCTACTATTGGAACCTGTAAATTTTGGCACTAATGCAATACAGATTAACAAGGTCTGACTTCTTGCCGGCATAATATCAGGTTCGAGCAAAGGAGGTGGTCCTCCACGATATTGATGTTTCAAATGCACTAGTTGATTTTATCAGTACCCACTCCATCACCAATTTGGTCCTCGGTGCCTCCAACCGCAGTGCGTTAACTAGGTCTCTCTCTCTCTCTCTCAAACACACACACGTCCAATTATTGTGTACATGCCTCTTCTTTTTTAGATGATCTTGTGCTTTGAATCATGAAATGCGCACTGACTTGGTCCTGGGTAATAGGTCTATAGATTGCCTATAGGCTAGTGGCACCTGTTGGGACTTATTGAGGAGGTCTGAGCGGAAGCTTCCCTTTCTTTCTCCCCACCTAATGGTACTGTTTATATCTTGGTTACCCAGGGCGTTTAGAAACGTAGACGTGCCAACTACTGTGTCCAAATCTGCACCAGACTTCTGCTCGGTGTATGTTGCATCGAAAGGGAAAGTTCAGAATGCCAAGACAGCCAGCCAACCTTCTACACCTACTAGTGCAACTGGTTCCAAGCGATCATCTCAACCAAGGTTTTCAGTCGAGACTTCACGATCGGATGATTTGTACCGGTAAGTCATGGAATTACGTGCGTTCTCTTTTGAAGTGGACTACAGTAAATTGGTAACTAACAAGAGAATGGCTACTCCAGCTATCCATTCTACGTCGATGTGGAAGTGAAGCTTTTGAAACAAATAATAAGATGATCGTTGTTGGAAAATTAGATGATGGGCCTGTCATCTATATCATTTCTTTTGAATAGCTCTGACATTAAAATGATCCAAGTCTCTTATATGCCTCAAACTAAACCTTCTGCTTTCCCAGCTCATAGCAGAAGAATTATGTCATTCGGGCTACAATGCAATGCCTTTTAGGTTTCTCGTTTCATTCCACAGGATGGATGTTTCTAGAAAAAAAAACCCTTCAAGGTTACAGTTTGTGGGATCTAATATTTGTAAAAAGTGCACAAGGTAAATAGAAAAACTGATCCTCCTATAAGACCAAATTCTCTACAGGAAACATTTTCAGATAAATTTTCGATGCGCTCCTTCCAGATTTGGATGCTTATTTTTCTCATTATTCGGTATTTGCCTGCTAACTACAGAAGTTCTAGCCAAAGCAGTTGGAGAAGTGGAGGGTCCGAGAGGATATCGTTGGATAGGAGCAGTGATTCCATGCAGTTAACTCCACGTGACTTAACTCCACATGACTTAACTCCACGCGACAGGATCCCCAGAAGTATTATGGCTTCACCCAGCAATGTTGCTTCACCCAAACACCCATCTAGCAATCTGAATCCTAGGGTTCGCAATGAGGGGATTTACTCCCACCTAGATTCCAACATGGAGATAAGTGATTTTTCAGGACCACCCAGTTTTCAGTCTATTGATCTGTCCAGTGAAAATTTAGACCGGCCTCGCACATCAGATGTTTCCAGGAGCTCTGTCTCTTCCTCCCAAGCCTCAGTAAGTTCAGTACGATATAGATTCTGCGGTATGTTGTTTCATAGTTCCAATTTGAATTTCTTTAAATTATTTCAGGGAAAGAAAATAGTAGGACAAAAAGATGAAGTGGAAAACTAATTGTATATGGTATTTGAAACACGATAGACTGATTCAATTTCTATGTACATTCCAAGCAAGTGGCAGTTATCTATATTTCTAACTTTAAGTCCATATAGAACTACTTAGCTCACCGTGAGAGAGAGAGAGAGAGAGAGAGAGAGTACTTTGCTGGTAGCGCAAAAGGATGAAGTGGAAAACTAATTGGATATGGTATTTGAAACCCTACGAACTGATTAGATGTCTTGGTGCATTCCAAGAATATAGCTGTTTAGTATTTCTAAGTTAAGTGCTTGTAGGACTACTTTGCTGTTACACAGTGTCATTTCGATAGCAACCAGAAAGTGTCATCCAATCCATGGCAACCAACCCTTATTTAGAAAATTTTCAACAGACAGCTTGTTCTCTTCATTTGATTGAAGGGATTAAACCAGTACTCTTTCTGCCCTGGCGGTTTATATGTTTCTGTGGTTTTATGCATTACCCATAAATTCCTCGACTCTATGCTTTCATTGATTTGGTGATATGACACACTCGCTCTCTCTCTCTCTCTCTCTCTCTCTCTCTCTCTCTCTCCCTAGACTTATGACCTCTAGTCTCACGAAGTTCATCATAGCTGACTCACTTGCTTGCCTTCATTCAATGACTATATTACAGAGGGAAGTAGAAGCTGAAATGAGGAGATTAAAGCTTGAGCTGAAGCAAACCATGGACATGTACAATTCAGCTTGCAAAGAAGCAATTGATGCCAAAGAGAAGGTAAAACAATCTTTTCTTTTCTTTTTGCTAAGCAAAAGCAAGCGTACATTAGAATAAAGGCATCAAGGGGATGCTGCCCATGTACAAGAATAAGGCCACAGACAAAACGGCCCGATACACGCTATGCTTGCCAAGTGCCAACAAGATGTATCAAATCAAGGAAAAACAATCTTGACACGAACAAGATGGATGTTGCCCAACTTAAGGGTAATTTAAACTTTTAACTCTCCCCAAATTTTTATATTTTATGTTCCTAGGGCAAAGAGATCGACCAATGGAAAACAGAGGAGACACGCAAGTTACAGGCTGCCACACAAGCCCAAGATGCTGCATTGGCTTTGGCTGAGATGGAAAAGCAGAAAACCAGGGTTGCCCTTGAAGCGGCAAAGACGTCACGAAGACTAGCAGAATTGGAGGTTCAGAAGCGAAAAAATGCAGAGATGAAGGCCATGCATGAGGCAGAAGAGAGGAAGAAAGCTATGGAAGCATTGGCACGCACTGAGATTCGGTATAGAAAGTACACGATTGAAGAGATTGAAATTGCAACTGAGTACTTCTCCAGTTCATTGAAGGTTGGTGAAGGAGGATACGGACCTGTTTATAAAGCCTATCTTGACCATACAGCTGTTGCTATAAAAGTTTTAAAGCCCGAGATGTCTCAAGGGAAAAAGCAATTTCAACGGGAGGCAAGTATTTTTCCTTCGCTAACAGCAGTTCTTCTGTTTGGAAGTAGCAATCATGGGTCTAAATGGAATTATTAGATGCGTAAGAGAAGCATTTTCAGGCTCAATCTCAACGAGGAACAAAAACACATAACTAACGTAGTTCTGGTAGACCTGGATTCAGGTTACTTTTTTTCAAATGCCCAAAGTTGCACCCAATGTAAACATGCTCATCTCATGTCTTCTGAAAACCCCTTCACAAAAAAGCCATAAAGCCCTAACCCTTCGCCACTCGTACCTGTACCAACATATTATCCGAACTTCATAGGCAAAGCATCCTTGGTGGGATCTGTACTGGAAGTCTTTAAATGGAAGAAATAAAGTTCATATAACAAAATGGAAAAAAATGGTGTAGCACAACACTTATAACCACTACATGGCAGAGTGCAATTTTGTTCACCCTCCTTAAAAGAGGGTGAACAATACCCTCTCTCTTATTGGTTGAAATGGTATAGGTTGCAATACACTTTTTGGTAAGCATGACATCATTTTGTGGTGGGATCCCACTTTCAACCAATTGGAAGGAGGGTAATGTTCACCCTCTTAATTTGACGGTGAACAAAACTCAACTCCTGCATGCCAGTGATAGTCTTACAACCCGTTCGATGATTATGAGGAAAACAATCCTGGACAAACATCATACTCAAAGATTGCAGCTTTGAGAGGGTATTCATGTCTTTCGGAGTGCTTTGGGAGGGATTTATGTCTGTCACTGTCGGAACACTAAACATAATCATCTACTTTCTTTTCTCTTATTATGTCCAGATTGAGGTACTGAGCTACATGAGACACCCACACATGGTTCTTCTGTTGGGTGCCTGCCCTGAGTACGGATGCATTGTTTATGAGTACATGGAAAACGGCAGCTTGGAAGACAGGCTCTTCCGGAGAAATAACACTCCCCCACTTCCATGGAGAACCCGTTTCAAAATTGCCGCTGAAATTGCTGCTGCTGTTCTTTTCCTTCACCAAACAAAGCCAGAGCCTTTGGTGCATAGGGACCTCAAACCGGCGAACATTCTCTTAGGCCGCCACTTTGTGAGCAAGATCAGTGACGTTGGTTTAGCCCGGTTGGTGCCACCGAATGTGGCTGATAACGTCACCCAATATCAAATGACAGCAGCAGCTGGGACATTTTGCTACATTGACCCAGAGTATCAACAAACAGGAATGCTGGGTGTAAAATCAGATATATACTCTTTGGGAATTATGTTATTGCAGATTATTACAGCAAAACCTCCTATGGGTCTGACCCACCATGTTGGAAGGGCAATTGAGAAGGGAACTTTTTCAGAGATGCTTGATCCAACGGTGACGGATTGGCCTTTTGAAGAGGCGATGTCGTTTGCTAAACTGTCTATACAGTGTTGTGAGCTGAGGAGGAAAGACAGGCCAGACCTTGCTTCGGTCATATTACCTGAGCTTCAGCGACTTAGCGACCTCGGTTCTGATAATGGATCCAATAATAGAGGCGCTATCACGTATGGATCGTCTTTTGTTAATTCAAATTTTCAAGTGAGATCACCGTTCAGTCAGGTCAGCTTCTTCGGTCTCAATTCTAGACTCTATTATTACTTCTTTCAACCATGGTATATTCTCCCATTTGTGTGATGAAAAGCAAGGAAGCGAAGAAATTCAGACAAAAATGGGATTATATATTCTCTCTTAGCTTCAAGTAATCGTTTATTTAACTGTCATTTCTTTTTCTAGGCAGTTGAGATAGGAATAGTTTCAATAGTAGGAGAGGCTGGAGAGCTGTTTTCGGGTACCGACATTGATTCCTATCGTATGCTATGTTTAACCAGGAAAAAAGGAGAAGGAATCCCGGCACACCAACAGAAACCCAGGGTAGATCAGTGTTGAAAGAAAGCAGTAGCACATACACTCCAGAACTGGAAAGTGAGGTTTCAAGACCAGATTTGGACAAGGCCAGTTGATCCCTCCATACGAGTCTGAAAGCAAGCTTTTGGAAGGCTCCTCTTTTTTTTTTTTTTCTAGTGATTTTTTACACTCGTCTTCGAAGTTGATAGTTCAAAATTCTTATCCTGCAACTGACTAGAACAAAGTCGAAGTTCTTGGTAGTGTCTGACTGGAACTAATACCCCAAAGGTTGCATGCATGCCTTGGAATTTAGATTAGTGTAGAGAGTGAAAGATTCATGTAGACATTAAAAACATTACCATCCTTTGTTGAAGTATGAATTCGAGTTCCTGCATAGTTATTTACTGCTTAATCTTTTTGATAAGTCAGGTGTCGGGTTATCTTACGCCCACCTCAATTAATCTAGAGATTAAAGGGGATTGTTTACACGAATGGGGTGACAAATATGCCTTGTGAGCAATTTAGGAATAAATAGGAGACCATTATCACCTATTTTTGACAACAATCGTTTAAATGCACCAACTTTTTGAGAGGATACGGTAATTAGGTGGAGTTCCACTAAGCAAAAAATGAGTTTTGTCCTTATTAAATTTTTTTTTCACTTTAGTTAGTTTTGTGCCAAATTTTGTGGATTATTGATTCGTCTTGACAAGATGAATCGGAAAAGTAAATATTTTTTTACTTTTATCCAAATATTTTTGAAAATATCCACTTTTAATAAGGTAAAAAAGTGCCAAGAACGAGTGGATTTTACCTTTAGCTAAAATTATGATTGCCCCATTAACTCACCTATAAAAATTCTGATGCAAATGAAAGGTTTAATTGGAAAATCAAAACTGAAATATGGAATCATTTATGGGGTTACAAATCTTTGGAAATCATGTAGTGTTATAAATTGGGGGTTATTGTCACATTTTCAGGGACACGAGCTACTGAAATTCCTAAGTCTTTTCTTCTGTGCTTTTCTTGTTCTCTTCTATACCATCCTTACTCTATATTGCGTGAGCAAAAGATAAAGTGTTGGGAGAAGCTTCTCAATCTTCTCTAGAGTGCACCTAGAAGTAAGGTTACAGTTTGTGACTGGGCTGTTATATCTTAGAGGCGGCCGCGTGGAGATCCTCCTGTGCTAATCTTCGAACAGTTGCGCAAACCGTCTAGCCTAGGAATTTTTCAGTGCCGAGCGGGTATTGCCCACGTGGCACCAGCTCGGCAAATCCGAGCCGTCCGATACACTTTTGGACGGCTCAGATTTAAACACTCTCTCTCTCCTCTCCCCCAAACACCTTCTCTCTCCAAATCTGAGCCGTTTAAAAAAGAAATGGATGGCTCGGATGACCGAGCGGACACCACGTGGTACCCGCTCGGCACTGAAATTTCTTTCGTCTGGCCGACGTAGTATGCGCCTCGTCCTGCTGTTAACTTTATTTCAAAGAAGAAATAAGATATTGTTGTTTCATAGAATTGGTTGTTCTTTCTCTCTCCTTTCTTCTAGAGGAATTGAGTTCAAAGGCTGTCTTAAGTTCTTCGAGTTTCATATTTTTTTGGAAAAACAAGGCACATTTTTAGCTTAAAAGTGAATATTTCCTAAAATATTTGGGGAAAAGTAGAAAACAATTTACTTTTTCGGTTTCTCTCGTTGAGAAGAATCAATAATTCACAAAAGTATGGCGCAAAACTAACAAATGTTAAAATAATGACAAAACTCACTTTTTGCTTAGTAGAATTCCACTTGAATGTCCGCAGATTTGCTCAAGCAAAAACTTGTAATGACAAATCACTCGATATACATTGCATGCAAATATGCAATGCACCTTGAATGTGCTATGAAAGGAATGCATTAAAAGTTTAAAACTATTAATTAAGATATTAGTGCCAAATTTGGTTATCTAAAAAAAAATGGTGAATGTCATAATTTATTACTTTTTTGATTTCTCTCTATGAGACAAATATAACAATTTTACAAAAATTTTGAGGCAAAATTAACAAATTCGGTAAAATTTTAAATAATGACAAAAATAGGCCTTAGATTCTAGCGATCCTTCATCCACCGAGAAACTTTTTAGTATACTGGCGATACTAACACCCTTGGTATCCCCTCCGTTCCGTTTTCAATTTTTCAGCTATTTTCCGATCATACTTGGATGATCGACTCCGTTCATTTTGCAGAGTTTAACGAGAACCACAATCACATCAAAAATCATGTTCAACGGACTTTAATAGATATATGATCGACACACGCGAAAATTGTGAAAAAAACAAAACTGGGTTCCGATTCAGTGTGGTTTTGGATTCAGTTTTGGTTTTCTTCAATTTTCATATTTGCCGATAATGTATCTACAAAAATCCAATGAACACGATTTTTGTTATGTTTAAGGTTCTCGCCAAACTCTACAAAATGAACAGAGTCAATCATTCAAATGTGATTGAAAAATAACCAAAAAATTAGAAATAGATCGGAGGGAATACTAAGGTCCCGTTTGATAACCATACTAGGTCTTGGAATTGGACTACCAATTCCATGGGTTTCATAATAACATGTTTGGTAACCAAAGAGGGGTGTGGATGAACAATCTCATGGGTTTGAGAGCTTGGCATTAGGGGTATTAGTAGAGGCCTCCAGCACTTGGTATTAGGGGTGGTAGTAGAGGCCTCTACCAAAAATGAAAATGTATACTTCAATTTCATCATTTAATTCCATCTCAAACAAACATACTCATTACCAATTCCATCTCTTTATTAATCCCTTCTCATTACCAATCCCAATTTTAATCACATTTCTTTACAAATCTCAGTCATCTATTCCTGTTATCAAACGGGGCCTAAGGAGGTTGATCACCTACCTCCATCGGCTGATGAATAATAGTAGGGGTGAACAAAAAACCGATCGAACCGAGCCGACTTCAAGAACCGAATCGAACCGGTACATTTTTTCGGTTTTTTTCATTTTTCGGTTCGGTTCTTGAACTCGGTTCGGTTTTGAAACCGGTTCCGTTCTCGGTTTTTGAAAATTTTCCGTAACCGAACCGAATCCGTTTTAATATATATATATATATATATATATATATATATATATTAAATATTTTTAATGTATTTTAATATATATATATATTAAATATTTTTTAAATATTTTAAAAATATATTAAATATTTTTTAATATATATATATTGAATATTTTTTAAACATATTAAATATTTTTAAAATTTCATAATATATATTTATATTAAATAATTTTTAAATATTTTCAAAATTTTCGGCAAACCGAACCGAACCGAACCGACCATCAAAACTCGGTTTCGGTTCCTTTTAGTCCCTAAACCGATTTCATCCGGTTTCGTCAAAACCCCCCTGAACCGAACCGAACCGGTAACACCACTAAATAATAGTAGGAGTATTAATTTTTGTACCGATAGTACCCCCTCTCTGGTCTCTCTCTCTCTCGACTCTCGATATATAAAACGTACTGTAGTATTCCACAAATCATCACTGAAGTCGGCGGAGAAACTTGGGGGTTGGGACAAGAGCTTTCCTTCTCTCTCTCTCTCTCTCTCTCTCGATTCCGCCACTCTGCAGCTGCACCAAAAACACAGACAACCGAACCCTAACCCTAGACCATGGCGTACCAACCAAAACACAACAACGACGACCACAACCGTCGACTATACAACCCATACCAAGACCTCCAAGTCCCTATCCAAACCCTCTACCAACTTCCAACCTCGCCTGAATACCTCTTCAGCGAAGACTCCCTAAAGAAACGCCGCTCCTGGAGCGAAAACCTAGTGTATTACACCGGCGCCTGCTACCTGGCCGGATCCCTAGCCGGAGCCGCCAAGGGCCTCGTCGACGGTGTCAGGGCGTCGGAGCCCGGCGACACGATGAAGTTACGCGTGAATAGGATCCTCAACGGGTCGGGTCACGCGGGGCGGAAGTTTGGGAACCGGGCCGGGGTGATCGGGTTGTTGTATTCAGGGATGGAGAGCGGTGTGGAGAAGATTAGGGATACGGATGATATCGTGAATAGCGTGGTGGCGGGTCTGGGTACGGGGGCGGTTTTCAGGGCAGCAGCGGGGGTGAGGTCGGCAGCGGTTGCGGGAGCTGTTGGTGGAGTGGTGGTTGGGCTTGCCGTGGCAGCGAAGCAGGTGGTTAAGAGATACGTTCCAAATCTTCCGATTTGAGGGTGCGTGTAAAGCAACAACATGCACGACATTTTGCACAGCATGTTGATGTGGCATTGCGAAATTTGTAGTTGAAAAGTAGCGAAAGTATCCTGTTGCCAATGAAGCAGTGCCACGAAAACATGTTATTTGTGAATGTTGTTCATATTGTTGTGTTCTTAGACTTTTTCTAGATTTGTTTTTTCGAAATTTTTATATGTCGAAGTTTGTTTGTGATTACGTTTGACCAATATAATGAGAGCGTCGAGGATTCTTGCTCCAGTGCATCTGATTATATTGTTGTCACTTAGAGTGCTTTAGCTAAGATGTGGTCATGAGTAATTTTGATGCGTTTTGACGTGGAAATTGGGTTACATTGTGTTTAGTTTGATTCGTATGCATCTTCAAGTGACAACAATATTTTCTTGTTGGAATGAAGGCATTTATTGTGCCATCTTATCTGCCTATATTGTTCTTGAATTTCGAGTAGCTCATTGTGTAAACGAATCTGAAATTTCTTACAAGTCTCAAGACTTATTGTTATTCGTTTCCTGGTTGATACTAGCCGTGTGAATGTGATCTATATCTCTGAGCAGGTGTTTTCTTTTGTGAAGTTGGTTCAGAAATAGTGATACAGCGAAAGGTAGTTGTTTGAATACTGCAAAAGGGCCTCCGCCGCAAAGTAGAAATTTTGGGAGCCGATTCCGTTGTTATTTTGGGGCGTGAGTAAACGTACCAGATCAATTAGTGCATGAAGTTCCGTTTTGATCAGGGTTTGGTTTGTCTTTGCATAATGAAATAAGCATTTTAAGGCTATCATGAAAGTTGATAACCTTGATATACCTCATTGTTAGTTGCGATAAATGATACATGTAATTGGTATTTGTTTGTTGATTCTTGAATGCAAAAACACATTTAGCATGAAGGCCCTATGCTATACACTCTGTATTCATGAACCATACGTTGTGTGTGATCTTATCTCTTAAAATCTTCACTTGTATTATCTTGTTTTGGAAGTGGAAGGAATGTTCTTGGCAGTATCTAATGTATTTTCTCACGTATAATGATGATTGAGAGATATTAGTCATTTGTTACTTTAGTTGTTTGATCTTAACTAAATAATGAGATACTGGAGGAAATTAAATCATCACCGCCTCGGCGCCTCTTGAGGCCTATGTGATTATTTCCATAGGGGAGACATTGCCTTGTTTCTATATCCGATAGGATGTGGCATGTCTTGTTGATAGTTAGCATAACCACCCCTCACCTAGTGGTTGGGTTCCTTTCAACCTTCTTAGCGCCCGTTGGGGGCTAGAGGATCCTATGTCTATCCCAATGACCCTATTCTCTTTGTTCGTTCTCATTCTCGCCATTTGCCTAAACCATCGCCGAAGATTATAGTGAGGGTTATTTCTGTTGGAACACTTCTTATCACTATAAGGTAGGCACTTTGTTTGAGATGTTCGGGCAGGGAAATGAAAGACCTTGGATCACAAGAATTGAGCTAATCCTCTCGGTTTTACACGGTTGTCTCTCTGTCTTGACTCCTTCTCGATGGCAAGGGAAGAAGAATGTTTTCTTTCTGCTAGAAAAGACTATGGCATGAAGGATACTGATATATGAAGACTATTTTGCATTATCACAATTGATGTTTCGCATTATCACAATCAAGGTTTTCAAATCGGGATACGTATCGTGTATCGGTTTTTTGATTTTTCGTATCGTATCGGAATACGTATCGTGTATCGTAAGATACGGTAACAAAAGTTAATTTACACTAATTAATCATAAATACATTGCAATAAACTACAAATTGATAGCACATATAAAAAAAAAAGCATATAGGATGCAAAATCACACGTCTTAGGCCATTTAAAGTATTCCAAAAGATTAAAGTGTACCAAAAGATCAAGTATTGGAGACTTACTTTCTCTATCCACCTTAATTGCATGATTTATAACCATTTACTGCTAAAAAAAATTGCACAAAAGCATGTAAGACTGTAAAAGACAGCTGTAGGATAATAAAATACTGCTTTGTTTTTTTCTTTCTTGTATTCAATGCCTGGGAATGAGAAAGATCTACTTGCTTTATCTTATTTTAATGAAGTAGTGGTCAGTGATATCAAAAAAGAGCTTTAAAAACTGAGAAAAATGGGTCGGTGGTAGTTAAATATGAATATTAATGGAGTCCAAGTGTCAAACATAAAACCCCAGTGGGCTTATCCTATTTAATAGTGTACTGCATATATACACACATATATATACTATACTGTCTATACAATAGACTTAGAAAGTGGAACAAAAACAGAGCACTATACCTCTCAAAGAGGACCAGATTTACGAAAAGAGCAGAGCTTCAGAGATTGGAGAATGAATATTGAGAGCAGTCGGCAGGAGAAGGACCAAAACCATACCTCTCAATCAACGAAAATAGCACAGCTTTCAGAGATCGGAGTAGCAGTCGGAGAGTGGAGTCGACTGGTTTGGGAGTCGCCCATGGTGTATTTCGGTGGGTAAAAGAGTTTGGGTATGGCCCGTTTGGGATTAAAGCTGAATCGGGGTATAAAAAGGTATGTTTTAACTGCGTTCGAAAATCATACGATACCACATCGTATCCCGATACGTATCGAATCGCACGATACGCCTACTGTATCCTACGATTTCTGTGCAAAGACGATACGACTGTCGATACGTATAGGTTTACCTACGATACGATACGTATCGTGCGATACGTATCGCGTAGCATACGGTTTTAACAACACTGATCACAATTGATGTTTCGAGTATCATGCTCGTGTGTTTCAGCTTCATCTCGATATTAATAAATCTTTTGTTGGTTTTGACTGTAGCATCCTTTGATTGACAATTAAGTTGAAGCTGTCGGGGTTTTAATTGTTTATTTGTTTATATTTAGCAAAATGTGGGTTCATGTACTTCAAGGTTCTTTGCAACCGGCCAACGTGCTAATGAAACTTATATAGGGTGGTTTTGCTTGCTAGGCTAGGCTTGATGCAGCAACAGATGACCTTATTATGTGCATTTTATTGAACCAGGAATGATTATTATTCTTGATTCCCATGGGAGAAAAATGTTACACAGAAACCCTGCAATTATTCTTCTTCTGGAAGGGAGACTATGAACATGGATTGGACTACTTTGGATGTTTCATTTAGCGGACATGGCTTGCAAGTGAGGATCTTCAAAACCGAAATTTGTTGGAATTACAGTCTGAAATGACTCTAATAAGCCACACTAAAGACTCAATTACGTTGGATGCCTCCAGGGTTTGCCATCTTACGCCTTTACTAATCCAGGATCTCTTAACGATAATCCTACTACAGTAATATCATGATTTCTGCAAATCAAAGTCAAGGGCTTTTTTCAGGTTACTTGTTGAGAATAGCTTTTTAGAATTGAAAATTTTCTTCAGTAGAATTAAGAAGCAAGAAGCCGCTCCCGGTAATTGAGGCACTCCATATTTCATCACTGCGAAATTCAACTCCTTTACCCTATCACCCTCCCTACCAATTGTAAGAAACACGAACAATGGCATGTAAATTTGATCCAGAGATTAATTGGGAACAAATAGCACTCTGAAATTGTATTTTTTCAAAAAGAAAAAGACTCTGAAGTTGTCTTTTTTCAAAAAGAAAAAAAAAAACAGCACAGTGAAAATTCAAGTGAACTATTGCAGGGAAACTACAAGCATGCCCATCATCAACCTCTTTCACAAACAATGGAAAAAGTCAAACAATATTTACTTCTTTTAGATGCTCTAGAATGAACCAGTGAAACAAGTTCCACCGATGATGGGGCTTTTACGCTCTCTGTGAGGAAAATTAAGTGAAAGTAACAACTCCTCAAGCACAAGATAACTATTGGCATCGGACAATTGAAAGAGACTCAGTTCCACATGCCATATATATGGAAAACAATCTAGGGCCCAAGTAAATACTACTACTACAATCATTCAGATTCGTTGGTAACACTAGTTCCAGGGTCAATAGCCACGTATATAACATGTAAAACATAATGGACTGAACATTTACACACAAGAGAGAACAAAATGATGACGAGTTGAGGACCACGACGCAGAATCGAAGACGTTCTTTCCACAAGCCATGATCCAAAGAAAATAAAGTTTCAAATATTCCCAAAACTACGTATTCTAGCTACAGCTTGGGACACCGAGTACCAAAACAACAGAGGGCAAATAATGTGTTATAGCAGCAGAGATCTGATATCAGGAGGCAAAACAAGTTTGAAAAGGCAACCTTCTAGCAGTTCCAAAACACATGACAAGCCCAACAAGAGTAAAATGCCCATGAAACTTGGGTAAAGAAAGTTTATAGAATAAGAGATCATAAAATTTATCTTCCACAAGAAAGCATGACACCGAACCTAATCATGGATTGCCAACTAATTATGACAAGACAATTGTTGCAACCTCGAGAATAAGATAATCAGCATAGTTTACCAAAACTGCATCAGATAGGCATGGCATAATTGTATACGAGAGCTCAGACTACAAAAGCACAAGCCCAAGTTCTGATGGTCTCATGATGTGATTTATTCGATAGTTGTAGAGGTAATAGTGGAGTTTCCCATCACCTGGTCCAAACTTCAGTTCCTTCAAGAAAGACTCATTTTGCATAACATCCAATGCATTGAAGACATCGTAATCCTTCTGTTTAGCCACGATGAGAGCATCATTCATGAGCTGAAGCAATGGAGTAGTTGTAGACACGTTGTAGTAAGAATAAGCAGCCTTCAGAGTTGAGTAATTCTGGTTTCCAAGGATGGAAGACGGAAGTGTGTAAAAACTGCAGAAATCAGTGATCTCATGAGTCTCAGGGCTTTCAACTAGATAACTATCCACCACATCCACCTTTGGAAGTAGCCAGTGCTCTACATCATCTTCATCAAAATCTGGTGCAACAAGAAACTGACTCAAGTATTTCCTCAGCAATCTTGTAACTGCGGGAACATCATGGGGCTCCATCTTCCTAAACCCGGGGGTAGCAGTGGAATCTGGTAACTTGTACAGCTTTATAGTACGACTCATCGTCATTCTTGCACCAAGCCTAGAAAACCCAACATCAATAAGCTTCTTTGGATTTAAAGACCTATGCCAATATTGGCAAGTTGATATGGGTGTAGGAAGAACCACACCAGCAGTATAAGCTGCTTGCCAAATATTCTCCAAATGAACCCTCCTAGTCACCTCTTTAATCATGACAGGCGCAAGCCGCTTCGACCTAAGCTTCTTATGAACACAGAGGAAATTGATCTCCGCCATGTTAACAACGGAATCACGGGCCCGGACTCTTGCAGGAACCCCAGTAATGAAAGCAACCAACTTCTTTGAGCTTTTCGCACGAACTCCTATGTGCCAGCTCTTGAAATAACCAGGAGGACGAAGGGCCCACCTCAGGAATTCCTTCGAATAGTTAAACCTGAACATGTTTTCATCATCCTCAACATAGTTGTTGCTCAGGAGGTTATAAACCTCGCTGCACATCTCATCAGAGTCCATGTTACAAGTTATCCATTCATAAAGATTTGGAAGATTATAAGGTTCTTGCTTGACTTCAGACAAGGGTGTTGGGGGTTCTATTGGTCCTTCGGGCAAACTTGAGTCTCCTAGATCTTTGAACTGCCCAACAGGCTGGGTTTCCCAAAATTTGTGCCTTTTTGCAAGTGAGAGTGACTCTTGAACCTTTCGTGCTAGTGCGTCAACTGAAACATCACTCTCAGAAGGTAAATTCCCATCTGGATTCTGGGTTTGGCTTCCAGACGGTGAAATAGGATTGTTATCTTCCATTTCCAAATACCAACTATTTCAATGCAAAATGTCTGCAAAATAACAATGCTAAAGATCAAGTCGAATTAAAAAAGTAGACCAAGAACAAAGTTGGAGCATTACCAACCCTAAGCCATTTCCATTGCCAAAGCCATAGTTTGGCACAGCCTCTTAAAATACTAGTATCTCCAACCCTAAGCAAAATTCAAGCCCAATTTTTATGTCTCTCTGTCTCCTGATGGTACCACAAAAAAAAAAAAAATGGCTCAAGAGGCACAACTTCACAACAGACTATCTCCAACCATAAGCCAAATTAAAGCCCAACTCTTCGGTCTCTCCGTCTCCTGTTGGTTCCATAAAAATGGCTCAAGCCAAAATTTCCTCTCGCAATCTCTCTTTCACATCATTGCCAAATAAGGGCATTTTGACGCTCTAAGAGCAAGTCCGCCGGTTAGTGTCCAACTGACTTTGCCAAGGCTATTTTTGGCTTACTATACTGTCAAAAAGCAATTTGCCATTTTTTTATTTGACCGTGGCAACAAAGATGGATTTGCCTTTATTTGGATTTGCCTTAATTTTTACTGTAAAATTATCGATGGTTCCTCTATTCATATTCTCTACATCGATTATCCTGAGCTACGCAGACATTGCCTTGGATTAACTAGGACAGAAATAAAGCATTGGGTTAAAAGTATCTTCTTTCCCACTAGCTCAGCCATGGATTTTCCCAAAAAATTATATGCTTAAGTTATGGCTTAAGCATCCAAGAATCATTGTAGATGCTCTTGTGCCATGTTTCTTTTTTCTATCCTCCAAACAAATCGGCACCAATCGATCCCATCAAATTTCATCTCCTACTGAGGAAAGCAGGAAAATAAGAAGATATCGAAACACAAGGCATGCTCAAACTTGCATATGATACGCACATGTTGGATCCAAGCTCAGATTATCAATTCAACTGAGCCTACTAAATCGTTTGGAGATAAGTACCATTCCAGTACCAAATCAATTACCTTTCGATCGATATTCCTAGACCAAATCAAATGGTTAAACAGATTCAAAAATTATATTCTTTTATCTGTTAATTTTCTTCGTTTTCTCGGCTAGTAAAAGGGGAATAGAAGAACATATTACAAGCGTATAAGTCTAATAATGAAAGAATATTGCGGGCGCGTAATTCGGATAAAACTTAGAAATTGAAACTTGAAAGGAATAGACTTACATGCGATTCTGTATAGCTCGGCAATGGAGATCTAGGGTTTCAGAGAGGAGACAGGTGCGGGAGGACAGAGAGAAAGAGAGTGTGTGTTTGTGTGTGTGTGAGAGAGAGAGAGAGAGAGAGAGAGAGTGAGAGAAGGGCATCGGGAAATAATAAAGGAAAGTAAAGTGAAAAGACCAATGGAGGCGCTACCCATCGATAGTTATGAACGAAATGCATGGGCACGTTCGACATTTTGATTTCAAAGCCAATTTCTTAATAATTTCAGATGTTATATTGTTAATCTGCATTATGCGGTGAGAATTGATTTTGACAATTTCCTTTTATAATAATAATGTCACGAAAAATGGGTGCTCGGATCAAGCATCCTACACAAAAACGAGTGGCAAAATCACTCTCCTATGCTATACCGAATCTTAGGGTTGTAAACGAGCAGAGCTCGAAATGCGTGGGCACGTTTGGCTCGGCTCTTTTACTAATTTGCATTATGCTATACCGATTAGGGTTATAAATGAGCAGGGCTCGAAATGCATGGGCACGTTCGGCTCGGCTGGACGAGTTGAGTAAGCTCGATTCGTTCGACAAAAGTTTGGGCTCATTAAGGAAGGTTCGGTTGGATTAAAGAGACTCGTTTATTAATTGACTAAGTCCGACTCGTTAAGGCTTGATCTTGAATTTTGGCTCGCTTACTCTAAGCTCGAGTTTGAGTTCGACAAAACTTAACTTGTTTATAGTCCTGATACCGATAGAGTGGTGTACGTTACTGTGTGGGAACTACCAGGGGTAGGGTACCAATAGTAGGGTTTTTTTTTTTTTGGTTAATCTCGCACGGTAGAATGGTGGTGTACGTTGCCTTTGTTTTGTCAAAGGATGGCACCTTATAAAAATTGTCTAAAATGGAAGTTGATGAATAAAGTATGTCTGAAATTACTGACTATTCCACTTTAACGTCAAAATTTGGATTTCCCAAGTTGTAGCCAGTCCAATCAAAAATACTAAGAGACTTTGCAGGAATCTTTACAGAGACAATCGCGTTTAGCTCCATTCCGGATCCCAAAAAAATTTAGAAAAATATTCATAAATTTTTGAATATTATTTTATTGGGCCCTGTAAAAAATCAGCTCATGCGGATATCTGTAAGTATTACTTTTGAATTCGTAAGGGCGAACTGCTCAGTTTGCCCCTACGAATCCAAAAGTAATACTTACCGATATCCGCAGGAGCTGATCTTTTACAGGGCCCTATAAAATAATATTCAAAAATTTATGGATATTTTTCTAGATTTTTTTGGAACCCAAAATAGAATCAAACGCGATCTGCAAGAATCCCTGCAAAGTGTCACTGTTGGTACCAGGACAGCCCAATACTATTTCAGAAGCGTGCACCTGTTTGCAATTGTTTCCGTAGGATTTTTTTGTTTTTGTTAAAAGAGCCCTGCTATTAGTACCTGCAGACAGCTTCGTTTTGGGCCCCTTGTTAGGTTTCAAATTGGAAAAATGACGTCTATGACGTATTTTGATAATTAATATCCGTTAAGAATATGATGAGAACATTTGTTAATTAATGCTGAAAATGTACTTAACGGGTAGTAATAATCAAAACACATCATTGGCCGTCATTTTCCCTTTCAAATTTGAATTCTGGAATAAAGTTTGGATGTTTCGTAAACGTTCTTATAAATATCGGATTTAGCTGAATTTTTTCATAGACTTTAAAACGAAATATTTTATACAAAATGAGCGGTTCCGATCATATTTTTGGGACCCAAAATAGATCTGTTACGGCTGGTACAGATTTTTCAAGTGGCTTAGAGTTAGGGACACCTTCTCCCATGTGGGTCTATCGTTGATTTATCATTTCCTTCAATGTTTCTCAATCTAAAGTGATTGGTTATGTGGTTCTCTGTTTCAAAATCCTTTTGCTTATGATTTTTCATAGAACATATTTTCATTTTTTTTTTTTTTGAAGACTCAACATATTTTCATTGAGTTCGTTCATTTCTTTGTTCGAAAGAACGAACTTATATTTCCTTCGAACTTATATTTATGAATGGGTCAATCGATCGTTATGGTTGACTTTGTAGAAGCCAATTTCATTCGCAACATTGGACTTTAATGGTATCATTTAATTGACTAGTGGTTGCCCGTGTCTACGGCACTATCCACCCCGATTAGAAATTGAAATTTTCCTTTGAATCTTGATAGTGGGGTGTTTATGTAATATATTTGTAAGAACGTGAGTGCTTTCTTAAGAGAGTTGATGAGCACACATTAACCATTGGATCAAATAAATCCCAACCCTTCTAACAACTTGTGTTTGTATAGGGTCCATACCCTTGTGTTTTATAACAGAGATGTTTGACAAAACTCTTATAGCAACTCCAGACCCGTGGCAGGCTCTGTAAAGCCTGTAGGGAACCAATCGCCTATAGATTTCTACCATTACAACTGAGGGCTAGTGGCTCACAGTCAGGCCACCTCCCGGGTGAATGTGTTTCGTACTTGGGGCAAATCTTTTTTGGCAAAATCCAAGTCTAACATTGCTTTGTTTCCGCCAAAAAAATTGGCAAAGCCACCTTTGGTACCAAATCTCCCACATAAGCCAACTGATCTGCACCCAAAAAACGAGATGAATTTAAATCTAATGATTTGAATTTGGGATTGTGTCAAAACAGATCAAGACGATGTAATAACAATGTTATAATTTACTACTCTTTTGACGACGTTGCAAGTTAAAATGACTTTGACAAAATTATTTTGGCATCAACTAGTAAACTTGCTCTTACTTTTTTTTAAAGGGGTCAAATCTTCTCGTTTTGGACCACTGTTTTAAATGAACCACAAAGAAAGAAAGAAATGGAAACGAGATTCCGTCGTGGTCATATTAAGCCAGCAATTTACAGGCTAATAAATCAAAGTAGGATACAGAATTACAGTCATATAGTAGGCGGAGGATAATATGCTGATAATTTTAAACAAATTCGGATATCAATGCACATCTCACGGATATTAATACACTTTCACAAATATTCATACATCTTTTTCGGATATCAATGCACGTTTTACCTATTATCCTACACCTTTTGGGTGAAGGTTAGAATAATCCATTGGGAAAAAAAAAAAACGATTAACAATTTCAGCCTTCGAAGACACTCGACAGACTATTACCACTCAGCACTCACACAAAGAACACTATTATCCAACTTGTAATCAAGTTCAGCAAAAAGAAGACTAAAATAAACCCTCAGTGTTGCCTTTCTTCATGCTGATTACAGTTTCCAGACTACGTCTAGTTTCTGTCCTTCCGAAGAAAGATACAGAGGAAAGAGCGCCCAACAGAGCAAACAAGAGGAACAAAAAACTACGTAAAAAACAAGTAAGAACACATTATCTCTTCCATACACTACAAGGAATAGAAAGACTCGGCCGATATAGAAAGACTCGGCTGATAAAGAAGCTCAGCTCAAATGTCTAATTGAATTGTCTGATGTTAAGGTGTCTTCAGCTCATTCAAGATCGACTCGCCTGATAAATTGTTAGATGTTAAGGTGTCTTTGGCTGACTCGCCTGATAAATTGGTAGATGTTAAAGGTGTCTTTGGCTCATTCAAGATCAACTCTCCTGATACAGACGATAAAGATATTGGTACCGATGGATTTGTAGGGAAATTGTACCGATCGGCCCGCCGGGCCGTCTCCGGCCACCGGACGGCCGATCCGAGCCGTCCAATAATTCTAAAAAAAAAAAAAACCGAGGGCCCCACGCGGGATCCAACGGCATCCGATGTGTGTAGGATGCTTGATCTAAACACCATTTTTTACTGTAAATTTCAGGTCGGCAGCTTTTCCTAAAATACACAATACATTCCACTCAATTGCATGACAAAGCAAAAACATTTCAACATTTACACAATGGAGAAAGAGGAGCGTCCGCAAATCAGCAGCTAATAATGGGTCCTCTCGTCGCCATTAAAATGCAGGCCTTCAATACCCTTAAGAGCTGACTCCAAGTTCTTTATGTTAGAGGAGATTCTACTAGAAGCATTGTGCTTGGGATCAGATGATAGAACTGAGCTTCTTTGTGCTGCACTAGAGATTTTCTGAAGCACTTCTGGGCTCACATCTGTGGTGCGGACGCGGGAGGGGTCAGAATCACTTCCAGCGATGACTGGGTCACGAATACTGGAAACAGCCGGTCGCCTTGAAGATCCACTCGACCGCAAAAAGTTAGAACTAGCTAACTGCACAAGCCCAACAACTATTTCAAAAATCCAGGACAATTGCATTAGTATGGTATAAACACTGGAGAGGTCTGAACCAGTTCTACTTCAAACCGTGTCCAGTTAAAGCAGTTCACTTGGGCAGATCACCAGAAAAGAAACTCATGTGCATGGTGGTAATTTGTCATAATGGATTGTTGGCATCCTGGTCCATGAGTGAAACTCCACCTGTTGAGCTATAAATACAATTTCGAAAGTGTAGAACCCCATTGCACATACCCTGGGCAATGGGGGTTACCTAGAGTCCTATGTAATCACCCAATGGAAAGACCATAAATGAGGCTGCAGAGAAGGGGCAGCCATTTGTTTGTAAAATAACCTGGCATCATCACGGTGAGCGCGCACACAGAGAGAGAGAGAGAGAGAGAGAGAGAGAGAGAATTCAGTATCCCTGTTCCAACAGAGTGGAGGAGAAAAAGTGGACGAGGCATCTAGTCAGCACAAAAAGGAATGTGGAACACGGGACACAACCAGAAATAATGCAAACTACTCAGTAGATGAACATAGGGCTGTTAGAGTTTATCCCGCACTGATTATTTAAAAACTCCAAAACTAGTATACGAATCTGGCAGCCTCCTCCCTCATTGCCTATTGTTTTTGAGTAAGATACTTTAACTCGTATTAGAGCTAAGGCTTTCAGAGGTTTTTGGAAAAGTAGAATCCCTTGATTACCTCTTCAAGTTTTAAATCTGGTCCGCATACGAGGGGGAGTCTAGACTCTAGAGCATGTCCCACGTTGATTATTTATTAATTCCAAAACTATTTTATGGGCCTGACCATGTTTTACTGTTTCAAGGTCCAAATCAAACATTCTTTCTAAATAGTTACTCAGAACACCCATAACAACTCATTTTGTATAAAGCCATACATAGCTTATTTATTTTGGCAGTTCGGGGGCTTGAACAGGTTAATTTGTTAACAAGTCAAACCATAAGCACGCCCCAGAACAGGTAATTTCGGTGATATTGGCTTCAGAAAAATTAAAATAACAAAGAATTTGGAACTAACCATAGGGTCTTTGGTTGTCTGTGAATCATTTGCAACTGGACCTTTTTGTTTATACAAGCCTCCAACATCTGCAGGTAGTCCAGTGTTCCTACCACGAGAGGGAAGTGCTGAAGTCCAACCACTTACCCTACCATCCTCGCCACCTACAACACATTTGTAATACAACCATATTAACTGCTGACATGAACAAAGCATGTCACTGGAATAAGATCAGGTAATCACTACAAAGAGCTCCAAATAACTTTAGCTGATCTGTCAAAAGATCAATGGTACGAACATAAACAGTATTTAGTACGGTAAATGTTACACTTAAAGAGTTGGTCAAAGACTGAGAAAGGTAATATCTCCAAACAAAAGAGTTTTCCCATGCAATTGGACTTGGCGTAAGAATAACTTAAAAGTGGGTCAGGAAGTGGAGAACTACCTGATTGTCTATCAATGTTGGCAACTGCGTGAGGCATCCCAGAGCTGGTCCCAGCAGCCTGTGCAAAATTATAGGTTAACATATAAAGCCAAATACAACAGTTGGAAATTTTAAGCTCATGACGACAACATCCAACAAAGGAAGGAATGCAAGCCTTACAAAACAATTGCTCTCAAGAAGGCAAACACAACTGAATATAAAAGAAAATCAGGGGAGGGGGGGGAATTGTACTATGCAGCTTACAAGAGCACGAGAAGGAGGATTGGCAAGCTGTGATTGCTGATATTTCAAAATAGTCCAGTCAAACACATAATCAAACTGGAAGCCTGAAGCAAGAAGAAAAACACACTTAAGACTGTATGCACACTTAAAGCTTTCAAACCAAGAACTAAATGACTACATAACAAACAACAAAATTCACACCTTCACGAATGAAAAGATCACGAAAGATTCTCTTCAGATAAGCATAGTCTGGTTTATCGTCAAACCTCAGTGAACGACAATAGTGAAAGTATGAGGCGAATTCTGTAGGATAACCCCGACACAAGACCTAAGAAAATATCAGAGGGCTTTCCATTAATTTCAAAGACGTCGACTTATATAATCAGCATAAGGAAAATCAAGAAAACATTGATTACCTCAATGGAGGTAGAAACTTTCTTTTCACTGATTCTCTCATACTTCTGTTTCTTTGTGCCTGCTTTCAGTCCCTGCCAAGGGAGACTAACAAAAATATGTTTTGATTAGTATGATATAATTCAGAGAAAAAGAACAATACAAAGATGGGCAGGAATCTTTACCTTCCCCTTAAGAAATACATAAGGACATATCCAAGTGATTCTAAATCGTCCCTCCTGCTTTGTTCTGCACAGTAAAGCAACATGGAGAGGGGAAACACCAGCCTCTAGATCAATGCTACATAAAAGGTTTTTTATTTTTCCTTTTTTGCACAGAAAATCAACTCAAAATCAAATAGCCACAAGCATACCAATGCCAAGGTGAGTGTTCATGCTCGCATATCTTGCAGTACCCGTCAAATTCTTATTTTCTCTGCATTTCATATGATGACATCATATTTAAAGACAAGAGAGAGCAGAAAATAAATTGTAGCTAAATTAAATCCAACAAGGGTTGGCATATAAGAAGCCCAGGCGGGTTGAACAAGAAAGTCAGGAATTTAAGATAACTAATCTAAACATTCCAGAGAGGCTCTGACACAAAGGGTCAAAGTGACATCAAAACCTTCCCACAGGAAAGACACAAAATTTCATCCACGAAACAGTCTAAAAAAGCTTACCTATAAGGTATGTGTTGATGAGTTGTGGAGTCTCTGAATTTCTTAGCCAGACCAAAATCAATTACATAAACCTACATAGATTAAATCACAATCAACTCAACTAAACATAGATAATGGTACCAAATAAATGACATGGGAAATATACTACAAACCAAAGACCTGATTTGCACGCCGCCCTAAACCCATAAGGAAATTGTCTGGCTTAATATCTCGATGCAGGAATGACTTGCAATGAAAAAACTCAACCCGATTGATCTGGAAAAGAAATATAGTTCCAGCAATTAAATCAAGTGTGTTTTTTATCGCTATAAATCATTATACAACAAAGACAAATCTTACCATCTGATCTGCAAGCATGAGAACAGTCTTTAAGGACAGCTTCCTACTGCAAAAGTTAAATAAGTCTTCAAGACTAGGCCCCAGTAAATCCATCACAAGGACATTATAGTCTCCTTCAACCCCGAACCATCTCACATTTGGAATCCCAGCTGCCAAAATAGGGTGAAAAATTACCAACTGATGAGGATCTATATGACAAACTGTACTCTTTCTTTGAGTGGGTGTGTGGAGGTGGATCTGGAGAATAGGAAAGTTCATTACTTCCTCCCTGTAGTATTTTATACAACTTTGACTCGTACAACAACTGAGGATGCTTTGTCTTGACGTTTTCCTGAGAAAATAAGCACAAAAACCCATCAACTAGAGGCATCAATCATGATCAGAAAAACTGCAAAGATAATAACACATTTTGAAAGGCAAGGGCTCCAATTTTTCAACATTATCACCTTGCCCCCGCCGTGCCAAGGGTGAGTTTTAACATTATACCTATTGAGATCTCCGTTATCAAAATTAGGAAGGAAAAACTTCTTTCATCAGGTAGAACCTCAGATAAACCATGAGTTCACACAATTGACTAAACGGAATTTCCATTTTAGTCCAAAAATACCCACTATTCAAGACAGCTCATTTCCTTATCTAAATGGACTAGATGGTATTTTTGGAAATTTTTAGTGAAAACAAGTGGTATTTTGGCATTAGCCTAAAGGCAAAAGATATAGCGTGAGCTCAAGCCAGCTTTTGAAGGCAATGGTTTTAGCAGCCATAAAAGGCAATTTCTATCCACAAAAAGGACCAACAATGCAAAAAATTCTATCTTTTCGAGAGGTTCAACTGAAGGAATGGATGTGTGAGGCATCTGACCAATTGATACCTTTGTTTCTCAATGTCGTTCCTAAGTGCCAATCATGGATTCCTTCGAAAATAAACAAAATTGACAAGTGCTGTGAAAAAAGAGCCCCTTAAGTGAAGTAGTCAACATAAATCTTTTCTAAGAACAGAAGAATGTGCATGTACCATAAGCCAAAGCACAAAAGTGAACCTCTTAAGAGAATACTTAATTGCTCTAGATGATGAGCAAAAGCACAAATAGAATTCACCTTAGCTTGGTAAGTCAGAACTTAGGTCTAAATTTTCAACAGACATTCCAATTTGCCTAATAATACTCTCAAAACTCATTATCGAGTGATTATTCGGTCCTGCTAACCTCCGCGCCTTAAGCAGAGGATAATATGCCAATAATTCCAAACAAGTTCGGCTATCAATACATATCTCACGGATATCAATACACTATCTTTTACCTTGGCATTTTCAGTGATTACTTTATGTTTGTGCGGGAATAGACAAGACAAAAATGCCATAAGCACATAATTCCAGCTACCAAAACGGAAATTTACAACAAACACAGTCGATGGCAAATGGCAATAGAGAAAATCACTAAACATGTGCAGAAAAGAGAAACGTATCAGTTCAAGAGTGAATTAGGATCACTCACGAGCTTAATAGCAACTTCTTCATTCGTCTGGATATTAGTACCTACAAAAGTGTAGCAAAGACACAATTTTGAAACACAATTACCACAAATAAACAACCTTTTCACCAAAAAAACCAGCTGTAAAAATATGTACAAACCGAGATAGATCTCTCCAAACGAGCCGCTACCGATCTTCCGGCCGAGCCGGAACTTATTACCGACGCGAGGCTCCATCATAAAAAAGGAGTCGAAATCTAAATCAACGTAAAAGACGAATCCTATCTACCAATTCAAACCCTAACAAAAAACTTTATGTAACGAATAAATAAAAAAATTAGAATCAGGCAAGAAAGTTATTCCACGGCCCAACGCCTTGATCGACGGGGGCAATCCAACGGTCAGAGATCGACGGCGATTAAAAAAAGCGAATAAGAGAGATTTGGTGGATCAGATGAAGAATTTTGCAGGAATCCATGGGGGATTAGCGAGAGAAAGGGGAGGAGAGAGAGAGAGAGAAGGGAGGAGAGACGACGGAGAAAGAGGAGGCATCCTGGTATCGAGACACTCTCCGAAGAGACTTTGATCCAATCGAAGCAACACACCTTTAATTTCGGATTAATTGCATTTTGGGAAAAGTACGGATTATGTCCCCCCAAGATTTTTTCGTTTGGCACATGACCCTCTGACTTTTTTTTTTTAATTATTGGGCACATCGCTCGCTTGTGATTTTGGAATAAAGTGCATTTCTTAACTCTATTAGCGACAAAAATAAAAAGACCACGAAACCCTTTCTCTCTTAAATAAAGAGCCATTAAAGTATCTCCAACCTTGACTCATTTTAAGATTTAAACTCAGAATTTGGGCAAAACCCTCCAAAACTCCTCTCCAATTCTGACCAAAAATGGGTTTTTACCTAAAATTGGATAAAAATTTGGGTCAAGCAGGAGATACTCTTACTCTCCCAACACGTTGAGAGGGCTGTGGTTACTTGGGGCAAAGCGAATCCGAGTGAAACGCAGAGAAGCCAAATCCAACTCAAGTGATTGCAGAAGCATATCGTAAGCAAAATGGAGTTGCACTAACCCATAAGATTGAACAGAATGCCAAAGGATTTGAGTTTATTATGATTACTAGTTATATCCTTTTTCTGGTGTTTATCTCTAGCTTTTAATTGTAAACAAAAACAGGACTGATGGCTTATTTAGTGTTCGTTTGGATAGTTGGGGATTCTAAACAAAGGAAAGGAATTTGACGTATGACGCTGCCCCAGTACTCCTCCGCCGCCGTCGGTGGCACTCGTGGCCCTGCTCTCCCCGCCAGGTCGGTGGCGCTCGTGGCCATGCTCTCCCGCTCGACGGCGCTCGAGCGGAGAACACAATCCAGTGGTCGGGCTCGCCGATGTTGATCTGGATCTCCGGCGGGCGGTGGTGGTCGTCGTGGTGGAGGTGGATTTGGAGAGCTCCCTGTTCACGAAGGTTGTGTGGTAAATTGCCATCTTGGAGAGAGAGAGAGAGAGCTGAGGGATGATGAGTCAATTAGGGGAGCATTGGTGATGTCGGCAATGGGTTTTTGTCGTTTAGGGCCTGTTTGGAACCTATGGAAAGTGGAAGAAAAGAAAGGAAAATAAAAAATTTTCCTTAGGAGTTGTTTGGTTCCTATATAAGGAAAAGGAAAAGAAAATAGAAAGGAAAAAGAAAGGAAAACTGAGTCTAAAGAGAGGAAAAAGAAAGGAAAAGAAAGCTTTTGAATTTATAATGAATAGTTAAAATTTTTTCCTTTTCTTTCCATTTTCCTCTTGAAGCCAAACAAGTGAAAATTATTTTCCTCATAGTTTCTTTTCATTTCTTTCTTCAATCAAACAAGGAAAAAGAATTTACTTTCTTCTCATTTTCCCTCATTTTTATTTTCCTTTCCTTTCCTTTCCTTTCCACAAGTTTCAAACAGAGCCTTAGTTTTTACAGTTGAGGAGAAGAAAGAAGATGAGGAAAACTGGAAAAGGATACTATTGTCATTTTACAATTGATTTTGACTTTACGATTATTTTTTGTCTTGCCCACTCTACTTTTCGTTAATTTAACCGGAAAATCTAACGGTTGCAGTTTACTCCAAAACCATAGGTGCGTGATGTGGTCATGAGTAAAACTTAGGGAAGTTTTGTGCCAAACGGACAAACCTCAGGGACGTGTATTCACTTTTACCCCGTGAGATTATTCAGATTTTGTTTACTTTGTTTCAATTCTTTTTTTTTTTTTCCCATCCCTAAAACTTTATGGTTTTGACCTGATGGGTGACAAGGGGATCTCTGTAGGGCAGCCAATCCGGCTGTCTATTTTAGCAATAGACGGCTTGGATCAATTGAAGCTTTAATTAAATTCGAGCCGTCGGTGTTAAAGTGAACAGATGGATCGACCACCCCCTGTAGTGCTGGTTACACTACAGGATTTCCAAATTTGTATATGTATATCCAAGTTATGGTCCAACATTGTTTCACATGTTGAGCATGAGACTTCAATAACTCCCTAAATTTGAGGATCATAGATTATTGGGAGCCTACAAAATCCTCCGTATTATAAAAAGTGTGTGTCACCGTATGTAGAAGACATACTAGATGTACTAAGTTGGGTGAAGAAATATCGAATTTTAATCAAATTTGATAGGACACAACACGTTGAATACTTTTCTTTCAGAATTAGAAGACACATGTTGATTGTAATCGATAGATTTAAATCTAACAATGAAAGATAAAGGGAAAAATTCAAAATACCCCCCAACCTTTAGACCAAAATTCAATTAGACTCCCAACCTTTTAAAAACTTCAATTTTACTCCCAACGTTATCTTCCGTTAATCAAAACGCCCCCTTCCGTCTAAATGACTAACGGATTCCGTTAAAGGCTCCGTTAAATATCGTCCCAATCGAATTTTGATGATCCGAGCCGTTCAATGTGTTCAAAACGTGATTTTAAAAATACCTATAGAATTTAGCAAAAAAAAATGACCGGGAAGGGCTTCATCTGAACAGTTTTTTATTGAACTATTTAAAAAAAAAAAGAGATGAAGCCCTTCCGGTCATTTTTTTGGTGATTTCACGCAGTACCCTTAAAATCACGTTTTGAACACATTGAGCTCGGATCATCGAATTCGATCTGTAAAGGAGGTGTAGAGAAGCAAAATCCAGACGTCCTAACTTGAACAAAATCCGGATCAATCCGCACCTCTTTCCCAATCAAATTTCAATGATCCGAGCCGCTCAATGTGTTCAAAACGTGATTTTAAGGGTACCAGCGAGAAATCAGCAAAAAAAATAATCGGAAACGGCTTTATCTGAACAGTTTTTATTGAATAGTTTAATAAAAAACTGTTCAATGGAGCCCTTCCGGGTCATTTTTTTTGTTGATTTCTCGTAGGTACCCTTAAAATCACGTTTTGAACACATTGAGTGGCTCGGATCATTGAAATTCGATTGGGACGCTATTTAACGGAGCTTTTAACGAAATCCGTTAGTCATTTTGACGGAAGGGGGCATTTTGATTAACGGAAGATAACGTTGGGAGTAAAATTGAAGTTTTTAAAAGGTTAGGAGTCTAATTGAATTTTGGTGTAAAGGTTGGAGGGTATTTTGAAATTTTCCCAAAGATAAAATAGGTACAACTAAATATTGAGTGACGAAGTAAACAAATTTTAAATACTTAGGCAATTTCTTTTTACAAACAAAAAAAAAATCATCTAAGATATATTATAGATACCAAATAAAACAGTAAAGTCAATTATTATACACTATATACAAAACAGCCCCATACATCAACCGAAACAGGTTAGGCATTTAAAGTGAGGAATCCTTTGTCTAATTTAGCCTTTTGTTATCCTCTCTTGTTTTGATTTAATTAGATTGGTTGAAACAACATTTCAAAAAAAAAAAAAAAGATTGATTGAAACAACGTTATGCTAAAGACTTGCGCACGTGAAGGAATTTTCTGCCCGTGGAACAACCTAATCAACTCCAACATTTGTTTTTGATCTTGTTCCAATCAAAAAGTTGTCTTTCTCGATGGACGAATCGGCCATCGGCGTGGTCATGAGCGCGTATGTACCAGTACCACATTATTTTATTTTTATTTTTTACACTGTAAGTTAAGCTGTTCAACTCATACAAGAAGCAGATATAGCAAGTGCGTCAATCAAATTTCATGGGCATATAAGCCTTGCAGGGGTTCAGAATTCCAAAAAACATACCGTACAATGAGAGAAAATGGGTTAATCAATATCCACAATTTCAACAAGCTGTAATGAGATCATGCTATATAGGAGTTTTTTTTTTTTTTGTGTGTGTGTGTGGGTATAAAGGATTAATTACATACAACAACATTACACCTCTTGTATAATGAATGAGACTTGAACACACCCCCACTATGTTACGATGGAGGCATTACGACTTGTGGAGGTAGTGACGAATGCTTCTTTGTCAGTCTCACTTTCAGTTGCCTGATCTTTGCATCTACCCTCGCAGTAAATCCAATCTTCGTCTCCTGTCTTGCTTTAGACCGCTCTCTAGTCCACATATGTTGATCCTCAACATCTTTCTTGAGGTACTTTATTTCTTGGATGATGTGATGGTCCATTGGATGGAAACACCTTTGGAATGATATATGAGCCAGATATGGGAGGTTGCAAGCGATGGTTACTAAAAGAGTGGCGCACCAGTACATAGGAGCAGGAGCGAGGACCTCAACGAGGAGTTGGAAGGCATTCCCAGAATAGACCGGTGGCATCATTCCGTAGCCTAAGAGGAATAGGTACCATGTGGCGACGCTGCCCCATATTAAGAGGTGTTGGATCCAAGTGAAGTGACTCATGGTGAGTGCAATCTGGCAGTTGACTGCCCAAACGATGCATGTAAACATGGTGGTCCCTACGGCTGACATGTCAGCAGTTTGGCCTCCAGATCGGAAGGGTTGCTCATAGAAGATTATTAAGTTGAGGAAGAATATCATGACGGAAGAATAGAGTCCATTCCCCATCCACCCAAATATTCGGTACCAGTCGAAGAATAAGTTTTTTGGGCCTTGTTGATAAAGGGCTGGGAACTACAAAAATACAGGAGGAATGTGTTCACGGGATAATATTTGAAAACAAGACAAAGAATATTTAAAAGGAGAGTGTTCTTGTTCAACTACCTGTAAGCAGATCTCAGATGAAACATCTTGTTCGAATACTCCAAGTGAAATGACAGGTAGTGAGGTCAGAATAACATTGAATAGCAACATGTACCAATCATCATAAATTGATTGCCCAGAAAAGCTGGCGAATGCCTCAAAGTAGAAGAGTGTGAGGCCGAAGGCTATGTTCTTATAGAAGAAATAACAAATCTGAATGCAAAGGATTAAAGTTTGTATCAGATGTGGCAAAAAACAGTAGCATCAAGGCACCTAACTATGCAATACATGTTGAACATGCAAGGCAGAAACAGGGAACTTTTTTTTTTTTTGGTACTTCGGAATATAAACAGCAAACTTTTATTGGAGTGGTTATGTTGTAAAACTTCTTAGGAAACAAGAATAGCATTACGTAGCCGATGAAAAAAAACAAAAACAGGATAGAATTACGTTTTGTTTTTCCCCACCAAGCCATCGAAAGGAAATACGGAGACAATAGTACGTCTCCAAACATTTACCTACGTATTTTCTCCGTTCAATTAACAAAAGTCTATTGCATTGGTTTTGCTTCTCTACGAGTTTCACTGCTTACGAAAATTAACCAAGAAGTAATATGATCCCATTATAAAGTCGATTCATTTTTCTTATTTCCTATATCCAATGTCAAAATTGAAGTGGGAAGAAAAAGAATCATCCTAAACATATCATTCTCTTGAATTATTACCATCTGAGCAATTCTCTTGTAACACCAGTGTCCATGGACAACCAGAAGTCTTTCCAGAAATCGAAACTGAGCAATGGCAAAGTCACTAGCCATCACAGCCTGCAAATTAAACAAGCTGAGATTTTGTAAGGCTGACTATAAAAAGGAAAACAAAGTGCAAAAAGTAATCACCCAAATATGGTTAATGGTCCAATTCCTTAATCATAATGTCCAAGAAAACAAAGAAACTTGCCATCGTAAAAAGCTAATGGAAGACTAAAGTGGTCCATTGAAAAAATATGTGGTAATGTCCGCTAATAGTTTCACATGGGTAGTATGGTTAAGATATGGTCAAGATTTATAACCATTGATATCAGCCCATGACAACATCTGGGGTTTACAGGACTAAACAACTACTAATTTTTAATGTAGTAGAGAATAAATGACAGTGCCGGACCATAACAAAGAAGTTGAATGATGAAAAAAAGAACTACTTGATTGATCACAACAAATGTTCCCATCGTAGTTGTAGGTAGAGCTATTTTTCAAAGAGTGATTTAGAGGTACCCCATTGAAAAGTCCTCCAGAAAAGTCTAGGTTGAGTTTAGAATCTTTAGACATGATAAGCAACCTACAAAGCTAGTATATTGCTTAGCTTTTTGTTTTCACACCATTTCTCATAGTAATATAGATGACATTTCCAAGGCACCAAACAAAAAAACTTCTTGATGCCCACACCTCAGACCAAGTCACAGGACTAGTTCTAGATAAAATCTACTCCAAGTGGCACTAAATAATATACTATCTCTTGCCTTCATAAAACAAAGCCCTTTCTAAAGCACCAGCAACATTTTAAAACTCTAAAGGACTCATTTTACCAACCATTTCACAGGTACATTATCCAAGAAGAGTCTAAGAGATGCTACGGACCTGCATTCCTTCGACGCCACTGATGCCAACACCAATATCTGCTTCTTGAATCATTCCAACATCATTTGCACCATCCCCAATTGCTAACGTGATTTTTCCAGTTCCTTGTTTTACCAATCTTGTCACCTGGTGATGTGACCAAACAAATTAAACCAAGATAAGAACTAAGAACTTATAAATAAAGAAGAGATGGAAGTTAACTAGCAGGAAATAGAAAGTCTAGCGGGCAAAGCATATCGGTTGATAAGAGAAAAACATAGTACCAGGGCTTTCTGCTTAGGAGAGACACGACAGCATATGACAGATGCACAAAGAACTGCTAAGTTCAAGAATTCATGCTTCAGATCATCCTCTAAAGCATATGAAAGGGTCTTTCCATCAATAATTAATGCAAATGCAGCATGAGGATCCTTTTCAAGCTTGATCATTTGAGAGGCATTTGTGATTTGCATCACAATGTTATCCTTCACAGCCTGATGCGTTACAAAGAGCAACAAATTCTAAAATGAAAGTGTATAAAATTCTGAATGCTATCCACATCCCTTATTCAAATGTACCTTTCTGGAATCTTGTGCTGACATGTCTGTATTTAGGCTTGTTATGCAAATCTGCTTCATGCCTTGTCGAAGTAGACTACAGGAAAATCTGTATCACGCAAACAGCAGTTTTAATTCAGTAGCAAGTTATGATGGATTATGCGGAGCTCTCTGACTCTTAACAGTTTGGTTATGAGTTTGACAGTTAGAATACCGACCCAATGTTGATTGCTGTTTCCAACTTATCTCCTGTCAGAACCCAAATTTTGAGACCTGCTTGAGCCAGTTTATCAATACACTGAGGCACCTATTGAAAATGTGGTGGTTAAGTTTGGAGATGAACACAAGAATGCAAAAAATATTATTTCTCTCTAGCATTGACATAGAAATACCCCTTTCTGCAGTTTGTCTTCCACGGCAGTTGCACCGATAAGGATTAAATCCCTTTCCATCAGATCAGATACCCTTTCAAGCATTGCCTCTCGATCACCACCAATGGAAGTCTTCGCTTTGATAAACTCATTGTTCCAAGCAGAATACTCTGCCTCTTCAAGTTTTCGATAAGCAAGAGCTAATGTGCGCAAACCGCCTTCCCCATAGTCCTTTAAGTGTTTTGTAGTAGCTTCCTCATACATCCTTCCATTCTTTGATAACCGGTCAAAGATGATGCTGCATAACCCAAGCATAGTGGAACAAAAATGCATCAAATTACCATATCACCATAGCTTAAAGTCAGTTAAGCAAAAGAATGACCTTGAAATGTCAAAGGCGATAAGAAAAGGCCAAATTTTATCCAAATGACGTCATTATATAGCTCTAACTTCCTCCAATAATGGATGTCGGGAAAAATTGGAAGTTAAAGGAAAGGATTTCATGAGCCAAACCTGTCTGCACCTTTACAAAAGAGAAGAAGCTGGCCATCCTCATCCTGAGCAATAACAGACATTCTCTTCCTTTTGCTAGTAAAGTCCAACAAATTGAGAATTTTGTACCCCCTGAAAATTCTCCAGATACACATTAAATGTGAAAAGAGAAAAACCCGACTAATTTTGTTGTGCTTCACCCACAACGGATAATTTTCATATGGTTTGGAATATTATTCACGTGATTTTGGGCCTTATTTGCATTAGAGATATTCTTTGGTAGAATCCTACTAAAGAAGAATTCATTATGGAATAGGACTCCCCTTTCCTAATTGAAGTTCTTACGGAAAAGTATTCACAAGGTAGCCTTGGGCGTCAAGGCTGGGGTTTTTCTCCGAGCAAACAAAGGCAGAAATTAGTACTTTATGAATACCGAGGCGTATTCGGATTTTAGGGTGTTGTGTGTGAGATATACATAATTGGCGAGAGCAAGAGAGAAAAATATATTGTGAGAGTGAGAGAGAGATAAAAAAATATTAGTGAGCGTGGGCTTGGGATTAATATTTTTCTATTTCATTGTACTTGATCAATATAGTGGAATTTCTCTTTTGTTTGTGGAGTAGTTATTGAGACCGAACTACGGAAATCTTGTATTCTTTATTTTTTTTTGTGCTTGTTTAATTTTGTGGCGTGCTTTCGTTGTGGCGAGGGACTAAAAATCCCAACAAATTTCGCATTGCCTTCTTAAAAAATAAGTATTTATTCCACATTTTCAAACTAAAAAATAATGTGTTCAAGCAAATAGTTTTTCGATTTTTTTTTTGCACTGTTCAAAAGATCTCAATGAGATCAATCAAACAAGATTTATATTGCTAGAGAAATTATTTGTGTAAATACATTATTTTTGAGTTTGAAATTGCCTTATTAAAAAACAAGTACTTATTTGGGAATCTAGAACTTTGATCCATGAAAGTAAAGTATTCATTTGATTATCTAACCTTTCAATTGGCTTTTTAGAAGAAGGGTATCTTTCACGAACGAATACGCTGGATTGAGTTCTTTTACAGAACTCAAACCCAAATTCTCTAGCTGCAACAAGAAAAGCACCTTCATCTGGGGATTCTGCTTCATAATTAAATCCACCAGTCTCTTCATTTGCTTCTGGAATTGCAGTGTGACAAATAGCAAGTATACGAAAAAACAACAAGATGACATCTGCATTTGGCTCTTTCGACCAATTTCCATGCATGAGGCGGTTGTCCTCAAAGCTAAATCCTTTTATTGGAGGTTTCTGGTACTTCTCGTCTTTACTAGTAACAACAGTCTCCAGCTCAATTTCTGACACATGCACACCACTTTTAGGGGTTGATTCGGAGACTTGACCGTCAACATTTAAAGCCATCTGCATTGCAGCAGCAAGTTCAACTTCACTAGAGCGAGTCCCATAAGCCATACCAGCAATGGAACACTTGAGGAAATCCATCTGGTTGCATGTCAAAGTCCCAGTTTTATCAGAAAGGATCGTGTCAACCTGACCCAACTCCTCATTTAGATTTGATGTCCTTGCTTGAGCAGGAGTTCCGCTTTCTTCATCATACATATGTATGTCCTTATTGATGAACATTGCTTGGAGGACCTTCACCACTTCGATAGAAACATAGAGAGAGATGGGTATCAAATACCCATACAGAATAAGGGCAGTAACACAATGGAAAACGCTTGACTTGAAAGCATTATTGGGATCATAGAGATATTTTAGCTTCGATGCCATATTCGGTTGCATATACCACCATTGTGGCATTTGGAACCCTGTCTTCATACCAAATCCAAATGAGCTGATAAAGGAGATCAATACAAGGAGGCTGAAAAGAATGTAAATGATTTTATCCATCTGTTTTTCAACCCTGCTCCTTTTTGAAGGGGATCGTGTTCCATTTTGCATGACTTTGCTATCATGACCAGTGAATATTACCACTCCATAAATATAAGCTGTATTCCTAAGCTTTGAATCTCTGAGGAGAATCTGACTAGGATCTAAAGGATAAACCTGACGATCATACTCGAGATTTCCCACAAAAGTGTAAAGGTTGGGATTCGGGTCTTCGCATGAAATTTTTCCCGTAAAATCCTTGAAAGTCATGTCGTCATCCAATGGCAGGGTTACCTCCAAAGCTCTCTTGACTTTCAAGTTTGTCTCTCCATCTAAGTTCATAGTTTCCACGTAACAAATTCCATCCTCATAACTAGACGATACAAGTAGTAAATCCGCAGGGAAAAATTTGTCCTTCTCTACTTTCACCACATCTCCAACTCGAAGTTTCATCCATGGCTTAGGGCCAAATACTCCATCCCCTTTATGCACCCTAGCTTTTCGCATATTTACCTTCATATCCTGAATAAACCTCCGCCAATCTTCCATTGCCTCCTTTGCCATACTAAGACCAATCACAAAGGCTAGAGGAGCAATCATACTCACAGGTGAGAACGGAGCAACAGATGTGAGCGACAGACATGCAGCTAGTAGGAAATACAAGTTGGCAACGCGACGGAATTGCTCAAAAATGGCTTTGGGTAGGAACGTGATGACGTTGTACTTTGTGGTTGAAATATAGTTAGAGCAATATTTAAGAGGTTTCTTTACATGGCGACGCGGTTCGTTGCATAGTACAATTCGTGAGAATCCGGGGCCTTGGAATTGATGCGGCTCCTCTTTTTCACCGTCTCGTGGACGAATGCATGCAAATGTGTACAGATTGCTCCGGCGGAGCCTCGCTCTTATCCTTCCTCGTGTCATTTGTTTTAAGGGCTCAGGTCGTTATAATTGTATTACCACATACCCATCTCTCAAGAAATATAATAATTAAAGTCCCAAAACTCTTGCCTTCATGCACCCTTGTAGCTGAATGAGCCTCTTGTGCAATGTATCCTCCTCCAAGAATTCAACAAGCCCAGAGGAATATTTGGTCACAAGAGAATTCACAAATTTCCATGAATGCTTAACCTGACAGAACATCAAACCCATAAATAAATACAAACAAAATTTCCAGCCATTACATGACATTCTGACATTCATATGTCAGTAAGGCTTGACAGTGCCGGCCCCAACGTTTGGGTTGCCCAAGCCCGACCTCAAGTTTGGTTGCCCTCTTATTATTAAGTTATACTAAAAAAATTTAAAAAAAAATCAAGGTCACAATGTGCTTTTAGTTTGAATTCTATCAAAAAATTAAAATTAGAATGAAATTCGAGTTATGGTGCTTTACGATTTAGCATGATTCGATTGAAAGAACAAAAATTATGGGTTTCTATTTATTTTAACTTTCATTTTTTTTATTTTCTTATTTTGATCATATTCTATGTTTAATGATAAATTGAAAAAAAAAATATAATGGACCAACTTGAAAAAATACAAACTTGACTTTGAAAAAGGTTAATTTTTTCATTGAAGTTTTTTAAATTGGTGAGTTTTGTATATACAGTATATACATATACATGTATATTTTTCATATTTGCATAGATCACTATGTGAGTATGCGAATGCAAGTAGTTATCATTATTTTTTTTTAGGAGTTTGCCACGCTTCGTCAAGGTTCTTATTTTTTAAGTATTTATTTTCTGTTTTATGAAATAGATCATTTTCTTACAATACATCACATTTAATTTTAAAAATAAATATTTATTTTAGTAAGTGAAACACACTCTAATTGTTGATGTAGAAAAAGTATCTTCTAAAATAAAAAAATGTACACCAGCAACAATGCAGGACAAAGAAAGAAGAGTGGGTGCAGTGAACGAAAAACAGGAGGAGGAGAGAGAGAGAGAGAAAAAAGGAACAGAGAAAAGATTGAACCTCAATGCAGGACACGGACGGGACTTGAACCTTGAACCTGGGCACAAGTGTGCTTAAGTCTACCCTACTAACCATCAAACCCACAGAATCCTTTATGCTATGTTTCGGTCCAAAAAAATATTTATACGTATTTATATTTAAACGGGATTTTTTTTTTTTTGGGTTGCCCTAGTCCGGGGGGTTGCCCAAGCCGACGGGCTTGCGGGGCTTACCCCGGGGCCGGCCCTGAGGCTTGATAAAATAATCACATATGCATTTATAGATCGATTGCCAACAAGGACACTAGAAGATGACCAACAAAATGATCAATATGGGTGGCTACGGAAAACCTACCAAATCACCATTCCTAAATTCAAATTCATGATTTCAACCCAATTCTTGATTTTTAGATTCTGGGAACAAGATTAACAAAGACAAAACGGCAACCAAGAAACAATGACCCTATTCCAATTGATAAGCTGTCCAAAACAGCAGAAAAAAATTGGAGAAAAGTAATGTCATAAAAAAAAAAAAAAAAAAAAAACGGAAAAAGACAGAGACCTTTCCCAGCTGAACCCAATGTAAAGAATTACTGACAATTTAAAGAATGTGCACTAAAAGCTATAATCAAATTCATATAGAAAATACATAAGCGAAGCAGATATAAATAAAAGAAAGAAAACACCACCACAACATTCCCAGCTGAATCCATTATAAAAAGGAATTTCTAACAATGTCCTGCACCAGAAGCTAAAATCAAATTACCCAAAATAATTAATAAAACCAAAAAGAAAAAGAAAAAATCGAATTTGGTTGCAGTCTACAATTGACCACAATAAACAAAAATGAGGAGAGAGAAAATGAGGTACCTAGAAACATGAGTCTCATAAATCCATTTCTAAACGGAAAAAACACAAGACAAATCCATCAAGAAAACAATGGGATTGGAGAGAGACGTTGCTGGTATCGCAATGAGAGAAAGGTGGGTCTAGGCCAAAGAAGAAAACCCTCTCTCTCCGTCCAAACCAATGACAGGAATCTACGGAGGCCCTTTCTCTCTCTCTCTCTCCCCGTATTTATATCTCTCTGGTGAGTCTATGAATTTATTGTTTTTTTTTTAATCTCTTTTTTGAAAAAGGAAAAATACTAGTCATGGAAGGAAAATGACATGGTAGGAAAAGCTGTTACTAAAAACAACCAGTTGAGTCTGACCGGAGAACCAATAGTCTAGTTTTATTTTGAATTATTCTAACTTTAGCTTAAAATGTGTGGGATAATAGGTAAAAAGTGCATTGAAATTTGAGAAATATGTATTGATATTTGTAAAAATATATTAATATCCATGAGATATCTCTTGATATCTGAACTTGTTTGAAATTATTGATATATTTTCCTTCGCCTCGTGGGTGACAATTAGCAACACCGTTTTATTGTTTGTAAAATAATTACTGATTTCATCACATGGCCATCTTCAAAAAGAAAAAGAAAATAATTCATCACCTGGTGTGAGAGTGTGGGTCCCCTTTATCTACGTGGGCATGCTAATTAAAGGGATAAATAGGATGATTTTTGTTGTTGAAATGGTGGACCCTCTTTCTCTTTTGTTTTTTTTTGAGCTGATTTTGCCACACCATAAATTGTTAACGCTACACTTTTGCAGTGTATTTTTGCACCAAAAAATACACTGCAGGGGTGTGGCGTTAACAGTTTAGGGTGTGGCAATATCATTTCCCTTTTTTTTTTTGGTAAATTTCACTAGCACCGTTGAAGTTTGCCTTAATGTTTTACACTTTCCTTATGCATGAGAAATAATTAAGTATAAAATCTCTTTGAATTCAACGTTCATTCCACCCTGTCTCCAAAGACCTAAACCTATCTTCAACCCCGACTGAGCTCAAGCTACCACCGTCCCCTAACTCTCGTGATATTGCTCTATCCTCTGTTTTCAAATCCCTTGCCATCAAAAGGAAAGCTGAGGATTTGCCCGATGGCAATAATTCAAAAATTCTTCGCCTCTGTTCCCCCAACCCTAACCCTACCAGCACCCTTCCTCCTCCCAATAGACCCACCCGAAAAACCCATAAAAATACCCGTGTGTCTACAACTCGGAAAAATGGGGGAAAGCTTCCCCTTGATTCACCAATGCTCGAAAATGACCTGGTTGAGATCCAAGTTCAGCAATATGGAGAGAATTATGTTTGTTCTAAAGCTCTGGTTCCTATGTCCACAGATCAAAAGGAAGAAAGTATGCAGTTAAACGGAGAGGGGCTTGTGGCTGGCCCGAAACAGCCACATTTTTTATGCTGATCCTAACCTGGAATTGTCAGGGCATTGGGCGTACCTTGACAACCCAGGCTTTAGGTGATTTGGTTTCTAAAAATCGCCCCTCCATCATTTTCCTGATGGAGACGAAGAATAATAAGGTCAAGATGGAGACCATCCGCCGTAGTTTGAAGTTCGATAGTAGTAGCTATGTCGATCCTGAAGGCTTATCGGGAGGCCTTGCCCTTTGGTGGAATAATAATTTGGAAGTTGAGGTAGAGTTTGCTAGTAGGAATCTTATGCATGTGATTATTACTGATAAGGCTATACCTTCTTGTTGGGCTACCACTTTCGTTTATGGTTGCCCTATAAGATCCGGAAGAGAGTTGGTTTGGAATAGGAACAAAAGGATTGCCAAGTCGGAAGTATTACCATGGCTCTGTATGGGGGACTTCAACCAGGTGGCTCGAATAGAGGACAAGATTGGGGGTAACTTGCCTAGTCAGAACTCGTTGGCCTCATTCCATGATATGTTGAGTGAATGCGGGTTGGTAGACCTTGAATTCAAGGGGCCAAAATTCACTTGGAGAAATAACAGGAGTGGTGATGATTTCATAATGGAGCGTATTGATATGGCTTTTGCAAATTCCAAATGGAGAGAACTCCATGAACAAGCTATGGTTTTCGTAGAAGCAGCAGTCGGTTCAGATCATAATCCCCTAATATTAAATACCTCTGTTCCCTTAGACAAAGTGGGGAAGCCTTTCAAGTTTGAATCCTTTTGGGTTACTGATGAGGAGTGCAAAGAGGTGGTGACAGGAGCTTGGAACCAAGAAAGTGAGGCAGCATTGATGAAATCTGTGTGTAAGAAGCTTCGTGGTTGTAAGGAGAAACTTAAGGAATGGAATTTCAGGAAATTTGGGAATCTGAAATTGAAGATTGCTACCACAAAAGACCACCTGTTGGAAGTTCAGAAACACCTTGAGAATGGTTTCCACCCCGATTTGATGGTGATGGAAAAAGATTTGATAGGAAAATTGGAAGACCTGTGGCAGAAGAATTCTATGTACTGGCATCAACGCTCTAGAGTCAAATGGCTCCAAATGGGGGATAGGAATTCTCGTTTCTTCCATCTCTCCACTATCCAGCGACGCCAGCGAAACCAAATTATGAAACTGAAAGACAGTAATGGGGATTGGAAGACGGAGCAAAAGGAAGTTGCCGAGGTGATTAAGATGCACTTTCAGGAATTGTACAAGGCCCCCTCTAACAGATGCTTTGATGACATGCTTAGTCTTATCGACCCAGTCATTTCCCCGGAGTGGAATGAACGACTGTCCAGAGATGTAACAAGAGAAGAGGTCCAGTTGGCAGCATATCAACTTGGACCTTTAAAAGCCCCTGGGTCTGACGGTTTTCCAGGATTGTTTTATCAGTCCTATTGGGAGATTGTCGGGGAGGATGTCTTTGGTGCTGTCCGGAGTTTCTTTCAAGAGGGAATACTTCTCAAGGAGGTGAATCAAACTAACATCACTCTTATCCCCAAAGTGCCTAACCCTGAAGGTATGAACCACCTCCGCCCTATTAGTCTTTGTCGCTTTATTTACAAGATTATTTCAAAAGTCCTCACTAATAGGCTTCAACCTTTCATTGGCAATATTATATCGGAGCACCAATCGGCCTTTATTCCAGGAAGGCAAATTCAAGATAATATTATCATTGCCCATGAGGCCTTCCACTTTATCAAGCACAAGAAACAAGGCTCAAAAGCGTCTATGGCTATCAAATTGGACCTAAATAAAGCTTACGATCGTGTTTGCTGGGATTTTCTGTTCAAAGTAATGGAGAAGATGGGATTCAATGATAGATGGCTCAATTGGGTGAAACAATGTGTGAGCTCTGTCAAATATTCAATCATGGCCAATGGGAAGCAAGTCTATTCAGTGATTCCAGGAAGAGGTCTTCGACAGGGGGACCCGTTATCCCCATATCTTTTCTTGATGGTGGCAGATGTCTTCTCTACACTTTTGCAAAAGGCGGTTTTGAATAAATCTATTGGGGGAATTCGGATGAGAAAGAGGTGCCCTATTCTCTCACACTTGCTATTCGCTGATGATTCCCTCGTGTTCTTGGAAGTGGTGCCCCAGTACTGCTCGAACTTTATGCAGCTGATATCTTGCTATAGTGAGGCATCTGGATTATCCCTCAATGTACAAAAGTCAAGTCTTTTTTTCTCTCCTAACACAGGGGTGAATCTCAAAGAAGAGGTGAAGAGTATTATGGGAATGAAGGAAATGGAAGGGGATGCCAAGTATCTTGGGCTTCCACTGTTCTGGGGGAGGTCTAAGCGAGAGTCTGTTAGCTACTTACGGGACAAGATTATGAGGAAAGTTCAGGGCTGGAGTAACAAGGAACTGAATCAAGCGGGAAAGGATGTACTTATCAAGTCTGTGCTTCAACCAATTCCGATGTATACCTTCATGTGTTTTAAAGTCCCAAGCTCTATTTGTGCCTGTTTGAATTCAGTAATAAGTAAATTCTGGTGGGGAAAAGGGGATGGAACCAACAGCATCCACTGGGGAGCATGGCATAAACTAACAAACCAAAAAGGGATGGGTGGTTTGGGTTTCAAGGATTTTGAATCCTTTAATATTGCACTCTTGGCGAAACAGTTTTGGAGATTGGTCTCTAATCCTAACTCTCTCTGGGCAAGGATCCTTAAAAGCATTTACTTTCCTAATAAGAATGGTATGGAGGCTGTGAGAGGAGCTGCACCCTCATGGATTTGGTCCAGTTTACTGGAGGGGAGAGATCTGCTTAAAGAAGGACTCCAATGGAATGTGGGAAACGGAGATTTGATTGACTTCTGGAATGACCAATGGGTTCCTGATATTCCTGGTGGCAAGGTGACTCCAATACAGATTGGTCAGCAATTACCAATAAAGGTCATGAACTTTATTAAACAGCCATCCAAAGAATGGGACAAGGAGAAACTCAAGAGTTGCATATCAGAAGAACAAGTTCAAGCTGTGTGTAGAATCCCAGTTAGTCTCTCAAGCTCCCCGGATAAACTCATTTGGCGGCATACTAATTGTGGGGAGTATACTGTGAAGTCGGGGTACTTCCAAAAAAAGAAAAGTGCTACTGGGGTGGATTCCAACAAGGCTTCGGGTTCGTTTATCCCATCAAAAAAAATGTGGACAGGCTTATGGAACTCCCTAACAGCCCCCAAGATTCGAGTGTTCATGTGGAAAGCTGCTGGCAATTGGTTGGCTTGCAAAGCCAACTTGTTTCGTAGAAAATGTGCTCCTAATCCCATGTGCCCAATTTGCGCAACTACTAGTGAGACAATTGAACATATGTTGTTTCACTGCCCATGGGTTAAAGCTGTGTGGTTTGGTAGTGGCAAAGCCTTTTGGGTGTTTCAAAAGGAAATCGTGGCAGTGGACAAATGGCTTGAAGATTTACTGTGCGGGTGTCTTTCAAAAGAATCTGTAGCAGAAGATGTGGGGTTTATGTTTCAAATTTGTTGGGCAATATGGAAGGAAAGAAATAGGTGTGTATTTAACGACAAGAACCCGAGGCCTGATGTGGTGATCGAGCAGGCACGAGAAGCAAATGTGGACTACCTACAAGCTGTTTGTGATCAAGTGCAGAGGGTTCCTATTATTCGATCACGGGTGGAACGGTGGTCTCCGCCTCCTCCATCGGTGTTGAAAATCAATTGTGACGGAGCGTTTAAATCTTCCCGCAGCCTTGCTGCCTTTGGCATAATTGCTAGAGATAGTGGTGGATCAGCTCATGAGTGGCGGTGTGGCAGAGTTATGGTATCTTCGGCTTTGATGATTGAAGCTTGGGCCCTTAGAATTGCCTGCTGTATGGCAAAGGAACAGAGCATCCCGGAGGTAATCTTTGAATCTGATTGCAAGACTCTTATTAATTGCTTTAACAAACCCAATATGAAGTGCCCATGGGAGATCGCCACAGTTGTAGCAGACATCAAAGGTTGGGCTGCATTAAGGAATTGGTCGTTTAGTTGGTGTAGTCGTGCCTCAAACAAGGCTGCTCACTGGATTGCGTCGCGATGCATAGATAGAAAAATTTCGTTTCATACGGGTTGTATTTCGCCCGAATTACATTCTATCTTGTACTCTGATTTACAGTGAGTTTTTAATACAAGTGACATATTCAAAAAAAAAAAAAAAAAAAACGTTCATTCCACCAACAACCAACAACCATCTGTTCAATCAAATACGTACGCAATATAATAGAATAAGCCAAAAGTATCTTATCTATATTGTAAAATTCACCATTTTTAATAATAGAATAAACAATAAAAAGCTCTAAATTCTCCATTTTTAATCCAAAAATAAAAAAGATTGTAATTTATTACACAATAGTTTCTTTCGAGCAGTTAAAAAACAATAGTTATTCACGAGTTTTGCCATTTTGATCAAAACAGCTTCTTCAATGGATAAAAAATTCATCTTGATTCAAAATACTATAAATGAGAGTTAATAATTTATTATTGTCCTTTTTTATTAGAAAGGATGAATTTGTCAATACAAGTCACTTTGGCTTGTTTCATAACATGTTTGGACAAATTGTTGTTGGTTGGAATTGGGGGATTCGGTGAAATGCTTATAGAAATCACATGAGTTTATTATTATTTCTCATTCAGAAGGGGAGTATCCGTCATTAAAACAAACATGAGAGATGTTAATGAAATCTACCTTCAAATTTTTTTTTATTTTTTGGTTAAACTGACCTTCAAATATATATATATTTTTTGTTAAACTAACCCACTCCATTACTTACTATCGGTCTTGGACGGTTGGGTGGTCTATTTTTGTGGGGACAAGCTCCCTCCCTACTCCTTTACTTTTGACACTTTACAAGAGAGACCAACAATACTACAATCATACACAAAATATACAAATACTTATACACATATACTCACAATAAAGGGTGGATCCCACACAGTGACTTAAAAGTGATTATTTGTCAAAATATTTGGGTAAAAGTAATTTTTTTTTTACTTTTCCTATTCTCCTTGTAGAGACGAATCTTTAATTTATAAAAGTTTGGCGCAAAACGAACAAATGCGAATTTTTTTTAAATAATAACAAAACCAACTTTTTCCCCCCCTAAAAGTAAGGGGAACAGGCACTAAAACTGTGCTCCATTGGTAACAGGGAGCCTGTAGTGCCTAATAATTTTTGTTCCCAAACCTTTGAGGATAATTTGCAATAGTCCAGCTATCGAAGCAATGATCTTTTCAAAAAAAAAACTATTGAAGCAATGATGTCGAATCCTTCAAATGATCAGATATATTATTACGTGAGAGAAGTGTTTTTTAACTAATAGTCTAAAGAGCGAGTTCAATGATGGAATGGAAAAAAAGGGATGAATAGTTATTTTATTTTGAAAAAGTGATTAAAAATTAGTTGGATGGATAATAGGACTCACCCTTCCTCAATAGTGAATTTTATAATAGAACCAAAAGAGTCTTATAGTTAACTAACTTTTCCTCTACCTTGGTTTTTTCAAACTAATTCAACTACTATTTCCGTTAAAAAGTAATATTAATTAAATGACCATCAAACGAGATTGAACCCTAGTTCTATTGTTTTCCAAATTTCGAGGTTTTTAGATTTTTTAGCAAGTTCAAGCTTTTCGGTCATTTTCTGGCGACTATCAAGTAAACTCCAACCATCCATTTTCTCGTAAATTAGTTGGTTTGCTGAGTTGGCATTTACCCATCTTTGCATCTAGAGATGGATATATCCATCCCCATATCCATCATTCTCATTTTCCATTCCCATTGGAGCCTTCATTTTTGTATCTGGGGATGGAAAATGAATATCCGTCCCCCTATTGGATTTGTTCTAATAGAATAACATCGTGTGGTGCTTTTTGCCTTGAACAGAGGTGTAATGATCCAATTCGTCAAGCACCACAATCAAAAACATTATAAAATTGATTGTTGTACATCACAAACTCAATAAACAACTAACGAACGCCATCACCCACTCCCTCAATACTTGCATAATTTTACAAAAACTCACACCTCGTACTCTTCTCTCCTTATCTCACGTCTAACTTAGCTCTCACCTAAACCTTTCACCCCCACCGAGAATGGAAGTGAATACTGAAAAGGGTATCCCCTCATCCCTTTCTCTCGTCCATTTGTAATAGTAAAATCCTGTATCCTTATAATCCTCGTCATTCAAAATGACTCCACCACATCACACGTGGCCCTTTCGTTACTGCTCTCACTTACAAATATATCCACTCCATTTGATAGTCTAGTCATACTTGTTTGTCTTATTTGTAACTTTGTTTAATTTGCTCTTCTTTTGTCTGCTGTCATATGGTATGAGCATATCTATTACTCTTTTGTCATGTTTCAATCTTACCAACCTCCCACGTGCACACACCCACTTATATGCCACCCAAAGCTTACACGCAAAAATCAATTCCCTTCGTCCCAATTTATTTGTCCAATTATCGAAATTTGTGCCTTTCAAAAATATACTTATATCTTACATTTTATAATGTTTTTTATGATTTTGAAAATTTTGTATAATAAAACTAATTGAGATCTATCAAACAAGATCCATATTGCATATTAAAAACATTACGAATTGAAAATTATAGACAATTCTTTGGGAGGTCAAACGCTCTCAAAAAGTCAAAAAAGGGACAAACAAATCGGGACGGAGGGAGTAGTATTTTTAATATACAGGGTATTACAATCGGAAGTGTATGTGAGGCGGGTCCCACTAAGAGACATGCTTGGGTGGGTTCGACAAGTGACGAGCTTGATCAGGTGTTTGTCGTGTTTGGGCGGGTCCCACATAAGATGAGCCCGAAGTGCTTGTCGAGCATGAGATAAGTCCGAGGTACTTGTAGTGCTTAAGTGAGTAGTGATGGACCACATGGTGCAACAGGGACATTGCAGTAGAGGTGGGGATCGAGATTGTGAGAACCCACTTGGGGGTAGTCCCACATCAGTTATTCCTTGAAAGTTGGTGTGGAATATAATGAAACGCAACAAACAGAGCCGGTCTTGAGCTAAAGCAAATATTATGGGCGCTTTCGGCCTCCGAAAAATTTCTGAATTGTAAGAGCTTCTCCCACTTTTTTATCTCTTACTATAGTCCAACAAAAGATGTTTTATTTTTAATTTTCACTTTAAGCCTCCAAAAATTCAGGGCCGGCTTTGGCGATGAACTACTGTATAACTTGAAGTTAACCTTTGAACCACGTGGTTAGACTAAGGATTAAACAGGTCAACCGGGGTGGGTGAGACCTCCTATTCCCGATGATATTATTTCCCCCCGAACGTTGAGTATAATTGTCTATAAATACTATAGTTAAACTCCATAGCTATATTACTACCGGCCAATCCTTTCAGTTATAATGTCCGAGAGAAGCATACGTTCGGTTTATCACATGGTTGAGGCTTCTCAGCCATAAAAACAGGGAGCAAATCCTCCAAAAAAAATGAAATGAGTTCGTAATTACTACCACAAGAAAGCCGTCCCCTTATCAATTACCGCTATTTATTCTTTGATTCTGGGGGAATTCACAACATTTTTTTTTTTTTGGCGTTCCTTTTTACTGATGAAGAAGTGACCTTGTGCTCTTGATCAAGAAATGAAGGCAAAGGCCCCCCAAGCCTGCACACACCAGGGATTGGTTCTAGTCAAGAGAGGGGAGAGAAACGAGGCCAGAAGTTATTCAAGACTCAGCGCGTGAGGTATGCAGTGATTTTAGACCAAGAATGGGGTGGGGTGCTGCTTGTGCTTAATAACATTTTCTTCGTATATATTGAGAAATATTTTCAATAGTCCAGACGCCAGAAGCAATGCTCTCGAATTACTCCATTTGAATAGTTGGATCAAATAGAAAGAAGACAAAAACTTATTTCTGGTCATGCTAAGTGTCCTTGGGACATTAGTTTAACCATAATAAATGCAGTAAATTTATATTTACTGTAGCCCCCATTAAATGTTTGGTAACCAACAAAAACCATTAGTTTCGTGGAGGTAAACAACATTAAATGCATCAGTAATTGATGATTTGATATTTTCCAATAGTAGCCCTCTACACAAATAAAATTTATGTTCCTAGATAAGCTATCGTTTCACGCAATTGGCAGCCTATAGTATAGACTTGTTCTTCTCCCCAAATTTTTAACTGGTAGTATTTTTTTTATATTTTTTATTTTTAAAAATTGTTTATTTAGCTTTTCGGTGTAATTTGTGGAATTCATTTGTCTCGACGAGAAAAATGAATATAATAGAAATGTGGATAAAAGTTGATGTAAGACAATAGTATTGCTAAAAAAAAAACCTCCCGTTTGTTAGTCTTTATTGCAATTTTTTTGCTTTTAAAATAATTTTTTTTACTTATTAGACTCCTCTTATTAAGACGAATATTAATCCAAAAAATATAACATGAATGTAATAAAAATTAAAACAATGCAAACAAAAACAAAACAAAAAGTACAAAGCTTTAGGAATTTGACACGATAAATTATTCATTATATCTCATGTAAAGCAGACACTAGCCTTGAATTTAAAATTTTTAAAACCAAACAAAAACTAATAAAGAACAAGGGTAGATTTGACACAAAAATATTTGGTACTAGTACAATTAATAGCAGTAATTGAGAGCCCCTCGTTTACCAATAGTACTATTATTTATTTAACCTTCGAAGTTAAATGGGCGGTTGCTCAGTTCTTAACTCAATTAATCCATTAATGAATGTTCCAAAAATTGTCAATAATTAATGCTCATTTGCTTAGACGAGGGCATAGAGCCTATAAACAAGTATATCAAATCAATGCAAAAAGATTATCACAAACATCAAGAATCTTCACACACACAGAGATGTCAGAAAATGGTAAAACATCTGTCGTTGGAATTTGGATTGCATTGATGATACTATGCCTAGTTATGGAGGAGGTACATGCATTCTCATTTTCATGTGACTTCAAATGTTTTTTCAAATGCATTACTATTATCGACCCATGGGGATGCAACATGCGCTGCGAATGCTAGAACTAAGGCGGGGTAGTGGTGTCTCTACTGCTGCCGGTAGATGTGCTTTTACTTATACGAAAGAATTAAAAGTGCGCCAAATTTGCACCTACTAAGGAATGGAAACAAACATAAATCATCATCTCTCTTGTCCACATATTCATCCTTTTCATTCTATTGATATACATGCATAATATCATGTTACCACAAAACTTTGCTTCTGAATTCTATGTAGTGTGGTCAATATATACTTCGAACGAGAATTCCCTCTCTCTATTGCAAAACGAGGCCCACCATGGGTCCCATGTTGATAATTCAAACCGTTAATTTTGTAGACTCCAACGTGTAAATCATTCATGCGAAGAGAAAATTAGGTTGATTGAGTGCCAATAACTGCTTGGTCGAATTAAATTTGTGAAAAAAATTGAACAAGAATTTTGACCCTACACCAAGTCACCAATGTAATTTGTTCAAATGCTTAGCGATATCTGACAATTCTTTGCATGAATGAGTTACACAGTTGGGCCTAAAATTAAACAAGGGTTTCTTAGTTTGAACAAGGATCCCTTTCAAATAGGCAATATATTGAATAAGTATTAGTATTGGGAAAAAAAAAATTAACTTTTCAAAATTAATTTAGGATTCCTTTCAAAAAATTAATTTTTAAAATGTTCTTGCAAAATCAACACTTCTCTTCCAAAAATTTTAAAATTTTTCTTCCAAAACTGACACTTTTGTTCCAAAATTTGATATATAAGATGTATGGAATAAGTGTGGTATCTGAGTTACACGTCAAGACCAGTCCTATCTCTTCTCTTCTTTTTTCCTCCCAACTATGGCGAAGGGTTAGGTTTATTTTCTAAAAAAAGGTCTAGGTTTATTGTTATTGCAATATGTGATGTTGTTGACATTTTATTTGAAATGAAAATGTGGAGCATTCAATTTCATAAAGGAAAAAAAAAGTTTCATAAAGGAAAGAAAAAAAACCTTTAAGCAAGGGTGTAGTTGGTATTTAAATTATTCCTACTGTGGTAGTTAATGAAAGTCAATGGGCTAACAACTCATTGCATGGGAACTAATTCATTTGTTAAGTTCTAAACTCAATTAATACACTCAAACTTATGCCCCAGGGACATCGATTAGCATTTGCCTTATCGAATACTACATTTTAGAGTAACTGTCGTATCGAGCTCTAAGAGCGGAAAACGGGGGCCTGTGTTGTACCCGAGGTCCATTAGGATGATTGCCCTCAAAATTAGATTATCCATGTCTGATCACCTAGATCTTTTGCTCTACAAGTTGAGGTCTACAAATTGCCCGATGTGAATTACTTGTTTGAACTTAAGACGAAGCAGCTTGTCATGCACCCCAAGCCCCAACCTCTCGTCCGATTCCTCAACAAATAAGTTTGATGCAGGCTAACAAGATCTAATGCTAATGTGATTGCAATGAAATCTAATAGCCAAAGCTGATATTGATAACCGAAGTGGACATCTCAACAACATTGACCAAGTTTATTCATTGGCAGGGACAAAGTTTCCGTAATTGGCAGGGGTAATTCAGGCAAAATTATTAAGTCCTCTTGGGCATTGGTGTCCGACCAGAGTCCAGAGCTAAGTACTTGGACTTCACGGGAATGTGTCGTTAGAAATGCGTTAAGACAACACGTGGCGGTGATCCAAGTTGAATGAATAGTTTCTCAAAATTCAAGGTCGCACGAACCAGAGAAAAGCATTACAAAATGTTACAGTAAAAAAGAGAGGCTTATATAGGTCAACTAGGAAATCAACCACAAAATATAAAGTGCACCTTGTAAGAGCATAAGGTGAGATTATTTGTACACCTATAAAGCAATTTATCCGACTCGCCGAATTACTTATTGACTTGGGAATGTAAAGATACTAAAAATAAGCAGCTGACTTCCGCTATGTTTCACCATCAGAGGATCAACGAAACAACTTCCAAGCTGCTATCTTATTTGTGAATTTACACAAAGAATGAAGGCCAATTTGTTTTCATTAGTTACCCTCAGATGCTTCATCTCAGAAGAGATCTTGCCAAGTGGTCACGTGCGGTAGCCAAAGCTTGACTTATAGTCTGCAGATGATGAACACACAAGTTAGGGTTACGATTATTCTAACAGGGAGCATACGGTCATACCACACAATTCCACTGAGTGATGAGATTATTGATACCACATCTCCAAATATTGAGTACATGATCATGCAATTTACTGTCCAACAGAAATGCAATTATTCTCCTAATTGTTGCATTCAACTGCCGGAAATGCAATCTTCACGGATTTGGAATCTCAATCTAATTAGGTGAATAAAAAAATAATGCAAAAGGCACAACAATTTAAGGTAAATTTGTCCGCCCTAAAGTTGATGATTTACCTAATAATAAAGATAAAGGAGGAAAGCTCAGGTTACCTGCTCAGACAAGGGTGCACCGTCATCCACGCTGTGGGTTGCCACTTTTCCAGCAATAACATTGCCATCCGTTTCGAGGATCATCCTGCGGAAAATGAAGTAAAACATGAATTTTTCCTCAACTACAGTAACCCACTGGACAAAAACTATGATGCACGGACACGGGAACACGGGAATTCTAAAAAAATGGGGACACGGACACAATGGAGGACACGCCACGTGTATATTTATTTATATATTTTTTCAATTGTTTTCCAAGTTTAAATGGCAAAATGTGGACAAAACGAAAAAATCCATAGTTCCAATACCATTCAAACAAAACAAGACATCTATAAGTTCAATACAACTCTAAAGAAAATTGTAGTTTGACCACACTTTGACCTCGCCGTGTCCCCCTAAAAAATATAAATTAAATTATGGGACACTCCACGTGGCGTGTCCCCGTTGTGTCCCCGTGTCCGACATTGCAATACGTCGACCTTTAAAGGTGTCGGTGCTTCATAGGGTCACAAAAATCAAAGAGAATTTGGTGCAGAACAAGTTAAGAGGAGCATACTAAGAAAGAATCCTCCAAGACATGACCCACCTATTAACGAAGCACATGTGACTTGTCTATTGTGGTGCTAAGGACCACTGTTTCGTGTTCTAACTCAGTTATTGAAAATTGACCCCATGTATCATGCATGGTTGTGGGCATTTTGGCTTCAACAAACTTCAACTGCTAAAATGATTTCCACAAACTTCAACTGCTAAAAAAGTGCACCTACAAAAAACCTGGGCCATAGCCGGCATTGACTTCACTGCGGATAAATAATATAAGGCTGGAACTTGGAAGGGATACTCTTATTTCTAAAATGCGACGGCCTACACGTAGGTTGGGGAAGTTTAGAACACTTACATTTTTCTTTACTACGAGATCATTAGCAATAGCAACAAGTTTCTTAAACACATTGAGGAGTCAGAAGAGGACATCAAAGGACTCCCCAAAAGTAATTCTAAAGCTACCCAAAACTGATTGGCTAGCAAAAAAACTACCAATAGCAATCAAGACAGATTTTGCAAGAGTTATAAACTTGTAACTACCAATGAGGGGTTGGTTCAGTGGTTAAGAACTTGGACTTGGTTGGACAAGGCCCAGGTTCAAGTCTCCATAGCCCCTCATTGGGGCTAAACATACTCCTAACACGACCCACGCGTGGTGGGACCTTAGCTTTGCCCCAATGTAGGTGTGGTGGGGTCCTCTACAGATAGTGGTGTGGTGTGGTGTGATGGGGCAATACTCCCTTGCGGAGGTGACAGGGTACGATACCTGCACTTCCATTTCCCACACCAAAGAAAATAAATAAATAAATAAACTTGTAACTATTTGCTTTCTGAGAAAAAAAGACTGTGAAAAACTGATAGGGAGGTGGGAACATGCAAGGAAACAACAGGTCAATGCATGGTTGAGGAAATGAATGAATCAAATTGGGCACAAAGTACAGTGACATAATTTGGTAAAAGGTAAAAAGCCCTCAGAGAAAACGGAGGGAATTTCGCATGCACATGGCAGAACCATCCATAACTACTCTGTGGAGAAAGAGAAAAGAAACAACTGTTCTATGCAAAGAATGCAGAAGTTCGGTGAAAATTATCCATTTAGCAAGAGCAGAAAAGAAAGGAGAAAGAACACATTCGTAAAAAGAACACCACAAAGCAATTTCCTTAAGCCTGCCACGGAAACTAGACCGAGGCAAATAAACTTTGCTAGCAATGAACATCATCAAGGAGGCATTGTTGAACTCTAATGTTGAAGCTTGACATTCACTGACAATTTATTATGGGGGAAACGAATTGGTACAGAGGGCCATTCAGAGCAATCACATATCTTGGACCAACCAATCACTTCGGCGGCAGCTTATTTGCCAGACAATACTTCCTAATTATACTAAAACCTAGTGATCAGTATTTGACAAGCCATTGTAGTGAAAATTGAGGAGAAGAGCTAAAGGCTCAAACATATGAACAAGAAGCAGAATGCATACCCTCCATCAACAATCTCATCAAGGCCCAAAAGAATGAGATCTAAGTTCTCTAGTGCCTCTGCTTTCTCAACGTTACTCCTGTGTGAAGGATAAGACAATAACAAGCATTAAATTGGAATATCATCAAATGTACATTAAGGAACTCTGGTTAAGATTATGCCCAACAAAACCTGAGGAGAAGGGAAACTGCATCAACGAATCCTTGAAGAACTGTCGCCAATATTAGCTCGTTTTCTTCATCGCCTCCAGTCACAAAGAAGTGCAGGTCTTGGATAAACTTATAGACCACAATATAGTCATCAAACATTGTTATCTCCGCTGTATACCAGACACAATTGTATCACCAGACATGAATGCAAAAACGTGCAGTACATTTCCAATAAATAAGATAAGGATGTCCGCTCAAATTCCCACTTTAGGTGAATAAGAAAAACATGTACAACTGGTTGGCTACACTTAGGGAATCATTTCATTTGCTACACAAAAAGGTTCAAATTGGCATCAGCATTTCTCTAAGTTTTCCATCGTTTTGAGCCGCAGGAACACGAAATTGTTATATAGAAACTAATGTAACACAAAACCTGCAGAAATTACAAAAAGTTGTAGGTAAAGCTGCCCACCTTCTACCCGCTGGGTACAACCTTTTAAATTGGATCAGAAATACCTGCTACAGATTGCATTAAGCTACACATAACTGGGAAAAACCTACTTTTCTTCCAAAGCTTGGAGACTAAATTCTTTACTCAAGACCCATGTCTACACCATTGATAACTTAAAACAGGAAAACTCATGTCATACTTCTGACTTCTGAGTAGGGAAAAATTCAAAAAAACCCCTGAACTTTGAACCCAATGTCAAATAGGCACCTGAACTTAAATAAACTTCAATTAGACACCTGAACTTTGTCCCCGTTATCAATTTAACCCCTGCCGTGACTTTCCTAACGGCAAAGGGGTTTTTTTGTTTTTGACAGATTTTTCTTTTATTTCGGGACTTTCCTAACAGCAAAGGGGTTTTTTTTTGTTTTTGACAGATTTTTCTTTTGTTTGGGGAATGAGATTTTTTTTTTTTTTGGAGGTTTTCTTTCTGGAGAGAAGCAGAGAAGCAAGGATGGCAACCAACTTCAAGAACCAATTAACCCCATTTCACTTGTCGACACTCACAAATCAACCCATTTGACTTTTCCACTTTAATTCTCAGCAACATGCACTTCAATTCTGCATGTGATGTTGGTCTGAACACAGTAAAATTTTTATCTTTATTAAAAATAAAAAAAATTGGCTTATTGGCTTATTTTTATCTGTATAAAAAAAAATTAGGTTTCGATAGTAATTTTTTACTTTTTAGATTCCTCTCGTCATGATGTAGTAATAATCCTCAAAAAATTGACAAAAAGCTAAGAAAAGTTAAAAAAAAATTGACCGCATTTGATGAGTGTCCTTATTCAAAAAAATTTCACATTTCTTATTCAAAAAAAAAAAATTGACCAATGCGGACACTCATCAAAAAAAGCTAAGAAATGTGAATTTTTTTTGAATAAGGACACTCATCAAATGTGGTCAATTTTTGTAAACTTTTCTTAGCTTTTTGTCAATTTTTTTGAGGATTATTACTTCGTCATGACGAGAGGAATCTAAAAAGTAAAAAATTACTATCGAAACCTAATTTTTTTTAATAAAGATAAAAATAAGCCAATAAGCCAATTTTTTTTATTTTTAATAAAGATAAAATTTTACTGTGTTCAGACTAATATCACATGCAGAATTGAAGTGCATGTTGCTGAGAATTAAAGTGGAAAAGTCAAATGGGTTGATTTTTGAGTGTCGGCAAGTGAAATGGGGTTAATTGGTTCTTGAAGTTGGTTGCCATCCTTGCTTCTCTGCTTCTCTCCAGAAAGAAAATCTCCAAAAAAAAAAAAATCCCCATTCCCCAAACAAAAGAAAAATCTGTCAAAAAAAAAACAAAAAAAAAAACCCCTTTGCCGTTAGGAAAGTCCCCAAACAAAAGAAAAATCTGTCAAAAACAAAAAAAAACCCTTTGCCGTTAGGAAAGTCACGGCAGGGGTTAAATTGATAACGGAGACAAAGTTCAGGTGTCTAATTGAAGTTTATTTAAGTTCAGGTGCCTATTTGACATTGGGTTCAAAGTTCAGGGGTTTTTTTGAATTTTTCCCCTTCTGAGTACTAAATAGATCACCTTGAATTTTATTTTTTTGAAAGAAATCAATTCGAGTACATGAAGTTCCCAAAACCTCAATTCAGATGAAAGAAGCACATGTAGACGACTACACGTCCAATATGAAACTATACATGCAGATAATATTTCTGTTTAAGCATACCTTCTGTCCGAGCATTTGTCTTTTGAGTTTTGGAAAATAACGATTTTTCAAATGCCAACTTTAAACCAGTAGTCGGCCAATCGTCAGAGTAATACTTCACTGCAACACGTTTCCCTTCAGAATCCAGGAGGAGTATGTTTTTTATAGTAGGGCATGTCTCCTGTATGAATCAATAACAGTTAATACAATTACTACCCAACCATGTTTAGTGGTCGAGGAATGCAGCAATTCTATTTCACCCTAAATTGAAATTCGCAAACCTAAGTCCCCAACCCACTATGAAACTTCTATACGGTATCAGAGTGCCTTCTATTTTTGCCATAAGTAGATTTTTTTTTTTATAGGGATCCCTAAATTATGGATCCCTGTCTACCTCGAGAATTAGGGATCGCACTTGCACGGAGTGTTAAAGACATACAAAGCGAAATGGGTACACGAATTCACAGGTATTCGTTCCCTTTCGCAGATTCATCTTTTGCAAGTTCTTTTGCAATTAAGATCTATCTAATTGTCATAAGTAAGAACAAATCATTAAACTACACAGATCTACGTTGAATGCAAAAGGGTATGCGAAAAGTGTTTGATATGAGATTTGGAGATCAGAAATACATATGAAACTTGATCGGAAATTACAGTGATTTTCTGCTTCTGGAATTGACTTTGCAGATGTTGCAGAGAGAGAGAGAGAGAGAGGCGCTTACACGGTAGAAGTTTGCCATTGACGAAATCTTTTCTCACAGTAATTGCAGATCGAGATCCACTGTTCGTTTAAATGGAAAGTTTGAGTTGGGTCCTTTTCCACTTTATTGAGAAATGCAAATATGGCAAAGTTTACGTAGAGTAAAAAGAAAAGAATATCCCAACATATTATAGTGCCACGCATGCCATAAATGTTGTGCTAATTAAACTTAGCCAATCTGGGTGAGTTTCGATCGAGTCGAGCATGAGCCGAACTCGAGCAACTTAATATTTTGTACTCTCTCCGTCCTATAAAGTATGACAATTTTTGATATCCGTGTCATTTTGCATCGCGTATATCTTTCAATCTATAATATTTTTCATGAGTTTGAAAACTTTGTATAATAGAATTAATCGAGAACTATCAAACAAGATCCATATTGCATATGTTTTGACATTCCTATTGAAAGATATAAGAAGTTGAAATTGACACGGATATTAAAAATTGACATCCAATTTAGGACGGAGGGAGTATATCATAAGATGAGCCGAGTAGTAATTTGTTAAAACTTGATTAAAAACTTAACGAGCATCGGGTCGGATGAACTCGAACTTGAAGTACAGTGCTTATCAACCCTATCAAGAATTGTGATGCTTGTGTCAGTATATATAACACGCCTTTTTCTTTTGCTAAAAAAAACTTTGAAAATCTCCTTAGAGAATTTATTTAGCATTAATTTCTATTCTCTTATAGTTTGTGTTTTTTTTTTCTTCCAGAATCAGTCAGTTGTTATGAAGTTTATAGTTTTTCAGAAACACCCCCTAAGAAATGCACTACAAGAAACCACATAGCGAGGACCAAACACATTCCAATAACATATTCTTCTGCTACACATATTCCAGTCCAAAATAAAATGAAAATAAAAACTCGTAGCAACTGTATAATACATCGGATCGATTCGACCATTTCGGGAGAGATGAGAGAGACTTTGTTCTGTTTGCAAACGTCTTGAGCAAAGGGAGTTGACAGCATCAATTCATGGAGTATAGAAAGAAGGGCCACATTTACATTTCCAGCCCTCTGGCTCATAATTCGTGTACTGGACACCGATAGGGCTAGTTGTGGTGGGTACTTGAATGGCTTTGCAGGGCATGCACCCATAGCACTTGTCCTCACAGCTTGGTGGACTTGACCCTATTTTGTTCAGCCCTTTAAAGAATTTTCCTCCTCCTTCTTCTTCTTTCATTCCTCCCACTCCTCCCTTTGTCAAGCTAACTTGCACAGACTCTGGGCTCTGTTCTGTGTCTGATCAAGCAGTTCAAGTTAGTGGCCTGGTGGAGTTCAGTTGTTGTGTTAAAGGGAGTTCAAATCTTTTGTGCTGAAAATTGTTTGTATTGGTGTTCTAGTGTATTTTCGACTATTGAATCAATGTGACAATGTTCATGCCCCCCGAGATTCTCATTTGCACCAATAGCCGAAAATGCTCCGAAACACCGGTACATGCAAAATGTGGATGGAAAATGGACTTTTTTGCTGTCAAGTATTGCAAAAGAAAAACAGCTGCTAACCTGGTTGAGGAACGCCATGACCATCATTAGGTGCAAAAGGCCTACTTGTAACCCCAGCCCAACTCACCATATGCAAAATCAATAGTAAACAACAGAATCTTACTCTTCCTCTCATATCTCTCAAGCTCAAATGATGTTGATTATGATAGTTATTATGAGAGAGAGAGAGAGAGAGAGAGATTTCTCAGACTTCAGGAAGCCACGAATGATTTCAGGGGTATAAGAAGGGGGGGGGGGGAAGCCTACAAAAAAACAAAATACTAACTCCCATTTCCCCCCAAAAAATTAGGTGGCTACAATCTGAGAAATTTCTTGGGATCCTCTCTTACCTTCTCTATCCTGCATTGGTAGATTCATCTTGCTTCACAGACAAGTGATTCTACTTTCTTGTAAGTTGGTACAAACAAGTTTTCCCTGCTTTCACATTTTGACAACTCACTTGAAAACCTTATCATTTATCTGCACCCCCCCTGTTCCTCTTCCTGTCCTCATTTACTCTCTCTCCCTCTCTATCTCTCTCTACACTAGTAGATAGGTGGTCCTTGGACCAAGAATAACTGCCCCCTTTTGGGCCTGAATCGCCAGTACAAATCCCTATGAATCACTGGAGTACAGAAGGTTCCCTAGACTGCAGAGTTTGCTTTTTATTTTGCTGATGGTTTTATTGCATTAGAAGAAGAAAAGTAATCCAGATGCAGGAGCCCACTTTCGTCTTCATCAATACAAAGAATCAATGTCTGAAACAATCTCAGTACTGGAACAACATCAATGAGTAGTTAATCAGATAAAGCAAAGTTCCTTTCAAAAAGAAAAGGGTTGGATTTCTCTGTAATTTAGAACTCTTTCTATTGAATGTTCGAATCCTGCCACATCTACATTTTTGCAATATGGATGTGTTTTGAAAGCATATTAAATTAGAACCCGGTATGATGCCGAGCGGGTATAGAGTGGTTGATCCCACCGTTTATCTTGGCACGGACGGCTCAGATCGAATCTGAGCACATATAAATCGCATACACATCTAAACCGCTCACTACTCGGTTAAAATCTGAGCCGTCGGTTGCCGAGATGACTACTCTACAGGGTGGTTCATTGCTCGATTAGGATCCGACCCGTCGATTGTCGAAATCCAGCCACTCTACACCGCTCTACAAGGAGATGCTTGGCGGCATCTCCCATTCCATTAAATTATATGTTGTGAGATGTGACAAACTATTTAGAGGTTGGTTTAAATATGGGACCTCAGGTCCTCCTTGAGCTTTTGCATGGCTCGTGTTAAGTGGAAATGGATCAATGGTTAACCTTTTTAATGGATTAAAAAAAAAACCACAGAGGCAAGTGATGAGCTAATTATGAAGTAATATATACATTTGTGTTGTCAACCTGGGACTTATTAGGAAGCCAAACCCAGGAAAGCAAACCTTGGTAAAAGGAAACCTGAACCTGATTGCACTAATCAATGCCTCACTCTCTCTCCTTCCTTTAGCTGGTAAATCTAGGCAGCAGGGGAAACTGGTACAGTTTAGTAGTCAATTTGGTATGTGTGCTGAATAACTTTATGCTAAAATCAGGAAATTTTCTGGGTTAAGAGATGTTAAACCTAACAAGTAAAACAAGATTAGTCAAAGCAGCAATGTCACAATCCAATAAGACGGAGGCAAGGGTAAGATTTAGCACCTCATATGTCTTTCAGTGAGCTGGTTTTTAGTACTATTCGGATTACTGATTGATTTGATCATTCAATGTGGTGTACCCACAAACTCAGTCTGCTCCCATTTTTCTAACAGGCTGGGTAGAGGGTCTTGGGAAGGGAGGGGGAAGAGTTGCTTTCCTTTCTGTGGATACATCTCTTTGACATTTTGGCTATAGACAGGTTTCTTTTCTCGGTTTCTTTGGTCAAAACACCACTTTGTCCATGCCTTAAGGGATAGTGGGAGTAATGAATATGAGACATCCATTCTAGTCTCTCTCTCTCTCTCTTTTTGTCATACGGTATATACCTGCGAAAGTTAGCGAAATGTTCATATGTTAATTAAGGGGGGTTTAGAGTAGGACTGTCCAAGAAAAATCGAGAACCGTGAAACCGGTTTGGACCGAACCGATCCGTGCTTTTTGGATTTTGTCCGCGGATTAATGGTCCGGACACGGATTTGAAAATTAAAAAACCGTGAGATACGGATTAGGATTGAATTTTTATTTCAAATCCGTGGATTAACCGAACCAAACCGTGAGATATTTAAAAAATTAAAAAAATTAAAAATTATATATGTGTGTGTGTGTGTATAATATTTATAAATAATTATAATTCTACTACTTGTTATGAATTTTTTTTAACAATTTTAAGTTCATAACAATGATCGAAGGAAATCTGCTTCTTATCTGAAATTTCTTACTTTTACTTCACCTGCCTTCCCTCTCTGATTTATAACTTGTAGTTAGCTACTACCACTGCGTAAATAGAACCTCCTGCTGCTCCGTGGATGTAACAATGGCTGATGAAACCTGGATAGAATTTTGGACTGAATTTTGAACTAGAAATTTGAAATGATTAATACAGTAGTTGAAGTAATTTTGCGTTTTTTAGTGTTTAATGTTTATGGAAGGAAATCCGTGGATAGAACCGGGACCGAACCGTGACTCACGGTTCGAAATCCAAACCGAACCGTGAGACTTTTGGATTAGGATTGGATTGTATTTTCTAAAAACCGTGAGATACGGATTAGGATTGGATTCATACGAATCCGATCTGATCCGGACCGTGGACACCCCTAGTTTAGAGATTATCCATAGTACTGAATCCCAAACCTGCTCCCCATAGGACTCGAACTCAGGTTACCATTACGGAGAGAAATGAGACAAACAACTTGACAAGCTTGATTTCTCACGTCCATTCTAGTCTAGATAGGTTTGTTTCACAATTGATTACCCCCTAGTCATGGACTTATGGTCAATCAGGATTCTGGAGGAACGATGTTAAAAAGACTGGAGATTCATTTTCAAGACTGAAAGAGATGATACTGCTAAGGAAAAGATTGATTAGGATGATAATTTTCAGGCCGTTATGCAAAAAAAAAGACGGGAAAATGCCAACCTCACGGATAAATATCATTACGCTCAGGGGCAATCTCTCAGCTTTTCTTTTACACATTCTTCAAGAGATAAGAAAACGAAGACAACGGAGATCAGCAATATCGGTCGTCCACAAAAGGGGCTCCTTAAAGTCAATTTCTTGATCTAAGTTAAGTCTGCATAATGGAGGAGTAATGTTTGTATCCGTACCTTATGCTTATTTTGTATCCTGATTTATACACTTGAAGCTATAGGTCGTTACCCAGTTTGCAATTTACAACAATAGCAGATACAACAGCAACCCGAGGAGGAGAGATTAGGGCACCACCACAAGTTGCCCAGGCCTCTGGGCGGTGAGCTCCGCCCCCTGCGCTAGCCTCATGTCCTCAGTTGAATAATAGAAACAAGAAAAAAGAAGAAAGGGGACCAAGTAAGACAAAAAGAAGCGTTGATTGCTTCCCTTAATTTTCTGGTCTCAAAGTAAGTACTACTCCTTCAATCCGTAAAGAAGGATACACTCACCGCCACACTGATATTAGCATCTGGCATGGACAATAAAACTGCTGGTTCCACTTCCAACCTTAAAGTTCGATCAAACTGAAGAAACCGTTGCAATGTGTTAACTCAACGGAAGGAAAATTGATGAAAATGACTGCCATATCTGAAGCGTAGAATTGATTGATCCAGAATTCCTATATCCAACTCCATTTCCTGCCTCCACTAATTGTACTGCTCATTTGCACTATATATGCGACAAACAACTGTCAAAGGTACGTATAGTACCATTCCTAACTTGAGTTACCTTGGCTAGATAGCGGTTCTCTGGAATGGAGCAATTACAAAGACAATGACAAGCAGCAGATGCACGAATGGAAAAAACAAGAGTAGGCTCATCAAGACTATGTTTTATTATCGTATTGCTGAAAAAAGAGAAGGAAAATAGGTACACAACAACGCACAAGCTCATTTCAAACAATCCCATGTCAAGATACAACAACCTCGTTTCAAACAACTACCCCATTTCAAGACTACGTCATGAGCACACTCTTAACTACAACCGCATTTCAATGACACGATGCGACTTACTATTGAATTATTTCTTCGGGAGGATTGCTTGAAACACAGCCTCAACCTCTTCCTTCACTCGTTCAAACACATTTGGACCTTTCACTTTTTCTACCGGAGTGTCCTCATCAATGTCATCACTCCTCCCATGAGTCTCCTTGTGATGCGGAGGTGATTTCTCAGAATAAGTCACTGCTTCAATCTCTTCCTTTGCTCCTCCGAGTAAATTTGGTGCCTTTACATCTTTCTCTTCGAACAAAAGGAAGATAAACACATCAAAATCTTTTTAATCAACAAAACATCTGAAAAGATGGATAAACATTGAATCTACTTTCTTCCATTATCTCATGCATTAGGTACTCCATTTAGTAGTACAGAGGGTTTTATAAGTTTAGTTTAGACTTTAGAGTGTACCAACTTTAAGGTTGATAAATGAACCAAACCACTCGAGTTTGAGCTCGTGGTAGCTCGATAAAAGGCTTGTTTGAGATCATTTTGTTACATAACCAAACCAAGTTTGGACATCTTTTTATGCTCGTTAAGCTTTTAAACCAATATCGAACAAACTACTGCTCGGCTGATGTTTAAAAAATCCAAGCTCCTCGAAATCGCATCGTGACCAGCTCAATTAAAACTCATTTGGGATCGGTTCGTCTCATAAACAAACCATGCTTGAACAATCAATTGTTCGGTTTGTTTATCAGCCCTAACTAATTGCCATCCGAAGTGGTGCAAAAACCATGAATTGAAAAGAGGGGAGGATAATTAAGACGTGAAACCACAAAACCCACAATTCAGATACCAGCAAGATAGAATCTTGGACATCAATTTAGAATTTAGAATATAAATACTTGAGAGAGATTGTGCTTAGCAAAAAAAAAAAAAAAAACCCTAAAATCAAAATTCAGTTTCAATCCTCGGAATTAAAACATCCGGCTTCCTACTTTGCATACAATTCGAACCCAAAAGACCATCAAGTCAAGAAAGACCAAAGAATCATTAGCTTTGAACATCTTTTTTCTCATAACAAGAAGACAGAAGCAACCGATGAATACTATATGAGAAGAAATTTAGTACCTGAAGAATGATTCGAGGGCTCAGGATTTTTCTCTGCCATTTTGGGAATTTTAGGTGAGATTCAGAGCCTTGAATTTCGGATTCCGTTATCTCGTTTCTTGGTTTTGGTAGGAAAGGTTTTCTACGTTTCTTGCTATTCTTCCCTCGGATAGTTGAGAACATTGAGTGGGCTTAGAATGGGAGTAATGGGCCAAGGCCCAACTTTGAATTGGAGTGGTATTCAGCCCATAATGATCTTCGAGTGGTGGAGTGTTGGGTCCCTAGCATTCTTGATTACAAAAAAAAAAAGTTGATTACAATGACGCTCTAAGAGAGACCTCTAGGTTCAATTTGGATGACATAAATCTAAGGATCAGTGAAAATGTGACTTCTGATGACAAATTCAATCAGAAAACACATTCTCACGCTAACTGAGAATTTGATCTTACCGTTTAATCTTAAGCTTATTAGTTAAATCTTTGAAAAAATTATTGAGTTTAATAAAGTTCCAAAATATGAATTTTCTGGATAAGATTACAGAACTAATCCAAACAGTGGAATGAAATTATTTCACGTATGGAATTACAAGGATTTTGATTCCTAATAATCATATTATTATTCCTCCTCAAGATTCCAGCAATTCAAACATAGCCCCAGTGTCCACAAAATTTTTAAAAGAAAATGGCGCGCAAGTCACAGGCTTGGACAAAATAATATACACTTTTTCTGAGAATAGTATACTCAGTCTAGCTCGCAAAGTTAACCAAGCAAAAATCAACACTCTCTTGGGTAAAACCAAGCTAAAAACAACTAACACAATATATGTAGACACGAAAATTATAAGCGATTCAATTAGATTTTAGCACTAGTCGATCATAGCTTAGATAACTGCGGCAGACGGCCCAGCAATTGTGTAGCTGTACTTAAGTGCAATGAGGTCAAGTTGTGGAGTTCAATTCCTCAAAATTTTTATTTTGTTGATGGGTTAAGTTGGGGTTAGGCTAATAGCTTCTTCTATATCATGAAAAAAAAAAAAGAAAAGAAAAGAAAAGAAAAAAGGATCATGGGTTAGATTTCAATGTTTCTACGATAGGTAGGAAAATAGGTGCAAGGGTAAATACTCACATAGTCACATATACTATCAGTCCGACTCATCAAAGCCAGAAAATTATGCTATTTAGATGGAGATGTATTAATATCACATCAAGTTTAAGTGGTCATTCATTTCGTATTTAAATAATGTGAGATTATATTTGTAGTAGGCCGAACACAGTTCACTTGATGCTCTAGCCGAACCTAGGTCCAAGCTCGGCAACCTGGCCGAAGCCCGTCGCTTCTTCACGTACAGTTGTGTCAGAGTCGGCGCCTGCCGACAACGCATTACGTACGGTAGCCGTCACTGACGGTTCTAAACAAAGGGGATCAGCACGCAGTCCACGCTGGGCTCGGCCCGTGGCGGTCTCGGCCTCTGGATTGGCTCGGCCGCCCGCTTGGACACGTTTGCTTTCCACGTGCTGAAACGGTTACAAAAGGTAATGATGGAAGCACATGGGAAAGGACAGCTCACGCTGAAACAGTTACAAAGATCTTTCCAGTAACACCACAATGACATCACGCAGCTTGTGCGGAGCACGTGTTCGTACTTGGAGAGCAAGCTAGGAAGGTTCTATAAATACCAAGTGATGAAGCCCTAAAAGGAACACAGCATTCCATACTCAAAACCCTAGCTCTCTCTCTCTTTCTCAGCACCATTCTCATCCTTGCGCCGGAGGGCCATACCGGGGCTCCTCCGGTGTGGTCTTAGTCGTGCTTCGTGGTGCAGGTTAGGTGGAAGAAGCTAGACAATCTTGAACCGACGGAAGAAGGACTCGAACCGGAGATCTCGGGCCACACAATATTCTTTAACATCCCCTCACGTTCAATTGCATTCAAAATCCATCACATGGAACTTTTTAATGGGTGTATTCGTGCAATCTTTTATTGGTTAAATCATCATAGAGCGTGAATTAATTATGCATTTTCTAATATGCGGGAAGGCCACTGTGATACTGCGTAAAAACATTGTATCCACCTCAAAAGCATTTTGGACTTGGCTATAAATTTCTAAATAGAACCAATACACAACCATCTATAAAATACTATAGGCAAATGTGGCGGGTCTCAACCCTCTAAACTCTCAATCCTAATTTTTTGGAATTTTGCTCTTTTTTTCCCCTTAAATTTTCAAAAAATTGAGAAACTGTTGGATATTTACCTGGGGAGGGGACGTGTTGAAAGAGGGAGAGGGAAAGTGATTGAGAGTGTGAGAATTAAAATCCTAAAAACAAACAAGAAGAAATACTCCTAAAACAAATACTACTCTTCCAAGTCATCTTTCAACACAACGTAAAACAGATGGAAAAAGGAAAACAAGAACAATGGAAGTTGAATTTAGATGGCGTCAAGGATGACGCTATGGTGTCTCCCTCTTTATCGGAGGACACGGTATTTTTCTATAACACATAATCATTCGAACGCATAACAGTAACCAGTCGAAAACATAACTCTTTTCAAAATGGCATAAGTAATATTTATCATCATCGTTATTATTATTATATTAGGCCATAACATTTTTTCAAAAATATCATAACGTAATCACTCGAAGACATAACATTAATTATTCGGAGGCATAACTGAGGGACACCATAAAAAGGAGAGTTTTTCCCATCTAGATACGTAAAAAAAAAATATGTTCATTGAAACCCCAACATCACGCCCACTTGCTTCCTTAATTGTCGGCAAGGACTGGGGGGTGTATGCTTCTTTGTGGACAAGAGTTACCCCACTTCCCCACCATTGACCCCCAAATTATACTAAGTAGAATCTAATATAGGATTTGTTGGGGAATGAGCAAGATTATCTGACCTTATTAACGTTTTCAATGGGAAAGTCAAGGATGAGTGTCCACGCCATTTTATGCGCAAAAATTAATACTCTGTTTGGTTTGGATCTCTCGGGAGATTTTTTAGAGTAATAATTGATGAGATATAGATAGAAAAACTTTATTGAAAACTGTTCGCAGAGATTTTGAAATCCAAAATGAATAAGCTAGTTCCTCTGTACATGGTGTTAATAGTACTAGTATACTGTTACCGAACTGCCCCTCATCATTCTAACATTCATCGACCATTTTTTTAAACAGTTCTGCTTCAAACACAGAATTCTGTGCATGGATTTCTTTGTGGGGCCCACCACGGGTTCCACATAAATCATCCAAGCCATTCATTAAATGTAAAACATTTTTTTGAGGGTTCCCGTAAAAAATAAGCTCAATCCGATACCTATAAGTATTTCATCCAACCATCTAACTTTTCATTCAGATTTCCAGATAATGAAAAGTTATATGGTTGATCGAGCACCTATAGGTATCAGATTGAGCTTATTTTTTACGGGGACCCTTGAAAAAAAGTTTTACGTTTAATGAATGGCTCGAATAATTTGTATGGGACCCGTAGTGGGCCCCACAACAAAATCTGTGCACAATCTGTATGTGCAAGCAGACTTATTGTTTTTTAAATGTAATATTTTGCGATGATGATACAACTCTCACATTGTCAATAATCACAAATCTTTGATAAATTAAATGAGATTTAACATACTTTAAGCTTAGGTTGAGTTCCGCTAAGGATTTTTTTGGGCTTTTTTTCGTTTTTCCCTTATTCAATTTTTTTCCGCGTTGTTATTCATTTAGGAGATGAATCGGAGAAGTTAAAAAAATATGACTTTTACCCTAACATTTTTTGTAATACCCAAGATAAAGCCCCCAAAACCTGACTTTTTAGAGCTTAAAAGACAATTTTGGAAGAGCGAAGGGCGAGTATGGCAAGCGCCAAGCGGGGTCAAGCTCAAGCAACGCTACTCACGCGAATTAAAACTCCAAACGATTCAATTATTATGTGGAGGTTTTTTTTGAACGGCATTATTATGTGAAGATATTTTTTGAACGGCATTATTATGTGGAATTTGACCCCTAAACAATTAGAAAATTCTCATAAGACCTTACTAAAAATAAAAATTTTCAGTCTTACTATTGCGGATTGCTGATTGGTTTAGCAAATAATTGTGTCATCCGACCAATCAGAAAGTGCCGTGTCATTCGACCAATTAGAGCCTCATCTAACTAATAAAAATTTAATCAGATGTATCATTCGAAAAATAGAATTAATTTAATTGCGTTATCCAACCAATATAAAAGCTTCTTACTCATAAAGTCATCAAATGGGCAATGGTGACAGTCTCTCACAATGTGTGGAATGACCATTTTCTAAAAAACTTGTTTGAAACGCCAGTATCGGATATGGTAAGACAACACGGAAAGAGAAACTATTTCATTATTCGATGTAACACTGTCTTGTTAAGTATTGTGTTTAAAAAAATACATATTAATAAATTAAAGACTACACATTGACATTGTCAAGTTTTTTTTTTTTTTTGGTTGTGCAATGAAATACAATGGTACTTATCGATTGTACTAGTACATAGTGATGGAAATCAAGGTTACTTCATGCCACTTTGATATGGTCAACTCTAACTGTTCTCAACTCACTTTCTTTCTGTTAGGACCACGGGCCACGGTCTCTCTGTGTTGGCAAATTCCAAGACAAAACACACATTTATTTATATCCCTATTTATCGAGTTGTATTTTTTTTTTGTTTATAAAGTGTCTGTTTAGGAAGTGGAAGGATATCAATATTGTGTAATTGAGAGTGAGTGTTTCGTATAGGTAGAAAAGGAAAGATCTGTTCTCGGGAGGAAAGGATTTGCTGCACATGGAAAAGATCATTCGGTAATTGCAAGGCTTGACTTAACCGACCAATCGGAATTTAATCGAAGCAATCTGTTTGAGGCACGAGATTTACATTGCCTAAATGGTGTGTTTTATTTGAGGACATGTGGTCTCCTAAGACGCAAAAGGGGATATACAGCAGAAAATTGTTTTTGGGGGTCTCGGGGTTTTGAAAAGAAAAATAAAAAAAAACGAGAGAAAGCTGCAGCAACATGGATGTGTGGGTGTAAACCTCAATTAACCAAGTGCTTTCTTTATCTTTGAATCTTGGAGTTCCTCTTCAATTGTTCAAGCTACAATGAAACTTCAAGAGGTAATCACTACTCTATTTAAACAATCTTAGAGTTGTTCTTCGGTGGATTTCCGAAGGATTGCGGAAGGCTTGTGGATTCAAGGCAACGGCAGTCAAGCATTCAGAGAGGTGTACGTGGATTCGGCAAGAGCGTCTAGGTTTAGGTTTGTGGAGTTCAAACTTATCGTAAGAGTTCTTGTAACCTCGTGTTTAGTAGTGTTTGATTCCTTCTCGTGGTTTTTTTCCCGTCTTGGGTTTTCCACGTATATCTTGGTGTTCATCTCTTTACTGCTTCTCGTTCGTGTGATTAGCTTATATATTGATTTGTGTATTGTTTAATTAAAAAGATAAAAATAACAAATATTTATAAGCTTAGGCGAGCTAGGGATTTTTCACTTTCTTCGTCAGGAATTTTGATTGGGGAAAATTTACTGTTTTTACTCCAAAGATTACCCAAATAGTATGATATCTCATATTCAGCACTTAAAATTGAAATAATTAAGTAATAAGTGTTTAAGTAGGTTTGATAACCACATTTTGCATTACTTAACAGATTAAGTGCCACTTAAAATATAGTGTAAAAAGTTGATAAAAATTAAGTAGCTTTGAACTACTTAATTCTGGCTAAATTCTTATATGCTTGCATTCCACCACCACCGTCGTCACTCAACCACCATCACCATCACCATCACAACCGCCACCACTCCCACCACCACAACCCCCACCACTCCACCACCACCTCCATCACTACTTCACTACCACACTACCACTACCACCACAACCATCACTATTTTATTACTACCACTACCACTACCATTTTTTTTTTGATCTGCCACCATCACTCCACCAACACCAACACCACCACCACCACCACTCCCCCACCATCACTCCGTCAACACCACCACTACCACTACTCCACTACCACCACCACTACTCCACTCCACCCCACCTCCATTACCACCCACCACTAGTCCAGTCCAATCCACCCTCGCCGCCGCCACCACCACCACCACCACCACTACCACACCACCCCTACCACTACTACCACCCCGCCGCCGCTGCCACCACCACCACAACGCTACCATTGCACCACCAACACTATCACGTACACCACCATCTCTCCACCGCCACCATCCCACCACCACCCTCACCACTACCATTCCATCACCATCACCACCACCACTACCACTACTACTACTACCACTACTACCACGCCTCCGTCGCCACCACCACTACAACGCCACCATTGCACCCCCATCTCTCCACCGCCACCATCCCACCACCACCCTCACCACTACCATTCCATCACCACCACCACCACAACAATCACCAAAATTAAAGAGAATTAGAACTAAAATTAATTCATTAATTTTAATTTAGTGCTTAATATGTTTATCAAACGGCTCTTCAGCTTAAAAAATTCAGCATTCAGTACTTAATTTTTCAGCTTTCAGTTTCAGTTTCCAGTTTTATCAAACAGCTCCTATATGTAATGTGTGTAGTTATAGTAATTTTTCCTCCTATCCACTTAAATTTTATTTATTGAGAGCGGAATTTAATTTCACTGTGAAGTTGAAATCTAGCTGAAAGTGTATGCAGAGTACAAGATAAACGCCCTAAAACAAGGAGAGTGAGAAGGGATCACTATAATTTGAAAATACAACGATTAAGCACCGAACCTCCAAGTTTCTAGAGCCGAAACCGCACTGAACTACAGTAAATCTTAAGCTAGGAAGCAATGGTGGTATGCCTACTCGATGAAAATAGTCAAATTATTGTTCACTTAAAACGGTAGTTTTTTTTTTGCCTCTTTTTTTTTCATGCAGGAGCAGGGGTGTGTCCCCAAATGTGGACAAGGGTTGCCCCACAAACCCCAAGCTTGCCCCCCAAGTAGAGAATTTGATCCCAAAAATCCAGGATTTGTTGGGGATAAGCAAGATCATCCATCCTCATCTATGTTTTTTTTTTTTTTTATAATCTTTATCGGTTTGAAATATTTGTGATACTACTACCAATAACCACATGTTTGAAAGAGATTTATTAAGTTTTCTTGTTACGGTCCCCACTAGAATTAAGTAAATTTTAAAATTGTCCTCTCATCCAGGGCTCCATTGAGCAGATCATTGAAAAAATCGATACTCAAATGGTTCTTCGATGAAATACACGAATAATATGATTATTTTACCTTTTAACGACGATTTTAAGACAATTACGTGATTAGGAAATTGAATATATACGAAGAATCAATATGATCGTTCAATACGCCTCCAATGAACAAACTTGACTGCCTAGTTCCATATTCATGAAAAAGAGAGAATTTCTTTGATTTTGTACCCTTGAAAAGAGATAGGTCCAATGAGTAATTATTCGTGTCCGGGCACCGTCATGTGGTGGCCCGACCCTTTCTCCGCCACAAATTCATACGGAGAGTCCGTACATAAGTCATGGGCCCCGCATAATTGTGCATCGGAAAAGGGCATCGGAGCGCCACGTGGCCGTGCCTGACGACCATCCGATAATGTTTGCCAATGGAGAATGGTGGCTATCTGGTAAAACGAGATCCTCGCAAAGCGTGTTTCGAAGGTCCATTGACGGTGGTATAAAGAAAAAAACAAAAAGTCAGATTGTCTAAACAACTTGTTTGAAACTCCAGTGGGGCTCATTGTCCAGCCCTGCCCCGAAGGACAATCTAATTAACTATTCAACTACTTGTTTTAGAATTCTTTTACTTTTAAATTGGAAAGACATTGGTAGGACGACCGAGTGGAGTGCCCCTTGCAATGCGCTATGACATTGGTAGTATGACCGAGTGGTTTGTTCAGTTTGGGTAGGTAGCAGGATGTCTCGGCCAGCATGCATTCGTCTTGACTAATCTTGAGATCCTGAAGTGAAGTAATGCAAAAATTACCACCGACCTTAAAATTTAGAACGTTTAGCCTTATACAAGATTGCACTTTTGAGTACAAGCCTTTATTTGTTGTTTTGTGTCCACTTGGCCAAACTTTTCGGGTTCTTTATAAGACAACAGACTAGCCCCTAGGCGCCATATGGGGATCCGGGGTGCCTGTGGTGACCCAAGTCACCACAGGTGTGTAGTGACCCAAAACTACGTAGTTTTGGGGCTGTAAAGGGTTTACAAAAAAGGGCCGAAAGACTCTCTTCGGTGGAAAGCCGAGAAAACAATTAAGTCCTTCAATTTTCAATCCGTTTGAATCGGTGTGAAAATCTTATTTCTCTGATAATTTTATCCTAAAAGGTCATAATTAATTTTTGGCTCTAGAGCTCTCGTTAGTTAGCCCTAAGAGATATTTGATTCTACTACTTTCTTAGGATCAATTAACGAGAGGTCTAAAGTCAAAAATTAATTATGACCCATTAGGATAAAATGATCATAGAAATAAGATCTTTCCACCGGTTCAAACAAATTGAAAATTGGAGTGCTTAATTTTTCAACAATCTGTAGGCAGTTTATATATTAAAAAATATGGTTAAAAAATTAAGTGCTCAAATTTTCAATCTGTTTGAACCGGTGCAAAGATCTTATTTCTATGATCATTTTATCCTAAAGGGTCATAATTAATTTTTGACTCTAGAGCTCTCGTTAATTAATCCTAAGAAAATAGTAGAATCAAATATCTCTTAGGGCTAACTAATGAAGGCTCTAGAGCCAAAATTTAATTACGACCTTTTAGGATAAAATAATCAGAGAAATAAGATCTTCACACCGATTCAAACGGATTAAAAATTGGAGGACTTAATTTTTTTTCTCGGCTTTTCACCAAAAAGGGTCTTTTGGCCCCTTTTTTAAAACCCTTTGCAACCTAGTTTTGGGTCACCACACACCAGTGGTGACTTGGGTCACCACAGGCACCCCGGATCCGCCATATGGAGGTGTCCTAGACTCCTTTTCGTGTGGAAGAAAAGGAGTTTTGGGCACCGCATGACACTTTTACAATTTCTTTTATATGACAGTTGGAGAAATGGTCTAACCAAATAAACGTCCCCATCCAAAATCAGGGGAAATTTTTAACCTTAATGAAGACTGACTTTTAATGTCACAAGAGTGTTCATTGAACGAGGTCAAACTGATCCTTTACCCCCAGTCAGTACACAAAATCCAGGCAATATTGATTGCGAAATGGCACTGCTAGAACGTGTAGCAAGTAAGAAAGCCGTAACAGGTCAGAGGTAGCAAGGGCGGGTGCCTTGTATTCTGCTTCGAAACTAGACCTAGAGTCGTTTGACTCGTTTTGGTCATGATGTATGTCACACTCCATTAAATTATTCAAGTTACCTGTCTCTCTCTTCCTCGTTTTCTCTCCTGAAATTTCAAGGAAACTTGTCAGAAACTCTCTCTCCCTCTCAACAAGCAATGGCACTATTGGCCTCAAGGCATCAACATGTTTCGAAAGTAGCCCTTTGGAAACGCTTTGAACCCGTCAAGTTCAAACCCCTCGTGTATTCATCCATGCAAGAAAATAAGAAAGAAAAAACCAATGCTTTCCTACCAATACTTTTCTTTCTTTTTCAATTCAAACAAACTAGACACTGACTTTTGAACTTTCTTTTGAACAATCTTTGGCCCCGTTTGGACAAATAAGCTACTTTGACTTATTTTTTGTTCTTATTCAAATTTTTTTCGCATTTTGTGGCTTATTGTCAATTTTTTGGGGATTATTGCTTTGTTATGACGAGAGGAATCTAAAAAGTAAAAAATTTTGGTCGAAATCCAAATTTTTGCACAAAAAGACGAAAACGTGACTTTCCCGCCAAATTTCGTCAAAATTTCAAAAAAATTGGATTCCGATCGAAATTTTTTACTTTTCCGATTCGTCTCGTCATAACGAAGCAATAATCCCCAAAAAATTGACAATAAGCCACAAAATGCGAAAAAAATTTGAATAAGGACAAAAAATAAGCCACAGTGGCTTATTTGTCCAAACGCCATCCCCCCCACCCTTCCCCCCTGCGTACTTGAAGGAACCAACTTCAGTTTGGACTTACATTCTTTTCCTGACCTCTCTATATATATAGCTTTCGATCGTAGTATATCAGGATAGAATATCACAAGTTTGATTACTTGTACATCAGATAAGGTAGAAACGGGCATCATGGATGTTCTGGTGTTCGTCTTTTACGTAACAAATCTTTCAACCTGTCATTTCATTGCTCAATCTTTCTTTGTTTCCAACATGTCTTCAAAGTTCGCGAACATACTAAATTGTTTGTATTGCAATTTTGAAGCATTTTGTTGCTTTATTTTGTCAGAAGAAAAGCTGATCATGTTTTGTGGTTAGTCCTGCATAATGGCTAATTACTATTTGCTATATGATGAATTTTCATTTCTTGCTTAACAGGTTATATACATTTGAGATTGTGATTTCAATTAACAGAAGAGATATTTGAGAATGGTTATAAGATCACTTAGCTTCGACTCTAAGCAAAAGGAGACATTGAGAATGGTTAGCTTCAAGAAAAGAGATTCAGAGAACGAAAATGCGCCAGATTTTTCCGATAGCTGTGAACAACCTGATATATGCTTTGAGAAATGGAAGCCCAAAAGGCTAAAACTCGATGCAACTGTTTCCTACACGCACCGGGCAAATACTCCTTCAAAATCATCGGCTGAATTTGGAATTCTGTTCTCTCCAAGGCCAGTTGGTGAGCTTGATGAGGCTGCGCTTAAGGTGCAGAAAGTTTACAAGAGTTACCGGACTAGAAGAAACCTTGCAGACTGTGCCGTTGTTGTTGAGGAGCTCTGGTACCCATTTTCGGTTCCCTCTTTTTAGTCGTTTAGAACCGTGTTTTAATTATTCATCGAGTTCAAACACATGTGTTGAATAATGCAGGTGGAAGGCATTAGAATTTGCAGCCCTTAGGAGGAGCTCTGTGTCATTCTTTAGCATTGGGAAACCAGAAAGTGCTGTTTCGCGATGGGCTCGGGCTAAGACTAGAGCAGCTAAGGTACTTCCCATGGCATTCTACATTTCTACTAACCTAGTCTCCTTTATGGTATGCCAATAAGGCTTGGAAAAGTTATTTGAAACCACTCACTTTAAGGTAAATGATATTGGCACTCTAAAAATTGATGCGAGCACTTCAAAATTAGTGTAATTCCAAAGCCAACTTCCTTTGTTTTTGGGAGTGTCTCCATCAATTTTTGGAGTGCCAATATCATTTTCCCACTTTAAAACCAAGTCTATCTTACTTTTCTGTTCAAAAGTAAAGTCTTACTTTTTCTGGACATAGGTTTCTTCTTTCAAACTTCAGAAATTCAGTGCCATGTTTTGAAGTTTGACCCACACAAAACGTAAAATGTAAATAAGTTAAATATAAGCTTCTTCTTGTCACACCTTGTATTATTTTAGGTTGGAAAGGGGTTGTCGAAGGACGAGAAAGCTAAAAAACTAGCTCTTAGACACTGGCTTGAAGCTGTAAGTGCAACTTACATTCCATGTTTACTCAGTTCAGATCAAGTTCGTCGTTTAGACCATTTAATTAGCCTCGGTTACCTAACAGTTTTTCCTTCTCATATCTGATAGATTGATCCACGCCATCGCTATGGACACAACCTACACTTATATTATGACGTCTGGTTTAACAGTCAGAGCTCGCAACCTTTCTTTTACTGGTAAAGCACAAAAAAGCCTGCCTATTTCCATTTAACTGAATCTCTGCCTTCTATTTTCGTATCTACTTATTACTTGTGAAAATTCAGGCTGGATGTTGGAGATGGTAAAGAAGCAAATCTTGATAAGTGCCAAAGGACCATTTTGCAGCATCAATGCATCAAATATCTGGGACCGGTACGTATCTGAGATTTTCTTGTTGCGCACACGTATGTATACACTTATATGTCAATGAATCAATCTAGTGATATATATATATATATATATATATATATATATATATATATATATATATATATATATCTGTGATTTTACTAATGCAGATAGAGAGGGAAGCATATGAAGTGATCGTAGAGAGTGGGAAGCTTGTTTACAAACAAAATGGGGTACCTTTGGACACCGCTGAGGACTCAAAGTGGATATTTGTGCTCAGCACATCGAGAAACTTTTATGTTGGGCAGAAGAAGAAAGGCCTTTTCCAGCACTCTAGTTTTTTAGCCGGAGGAGCCACAACTGCTGCCGGGAGATTGGTTGCACATAATGGTGTTCTTGAGGTATGTCACAAACATGATTCATTTGTATAGTGTTGTGATCTGTTCATCTGAACTTCTTTGCATTTTGATTTGGTAAGCCATTGAATCAAGCACCCTATCTTTTGATAACAAATTAGCCATCCCATTAGAGGGATTGGAACTCCAAAATCGTTCTTAGTAGGATAGAAAAGGAAATGGAGTAAATGGCAAAAGCCTAATTTCATTCTGGGAGAAAGATTAAGCTGGTGGGATTTCGAGCGTTACTGATATATACTTGCAAGAAATCCTTTTTTGTTGAGTATTTCTGAAGAAAAATCTTTCATTTGTTCAGGCTATATGGCCATACAGCGGTCATTACTGCCCAACGGAAGAGAATTTCACGGAGTTCATTGGTTTCCTGGAGGAGCACAATGTAGACTTGAGCAATGTCAAGGTATTTCACTGCATCTCTAAAATAGCTTAATGAGAATTGGTATAGGAATCTAGTTGTAACTATCTGAATGGTTGTTTCTGCAGAGGTGTGCAATAGATGATGATGTTCCAACATCGAAATGTACCAAAGAAGAGGAATTGAAGTCAAGCTCCATCAATCATCATGGACACCACCTTGACAATATCAAGGTGCCGGTACTTCAACTAGGCCAGCACCTGTCGTCCAAATGGACCACTGGAGCTGGCCCACGTATCGGTTGTGTAAGGGAATACCCTCCACAGCTGCAACATCATGCGATGGAACAAGTAAATTTATCCCCTCGGCTCAAGATGGGACCCTTTTTATCTGGCACCCGCGCGATCCCTTCGCCAAGGCCTAGTTCGAGCATTCATTTGTCGCCTCGGCTGGCTAAGATGGGACTCCCCAGCCCAAGGGTAATGCATAATTCTGTAGCAAACTAAGTTCTGGCCAATTTCACTGCTATGGTGAATTCTTGCTTTTGGAGCAATTAGGTATACTTTCTGGTGCAAGATGTGATCTTACAAGGGGATGAAGTAGACTGACTCAGAGATTAAGGTTTTTTCATGGCCTTGAATTTGGGGTCATCTAACTTGAGCTGATCCAAAATTTACTTCTTAATGGTGATCTGGCCCTTTTGGGGCTTGGATTTCCTTGTAAAGTCTTATCGTTGTGCGTTTGAGTAGTTAGAGTTATACTTGTGTTTTTACCTATTCTTTGAAATTGAATTGTATTCAAATACAAGTGAATTAATAAAATAAGTTCAAGAATTTATTTCATAGATTATGTTTATTGCCAAGAATGCTTGAGCACAATGTGTCCAAAATGTCTACTTTGTCATGTTTTCACTGAAATTTATGCTTCAATCTCAGTTTACCTGCTCGAGTATTTCTTATGAAATTAAGGTTTTATTCTCACATCTCTAACCTTAGTTTCAAATTTTGAGGTGCCATTTGTTATTTTGAATTTGTTATTTTGAAGACTAATGTAGCAAATTGACCTCTCTTAGATTGACCTATGCATATTCTCCCTGTCCAACCATAGCTTCAAATTTGAAGTTGCCATTCTTTTTCCTTTTTCTGAAATTTTTTCGTTTCAAATGGTAATTTTTTTTTCCAACAAAAAAGATTAAAAATAACATGAGGGATGGTCATGCCAAATCACATAAGATTCGGCCTTTCAAATGACAACTGGATTTGAGCTTGTGTTGACTTTAAAAGTGACTGGTTACTTCACCACGTAGTATCTGAAGGCTCCTATTGAGCCTTTCAATTGGTAGCTCGATTCGATCTAACATTTTGCTATCTTCAAATAATCAAATTTGGCATCAAACCCGCCCTTTCGATCTTTACTATGGGGCCCAATTTTAGTACTAGGAGTATCTTTCACTTTAAAAAAAAATAAAAAAATTGATCTCAAACCATAACTTTCAGGGAGCTACTACGGTAACGCCCAAAGAAAATTGCTATGTTGGTTGCCTCCTCCCACCCATTTCAGCTATAAAAAAAAAAAAAAACCAACTTTATTTTCACATGGAGGTCAAAATTCAAAACAAAATCATATTTTGCATGGACGTCGCTTGGCTGGGTTGAAAGTTTTGCTAAGCTTCAAAAGTTTACTAGAAATTTTTCGGTGCCGGGTGGGTACCACGTCACCCAATGACGCGGTGCCTGAGCGGGCACATCTAAGCCGTCAAAAAGTGTATTAGACAGACCAAATTGAAACACTCTCTCTCCTCTCACCCCACACTCTCTCTCCTCTACCTCTCTCCAAATCTGAGCCATCCAAAATTGAAATAGATGACCCGAATGCACCGAGCGGACACTATGTGGTAACTGGTCGGCACTGAAAAATTTCTCAAAGTTTACACTATGCTTGCCACGCCAAATTTGGCATCTCCGGTTGGAGTTTTGTTTTGTAATTTGTTTTTTTCCGGCTATCTTGTAAATTGGTTTCTTCATCAGCAACCATTCCAAGTTCCAAGTCGATCCAGTATAAATGGTCACAAGTAGGAAGCTAGGGAGTGTGGTCACAAGTAGGTAGGCACACACCCCTGTGCAAATGAGGTTCCAAACATTACCAACATGGCAACATACGAGTAATTCATGCGGCTTCCCTCCGTTAATAAGGTTTTTATTTTTTAAATACTTATTTTTTACTTTATAAGACATGGAGTATTATTCTCTCACAATGTATCACTTATAATTCAAAAAATAACAAGTTATCAAATAAGTACTTGCGTTCTTTTAAGCTTATAAGTCTGGAATATTTTAGTATTTTTTACATTTTGTAACTTTTCGTCGTAATTTTTAGGAGTGATTGTTCGTCTCGACGAGATGGATTAGAAAAGTATAAAAATATGGACCGATATTGAAAAAATTTAAATAAGATGACACATAAGCTCTAAAAGACAGTTGTAACTTTTTCATTTTTAGTAAACTTTTTTTAGCTTTTGATCATAATTTTATAATTTTTAAACTCCTCTCGTTGAGACGAATGATTAATTAAAAAAATATGCAAAAATAACAAAAATTCAAAAAAAAAAAATAAACAAAACACACAAAACAAAAAAATTACTGCAATTAAGTGTAATGCCCTGACTTTTCGGGCGCAAAATAAAATAATTTCTTAAGAAAATATTGCTAAATAAATATAATTTTCCAAAATAAAGATTTTGCTAATACAATCTCAAGATAGATTTACGGAATCAAAATACACCAAAGCTGACTCTAATCTTGATACGAATCCTAAACATCCTCGATCCTCGTTACTGATATTCGTTCCGTGTCGAACTGCATCATCGTTGAATCTCTTCCATTGAATCCTGCGCCTTCTGCAGATCATCGAAGCAATCGATTTGCCAGATACAGACGTATCCGTGAGGTGATAAATCACCCAATGAATAATCCAACCCAACTACCCCTCTTTCTTTACATACAGTTAGCAAGCAAACAAGATAATAATGATACGAATAAGTAAAAGAAAGATTTTCACATAAACAGGTTCATTACTATCCATTAACCTAACGTGTAATCCAACATCTCCTACGAGATCTTTCCTTCCCCAACCGCTAGCCATGCTCGGTCCCATGAGATCAATTCCCTTTTGTTGTCGTAAATAACCTAAGTTACAATACTACAACAAGGGCCAGCTTATCATGCGAATCACAACTAGGGTTCACCTATCTTATATACCACATCATAATCATCACTCTGGACACACGCCAAGACATCAATTTGTTCCACTGGACACATGCCAGGACATCAATTTGTTCCCGACTCTCGCCAGACATCAATTTGTTCCACTGGACCCACGCCAGACATCAATTTGTTCCACCGGACTCTCGCCAGGACACCATCACAAAACATCACCGACACATGCCAGGTTTTATCAACAAACATCACGGGCTTACTTTGCCAGGTTTTATCGTCACAAAACATCAATGGGCCATCCGCCAGGTTTTATCGTCAACAAAATATCGCTGGACCTCTTGCCAGGTTTTAACATCACAAAATATCGCCGGCCACGTTTTAACATCACAAAATATCGATGGGCCACCGCCAGGTTTTATCAACAGAAACATCTTCGACTATCGCCAGGTTTTATCAACATAAACGTCACTGGACCACCAGGTTTTATCAAAACATCACCGACTATCCGCCAGGTTTTATATCATCTCCGGGTTTACTCTGCGGTTTTAAATCATCACATACATCACTGGACTCTGCCAGTCTTAAATCATCTCCGGCTTACTCTGCGGTTTTAAATCACATCACAAATCTCATCAGATCTCAAATCACGCTTGCAAACCTCTAAACAGAAAGAAACTTCACAATTTATCCATTACTTAGAATCGTCTACGTGATTTCTATTTCGCATACCACACCATGTCTCTAGGGTCCAATCTAACATTCAAATCCAGTATCAACACAATATCATTCTCAATAATAATTAAAACGAATAATAAACAGATCAAAACAAACATTAGGTAATGCAATCACATGACTTTTTATGACTGGGTCGTTGCCCTTAATCTTGTATGGCCAAAATATCAATAACAATGTAGGAAATTTTATATAAGACTTTAAAAATAATTTTCTAGGCTTTTATTAATTAATTATAAGTAATTAAGTCATTTAAACACTAATTAAATACATTAATTAGGTAAAAATATTAGAATAATTATCGTAACCTTAATAAAGGTCCTAACAGTCCTCTATAATAAGTTCGAGTGCTAAAAGTTGGGTTTGGATGCTCACGAAATTATTTTAAAAAAAAAAATTAGTTAATAGGCAAAAGAAGAATAAATAGATAATAAATAATTAAGCAATTAAAAATATATTTATTCTAACAAAGTATCATCTTAGGACTGTAAGAAGTCTAAATAAAATTATTCGGAATTATTAACCTCTTTTATAATATTTTAAAGTATTATTATTAAGAAACAACGCGTAAATAATAATAAATAGTAAATCAAATAAATAAAATTTTATTTTAATAAATTATCACCTTTGAACTATCAGGAGTCTAAGAAAAATATTTTCGATACTAAAATATTTTTTTGTAAGGTCGCTATTAATTTTCGTTTATAACTTTAGTTAAAAATTAAATAAATAGCTAATAATATAAATTAACTACGAAATCAGCAAGTTATGACCTTTAACATGTTGGGAGTCTAGGAAAATAGTTTGGGTAATTATAGATTAGTTTATAAGGTCGTATTGATTTTTTTGTTTACAAACGATTACACAATTACAAACAGAAATTTAATAAATATAAGATTAAATAAAAAAATTATGAAACTAACAAGGTATGAACTTTAGAATGTGGGTAACCTAGGATAAAAATTTCGGAGTAAAAATCTATTTTTAAAAGGTCGCAAAACCAATTCGATCTCAAAAACGAAACAGGCGCGCGTCTGGCCTAAGGGAGTTCGGTTTTTTTGATTTTTTTGGTACTTTTTCGATGCATGGGACTACGGGGCCTATTGGGTTATGTCTATAAACACTTAATATACTTAGAGAAGGCTTCGGATCGAATTATAATACCTCGAATCGGATTGGATTTGATTTGATCGAAACTTGACAATTTGGAAGAAAGCTTCGGGTTTCTTGATCGGGAACCTCGGGGCGAATTGATTGATGTTTGGTGATGCTCTAGGTTGTAGAAAGAGTTCGGGATGATCGGATTGGATCTTGGTTGGGTCTAGGTACGAAACCCACTTTTCTCTCTCTCTTTTCTCTCTCTAGAACTCCATGGATTGGAGCTTCGATTTCCTTCGATTTTTCTCTCTTTTCTGGATGATTAGGACGTGAAAAATATGGTGCGTGCCCTAGGGTCGGAGTAGTGACGTATTTATAAGAGAATTGGATGGGTTTTGATTAATTAGAGTCCTAACGGAATTGGGTTTCGAGATGGACTAATGGAGCTCGGTTTTTGGATTACGGGGAAAATGGAGACTAAGTAGGAGTAGGAGATTAAGAGATTGGGAAGGTGTATGCATGCATGTAACTAAGGAAAATAGAATTAGATAATTATAAGTATTTATCTAACAAAATAAATGTTTTTATTAAAAGGATATAATTAGGGAAAATAATGCTATTATTATTTTAAAAGCTATTAATAATATTATTTTAAAAAAAAAATTTACGATCGAAAATCCGGATTGTTACATTAAGTGAAAGAGAAGAGGGCCTATTTAGATGAGACCCCAAACCTTGCACAACAAAACTAAAAATACAGCCGACAAACTGGCATGCTTCAGTATAAAATATAAGTACTACTACCTATCCGTTACAAGCCCTTCCAACTTTCCCCTTTTAATTCGAATTTCAAAATTCAAACGCCTCCTCGTATTTGCCCACAACGTAGAACCCCAAGCATCCCCCTAATCTCTCTCTCCGAAATCTTTTTCCAATCAAACCTATCTCTCTCTCTCTCTCTCTCTCTCTCTCTTATTTGGTCTCCTGACAAGCAGAGATTTCAGACAAACTCTCTAGCAGCAGAAAACAGAGGCTTTTCTCCAATGGGTGGTTCAGGAACAAAGTGGATCAAGTCACTGATCGGTCACAACAAGTCCAACCCAAACTACCCAGTAAAGATTCACTCCACCACTACCATTTTACAGACCGTATTGAACCCAGTTTCTGTTTTTCTGTTTTTTCGATTTGTTTTCTCAATGTTGATTTCCTTTGGATTTTCACTACACCACCACCATTTTATAAACCGTATTAAACCCAGTTTCTCATTTTTCGATTTGTTTTCTCAATGTTGATTTCTTTTGGATTTTGTAGGAAAATGGAAAGGGCCGAAAGTGGAAGCTGTGGAGGAGCGCTTCGGGTGGTTCAAAAGGAGCCCATTTTGGTGCAATGTCTGAGGCCTCCGATTCTTCTTCGTCTGGAGTTGATAGTGCGTTTTATGCAGCTGTGGCTACTGTGGTTCGAGCTCAAACCAAGGATTTCGTGGTGGTTAGGCGAGAATGGGCTGCGATTCGAATCCAGACCATGTTTCGGGCCTTTTTGGTAACTGGGTTTCTATGCTTTTCTTGAATCTTGCTCTGTTTATGTGCATTTCTATAGATCCATTTCATTTTGCGCTGTTCATGTTCTGGCTAAAAATTGGAAAAGGCTTCGGTTAATTTTGGACATTTTTTGGATGCTTTCAGTCACCAAAAAATTAGTTTACGTACTCTTAAACTGACCCAAACCCATTGAGTGAGCAAAAAATAAATTTAGAGCAAGTACACCAGTTTAGCTAAAATATGAGCTAAAAATGCTTGTGAACAGTATAAATTTTGCTATCCTTTAGTTTTACCATTACACCAATACTACTCATTTTACCTACACTCTATTTAAATATCATTTTGCTGGGTTCTCTTGTACCACGTGTGCTGGGTTGGGGGAGGGAGAGAGGAGAGAGACAGCTTAAAGTAAAAATAATACTAGTATTTAATTCAATGCTTGTGAACAGTTCTTAGCTATAAGTACCGAAGCATTGTAGACAAAGGCAAAATGGATACTCCCTCCGTTCCAAAATAATTGTCCCATTCGGGATTGCGTGTCATTTTCAACGGCTTATATCTTTTGATGTGAACCTCAAAAAATATGCATTATGGATCTTGTTTGATAGATCTTAATTAATTCTATTATACAAAATTTTCAAAATCATAAAAATTACTATAAATTGAAAGATATAAGTCATTGAAAATGGCACGCAGTCCCAAAAGGGACAATTATTTTGGAACGGAGGGAGTATCACTTTACCTACTCTGGTGCAGCTCTCATTTTAAGTTTTTCTTCTCTAAAATAGCTAAAAATGTATTTTACATTGACTGATGTACATGAGCATCAACACCAGATTAGGTATATGTATAAAATTAGTTAAAGTAGAGAAGTAGAACTCAAAAACACTACTGCAGCAGATTAGCGAAACACAAATGTAAAATACATTTTCATTTTTGGGTAGCTAAAAATAACTACGCACTATTCACCAGGTATATACTTTTTTATTATTTTAGTAACAACTCTCTCTCTTCCTCTCTCTTCCCATTTGTACTTTAACAGTGATAAAGTAGAAGAAAAGAAAAAAAGGGAAATAAAGGTTATAAAATTTTAATAGAGAATAGATAAAATAGATAATGTTGGTGTGGTATTGAAAAAGATGTGAGTAGATATAACAAAAAATTACACTGTTCGCTAGCATTTTTCCATGACAACTGATAAACTTGCTCTAAACTCTCGCTTTCTAGTGATTAAAAAAATAATAAAAAATCCCTTTTTTGGTATTTCGATAAACATCGTAATTCTTGAAGGTACAATTGCAGTAAGCCTGTTGGTTTTGAGTCTTTTGACAGCCGATTGAAGTAGATAGAAGGTTCAAGGTTCTCTTTATTTAGAAAACTCGTCCTAATATGTGACTACAGCTTTAGTTAAGCAGAAAATAGACAAGGAGATACAGAGGACCATTGCCAAATTTCCAAAACTTTTGACAAAACAATTCGATGTTGTATTCTCCATCTTCAGATTCTTGTCCGTGCCTAACATAGATCTTATATATAGAAAGGCAAAATATGCCATTTAACTTCCAGATGATGGTTTTTCATATGTGACTCCCACATCTTCTGCTTGGTTTCCCCAAATGAGTTTTCTGTATTCGGAGTTAAATTGGTGACAACGAATCATAATGCAAGCTAGTTCATCTGTTGAAATTTTATCTTCTCTGCACAAGATAATTTTGGCTCATTTCGGTTATATGATTGCATTGATGATTGAAGGCAAGACAGGCTTTGAGGGCCTTGAAAGCAGTAGTGAGATTACAAGCTATATTCCGAGGTAGGCAGGTCAGAAAGCAGGCTGCTGTAACACTAAGGTGTATGCAGGCTCTTGTTCGAGCTCAGGCCCGAGTAAGGGCTTCCTCTGTCCAAACATCAGCCCAAGATCAGCCCTTGGAGAAATCGCTGGATAAAAATCTCAAACCCGCTGATCCAATTAAGCAAGCTGAGGTACACTAAAACTTGACATATGAACATGACAATAATGAACATAAATACTATTCAAATAATTAACGTTGACCCTTTTGTCATGGTTATTTATAGGGTGGGTGGTGTGACAGCCCTGGAACAGCAGCACAAGTGAGGGCAAAGCTACAAATGAAGCAACAAGGAGCCATCAAGAGGGAGAGAGCAATTGCCTACATTATATCTAAACAGGTAAGATATTTCACTTCTGTAGAAACTTTATATCCATCTCAAAACCAATTGGCAATGAGTGGAGAGGTCCCAAATGTTATTAAGTGATCACCCATTCCACTCCCAAGCAATGTGGGATTCATTTCCTTAACATCCCCCCCTCACGTGCAGCCGCGTTTGAGGTCTGTCACGTGTGGCCACTTTTTAGATCCTATCATCGCGCAGCCTTTTCGCTGGTCTGTCATCGCAGGGTGTGGATTGTGAATTTTTATAAAATGTGGAGTGGACGGTCTCCGCTCTGATACCATGTAGAAACTTTATATCCATCTCAAAACCAATTGGCAATGAATAGAGAGGTCCCAAATGTTATTAAGTGATCACCCATTTCACTCCCAAGCAATGTGGGATTCATTTCCTTAACAACTTCAAACTCCTTATAGATGTTTAATTCTTTTTTTAGTTTATACGCAAGGCATGAGATGGCTAGTGATTGCGAGGCCCGAATTCTTGATTCGAGGGGAGTACAGAACTTTTGGTTTGGTCATGTTGTCAACTTAATTAGATTTGTGTTATCTTGCTTTCAGCAATTAGGAACAAACACCAGCTCAACCAGGAGAAACAATCTAGACAAGAACAGTTCAGGATCGAGCTGGTTAGATGGTTGGATAGCATCCAAGCCTTGGGAAAGCAGATTGGTGGAAGAAATGAAGACTGATCAATCAGAATCTACTCCTAAATATAAGAAATACGACGATCACATAGTTGGCTCTCGTGCTAGTTTTTCTGAGTTTGATTCTGTGAAGGTTACGCGGAACAACGTTTCAACAAGAATAACTGCTAAGCCTCCTATGAGTGGCCAAATTACTCGCTCAACCTCTGACCCGTGTTCTGAATTTTTGTACGATGAGAGCTCCACATCCAATTCCTACTCTTCGAATTCTGAGAGAACTCCACGGTCTAGCAATACCCAGTTGGAAGGTGGAAACACTAATAGACCAAGCTACATGAATCTCACAAAGTCAATCATGGCTAAGCAGAGGGGTTGGCAGAATCCATCTCACAGCATGAAGAAGCTAGTGAAGGGGAATCCACAGCTTCATAAGAAGACAATGCAACTTTCTTGTGGGGATACGCGGAGTAATACTGGATCTGATCTCTACGCGGTTTCTTTGTGCAATGATCTTTACCCACCACCGACGCATTTTGATGGATATGACTAGCTGAAAAAGTCGACACGGGAGTAAACAAGATTGACAGTTGATATACTCATTCACAAATCTTGGGACACCTTTTGGGATTTTCAACAGCTTGTTGTACTAGATAGGTTTCTTGGGATTGCTCTTTTTTCTATCTCAGTCAAAAAGAGCGATGCCGGTGTAATGTATGAAGTTTAGATTTGACATAAAGTGGAGATTATTATAGGGTTGGCGAAACATAGTTTCTGGTTTTCATATAGATGCCTTGAGGAATTCTCTGTTGTGGTGAATGACATGTATTGTTCTTGTAAGATTGTGGTTTTGGCAATCATTAACAGCGCTGCATGGATATGTTTCCAAAGTCCATGGGTTCTCCGTGGCTAATACGTGTGGTTTGGTGGCTTTGTTATGTCCTAATTATTGATGGCTTGTTTTTTCCTTTGATTTGATTTGTTAGTGGTGTCTTGTATTACTTGGTTGTTGAAGTGCTTCTGTTGCTTCACATGGGGGGATTTTACTCCATGCACTTGGTTTCCAACTTGGTAGATGTTGCCTGATTAAGTGTACACATAAAGGTAGATCAACACATGTTTGGTGAGATGGTTGACGTTGTGACACTTTCAGATTGGTTGATGAAATTCGCCTACCTTTAATGGTTGGCTATACGAAGCTAATCAAAGTAAACAGTATGTAAAATGGCTCGTCATTTGACTAAACAGTGGAAGGTGCAAAATTGTACCCTAGTTGGCTAAAACAGAAAACAAGATTCATTCGCCTAACCTATTCATGTATATTGATATTTTGTAGGATTTTCTCGCACCAGGATCCCCATATGATGATACTCATGTCGAGAAAAATTGATGCAGACCGGGTTGCGTCAACGTGGATGGACCGGTTGCATCCACATAGGCTTAAAAAGGCCTAAGAATCAACGTTGTCAGAATGGGCTGAATTTCGCACGGTCCACTGGATTTCGGGCGTTCGTCGCTGTTTAGGCCCCGAAAAGGCCAATTTTGCCGTTTATAGTAATATTTAGATTGCTAATAACTTTTGTTAGGAAACTCCGTTTTTTTTACCGTTTGTTTTGGTAACCTTATAATTCTTTCTAGTTTCTGATTTATTAGTCAAATCAGAACTTTCATTTTTTGGTAATTTTCGTATTTATTCCGATTTAGAGTTGTTTAGCGGCCTGAAAAGTTTCCTAAGTTAATTAGGGTTTCTTTCACCCTATTTATATGCTTGTAAGCCCTACGGCAGATTGGGGTGGTTATTGAATAAAGAAAAACGAGATTATTCTCAAACTTTGATCGTTTAAAGAGGGAGTACCTCTGGGTCGATCTGTTATTCGTGTTTTCTCTTGCACGTCGTGTTCGTGTCATTAGGCTACGCTGCATAAAAAATGGCTCCCATAATAACCCATTGTTAAAATATTCATAAATCGGACATTGTTATCCATCAAAATGATTGATGTTTGGTGGTCGATCCGTACCTCTCGAGACAAATATGAGGGGATCTTGATTCGAGTTCCTCACACCCATTGGAAGGAAGAAGCTGACTATATATTTACTTCACATGCTACTGGTTTTTTATTTTTTTTTGGAAGCAATCTGAGGAATTAAACATGGGAAACCAATCCAATTTTCAAATACTTTGCTGTTTCTCCCTCAAGTGCGATCCCCCTTCTGTCATTAGACACAGGAATTCTTAGTCCTTAGATGTGTTCATCTTAAAGCTCTCGTCTCTTATCTCTCTCTCTCCCTCCACTTATCACGCAAATTTTGTTTCCCTAAAACATTTACCAAACAACCTCGTAGGTACGGTTAACCTGGGCCGTTGCTTGAATCTTCTTTAACAGTAAAACAGGAATGGTTGTTTGGTGGTTGTGTTTTCAAAAGCAAGTGAGGGCCAAATGAGAAATGTGATCCCCATGAACCACTTAAGAATTTTTCTCAGGTCGGCCAGCATTCGTGCTTAAGAAGAGGTCCACAAGGGTCATTGTTCACTGACAACTCCTCAACCACCTAATTTGTCATATCTTGAAGCAATATACAAAGAAAAGAGACAGAAGGATTACACAATTCACACTTAACACAAACATTATTAAAGAAAAAAAACACATGATATATATGTGAACACAAACACATAGAGTACCATGCATAAATACACTGAAAACTTCTTTTTTGGGTAACTTAGGTGTCCAGACCAATTTACACACACATTGACTAATTTTCAAAGGACCATTCCCACCGTCTACCACCCCGTTTGGAGAATTGTAGGCCCTTTTCTCCTAGCTTGAAATATAGCAAGCATCTCGGGTAATTGTTCTCGCCCCTCTACCTTTTATGAGAGGACAATATTTAAGAGGACAGTAAAATACGAGACATCTCATAATAATTGTGATTACTTTGGTTAGAAAATTGCTTTGGACATAGTTGTTCATATACAAATCTGGACACATTTGTGTCTGAAAGTGAAATCCACGCGCATCAAACGGTTCTAAACACATTTGTGTTCCATGTATCTGTGTATGTAGAACCAGTGTTGTCAATCTCGTGCCATACCGCCAATAAAACGATACATGTACCTTGTGATTCGTACTGGCCAAAATACCAGTCGGTACCAAGTCGGTTCCGAGCGTGCGTATTGGCCTATACCGGCTTGTACTAGAATCCAGAATCTCAACTGGTAATACAAAAAGGCCCTTAAATCCGAAACGGTAACAAGATACACTCTGGTACTACGTACTTACGGACTAGGCGGAGGCACATGGAGACAAGGGAGGGCGGCCGACCTCACTGGCTGCCAAATTTTCGTAGAGATAGGTATAATTTTTATCTCATTTTTACTAATTTGACCCCACTTTAAAATTTATTTTTGACCCAACCCATATAAGGATTTTGTACTTTAAAAAAAAAAGAGTCATAATAAAATCTGTACCCACAAAATTTCCAAACATAGTGCTAACAAAAGGGTTCCGTTCGACGATCAGTCTTCAAACTCTTCTCCAGTTCTCCTAATCTCTGCTGACTGCTTTACACCATAATCGTATGTATGACCAATGGATGCATGATAGTTTGGTTGTGTATATAGAGAAAGACGATGTTTTTGAAACCATTACAAACGAAACTATCATCCATCGTTTCTAAAGTATGAAAAGTCGTCGAGGCCAATTGTAAATCGAAGCTGCATTTTGTTATTAATATCTTTTTGATTAACTTGTTAATCTTAATTATTTCTTTCAATTAGCAATTACAAAAGTGAATTACGCATAATTCAAATTTCCAGCCCCACTTATTGAAAATCCTAGCTCCACAATTGCAGTCACCGTCCCAGCAAGAAAAAGGGTATGCTTGCTGCCGCCTGCCGGATTGTACAAGATTGACAACTTTCAGTAATCTTTTGGGAGGTGGTGGTACTGTTTCCAAATAGACCACGCCAGGGAATGCTTCGGGAGTCATTTTCACGAGTGAGGACGTCGCAGGTGATTTTCAAGTAGTAGTTTTCAGGAGTATATCTTGAATCAGTTAATTAGGAGTTGACTATACCCCTTACTGCATGGGGGCTACGTGATCGCATGAGAATCGATCACGATCGGCTTCTTCAACATGGAAAGATGGGAACCATACAAAGCAATAGTATTTTTATTTCAACCCACATTTTCGAGCTTAATTGAGTGGAATTCCAGTATGAGACATTTAAAATAGGACAGAGGGAGTATAATCCAAGAAAGTATATACTGTAGTAGTATTTATGAATAGACTAAAATAGAAGTATACTATTGCTTTGTTTGATTCTCATCTTTGGAGTCATCAATTTGCTCATAGTTTTGCCCCAAATTTTGAGCCTCACCTCAATCTCTGTCTCCACGTAGGAGCCTCTTTTCCATGACATTTTTTTCCTGTACGTTGGTCGCAAATATATACAGTACTCCCTCCGTCCCTTTTTAAATGTCCTATCTCGTAACTCCAACTTATTAAAAAGACATCATCATTACACCTTTCACATCAACTTTTTTCTTCACTTTCCCTACTTACCCATCATCATTACACTTTTACTCACTAACTTTTCAAAAAGGAATCTACTTTTAGGGACAAAATAGACAATGCACCAACTTTTACCCACTAACTTTACAAAATGGACACTTATTAAGGGACAGCCCAAAATGGAATACTGGACTTCTAATAAGGGACGGAGAGAGTATCATTTTTCTTGGTTAAATTAGTGTTCGTAAACAAATTCAAGCTCGACTCAAGGCCTACATCATTTAGTTCAAGTTCGGTACGTAAAATGTTTATCTGCAAGCTCGTACTCGAGCTCGGATTCGCTAAAACCTCAACGAATAAACCCGAGCGCGTTGAAATTCGGCTGGACTCGGTTGGTTTACCGCGTTTCTCACGTGAGGTTATAATTTTGCTTCTGCCCATGACCTGGTCTATACATTTCATTATCATTTCAATTATTGACCCAAAAAAAAACTAAAAGAGAATGAGTGGGCTTTCTCTCTTGAGGGGGTTGCCATGAAGAGAAGCAAAGCCCTGGGAGGGAACAGTGGGGTCCATTTTGCAGTATTATTTTTCTCCTCTTTTATTCATATGCTTTTCCTCTGCTTTTTCTTCCTTTACTTGATATTGATGTGTCCAAAATTTTGACAGCTGATTTTTCGAGTGATAATTTCTACAGTTAAAATTTTTCTTTATAGCTGTCGATTGAAAAAGACATTCGCTTCGGTTCTAAATATCAGTTGAAATGACGTGAAGCCATTTTTATTTGTCGCTAATTATTTTTTGGTCTCGACTTATTTGATATTACGAGTGGAAAATTGGAGGATTGATGAATGGAATAAGACACTTCAGCAATCGGATTTAGTCACTCGATATTGTCTCCTTGCTCTTTGATTTTGCACGCATTTTACGGTCCTTACGAGATTCCGAGACTAATATAGTGCTTTGAAATGATGTTAATTAGTTTTTCTCCCTGTCTAAAGTTGTTTTGCCACGTTACGTGGCTACATACACTATAGCATTTCAGGATCCATCTTTTAACGAAGCCATCACTAAACGGCGTTTTGCTAATTTTTATTAATCTCAAAGGGAAATTTTCCGTGCATGGATGATTAATACGTTGAAATCTAAAAAGTGTACAAATCAGATCATCACTACAATAATGGTGGTGGATCTGAAACATATAGAGGCTAGGATCATAGTTCATAGGAGACAATATTATTCAAGAAGAGGGTTCTGATCATTAACATTGGACTGAAATTGACAAATACTACCAAAGTCTATAACTTCTCTCTCAAGAGAAGACAACTTGAACCATTCTCCTAGCCTCATGTGTACTTCCCATTGATTTCTCTATGAGTTGGGAGAAAACAAAAGCTGCAGCAACAGCTTTAATTCTGTGCTCTGAGGCCTCAACAAACATGGCAAAAGGCCTGCTTGCATTAATTGTTGCATGTGCAACAGCAAAATCAAGTGTCTTATTTGCTGAAAATCTACCCGATCGCTTTTTTTCACCGCTCCTCTCATCGGCTGCTCTCAATCTTACTATCAAAAAGTGTTTTAGACGGTCTAGATTTTTTAAGAACTCTTTCAAAATTTGGACCATTGATTGTCGAGACGAACGATGATAATATGATATTGAGAGTTGCGGTGGAGGGAGCGGTGAAACAGAGCGGTGTGGATACCACTGCTGTCTTATTTGGTCCTCTTTCTGTTTCTTCCATCACAAGCATTCAACACAATTTCATTTTGTTCATCCAGTTAACACGTACGTGGATTTGCATTACTCTCACTGTCTCACATAGTCACATGCATGTCATCGGAACTCCAACGGGTTGGCTTGGAGTGGTGGTCAAGACTAGAAACTAATTAGGAGCTTGCTCGCTTCGAGCTAGATCTCATGCATGTTCAAAACTTCTAACTCTTGTTGGGCCAATTAATATGGGGTTTCACTCCGACTCTATTTAGGTCTTTTGTTAGTTGACGGTGAGATTGATCCTTTAAAAGTTTATCGAGATGTAATATTAAGCATTATCAAGTGGAAAACTTCAAGAGGGCTTTGGATGGTATTAGAAGAAAAAATATATGAGATTTTCTGTTTCATTTCATTTCATCTCATCCAATCTTCTATTGGAGTATTTTGTTATGCTCGGTAATCCGTCTTCGATGTACCCTATCAATTTTAACAAAATCTTTTTTTTGTGCCGAGCAAATTTTTTTTTATCGAGATGTGTGTAAGTTGATCCGAACATATTAAGTTATCGAAAAACCTCTCACATGTACATCGTTTGAATGAAAGAATAAAGTGACTCCTACCTAAAGATGAAAAAAAATTGCATGTTTTTAGGTATTTCCACTGATCTATAAGTTGTAGACTGCAGATTTTTTGTTTTATTTGCATAAAAAAAATTAAAATTTATTAGTTTTGCACCAAACTTTTGAGTATTATTGGTTCGTTGCGACAAGAGGAATCGAAAAAGAAATTTTTTTGACTTCCACCCAAATTTTATGGAAAATATCCAAGAAAAATTCTAAAAACTGACTTTGCGGGTTTTTTCTTGGATATTTTAAAGGGGAATTTGCACTTACACCCCCTGTACTTACACGGTTTGGCAGATACACCCCTCGTACTTTAAATTTAGGCACTTACACCCCTTGTACTGTGCAGTACCGTTAAATTGGATGGAAAAGTGAGTGACGGGAGTTTTTCCTCCAAAATGACCCCCGTCCGGTACGTGTAAGTGCTCGCTTTTGGGTGATTTCTCACGAGTCCCACTCGGTTATTTTTAAAAAAATTATTGAACGACTCGGATTATCCGTGTGGGGCTCGGATTGTCCATTTTGAGGGCTCGGATTATCCATTTTGGGGCGGAGCTAGTATGTGGGGGAGGTGGCATGTGCCACCTTTGGTTTCAAAAATATCAAAAAAAAAATACACATAATAAGGTTAAATAATTTTTTTTTGAAGAATTGTACATGAATAGTACTCCCTCTGTCCGGATTTAATAATTTTTTTGGAGTACGTGCCATTTTTCAATCGATTATATCTTCCAATTTATAATGTTTTACGTGATTTTGAAAATATTGTATTATAGAACTAATCGAGATCTATCAAACAAGACTCATATTCGATATGAAAAATTTATTATTGTAACGCCCTGACTTTTCGGCGCAAAATAAAATAATTTCTTAAGAAAATATTGCTAAATAAATATAATTTTCCAAAATAAAGATTTTGCTAATACAATCTCAAGATAGATTTACGGAATCAAAATACACCAACTTCAGAGCTGACTCTAATCTTGATACGAATCCTAAGCATCCTCGATCCTCGTTACTGATATTAGAGTTAAATTAATCTGCGTCATCGTTGAATCTCTTCCATTGAATCCTGCGCCCTACAGCAAATTGATCGCCGAAGCAATCGATTTGCCAGGATATAGACGTATCCGTGGGTGATAAATCACCCAATAGAATAATCCAGCCAATTACCCCTCTTTTACAATACGCTAGCAAGCAAACAAGATAATAATGATTACGAATAAGTAAAGCAGAGATTTTCACATAAACCGATTCATTACTATCGATTAACCTATCATGAAACCAAAATCTTCCTACGAGATCTTTCCTCCCCGGCCGCCCAGCCATGCTCGGTCGGCCGTAAGATCAACTTCCGCTTTCTTTGTAAGTAGATAACCTAATTCTGATACTACAACGAGGCCGGTTTATCATGCGAATCACCTGGCCCAAGGTTACTTTATCTTATATACCACATCCTGATCATCGGACACCGCCGGTACATCAATTTGTTCCTTGGACACATGCCAGGACATCAATTTATTCCACTTTGGACACCGCAGCGGGGACATCAATTTATTCCCTTTGGGACACTTGCCGGACATCAATTTGTTCCTGGACCACGCCAGGACATCGATTTGTTCCATGGACTCTCGCCGGGACATCAATTTGTTCCACTTGGACCCACGCCAGGACATCAATTTGTTCCCCTGGACTCGCCAGGACACCATCACAAAATATCACTACACTGGACACCGCCAGGTTTTATCAGCAAACATCACTGGCTTACTTTGCCAGGTTTTATAGTCCTGAAAACATCCTTTGGGCCATCCGCCAGGTTTTATCGTCACAAAACATCGTTGGACCTCTTGCCAGGTTTTAACATCACAAAATATCATTTGAGCGCCGCCAGGTTTTAACATCCACAAAATATCGATGGGCCCACAGCCAGGTTTATCAGAAAACATCTACGAACTATCGCCGGGTTTTATCAACATAAAACGTCAATGGGCCACCGCCAGGTTTATCAAAACATCATTTGACTATCAGCAGGTTTTATATCATCTCGGGCTTACTCTGTAGGTTTTAAATCATCACATACATCCCTGGGCTTACTCTGCCAGTCTTAAATCATCTCAGGGCTTACTCTGCCGGTTTTAAATCACATCACAAATCTCATCGGATCTCAAATCACGCCTGCAGGCAACCTCTAAATAGAAAGAAACTTCACTACTTAGAATCGTCTACGTGATTTCTATTTCGCATACCACCCCATGTCTCTAGAGTCCAATCTAACATTCAAATCCAGTATCAACACAATATCATTCTCAATAATAATTAAAACGAATAATAAACAGATCAAAACAAACATTAGGTAATGCAATCACATGACTTTTTATGACTGGGCCGTTGCCCTTAATCTTGTATGGCCAAAATATCAATAACAATGTAGGAAATTTTATATAAGATTTTAAAAAATAATTTTCTAGGCTTTTATTAATTAATTATAAGTAATTAAGTCAATTAAACACTAATTAAATACATTAATTAGGTAAAAATATTAGAATAATTATCGTAACCTTAATAAAGGTCCTAACAGTCCTCTATAATAAGTTCGAGTGCTAAAAGTTGGGTTTGAACGCTCACGAAATTATTTTGAATATAAAGATTTAATTTAACAGACAAAATAAGAATAAATAGACAATAAATAATTAAATAATTGAAAATACATTTTCATTTACAGAATATCATTCTAGGGCTGTAAAAAGTCTAAATAAATAAATTCGGAATTTTAAACCACCTTTATAATATTTTACAGCATTATTATTAAGATACAATTCTTAAATAATAATAAATAGTAAATCAAATAAATAAAATTTTATTTTAATAACATATCACCTTTGAACTGTCAGGAGTCTAATAAAAATATTTTCGATGTTAAAAATATTTTTTGTAAGGTCGCTATTAATTTTCGTTTATATCTTTAATTAAAAATAAAATAAATAGCAAATTACATTAAAAAGTTATGAAATCAACAACTTATGATCTTTAATAAGTTAGGAATCAAAGAAAAATAGTTTGGGGATTTATAGAGTAATTTAAAGGGTCGTAACGAATTTTAGTTTACAAACGATCTCACGATTACGAATAAAAATTAAATAAATAGTAGATTAAATAAAAAAAATATGAAACTAACAAGTTATGAACTTTAGAATGTTAGGAACCTAGGATAAAAATTTCGGAGTCAAAATATAATTTTAAAGGGTCGCAAAATCAATTCGACACGAAACACACAAAGGACGATCCTATTGGAGTTCGCGGCCGCGAACTCCGCTTCTTTCTGGTTCTCGCGGCTGGGCACTTGCACCTTGCGGCCGCAAGGTCGCGGGCTGTTTTGAGTTTTTCTCGTTTTTCTCACTCGTTTCAATGCATGGGACTACGGGGGTCATTGGGTTATGTCTATAAACACTTAATATACTTAGAGGAGGCTTCGGATTGAATTATAGTACCTCGAATCGGATTGGATTTGATTTCGATCGAAACTTGACAATTTGGAACGAAAGCTTCGGGTTTCTTGATCGGGAACCTCGGGGCCGAATTGATTGATATTTGGTGATACTCTAGGTTGTAGAAAGAGTTCGGGATGATCGGATTGGATCTTGGTTGGGTCTAGGCACGAAACCCACTTTTCTCTCTCTCTTTTCTCTCTCTAGAACTCCATGGATTGGAGCTTCGATTTCCTTCGGTTTTTCTCTCTTTTCTGGATGATTAGGGCGTGAAAAATATGAATGCGTGCTAGGGTCGGAGTAGTGGACGTATTTATAAGAGAATTGGATGGGTTTTGATTAATTAGAGTCCTAACGGAATTGGGTTTCGAGATGGACGAATGGAGCTCGGTTTTTTGGGTTACGGGGAAAATGGAGACTAAGTAGGAGTAGGAGATTAAGAGATTGGGAAGGTGTATGCATGCATGTAACTAAGGAAAATAGAATTAGATAATTATAAGTATTTATCTAACAAAATAAATATTTTTATTAAAAGGATATAATTAGGGAAAATAATGCTATTATTATTTTAAAAGCTATTAATAATATTATTTAAAAAAAAAATTACGGTCGAAAATCCGGGTTGTTACAATTATCGATTCAAAGATATAACCCATTTTTTAACCGGTTAGAAGAAGTTTCTTGGTAGAGTGGCAAAGTGTTCTGTTGCCTGGTGCCTTGCGCCACGGTTCGTAAGAATCGAAACCCCTGGCACCCGATGTGCTTTCTTTTTTCAAAAATAAACACACACACACTCTCTCTCTTGTGGCACAAGTTTTTATTAACAAGATTTGTAATTTTTTTCCCACAAAATGGAAACGAACGTAACCCATTTGGAAATTAAATTTTTTCCCACAAAAAAAGTTAATACTTTATACAAATACTGTAAAAAAGTCCACGACATAACCTAATTATACGACTTCACAATTAATTTGTTTTTCAAATTTTTTCGCACAATATGTAATTAGATTTTCATTGAACGGTGCCACCCCCGCCTCCGAATCCCGACTCCGCCTTGCTCACAATGGCTTCTAGGGGTATTTTAGGCATTTTTTCAGTCATTTTGGAGGGAAAACTCCCGCCACTCACTTTTCCATCCAATTTAACGGTACTGCACAGTACAAGGGGTGTAAGTGCCTAAATTTAAAGTACGAGAGGTGTATCTACCAAACCGTATAAGTACAGGGGGTGTAAGTGCAAATTCCCCTATTTTAAAAAATACTTGTGAAAAAGTCTTTTGGAATTTCTCTCTTTGAGACGAACCAATATTTACATAAAATTTTTACGCAAAACTAATAAACCTGAAGGTCTGTGTGTGATCTACAAGTTATTGGTTAATGTGTGAACAACTTTGTTTTCGTGATAGTTTAAGGCTTGTTCAGTTAGGGATTGGAGTTTTGAATTCAAAATTATTACCCTACTCCAACATTCACTCATTACCCCTATCTTCAAGCACTACTTTCATTTTTATCTCTACATCTCTTTTTTTTTTTTTTTTGCTCGGCAAAATGAAATTTTTATCTCTACATCTTTCCAATCATTACCTCAATTATTACCCTTATCCTCTTACCTTAATCATTACAAATTCAAATCTAAAATCTAAATTCAAAAGGTTGCTGATTTTGCCACTCCCTTTTTGTCAACAGCACTTCCCTGCAAGTGTATTTTTTGTCCACTCCCCTGCAAGTGTATTTTTGCACAAAAAATGCACTAGCAGAGAAGTGCCGTTAACTAAAAAAAGAAAGTGGTAAAATCATTTCTCATTCAAAAATCTCAACCGAACAAACCCTTAATGAACTTGTTTTCCTGTAAAATCATTTACCTAAAGTCAGAATGTCTGATCTGAAAAAAATATACTCCCTAACTTTTGGGCCACTGAAGTTTGATTGCCCCGTTAACGTTAGAGTCTCAAAATTAGTCGAGGTGCAAACAAATTGATCCAAATATTCAATTATTAAAATAAAAAAAAGTCAATCCTAATAGAAGAGTTTTATAGTAAAAAAAATTGGTCTAAGGTCCACTATAGCATATTTGTAACCCACCAAGTCCACCTCTCAATTTTGTAACCCACTAGGTCCACTCAAACAAGGGCCTTGTTTGGCTAAGACAAAAAAATGTGTTTTTATTCTTTTTTATTTTTTGTGTTGCCAAACTGGGCCCTTATCAAACAAAAAAGGAATTAATACAAGACAAAAGTGCCCTTGCAGGCTTTTTTTCATTTTTTTTTTCACTTTTTAGAATTTTGACAACGCTCGCTCTCTCTCTCTCTACATTCCAGATCTCACCCGCTCTGCCGCTGCATAGATAACATTATATGTTCAGGTCTATTAGGCCGCTGCGCGGATCAATTCATATAAGGTTATCTATGGTTATGGTTTATTATTCTTTTATAGGGTTATATGGTTATAACGAGTAAGAAACAATATGGTTATATAGTTATATATTCAGATCATATATAACGTTATATATTTTCCTTTTAAATGTTACTTATTACACATGCTGACATTTAATCGTGTATATAACAACTAGATTGGTACATAAATGATTATATGTGCAATTCGTTGTCATGAATATTATACAATGCAGTACCAAACCGTAACACAGCATCAATTTCAATATATCCAAAATGTACCATGTAATACAAAATGTACCACCTAAGTTAGTGGGCAAGTCAAAACTTGTTCAAAATGAAACATTATTAATGTTCGGACAATCGAAGACAAAGTTTGATCAAACCCCCACAAAAAATAAAAAAATAAAATAAAATTTGTTCCAATAACACCATCTCAGTCCTTCTCTATAGCCATCTCAATCATCAATTCATCCGTGCTGGAGGGTCTATCCTTGCTATTAGCCGGGCATTATATGTTCGTTCCATAGGTACCAATTTTTTAACTTTCTGATTTGGTTTTATCATTCCTGCAAAGATACACAGAATTAAACAGATTCAAACATATATAACCTAAACACTAGCATGATAATAAAGTAGATTCAAGAATTATGTATAACCTAAACACTAGCATTCAAATATAGTCGTATATGTTATCGATCATAACCATATATAACAGTAGACAATCTTATATGAATTGGTCCGCGCAACGACCTAACAAACATGAACATATAACCATATATATTTACCTAAAATCAGCTAAACAAAATACAAAAAACATTCCAAAGCCAGCAAAAAACAGTTTCAGTGCAATTGGACTACCATTAATGAAATATGAAGTCACTAATAAAACACTTAATTCCACTTCAAACGACTCTAGTCATTCCATGGTTATATAAATCAAAGAAAATCAAATCTATCAAAATAATAATTGAAGTTAGGACATATAACCCTATATACAATAATAAAGCATGAATAACCTTATATGTTATTCCATTGTAATAAAAAAGGACAATCTTATATAAATTGCTCCGTACAGCGGCCTAATAGACCTGAACATATAACCATATATTTACCCAAAAACAGCTAAACAAAATACAAAAAACATTCCAAAGCCAGCAAAAAAATAGTTTCAGTGCGATTGGACTACCATTTCTGAAATATGAAGTCATTACTAAAACAACTAATTCCACTTCAAACGATTCTAGTCATTCCATGGTTATATAAATCAAAGAAAATCAAATCTATCAAAATAATTGTCACGCCCCGCCCTGCAAACGGCACCCAAAGTGGGCCCGAGTCGGTGCGACCACGTGGCATTCCACACAGAAGACCAAACCACACCTCGCAACCTGTCAGAATGTAAATACCCAGCGGAAGACTTATCACCTAAACATAAAATGAGTCAACGTGTCAACCAACCAACTACAACCTCGATTTACAACACTTTAGAAAATTTCATACTTCAACATGTCCACAAACAAATTAATTACAACTTAAACAAAACAACTTCTTCCTCAACTACCTACAACAAGCTCGACCATCCACAACATCCAAGGCTAGACCAAACACTCCTTAACACGATGACCAGAAGTGTACCCACTCTAAGCAACCTGACAGACCAAAAAGGAAAGCCAGAGTGTGTGAGATATAGAAATGCTCAACATAATATCACAATACCCGAACGAATAACAACATGAATATGAATCCACCAACATAACTTAAATACTCAAATGTATACAACAGTTATAACCAACCTGTCCACCCAACAAAGCAGTAATATTCAATGCACAACAACATGAATATAATTACATCACATGCAGTGACACGTTTGCCACTTCGCATGTACCCAAGACGAGGTGTCCCACATACCATGCTCCCATCCACCGACTATTAGCCGGCATGGCATACGACATGGTATGCCTCACACGCTAACCTTCGGCGGTTCAATCGACACTCAGCAGCATGAATATTCATCAAACACGCATATCACAACCAAATCTCGTGTCTCGCACACCATGCTCCCAACCATCGTCCATTAAACGATATGGCTTACGACATGGTGTGCCTCACACGCACACATTCACAACATATCAAAAGCTAAACAATTGTAGCATGATATACCCCACACTACAACAATATCTCATTAAAGATAACCATATCAAAAGCTAAAATACGATTAGCAAGATATACACTCACCACCACATCAATATCTTATTGAGAAGGACCATATCAAACACACTCACCTTGGTATCAAAGCGAGGTATGCTAAACTTACGATTTCGGCACCTCCCAACTCACCGGCTTGACACCTAACCACAAGTTAACCATATCAATTTATTGAACGCTTAAACGTCAAAATCAAGTCCTAACAACAATCTATAACACCTAATATAGATTAAAGATGCTTAACACATACTAGCATGTCCATCTCAAAGGTTTAGAAGTGCCCCCAAACAAACATAAAAGTATAAATATGGCATAACTCTTGAAATCGGTTTGAAAACCATGACCATCCTGTCGTATTCCGACCATAACTTCTTATTGGTTTAAAACCAGGTCATGAAACTACCACCATTAGAAATTACACCTCCGGTACATGAATTTTGATATTAAATTTGCCCAACATAGAGTCCGAACGACAAAGTTATGCTCGTCCGAAGTTATACACACAACCGCCCAAAATTGCAGATTCTGCACATCTATCAACTTCAAATCAAAAACTGATTTAACTTAGTGCAACCTAAGCCACAACCCCTATATATTCCGAAAGGTATACAAGTCTAGTTACAGAATCAACAACCCGCGCACAAACCCGATACCCGAGCTAAGAGATATGACCACTTTCCCAAAACATGTCAATGCAGCGAATACGAAATTCAGCAGGGACACACAAACTTGTAAAATCCGTCAAACTTAGACCGTGCGACAAAATAACCTGAAATTTGGTAGAGATCATAACAACATCTCAAAGTTTATCCCTGATTTTTCCTAGATTTTACAAAGCAAGGGAACCTAGTCAAATCCACCTCCAAACTCAGAAATTCTGTGCAGCAAAGCACAATTTCCAGCAGAGTAGTCCGTGTTCGAAAATTCATTAAAAATCGAATACTCAATACTTTTTAGTGATTCCAACTCCAAAACATCACCAACTTAGCAATCTATCAAACTCATAAGGACCCAAAACCAGGAGGGTCGTTTAACTAAAAAAAACGTGATGCATAACACAGATCTGAAAACGGTTTGCATAAAACCAGCAATCCGACCACAGCTCGGTTTATGATTTTTATCTTTTTTCACACTTCTCAGAAAATTCTGAAAATTTAACATGATACAATAGACACACTAATGAACCTTCAGTAAAAATACCAGAAATTAAAAAGCTTCCTAGGTACCTTGAATAATTTTATGAAGAGCTGCTCTGCACCAAATCTCCTCCTTTTCCTTCTCTCTCTCTCTCTCTCTCTCTCTCTCTCTCTCTCTCTCCACGAAAATGATAGAAATAGGGGAAAGAAGAAGATATTTGCAACAAAATATCTCTTTTAAGGAGATTATCAAGTGCAACCACAACACCTCTCAACTTACGCAACCGACCAATAGCATTTAGTTAAATACTCACCAAATATGAAATAACCCCATAAAACACATATTTAATTAAAATATGAATTAACTATTAAATATCCGGGACGGGTATTACAATAATAATTGAAGTTAGGACATATAACTCTATATATAATAATAAAGCATGAACAACCTTATATGTTATTCCATTGTAATAAAAAAGATTACAGAGCACAGATGCTCACATATAACCGTATAAGTCAATCAGAAGTAAGTCAGTGAGGCCGCTGCGCGGACCGATTCAATAAAGTAGAATATAAAACGTTATATATGAGTTTCTATGTTGTGAAATTCAAAAAAAGTAGAAACCCTAAACGTTATATGTTCTTCTTCTTTTTTTTGGATTTACATAATTATAAACAACCTTATATGTTCTCTTTATATGTTCTTCCATTGTAATAAAAAAAGATTACAGAGCACAGATGCTCATATATAACCATATAGGTCACTCAAACAACCAAAACCCAAATTAAACCATAAGCAAAGCTGACCTTAATGGTAAACGACGGCGATTGATGTAGACGACGGCGGAAGGAAGGCAAGATTGGAAGATGTAAATGAAGGTGACAAAAACTACTGTCGAATAGACAATGAAAGAAAGGATTATACACAAGTAAAAGAGACTGCTCACCAGACAAGCCTAGCAAGGAAACCACTCACCTCGTCTACGTCTTCTCCGACGAAAATAACAACAGTAATAAAGATCGTAAAGGATTTTGAATGATCGCTGCTATAACCCATCTGCGAATAAACAATTGAAACAAGTTTAGTATTACTCAAAACTAAGAAAAGGACTTCGACAATACCCTAATCATATTCATGCTTTGTTAAAGATTAAGAAGAAAATCAATGAAGTGTTGAAAAAGTACCTTCTTTTTAGTTTCGGAAGTAACGGATGGGGTCTGGTCTGTCTTTTGCAATGGCGGAAGCTGATTTTTATAGCGGATCGGTCCGTATGGTAGCGGGGAAGGTCGTCGGCGGTGGTGAGGGGATGATGAAGATGTCGGTGGTGGTGGTGGCCGCGATAGAAGGTGGGAACTCGGCCATGGTGGTAGCGGTTATTGACGTGACGAAGGGTGGCGCTGAGGAGAAAAAGGAGTGCTCCAATGACAGCGACAGTGAGTAATCGGAGCGAGGGAGAGAGGGGCTCCAGATCTAATTTTTTTTCTAGGGTTTCTCTATATGAGTGGTTATATAGGATGGGTATTTGTGTCATAGAAATTATTTTATTAAGCTAGTGGACTAGAGGGGTTAAGAACTTTAAAAGTGGACTAGATGGGTTTGAAAAGTGCTATAATAGACTTATGAAAAATTCTCCATTATAGTATTAGAAGATTAGGATGATTGGACGCCGCGGTAGATTACTGGTACTAATAATTATCATATTGAAAGGTCAGCATTCCTGAAGCTAAAAATTAACGAGTCATGGGTTCCAGAAAGATTATCATGATTTGTCCTTAAAGAAAAATTATGCTAAATTGTCATGATTAATTGCAGCACTTGCACTTATGACTGTCCAATTCATTTCCTATCCACACCATTTAAAATCCGCACCGTCCACACCTTCCTTTTCTGCTGAATTTTGACGATTCGAGCCGCTTAATGTGATCAAAACGTGATTTTATAAGTACTCAAGAAAATCAGAGAAAAAGTACCCGGGAAGAGTTTCATCCGAACAATTTTTATTGAACGGTTCAGTAAAAAACTGCTCAAATCAAACCCTTTCGTGGTCATTCTTTTTTGCCGATTCCTTGTGGTTAGCTTTAAAATCACATTTTGAACACATTGAACGATTCGAATCGTTGCAATTCGATCAGAAAAAGGAGGTATGAATTTTATTTAAAATCAGGGATACCTAATAGAAAAATTGGTGTATGATGATTGTCTGCTAGCTTATCTGTTAATCAAGCAAATTTTCTCATCCCCCTGGCCCCTGATGGCTGAAATAGTAGCCCTCAACCCCCCAGTTGCCGAACCGTTACGATCAACTCATCCGTCTCTTTACTTGTAAAGTGTAACCTTTCTAACTCATCATTACTTTTGGCATTCTTGTTTTCGTATTGTCGCGATCATGAATGAGTGTGAAGGAATTTAAGCAACAGTGCAAAATAATAATTCATGACCCTGTCCCTATCCGAAAATTACACAGTACCCATTAATTTGTGGAAATTAACGGGGTGTTCCGGTTTCTTGAAAAAAGAATTTAAAAAAAAAAGAAGATAATTTCAAGCTAAAAAAATTATGTGTTTAGGTAAATAATTTTTCTACCGATATAGATCTTATTGAGATCTTTTAAACGGTGCAAAAAAAAAAAAATCAAAAATATATTTTTCATTTTCATTATATTTGAGTTTGAAATTACCTTCTTTTTGAAAAAGAAGGTTTAGAAAGAAAGCGGAACGAGACCTAAACCCTAAAATGCTTGATCGCTTATTTTTGGCTTGCATTAATTTCTTACTTTGAAATTTGGTTTGCCTTTTGTTAGCCAATTAAGAACACCCTTCATTCTTTGATGGTTGTTATAGATAGAATTTACTCTCTTTGATTTTTTAGTCCAAAGGTTTCAATTTCCTCCGGTAGTTATCTGAAGGTGAAAATTAGAATTGATCATATCAGAGGTTACGTGAAAACCGGTGTAACAACGCCGACAACAATCACGTTTTGCTTTTTATCCCTACCATGCTAATTAAGCAGTAAGCACACAATTTTAAAACACATGCAACTCCGCGCACAAATTTGTCCGGAACTGTTAGATACACACGAGTCTACATGCATGCATATATTCAACAATTCTAGATACAATTATGTCCAGAGTTTATGTATCCAATTTGTAGGTGCATGCATGTAGGAATCACAAAGCCGACGCAATTAATCAACAACCACACAAAAGAATTATTAAGTTTTATGCAAATGCGTACTACTATGAATTAAGGGGATTTAAAAAATTATATACAGCACTTCCCGTCCTGTTAAGGGGTAAAATCAAGATACTAGAACCATATGTAAATAAGGCCAATGCTACAGACACATATGAATGTACACAAATCCAAGTACAGATATGTCTCGAACCCAAAACGGTACGTGTACGTACATATTCATCCGTGTCTGTAGGATTTTTGTTTGAACAATGTTATTGCATTAATGTTTGACAAAGCTTTGGGCTTTGTCCTTATAGGAGTTTGAGCTTTGTTCCCAACTGGTTGTATTTTTCAATCTTTGGTTGGAATCTCCTCCTTCTTTCCCTCTTTAATAAAATGTCACTTTTACCGATCGAAAAAAAAAAAAAAGGAGCTTGACGATGGAAATGAACTCCAATGTCATTAATTTCCTAATTAATACCGATATAAAATTTGACGTACTTGTGAAGTCATGCAAAGCTAGCAAAATGACAAAAAAAAAACAAAAAACAAAAAACCAAAACTAAAATGAAAAACGAGTTTAAAAACTGTTGCTGATTAAATAGGCTTACCATTACATTCTAGAGAGATGAGAGGGGGTTGAGACCTCACATCTAATGATAATTAATCATGGGTACGTGTTCAATTGATGTAGAGCGGGTCGCGTCCACGTTCCTCGAGCGAATGGACCGAGCACAGTTCAAACCAAACTGGAGGCGGGGTGATAACGGCAGAATGTTTAAATTAGTGAATATTCACTAATTCTAAATTAGTTAATATTCACTAATGTCCTGTTTCCTTTTGAGAGGAGATTTAGTGAATATTAACTAAATCCTTTTTTGCTAATAACTTTTGATAGGAAATTCTGTTTTAGTTGCCGTTTGTTTTGGCATTTTTCTTATTTCGCCTAGTATTTGATTTTGCCGTTTGATTCCTGAATTACCATTTTTTTGGTAATTTTGTGATTTCTTAAATTTCGGCTTGATTAATAAGTTTATTAGTTTCCTAGTTGGTCTAGGGTTTCTTTGCCCTATAAGTATCCTTGTAAGCCCTACGGCATAACTTGGTTGTTATTGATTAAAGAAAATAGAGATTTATCTCATTTTGTGTGTTCATAGAGGGAGTACCTCTTGTTCATACTTGTTCGTGATTTGCTTGTGCGAATAGTTCCTTTAAATCATACGCTTCCCTGCATCATCAATTAATCTTCATGACCAGAAATGACACCAAGAATATATACAAGCAAGCTAGGGTCACTAGCTATCTTCCTAATTTAGTAAGTATTAATTAGCAGAACCATTTTTTGTTTGAATTTTCAGAACTCAGCAATTGATTGTGTAGACGAGCCATGCACTCGACTGCATGTAGGACTCCTTGAACCTATCAAGAGCCACCAGTTATTGAATCCCAGAAAGTCTACGCCCACCGCTCAACATTCACCGCTCTCAATATCACAGGTCTGGATTTTAAAATCAGGAGACATGTGATTGCCGAGACGCACGGTGGAGATATTGAGTAGTGTATGTTGAGCGGTAGAGATAGTCTTGCTATTGAAATCTAGTTCAGTTTAGTTAATTTTATGCTATTGTGGGCTCACTAGGGACCCGCAATAGTAGTTTAAACCGTTCATCTCATAGCATGTGCAAAGAAGTTCATTTCCATAAGAAAATTAGATTAATCGGGCATCGATTACTATAATGGGACACTATTAAAATTTTGGAAATGCTAAAAATAACCTGTAACGCCCCTGATTTTTGGGCACGTTAAATAAACATTTCATTGATAAAATTAAATGGAGTCTGCCTCATTATTACAACATAACTCCCACTAGGGTTCAATATTTATACAAATGAAGGGGGTCTAGGGTTCCTGACTACAGCTCCCCCTGCAGCTTCATCCTAGCCAGCTCCTCAGCTCCAAAAGCCTCTAAGGTGTACTGTTCATCCTGATCATCTACAAAATCTGACACATTATACCGTCATGCAGATATAATATGTCAGGGTCACCAAAGGTAACACCATGAGCCACAAGAGCTCAGCAGAATAATCCTATACCAACTAACCCATATCTTACCAATATCAGAGTATAAGAGTAGCATACCAACTCTTGCACGAGCAGCGAAATAATACATACATGTTTAACAAGGCATTAACAACGACATATCCACAATCCTTAGTCTAACGTTGGTGTCAGCATTGTATGTGTTTCTCCTACGCGACTCATCGTAGACCGTGTCACCATATTCATCAACGTTTCCGAAATCCTTTTCATTATCCAAATCAACATTTTGAAAATCACATTTAACACACCCAACCTCGGTTTCGCCGCGCCGGGTTCCCGAGTATCCTCACAATGGTTCCGCCGCGTCGGGTTCCCATTGGCACACATTCGCAAATCATTTTTAACACACCCAACCTCGGTTCCGCCGCGTCGGGTTCCCGAGTATCCTCACAATGGTTCCGCCGCGCCGGGTTCCCATTGGCACACATTTACATTGGTTCCTCTCCGCGGATAACCAAGCCACACACCTAACCTCGGTTCCGCTGCGCCGGGTTCCCGAGTATCCTCACAATGGTTCCGCCGCGCCGGGTTCCCATTGGCACACAACACACACACTCACATAATGCACCCACATTTGGTCATTATGTAGTTTCAAAAATATTTTATCATTTGTAACACGCATTCCCACAATGGGCAAGTCCGGCCACATTGCGTTTCCAAAACACACCTTGTCTTTAACCCTTTTTATCCATATCAACCACACCCTAGGTGTCATGTTTCTATTTTCTCGATTTTCGTGTCTCGTTTTCATGCATAGACTCCGCGGCAGGACTTTCTCATCATAAATCATTTAAATCATTCATTGTAATCTAAATTTGCAAGATCATCCAACTCTATATCACCTATCATGCTCAAATCACCATTTATAGCATAACGCCACATGTACGGATGCTCTTGGAGTGGAAATCACTTATGCTTTATTAACAACCATAAGTAATGCAAGCAGACTTATAAATAAGCTCATCACCATCCTTATGCTTTCAAACAATCATAAGTATTGCAAGCAAAACATGCATTTAGGCTCATAACCAATTCAAAGGTCAAAATAAGAATACTTTCTTTTAAAACAACACTTTATCTTTAAAGTAAAAACGTATTTCCTTCCTTTGTGGAATGTTCAAAAAAACAACATATGTTTATCAAAATAACTACGTTTATCAAAACAAGTAACTAGCATCAAGATCACGCATTCAAGTATTCATAAGTTCAAAGTAACAACGTATTTTTAGAAAAGTAGATCGTGATTCTACAAGATCATGCAAAACATATAGGTTTCTATACTTAGAGTTAACAAGTAAAGGAGAATCTACCTTGATCCGAAACTAGTCGGGGCCGAATAAGCTAGTTGAAAAAATTCTACGGGCGGTAAAACTTCCAAATCTGGACCGAACTTTGGATGGCAGTAACTCGGTCAATACTTAGCCGAATAGGATCGTTCTTGAGTCTAAAACGAAGATCTCGAAGTTTTCTACAACTTTCGTGAAGGACGTTGTTCCTAGAAACGACTTTCGCCCGAAGAAAAATGGTGATAAAGGGAGTGACAGTAAGCTGTCTGGAATTTGGAAATCCGAAATTTGACTGAACTTCGGGTGGTGATAACTTGGTCGATATTCGGCCGAATGAGGTCGTTCTTGAGTCTAAATCGAAGATCTCGAAATTCTCTACGACTTTCGTAAAGGACGTTGTTCCTAAAAACGACTTTCGCCTGGAGAAAAAATGGAGTTTTTCGGAGGACAGCAGGCTGCCTGGGCAAAACAGAATGGGTTTTAGAGAGAAGATGAAGCAATGCTTGAGGTGTGAGTTGAATGAGAAGTGAGGAGGCTATTTATAGCCAAACATTGAGCTTTCTCTCCCTCCTCTCTTGGCCGAATCCCATCTCTCTCTCTCCTTCCATGGATTTGATCCATGGACTTGTCATGTCAAGTATGTCATGCCTTGTCATTCAATAGTCACCTCAACCAAGTTGTAACTAGGTCAAATAGTGTCAAGGTACACTCACTCTCTCTCTTCTCCCCCTATGGCCGGCCAACTCCTCTCTCTTCATCTTCCCATGGATTTGGTCCATGCAATAGTATATCAACCAAGTTGTCAAATAGTGTCAAGGTACACTCACACACACTTCCCTCATTCTTCATCCATCCGGCCAGCCCTCTCTCTCTCTCTTTCTCTCTCTTTGTGTTGTCAAATCATGCTTGGTGGCATGCCAAGTAATGTCACTGTAATACCCGTCCCGGAAATCAGAATATTTAATTTATCTTTTAATTGAATTATATGCTTTCGGAGTTGATTTGCATATAATGGAAGTTCGAGGATCTTGTATGTGAATTAAGTGTGGAGCATAAGTTAGGTTGGTTTCACTTGTATTGGATAATTTTTCCTTGAGTCATTACTAAATATCCTGGGAGATATTTCTTTCCCAATTTCATTCCATTCTAACGTTAGAAGAGAGAGAGAGAGAGAGAGATCAGCCGTGAAAAAGAAGAAGAGGAGAGAAAGAAGAAGAGGAGAGAAAGAGGAAGAAGAAGGAGAAACTAGAGTTAGGTTGTTTCAAGCTTAATTAGGTAATTTACATCTCTTTAAGTGTTGAATTTCCTATTTCTCATGCTAGGTTTCTTGTTCTGCATCTTATATGCACTAAATTGAAGTCATGGGAGAGGGTTTTTGAGGTTAAAGTTGAGAATTATTCCAAGAAATTCGTGCTTCTTATGATTATGCAAAACTGTGTTTGAACCAAGTTGCATCTGTCCTGTTTTTGACGAATTTATTCAACGTACCTAGAAATCTTCTAAATTCTTGAAATAAATCATGAACGTTCGTCTGTGAGTCTATTGCATCGTGTAAAATTTTTAGAAAATAACTCGAAGTATTCTGGCCTACAAAATTCGTGGACTGAACTGGTGTCTGGTTCGCGTCTGTGCTGGCAGCACAGACACGTGTTGGAAAAACGGGCATAACTTCTTGCTCGGGTATCGTTTTTAAGCACCATTTCTTGATTCTGAAACTAGACTTACATATCTTTCTGAATATGTATGGGCTGTGCCGTGAATCTTTCTAGGTTATAGCAGTTTTCGAGTTAAAGTTCAGGTTTTGGTAAATCTGGAAATCTGGGCAGATTTTGGAGCTATGTTTTCATCAATTTTATCATAGTTGAGTGTGCTAAATGACTATGGGATCTCATGAGTCTTAAACATTGATTAGTTGGTAAAGTTTTGGTGTTAGAATCATTGAAAATTATTGAGTAGGTAATTTTTAATGGGTTTTCGATCGTAGACTGTTCTGCTGAAACTGTGAGCTCTGTTTTAGTTGTGTAACTTCGTTTGAGCGTATCTTGGTCATCCGGAATCTATTTGGGACAAACTTTATATCGATATTGGTGTACTGGAAGTGTTCTTTCTAATGGTGATGATTTCATGATCCAATTATTAACCTATTAAATGTTATGATCATTCTAAGACAGATTGGTTGTGGAATATGTTATCTTTTGGAGAATTGGGCGGTGTTTGAGTTTCACATTTATTGTGAGACACTTCTAGGTATTAACATGAACATGTTTGTATCCGTTAGACATTGTTTAGCTTCTTGTTAGCTTTATAACCTTGTGTCGAGTATTTGTTGAATTCGTAGCTAATATGAGTTAACTTGTGGCTAGGTAAAGAGCCGGTTCGGGAGGTGCCGAAACCTTAGTTTGGCATACTTCAGTCGACACGAAGGTGAGTGTGTTTGATATGGATATGTTCAATGGTATATTGCATGGAGGTGTTAGTGTATCATGCTCTTTGAAATTTAGCTAATGGTATGCATACTTGTGGGATGTTGATTATACCGAAGGTTTGTGTGTGAGGCACACCATGTCGTAAGCCATGCCGCCTAATTAACGGTAGTTGGGAGCGTGGTGTGTGGGACACCACTCTTGGGGTATATGGGATTTGGCAGACGTGCCACAGCATGGGTTGTATTTATATGTGTGTTGTTCAAATTGAATACTTGTGCTAAGTTATGTGAGTCACATTCATGTGAGATGTCCTTCGGGTATTGTAGTATGTTAGTGAATGTATTCTATATCTCACACACTCTGGTTTTCTTTTTGGATTGCCAGGCCACAGGTGGTCGTAGAGTTGGTCCACTACCGGTCGACGTTTTGGGAACACTTGGATTAGTATCGAGTGTTAGTGTTTGTAGTCGAATTGGTTGTAATGGGTCAAACTCTGATTTTTGCTAAACTCATTTTGTGACTAATGTTGTCAAGTATTTTTTTTTGACTTCAAGTTTGTAAATATGTTGGGTTTCATTTGTACAATGCAAGTTGTAATTATCGTAGACACCTTATTAATATTAATGTTAAGTCTTCCGCTGGAATGGTTCTCTGTTTTCATATATGGTTTGTCGTTTAGTTGTTGTTCTTCTGTGTGGAATGCCACGTGGCCGTGTCGGTTCGGGCCCACTTCGGGTGTCGTTCCGGGGCGGGGCGTGACAGTCACTTTCACTCTTTAGGCTTAAGGCTATTGAATTAGGCCATCATGGAAGATCATGGACTAGTCTTGTCATCTTATTTGGCAAGTCTTATATCCATTAACCAATGGATAAGAATTTTCCTAGCATCTATCGTCCAATGGATAAAGATTACCCTAGCACTTATCGTCCAATGGATAAAGAAGTGATTAGGCTAAGTGGGCATTAGGCTATTCTAACTAATTGGTTAAAGACTAACGATACTTAATCTAGGCTTTCATTGCTCGAGTGGTATTTTGGTTTTATTTAGTAGGAAATCGTCTAATAACGGAATATTAAAGTCCGACGGTGCCAAACGCCAAGCAGGCGTGAGCGTGGCAAAGCGACCCCGAAAGCGGTGGCTAAGGCACCGGTGGCAAGGCAAGGTACCACAAGCGGTGGCAAAGCGGGCCGTTGCAAGCGCGCCCGCTAGCTGCCAGCTGTGGCCAAGGTGGCCCGCTAGCTGCTGGCTGCGGTGGCCAGCTAGCATGGCAGCGTGGCAAGCGCGCGTGCAAGGCCGAGCAAGGCGACCAAAGAACGCCAAGGCAAAAGCAAGGTGTGACCAAACGCCAAGGCGTAACCCGATGGCGCCAAGGTAGAGCAACCCGACAGTGACCCGACGCTTGGCGAGGCAGTTCGACAATGACCCGACCAAGGCAAGGCAGGCCCGACAGCGAGCCGATGCCAAGGCAAGGCAGGTCCGTCAGCGAGCCGACGCCAAGGTAAGGCAGGCCCGACAGCGAGTCGACGCCAAGGCAAGGCAGGTCCGTCAGCGAGCCGACGCCAAGGCAAGGCAGGCCCGACAGCGAGCCGATGCCAAGGCGAGGCAGGCCCAACAGCGACCCGATGCCTAGGCGAGGCAGGCCTAACAGCGACCCGACGCCAAGGCAATCTAGCCAAGCCAAAGCAGACAGTCAAGTCAACGGTCAAGGCAAAGACCAAAAATTTCTACTAACCACTTCGGCATCGATGCATCACTCTAGGTTAGGGAAATGTAACTAAGCCAAACGGTAGTTAGGGTTTGCTAACTAATCGGTTGCCATGTAGGATTTTCAGCCGAGAAATATAATTTAAAGATATTATATTTACTTATTAGGAAAAATATATGAGTACGTTTACAAGTATACTAGTCATGGGAGAAGGACTAGATTGTCCGGAGAAAAAGAATTCAATTTTACAAGTTTCAAATCTAATTATGACGAATTATTAAAATTTAAAAGAAATTTTTAAAGCAATCCAAGCAATTAAAATAAAATTCAAATATTTAACGAAATTTTTATTTACCAAAAATCAGGGTCGTTACATAATCCAATAGAAGGACCGGGGGTGTTTTTTTTTTTTAATATTGTTAAGTTCTTTGCTTATTGACAGCCAGTGGAAGGACGCTTAAAATTTTTGCAGACATTATTTTCATTTCTCTTTATCTGTTTTGTGTACTTAAAGAATGATGCTCAATTGGTAAATGAGTAAGAGCAAATAAGAAAGTTATATCTTGATATTTGAAGAGGGTTTACCCCTCATAGTTGAGAGAGAGAGAGAGAGAGAGAGAGAGAGAGAGAAAAGGTTAACGTGAACCTTGAAAATCGTACCATGCAGCTTTTAATTCAACAAACCCTAATAGGGTCCCCTCCCCTGTTTTGTACAGCACTTGTCAATAAATTCATGACCTCAGTGTACTCTCTCAGTTGATCTCATCCATCACAGACGCTCCTTCTTTTTTTTTTTTGGTAAGCACAGACGCTCCTTCTTCATTTCCCTTTGAACCAATTTCCAGGGCTAGCTCGATCTCCTTTAATTTTTCTTCTCCCTCTTACTCTTATTTGTTTTCTTTTGCACTCTTAGAGAGAGAGAGAGAGAGAGATGGGACATCACACATGCTGCAACAAACAAAAAGTAAAGAGAGGGCTATGGTCACCAGAGGAGGATGAGAAACTAATCAACTACATATCCACCTATGGCCATGGATGCTGGAGCTCAGTCCCTAGACTTGCGGGTTAATTTACTCTCTCTCTCTCTCTCTCTGGAATTTTAAAATGTCAAGTCTTGTATGTTTTGTTTTGTTCTGCAACTAGTAATTTTCAGTCTCTTAATCAGCAATTGTTTTGAAAAGTACCACGTACGTAAATGCATGCAATTCCGACCATACGCTTTGTTATGTTATTAATTTTGGGCCAATAATGTACGTAGGTCTGCAAAGATGTGGGAAGAGTTGCAGATTAAGATGGATAAATTATCTACGGCCCGACTTAAAACGTGGGAACTTCTCTTCCCAAGAAGCCGCTCTCATCATCGAACTCCATAGCATTCTTGGCAACAGGCAAGTTAATTTCCTTATTGAAATACAATTCATATCCATACAATTCTTGGCTAAGATAGTTTTTTGAGTCCTGTTTAGACCATGATGTTTTCTTGTTTGGGGGGCTTATATGGAAGAGTACATTTACCGGGAAAAAAAAAAAAAAGAAGAAGAACGTACAAGCTCAGCTTGATTAGTTGTAAGAAATATTAAGAGAAATATTGAGAATATAGTAAGTTTTGGTTTCGGATGAAACTAAACTCGAATTCGATTTCAACATCGGTCCTACCGATGTAGAAAAAGGCGAATTCTATATATCAAATGAAAAATCTGAGCACTTGAACAAGATATATATACACATCATGTAGAAGAATTTTTTTTTTAAAGCACATCATGTAGAAGAATGTTTCTAGCGATTATCAAGTTTTCTTTGTATTAAAAAAAAATTCGACCAATATTCCTACCTTAAATTGTAGATCTCTTATTTCTTGTTCATCAACATATTTATGCAAAAGAACATCGTTCCCCTTATGCAGATGGGCTCAAATAGCTAAGCATTTACCGGGAAGAACAGATAACGAGGTGAAGAACTTTTGGAATTCAAGCATAAAGAAGAAGCTGATCCCTCATCACAATCACCATGTTCATGGCCTCTCCGATCATCATGATCATCTAGCAGCCACCACATTTCCTTATCACCCAAACCCAAATTTCCCTTTTGAATGTTTCCTCACACTCAATCCAAACCCTAATTTCATCCCCAACCCATTCACATCAGTCATAACACAAGGTCTTGATAGTCCCAGTTTCCTTCCCCTAGACCCTCTTTCATATGATCACTCCTCATTGTCATTGGACTATAACCACCCTCCACAAGTTGATCAGCAAAATTTTCTCAGGCAAGAGGATTGCATGATCAGCTACACCGCCGCCCCATGTTATAAAGTTACAAACCCGAAGAAGACAGTGCTACCGACATACGATGATCCAGCTGGACTTGTGGGGCCTTCCATGCCAAAACTCTGTGAGATGATCGGCTGTGCTATGCCATCCTCATCAAGTGCTTCACTTGACCCTAATGCTGCAACAAGTGATCTTGGTACATTTTTGCCATGTGATTTAAATTCACGTGATCCCCATGTGCCAACCAATCAAATGGAAATCATTGATGCTATCATGTCATCATTGCCGTTAACGTGCAACAGCCAATTTGTGACAAACCCTAATTTCTCTACAAGCTGGGATCCCTAGACTGGACGGTATGTGTTGGTATTTTGGGTCCGTCGATATGGGTTGTCATTTATTACAACTCATTTATTTCTGAAGGAGTAGTCTCGCAGACACAAACGTCCGAATATAGATCATATCACATGCATGTATACATGTGTGAAACCTTTCGATGAATGCCGCATGTACGATGCACGTGAAATCCACATGTCTTGTACGGTTGCAGACATATCGGTGTCTAGGTTAATGTCCAAAGCATTTTTCCTTCAAAAGTGGTCATGCCAACTTCCTATTCTGTCACATTTGTAAAATTCTGTGGGGATTGAAAAACATTAAAATGTTGCTAGTTAGTTGTCCTACTTTTGAATGTTTCCATTCTTGAATGCCTTGTCACCTTAATTAAATACTTGTGTCTCAGTAGTGTTTCTCCTGTGAAGTACTCTATAGTCAACTGTACTCTCTCTCTCTCTCTCTCTCTCTCTCTCTCTCTCTCTCTCTCTCTCTCTGTGCATATCAGTAAGTGCTTGTGTACGTATTATTGATCAGATGGGGACGCCGTCGTGCACTTTAGCTCCCAATTACGTTGAAGAGGTGTCAAGTCAAAGGGATCTTATCATCTTACTTTGCGTATTTTCATAACAAACAAGATGGAACGGAGAACGGCAAATGATCCAAATTCAAAACGTTGAGCAACAATCACTCAACACCCCTTTATGAATATGTTTTTACTGGCTGCTTCTGATCAATTCCCCAAATTAGGTAAGAGAAGATGCGTGCATGCACACTAGCCGAACACGTCACCTTTGTTAATCGTTAGGGTGGGTCTAGGCTCGGTCCTGACATTTTCGGAGCCCTAGACGGTGTTTAAAAATGGGACCTCTCATTTGTTTTCTATATTAATTATTTGTTCACTCGGGAAAACAAGGCAAGCTTGTAATTTAGTGGCTAGTGTTTGAACTCTCTCTTTAAAATCATGTGTCGCGAGTTTGAATCTCAAAAGCATCTATTTATAACCATTTTCGGACGAGTTCCAAAACTGTTAAGGCGTTAAAAAATGAACACGTCACCTTTGTTAATCGTTAGGGTGGGTCTAGGCTCGGTCCTGACATTTTCGGAGCCCTAGACAGTGTTTGAAAATGGGACCTCTCATTTGTTTTCTATATTAATTATTTGTTCACTCGGGAAAACAAGGCAAGCTTGTAATTTAGTGGCTAGTGTTTGAACTCTCTCTTTAAAATCATGTGTCGCGAGTTTGAATCTCAAAAGCATCTATTTATAACCATTTTCGGACGAGTTCCAAAACTGTTAAGGCGTTAAAAAATGAACACGTCACCTTTGTTAATCGTTAGGGTGGGTCTAGGCTCGGTCCTGACATTTTCGGAGCCCTAGACGGTGTTTGAAAATGGGACCTCTCATTTGTTTTCTATATTAATTATTTGTTCACTCGGGAAAACAAGGCAAGCTTGTAATTTAGTGGCTAGTGTTTGAACTCTCTCTTTAAAATCATGTGTCGCGAGTTTGAATCTCAAAAGCATCTATTTATAACCATTTTCGGACGAGTTCCAAAACTGTTAAGGCGTTAAAAAATGAGCTGGCCGGGAGTTGAACTTGCAAGCACACACTCAATGCACGCAACACTTACCACTGTGATACTGTAACATAATTGAAAAGTTATTCGCATGTATAATATTTATTACATCCCAGTTTTTAGGGGCCCAATTATTGGGCCCTAGGCGGTCGCTTAGTGGGCCTATGCCTAGGGCCAATGCCTAGGGCCAATGCCTAGGGCCGGTCCTAGGTGGGTCTCACGACGTGCAGATTGCGTTGCGAGATGAACCTAATAAGGGTGGGTCTCACAACGTGCGGCGGCCAACGTTGCGATACAACCCGTAATGAGAGGATATCTGAATTTGTGTCGACCGGTAAATATGCACGTAGAAGTGGTGGATTGAATCAAATAGTGGCCTAAATTTTTAATATGCCTATTTTATTTGGTGGTTCAACATCCAAATCCTTAAGAAGAGGAATTTTTTTTTTTTTTTAACACTTCCTATCAGTATAATGCGAAAATTTAATGACATGGTTAAGCCACCTCTGAAATTCACTATGTCCGTAATGTAATTTGATAAACAAATTGATTAGCATTGTGTAATTTGTCATTACTTGAGTGAGCAAAAAAATAAATTCTAGTGATTAAAAAAACCCTTTATTAGTCTTCAATAATCATCGTAATTCTTGAACAAGGTACAATTGCAGTAAACCTGTTGGTTTTGAGTCTTTTGACAGCCGATTGAAGTAGATAGATGGTTCTCTTTATTTAGAAAACTCGTCCTAATATTTGACTGCATCTCTAGTTAAGCAGAAAATAGACAAGGAAATACAGAGGAACATTGTCAAATTTCCAAAACTTATGACGAACAATCCAATCTTGTATTCTCCATCTTCAGATTCTTGTCCGTGCCTAGCATAGATCTTATATGTAGAAAGGCAAAATATGCCATTTAACTTCCAGATGATGGTTTTTCATGTGCTATGTGACTCCCACATCTTCTGCTTGGTTTCCCCAAATGAGTTTTCTGTATTCGGAGTTAAATTGGTGACAACGAATCATAATGCAAGCTAGTTCATCTGTTGAAATTTTATCTTCTCTGCACAAGATAATTTTGGCTTATTTCGGTTATATGACTGCATTGATGATTGAAGGCAAGACAGGCTTTGAGGGCCTTGAAAGCAGTAGTGAGATTACAAGCCATATTCCGATGTAGGCAGGTCAGAAAGCAGGCTGCTGTAACACTAAGGTGTATGCAGGCTCTTGTTCGAGCTCAGGCCCGAGTAAGGGCTTCCTCTGTCCAAACATCAGCCCGTGGAGAAATCGCTGGATAAAAACCTCAAACCCGCTGATCCAATTAAGCAAGCAGAGGTACACTAAAACTTGACATATTAACATGACAATAATGAACATAAATACTATTCAAATAATTAATGTTGACCCATTTGTCATGGTTATTCATAGGGTGGGAAGTGTGACCGCCCTGGAACGGCAGCACAAGTGAGGGCAAAGCTACAAATGAAGCAACATGGAGCCATCAAGAGGGAGAGAGCAATTGCCTACATTATATCTAAACAGGTAAGATATTTCACTTCTGTAGAAACTTTATATCCATCTCAAAATCAATTGGCAATGAGTGGAGAGGTTCCAAATGTTATTAAGTGATCACCCATTTTACTCCCAAGCAATGTGAGACTCTATTTCCTTAACATTCCTCCTCACGTGCAGCCGCGTTTGAGGTCTGTCACGTGTGGCCACTTTTGGGTCCTATCATCGTGCAGCTTCTGGTCTGTCATCGCAGGGTGTGGATTGTGAATTTTTATAAAATGTGGAGTGGACAGTCTCCGCTCTGATACCATGTAGAAACTTTATATCCATCTCAAAACCAATTGGCAATGAATAGAGATGTCCCAAATGTTATTAAGTGATCACCCATTCCACTCTCAAGCAATGTGGGATTCATTTCCTTAACAACTTCAAACTCCTTATAGATGTTTAATTCTTTTTTTAGTTTATACTCAAGGCATGAGATGGCTAGTGATTGCGAGGCCCGAATTCTTGATTCGAGGGGAGTACAGAACTTTTGGTTTGGTCATGTTGTCAACTTAATTAGATTTGTGTTATCTTGCTTTCAGCAATTAGGAACAAACACCAGCTCAACCAGGAGAAACAATCTAGACAAGAACAGTTCAGGATCGAGCTGGTTAGATGGTTGGATAGCATCCAAGCCTTGGGAAAGCAGATTGGTGGAAGAAATGAAGACTGATCAATCAGAATCTACTCCTAAATATAAGAAATACGACGATCACATAGTTGGCTCTCGTGCTTGTTTTTCTGAGTTTGATTCTGTGAAGGTTACGCGGAACAACGTTTCAACAAGAATAACTGCTAAGCCTCCTATGAGTGGCCAAATTACTCGCTCAACCTCTGACCCGTGTTCTGAATTTTTGTACGATGAGAGCTCCACATCCAATTCCTACTCTTCGAATTCTGAGAGAACTCCACGGTCTAGCAATACCCAATTGGAAGGTGGAAACACTAATAGACCAAGCTACATGAATCTCACAAAGTCAATCAGGGCTAAGCAGAGGGGTTGGCAGAATCCATCTCACAACATGAAGAAGCTAGTGAAGGGGAATCCTCAGCTTCATTAGAAGACAATGCAACGTTCTTGTGGGGATACGCGGAGTAATGCTGGATCTGATCTCTACGCGGTTTCTTTGTGCAATGATCTTTACCCACCAGGCCACCACCGACGCATTTTGATGGATATGACTAGGTGAAAAACTCGACACGGGAGTAAACAAGATTGACAGTTGATATACTAATTTACAAATCTTGGGACACCGTTTGGGATTTTCAACAGCTTGTTGTACTAGATAGGTTTCTTGGGATTGCTCTTTTTGCTATCTCGGTCAAAAGAGCGATGCCGGTCTAATGTATGAAGTTTAGATTTGACATAAAGTGGAGGTTATTATAGGGTTGGCGAAACATAGTTTCTGGTTTTCATATAGATGCCTTGAGGAATTCTTTGTTGTGGTGAATGACACGTACTGTTCTTGTAAGATTGTGGTTTTGGCAATCATTAACAGTGCTGCATGGATATGTTTCAATTCCAAAGTCAATGGGTTCTCCGTGGCTACTATGTGTGTGTGGTTTGGTGGCTTTGTTATGTCCTAATTATTGATGGCTTGTTTTTTCCTTTGATTTAATTGATTCGTTCTGCTTGACGATTTCCTAGACCTAAATTAATGAGTTGTCCCAAGCGTAAGGCGGAGACCGACGCAACATAATATCTGGTAAGACCGGAGTCGAATTCACAAAGACGGTTATGTGTGTTGAACAAAAACTCAGGTTGTAACTATTTAAACTGGCTCTTAGGTAGCCACCCCTTGTATTTGATGCTAAGATTAACTAAACTAAAGTAATTGCTTGGTTTTTTAAAATAATTAAAAAGGAGGTACGGTCGTAGGATTTATAGCACGTAATCAGTCCAGATTAACCTGTTCCATTCCGTGTTCTTAAAAACGTTCAACTTTAATTTGGAAAAGATACCCCGCAAAATGCGAAACCTCATAGTCGCCGTTTACCCATGCGCAGCGGAAAATGAGTTTTGGACCCCTATTCTCTCGTTCACATGGGCTCCGACAATATTCGGATTCGTCTAACGAATGTTCTTTGTTAACCTAAAATTACTTTTTTCATTGTTTGAAAACAGGAGCAGTGCACGAACTGATTACGGCGTGCTAATCACCCCGCGACCCTACCTATACGACTACTCACTAATCATTGCGCAAGAATCAGAAGAAACCCTAGATTGCATCATGCTTCTATTGCACGGAATGGAAAATAAACGAAAGATAACAACTATGTACTTGAACCAACGAACAACTTTATTAAAGAACAGAAATCAATACAAGTTATCGGAGTTCGAAGATCTGAACAAAACTTTAAAAAAAGCAAAAGAATGTAAGTAAAAAACTGCTACTAATCAATCCGGAACTCCTGTCGTTCCGTCCCCTCTTTCCGCCTCCTGTTCTCCGCCCTTTTATATGTGATAAAGTGCCGACCTAAGAGCATCCGCATTAGTGTCTTGCCTAATTTTGGACCAAATTAATCCTCAAAAGCCACTTTTCTACTTCAGCTAGTCACTTTTTTACATTTACACAAAATCAGACTATTTATTCTCACTCTCTACTCAATTAAATATTAGTATTTCCCCCACCCAAACCCAAGCCCTTTTCCGTCCACTGCTGCTCTCTCCCATCCTTCGTATTTTCACCTACCCCACCACGTTCTTTACAGGGGGGAGAGAGAGAGAGAGAGAGACAGACTTTTAAAGAGAGAAAATGGAATCGGAAGGCCGCCAGAAGGCCTGACGCTTGCTAATTGCCTTCCAAAGAAGAACAGAGCATATATCTGATGTGTTTTTCTCAGGAGATGACGACCACCTGATGTGCGAAATCGAAGGCAACTACCTCTCCTCCGCCACCATCATCGGCCACGACGGCAGGTCCCAGAACGCTACCTCATACCTGCTCCGGCTTTGATTTCTTGAATATAATATGTTTACCTATGAACAGTTGCTCGTTCTGCTTGACGAGACACTATACCAAAGTTATATTTTTTGTAAAGTAACGAGGGAGGAAGCGAGACTGACGCCTGTGGATTTTGCCAACTTTTTTGTGTTGTGCTCGTCACTTGAACCCACAGTTGAGATATAGCAAGGCCGGTGTGGATGCCCTAATAACTCCTTCATGGGTGGACTAAAAAGTCTTGCAAAATCTCCTTTTTTCCAAACATGGCCCACTGCCGAGAAATTGGCTTAAGCTCCCATTCTTTTCCTAGGTCCAAGACTTGGTCAAAAGAAGAAAAATATTACTCCTCTTTTGGGCCCACTAAACATGCATCACTTCTGTGTTATTTTGTTGCCACTTTCAATTCCGAAACTATGTGCCCAGTAGAGGCAAAACTAATAAGGCTCAATCCATAATTAATTCTTTTAGCTGCCCACGTAAATTTGATTTACGGTTTTAACGTATTAAGCCTCCAAACACCTCCGCTTTGACACCCCGGCAACGTACGAACCAACCTCGAGGCCACGTTTTCCAACCTTGGCGCTAAAACCGCCTTATTATCTACAAGAAAAGTAAAAACACAAAACACAAGAAAGCACGACATCAAGTGGTAAATGGAAGAAAATGCGCCTCTAAAGCTAACTATACATATACTTTACATGCTACTGGTTTTTTTTTTTTTTTTGTGGGAAGAAATCTGAGGAATTAAACATGGGAAACCAATCCAATTTTCACATCCATTGCTGTTTCTCCCTCAAGTGCGATCCCCCTTCTGTCATTAGACACATTTCAAGCAGCAAGATGGGGAAGCTGATCAATTGTGATAGCTTAATTCCCTTAACAGGAATTCTTAGAAGAAATTGACATTCGTGCTCTCTTTTTTAATGCAAGTGTTCCACTTTGTTCATGAAGTTACTAGTAACTTCACATTGAAAATGGAGTGCCTGCATCAAAAAAGGGAGCGCGAATATCAATTCCCTTCTTGGATATGTTCATCTTAAAACTCTCTCTCTCTCTCTCTCTCTCTCTCTCTCTCTCTCTCTCTCTCTCTCTCTCTCTCTCTCTCTCTCTCTCTCTCTCTCACCCAAATTTTGTTTCCCCAAAACATTTACCAAACAACCTTGTAGTTATGGTTAACCTGGGGCATTGCTTGAATCTTCTTTAACAGTAAAAAACAGGAATGGTTGTTTGGTGGTTGTGTTTTCAAAAGCAAGTGAGGGCCAAATGAGAAATGTGATCCCCATGAACCACTTATGAATTTTTCTCAGGTCGGCAAGCATTCGTGCTTAAGAAGAGGTCCACAAGGGTCATTGTTCACTGACAACTCCTCAACCACCTAATTTGTCATATCTTGAAGCAATGATAGAAGGATTACACAATTCACACCTGACACAAACATTAAAGAAAAAAAACACATGATATATTCGTGAACACAAACACAAAGAGTACCATGCATAAATACACTGAAAACTTCCTTTTTTGGTAACTTGAGTGTCTAGACTAATTTACACGCACATTGACTAAGTTTCGAAGGACCAATCCCACCGTCAACCACCCCATTTGGCGAATTGTAGGCCCTTTTCTCCTAGCTTGGAATATACTGCATCTCGGGTAATTGTTCTCACCCCTCTACCTTTTCTGAGAGGATAATATTTAAGAGGACAGTAAAATACGAGACATCTCATAATAATTGTGATTACTTCAGTTAGAAAATTGCTTTGGACATAGTTGTTCGTATACAAATCTAGACACATTTGTGTCTGAACGCGAAATCCACGCGGTCAAACGGTTCCGAACACATTTGTGTTCGTATATTTGTATATGTAGCACCAGTGTTGTCAATCTCGTACCGTACTGCTAATATATAAAATGGTACATGTATCTTGTGATCCCTACCGGCTAAACTACCGGTCTGTTCTGGGCGTACAGGCTTGTACCAACTTGTTTCAAGCTTGTACGTACCAGAATCTAGAATCTCTCCAGTAATACAAAAAGGCTTAAATCCGAAACGGTAAAGAGATACACTCATGGTACTACTACATACCGTCCCAAAAGAAAAAACAGTATGTTGGCTGCCCGGTGGTAGTACGAGATTGACAACTTTGTGTAGCATACTAGCAGTGCTGTTTTGCTTACGTAATCTTTTGGGAGGTGGTGGCCGGTACTCTTCCAAATAGAGTAGCACGCAAGGCACGGGAATGGTTCGCGAGTCATTTTCACGTGTGAGGACGTCGTAGGGTGAGTGATTTTCAAATAATTAGATTTCAGGAGAATACCTTGAATCAGTTAGGAGTTGACTTCCTCTATGGAACGGATCGAACCCAAATCTCAATTTTAGGCTAATTTATTAAAAATATATAAGTTAAACTAGATAGTGATAATATTCGACTCAGATTATTTACGAGAACGTGAGTTATTATAATAAAATAAGTACTATTTATTTTTTTAGTCTATTCATAAAATACTACAGTAGGTACTTTTTTGGAGTATATATATGACTCGTAATTGTTGCCTTTTGCCCTTGAGTACATAATGAAGTCACAAACCAATATCGGATCGATTTGCCCAAAATTTGAGCCTCCCCTCAACCTCCCTCTCCACGTCGGAGCCTCTTTTCCTTGACGGAAATTGAATTTGCATCTCAGACCAACTCGAACAAAAATGTATGATATTTTTTGACTCTTTAACGTCTGTAAACAAATTTCCGCTCTTTATTATGCTCTCCAAAAATGCCACGCGCACAAACGTTGTGTGTGTAGCACTTTTGTATTCTCTCTGACTCATGTAAAGAGTACTCATTCGAGTTCAATTCCTCTATGGAATAAACCGAACCCGAACATCATTTTTAGGCTCATTTATATAATTTAATAATAAGCTAAACCTGATAATGACAAGATTCCACTCGATTAGGCTCGAACGTGAGTTAAAATATAAATTAGGCTCATTTATCACGCTATGTTTCTCTCTTGTTCTGATACTTCTCCATATCATTAAGCCCTGTTGTCATTAACAAAAAAATATTAAAAATTTAATTCATTTTATCATATCGTTTCCATTAACAAAAAAAATTCAGCATTTTACTATATCGTTTCCATTAACAAGAAAATTGTCAACATACACTGTTTTTGCTACTGTAATTCTACTCACAAACCATCAACAACTTATTCACTTTCGGAAACAACATTTCTTTTCTCAACAACTTATTCACTATCGAAAATACCTAACAACTTATCTTTTTTGAATGAGGGACATACCTAACAACTTATCGATCACAAATAAAAATCTACAAATATTTCACTACCGGAAACACCCCTTAATTATTGAAGAAAAAAAAAAACTATAAAAGAGAATTCTGGAGTGGTAATTAAATGGATGGACTTTCTTGCTTGAGGGCCGGGGTTGCCATGAGGAGAAGGAAAGCCCCGGGAGGGAACAGTACTGGGGTCCATTTTGCAGTTTTATTTTTCTCCTCTAACAATGGGGACATATTTGTCTTGTTTCCTTCTGTTACAATCAATAACTGTTATTCGTATGCTTTTCCTCTGTTTATTTCTTCCTTGACTTGATATTGATGTGTCCAAAAATTTTGACAGCTGATTTTTTGAGGGATAATTTCTATAGTTAAATTTTTGCTTAATTTATATCTGTCGATTGAAAAAGGCCTTCGCTTCGGCTCTAAATATCAGTTGAAATGACGTGGAGCCATCTTTATTTGTCTCTAATTATTTTGGTTTTGGCTTTTTTGATAGGAGTATTACACAGTAGGGAAGTGGAGCTTCTCTAGCTCAAACCGGGATAGATGAATGGGATAAGGCACTTAAGTGACCTGATTTAGTCACTCGATATTGTCTCATTGTTGTTTGATTTTGCGCTCATTTTATAGTCCGTACTAGATTCCGGAAGTAATATATAGTGCTCGAAAATGATTTAATTAGTTTTTCTCCCCATTTTAAGTTGTTTTGCCACATTACATGGCTACATGCACTACAATATTTCAGGATCCATATTGTAACGAAGCCATCACTAAATGGCTTTTTGCTAATTTTCATTAATCTCAAAGGAAAATTTTCCGTGCATGGATGACTAATATGTTGAGATCTAAAAAGTGTACGAATGGATCCGGGGATCTTGTAGGGTGCATCCGGACCGTCCATCTCAACAATGGACGGCTCAGATTTTAATCCAAACAATGGACGGCTCGAACCAATAGAAGTTCGGATTAAATCCGAGCTCCGTCGGTGCCAAACGGCCGGATCGGCCGCCCTACACGCCCTGTAGTGCCGGCCACACCGCAGGGGTGGATCTGAATCATATAGAGGATCATAGTTCATAGGAGACAATATTATTCAAGAAGAGGATTCTGATCAATAACATTGGACTGATATTGACAAATACCAAGGTCTATCTTCTCTCTCAAGAGAAGACAGAATAACTTGAAAATTCACTGGTCATTCTCCATTTCTCCTCATGTGTACTTCCAATTGATTTCTATAAATTGGGAGAAAACAAAAGCTGCAGCAACGGCTTTAATTCTGTGCTCTGAGGCCTCAACAAACATGGCAAAAGGCCTGCTTGCGTTAATTGTTGCAGGTGCAACAGCAAAATTAGGTGTCTCAAGTCTGTCCTACTGTTTTGTTTCATCGCTCTCAATTTCACCGTCAAAAAGTGTTTTAGACAGTTTGGATTTTTAAAGAACTCTTCTGAAAGTTCTTTTAAAATCTAGACCATTGATTGCCAAGACGGACGATTATAATATAATATTGAGAGTTGCGGTGGAGGGAGCCAGAGCGGTTTGGGTATCACCGCGGCCTTATTTGGTCCTCTTTCTGTTTCTTCCATTGTTGCATGCACAGCAAAATCAGGTGTCTTATTTGGTCCTCTATCTGTTTCTTCCATCACAAGTATTCCAGCCCAATTTGATTTTGTTCATCCAGTTAACACGTACGTGGATTTGCATTACTCTCACATAGTTACATGCATGTCATCGGAACTCCAACGGGTTGGCTGGAGTGGTGGTCAAGACTAGAGACTAATTAGGAGCTTGCTTGCTTCGAGCTAGATCTCATGCATGCTCGAAACTTCCAACTCTTGTTGGGCCAATTATTTAGGCCTTTCGCTAGTCGACGGTGAGATTGATCCTCTAAAAATTTATATTAAGCATTATCAAGTGGAGGACTTCAAGAGGGCTTTGGATGGTATTAGAAGAATAAAAATCTGAGATGTTCTGTTTTTTGGTGTTTCATTTCATTTCATCTCATCCAATCTTCTATTGGATGTTCTTTTGTTTTTTCTATTTTGTAATGCTCGGTAATCCGTCTTTGATGTACCCTGTCAATTTTAACAAAATCTTTTCTTTGTGCCGATCGAGCAAAAAATTTTTTATTCGAGATGTGTGTATGCTGATCCGAACACGCACATTGAGTTTTCGAAAAACCTCCCACATGTACATCGATTGAAATGAAAGAATAGAGTGACTCCCACCTATAAAGATGAAAAAAATTGCATGTTTCTGGGTGTTTCCACTAATCAATAAGTTGTAGACTACAGATTTTTTATTGTCTTTATACAAAAAAATTCACGTTTATTAGTTTTGCACCAAACTTTTGAGTATTATTGGTTCGTCGCCACAAGAGGAATCGAAAAAGTAAAAATTTTGACTTCCACCCAAATTTTATGGAAAATATCCAAGAAAAACTCCAAAAACCGACTTCGTGGGTTTTTTTTTGGATATTTTAAAAAATACTTGTGTAAAAGTCAAAATTTTTTACTTTTGCGATTTCTCTCATTGAGACAAACTATTATTACATAAAATTTGTACGCAAAACTAATAAACACAAAGGTCCGTGTGTGATCTACAAGTTATTGGTTAGTGTGTGAACAAATTTGTTTTCGTAATAGTTTTCAGTTTGGGTCTCTAAACCCAAACCTTCTCTCTGCCCACGGTCCTCATAAACTTTTCTTCCTAATTATTACTTTCCTTTCTATTTCTATCTCTCTCCTCCCAAATCTAAAATCCAAAATCTCAAACCGAACAAGGTCTTAATGAACTTGTTTTCCTGTAGAAGCGAAGAATAAGATGGTACCCCTATAAGACCGGATTGCATGATTTAAATTTACCTAAAGTCAGAATGTCCCATCTGAAAAAAATATACTTCCTAACTTTTGGGCCACTGAAGATTTGACTGTCCCATTAACGTCAGGGTCTCAAAATTAGGTGAAGTGCAAATAAGTTGACCCGAACATCCAGTTATAAAAAAAAAAAAAGTTGACCCTAATAGATACTTACTAGATACCAGAAGATGAGGATGATTGGAAGCCAACGTAGATACTAGTACTAGTAATTATCATATTGAAAGGTCAGCATTCAGAAGCTAAAAATTTACGAGTGATGGGTTCCAGAAAGATTATCATGATTTGTCCTTAAAGAAAAATTATGCTAAATTGTCATGACTAATTGCAGTACTTGCACTTATGACTGTCCAGTTCTTTTCCTATCCACAGCCTCTAAAATTCGCACCTCTCCTTTTCTGATTGAATTTTGATGATCCGAGCCGCTCAATATAATCAGAACGTGATTTTAAAAGTATGTAAGAGAAATCAGAAAAAAAATACCGGAAAGAGCTTCATCCGAACAGTTTTTATTGAACGGTTCAATAAAGAACTGCTCAAATCAAGCCCTTCCTGATCATTTTTTTTTTGCCGATTCCTTGCGGGTACCCTTAAAATCACGTTCTGAACACATTGAGCGGCTCGGATCGTTGCAATTCAATCGGAAAAGGGAGGTGCGGATTTTATTTAAAATCAGGGATACCTAATAGGAAAATTGGTATATGACTGTCTGCTTATCTGTTAATCAAAGCAAATTTTCTCATCCCCCTGATGGCTGAAATAGCAGCCCTCAAGGAGGGACTCCTCCAAGCAAAAATCATGCAACATTATTGTGGTGTTATTCCTAGTTGTGACTTGATTGGGACCAAGTATCTTCAAGGGATGTAAACTCTTAATTTCTCTCGTTCTATAATGCACTACTTTTGTTTACTAGAGAGAGAGAGTATGAATTTTAAAAACTAACTTCGTTCTGAAGGAGTTTATTTCTAGTTTATTTTTTCTTTTTGATGCAAAGGTTACGATATCTATTACGAACTAAAAATAAGTATGGGGTATTTAACCCCTACATGATCTTCTTGTAATTGAAATAACAATAAGCGGATGCAGCAGAAAAAGAAATTAAACCCAACGACATCCTTAGAGCGCCCGTTTTGCCAACTAGTCTGCACATTTATTCGCTTCATGTGGATCAAATCTTAGCTCCAAACCAAGCGAAACCAAACCAAACCGAGCCTTATGTCCCAATCTAAGCTCCACCGACTGGAATTGTGAAAAGAGCCACCTGCATTCGCCAATCAAGTTGTACAAAGGATTTGAAAAGCAGTAAGTATATATGTTGATCCTTGAGAATTTTAACAACAGAAGGTTAGATCCGGGGCCAAAATGTGCTCTATGTGAAGAGATAATCCGTCCCTCACACCCCATATATATATATATATAATGGCCTTCCATTAAGGACCTAAGTTGCGGATTTTGCCTTTCCCGATCGAATTTCGATAATCCGAGCCGCTCAATGTGTTCAGAACGTGATTTTAAGGGTATTAGAATGGAGCCGCTCAATGGAGCTAGCATGAGCCAATATGACATTGAAAGCCTACCAGAAAATTCCCGTTGTGATCTCTAATAAGACAACCCCAGCTGCCGAACCGTGACTATCAACTCCTCCGTCTGTCTTTACTTGTAAAGTGTAGCCTTTTCTAACTCATTAATTCCTCCCTCATCATTACTTTTGGCATTCTTTGTTTTCGTATTGTCGTGATCAGTGTGTAGGAATTTAAGCAACAGTGCAAAATAACCAATTAAGGGGAGGCCTTGTTTGGGGCTGCTGTTGCTCTCTGTCTCCTATTTTGAGAAACTTTCGATCGGGCCATTGCATCGATCCTTTTTAACATGCATGTCAATGAAATGATCATTACATTCAATTAAACACGCAAATAATAATGATTCATGACCCTGTCCCTATCCGAAAATTCTTACGCAGTACTCATTAATTTGTGGTAATTAAACCCTAAAATGCTCCCTTATTTTTTGCATGCATTAATGTCTTACTTTGAAATTTGGTTTGCCTTTTATTGATGGTCGTTATAGATAGAAAAATTTACTCTCTTTGATTTTTTTAGTCCAAAAGGTTTCAAATTTTTTTTTTTTTTTCACGGAAAAGGTTTCAATTTCATCCAGTAGTTATCTGAAGGTGAAAAATAGAATTGATCATAACAGAGCTAGGTTACGTTAAAACCGGTGTAATCCTCGCAGTGAATACGTATACGTATATGATAACAATGACGACAGCAATCAGGTTTTGCTTGTTAGCTCTATCGCTAAGCAGTAAGCACACAACTTTAAAACACAACTCTACGCACAAATTTGTCCGGAACCATCGTTGGATGCACACGAGTCCACATGCATTCATTTGATACAGTTGTGTTCGAAGTTTTATTTTAAAGTTGTGTGCGTCGACTTTCTGTATCCAATTTTTAGGTGAATGTAAGAATCACAACTTTACCTTACAAAAAAAAAAGGGTGAAGAAAGAAATCACCAACCATGAAACCTTTCTTTCACGGAAAGTAAGTGATAAATTTGGAGAAAGAGTGATCAGTTAACAAGCGAAAAAAACCCTTTTTTTTTTTTCAGAGTTAGATCTTGGGTGGCCTCACCTCTAATGAGAAAGTCTCTGTTGAACCCTCCAAGAATTCTAACATGGTATCAGAGTTAGGTCTTAGGTGGCCTCACCTCTCGTGGAAAAATCTTTGTCATCTCTGTCGCCCGAGTTAGTCAGTCAGCTCGCTCCTAGTCTGTCACCTCCACGTGCATCCGGGCTGCACATGAGGGAGAGTGTTAGACTTATCTCACATCGCCCATTTAAGTCACCCAAGCTTGGTTAATATATTCTAGAAGTTATTCCACTTATTGCCAATTGGTTTTAGGTTGGAACCCTCCAAGAAATCTAACATTTGGAAAGGCAAAAGGATAAATTTAATAATCTCTAAAATTGTTACAAAAATTAAAAGGACCTTGAAACCAAATTTATCCTTGCTAGCTTGGTATACAACACTACAACATTGTGTATATATAAGATAAGATGAGTTTCAATACAAACCGTCTGCGAAAATAATACCCAAAAAAGGTACGACACACTCGTCATTGGAGGTGGACGGTGTAGGCATGCACCCCTTAATGTTTATAAAAACTCATGATAATAATATATTGACATAAATGTAGGTACAATTACAATCTTGAATTTAGTAACTTTTGCATAGAAATTTATTGGCAATTTATAATAAATTCAACAACAGAAACCTTGTATTCATAACATTTATATGTAATGATGATATTATAAGTTGGATGATGCTATGGTGTCTCCGATCATTTTGGGAACACCGTAATTTATGACATAATTTCATAATTATGAGCATAACTAAAATCTATTACAAGCATAACAGAACCCAAACAAGGCATAACCAAGGAATATCTAAAAAACCAATCAAGGCATAACCAAACTCAATCAAGATTCAAGGCATAACAAACAAGTTAGGCCTTGTTATGATTCTGTTGTGCTTGTAATGAGTTTTGGTTATACTCATAATGGTTTTGTTATGCCAAAACTTACGGTGTCCCCAAAATGACCGGGGACACCGAAATCATTCCCTTATAGAACTAAGGGGATTTAAAAAGTTATAGAACTTCTTGTCCTGTTAAGGGTTAAATCAAGAAACTTACAACCGCATGTAAACAAGACCAATGCTACAGACACATGAATGTACATAAATCAGGATACAGATATGTCTCGAACCCAAAACGGTGGATGTACATATCTCCATATCCGTGTCTGTAGGATTTTTGTTTAAACAATGTTATTGAATCAATGTTAATCAACAAGGCTTTGGGGCTTTTTCCCCATAGGAGTTTGAGCTTTGTTTCCAATTGGTTGTCGTTTTCAATCTTTGGTCCCTTTCCCCCTTTAATAAAATGTCACTTTTACTGATTGGAAAAAAAAAAAAAAGAGGGAGGGGGGCTTGGCAATGGAAATGAAATCCAATGTCATTTCCCAATTAATACTAATATAAAATTTGACGTACTTGTAAAGTTAAGCAAGCTAGCAAAATGTCATTTCCTAATTAATAACAATATAAAATTTGACGTACTTCTAAAGTCATGCAAAATGACAAATAAAAAAAAAACTACTCCTAAAACTTAAATGATTTAAAAACTGTTGCTGATTAATTAGGGTTCCCATTGCATTGGCCAAAGAGATCATGAGAGGGTGTTGAGACCTCACATCTAATTAAAATTAATCATGGGTACGTTTTCAATTAATCTCCAGAAGTGACACCAAGAATCCATATAAGCAAGGGTCACTATCTTCCTAATTTAATTGAACTATTTTTGGTTTGAATTTTCAGAACTCAGCAATTAATTGAGTAGACGATCCATGCACTCGACTGCATGTAGGACTCCTTGAACCCATCAAGAGCCACCAGTTATTGAAATCCCAGAAAGTCTACGCCCATCGCTCAACATTCACCGCTCTTAATTTCACTGTCCAAAAATGTTTTGGACGGCCTAGGTTAAAATCCAGACATGTGATTGCCGAGACGAACGGTGAGATATTGAGTAGCGTATACTGAGCGGTGGGGATGGTCTTGCTATTGAAATCTAGTTCAGTTTAGTTTATTTTATGCTATTGTGGGCTCACTGAGAGTCCGCAATAGCAGTTTAAACCGTTCATCTCATAACATGTGCAGAGAAGTTCATTCTCTTTAGGAATTAGCTTAATCAGACATCGATAACTATATGAACTTTACACAATTGAGTAACAAAAACGGAATTGTGTAAATATTGAGAAATCGGTCAAACAAATAACGAAGAGCAATCAAGCAAGAAAACAAAGAACGTAAGACTTAGATATTTTTACGTGGTTCACTGTTTAGTTGAGTACATTCACAGTTTCACGGAAAAATTTTCAGTGCCGAGCGGGTACCACGTGGTGTCCGCTCGTGCATCCGAGCAGTCCATTTCGTGTTTGAATGGCTCAGATTTAGAGAGAGAAAAAAGAGAGAGAGAAAGTGTTGGGGTGAGAGGAGAGAGAGGGTTTCAATCCGAGTCGTCCAAAAGTGAATCGGACGGCTCAGATGCGCCGCGTGGGTGCCACGTCGGCAATACCCTCTCGATCGGCACTGAAAAAACTGTAGTTTCACAGTTTATTTGCAAACTCTGAATTCACAAAACCCAAGAGTAACCATTACAATCATTTTTCTTTATCTGTTTTGTGTACTTAAAGAATGATGCTCAATTGGCAAATGAGTACCATGTATATTTCAAAATTCGGGATATTTTGCAGCTTTTAATTCAACAAACCCTATTAGGGTCCCCTCCCCTGTTTTGTACGGCAGTACTTGTCAATAAATTCATGACCTCAGTGTACTCTCATCAGTTGATATCATCCATCCCACACGCTCCTTTTTCATTTCCCTTTGAAACAATTTCCAGGGCTCTCCTTTTCCTTTTCCTTCTCCTTCTCCCTCTTACTCTTATTTGTTTTCTTTTGCACTCTCACACACACACACACACACACACACACACAGAGATGGAACATCACAAATGCTGCAACAAACAAAAGGTAAAGAGAGGGCTATGGTCACCAGAGGAGGATGAGAAACTAATCAACTACATATCCATCTACGGCCATGGATGCTGGAGCTCAGTCCCTAGACTTGCTGGTTAATTTACTCTCTCTCTCTCTCTCTCTCAATTTTAAAATGTGGAAGTCTTGTATGTTTTGTTCTGTTCTGCAACTAGTTATTTTCAGTCTCTTTAATCAGCAATTGTTTTGAAAAGTACCACGTACGTAAATGCATGCAATTCCGACCATACGCTTTGTTATGTTATTAATTTTGGGCCAATAATCTTTAGATCGTACGTAGGTCTGCAAAGATGTGGGAAGAGCTGTAGATTAAGATGGAGAAATTATCTAAGGCCGGACTTAAAACATGGGAGCTTCTCTTCCCAAGAAACCGCTCTCATCATCGAACTCCATAGCATTCTTGGCAACAGGCAAGTTAATTTCCTTATTGAAATACAATTCTTATCCATACAATTCTTGGCTGAGATAGTTTTTTGAGTCCTATTTGGACCATGATGTTAACCGGGAAAAAAAAAAAACCCTTACAAGCTCTGCTTGATTAGTTGTAAGAAATATTGAAAACTAGTACTTGTCCGTGCCTACGGCACTACCCACCCCGATTGAAATTGATTTGTACCCTTTCGCTAGATTCAAACCATGAGCAAAAGCTAGAGAAGGCCGAGGGGGTCTCGATTGTGGAGAGCTTGAAAGGCAGGTTAGTGTCGACTATGAGCAAAAGCTAGGGAGGGGCGAGGGGGTCTCGATTGTGGAGAGCTTGAAAGGTGGATCAGTGTCGTCGTGAGTGGTGGAGGACGGTGAAGGAGAAAAGGGCGCATGAGAAGAAGAGAGATGGTTTGGGTGAGGTAGTGTTTGTGTGGGATCAGAGAGAAAGAAGGAGAACTTTTCTGCAGTAGGGTTTTAAATTTGAAAGTTGGTGTAATTTTGATCGGTGGCAATTCTTCTGTAATTAAACGAATGAGGCTGAACAATTTAATAAAAGAAAATTTTCACCTCAACCATTGGATCAATTCAATTTCAACCATTGCAACAACTTGCCCCTACACTATTGTGTTTTATAATAGAGAGATGGTAAGTTTTGGTTTCGGATGAAACTAAACTCGATTTCGATTTCAACATCGGTCCTACCGTTGTAGAAAAAGGCGAATTCTATATATCAAACGAAAAATCTGAGCACTTGAACAAGATATATATACGCATCATGTAGAATAATATTTCTAGCGATTATCAAGTTTTCTTTGTATTAAAAAAAAAAATCGACCAATATTCCTACCTTAAATTGTAGATCTTATATTTCTTGTTCATCAACATATTTATGCAAAAGAACATTGTTCCCCTTATGCAGATGGGCTCAAATAGCTAATCATTTACCGGGAAGATCAGATAACGAGGTGAAGAACTTTTGGAATACAAACATAAAGAAGAAGCTCATCTCTCATCACAATCACCATGTTCATGGCCTCTCCGATCATCATCATCTACCAGCCACCAAATTTCCTTATCACCCAAACCCAAATGTCCCTTTTGAATGTTTCCTCACACTCAATCCAAACCCTAATTTCATCCCGAACCCATTCACATCAGTCATAGCACAAGGTCTTGATGGTCCCAGTTTCCTTCCCCTAGACCCTCCTTCATACGATCACTCCTCATTGTCATTGGACTATAACCACCCTCCACAAATTGATCAGCAAAATTTTCTCAGACAAGAGGAGTGCATGATCAGCTACACCGCCGCCCCATGTTATAAAGTTACAAACCCGAAGAAGACAGTACTACCGCCGTACGATGATCCAGCTGGACTTGTGGGGCCTTGCATGACAAAACTCTATGAGATGAGCAGCTTTGCTATGCCATCTTCATCAACTGCTTCACTTGACCCTACTGCTGCAGCAAATGATCTTGGTACATTTTTGCCATGTGATTTTAATTCACTTGATCCCCATGTGCGAACCAATCAAATGGAAATCATTGATGCTATCATGTCATCATTGCCGTTAACGTGCAACAGCCAATTTGTGACAAACCCTAATTTCTCTACAAGCTGGGATCCCTAGACTGGACGGTATGTGTTGGTATTTTGGGCCCGTCGATATGGGTTGTCATTTATTACAACTCATTTATTTCTGAAGGAGTAGCTCACAGACACAGACGTCCGAACATAGATCATATCACATGTATATATACATGTGTGAAACAGTTCGATGCATGCGATGAACGCCACACGATGCACGTGAAATCCACATGTCTTGGACGGTTGCAGACATATCGGTGTCTAGATTAATGCATGTCCAAAGCATTTTTCTTTCTGAAGTGGTCATGCCAACTTCCTATTCTGTCACATTTGTAAAATTTTGTGGGGATTGAAAAACATTAAATGTTGCTAGTTGTCCTACTTTTGAATGTTTCAATTCTTGTATTCCTTGTCACCATAATTAGAGTTGTGCTACGTGCACAGCAAGCTATGCACAGCAGCTGTGCACAGACCCCCTTTTCTCCTGCCTTGAGTCGCGCAAAGATTATTGGAGCCGCTCATTTTGTTTAAAATATGTTGTTTAAGGTCTGTAAGAAATGAGCTTCGTTCGATATCGTTAGAGGCATTAACGAAACACCCAAAATCACTTCAGAATTTAGGCCTGAACGGCTCCGATCATCTTTGCGCGACCCGAGGCAGGAGATAAGGGGTTTGTGCACAGTTTGCTGTGCACGTAGCTTTATGGCCATAATTATATAGTACTTGTGTCTCACTAGTGTTTCTCATGTGAAGTACTCTATAGTCAACGGTACTCTCTCTCTCGCTCTCGCTCTCTCTCTGCATATTAGTAAGTGCTTATGTACGTATTATTGATCAGATGGGGACGCTGTCATGCACTTTAGCTCCCAATTACGTTGAATGGGTGTCAAGTCAAAGGGATCTCATCATCTTAATTTGGGTATTTTCATACCTATATGTTACAGCTTCAGCATAACAAACAAGATGGAACGGAGAACGGCAAATGATCCAAATTCAAAACGTTGAGCAACAATCACTCTACACCCCTTTGTGAACATGTTTTTACTGACTGCTTATGATCAATTCCCCAAATTAGGTAAAGAGAAGATGCGTGCATGCACACTAGCCGAACACGTCACCTTCGTTAATCGTTAGAGTGGGTCCAGGCTCGGTCCTAACATTTTCGGAGCCCTAACCGGTGTTTGAAAATAGGACCTCTCATTTTCTTTCTATATTAATTATTTGCTCGCTAGGGAAAACAAGACAAGCTTGTTGTTTAGTGGCTAGTGTTTGAACTCTCTTTAAAATGATGTGTCGCGAGTTTGAACCTCAAAAGCATCTATTTATAACCATTTTTGGACGAGTTCCAAAACGTTAAAAAATGAGCTAGCTGGGAGTTGAACTCGCAAGCACACTCAATGCACGCGACACTTACCAGTGTGATACAGTAACATAGTTGGAAAGTTATTCACATGTATAATATTTAGGTGAAAGGACACATAGGCACTTTCAACTATCACTTTTTCCCATGGAGATCCCCTGACATTTAAAACCGCCCATACAGACCCCCCTCAACTATATGAAGTAAAAAATTGGCTAACTATGTTAACGGAACGAGGGAAAATGACGATTCTACCCCTTAAAAGTCCCCACATTGACCCCCTCAGCTATAAAAATTGTTCACACTGACCCCTTTATCTTAACGGTCTTTTTGACAGAAGGATACTGATTGGTTAACGGTTATAGTTGAGGGGGTCTATATGAGTAGTTTTAAATAGTAGGGTGTCTCTGTGAAAAAAAGTGATAGTTGAGAGGATCTTTATGTACTTTCACCTAATATTTAATACATCCTAGTATTTAGGGGCCCAATTATTGGGTCCTAGGAGATCGCCTAGTGAGCCTATGCCTAGGGTCGGCCCTGGATGGGTCTCAAGGCGTGCAGATTGTGTTGCGAGACGAACCTCCCTCTATTACCTTCATAAGGGTGGGTCTCACAACGTGCAGCCTACGTTGCGATACAACCCGTAATGAGAGGGTATCTGAATTTGTGTCGACCGGTAAATATGCACGTAGAAGTGGTGGATTGAATCAAATAGTGGCCTAAATTTTTAATAAGCCCATTTTATTTGGTGGTTCAACATCCAAATCCTTAATAAGAGGATTTTCTTAAACACTTCCTATCAGTAGAAAGCGAAAATTTAATGGCATGGTTAAGCCACCTCTGAAATTCACGATGTCCATAATGTAATCTGATTAACAAATTGATTAGCATTGTGTAATTTGTCATTACTTCAGGTGAAAACTGTGCTTGCCAGTTTTTTTCTCGGTTATTATTTTGCATCAAACCAGTTGTAGTAGTGTATAAAGTCAATGGCAGAAGACAGAAGTTACCGTTTCTCTGAATCATACCCTTTTTTATATCTCGGGCCCTTTTGTTCTAAAGTTTTTTTGCTTTTTTGTTCTTGTTTTGGTACATTCGAAGAAACATCGTAATAGAACAAATCGCCCGCGAAGCCAGCTAAGATAACAACTTTTAGGCTATAGAAAAATGAAATTGATTTTACCACTCCCATTTTTGTTAATGTCACTCTATTTCTCTCGCAAAACAAATCATCTTATATAGACACAAAGGGGAGTGGCATTAATAAAAAATGGAGTGGCAAAATCACTCCCCTAGAAAAATCCATTCAATGTTCTGATTATCCCCCAAACACTATTTCACATGCACTGGACTAGTTAAGAAGGCTATAAATAGCTCCAGGGCTAAGAGAATTTATGCAATGGGTATAGATATTACTACAGTCGCAGAACCACATTCCGGAATAGACAGATGAGATCCAAAAACAATGACATTAGCAGACTAGCTAGCATCAACAATTTGGGTTAATAAACTGCAGCAGACATGCATACGAATAACCGAAAGAGGATAATTTGACAAAGAGAATTCAAGTAGCTTCACAAGAGAGGGCTCTGATGCTCTGCCAAACATAGCTCTATTAAATGAGCTTCAGGCACTCAAGCAGCCACCAGAAAAAAGCAAAGGTTCCTCCTAGTTGCCCACCCTTAAAAAGGTATGCTAGAACTTGATTTCACTGAAACATGAGAGAGTCAAAATAACAAGCTGCTATGCTGTGATTCTAAACCGTCCCTTTGCGATTCTTCGAGCAATGACCCGCCGCCCACCCTTGGTTGATTTGCTGGAAAAAGTTTAGGATTTGGATTAATAGTAGAACTGATATATAAGCACACGGATGAAATCTCCATTAACTACTGAAACAAACAACTTCACATAATAAGAAGGCAGATCTCTGGACAACCGCTAAAAATTTAAACAAAAGCCATGCTCTTCGAATCCAAGATTTATTATTTTCTTCTTTTGACAAGCAATCCAAGATTTGTTTGCACAATACTAAGGTTGGTTTCTACACAATCATGTTACTGCACCACCACTAAACAAAAGAAAGGCGACCAGAACTCAAAGGCATGTAAGCAAGATACAAAGATGAACATACATGTGTTCATGAGCATAAACACGGTATTTTCTTTTCTTTTTTCTCTGTGCGTGTGTGTGAGAGAGAAAGGGAGAAAGAGATGTACCGAACCAAGAACCCGTGTACCCTCTTCCTCCTAAGGGTACTAGGTTGGTATGTTCTTTTCGGGAATAAGAGCATTGGCTCACCAGATGAAGACCCATCCCCTGAAGAAGCAAGAAAATAGACAGTTAATAGGAATTACAATAGTGCATAAAATAAAATAACTTTGTTGAGCAAGTATAATCTACCGAAATGGTGAAAAGCTAACAATCCATCTAACAATAATGCAATACTTGCTAGCTCGATTATGAGAGACGTTGAAAAGAAAACATCCCTGTAGATGGACTTCCTTTTTCATTGCTAAGGGGTAGTGGTGGTATAGATAGATTATGTGTACTCTGCTACTGCCTTCTGCTAATCAGCAACTTATATTAACATGGGAACTGCCCTGCAGCCAACAAATCTTGCCTTTGAAAATTGGACTACTCTCCTCAGACCAACGTGAAACAGAACATTTGGGAAGAAGTTTTGAAGACTAGGACCATCCTTATAAATATGTGAAACAAGACAGCATTGACATGACTCCCCAAGCCAACACCATGAAGTAGTATAATTATTGCATTTGAAGATTAGTCAAACCCATCATCAGCATAATCATCAAACTACATTCAAAACAGCAGAAGCCTTTACCCGGCACTCAGGTAGTCATTCTCCAAAGCTGGAAAAAATGAGCCAAAAATAAAACTTCTCGGCAACTATAACATTGAATCGATTGCCTACCCAGCAAAAAGACGTTTGAAAGTAAATGCAAGGTTTTTAAGTATGACACCACTGACTATAAAGTATAATAGATAACTTCCTCATCAGAAGTAAACCTTTTAAGCTTGACATGACCTGTAATAGACTTTCTCCCCATCAGAAGTAAAGCTTCTTGACCTTTTCCTCCCTATGCAAGAGTTGTTGAAGAACTAAAGAAAATGCCACCAGAGGCAAATCTGATGACAGGTGAACACCCACCACTCACAAAATATGAAAGACATAATCTTAAGGCACAATAGAGAAGCTAATCAGATCATTTACGAAAATGAATTGGTCAGGAATACTCCCAGTGTCCACACAGCAAGCAACCAAGTTTTGTCGGCCCACCAGGCGCCAGCAAATAATAGCTTATGGTCAGATTGATATCCCAATTATATACTGGTTCTACATTTATCCTACTTTCTATCACTTCTTCGTAATCATCCAGAGAAAAAATTGAAAGGAAAGTGATTCTTCAAGAATCCAGACTTTAGAGTAGCAACATAAATTTATTTGATAGAATCAGCTCCACATGATTTGGGAAGTCCTAATCCTAGAAGAGGTTCCTTCCAAGAACTAAGCATATAATTGCCCCTGCACCCGTTCTTGCCCTGAATCTGCAGAATCATCTTCTTCACAAGTGTGTACTTGGTCATACATTACACAGTATCTAGTGGAGAAGTACAATGATTTGTAGCTTTTGTATTAATAGATAGTCATAGAACAGTATGAAGCAATATTTTGCAGAGCTGTGCCTATGTTTCACCACTATTCAATTGAACAACCAAATAGAATGAGCTCTGAAAACCAAACATCAAACTTAAAGAACTCACTAAGTAGCAATTGAAAATTCCTGAACCCAACATTACAGTAAGTTCAGTAACATTGATCACTGCATCCCACGACACAATAGCGTACGCCCACCACACTATTTTCTCATAATGTTCAACAATACACCTCAGCGTAGTAATATAGTCAAACTAACACAACCATTTTAGCATTGAGAAAAAGCAACCACGTATAATGCACCCAATAATAAGAATTGCAGTGAATCAGGCCAGTTGCACATTCAAGTGCTAAACCTACATGAGGACGGAATGAAACAGCAACACATAATAATCTGATGGCCCGATTTCTCGAACCCTCCTATTGCACATCAACAAACAATTTTATTCTTACCGAGTCAAAGATGTGTATATACACGTTTGTATAAGAGGATGCACTTGGTCATACGAATATATGAACACAACAGAGCAACTAATTCACTCCTAACAAATTTTTAGCTCATCTCACTAAATCGTAAGTCCTAACTGACTATCATCATGTTACTGCTAACTAGCACTGCAAACGAGCCCAGATGAACTTTGAAGTGTGCGAGCTCGGCTGGATTAAAATTTGTCTAGCTTGAGCTTGAGTCGTGCCAAATAATCGAGCTTGAGCTCGGCTCGTTTCATACAAAGGTATAGGCACTCGGTTTGTTTGCCAAATGAGCCTCTGTAAATGAGCCGAGGCCTACAAAACAAGTCGAGCTTTTTATAAACGAGCCGACTCTAGTTTGGCTCCTTCACTAAAGGAGCTTAAAACTCAAACAGGAGCTCGACTCGTTTACTAACGAGCGTAACAACCCCAGCATCGAGCAGCAAACAGCTTAGTAATCGTTTGCAGCCCTAAATTCATGTACATTCATACACTGGGATCTCAACAATGGTACACTAATTCACTCCTACCAAATTTTAAGCCCGTCTCACAAACTCCTAATTGACTATCATGCGCCGAGCCGATCTTTGAAGTGTTCGAGCACAGCTTGTACAAAATTGTCCTGTATCGGGTCAAGCCCAAATAATCGCTAGTTCAAAATTGGTCTAAATCGAGTCAAGCCCAAAAAATCGAGCTTGAGCTTGGCATCGTGGTGTTGGAGATAGAGCCGAGCCCTACAAACAAGTCGAGCTTTTATAAACGAGCCGAGTTATAACAAACTCGAGTTTGGTTAGTTTACTAAACGAGCTTAAAACTCGAGCTCAAGCTCAACTCATTTACTAATGAGCCAGCCGAGCCTCAAGCTGCTCGTGAACATCTATCTCAGTAATCGTTTACAGCCCTAAATTCGTGTACATACATACATACATACATATATATATATATATATGTCGATCGAGAGAGAGAGAGAGAGAAAGAAAGAGAGAGAGTACCATCAGGTAAGAAGAATCGAAGAGAAGGGAGGCCACAAGGGTACAAAAATGTGTCGGAAGATATTCTTTTGAGGGTGTCGTCGTCGGTCAGGGGAAAACGGAGAGAGGTTTGGAACTTGGACAGAGAAGCTGGGGAGATCATCGGAGCGATTTCGAAGCAGCTCGATGCAATTAGATGGTTCGAGCTGCCCGTACCCTTCTGCTTCTGAAGCATTGGATTATTCAGTAGTCGGCTGATCACAGAGCGTCCGGTCCTGACAACGCTCTTGGACGCCATTTTCTTGTACAGTTCCGTCGCACATCCTTGTTTCTCTATACCCCAGAGAGAGTGCGAAGTAGAAGAAGAAGAAGTGGACTAACGACTATACTGGAGAAGGTGCAAATCTGAAAGCCCACTGGGCTGCGGCCTGTTCTCTTATGTTTACTTAAGTTTAGCCCATTACTATTTTGAATCAGTTTGAAGTTTTTCTTTTTTTTTTTTTTTTCAACATTGTACGCATCATATACATCAGTGAGAACCAGTGGGGATGCTGAAGTTAGCACAACGGAAGTCCAGAGACTACCCATAGCCCGGCCCCCATAGCTTCGCCCCCGTAGGACTCGAACCCTGGTCACCACTAGGGGGAGGGAGATGAACAAGCAACTTCACTAGATGATGTAGGACAAGATTCTAAAAGATTTTATTCTTATTTTTATGATTCCAGAATTATAAAAATAAGAATACAAAATCTTATTTAGAATTAGAATTTTATTTTTGAAATTATATTATTAGAAAATCTTATTTGTGCCGCCTGTTTTGCACTTTTTTAATTTTCTTATTTTGGCATGATTTAGGATTTCTTCTAGTAATTTTATTTCATTTTCTTTTAGGATTTTATTAGTCTTTTATTTTATTTTCTCCTTTATAATTTCTTGAATAGCAATAAATTGTCTTACTATATTCCTACCTAAAATAGGATTTTTCTACTAGTATAAATAAGGATCGTAACATATTCAATTATTCACCTTTTTCATTAATATAATAAAATTTCTGAGTTTATCTCTTTTCTTGTGAATTCAAGAACTGCTCATGGCTCCGAATACCTATCATTCATTTGGATTAATATGTAATTAGTCTTTTCGTGAATTCCGCTGTGTCACTGGAAGTGGTTCTCTCTTCAGTTTAAAGTTTTTTTTTGGTCATATGGTATACATCAGCGGAGTGTTAGTATGTTAGTAAGCAGATGGTTCAGAAGCTATCCATGGCCATGAAACCCAAACCTGCTTTCCGTGAAACTCGAACTCAAATTCATTAGGGAGAGAAATGAGACAACCAACTTAACAAGCTTGGTTCCTCCACCAGTTTGAAGTTGACTGCCCTTCTCGCGTGCACGAGATACATGAGAATCACGGTCATCTACTTCAACGTCGGAAACTTTTTTTTGAACACAACGAGGAAAACTCATGGTGGCTTCAAATCAAAGATTGGCACGTCGAAAGACGTCTCTCTAACTTTTCTCTCTCAGAAAAAACCCTATCCTATTCAATTTAGATTTTGAGGGAGGTTTTTAAGAGTAATGAATTGAGAGAGGTAAATAGAGAAATTTTGTTGCAAACCATGTCTAGAAATTTTGAGACCCCCAAACGAACAAGACTATTGGAAGCCATGTTCAAAAGGGTGTGGCCCTACAGTGTAGTACTCAAATTACTGTGATACGGGCCACAGCGAATCTGATCGATCCAAGTTTAAAACATATATATTAGTAATATATAATTATATATAACTTCGGCCTATTTCAGCCAAATAATTCAAATGGGTTATTTTTTGTTCTTATTTAATTGTTTCCTGCATTTGTTAATTTTACGTCGAATTTTTTTTTGGATTATTGTTTCGTCATGACGAGAGAAATTTAAAAAGTAAAAAATTATGATCGAAACTCAAGTTTGGCACTTCAATTTTTTTATGTGTAGGCCTGTACTCGAGCTCGGATTTGCTAAAACCTTGACAAATAAACCCGAGCACGTTAAAATTTGGCTTAATTCGATTCGTTTATAGCGTTTCTCATGTGAGGTTGTAATTTTCCGTCTGCCCTAGACCTGGTCTATACATTTCAATGATTCCATTTTCACCCTATGTTTCCTTTTTTGTTTTAAGAGATACTCCTCTCCATAATTATTGACCAAAAAAACTAATTAAGGAGAATTCAGGAGTAATTAAATGAATGGACTTTCTCTAGCTCGAGGGAACAGTAATGGCCGGTGTCCACTTTGCAGTGTTATTTTTGGGACATATTTGTCTCGTTTCTTTTTCTCTGTTACAAACACACACCTTAATTGGTTCGTCTCAACAAGAAGAATAGAAAAAAACAAATTATTTTTACACAAGTATTTTTTTGTAATATCTAAGAAAAAAATCCACTAGTCAATTTTGGAAGTTTTTCTTGGATATTTTTCAAAAAAATTGGGTGAAATTCAAATTTTTTTTACTTTCCCAATTCCTCTTGCCGCAACAAACCAATAATAAATAAAAATTTAGCGCAAAATTAACAAATGCAAAAAAAAAATGTAGTCTACAACTTATAGATTAGTGGAAACACCTTGAAACATGCCAAAAAAATTTCCTAGGACATCGCAAGTTCAATTTCCATGAAGGTCATGTTGATGTGTAGGTATTTGTCTTTGTGTTTGTGTGTGGGGGAGTGGGGTGGCTGGGAAGTGGGAACTACAGACAAAGTCATGTTAATGTAGCCAATGGGCTTTGGGGCCTCATTTGATAACTTGATTCGGTTATGGGAGTAGACTAATAGTCTATTTGGACTATTAATTTCTTATTTGGTAGCACAAATGGCTTCAAATTGTGAATCACATGGGATGAGGAAGCCACACTTTAGGGGTATTAGCAATATCCCTTGGGACTTGGTATTCATAGTCCAATCTCAACCCCTTCTCATTACAAATCACTTTTCATTACCAATTTCGTTTATTAATTCAATCATATCATCTAATCTCATCCTAAACAAATATACTCATTATCAATCCCTTCTCATTACCAATCTCAATTCTAATCTTATCTCCTTACGAATCTCATTCATCTATCACTGTTATCAAACTGGGCCTAGATAACTGGGCTTCTGGTCCAGTTAGCATCTCGGCATCTCCTAGTCCTCTTCATGTGGGAGATCAGAGTTTGAGCCCCGTCCTAACTCTAATTTTTAACTGTTAATTAGCTGTATTTTTATCCCATAACCGTAAATTTTAACTGTTAATTATAAGTGTTTTCAATCCCCAAACCCTAAACGTTGATTTTTTTTACTGTTAAGTAGCAGTTTTAACTGTTAATTCACATGCTCAATTTACAAAAATCACATGCTCCATACACAAAACACAGATCTGAACCCAAAAAAAAATAAAAATAAGGAGGGCGGCAATAGGAGGAGAGGATGGCGGCGGTGACAGAAGAAGAGGATGGTGGCGGCGGTCGGTAATGGAAATTCGGATCCGGATCTGGACGGAGGCGAAGCTAGGGGCTCAACACAACCGAGGAGATCAGGGCGGAAAAGGAGGAGATCGCGGAGTCAGCGACAGAAGGAGAGGATGGTGGTGGCGCAGTAGCAGCGGGTTGCAGAGAAGATCGGGGCGAAGGATGAGGAGGAGATCGTGGTGGATGAGAAGGAGATCGGGGCGGCGGCGACGACAAAAGGAGAGGATGGTGACGATGCCGTCGTTGGTGTTGGCGGGAGGGAAGGGCGGCAAGAGGGTGGCAACGGCGGCTAAGGGGATCTTTGGGAAGAGGAGAGGAAAATAATTAGGTTTAAGTATTTATAGAGGTTGAGATTGGGGTAAATTTGAAAAATTACACCCAAGATCTGTAAGGAAACACACATATCGTGTATAGAACTTGACTGTCTATGAAAGTGAAAAGTAGCACCGGCCTGACATTTTCTCAAACTATAAACTTTGAAAAATTATAGTGTCGCTCCAAAATTTGATGCAAGACCGTTATCTGCTAAGGTTTCTTCAATCATTCATAATGATGCTTGGCAGTGGCCTAGACCAAGGAGTGCTATTACCAGGGAGATTGTATCAAACTCTGATTCTTCTTTGATCCCTAATGTCTCTGTTCCTGATTCTCTGCGATGGACTTTGTGTAAATCTGGAGTATATAGTGCAAAATCAGCATGGCAGGGAATGAGGCAAGTCTTCCCTTTGGTCCCATGGGCTAAGTGTATCTGGTTCTCACACCATGTGCCACGTTGGGCTTTTATTGAGTGGTTAGCGTTTCTGGGCAGACTTTCCACTAAAGATAGACTTTATAGCTGAGGAGTGGTTAGTGATTAAAGATGTGTGCTCTATCAAGTTGAAAACGAATCGCATGGACATTTATTCTTTGCTTGTGCATATTCTAGTGCGGTGTGGGATACACTATTACAAAGGAACAATATTGATAAGCCCTCAATAGTGTAAATAAATGGGCTTATCTCTCTCATTTTTGTAACACGCACGCGCGTAACTTGTTTGATTTGATTGATATTGCGCGAAGGTTGTGTTTTTGGTATTTTCAGGTTAATTGCGTGAATAAGGCGTGCTTTGACGCCATGTAGGGATGGCAATCTCGGCCGCCCCGTTCGAACCCGCCCCGTTCCCTGCCCCGAAAATCCCCGAACTTCGGGGATTCGTTTGGGGATTGGGTAGGGTATGGGGATTTTTTTTTAAAAAATTCGGGGATCGGGTAGGGGGTGGGGATAGGTCTGTCCCCGCCCCGAACCCTACCCGTCCTCGTTCGTTACCCGCCCCTCCCCATCCCCGAATCCTCGAAATATATATATTTATATATAAAAATAAAATAAAAATATACTATACTATATATGCCTCAGTAGTTTGTTTTTTTAAGGTTTTCATTCTTTGCCAATTATTTCCGCCGCACCACTCTTCTCCCTTTCCTGACTCTTGAGACCTTACAAGTCACAAGTCAGAAGGAGTCGATGACTCCTCCTCTCGCGATTTCACAGACAACTCAACTGCTTCTTCCTCTCGCGACATCCCTGATCCACCTGGTTTCTCTTGCACTTCCGCCGATCAGGTCTCTCTCTCTCTCTCTCTCTCTACGAAATTTCTCTTTCACCTGAAGCTCTGTGACTCTTCCCTCCTCTCTCTAACTCACGGTCTGCAGCAAGCGAGCAAACCACCTCCGTAGGGGACGAAATCTCGCACGCCGGTCTCTTCAACCACCGTCGGTCTCCCTCACTCCCTCAATGTGTTTTCTGGAATTCCTCCTTTACCTCATGAACTTGTTCCACAATGTCTTCCAGTTTTGTAATGTTTTTGTTTTGCATGTGAGTTTTTAAGAAATTTGATTTTACAGATTTGAAGTTCGAATCGGAAGCTAGGTTATCCTCACGAAGGTCGAAATCAAAGGTATTTTGTTTTATTTGGGAATTTCCATCTTCAAGATTTCGTTTTCAGTATGGGTTTTTGAATCTCTTTTTTCGGCTGACCATTTATTTTGGAAAAATGATGCTGAATGTGCTCAAATTTACTACTGATTGTTGATATTTTGGAATAATGGGCCAATGTTGGTAAACAAATCAGCTTCTTGGCTGCTTTTGCAAATCTGTTCCCCCGTAGGTATTCAAATGGGTTTGGTCCTTGGCTGCCCTTGGCTAGTTTTTTTTTTCCCCCTTCTTCTAATCTGCAAACAGAATGGTCAATGTGCTATGTATATTCATATAGCTGGAATGGTTTAATGAGATATGATTTTGAGTTTGATTTAAATACGAGTATTGGCAGTAACTTGGCTAACATTATTTTCAGTTTGTTTTGCGTTCGTGAAAAATGGATATGAGATCCCCTAGCGCAAGATCCCCACACTCGTCAAGGTAATCTCTCTCTGTCTCTCTAATGTGGTATGTATATGCATATGGCTTGTGATTTTTTCTTTTTAATGGCTCTTATAGAATGTTTTTTTTTGAACAAGTAGTTTGCCGACTCGGGATGGTCGTTCTGTGTCAACTCAAGTTGAATCGAATGAAATATCAGAATCACAAATGAACTCAAATCCCCCTATATCTGATGATGTAACGAAGGAGTACACTTCTGAAGGTGATGAAATTGTGGACACACGTTCTTTAAGGACTGATGTATGGCCGCATTTTCAAAAGATAAAACTTAAGTTAACGGGTGAGCCAAAAGCTAGGTGCTTGTATTGTAAAAAGAAATTGTCTGTGTTGCCTAAGAGTGGGACAACACATTTGAAAGATCATAGAGACTCTTGTCCCCGAAAGAAAATGCTTGATGGAAAACAAAAGATTTTAACACCTAGTCTTATGATGGGGGAGGAAACAAAATTCAACCTTCAAACTTATAGCTTCGACCCAGAATTTACTAGGAAACAACTAGCTTATATGATCATAATGCATGAATACCCTCTACGCATGGTGGAACATACTTGGTTTAGAAAATTTTGCCATGCTCTTCAACCGACTTTTAAATTTGTTTCTCGAAATACAATGAAGAGCGATATTTTCAAGATATATGATGTTGAAAAGGGGAGGACAATGAGGCTTATGGAAAGGAATACAAGTAAAATTTCCTTGACTATCGATATGTGGACATCTAGCAATAAAAAAAGAGGGTTTATGGTGATCACGGCACATTTCATTGACGATTCGTGGAAATTACATAGCCGCATTCTAAGGTGAATTTTTAATTCTTAATGTTAATGTTTCAATTATATGCTAGTTTTTTAGCCTTATTATTGTTCACTGAGTGTAACAAGTGTTTTATGTAGGTTTGTTTATGTTCCATGTCCGCACACAGCGGAAGTATTGTGTGAGATGTTGATGGAGACGTTTTTAGAGTGGAATATTGATAGGAAATTGTCTACTTTGACAGTAGACAATTGTACTATCAATAATGCAATGATTAATATTTTGTTGGACAAATTTGGAGGTGATCAAATTTGGTTTAAGGGTTTCTTCCATGTATGATGTGCTGCCCATATTCTTAACTTGATTGTGAAGGATGGTTTAGATGTTATTAAATCATCGATTGAAAAGGTTAGAGATAGTGTTGCATATTGGACAGCAAGTCCAAAGAGAGAGGAGAAATTTGAAGATGCAACGCGTCAATTGGGAATTACATATGATAGAAAGTTGTCTCTTAATTGTCCTACAAGGTGGAACTCCACCTTTTTGATGCTTCAAAATGCCATATAATATAAGAGCATTTTTGGTCGATTAAAACTCAAGGATTCCCAATATAAATGTTGCCCAAATGATGATGATTGGGAGTTGGCTCAAGATATATGTGAGAGGTTGGAAATATTCTACAAGGTCACTTTGTTATTTAGTGGAACTAGTTATCCTACTTCTAATCTATTTTGTTCAGATGTGTGTGATATTAAAGTTACATTGTCTGAGTGGGCTATTTGTGGGATTGATCATGTGGAGGAAATGACCAACAACATGATTGAGAAATATGACAAGTATTGGGATAATACGAATGAATTTTTGGGAGTTGCTGTGGTGTTGGACCCAAGGTTCAAGATGTCCTTGATTGGTTTCTACTATAAACAAATATATGGGGAGGTGCTTGGTACAGAGATGGCGGAGGACAATCGGGCACGTTGTTATGATTTGCTTACATTGTACCAAGGAAAAGCCAACAAGAATCGTGGTGAATCGACAACTTCAACTTCAAGCCTCTCAACCAACTCAAGCAAGCCGCCCACTACCTCTTTCAAGTGTGTAAGTCGTCTATCTCAATATGATTCCTATAGAGACAACTTGAAGAAAGCTAAAACTGTACATGTGAAGTCTGAATTGAAATATTATTTGGAGGAGGAAGAGTTACCGAGACGTGAGGGTGAGGACTTTGATATATTGGCATGGTGGAAATCTAATGGCTTAAAATACCCTACTTTGCAAGCTATAGCTAGGGATGTGTTGGCTGTCCCGGTGTCCACTGTTGCATCAGAGTCCGCTTTTAGCACTAGTGGTAGAGTGGTGTCTTCGAGTAGAAATAGACTTCACCCTAAGACTTTAGAAGCATTGATGTGTACTCAAAGTTGGCTAAAGGCCTTCGAGGATGGAGGTAATTTTTTAATTAATCTCTTATTTTCACACATATTTTTGTCTTTGCTAATATGGTATATAACAATTATTGGGTTTAATTATGTCTAATTTTTCTTCAAAGTAGAGGTTCCAACTATCAATGATGAGGATATGGACGTTGATAATTGTATTTCTGGTGTAACATTTGTTGATGATTGATCGAGTAAGAGTTCTTTTAATTTATAATCATCTCAATTGAAGATATTTATTAGAGAATAGAAAGTGATGATACATTTCTGTTTTACAGGTTGCACTACTTTGGTCCTTGGAATTGGGAAGGATCGGGCCGGGATGCTTTGGATGATGTGTTTTTTGGTCCATGACTGTTTTGGTTGCACTACTTTGGTCCATGACTATTTTTTGTTGGAACTATGGAATTGTGCACTGTTTCTTTATTTGCTTAATGTTTGCTCCGGTTATGAGCTGTTTAGAACAATGGAACTATGACATTAGTGCTGGAATTAGTTATTATGTGCTGAAAATTGATAGTATTTGCTGAAACAGTGAATAACAGGTGCTGTTATGTGCTGAAAATTGGTAGTATATGCTGAAATTGTGAAATACAAGTGCCCGAATCCCGAATCTCCGTTTTGGATCTCCGTTCCCCGTTTGGGTCGGGGATGGAGGAAAAAAACAAATTCCCGTTGGGGATCGGGTCGGGGATGGGGACGGGGTAGGGGGTAATGGGTAGGGGGTGGAGGTAGTACCCCCGTCCTCGACCCGTCCCCATTGCCATCCCTAACGCCATGGATGGCTACCAAGAGTGTCCAAGGCCTTGAGGCCATGTGGCACCCCGCCCCGGATCCCAAGAATCATGAATTGACGTATCGGAGGGTACTCGGGCCGTCGATTGGCCAAGAGAAGATGAAGAAATGAAGGGTTGAAAACTGCCCAGATGCTACATGTAGCACTTTTACCCTGCTACATGTAGCCAGTGAACAGAAGCTTCAAAATCAAATTTGCTACATGTTACGCTTTTACCCTGCTACATGTAGCCACAGATCGGAATTGAAAGTTAAGAAGTTTGCTACATGTAGCACTTTTACCCTCCTACATGTATCCAATGATCAGAGCCGAATTTAAGAGGTTTGCTACATGTAGCGCCTTTACCCTGCAACATGTAGCAACTGGGCAAAATCTGCAGATTTTGTGCCTGAATTTGGGAGATTTTAAGGGCATTTAGGACTTTTATAACACAACTCCAGGGGCTATAAATACCTTTAAGCCTCATTTTCATTAGGTTATCTTTCATTTTGCTAACTTAGAGCTTTCTCTCTCTACCTCTTTCTCTTCTTCAACCTTCAATCATTCATTAATGGGTATTGATTGTTGGGTTTTGAGGTAGTTGGCTTCATTAATGTTGTAAGAAATTCTCTCCTCTTCAAGAATCTTGTCTTTATTTCAAGTATTATTGATGTTTAGTTTTTACCTTGTCTTTACCCATGTTCATTTCATGCCTTCTTTGAATATGTGTGAGTAGTGTAGTAAGGCTAGGTTGTCGGATGGTTAGCATCCCGTAGCCATGGGTATTTCTTGTTCTTCTCTTGTAAATCTTCATTTTCTAGCTTAAGCATGTAGTAGGGTTCATTTTATGTATCAAAATTTAGAGGTGTTAATCTCTTTGATCAAGTGTAGACAAGGATTTCACTACTTGCCACATTTGATACTTAGAGCAATGTCCCTCCATGTGTTTGTGTAAATGTCTCAATAGAACCCTGGACATGTTTAACACCTTTGTCGAAAAAGAGAAGAATCGAGTTTACCCTTGTGTTATGGGTGTTAATTATCTCTAAACCTAGCCTTTAGGTTAATCTCCAGTTAAAAAGCCGTAGTTAGGTTAAGTAGTCATTTAACTAAATCTCTCAAGTTGGCCGTCTCAACGCCAAAGTTTGGTTGGCGGTCCTAACGCCGAAATCTCTACGCAAGCTAATCTCCAAATCGAACTATGGATGCGCTCCCAGTGGAATCGACCCCGGACTTCCGGGTTTTATTATGCTTTCAACCGACCTAGCCCTACGCTTGGGGTATTCTTATTTCATCGCAAATTAAGGTCGCAAGCAAATATATTTAAACAGAGTGCTATTCTTGCTGACGAGATGGCTTGGGCTGTCAATCATAGAGCTGGCAAGTCGTGCTTATGCACAGTGTACAAACTTTCTTTCGCTGCCTCCATTTACTAGATTTGGAGAAAGGGGAACAAGAGGATTTTTCAGGGGCAAGGGGCCTCTGCTTCGAGTCTGAATTCTCTGATCATCGACGAGATTAGAGCTTGCTTGTGTTCATGGCGAGGTGTGAAGCCTTGTGATACTACTCGTTTGGTAGCTAGGACATGGTGTCTTAGTTCTGGTTTTTTTGATCAAATGTAAAGTCTTGTTCCTTTATTTTGTATTTCTTCCAGGCATATAGGTGGATGTTAGGTTGTGCCTGGTTCTCCTTTTTGTAATGCTGGGTCTTTCCCATAGTTTTTAATTTGTTTGCTCTATAAAATAGTTTAATTATCCAAAAAAAAAAATCAGTATAATTTTTTTTTTCAATCGTCATATATCAGCGGGGGTTAATGGGGGTGTTAGGATTAGCACGGAGTCCAGAAGCTATCTATAACTTGGGACCCAAGCGTATTGCTCCAGCAGGAGTCGAACCTAAGACCTCCCCTTAGGAGAGAGATAACATACCAACTGCACAGGGTAGTGATTGTCAAATCAGTATAATTTCAAAGCCATATTTCTTTATTTTTTTTGGAGTGTCTCAATCAATTTTTGGAGTGTCAATATCATTTCCTTAAATTTTTCAAAAAAACAAACCACGCTCTCCCATTGCGCGTGACACCAATCCCATCCTAATCTCATCTCAGTATATAAACCTACAAACCTCTTTAGGTCACAACGCGAGAGGGAAAGAGATCCCTCCTCCTATAGAAACCACCCACTCGCCGCCCTTTTCTCCACCCTTCACCTGATCCCTTCTTTCCCTCCTTTTTCTCTTCAACTTCCCCATCGCTTACTAGGGTTTCTCCTCTCTCCTCCTCCTGTATCTCTCTCTCTCTCTAGGGCGTCACACATCCAACCATCCAAAATGAGCAAGAGCAGTAAAGATCAGTTCGACATATCCGATCTCGGCTCCGCCCTCCCCGCCGCCGCCGCCGGTTTGTTCAAATCTTAACCCTAGTGTTTGTCTATCTTTGTCTAAGTGAAAGTCTCAACTTTGTTTTTGTTTTTGTTTGTAGCTCTTAGTGCTGAGGATCGTGCTGGTCTCGTTAATGCCCTAAAGGTTAGTTATTTTTTACACTCTCCTAACTTAAAAACGTCCTTAAAAAACTTCTCAAACTACTAGAATTCGCGAGAGCGAGGGTTGAGAGCGGGAGTGACGGGTGTATTATGCTTACTAAGGGTGCGTTTCTGCTAAACTAAACGACTAAAGCCCTGTTTTGACAGATTTTCTGGTCATTCTCCTCGCATACATCAACTTAAATACCAACTTAAATACCACTCAGTGGAAACAACTTGATATTGCCATTAGTCAGTTGTCCATTTAGTTTCACGGGAACGCACCCTAAGGTCCTAAACAATGAAGTTTGGTTTTTTTAATGATTGTGAGGTGAGATGATGTACAAGTTAGGGTTTTATATTTGTTCTGTTGGTTGTGGGTTTGCAGGATAAGCTTCAGAATTTGGCTGGGGGGCACGCAGATGTTCTCGAGTCCCTGACGCCGAAGGTTCGGAAGCGAGTTGAGGTTCTGAGAGAGCTGCAGGTTTGGTCTCACTATCTAATTTCAATTGTAGTTGTGGAGAGAGTGATATGATTTCCTTATTTTGACTCTTCATGCTTGTGGTACTTGATTTCAGTGATATATTTTTCATTCATTGAAGTTGCACATAGTTTCCTTTTGAAGTATGCATCATTAAAGCTTTCCACAATGTCATAATCCCTCTAGAATGTGTAACTTAGCAGTGGCAATTCTTGCTTGGCATTTATGGTTTTCATTGTCTGGTTAAGTTTGTAATCTACTTTTCTATAAGAAGGAATCACGGAGGACAAGTTTAATAATTTAGAAATCAGCAGTTGCGTAACATTGGCTATTGTCAGCTTTTCAGTACTATTATGCAACTGCAAGCTATGTGCTTGATTGCAAGAATCAAGATTATGCCGATTGCTGACCTACTTGAGGAAACGGCCCTCTTGGATCTTATGCACACTTCCGTGAACTTATTGAGCCTTAGATTTGCCCCCAACGACTTACATTCCAGTTGAAGCATCTGCTCAATTTGTATTAGTGGCACGACCAATGCTGTAAAGATGACCGAACGAGACTTTAGAAGAGAGAGAGTGGAGAGAAAGGGAGGGGGAGGGTTGTAGGCAAAGAAGAAAGCCCTTGTACTGTTGTGCGCAAAATAAGCGTTGACATCTAGGAATGAGGTTGTGCTTAATTTACCTTTTGAACTAACAATCAGTGCAAGATATGTTTGATTACTTTGATGACTTCCTGAAGGTGCTAAGTTAGTATTTGCCTAATATGCTAGGTGTGTTGACTGTTGATGGGAGGGTTGCCAAGTGAATGGAAGTAACTTTTTTTTTTTGCTCTTTTTGTGTGTAGAAACCATGCTTCGTATTTTCCAGAGAGTGAAGTTTAGAAGTTAACATGTTGCAGTTTAGTTTGCTAGAATTTGGATTTGAGATGATGGAACCAGTACCTTTTTTAAGCTAACACAACTGTTTTTCAAAAGTGAACCTCTATTCTTTTTCACAATTGCAATTATTTTAGAGTGCAGTTCCATTCTATAACCTTCTCTGACCATCAAAAAATGTTTTGTTACACTTTCTTTTCTTCTGGAAGGGTCTTATTTGCCATTCTCAGGTCTTGTCCAAACTGATTACGTGCACGTGAAAGGCTTAGTACGATAGCTAAGTTTCAAAAACCCTTGTTAAGCATGAGGATGAGCTGGGTATTAGAAGTTTTCTTATTTCATATGCCATATGAAGAATAACAATCTTGATTGTCTTGAATATGTTGTTTGAAATGGTGTCTAAAGTTCTTAGGCTTTTTGGGTGTGTGTCAAAGTGTCATCGTGCGGTAACCTAATATGTTCTGAATTTTCAGAGCCAGCACGATGAGTTTGAGGCTAAGTTTTTTGAGGAGAGAGCAGCTTTGGAAGCTAAATACCAGAAGCTTTATGAACCACTGTACTCAAAGGTATGGTGTATGTTTACATCTCTTATAAAGTGTTGCGACATATTTTATTTCAGCATTGCTTTTGCAGTACTTTTCCATAATTGTTTAATGTGTTTGTGTGAGTCTTTAATGTGGTTGACTTGCAATGTTGTTGGACATGTTGCAGAGGTATGAAATCGTAAATGGTGTTGTAGAAGTGGAAGGAGTTACAAATGAAGACACGATGAACCAAGAGGAGGATAAGGAAGCCGGAGGTGTCTCCCTTACTCAGAAATTGCCATTTATTTTCTTCTTTGCAATGTAGAAATATGTATAAATATAAGATCCTGATCTTATCGTTTGCCTGACATTTCTAATGTAGAGAAAGGCGTTCCCAGTTTTTGGGTCACTGCAATGAAGACTAACGAAGTATTAGCTGAGGAGGTAGAGAACATTTACCACCATTACCCCCTATGCACATTTTTTTCCCTCCTTTCTTCTTTATACAGGTCGTAAATCTGAGTTTTGAGATTTGTTGGCCCTTTAGATTTCAGAGCGTGATGAAGAGGCGCTCAAATATCTTAAAGATATCAAGTGGTTCAGGATTGATGATCCAAAGGGTTTTAAGCTTGAGTTCTTCTTTGATCCCAATCCCTTCTTCAAAAACTCAGTTCTGACAAAAACATATCACATGATTGATGATGATGAACCTATTCTGGAGAAAGCAATTGGGTAAGCTGTTATTCCTTTGTTCTAGTGGATAATCTTTTAGCTCAAAAACTCTCATCATCTTTTGGTAATATGTAGAACGGAGATTGAATGGTATCCAGGTAAATCCTTGACACAGAAGATCCTTAAGAAGAAGCCAAAGAAGGGGTCTAAGAACGCAAAACCTATCACAAAGACTGAAAATTGCGAAAGTTTTTTCAACTTCTTCAGCCCTCCCCAGGTTCCGGAGAATGATGATGATATCGATGAAGATGTTGTAAGTTCTGCAACTTTTGTACATGTGTTGAAAGATATTTAGAAGTTTTATTTGGTTTCCACTCTAATACATGGCTACAATGACTCAACAGGCTGATGAACTTCAGAGCCAAATGGAGCAAGACTATGACATAGGGTGAGTCCCAGGTCCTGTTTTCAGCCATGGATGATGTTGCATAATGTGATACAAATAAGAGGTCAAATTTTATAAGGCGGTGGAAGTTTATCTTTCATAAAGGATGTTTCAATAGTTTAGAGTTTTGCCTAAAGTGAGGAATGAGCTAAATCTTGTTGCCTATTAACTTCAAAAACATAGTAATTGGATTTTGCAAGATTACAGAGATTTACTTTTCACCAGTAATGTGAATCAAATTAATGTGGAGCTTGTGTTGTTATTTGCAGTTCAACCATCCGGGATAAAATTATACCCCACGCTGTTTCGTGGTTTACAGGGGAGGCTGCTCAGGATGATGAATTTGAAGACATAGAGGAGGATGATGATGAAGATGAAGAAGGCGATGAGGACGAAGATGATGAGGATGAGGATGATGAGGAGGAGGATGAGGACGAAGATGATGATGTAGAGGAGAAGGGAAAAAGCAGGAAAAAGGTAATGAAGTCAAATTCTAATTTAAAAAAGCTCAAGTCTCTCATTTTCTCTTTCTGAACACTCAACTCTCCATTTTTCGTGTGTGCATTTGGTTGGAATCTTCTGGCAGTCATCTGAACAGAAGGTGAGGTGATATAATAACCATGTAATGCATCTTTTGCTCTTTACAAAATGTAAGGCATTTCAGTAATAGGCTACAAAATGTAAAGCATTTCTGTAGTAGGCTGTGCTTTGGGATAACATGATATGGAACTGTAAAATTGCAGAAGACTGGCAGAGCACAAGCAGCAGAAGGTCAGCCGGGGGAGCGCCCTCCAGAATGCAAGCAACAGTAGCAGTATCTGGTTGCAGACTGCATCAATATTGGAATTGTGTGGGAATGATGTCAGTAGTGTCCTGAGTTCTCGAAAGTTTTGGGTCATCGTTTTCTCTGTTTGTCTATTAAAATGAACTGGTTCCTTTTTTGTGGTTTTTTTTTTCTTTTTTATTTTCTTACCTTGCTAGAGAGCTCTTATAATTTGTTTGGTATCCTGATTTGTTGGGCCGCCTGTGTCGCGAATTTCCAGTGAAACTAGTCTAGTATATTGTCTGCTTTGATCTTTAACAGCTCTAATTTTTTCCTATCATTATTGTTGTTGTTTTGCTGTGTTATTATAATTATTATTATTTGGTAACTAAAAAAATTAAGTAGATGTCTCTGGTTATACATTTATACAGGGATTTCTATATATTATATGAAGGATTCTCTGCATTTATATACGTCTACGGGTATTTTCCATTTCAATAATAGTTTCACTTTTAACACATTTAGGTGAGTTTGGTTCACTGGAGTAGAATGGACTCAGGAATGAAATTATAATGGATAAGATTTGAATATCTATTCCGATTTCCATGGTTGGTTCTTCTAAATGTTTGGTTGTGCAAGAGAATAACCACTGTCTTTCTTATTTCGTCCTATGTATGTAATATTTTGTGTGTAATTTCCATGGTTCTAAATGTTTAGTTGTGCGACCATTATCATTCTTTTGTCATCCTCTTTAATGGTTTGCCGTTTTTAAAAAAAAAAAAAAATAGTGGTTTGACTATAGAGGATTTTTGTGTGGTATTACTAAATTTTGGTGCGACAGTAGTAAATTTTGGTGTAGCATCAAACAGAATGTAGTAACAAGATACGATACTGTATGTAATATTGCGGTTTTGTTCTTTTATTTATTGGTGAACGAAGCATAAGATTGTAGCTATTATTTTCATTTTTGGTGGAAATTTAGTATTGTTAGTCGTAATGAGTGAGGTTTGAACTATTGTCAAATGCATGAGAGTGTAATGGTGCCTACCATTTTGTTACCATTTCACTTGCATATAACAATTCTATTGGAAGAAATGTTACGGTCTTAACATTCGTTCCATCGAAATTTAACATTCGTTGGATACATTCATCTCTATCAATAAAGCACCATGACCAATGATTCAGATGGACCAAACAAGAATTGCTATCCACAACCTTTACGCTGGTACTCACACATTAGATGGCAACATAATGAAGTTGTTCGCACAGATCATGCGCTGTCGCTGGGTTACAATTGCATTTACAGTACAACATTCCTTACCATTCCCAAATCTAGACCATTCATTCTTTCCATATATGTGTTTCAATTGATTTTAGTAGCTTTCTTCATGCTCCAACCACTCAATCTCGAGATTTTTACACTCCCACTTCCATGATTGAAGGCATATAAGTGAGCCTTCTCACCAACAGCAATATTGTTTGATTAAGTAAAATTTAAACTACCAATTGAAAAAAAACAAACTAAAACTGAAAAAAGAAAATGCAATGGGAGCTTGTGCCCCCGGTGAACCTAGGGTGGCTCCAGAGCCGGCCCACCCCCAAAGCCCAAGAGGCCCGGGCTTTGGGCATCCCAAAAATCTTAAATTTTAGGGGCACTCCAATATTTTTACTACATGAGTTTGAGTAGGAGTCTTTTTAAGTCCAATAGGAAAAAAAATGTCCAAATTGGAGGTAATGAGTTAGCCCAATAGAATTGAATATTTTTACTATTTGGGTTTGTGTTCGTATTTAATGATTAATAGAACTTTATATTGATTTGATTTTCTCGTATTGTAATAATTGTTGTAAAAATTGTTAAGTATTAATTTTTTAAGGGCACACTATTTTTTATTAGGCCTTGAACACTAAAAACTCTTGGACCGACCGTGGGTGGCTCCGCCACTACATGGACCAATGGCAAAGTTTTGGTTGAAGCGCTAGAATTGGACTGAATTGCCCGTCAGTGTCGCGCTTGAACGAGCCAACAGCGGGAGGGTCCCAACGGAGAAAGGCGGTAAGGCTATTTCCTGCTCTATGTCCCCTGTTATACAGTTGACTTAATTTGGTCATGGTCGAGCATTTTGCATCGTACGCCTAACTGTTTTTCACTGGATTACATCGTGCTGCGCCGTGTATATGACCAAGTCATGCCTTACCCCCAGGATGGACCAGGGGGTCTAGTGGCGGCGACCGTCACGATAAGAATTTTAGAAAATGCAATTATTATATGTAAAAAAAAAAATTATGCCCAATTTATATAGTCTTGTCATCACTAGATTTTTTTAGTATACATTTCGCCACTACTAGGGTAAAATCTTGATTCCGTCTTTGCTTTAGCCGGAATAGTATTTCTCTTATGGAGTAGATAGATTAAGTTAGTTTGATGAGACTTATTTTATATGCTGAGCGTGCTTTCAAATTAAGCTTTATCCTGTAGGTTTGTAATGTATGCATTGACTGGTTTGCACCTTACTGTTGGCCTTATCCTTTGATCTGTTTTCTTGATCAAAGCCTTATCCGTTCCGCAACTCAAATTAAGTACTTATTTTTTAAGAAGGCAATTTCAAGCTCAAAAATTATGGGTTTACACAAATAATTTTCCTATCACTATGGATCTTGTTTGATAGATCTCATTGAGATCTTTAATACGGTGCAAAAAAAATTAAAAATATATTTTTTATTTACATTATTTTTGAGTTTAAAAATATGAAATAAGCTGCTTATTTTTTAAGAAGGTTTCTGGAACGGGACTAGTCATTTTGCAAATTTTTTCATGGGAGACTTAAAAATTCATCCTTTCAGCCTTCTACACCTTTGTTTTCATCCTCTCATTTTTAGCTACTTATGTTTCCGTCCTTCCTCTATTTTTAATTCCGGTCATGCCCTTTGACTGTTGTTATCAATATATATATATAGCTCCAATTTTCAGGATGAAATCATAACCCATTCCGTCCTCGACTATAATACATGGATCACTATATATGGCAACGATTTTTGGGATGAAAATGTAAGATCTTCAGTCCCAACGGAATTCTCGTGGATCCATCCCCGTATATTTCGCCACCCAATCCCACATATCTCGGCAGGGGGTCGAAACAACAACTATTAGGAAGCAGATTTGAGGATTTCGAGATCTGTTGAGGGTTGCAGGTGGCTGGAAAACATTCACCGGTGGTCGGCAAGGATTGGGCTTGAATCGCTGGTGGTCGGCAAGGATTGGGTTTGATCTGTTGAGATTTGATTTTGGTTTTTGGTTTTACTTAATTTTATTCTATTTCATGGTAAATTATTTACTTCATTTACCATGAAATATTCTTGTCTATATTCCAATGATTTCATGGTTAATTATATCAGTCGAAAACCCTATATGGTGGAAACCCATACTAGTTAGAAAGTCCAATCCAATATGTCGATCATTGTTGCGTATTCCGGCGGAGGAAAACGGCGAATGCATTCCCCCGTTCTTTCCGAATGGGGTTATCTCGGGAAAATTCAAAATTCCACAAATCAATCAAGTCCTTCATGGTTGAACCCACCGGCGAAGAAGAAAGGGACGAATCCTACATGGCCAGATCTCGTAAGTCATCATGAATCATGAAAAAAATTAATGTAAAACCATGGTGTATCACGTCTAATCAGATGTGGTTTTTATTCCCACTACACTTATGATTAATGGTAAATTATTAACATCATTTACCATGAAACGGGTTTGTTTGTAAACTTGACAGTATTTTGCAAGAATTGATCAAGTTTAATTGTTCATGTTGCACGGTCGAATCATCGGGACGTTCATGATGAAAAGGCCTTTGGCCATCAGCTTTGTGGATTAATGGTATTGGCCAACTAGACATGATAAAACAACCATATTTTATGAAATTAACATGATAAGTTGACCACCTTTTTTCATGTATTGATTACCATGAATTCTTACATGGAAACAGTAAACGTCTCTCTCTCTCTCTCTCCACACACACACACACACACACACACACACATATATACATATATTATAAAATAGTGTAAAGGGTAATAAGGGTATTTTACATAATGGAAGGATGAAAACATAAGCATAAAAAATGGATGGGATAAATTCTTACATGGCATGACTAAAGAGGATGATTATTTAAATTTTCCTTTTTCCATTTGATTTTCTCTATAGCACATATAAAGCATAACTTCAAACTAAAAATATGTTTCATGGGGGTGTATTCCTGCAGAACCTGCTTTTTTAAGGTTTTACCGTACCAACGTTCTAGTGATGTCCTGTTAAATTTACTGAAAGTGTCTATGCCAAACAATGACTATAGGAACATGACTTGAAAAATGTACAGTTTCATGAAAGTCTGGACCATTCGTTATCCTTTCATGGACACTTTCATGGATAGTGATGCAAGGAGGTGTGTCGAAAAGGAAGAAAAGCGCAACAAGGACAATCACGAACTAGTATAAACTAGAGGTACTTCCTCTTTGAACACACAATAATGAGATAAATATTGTTTTTCATTAATCAATAAACAACAATTTACAACTCAATTTATAATAACCTAAAAATACTAAAAAGGGAAACTAAAATAACGAAAAACTAAATCTACGTCTTAAAGAACAAGGAAACAATAAAAATGGGTAATAGAATAAACCTAATTAAAAAAGCCTAATATTCCGGGCAATTTATGCTAAAATAGAAAAATTCTTAATAAACTACTAAGTTCAAAATAATAAACCAAGATTCCTATATTTATAAAATATCGGTTTGCATCAGATAGTTATCATGGACTCTTAACATTTTTCATTTTTAGAAGAGAGCATAATCGTTGCACTCTTTTAAATTGAATCCCAACTAAACTAAAATGCCCTTCAATCGAAGTGACAAGGCCATCATGTTTAATTACGCCCATGATAAAACTGTCAACTCATCAAGTACATCATTCTCTACAATTCCCAAATCTAGACCATTTTTGCCTTCCATATATGTGTTCAATTGATTTTAGCTTTCTTCATGCTCCAAGCACTCAATCTCGAGATTTTTACCCTCCCACTTCCATGATTGAAGGCATATAAGTGGGCCTTCTTTCCAATAGCCAAGGTGGGGTAAACCCTAGCAGTGATGCATACCTTTCCTTCTCCACCAAAGCTTTCCACTATTGAGTGATCTATCTGTAAAAAGAACAGCGAAGAGGGAAAATTAAAGTGCATCAAAACCTAAGCTGAAATTGGTGAAGAATAAAATCTAAGAATCTTTTGGGTGTTATAAAAAATTGCATGCTTAGACAATAGACACCTTGACCGCCATGCCAAAAAATAAAAAAAGGTTGCATGCCCACAAATGGGAAAGAAGTTGGGCTCAACCCAAACACAATGGTGGTCCTCATGTTGATTAGAGCTGCTCAGTGTAAATGTACAATCATGACTCAGCCCACTTCACAAAAAGGGTAGGGCTTAATTTGGGCACATGAGCAAAGTGTCCATTTGCTCATTCTTTTTTGAGAAAAAAAAAAAAATACTTGAGCCTAAACCAGTGGAAAAATGGTCACATGGCTAGGTTACCAAATCTACTATCGAAGCACCTTAGTTCACCTGTATCCAGAAGTAGCTGTATCTGTGTTTTTGTGTACAATGTCTGCTTCAAGATTGCACAAAAAACTTGTTCCGAGAAAAAGATATTGTGCAATCCTGTGGCTGAAATTACAAGAGAACCGAGGTACATATATTTTTTCGGTACGAAAGTTTTGAGCTCCTATGAAAGGGGAAAAATCAAACATTGACTTTATTGAATTTACGTGCGGTGATTTGTCTCTAACCCAAGTGGTATTTCGCTCTGGAAGTAGGAGTCAAAGGAACTTACCAAACTCCTCAATGACAATTTCTCAAGGACAGGATCCACTTCCACAAATGCACCATAAGTTGTCTTATCAGGCTTTTCATTTAGTGATGACCTGTTGATAAGTACAGGTAGATGATGAGTACTCCATCACTGAATTAGGAGAGAGAGAGAGAGAGAGAGAGAGAGAGAGAGAGAGAATTAGACCGACCTTCTCTGGTCACTGCACATAAGAACCACATACTTCTTGTTTTGACCTTTGAAAATTCTAAAGAAGACTGCCGTATATTCTTTCAAGCCCTTTGAAGCCAAAACCTGTAACCCAAATGGTCCAAGCCCACCTTTGACAGATGAGTCCTTTCGGCTGCACAACAATTGCGGGTTGGTCCAACTTGGGTCCATCACTTCTGCTTTATCAAATTCTAGTCCTTCAAATGATATCTCTACATCAGCCTGTAAAAAATAACAGAAATTAAAAACAAAAAAATGAAGGGAATTTTTTTGTTAAACAATAAGATTGCTAGTATTTTCGCTCGTAAAACTACCGAAACAGAAAGAAATTACGTCTAGGATGCCGAGCGGGAAAGTGGCATTACTAAACCATGTTCAGAATGATGTGGTATATTTGGTTCCTTAATTGTTTATTGATATCTATGTGTCAGTGTAATGGGTAGAATTTGCTTTATATCATATGAAACTCACTTGTGCCGCTGTGACGGGTGCAATTTCAAACACTGATCCTCCATGTAGCACTTTATTTGACAAGTTGACTTGGTTCTCACGTAGCGTTTCGATTTCTGAAATTGGCCATTGCATCAGTTGTTTTCCGGATTTATCAACCCAAATGCTCCTTGGAATTGCCTGCAAATTTGAACGAATCCACCAAAAACCTGTTCTTATTACTTGGAAATAACTTTAAATTAATATGCTTGAGCTAGTCCATACATATTCATGATTCTTGTCTCCAAACCAAATATGCATGCAAAACGACATGACATATTATAGTCCTGCAATTCAAATGAAACTGGGAAAAAAAATATTCTGAAGAAAATTTGAGTATATGCCTACCAAATTCGAAACCAGAGAATGCCATTCTATTCTAATTGTGTTTTTTTTTTTTTGGGGGGTATAACAACTAATAAACCAAAGTACCTGAATTCCAGACCACCCTTGTTTGACATATTCGGGTTGAGGCAACGACTCGTTAATCCAACCCCACAAGATCCTCCGCTTCATATTGCTATCATAAAACGTTTTCGAAGCATAGAACTTTCCATAATCATATCTCAACCCTGTATCATTATTCACGGATTCTTCATCCGGGATATAGATATCCTTAACAACGTCGTACGTCCCAATGGTGTAATAGTCATGCTTGGTGTCATCCAAGCTCAACTTGAGAACATGTTTAATCCCCGTTCCAACGGCGGACGTATCTAATCCACCTCGGTTTGAAACAGGGAAAAAATCAGGGCACTCCCACATTCCGGTGCCCTCAGCAAAATGCAGGGGTTGCTCGGATAAAATCCAGTTAACAAAATCCTTGCTCTTATACAGAATTGCTAATCCCCGGCGATCAATTTTGCTTCCAATTATAACCCTCCATAACCCATCAGGGCCTTGCCAAGCAGTGGTTGGGTCCCTAAATGAGCTGGAATTTATTTCGTTTTTAAGAGTGGGTACCATTAGTGGATTTTTGGGTAGCTTAACCCATTCTATAAGTAATGGGTCCGAGGGTGTTTTGGGCACGGCTAGGTTTTGGACTTGGCGATTTTGCTGGTCGATTCCGGTGTAGAGAATGGCGGGCAATCCCCCGGGTAGGATCGTGGCGGATCCGGACCAGCAGCCGTTGATGTCGCCCGCGGTAGACGGGTAGATGGCCGGAGGGTGGGGCGTCCAATTGATGAGATCCCGCGATGTCGAATGGGCCCACACTATGTTACCCCAGTCTGCACCTTTGGGGTTGTACTGGTAGAATAGATGGTAAATCCCTTTATATACCATGGGTCCTGCGGTGATAAAAAAAAAGAAAAAAGAAGAAGTTACAATTTAGTTAGAATGCCATGACATGCAAACTTGCATGTTGATTATTTTTAAAACTTAACCTTTTTAAAAAATATTGGTAACAGATTCTCATATACATAATATTCACATTATTCAAAGTACAGAAGAACTAATAGAGGCGGACAAAGTCCCACAAACAGAGATAAAATTTTATCGATAAAAATATGCCCTCATTGTTATACACTTTTTACTCTCATGTATAATATAATTTTTAATTTCTTGTCATTTTTTTACTAATAACTATCCACATACTTACGTTGGATTGTATTCTGTGAAAAAAAATAAGAGAAATCTTGAAAGAGCAAGTTAAAATTATTTGAATATAACGAAGACCGAATTGAATTTTGCTTACAACTTAATTGAAAGATCGATTTTCTATTTATATCATAACTATGTAAATAACAATTTTTTTTTGAAGAAATATCGATAATATTTGAAGGTGCCAGTATCTGCCGACCTAGCTATCTCTGCATTTGATAACCAAACAACTCAAAAGAGGGAAAAGTGATCTCTCACCATTGGGGTCTGCAAATCCAAAGAAACGTCCCATTCCAAAGGCAAGACAGGCCAAACCACAGAAACAAGGGCAAAGAAACATGTGAGAAATGATGACGAGAGTTCAAACAAGAAAAGAACAACTAGAAATGAAGTTTCATTCTTTTCAATGGAGGAGAGTTTATGAAGACAATATTACCGTTCATCCAATTCTTTGGAGGTTGGAAGTGATAAGAAGTTCTGTGTTTTTCATCTGGTTCAGTTGGCTGCCGGACAGACTGAAGGTTTTTGCGAACATAATGGGAGGCTTCAATTTGGACAATCATGACATGGGAAAGAACAAGAGAGAAGAAGAAGAAGCAGCATGATGGCAATACACAAGAATTGGCCATATCGTTAATTACTTTGTGAATGATGAGATGGGTAAGGATGGATGCATATATATAGCGTTGGGGCGAGATTGGGTCCCGAGACTTAATCGAGACCCGTACGCGTAAGCTGGCCCGATCGAATGCGATCACATAGATGGAGGTTGGCGTGAGCGATGGAGACTCATACGAGTCCCCCATGTTGGGAAAGTTCAAATATGTTCGGCTACAGAAGGCAAATTGTAGACCCCAAAATGTTTTCAAAAAGTGAAGTTACAAGAAAAAAAAAAAAAAAGGAGAGATTTTTACACCAATTAAAGTCAATACTCGACTGCCAACCATGGTTATTATCTTGTATGATGATGTCAAAAACCATAGGATTAATTTTTTTTTTTTTGAACAGGCAAAAAAAAAAAAAAACCCATAGGATTATGTTGTAGCTAGTTGTTTTTTTTATTTTTTATCCAACCCCAGATTACGATTATTGCTCATTTGCGAGGTCAACCCTATATGAAGGAAGTTTGCAATTCCACTTTTAGCCTACTTCGATTCATATTATAGATTATTTAAGACAGTAAACAAATCAAGTAGGGATAAGTGTTTGGATAGGTAAAGCAGCTAATTCAAAAAAAATTCAATCAAGCAGTCGAGCTGCTCTCAAACAAGTTTCGTTCGACTCTATATCGATCGATCACTAGTTCTCGAGCTCTAAACTTGGCGATTAGTAGTGGATTAATGACTTAGTTTAATTAAGTAAGAAACTTAATTAATGAGTTTTTAATTGTACGTTTAATTCATTTCCATAGCAATTAAACAGATCTCAAACGAGGTTCTAATTAAAGCCTCCACATGAGTACTCAAGCTAGAGCCTGTGGTTGAATGGATATGTTCAAGTCAAACATGAAGAGTACTAACAACTACTACTACTTTTCTAGTTAGCCGTATTAATCAAAAACACATGGGTGGCTTGGAATTTCTCATGGGTCAAAGATGTACGTGCAGAGAAAATAGAAATGTTACACCGACATGATCAATTCGGGGCTGTTTGGTTATAAAACGTTTTGAGAGAGACTTTTTAGGATAATAATATGTGGAGGTAGCTAGAGAGATGAGAGTAATAAGTGAAGGTTATTGAAAAACCGTACGTGCTAAGAGAGGGAGAAAAGGTTTAGCTCCGGACGGCTCGGATGCACCCAAATGGATTGAACTGGTCGGGAGAAAATGGACAGAATTCATCCGAGTCCCCTACAAGATTGGGCCTGTTCGGACGGACCGGGTAATAGGCCCGGCGCCATCCGGCCTCATGTAGGCCCACTACATGAGGTAATGTTCTTGTCTTTGCCTGTTTGGTCCTGGGATCGACGATGACTTTTTCACTCAGAGGGATGGTTCCAGGAAAATCCTTTTTATTGGCTAACAATAGTGTTTACTACGTGTCCCAATAGGGTCATATTTTCACCGGCCAAACATAAAGTGAAGAGAGTACATATATGGACCACTTTTTCTTTGTGGAATAATAGCGTACGACTTATGAGACTCTGGATGCACATTTTTTTTCCCTTTTTCAGTCGTAACATAGCAATTTGAACTTTCAAGATATATATGTTTTCTCATAATTCCTCTTTATCATTTCATTAACATTCTTTCCTCTTTCTGGGAGACATTTGTGATCTCAAATGGTTTCGAAACTCTGACTCTCCGAGAGATGAGTTCTGGAGCCTTACCAACTACGTCAGGGGATTATCTTCGATACTGTATAATTTGCTATATATGCGCTCGCGCCAGTACTGGCTATGTAACAATCGATATTGTTTGTTAAAAGAATAATGTTTTTTTTTTAATGTAGTTTTTCAGGGAAAAAAAAAAGGATAGTCAATAAAGTTTTTGGATATTTCAGAAAAGGAAAAAAAAAAAAAGGAGACAAACAAAGAGTTAAAAAGGAAGAAAGGGAAAAAGGTGCAAATCTGTGGTTCTTGCATTGTTTTATAAGTGGAAAAAGATGAAAGAATATCTGGGCCCAATTAATGAGTTGTGGAGTTCTCCATCTTACACGTCCCGAATCTTATCATTTTGTCCTCGGTTTAATCTCCATATTATATTATTGTTACGTCATTATCAAATTAAAGGAAAAACAAGTCAAGTTGGGCAAATATTTATTAATTCAACCACTCTCATTGATCATGGTTTCCCCACGTGAGTGGCCATGGTTTTCTATACATGCTAATCAAGGTGCATCTGAGGACAATAGTTCTGCTATCATTAATGGAGTGTGGTTTTTTTTTTTTTGGTACAAATTAATGGAGTGTGGTTATAAAAAAAAAAAATATGGAGTGTCGAAATCAATTACTTTTATGTAACGTAACGGATTGAAATTATGAGATGCTGGAGTAAAGAAGCTTCGTAACGGACTGGAACTCTGAGGCGGCCGGAGTAAAATATGCTGATATGTAGCTCGTTGAAGAGTAATTAATCAATACTCTCGGCGTATATGAACAGTATACTCCCTTCTCTCACATAACATGTGGGTCCCACATGTTATTGTGTGAGGAGGAAGTATATATATATATATATTCTGGAAGTATTGAATAATTTTCGCTTATTGAGTTGTACTCATGCTGAAAGATATTCGCTTGTTTTTTAAAATCAATCAAGGAGCATAGTTTTTCCATACAAGTTTTTTCTTTTGCCAAAATGGTAGGGTATTTCATTGATACGAGATAAACATAGTACAACCAAAGATCGAGGGTTAACATAAATTTTCCATATAAGTTACAACGCTTCCTTTTGGTAGCAAAAATTCATTAATACACCATCAGGATTAAATTACTCTACATTAACAATGTTTTCTTGATTTATTGTTCTCCATGAATAACTTCAATTCCATGATCATGAGTAGGCATGCATTTGTTTGATCTAGTTGATATAGGCTTTCTTCATACTCCAAGCAGTCAATTTTGAAATCTTTACACTCTCCGTTCCATTATTGAAGGCATATGTGTGAGCCCCTTCAGTGAGAGTCAATGTGGGATAAACCCTAGAAGTGATACAGGCCTTGCCTCCCCCACCAAAGCTCTCCACTATAGAGTGATCAATCTGCATATAGTAATTAATTGTGCTTTAGAGATGAATTAATTAAAGATATGCTAAAAATGATAGTAGGAAAAAAAAAATGTAATGGGGAGCCATGTAGATGATTAGAAAATTCGTTAATTACGTACAAGCCAAAACCATGGTGATGGAGGTCCTGATTCTGCAAGCTATGCTACGTACCACTGTTGGGAATAATTCAGATGTAATCAACCGTGCACATTTAAACTTGGTGGGACATCCTTGCCATTTCATGGTTAAGTAAGAGGTGGAGCCAAGACTTTCGCTCAGGGGAATGCAAAATTTTAACATAAAAAGAAAAGAATTGATACCTATACTCTGTATCTGTCTTACAATGGCCGTGAATTCTTTCGCTTGGAAATATCTAAGATCATCTACTTTCTTCAAAATTAAGATATGTTTGTCGGACTCTGCATTGTCAAGTCTAGCCCTTAAAAAGTCCAGTTCTAGTATTTTTTTTTTTCTTTGTGTTGAATAAGACTACGAAACCTTTTTGTAGAGAAATTGCTGATAATTATTGAGGAATACACTATTTGATTATGCTTGTGATTGATAGATAGTTGTCTTACCAAGGTCCTTAATGGGAGTTTGTCATGAATGGGGGCAATATCCACAAAAGCTCCAAAACTTGCCTTGTCATAATCTAGATGTAATGAAGATCTGTTTGTTAAACAAAGAGAAAAATATTATTAGTATTCCACAGCTAGGCAACACAAGAAATTAATTATGTGAGAGAGAGAATGAGGAGACAGAGAAAAATTACGGAGTATGTGTGAGAGAGAGAGAGAGACAAAAAAAGGAGACAGAGAGAGAGGGAGAGGAAAATTTACTACTTGCTCCTAGAATACCGTCACGTGGTATTTTAGGGGTCTTTTTCACTACACATTCGATTGGGCGCTCCACCATCAGGCACCAAGTGTGTGGCTTCCACAAAATGCGTAATGAATGTACAAGATCCCTAGAGCGCCACCTGATGGTGCTCTAAGAGCATTGAATAATCGAGAGAGAGAGAGAGAGAGAGAGAGAGAGAGAGAGACCTGCTCAGGTCATTACACATGAGCACCACAATTTTCTTCTCATGTTTGTAAATTCTGAAGTAGACTGCAGTGTACTCTTCCATGCTCTTTGAAGCGAAAACCAGTAACCCAAATGGTCCAAACGCACCTCGGACCGATGCACCATTTCGGCTACAAAGCTCTTGTGGGTTAGTAATCAAGCTTGCATCCAACACATCCACTTTGTCCAAGTTTGATATTTCAAATTCAATCTCAACATCCGCCTGTTAAGATTAATATACCCACAGAATTCAAAAGACACACCAAACACTAAATTAATTTTTATTTCCTCCATATTTTATTTGTCAATTCTTGAAAACTTTGGGATTCTAAAATTGTTTATTCATTTTGAACAAGTCAACTTAAAATTATCTTACTATCAAATTGTCACTCTACATACCTATCTCTCTTGAATTGATGCGACAACTAATTTAATTAATTGACAGTTTTTGAAAGTTATTTAAATAATCCATGTTTTCCTAAGAACTCTTTTTTTGAACTGCGATTTTTTTATTTATTAATCTTAAAAAGATTAACAAAAACAAAGAGAGAACAACAATAGCGTACAATAAGAGATCCAAACCAGGCAAGATTTTTATTTTTTATTTGGTAAGGAAACGCCTAGTAAATGTTTTCCTAAAAACTTATGTTGTGTTTGCTTCTTTTTTTGAAATGCATTTTTCAAAAGATTCTCCATACTTTCAATCATTTCTTTCTCTATCTTTCTCCATTTATTACCCCTACTACTCTTTCAAAAAATGTTCCAAACACAACATTAATTTATTTAAAATCACAATCTGATAAAATGGAACGTACGGAGTATTATTTTTAAGAAAAATACAGCTATTCAGTGATAAGAAAAATAATAGACCTGTATGGATGTGACACAAGGAATTTCCACGACTGAGCCTCCCTTTAGCACCGTGTTTGGCACATCAACTTTGTTCATCCGTAGCTTTTCTAACTCTGCAACCGGCCATTGCATCAGTTGTTTTTTAAATGGACGGAGCCAAATTTGCCTCGGAATTGCCTACCAAACAAGTAAAAAAAATACACAAAATTGCCAGGAAAGAATGTGAAGCTGTTCAAGGAATCAACTGATTATAACATAGTAATTAACACAATTAGAAGCTATCCAAACAAAGGATAAACTAGTCATACCTGAACTCCAGACCACCCCTTCATTTTATCAATGGTTGCATTTGTGGACTCATTGATCCAACCCCACAAGACCCTCCGGTTCTTCTCGCTGTCGAAAAAAGTTTTCGACGCATAGAACTTTCCGTAGTCATATCTCAACCCCGAATCACCCTCCACGGATCCCTCATCCGGGATATAAATATCCTTGTCATGGTCATACATCCCGATCGTGTAGAACTCGTGCTTGGTGTCGTCCAAACTAGCCTTCAGCACATACTTTATCCTGTGCCCAATCTTGGACGTCTCGACACCGTTTGTGGAATCGATAGCTACGGGATAAAAATCAGGACACTCCCACATTCCTGTGTCCGCGGCTGAATGCAAAGGCTGTTTGGCTTCGGTCCATGTAGTAAAATTCTTACTCCGGTATAGAATAGCCTTACCCTCGCGATTAAGTTTGCTTCCAACTATCACACTCCATTTCCCATCAAGGCCACGCCAAGCAGTGGTTGGGTCTCTGAATGAGCTTGAGTTGATCTCGTTTATGGAATTTGGTGCCATTACTGGATTATCTTTGGGTGATTTGATCCATTCTCTGAGAAATGGGTCTGAAAGGTTTTTGGGTATGGCTAGATTCTGGACTTGCTGCCCCTGTTCGTTTATCCCGGTGTACAGAATGACCGGTTTGCCCCCGGGGAGGATTGTGGCGGACCCGGACCAGCATCCGTTGATATCGGACGGGATCGATGGATAGATGGCTGGATCATGGGGGATCCAATTGATGAGATCCGTCGATGTCGAATGGGCCCACACTATGTTGCCCCAAACTGCACCTTTAGGGTTCCACTGGTAGAATAGGTGATAAATTCCCATGTGAACCATAGGCCCTGAAACATAAAAATGTTCTTACATACTTTTATGGCCTCACTACAAAAATAAATAAATAAATAAATAAATAAGTGCCTGTAAAAACAAATACAAGTTGGAAACTTGCCTTGTGTTTGGTGAAAAGTAGATTAATGAACTTACCCTTCGAGTTTAATAAAAATTTTCGTCTGCTGAGGAAAAAAAAAAAACTTACCATTAGGATCTGAGAATCAAAGCGTTTGTCCAATCCACAGGTACGAACAATGCCAAGGAAAAAGTGCAAAAAGAGCCAAGAGTTAGAGACATGAAAGGAACAATTACATATGAACTTGCAAAAACAAAAGAGTTCTGAATAAGCCATGGGGTTGCTTGGTGGTCAGGTCTGAGACTCAGGGGTTCGTTCCTTCCTAGGTCTCATGCTTTAATTGGGGCCCTCACCAGTGGGCAGCGAGATTGGGCCCCAAGAATTAGCAGAGGCACGTGTAGACTGGTCCAAATATCGTGAGTTATCAAAAAGAAAAATGATTTGTGAAGAAAAGAGTACCATTCATCCAGTTCTTGGGGGGTTGGAAATGGAAAGCGGTTCTGTAAGGCTGATTGGCTGGAGAAGCTTCAATTTCTACAAAGCCATGGCCAAAGAAGAGGGCAAGTAAGCAGAGCAGCCAAACAGAAGAACTGGCCATTGCTTCTTTGTGGGAGGAAAAGAGTTAGGATATTGGGTTATTTCTGGAGCGGATATATGGATGTGGTGCAGCATCAGTGATGACAGTGAAAGACGGGAAGAGAAGAATTTTCAATCAATAGATGAAGTCAATAGTCAACTTGTATGTTTAGTTGCTTGGTTGTAGTATTATTATTATTATTATTATTATTATTATTATTATTATTATACACACATATCATTAGTCTTTTTCATGAAAAATATTCCAGTTTTTGTCTAGCTAGTTGACTGAAATTTTGTGCCACAATCTTTCCCATGTGAAACATAAATTTCCCTTTCAATGTCTATGGAAAAACTTATATCAAGTCATAAAGATTAGCTCTATCGACACTTATAATTATATGGATCATTGACATAGTCGTTATATCTCTGTCCCAGTTGTTATATTTTCGTCGTCACACACCTTGATGAATATATACTCTACGACAAATTAAAGTGCATGTTTTGCCGATAGGAACAATCATGTAGGCAAAAGTCCCATTGTCACAGTGAAAGTTTTTGACGGCATACAAAAGGATGTACAGGTATGGTAGATGGAGTTTTTGGGACAGGAGGACATAAAAATATGTATTCGAGGATATCGAATCGGGTCTCGTCCTTGCGTTGCGTAAGCATATATACAGATATGACACTAGCTTGATTTTAAATTGAGATGATTTATGTGGTGACTTATAATTGATACAACTACTTGATTCAATCTTCTTACCTAGATTTATTTTAGCTTGTCCGGCGAACGCACACGCAAAAAAGAGTGTTTTAGCTTGTCCGGCAGAGAGAGAGAACTGAATTATAATTAGCACTTGTGATCAAGGGGAATGTCTTCTTTTTCTACCTTTTTTTTTTATCACAAAGGGAAAAGAATTACTCCAGCAAAACGTAAGATTACAATGAGAGAGAGAGAGAGAGAGAGAGAGAGAGAGAGAGAGTCCGTTGGCAAGCTTCCAACAGAAAATCACTAGAAAGTTACATTTCCATTAATCAAACTAGCGTCGTTCCGTTCGATGCACGGGATAAACAACAAATTTTTGTATGAGTTTGATATTTTGTAGCTGAGCCACACAAATATTTTGTTCCGTGCATCGAACGGGAACGACGCTAGTTGATAGAAGAAAAACCCGGGGTGTGTTCTGTCCTTCAGGAACAACATGAGTGTTGGGCCAATCCGGGCCGTCCATGCTCAGCAATGGACGACTCAGATTGCAAGAAATATTAAATCAAGTTAAATTACTTCAAAAAAAAATTAAATCAAATTAATTTGTAACCAAAAAATAAAATATTGTATTTGTTCAATGCATAGGATAAAAAATTAACGTTAGTTTTTTTCGACCCTGTGTATCAAATGGGCACAACGCTAGTGATAAAAAATATAATCTAAATAAAAAATATTATCTAATATTTTTTTTCCCATGTACGATACAAGCTAACATTAGTCTCATTCTGTATACTAAAAGACATATGTGTGGTGTAAAATGAATTTAGAGTACTACGTGAGGTATCCCTGCTGGGGCATAGAATAATTTTCCAAACCTTATCTCTCCCCCCCCCCCCCCCCCTCTCTTTCTCTCTCTTCTTGTTTTTCTCTCTTCTATTTTTTTTTTTTAAAATTCTAAATTCTAGGAATTTAAGATTGAAGGTTGGGAGTTTTTTGGCTTCAACTACATTCCTATAGGATATTGATAGATAGATAGATAGCCACCCTTTCCCCCCGGCCGTGAGGCCCGTGACACTTCCATACCCTTCAACCGCAAGTAATTAATTAATAATTAAAGGGCCGGCCCTGGGAATTTTTATTTGATAAGTTGGCCCGCGATTACGTATAAGTTTAAAATTCATAAAAAAAATTGCTTTCAAAATGTGCATTATGTTGATTAAAAAATGTGCATTCTGGTGTGTGACAGACACATCACGTCTTAAGTAAAGGGTATGGTGCATGGTTGGAACCTCATGGATCTTCTTCCTTTTTTTTTTTTTTTAAAATTTTAAAATGAAGCAACTCACATAAGATACGATTTCGTTTGTGCATTCCCAATTTCTTTGCCTTTATCTTAATAGAATTATATTTACTTGTGGTGATCTTCCATTTTAAGTCATTTTCATTTTTCTAATCATCTCGAATTTGAAGAGTACGAAGAAGTAACAGACAGTACCAATCGTATTTGACCGAAAAAACACGCTATAAACAAAATTTTGTGCTCGATTGGCACCATAGGCATAATAAGCATGGACAAAATTTGCAAAGACAAAATGGGCTTATTTTCCAAATATTCATTATGTGCTTTCTTAAAATGTCTTTCAATATAAGAACACCTTATCAAGCCGTATATACATTTTGAAGAAAAGTATGCAAAATCCCTTTTACTCCACAGAGTCAAAACCTTGAACAGAAATGGAGGCACAAAAGTCCTCTAGCTTCTTGTGAGATCACGTGGTGCAAATTGACCCTAATTATCTCCTCTACACAATTTTCCAACTAATTAAACTTATATATCTAGCTATTTAGGTCTTGCCAGATCATGCAGTCAACAAGTGTGCATCTACAAATGAGAAGAAAGAAAAGAAAATAAAAGAAAAGAATGCATGCCAATGTTCAACTTGTTGATTAATAAGTTTGCAAATGTTTATGAGCTGGTGGTTTTCAAACTCCACTAGCAAGCCCATGCCCCCTTCCCCTTAGGTTAGAGTAGATTACGGATTTTCTCATACAAAAAAGAAGGTCAATGTTACCAACTTATCGTCTGCCAGATCTGAAATCCCCCACGAGCCTGCCCATCCCCCTTCTCTTGGGTTAGAATAGGTTATGGATTTTCTAGTACCAAACAAACAAAAAATTTTTTTTTTTATAACCAAAGTCAATGATCCCAAGCCTATTATTGTCCACTAGATCTGCATAAAAGTAGGGCAAGTGTTGCATTTATTTTGTGTGGAATATAAAATGATCCAATGCCCATTGCTATGCATAAATCTAGGCCAAGTGGTGCATTTTTTTTATAGCGGAGAAACTAGCTGTGTTTTGAGTTAGTGTGCATTGTAATTCGAGTTGCCTATAGTACTTTTGAGTTAGTGTGCATTGTAATTCGAGTTGCCTATAGTACGTAGTACTTTTTAAGTTCATCTGAATTAATACATGTGAAAATATTGTCATAGGCTATCCTTCAAAGGGCGGTGTTAGGGACAAAGAAAATGAGCAAAGAATGCATTATGAGCCGTTCATGTACACTTTAAGAATTTTTTTTTTGGCCCATTTTCTTTGTTATTTAAAGTAAAAAAGAAAATGGGGACTTTTCATGTACACTTTAATAGTCTTTTCTTATCCAAGGGAACTGTCCCTAGCACAGCCCCCTTGGATATTCTCTCCAAACTATACCTTCCGTCCTGTAATTTTAGGTTGTGTTCCGCTGAGAAAAATCGCTACTTATTTAAAGTAACTTTATTAGCCCTCAAAGATCAACATGTGAGAGGATCAAACGTATCTAAGATGGATTGGACCGTTGGGATTAAATTTATGGTGACCAACAGAACCTCAATTACTCCATTCACATTTCTTTAGGTTTGAATCTCTAGAGGTTGCTATCAAGTATGGGTTATGTTCCGGCTTTAAATGGACACATCCCACTGTAGCATTAGTCTCTCAATGATTAATTGTGGTGCGCATGAATTCACACCTCGAATTATAATAATAATAAAAAAAAGACTTCCGACCGTTAAATGGCAGCTACTATTTTGAACCTTCAATTTCCATTGACTATTCTTTTGCCACGTAGAAAATTCACGGTTTGATCTGTGAAGTATGCTAATTCCCTTTTCCAATTTGGTAGGCCAAACATCTATTCATTGCAGAAATCGTTGAAAGTTAAAAGCTTGGACAAAACACTTTTTAACTGGGTCTATCATTAAGTATATGAACTCCTTAAAAACGGGATCACCAAGAAATGTGAACCAGAGCTTGATACTCCGGAAATACAGGCCAAATCCTTGATACTCCGGTTCAAGGCAACGTAATCTATTTGATTTGGAAGGAAAGAAAAAGGCTATCTTTTTTTTTTTACTTTTTGACTTTGGTTTGTTTTAAATTTTTGCGTAAAACATTATACTGTCAATTACACAATTAAAAAGGCCACCACGTGTAGATGGGCTTTGTTTTAGGTTTATATTTATAGAACTTTATGATCTTTTCATTTGTCATCAATGATGGAGCAATAAATTATAATACATACATGAATTATATTAGGGAAAATGACGGTCAAGGACATGTTTTGATAATTAATACCCGTCAAGAACATTAAGCATTAGTAAATGTTCTTAGCTTGTCCTTGGCGGGTATTAATTATCAAAACACGTCTTGTGCCGTCATTTTTCCATTATATTAGCAAATAAATCGTCGAAAGTGCATTTTAAGTTGACATTTTTTTCGTCATCGATCGTTACTACTATGTAGTACTGCAGAATGATGTTTCACGAGAATGAACCGAGATGCGACACATGGCGATGACATTCTAAAATATTGTCAAAGAATTTTACTTTTTCAAGATCCTGAATATGACTAATTTGAATTCTTAGTTAGCAAAAAATCCATGAATGTAATTATGTATCCTTACTAAAAGCACATATTGGATATCAACCAACTTAGGAGAAGAATGAGAACCAAAAAGGTATCCATTCCAAAACAATGACATTCACACCCCTCAAATGTAGAAAATTTAATATAAAAAATAAAGAAATAAAATTTGTCTGTTGTATTTAGTGTCCATCTTCTGACCTCTATATGTGGAATGATTTCCAATGTGTTGGCACAGCTGTTAAGAACCTATTAAAAGGAATGATTTCTCCGACGGTAGTACACAATGTTGAATTTTTTTTATTTATTTCCATTCAAATTTACAGTCCTATTTAAAGAAGGAACAAATAAACGAAAAAGAATATACATACACGTGGAATGATTTCCAATGTGTTGTGCACGGTCAAAATTTTATTAAAAGGAATGATTTCTCCAACGATAGTATATAATGTTGAATTTTTTTTTTTTTTTTTTTGTCATTTTCATTCAAACGTACAGTCTTATTCAAAGAAAAACAAACAAAACAAAAAGGAATATACATATACTATAGGCAAAACGTTTCTTACAAAACCCAAAAGAATGATTTGTTTGCAAACCCTTAAGGATGATTGAACAGGAAGCTAAGAATCTGGAACTTCAATTCAGAGACAATTCTTTCGCAGCTTTGCTCCTCTCCAAAGGAATAAGCGCCAAAGGAATGAGTCCCGGGCTTGGCAGAGGTCCTCTTCAGCTTTCTAATGGGTTTGGGGTCTAGGAGGTGTGTTTGGGGTGCTCTGATATTTTGGTGAGCTAGCTGTGTGTGTGTGCGCGCGCACGTGTGTTGCTGTCGGTGGTGGTGTGATGGTGGCTGCTCTGTTTTTGTGGCAGCGGTGAATAGGGTTGTTTGGAGTAGGATTTGGTTTTGGCTCTTGGGTTGGACTTATTATTTTAGTTGTGGGCATTTTGAGGCTATTAGGTGTTCGGGCTTTTGCCCTTAAGGTGTTTGGATCTCAGTCCACTGTCTTCCAAGCTTGGTTGGATTCTCCTCCCCTACCTCCAATTTGATGTACCATTTATCAAGTTTTTTTAATAAACTTTTTTGCCTGTAAAAAAAAAAAAAAAAAAAACCCCCCCTAAGGATATGATTTTCCTAAGTTCTTTTCCATTCATCAAATCTAACATATTCATACCCAAATTCTATTTCCCCCAACACTATTGTTTTCTTTGAAAATTTGAACATTGTATACTATCGTTGGAGAAATCGTTCCTTTTAATAGAATTTTGGCCATGCACAACACTTTGGAAATCATTCCACGCGTATGTACATTCTTTTTTGTTTTGTTTGTTCCTTCTTCGAATAGGACTATAAGTTTGAATGGAAATATTAAAAAAAAAAAAAAAAAGTCAACATGGTATACACTATCATTGGAGAAATCATTTCTTTTCATAAAAAAAATAGAGGTAAAAAGCCCATATCATAAATGGGCTCGTGGTCTTTGCTATTGGCCCAATAAAATTCCAACTCTAAGCCCGAGTCCAACTGTCCAAGAAACTGAAAAATCTAGACCCAAGAAAATGGCCCAAAATCTAGATCCAATTCCCAGCAGCAGTACCTTCGTTGCGTCTTTCACACTGTGGCACCGGTGAACTATTCTCTCTCTCTCTCTCTCTCTCTCTCTCTCTCTCTCCCTCTCCAATAACATTGTGGGGGATTGGTGTCTCCAAATGGTACTGTTTATGGGTGCAGTTCGTGTTGCTCCTTCACCGTCATCTCTGTTTAGTTTTGCACAGTCAAGGCTCCAGTTCTCACTCTCCAAATTCTCTCTCTCACTTTCAAGATATGGGTCTCCCAAATTGAACCGAATTCTTCAAGCTCGTCTTCAATCACGTGAGCTCTCTCTCTTAATCTTGTTTTTATCATCGCATTTCTCTTCATGCTAGACAGGTAACTTTGATTTGTTGAGTTGAATTGTTAACCATGCACGCACAAAATGGCAACGTTCGATGAATAACTTTAGAAGATCTCGTGTGGACTAGAAAGTTCTACACCAAGTGTTGATAGGTCGATTCATATATATAAAGTGTCAGAATTGGGTTTGTTTTCTTTCTTTATTTACGCGTTTGTTTCGCTGCGTTAGCTGGGGAGAGTCCATGATTTCTACCTAAGGAGGACAGAGCCGGCTAGTATAATAGTTTCGTTCACTCAATGATTAATGAATAAAAAATCACATTAGTATGCAATTATGCATCTTAGGTTATGGATTTGAGGGGGCAAAAGTTGATTAATGGATTCATGTCAAGCGCACATTGGTAGTGGATTGTCTTATATAGGTACATATTAATCTAAAGCAACAATAATACTTAATTTAGCATGACAATAAACAACCTTTTTTACCATAATAATTATTTAGGAAAACCAATCCAATTTCTCGTAGAAAAATTGGAGGTCAGGAGGTGGTTATATAATATAGACAAGAACAGAACAGATAGTGCACAAAAGGCTGCAAAAGGTATGGCAATGTTCTAAAAATCGTTAGGCCCTAGTTGGGCGGAAAAAGGGTGCCTAGGCGGCCGACAACGCCTAGGCACTGACTACTTGGCTGCCTAATTTAGGCGTTGGACCAACGCCTAGCGCCTAGGTGGGGACAATCGGCCGCCTAGGCCGACTTTTAGAACACTGAGGTATGGGAGTCAGAGAAATATAGAGGAATGATTACTAGGGTCTGAGAGAAATATAGGGAATTCATAACATGGGTGTAACCGTGAAAGGATTTTTCCAAGGTTGAGAGGGCCTTGGCAACCCTCTCCCTTTGTCCAATTGCATTGGTGATATGTCATGCGAGGTTTTATTTTGCCTATGATCAACTATCTGGGAACAATAACTTCTTCTGGTACAACAGAATCCTCCTATGCATTGCTTGTGTTCAAATTTCAAATTTTGCTTTCCATCAAGTTAGATGGGCATTTTAATGAGCTTCAACCCCGGAATTGTTGCCATGCTTGCAAACAACCAAGTCAAAATGGCTTGACTCAATATTTTTGGTGTTAAGATTATTGAATTATTTAGACATGCTACGTTTCATTCAGTTGGTTTATTGGCCAGTTAGTTTCTGTTAGCATTTGGTTTTTGAAGTGGTCAGAAATAGAAACACGACTTTCTTGGTGTTCTAACGAAATGTTGTTAGGTTTACCTGCAATTTAATTTCCCTTAAACTAAATGAGTTACGTGGTGACTACTTGTGACCTGCAGAATCTGCAGATGCGATACCTCAGGTAAAAATACAGTCAGAACAACCTGAAATCTTATTTTTGGGGACAGGAACTAGTGAAGGAATTCCACGTGTGAGCTGCCTTACCAATCTTGAAAAGACATGCCCGGTATGTTTGCAGAACCTCTATGCTTAAGAAATCTGTTTTCACTAGTGTGAAAGGTCGGACGATACTGCTTTCAATAGTTTGACATTAGTTTTGAGGTGATGATGTTGCGTTGAAATGGATCTCTACATGGGTTTTATTGAAGGTATGTTCAAAAGCTGTAGAAGTGGGCGATAAGAATAGGAGACTCAACACAAGCATCCTTATCCGTCATCCTAGGACCTCTGGGAGTTGTAATATTCTTATAGACGCTGGCAAGTAAGTAAAAGATGTTCTCATAAATGACTTTGCTTATATTTTCAGCAGATGGGTATGAAATATTGAGCACTCATTTATTAGTTCGAGATTATGGGGCAGGGATTTGGAGTACTATGTTTGACCTTTTTTTTTTGGCTTCTCTTTGCTTGGTACCTTTCTAATCTTGTTTGGTTTCTCTATACTGGGTGTGTTTAGACATGCTTAATACCAGCAATTTGCTGAAATTTTCTCTTTTGGTATCAACGGTGCAGGTTCTTCTACCATAGTGCACTACGATGGTTCCCTACTTATGGGTAAGGCCCATTCGCTTATGTCCTAACAAAGTTTTATAGGTGTATAACAATCTTCTTGTGTTGTGGCCAATATGCATATTCTCTAGGGATTATAGATAGGTTATACGAATACCAATCTGATATTCCAGCTTGTTCATTCACAGGCTGATCTTTTATGATATAGCTGGAATCTGAATATCTTGTTCACGTGGATACTTTGTTTCCTTTTTTCAAAAATGAGAGATTTTTTTTTTCCCTCTTTGAGTGCCAAACATAGTGGATTTCATGATTGCCCTGACTATATCCTGTGTCTTGGCAGAATAAACCTAAATGCATACATAACTCACTTACAACTTATACTTGTAATTAGATAGGTTGTTGCAGTTTTGCTTGGTGACCTGATAAATTTACTTGCCCATATATTTGAGAATCAATTGGTATCTAAAGACTTAAAAAAAAGAAAAGAAAAGAAAAGAGAAAGGTATCTGAATCCTGAACCTTGCTGATTTGCTTATATGTAAATTTCACTGTGGATAGTATATTTTAACATCTATTTTGCTCTTTCACTAGATACTGAACAGCATTCACGTTCTAGACACAGTTTTTAAATTAGGAATGCTCAGTTTCGTCACACCTGTGTAGAAACTGGAAATATTTTTAATGAAGTGCAAGAAATTGTTGCAAATATTTAAAAACCCATTTGATCACCACTGTCTAGAGAAGTGAAAATATTTTCAACGAAGTGCTAGAAATTGATGCCAAATTCGTGCACAATTGACTTTTCTCTGTTGTTTGTTGATATTCTTGTAACTAGTTGTATTTCTGTCAGGATAAGAACAATCGATGCGGTTATTATTACTCATTCTCATGCTGATGCAATTGGAGGTTCCTGATGTCATCCTTTTTGTTTTTCACTGTGTGTAAGAAATCACGAGATTGCTGTTCTTTCATAATTGAACATTTGTTATCTGTGATTTTGCTCTTTTTTCAGGTTTGGATGATCTTCGTGATTGGACGAACAATGTCCAGCCCCTTATTCCAATTTATGTAGCACGTCGTGATTTTGAGGTCCACTTTATTATACTGCCTTTCATTCATCATCTTTTTGCAAACATTCGGTAAAGAAAATTCTGAGTTTTACAGCATTATGACCTGGATTATTTTGAATGAATGCATGGAGAATTTGTAACTGATTCTCTGTAACTCAGCTTATTAAAATTCTACCTGCAAGTTTGCTTCCCAGTAACGGGATGCAACGCAGTTGACTCATTCACGTCCCAACGAGTACATTGATCCAAAGCTAAATTCAGAAAAAGAACATGACTAGAATTATATGGCATACATGGTTAACTCATCGTGCAAAAAAATGAAAAAGGGAATCAGACCAGGCTATAGAATTTTTGTTTTTACTAAAGCCTGTAGTGAGTCTTGTCATTCTGCAACTGGTAACCATTGTTGATGTACTTTCCTAGCCAGGTTTTTTTGCTTAGAAAACTGTATTTTCCTCAAAATAAGTTCAGGTGATGAAGAAAACTCATTATTACTTAGTGGATACCAGCGTTGTAACACCTGGTGCTGCAGTCTCAGAGTTGGAATTTGACATCATACATGAAGAGCCTTTCCTTGTGCATGGTCTAAAGGTTAGATGTTCCTTATCTAATTCCTTAGGATCAGAGGGAGTTTGTGTTTTCCCAGTGCTTGAATGGCTTTTAAGTTGAGTTGCTTCAGTGACTTTGAAATTTTGCCTCCATGGGGCATGATATTTAGATTCTGTGTAACAGCTGAACTATAAGAACGCCCTTATTTGAATTCGTGTGTCAATTACTCAAAGGTGACCTTTCTTTTTAAATAAGCAATAAAAAGATTCCTGCAGATTGGTGATGTTGATAGCTGTTGAATTATTTATGCTGCACAATATGTCTGAGTTAGGAACAGTTCTGCTTGTATTAGGCTTTGCAGACTTGCTCTGTGTTTGCTTCAATATCTGTTGCTCCGCCCCTGAATTGTATCTCCGATAATGTTGGCTAGAACTACACAAATTTGACATTTAGTCCTGGTCATTTGTCTTTCGCACATCTGTGATACTACAGAAAAAATTGTGATCTCTCTGTTGTTTTTGACTCAACAATGTCTAGTTAGGTTTTAAATGTATATTAGCTCAGAAATTATCCAAATTAGCATTTTTTGAACTGGCTCAAATTAATCCTAGCTGAAGTTAAATAAATACTTGTAAGAATTGTAATTCCTTCCAGTTGGTTTGGATCAGTAGGATACTGGATACAACTCCGCTATGATGGATGTGTGTTTGCTTTTGTTCTGCTTTCAGTTTACTCCTTTACCAGTCTGGCATGGCCGTGATTATCGTTCCCTTGGTTTTCGCTTCGGTAATATCTGTTACATTAGGTAATGGTTCTGAATTATATGCTCATATTCTGTTCAATCTTTTACCTGGATGATTTAAGCTAATCGCATTTCCTGTTTTGCAGTGATGTGAGTGACATACCTGAAGAAACTTATCCGCTTCTGAGGAACTGTGATATTCTTATCATGGTTGGTCTCTCTCTTCCCTTGGTCGTTGCTACCTTCTTTGCACAATAATCAACTCCATCACTCTCTCCTTTTGATTAGGATGCCTTGAGGCCAGATCGATCTTCTTCAACACATTTTGGACTTCCTAGGGTACCAGCTCATTGGTCTTTTTTCTTTTTTATGAACATGCTCCTTTTTCTTTTCCTAATGTGATGCTGTCATTGTTTTTATTTATTTATATATTATTGATATCTTGTTTTATTTTCTTGCCAGGCTCTTCAGGAAGTCCGTAAAATCCAACCGAAAAGAACACTTTTCACTGGTATGTTACCGGTGTTGTTTTGTAGAGTTGGTTTATCTCTGCCGGGGGAACTAAGTCCCTGTTTGGTTGCCATCTAATGTATGGTTTGGCATAATACTATTCAAAAACTCTTTTTGGAAGGAAAACCCCCCCATCATTTCATGTCCTTTGAGCAGAAATAGTTTATGAGACTTCAAACACATCTTTCTCGTTGGGCGGTTGTCGAAAAACTCTCCAAAAACAGGTTTAGTAACGGGTTTGCCAAACAATTTTGTGGAAAATGAAAACAGAAAAAAACGATTAGGATTAAAATCTTGAAGAAAATCAAACTTGTTGCCATCCCAGGAATTTGTTGATATCAGTTACTCCTTCAGTACAAGACTAAATAGAGATTTCAGTTTTTATAACTGGTTTTCCATTCTCGGTGAAGGTATGATGCATCTGATGGATCATGAGAAAGTAAATGGAGAACTCCTAAAATTGATGGATACCGAGGGTCTTGATGTGCAACTGAGCTATGATGGACTCCGCGTGCCCATAACATTATAGCCGTCATTATATCTTTTGTTCAATTTGGTCGTTCTTTCTCAATAGAAACGTTTACTTACAAACTTAGATTTCAGAATTGAACAATCTTGCTTAATGTGAGGTTTCTTCAAGACTGTATTACTATTACCTATACTATTCTTTTGCCTTGTTTATATACGAGGTAAAGGCGCTGATTAATTAAAATTTATTGTTCATGCATTTGATCTTTGTTGCAAACTAGTAGTATTGTTATTCTGTGTTACTTCCTTTTCTTGTTTCATTTTTATCGTAAGAAAGTCCAACGATTCTTGGCACAAATAGGGATGACAACCGTCGGGGCTTAGGTCAACATTTAGGGGAAATTACCTAAATATAGTAGACTTGCTTGTTTTCATCTAGTTTTGGTGGTCTTTTTCCAATGTAATCTGAAAGCAATTTCGAGGGAATTGAAATCGAAATTACATAAATGACGAACGATCATCTTAAGAGCATATGCAAATATTTCTAATCTTTGTTTCGTTGTTTTTACACCACATGATTTATATCGAAATCTTACGTTGTTTTTACACCACATGATTTATATCGAAATCTTAAAGTTAACTTTGCACATAATAATATCGTCTTTGGTGAAATTAGGTCTTTGTTATGATTAATGAGTTCTAGAGAATGGCTGGATATTATACATCAATATTATTATGGTTCAATTGTTGAGACAAAAGGTCACACGTACCATCGGATTAAAAAAAAAGGAGGTCACATACCAGACTCATAAGCATTGAACCAATGAAAATGTTGAAATCAAGATAGACCAAAAAAAACAGAGAGAGAGAGAGAGATAGAGAGAGAGAGAGAGAGAGAGAGAGGGGATGATGATGATGATGATGATGAGACTTGGGTAGTGGGAGTCAAAAGTTGGAACTGCCATGGAAGTTGCTTCATGCCTCTTTGTTTTACTTTATTAACACATAGCCTATGGGCAGTATGGTCCTTGCGTGGGAGTCCTAGTCCAACAAAGGGTCCCACAAGGAAGGAGGGAGGGAAGGAGGGAGAAATAACAAAATGAGTTTCCCATAATATTTTTACCACTTTCGTATACCTTTCAATTCTTCTTTTTTTTTAGTTCATCTTACTCCTATGATATGTACTGCTATGATATGAATAGTCCGATCTCGAACAAAATAATGCATGTGCGCGCAAAAATTTAACCGAATATGAAGAGATCTGCAAAGTATTTTATAACTTGAACGATAAATTATAATAGCGTAACGATACCGGCTTCTAAAAATTTACTATAACTTTTTAAGGCATCTACTGATTGATCAAGATGATTTTTTTATTAGAGTTCTCTTATGAAACACCCATGTGTTAGGCAATTACAATCATCATTATTGGTTCGGAGTTATTTCACTGAGTGATAGTTCGGGAGAGCATGGTGAGATAAGGTAGGGGAGCGAAATGAGAAGGATGCATGAGAGCAGGGGATGACTATTTCTAATATATAACCAAAAGGGATATCCGTTCGTTACATATCATTTTATTTACAACTAACTCGGTTTGATTTTCATATTTGAAAATCAATGCATGATAGCATCATTAGAAATGCTATAAAAAAATCACTCTCTCAATATACACAATCAAACTATCATAATTCGTCTTATTGGGAAAAAAAAAAACTACTGGAGTATCATAATTCGAGGTTGAAACTTGGGTCAACTTGAAGATCCAGTAATTAGTCTTATGACTTTACTTCGAAAATTCATTGTTACTTATAGGAGTTGATGATTCTACTAGATCATTTTGTGTATAATATCTCTTCATATCTACAAAAATAAAAATATGTAATTGTCAACAAATTTCAATAGAACTAAGTAATCCTCAATTTTTTTAATTTAAAGCCCTAACACATTTGTATGTAAAAAAAATTCTGTCTTATATCAAAATAAAAACTTAACATCTCATTCTGAGAGTGGGTTCAATGGACCCCCTTGCCTCCATTTGGGTCCGCCTATGCATGAGAGTTGTATACCTTGACAAAAATGCACAGATACAAACACATGGATGATCTCACACGAATGGACGGTCGATGTGCGATCCACACACATTTGACTCTTCTATGTTGGAATTCGTAAACTTTTTTTTTTTTTTTTTCTTTATACTATATTTGTGAGAAATGGTTGCCATCCGAATATTCCCAAAACGAACTCATGTCCCATTGTCACCCTCACAAAACACGTATAAAGATGGAGACCGGAATATAGAACACATATACATGGATGGAGAGAGAGAGAGAGAGAGATATGAATGATCACGCAATTAATTAGCATGATTCTAGGGTGGGGATATTCCAATAAGAAATGGGCACATGTGGATTGTCGGGTCCAGAACGATTCCAACTGTCGAGTCCCTTTTGGACTCTCACTAGTCCTTCTCACGGGTGCCTGCTCTGCTCAAGGGCCTCTGTTCTGTGTCGGTCGAGTTATTATCCACTACTTCATTTATCACACGCTCGTGTCAAGTGTGCCAATGTGGAACCAGGACTTGCTGAGACATTTTTGGGTATCGGGTGGCTACCATGTGGCCGTGCCCGCGTGGTGCGGGCGCTACATGGTACCCACTATTCTCTCTCCTCTCACCCCACTATTCTCTCTCTATTTTCTTTTTCCAAATCCAAGCCGTCCGAAATCAAAATGGACTGCTCGGATACCCCAAGCGAACACCACATGGTACCCACCCGGCACCCAAAAATTTCTCGGACTTGAGAGCTTGTTGTGCTCTACTGCTCTGTAGCTAAGTCAGTCACGGCGGGGGCAGGTGCGGTAGCAAAAGTAAAGTTTGCGAATGCGAGAATTGAGAGCAGAAGTAAATACTATTTTTGAATGATTATTATGTGACTAAGCTCTATGCTCCATAAATCGTTTATAATTGTTTTACATGTAGAATTTTATTTATAAATTTAATGGTTCATGTCATGACTCATGACCTTCGAAACAATCGTTTATAGTAATCCTTGGGATTAAGAGAAAAATGCAGAGTACACTGGACTACACGAGCCCGATTGTAAGAAAGGTTTGCCTACCCTCGGTCTCAACCATTTTTGCTATTCTGGACATATCAGAAAATGGCTTATGTACTAAAATGTATAATCCAAGCGGGATGTGCTAAGTTGGATATGGGTCTCTGATAATTGTTTCTCCGTAAAGTCGGTCTATAATAAGTGGGAGAAAGAGGGATTCGATAGCAACTGGGTACTGGGCTCGATTTGGAAGAATATTAGTCCCTCGAAGGTGGAAATTTTTTCGTGGATGACAATCCAGGATAGAGTGGCTTCGAGATCGGTTCTTCTATCTAGAAATTTGATAGTTGAGGGCCAATCGGCTTTGTGCCCCCGCTGTTCTTCTCACTTGGAATCACCTGACCATCTATTCTTACATTGTCATTTTTCTTGGGATGTTTGGTCTTTGATTTTGGATTGGTGGCATGTCTATTGGGTTTGTCCAGCAACCCTATTAGATTTGTTCACTTGGTGGCTAGGTATGGGATTCAATAATCTAGAGAAGTTTAAGTGGGAAACAACATTTCATGCCACCACTTGGTCGTTATGGTTGGTAAGGAATGATATCGTCTTCAACAATGTGTCATGGCGGGTGGGGGATCTTAGGAAATTAATTAAAACCAGGGTAGTAATGTGGGTAAAGGCGAAGTTCGATATCAAGGTGCACTCGGTGGACGACTTTAAGGGTTATCTTGATGGCATGAGAAAGGTGAAGGTGTAATTTCCGGTGGGGATTTGCGGTCCAATTTTCTGTCTTTTGGTTTTTTCTCTTGTCATTGGTGTTCTGTTTTTTCGTTGTAAGCGAATGCGCTTAGCGAGTTTCCTTCTCGATGTACCCTCTTCGACCTAATAAAATTTTCGTTTGCCGAGAAAACAAAAATTTATTTGATAAATCTTGAATACTTATATTAAACAAAGATCTTAAAAATCGAAAAAAAAATATTATAGATTAAAATTAAAAATAATTTTAAAATGACACGTAAGTGAAAAAAATAGACTAGAAATTTGGTACGTGGGGCCTAATGAATTCTCAATCATTTATGGTGGGACCTGATGTTTTTACCTATTGCCCCCCCGTGAACACACTCGGACCTCACGTGATCCAGGCGAATCTCTCCCTCTTAAAATCAAGGCATTATCATATTTATTGCGAAAATGTTTTTTGTGATTCGTTACGCGCTGTAAAAATTTTCTTATATTAGCTTTTAAAATTGCACGAAATATATAATCTTTCTAGCACCCTAACAATTTTGATCGCGATTTAACCGTGTCTTGAAACCATGCGTTCACGCTACATCGTAACGCTCGTGATCGACCCGTGAATTAGAAACGAACCCACCCGTATGGGGAATGATCAGGCAACACACGTGCGACTATCCATAAAATGGCCACTGCGCTAGCGCTCTCAATTCCTTGCTAATCTCGCTAATTTTAATAGTTTAGAATGTGTTTCAAAAACGTTTTCGCCCTCACGCTCCCGCTGGTGCCCACATAGTCACATACACCCCCAGCTCTACTGAAAACTTCCTCAGTTTTTTCGTTCTCAATTTTTAATTATTTCTCTGCAAATTTATAAGGCACATGGTGAGCTGGGGAGAGCATCTTTGGACCAGCTCTGCTATCCGGAGAGACAATTTGCAAAGAACCACGCAGAGACAAACGCGTTTGACTCCATTTCGGGTTCCAGAAAAACCTAGAAAAATATCCATAAATTTTTGAATATTATTTTATGGGGCACTGCAAAAAATCAGCCCATGCGGATATCGATAAGTATTACTCCCTCCGTACCAAATTGGATGTCAATTTTTGATATCCGTGCCAATTTTAATTCTTTATATCTTTCAATATGGATCTCAAAACATATGCAATATGGATCTTGTTTGATAGTTCTCAATAAATTCTGTTATACAAAGTTTTCAAACTCATGAAAAATATTATACATTGAAAGATATAAGCGATGAAAAATAACACGGATTTCAAAAATTGTCATTCTTTATGGGACGGGGGAGTACTTTTGGATTCGTACGAATCCAAAAGTAATACTTATCGATATCCGCAGGAGCTGATTTTTTGCAGGGCCCCATAAAATTCAAAAATTTATGGATATTTTTCTAGGTTTTTCTGGGACCTGAAATAGGGTCAAACGCGTTTGTCTCTGCGTGATTCTCTGCAAATTGTCTCTGGTAGAATTTTTGTCAAGCGGGGACTTGGGTTGAGCTAGATCCCATTCCAAAATCTCAAACATTGAGGAATAAATGAGAAAATGACAAAGGAAACAACGTCTGATCAAAAAACAGACAAAGGAAACAACGCTAGCTTAATGATTTCACATTTTTTTAGGTACCTCTAATCAGATTAGACTAATTTGTTAAAGCGACACAAACTCATAGAATATTAGTCCGTGAAGAAAGAAAATACAGGGTGTATCTCCATTCTATAGGATTGAAATGAAGAAGGTTGTTTTTTTTTTTTTTTTTTTACCTTCACAAAAAATCAGGATATCAGGATTTGGTAAAAGTTTAATCATAATGGTTCTCACATAAAGATTTTCCTCACGGTTATGATATTCTGTAACGGATTTTACTTTGTTTATATAGAGAATGAATTCTATCCGGCGCAGGCGGCCAAGGAGAATAAATTTTTTTTAAGAGTTCTTCACGTTTTTTTTTTGGTCCAGTTCTATTTATTAAGTTCAACTCCAAAAAATTTCGATTACGCTTTGTTCAAATCGGAGTGACGGCTATCCTAAGTATAATGTTTGAATCTATTTTTTTTGAGAACATACAAGGAGGGAGAGGGTTTCACTGCGAGGGCATGCGACACGACAGAAACACGTGGAGATATGTCTGGACACGCCACATGAGGTATCCATTACCAGGAGAAATGCTAAGGACACGACAAAGTGAATTTAACACTTTTTAAAAGATTTACCAGGATAACATATGTATCTTAAAAAGTATTCTAACTGGGAGTTTTTTTTTTTTTTTTTGATCCGCAATTGGGAGTTTAATTGTTATCGACTTTGTTTCTCTTTCATTTGAATGTTATTGTTTGATCAGATCATTGTCGGACCAACACATCCCTTTTCCTAGGTAACAATTAATGTGATCAATTCATTAAAGGACCAACACATCTCTTTCTCTCACTCTCTCCCCTATCGCCAAGCGTATGACCGAAAAGTGTTGCGCTGTGCCTTCAGGCACGAGCATGCACTAGTTGAGGAATAAATGAGAAAATGACAAAGGAAGCAACGCTAGCTTGTTTAATGATTCCACATTTTTCTAGGTATCTCTAATCTGTTAAAGTGACACAAACTCATAGAATATTAGTCCGTGAAGAAAGAGAATACAGAGTGTATCTCCATTAATTACTCATCACATCCTTAAAATACATTTTAATCTCATCGCCAAAGTGGGGATTTAGACTATTAAATTGACTCCTGTTTTATACCGCCTTCTGTTTTACAGTTCTTTTTTTTTTTCCTTGCATTTCTAAATCTTGAATAAAACTCTAGAAATTCTTCTGGGATATTAAAGTGCATGCAACAGTAATTGAATCAAGGGTACCCATAGTTCTTTTTTTTTTTTTTTTTTAGAGGAGAGAAACACTTTTTTTTTCCTCGGCAAACAAAAATTTTATTAACTTAAAGTGGGTACATCGAGAAAAGAAAAAACACGTAAAAAGAAAGAACAAACCGTCCAACAAGAGAATTGGACATTAAAACACCAAAGACACTTCTAAATCCTTAGCTTTCGAATTCCATCCAAGAAACCAATGAACTCTTCCACCGAATATAATCTAATATCAAACTTAGACTTCATCCACATAGTCATTCTAGTCTTCACAAGCTCACCCATCTCCCCAATACTTGTTGAAGTATTATTGAAAGCATAGTCATTTATTACTAACCACAATGACCAAAGAGTTGCATAAAAGGAAACTTCCCATAAATAAGAGGAGAGAAACACTTATGGCCTTCAGGCAACTTTCTTTAATGTATTTTTTTTTTATCAACAAAAGATATAATTTCATAGTAATAAGTTGTTAAAATTAAGAAGTTACAACGAGCAACTTTCTTAATGTGAAATGGAAGAAAACTGCGAAGAGAGTAACCGTAATGGCACAATACTTTGATTATGTGAGCTCGTCAAGACCTAAATCGTATATATGTATAAAAGTCTTGTGTTGTTCGTATGTTTCTTCCTCGTATGCGCTAGTTCTTGAGGTTTGATCCCTTAAAATTCATCACTCGTAAAGAAAGTACACAGACTATATATACAAAAATATATTACTAAGCTACTCCTAGTCGGTTAACTGGGTGTTTGAGCAATTTTCGGAGATAGCTAGGCAGCCTTGAAGTTACCTTTGCGCAACTTTTCTAATATGAAGGGACAAACAAAAATGTCAGAAATTTCAGCACTTTGAGTGCGTCATAATTAACCTTTTACTGTATTGAACTGCAAAATTAAGCAAAAAAAAAGAGGCATGAAAAGAGATTAATTATTAGCTTTTTTGGCCATGATCATGTCTTTGGGATTCAATCAATGGATCAATCATTCTCACAGTAAAAATTTGTAAAAGCTGGAAAAAGGTCAATATTACATATCGTGTAAGAATATTACAAACGATTGACATCTCTCTTTCTTTCTCTGTCATCTTTTCCATGATTCCATCCATATACAATTCAAATTCTCTTTTTACAGTGTTGCTTTTTCAACTTTATACTTTAGGGGAAGGGAAAGGTAGTGCTAATTAAAGAGGATGTTTTTTTTAAGCAGAAAATAGATTTTTTTTTGAAGTAAAAAAAAAAACAATAAAGAAAGCTGAGATTTTTCTAGGTGTAGGAAAACAGAACAGAGGAAAAGACAGAAAAGTGCACGTCAGATTGAGCCGTAGGGTTGCGGGCTTTGGGTGTATTCTGAAGGTTACAGAGGAATCCCTTTCTCATCCACATCCTCTCTCTCTCTCTCTCTCTCTCTCTCTCTCTCTCTCTCTCTCTCTCTCTCGTGTGTTTTAAGAGGTGGGTGGGTTTATTTTATTTGTTCATCTTTGTATTCTTGTTCTTGGATTTTCTTGGTTTTAGGCAAGCTAGGTCGTAGAAACATGAAAGAGAAGAATAGTGGCAGTTTCACTTAACTGAGTTATCTCTCTCTCTCTCTCTCTCTCTCTTTGTTTCCTTTTGTGTTTTCGAAAAACAAAAACTTGTCTGTTGGGTTGATGCCAAAGATGGAAGAAACCATCAGCAGCAGCTAGCCAACTGAGCTTTTTGATTCAAGGATCGGAAAAGAAGCTACAATTGTTCAGCAACTCTACTTAAGTCTGTCTGTCCATTCTTTCTCAACATTTTGTCCTATTTTACTTATCTTTTATGGGTTTGAATTTGTCTTTAATTGGATCTCAGATATCCTTATCACGCAAAAGGGGCTAAAATCCATTGCTGATGATAAGAAGATGATGAAAAGTTTGTTAAGCCAACAACAAAACCCAGGTGTTGAAGAGAACATGTCAAATTTGACTTCTGCCTCTGGTGAAGCAAGTGTTTCTTCTGGCAATATCAGGGCTGAATCTGGCTCTATTTTTCCTCACCAGTATTTTGCTCCTAATCAAACTCAACAAGCAGTGAAGAAGAAGAGAAACCTACCAGGCAACCCAGGTTTTATCTCAACTTGTCCCTTAATTTTACTTAATTTTTTCCATTGTTTTTTTCTTCTCTTTAAATAGTTCTTGGTATTTCTCATTTGGTTGTTGGAACTTTATTGGAGTTGAATCAGATTAAGATGCAAAAGTAATAGCTTTGTCACCTAAAATACTCTCTTGGCAACCAAATGGACTTCTCAAGTCTAAACTGTCTGCTGATTTTTCTTTAACCTAATTTGGGTTTTGGAATTTCATTTGATTTGGCTCAAGCCCAGATGCAGAAGCGAGAATCTATTTGTTTTGCTGATTTTTTTGCAATGTAAAATATTATTTTCCTCATCTGGGTTTTTTTTTTTTAATAACTTTATTGGAGTTGAATCAGACCCAGATGCAAAAGTAGTACGTATTTGTTTTTGCTGAGAATCTATTTTTAACTTTCACTTCCTTGGACTTTGAATCATACCCAGATGCAAAAAGTGATAGCTTCATCACCCAAGACTCTCTTGGCAACAAATACACCCCAAGTCTATTTGTGTACTATCTTTTAATCAAACTTTCACTTTTCCTGATTTGGGGTTTTGAATTGTTGGATTTTGAATCAGACCCAGATGCAGAAGTCATATCTTTATCCCCCAAGTCTCTCATGGCAACAAACAGATTCATCTGCGAGATCTGTAGCAAGGGGTTTCAAAGAGACCAGAACCTCCAGCTGCACAGAAGAGGCCACAATCTGCCATGGAAGCTGAAGCAGAGAAGCAGCAAAGAGATCAAGAAAAAGGTGTACGTTTGCCCAGAACCCAGTTGCGTCCACCACCACCCATCAAGAGCACTTGGGGATTTGACAGGGATCAAGAAGCACTTTTGCAGAAAACATGGTGAGAAGAAATGGAAATGTGAAAAGTGCTCAAAGCGGTATGCGGTTCAATCGGATTGGAAAGCTCATTCTAAGACCTGTGGCACAAGGGAGTACAGATGTGACTGTGGCACCCTTTTCTCTAGGTAAAATACCTGCTAACTTGAAAACCAAATCTAATTAGGGCAAACATATAGGTCAGTCTAAGTCCCATTATAGCTCTCAACAATCACGAATCTTCACAGAAAGAGAGACGAATGATGGAATTCGAAGAGAATTTAAGAGTCTAATACATACTTCCTTTCAAAATTGCAACAACTTTCTTTTTTTTGGGTTCCACGGTAAAATGGTGTCTCGGTTAATTAACTTACGTGCATCTTAACTAATTTCCTCTCATCTCCAGTCAAAGAAAGACTGTCCACACCAGGACTAGAGGAGTCCTAAGAAATTATTTTATTGTCATCTGACTCCGAGAATCGAACTCTTATCAATTGTGTCAGGAACTAACCAACCAATCGGGCTAACCCTTAGGCATGAACTTTGTTACGAGGAGGGGTTGATACTATTGTTGGCCCCTGCACATGCCATGCAAGAATTCAATTGCATCCAACAATTAATGCCTTGACAAGGGCGTGAAGAGGAACAGTACTATTGACAACGAATCAATAATAAGTCAATGACATTGGCTAGCAAATCTTCAAAGGCAATCATGTTGAAGAAATGTGCACTAAAATCTTGAGAACTTGTGACAAATTAATTGTATCATTTTGGACATCGAAAAAAAAAGATACATAAAAGAACTAAAGAAGTCTTCAAATGGATCGAAGAAGAAAATTAATTTTCGTTCAAGGATTTATGAAGTTTGAACTCCACTTGTGTGTGTGTGTGAGAGAGAGAGAGAGAGAGAGAGAGAGAGAGGGGATAAGTATACAAAGTAGTGATGACAAAAAAAGCTGATATGGACCATATGGTCATGTCAAGGATATCATAGTGGGAGGCAGAAGGTTGAAAAGGGAATCCTTCTGATCCCAAGTCTTGCCACTTTATTTTATTTTATTTTATGGAGTAATATTGGTTTAACTTTGTCTCTCTTGTTATTTGATTTCGCTTCCACTTTCTATTTTTTGGATAATTGCAGGAGGGATAGTTTCATCACTCACAGAGCATTCTGTGATGCACTAGCAGAAGAAAGTGCAAGAGCAACAATCACAGGAGTAAACCCACTCCTCTCCAGTACTCAATCACCAATTTCCCACATAAACCCTCAAAACATCCAATTCCAACCCCAATTCCTTCAGTCATTCCAAATGAAACAAGAGCAACAAAGCTTCAACAGCATCCTCCCTAGGCCAGAAATCCCACCATGGCTATCTTGCCCACCGCCGGCCGTAGGGTCCGGCCCCGGCCCACCGCCACCAACACTCTTCTCCCCCACAACACGGTTAGATCACCAAGACTTGATCACAAACCACCAAGATTTTGAAAACCCAATTAGCCCCAACTCAAGCACAACCCTTCACGTTCAACCCTACCAGCACCAACCAATGGCATCGCCACACATGTCAGCCACTGCATTGCTGCAGAAAGCAGCCCAGATGGGCGCAACAATGAGCCCCGCGAACAAGAACTGCTCAGCGGGTCATGGGCCCCACCAGGGCCAAGATCATCACGTGTCTGCTGATTCCTCTGGTAATTACATGATAACAACAGCAGCAGCAGCTAGTTTTGGGCAGAATTTGGCATCACGTGAAGGGATGGGAACTGGGTTTTTCTTTCCTTTTGGGGACAGCAACAAAGCCCAGCTGAATCTTTCTGGTACGGAGGCGGGTTCGGGTGCGGCTGGTGCTGGTGGGGGTGCAGCTGCACCTTCTTCTTTTCTACAGGACATGATTTCAATCTCTTCTGCAAGTGGGTTTGCTGGGTCTTCTTTTGATGATACATTTGGTGGTATGTTGAGTTCTAATAAAGATGGCGGCGGCGGCGGCGGCAATGAAGGGATGACTAGGGATTTCTTGGGTCTGAGACCACTGTCGGAGAGTGATATTCTGAGTATAGCTGGTCTTAGTAACCACGTCAGCAACCAAAACCAAACCCGAAAATCATGGCAAGGTAATTAATTAGATTTTTAAAGAACTTTTTTTTGGGGTTCTTTTACAAGGCTTCAGTTTTGAGCTTTCTCTTCCTCTTATGGTCTTAAGCTTTCTTCCAAAAGGGAAGAGTCTTCGGAAAAAAACCCTAAGTATATGATGACTGCATATGTACGTAGTTGAATGTCTATCAATCATGAATGTGATTTAAGCCTTTTGCTTTTGAACCCAAGTGCGCTCGTCGGCCAATTTTGAAGGCATTTGTGTCCAGATCTATGCACTCTTGTCCATGTCGGTAGCATTTTTGGTGTTGAATTTGTCATTAGTTGTGGTTTCCACATGTTGCCGCATGGGAATTAAGTGCTTCTTCAATCCTGAAGAACACTGATTTTTACTGTTGATACCCGATTATTTTTTGTGTCTCTAGTTTTACACTCGTTTTAGATAAATTTGAGACTGGATTATAATTAAATTCTTAATCATGTATCCAGACATATTATTGAACCCCAAATCAAAGCATTTCTGTTTAATCAATTCTTGAGTGGTGTTCAATTCCTGGAATGCGAGTTGAGAAACCTCTTCAACTGACTTCAATTAAGTGAGCTCTATTATTTGAAAAGATGGAACAGTCACTTCTTGAAAATGAACAAAATCGTAGAGCAGTATTTCATGACGAGAGCTAAATTTGTGGCTTTGTGTAGTCAACAAATACTAGTAGTAATTCATTAACACACATGATAATGTTAGGTTGGCGGGACACATTTTTTAATCACAAGTCCCAGTCAATTCCGTTAGACGATATTTGACATAATTTACTCTCTCTCTCTCTCTCTCTCTCTCTCTCTCTCTCATAATTTTGCTTATCAAGTGGGAAATATATGAGTATATGATTATGCGTACATGAAGTGATTTTAGCAATCCTGTTTTTACAAATAAAGCTTCTCTTTTTGTTTTTAGCATGTGAAGTTAACAAAATATCCTTTCACTTCGTACGGAAAGTCATTACATTTGAATAACAAGAAAGAAGAAAAGATTGAAAAGTAGAAGGGTGTTTTGGTAACTCCACACACTAAAAACAAAAAAAAAAAGGGAGTGTAGTTAGCAAAGAGGGGAGTGCGGAAATCAAAAAAGGTAACCCTGTAGTGCATGCTGTAACGCATGATTTTCCATTCCGTGAAGTGACGGGAAATAGGGTTACCGACAAGTATTTATTCAGTTACAAAAGCGACAAATCATGCTGGAAATGCCAAATAATAATGCCAATCGAGAATACCAGATAACAATGCCACACGATAGTTCAAGAGTAACCATTAATATGCGGTTACGAAGCATTGGATTCTCGTAGAAGTGTTATGCAAGCATATGTTACTTATTGCTGGAGGCTCTGATCTGATGTGTGGGTGAAAGTGGGATACATTAATCCCGAGGAAAAGGATACTACAAGTTTTGACGCCTCCCTCGTAACCCTAGCCATAGCCAACAAACAGTAATGCAAGTAAAAGCTGGATATTCGGCTTCCTTTTTCCTTGGATTTTGAGAATGGGAAATACTCTTTCAACCAAAGCTGGATATTCGGCTCTCTATGTTAAGGCCACGTGACTCCTGCATGGCCTTTTTTTTTTTTCCATTCAGAAACGTAATGGACGTCGATAAGAGATCAAAATGAGTATGGTATTCCGAAACAAATTTTACGGTTTAATGTATTTAAATTCGAAGGCGAGAGATGAAAGTGGTACCCAGATGAAATTTGGAAGGTCAAAGATGCAGATTACACTATCCAAATGGAATTAAGGTCCCCAAATAGTGTTTACTTTGACGTTTCTATGTTTTAACCACTAACTAAAAACAAAGAAATTAATTAAAGTAGAATAACAGTGATTATGCCATCGATCAACAGATTGTACTTCTGTCTGTACGCAACATAATCCACGTACTAGCACATGTTTTTTTTCAAGTCCAAAATCTTAACTAGTGTTGGCAGAAGATATATTAACATCGTATTCCGAAACAAATTACAGGGGATCTAATGCGTTGAAATTAAAAGGTGAGAGATCAAAGTGGTAGCTGAGATGAAAATTAGAGGGTTGAAAATGCAGATCACCTTATCCGAGAAATAGTGACTTCAGCTGTAGTTAATTTGTTCACCAAATATTTAGGCCGGCCTTGTTCGTTTATCACATTTGGGTATTTTAGTTTTGGTAGTGGATGGAGAAACAAATAGAGTAATGATTGAAGAAAGGGGTAATGAGTGGAAAGAGATAGAGAGATAAATGAAGTTAATAATTGGAGAAATAAGATAATAAGAGCATCCGCAATGGGTTTGTTATATTTGTGTATCAAAATGTTTGTTAAGATATGTGTTAGGATAAAAAATGGGTCCCGTAAGTGTATGTTAACTTAGAAGTGTGTTAGTAAATATATGAGTACTTCAATGGATTTGATAAGAGTGTGTTAACTCTTTAAAATAATATAAAAACAATGGCTATAATAAAAAAAAAGTAGTGTGGACATTTATGTTTTGTGGTTGAAGTTTGGATTTATTGAGATAGGGCCCACTTATTGTTTGTTAACTTGGTTGCTAAACTTAATAATCATGCTAACACACTACTAGATTTAACACACTCTAGCACACTTTAACACACATGCATTGTGGCACCAAAAAACACAATTTTATTTGCTAAGTCTTAACACACATTAGTTAACAAACCCATTACGGATGCTCTAATGGGAGAAAGATATAGGATAATGATTAAAAAATAAAGTAACTATGCTAAACGAAGAAGGCCTTAACTTCAGTCTATAGTATGTTTTAAAAATAAACTGAAAAAAGGAAATAGGTAGAAAAACAGTATTTTATGTTTATGCCTTCAAGACATTGGACTTCTCTCGAGGTGTTCTACTAGTATTATTATGTGGGTTTTTTTTTTTCCCTCGAAAAGTGTAAAGGACAAGAATTCTATTCCATGGTTCATACAAGCAAACCATTTACACGGATTAATGGTGCAAACCCTCATTGTGTTGATTCAACGCACGTGACTACTTGCAAGTTTTAAATAGCGGTACCAGACGAGGGTATCAAATGATCAAATGAAATGTAGGGGGGGGAGGGGAGAGTGATACGCATCGGAAATCAGCAAAGACAGGCCGGTGTTAATTTTGTGTAGCACCGATATAACATGATGTAGCGGTATAGAAAGACTAAAATATTGCTACATAGCGCCAACACACTACTAGGGCCCATATTGAAATCCTTAATTACTTATGGAGAGAGAGAGAGAATTAAGGTATCATTAGCCTATGATCATAAGAGAGAGAGAGAGAGAGAGAGAGAGAGAATTAAGGTATCATTAGCCTATGATCATATGAGGAGATAAAGTAGATGCTTTAAGTTGAAACTTTAAACAAATAGGTGAGAGGTGCACACATACATATATATATATATATTATTATATACTGTATATGTTTGTATAGTACTCTATATATCTGCTATTGATGTGTTAGGTCAATGTAGACATTGCATTGGGTTTTACATCAAAAGTGGTGTTTGGCACCTGTCATCTGACAAAGATAAAAACAGGGCAAAATAGAATAAAACCAGACACAGAGAGAGATTCCTCTGAAACCCTCACACCCACCCCACCCCAACTTGATTTTTTTAATATTCGTTTCTTCAGAGAGAGAGAGAGAGAGAGAGATACTAGTATCAAATATGCCTATCAGAGAGAGAGAGAGAGAGAGAGAGAGAAATACTAGTATCAAATATGCCTATCAGAGAGAGAGAGAGAGAGAGAGAGAGAGAGAAATACTAGTGTCAAATATGCCTATCATTTCACTATGCAATGTGTAGTGGGCCGAAATATCCGAGGGGTTCACAGGGTTCAAAGGGGTCATACCTAGGGTCCATCGTTCAGTTGTCTCAGTCCGTTGTGGGCCGAAATGGACCAGTGACACGTCATCTATCCTTCGCCGAACGTAATGAGGCTCAGGTATAGTTCGCCGAACAACGGAACTCACTGGTTTGTTCGGCGGATTGACCTTTTGTTCGGCAGAACACTTCCCCATTCTGACCTTCATTTGTTCGGTCAGTGATATCTCCTTCGGGACTTGTTTACTCGGATGCCGCTAGTGCGGAACGTTCTAGAATCTTCCATGTGATGCGTGTGTTGTCTTCCCTTCTCACAAACGTACCGCCCCTTCGTGATGTGACCGGTCTGACATTAGCTACTGTCGCACGACAAGATCTTCTGAAGGCGGCCTTCATTAATGTTTCTGACACATGACGTCAGCCGAGCGTAGGAACGCGCGTATGGCCTACGCTCGACTAACTCACCGCTCCCACCCTTTGCCTATAAATAGAGGGGTGCCTCATCTGAGACGAGGATCTGTTCTGAATATTTGTACACGCGAGACTCTCTCTCCCTCTCTCTCTACATATACTGTTCTTACTAAACTTCTCCCTCCATATACTAACTTGTTCGTCGGAGCTTTTACCCGGAGGAACACTATCCTCCGGTTTGCAGGTACCCGGCGAACCGCGTCATCTTCCCGCGACAGAGAGAGAGAGAGAGAGAGAAATACTAGTATCAAATATGCCTATCATTTCACTATGCAATGGTACCCCCCTACCTTCTTTCCACACAAAAAATCTTAGCATAGAAATAGTAGCTACTAGCTAGCATACGTGAAAGGCATGGAGCAAGAAATAAGAAAAAGAATGGGATGATCAATATCAGAGAGTCACAGGGAAAGGTGTGGGCAGGAGCATGCTCTACAATCCCCATGTAGCCAAGAATTTTTTTAAATCAATCCCACCACCTTATCGCTCGCTTAATTTTACCGTGCTTCTAGGCATTCAATGGTGAGATATATGTTTTTTAAACTGTGACTAGTTATAAATAACTCTGACCGATAATAGTTTGTTTTTAATTCTGACCGTCTAAAACACTTATGAACGGTGAAATTGAGAGCGGTAAATGAGAGCGATAGGGATAGGGGTAGAGTACTTCTTTCTTCTTCTTTTTTTTTTGATCAGAGTGGTCGAGTACTTTAAATTAAATTTCTGGGAAAAAAAATTATATTTTTAAAATATACCATCGCTACACTCGATTCCCGAGTCCTAACGTGTGTCCTGGGAAAATTACATTAGAGATAAAATTATTTCCACCAGTGGTGGAAACCATGAGTTTTCCACCACGGTCAATTACGGGTCCCACAAGACACCCTTTGTTATAATCTAAACCGTCTATGTTGTAGGGTCCGTAGAATAGTATATCCACGCGAAAATTGAGATTTCTCGGATGTCAATAGGTATATTAAAAATCTACTTTCGATTTAAGAAATGGACAGTTATGGATAGTTTAACTTCAAAATCTATGACCGTTCATTCTGGAAACCAAAATTCAATTTTTGATATATTTATCGATATCCAATCAAGCTGATTTTTTTCATGGATGTACTACTCTATGTACTTTACAAGATGAACGGTTCAGATTAGAACAAAAAAATCTTATGGGACCCATAGGCAGTGGTGGAAATCTCAGGTGGAGAGAACATACTCTCATTACATTAACATAACATGGCCCTGGGAAACTTTGAGACCATATGCGTCAGGGCACTCGCCGCACATAATTCACATACGTGGGTTTAAGCCAACATCAGGAAGTGAACATGCATCAAAATTTTAATCTATTTACGGTGTGTTTCATCAACAAAAATAAGTAATTATTTTTAAAATTAAAAATAACGTATTGTATTAAAAATGACCTATCTCATACATCAAAAAAATAGATACTTAAAGAAATAGAAAAATTGGCAGAACGCACGCGGTGATCACTAGTAGTGTTGACTTGCCTGCCCGTCTTGGAAGGTCAACTTGGCTCAATAATGGCACCTTTTTCTCGATCCCCTCGATCTCTTTCTCGTGCCTCACCATTTATTGCTTTTCTTTTTGGTCCCTTAAAATGGAGAAAAGGAATAAGATAGAGCACTTCTTTTTACAATTGAAGATAATAATGCTCCAAAGCCCCAAACCAGGGCACGCTTTGGCAACTACAAAAATAAAAAAAATAAAAATAAAAAACCTTTCAATTACTATCAATGATAATTTCCATTCATTCAATCTGATAACGTTCTTATTTTATAAGTATTCCCTCTGTCCTGTTTAGTTTGTCATTTTTCGTTATTCGTGTCGTTTTTTAAACCCTTATATGTCACAATATATAGCGCTTTTTTTATAATTTTGAAAACTTTGTGTCGTAGAACTAATCGAGAACTATCAAATAAGATTCATATTGCATATTTTTTGAAAATTCATATTGGAAGATATAAGCGATTGAAAATTGACACGAATACTAAAAGGGACGAATACCAAAAGGGACGGAGGGAGTACTTGTTTTTTGCTTTACCGGAGTTATTATCTTACATTACATCATCTTTAATTCAAAAAATAAATACTTATTTTATTATTTAGTGGAACACATAAGTACATTTTGCTTTGCTCTTTTTTCCTCTCAAAAATTTTGTCTCCAAATTTTTTGGCTACTCGTGTTTTAGCGTCTTTACTGTTTTTTTTATCAAATAATTAACTTTTTGGATGCATATAATGTACTTCTTTTCAAAAAGTAAAAAAGTTTTTAAATGCTCACAAAATTGACTAAATACGAAGGAGTAAAAAAGTTCGTTGAAATGATAATAAAAAAAATTCGCTTGTGTTACATAACTTAATACTCGTCAATGCATGGCGTTTTTCGACTCATCCTACTACAGCAATTGAAAATGGGGGACCTAATTGCTGCTCTTTAGGGAACAACATGAGTGTTGGCCCCATCCGAACCGTGTGCATGCTCGACAATATAGATGGCCCGGATGGAGCCAAACACCCAGGGTGCCGGGTTCACTACTCAGTTTGTGCTATTTGGCTAACCAGCATGGCCGAGAATGTCATGTTTGATCGTGAGTAACTGAAAAGGAAAATCAATTAATGCTTTGATGTTATTTCTGTCTGTAAGCAGAAGCGTTAAGGTTCTCCTTGATGAACAAAAGAAAGAAGAGAAAAACGAGAGAAAGATAAAAGATCATCTCCGAGAGAGGTAGCAAAACAAAAACTAAACTATCAGGGTCGGTTTTGAGATTTTGAAGGCTTAAGACGATTTTCGAAAGTGAGGCCTATAATAATTGTAAACGAAAACCAAATAAAAAGTCGATCACACTAAACAATTTTGATTTGGATATAGCATTTGTTTGAAAGGGAAGTACTAGAGAAGTAGCGTTTACGAGGAAAAAAGATGTATCCATATACCCACCACACTGAATAATTTGAAGGATCCCGGAGATTTTTTGGCGATCTCGTGACCTTTTACTCTTCATTTTTTTTGTTTTGTTTTTGTTTTTGTTTTTTTTTTCTTGCATTCCGTGTTCCATTTTTTTGGGCCGTTGGGCCTTAACTATAAAATATATTCTTGGGTTTAAAATTGGGCTCTAAAACAACACACATATATATTAGGTCTTAAAAATAAGTGAAAGCTCTCATTTTTTGGGAGCTTAAGGCCCACGCCTTTTAGGCCTTAGCCCAGAACCGACAGTTCAAACTACGTTTGACGAGCTCCATACATAAAAGCAAAACTCTCTTAAGAAGAAAGCAAACTTGCTAAACTATTTTGATGCATCTCTCTTTTCAACTTTGGAGGGAGAGAGAGAGAAAACACTATTCAAAATTGCCACCTCATCAAATCTAATGCTTAGTATTGGTGAATTGCTTCTAGGGCAAAGTGGATCCTTCAATGTTTAAAACTGATAAAAATCAAATTTTGAATAATCTCTTGAAGTAAGTAACTCTCCTAACATTTCACACGAGTCACCAAAGTACATATTTAATGTAAAATTTTGCTTATTCTCTTAGAAATGCTCTAAAATTAATTAAGTTATGATGAAATTGCTAATCAACATGGTTGAGAATGTCATGGCTGGTTGTAACCGAAAAGGAAAATCATTTCGACCCTGTTCGGTTTGGATTTTGAGGAAAGTTTTTGAGAGTAATAAGTGAAGAGAGATAAATAGAGAAAATTTATTGGGTCCTGTGCCCAGAAATTTTGAGACCCCAAAACGAACAAGGCCGTGCTTTGATGTTATTTCTATCAATAAGCAGAATTGTTAGGTTCCGCATCCTCTCCATGGATGGAGGGGGTGTTTGGCAAGTTGTTTTTTGGATTATTGGATTCTCATTTCCGAATTGTGGGATGTTTGGCAATTTAGGGGAGAATAGATTTTTGGATTGTGGCTTTTCCGGATTGTGGGGTGTTTGGCAATTCAGGGGAGAATAGATTTTGGAAGAATAGATTTTTGGATTGTGGCTTTAGGAGCCAAAAATCAAAAACTGGGTTAGAGGAGTTTTTTGGATTCCCATTTTCGAATTCTGAGGTTATATTACCAAAATACCCATCAAACTCCCTTCATTTTACCAACTCCGCCCTCCCTCCTTATCCACTCCCTTCGTTTTCATTTCATCTGCTCACCACAAAACACACATTTTGTGTGTGTGTGTTTTTTTTTTGCCTTCGGATTGTAATTTAATTTGTTTTGTAATATTACACAAGTGTTTGTGTTTGTTTTGTTGTTCTAAATTATATTTATGTTATGTGTTGGTCGTTAAATTAAACTGTTATTTGTAACATAGGACTTATTATTTTAATTCTAAAATACCAAATACAAATACCGAATGTCTTCCTTAAGTTTAAAAAAATGACAAAAAAAAAAACGGAAGTCACCTGAGAAAAAAAAAAAGGCAAACAGGGCATCTGAGAAAGCAAAAAAAAGGCAAAACACAACATTACTTTACAATAATTGACTTCAATAAATAGCCCATAAAAATTATTGAGAATAATAAAGTAAAAAAAAAAACAAAAAAACAAAAAAACGGAAGTCACCTGTTATAAGAACACAAAGGGCATAATGGTAAAAATGCAATCCATAATTCATTCTCAACAATCATCTACCAAACACTACTACATTTTGAAAATACATTTTGCACAAATCTCCCAAACACTAACATACCCAAAATACATTCTGCTCATAATCTAAAAAGTCAAAAAGCTGAAAATGAAAAGCCAACATACCCAAAATATATTCTGCTCATAATCTAAAAAGTCAAAAAGCCAAAAAACTGAAAATGAAAAACTAAAAAGTAAGTTCCCAAACACCCCCGGAATATATGAAGATATCCATTTCATTGAATATGGCAGCGACGTCTCGCCTCTTCTAGAATGAACGCATCCTGACTTCCTAATTAATCAAATGGAACTACGTCGTTTTGATAATTTTAATTTATATATAACTTAATTAATTTAATCCAAATTTACACTTAACCAACCACGTCTACACGTGGATTTCTATCACAAGAAAATGGAAAAAGTCTACACGGTTTAATTCAAATCAAATGCGCACAACTAATCACCCAGTTGGCATCCCAATTACCAGACTCAGCTTTCGTAGCCCCAAATATCGCAACTGAATTTTTACTCTCTCTCTCTCTCTCTCCACCCATTTCTCTCCATCTCCCATTCCATTTCCGAACCTTTCAGTTTTCTCCGCATTGAGAAAACAAAGCTTCATCTCGAATCCCTCCGCCGGAAACTCAGCCGAGAAATCTCCCACACCCCCAAATTAACAAAATAAAACCCAACAAACAATGAGCAGCAATCCAAGGGCCAACAACAACGCCACCCACGCTTGCGCAGCATGTAAATACCAACGCAGGAAGTGCGCGCCCGACTGCATCCTCGCCCCTTACTTCCCTCACCATCGCCAGCGCCAGTTCCTCAACGCGCATAAATTGTTCGGCGTCAGCAACATCACCAAGACCATCAAAAACATCGACGACCCTTGTAAGAAGGACCAGGCCATGCGCACCATCATCTTCCAGTCCGACGCTCGGGCCAACGACCCTGTTGGCGGGTGTTATAGGATCATATGCGAGCTTAAGTGCCAGATCGAATACAACATGGTTGAGTTAGAACTCGTCCTTCAGCAACTAGCCTTGTGTCGGGGGGCACAGGCTCCTCATCAACCTCGGATGCCATTACCGGATCATGCATACGAATTGTCGGCTCCAGCTGATTGTCGCGATGTTATCAAGCCTTGCCTTGATGTGGAAACGTGTGATCCGATGAGTTATGATCCTCTTCTTCAACAACGTAATGAAGAACAAGAAGAAGATTATTTTTTGAATCAGCCATCATTACAGGATGTTGCGTCGTGGGGCATGCAAGATACTGCGTTATCTTCCTTGCATGACAGGCAAAGTTCTGGAAACGAATGCTATGATTTCAAGCCGACCAGTGTTGATGTTGGTGGCAAGAGATTCGAGCTCAAGTTCGATTATGAACATGAAGACGGAAGAATTGAAGTAGAGAGGTTTGTGCCATCACCAACTCATAGGATCAAGAAAGGGTGCCGAATAGAAACGAACTGAAATCTCCAATCTCACAGCTAATCGAATATACATTGTTTTGCTTGTAATGTGCAGTGACCAGGCCATTTCAAAGGACAACAAGGTCATTGTAAAAGATGAGATTGCCGCCTTCATAGAAAATGCAGGCATAGCAAATTAAGCTTGCACAACATATTTTGGCGAACCCGGCCCCATAGCATTGCTCTTCTGTCATTATGTTTTAGCAAAGGAAATGGACAATAGAAGCAATACCTGATCTCTCTGTGTCTCTCAGAGTTCAATACACTGTGCAGAGATTCATGTTTTTTATACACTGTGCAGAGATTCATGTTTTTTAATGGGCTGTGGAGTCCAAAATACACTCATCAGAGTTCAATACATGTCAATAGATGATATGGAGAATAGACACTTCTTAGATTTTCCTAGTGGAAACTTGGGGAATTTTAAGACGTGTGGATAATAGACCTTTGGGAAAGAGATGTAAAGCGGAGACACAAAAATGTCGAGGCCTGGTACGCACCCAAGTTACCTTTGACAGGGAAAACAGGAATTGTATCAGGGCTCGGGTATTTGGTGTCGATGGGTGTGAATTATCTTCCACGTGGTCAAGTTGGTGCAGAATCGCACAAATCTCTGTCGCGATTTTCCTCTCATAATTGTTAAGTACGCGGATGTGCTTCTGCCTCCAGCATAGTGCAAAAAAAAAATGCCGACATTTCTCTCCACAACCATTTCCGCAAGTCGTGTCCAAAGGCTTGACAAATAGTGCATGAAAACAGGAAAATTCCAGTATCTATGAAACTCTTGCTCATATCTATAATCGTTGTTCATATGTCTCCCAGCAGTTATTCTAAAGAAACATCCCCGGAGGGGTAAATGGGAGCACATAATAATGGGCATTTAAATACTAGTATACACTGACCTTATTAGCAATACCACATTTTTTATGCATTTTTCTCCCAAACAGCATAGTCCAGCCCTGAGTGAACCAGCTGATAATCTGGCGGAATTAGATTTCCAAGATCACCATTTGGCCCAATCTTGACAATGATTTTTTCATCAATCTTTGCTACATAGAGACCAGAATCAGCAGCCAGAATCTGCACTTTGCTAGTTTCAGATATCCCCTTGTTCCTCCTCAATGTCGAAAAATAAACAAGCTCGTCTTTTATGCCCCATTGGAAGAAGTGGTCGTAAAACTGCAAAACAGGGTAAGCAAATCTCATATTAACAAAATAGCACGGATACCAGACATCATGAATTGAAATTCTTTTTCTGAGGTCTTTAATTTCTAGTTAACGTGGGAAAACATACATCGATGTGTTTACATAGTGAAGATTTGCATTACATAAGAAAAATCACGGACATAAATCAACGAACACGTTGTGTTGAATGATGATCGCATGGTCTAATGGGTAATATGCTCTCTCTTTTTTTAAGCAACGGATATGTAGGATGAAATCAGTAAATCACATGCTAACAAAGAGGAAATGCACAAGGACGCAGAAATTACTATGGATGGAATCCCCGGATGAGTGAGAATGTAAACATATCCTTGCATGACTTTATCAGTTGGGAATGGCCAAATCTTCTGTGATTCCGAGTCATGATTATCGATAAATGTCACCGCGTTCTGAGGCAAAACTCCTATCATTCCCGAAGGCTGTCCATTTGAGTCCTTCAATCTCGACCACTCTCCTTGAAAAGCAGCGTGGAGAACCCCTTTCGTTGTGAAATCAAACGCGGTGACGACCCCACCTGCATCTTGAACCCATTGAACCAACTGTTGACGGTGCTCGTCCGTGTTAGTAGTAGTCTTGTTATCTGGACCATACGTGAAGAACTTCCAGTACTCTCCAACAGCAAAATTCGGTGACGTATTCGCCATGTAGATTTTGGTGAAACTTGGCGAGTATCCGGTGGCCATATCGAAACGCCATCCTTCGAACCCAATTTCAGTCTTGAGCCAGTTCATCCAATCTGATAAATCCTTTTGTACCGTCGGATTGAGGTGGTCGACATCAGGAGCGAGTCGAAAGTCCTCTCCCGTGTCTGGATTCCCAGTGGCATCAAAACAATTCGCATCGCCTTTGCAAACAAAGGATGGCCCCCAATCTAGGCGGCCATCGGCAGTTCCACCCTCGAAGTTGCACAAATTCTCAGGGCCTCTGTGGTTGATTACTATGTCAGCCACACATTTGATTCCCTTGTCTTTAAAAGCCTGAATCAATTTCTTTAATTGCTCCTCATTTCCATATCTTGATGCATCGAGATCATACAACCTTCCCGGTATATACCCTGAAAGGAGAGAGGGGATAAATTAAACACGGGTCATATTTATCGTTATCTTTCGCCCTTTTTTATCATCATTTTCCATTCCAACCTACTTTGTTGATTCCTTCTTCTTTTTTCAACTTGGTTATCTGCCCAAGTGAGAGACACCTCTAACTTGTTACTGAATCATGGTCCGTTGGATTCGCAATTTATACCGCACCATACTTAAGGCAAACGAAGATGGTCAGTAATGAAGTATCATCAAACTCTAACAGTAGTACCTTGGGGATGGCCTGCAAGAGAATGTGAGGGTGGAGGTAGCCAGACATGGGTAACTCCAGCATTAGCCAAGTCTGGAACAGATTTGATGAGCCAGTTGTACCACCCTTCTTCCTTACTGCTTGATGCCCAGTTAAATCCCTAGTAATCATAAAGAGATGAGTTTAAAAACGCATATAGCCAATACATAAGTACTCCATTTACATATTTAGAGAGAGAGATGAAGATTGTAAGGGTGTTTGGGGCACCTGAAATAACAAAGTAGGAGTTGTGAGAGCGGGAAAGAAAGAGAGGGAGAGACAGAGAAAAGCAAGCGAAGTAACAGTGGCCATGATTCTCCTCTCGGTGCAATTTTCTGGGCAGATACAATTCTGTATGTATATATAGATACGTAGCTACAAAGGCTACCGGAGGCTTCAAGACTTGACAATTGACATGAAATGAAGTCAACAAAGGACAACGCCACTCCTTTACTTTTTTAAGAAGCAGATCACATAATTCAACATCCCAAGTGTAAATGCTTGGCTGGTCAGCACCACTCATTGGAATTTTCTTGTCAACATCCCATGATTTGGTGCGGGGGTAAAGCTGGGTTTTACCAACGCAGCTTTAAGAATCAAAAATCAAGTCTTGACTTGAATTACAGTCAACAAAGTGTTGTGCCCCAGGGATCACCACACACACAACCCACTCACTAATTTCAGAGAAAAAACTTCATTTATATATATACTCACAAAACATATACAAATTTGAAAAAAACCTCTCCCGGAGCCACATTTCGGCTCACTGCTGAGGAGCCACACCGGCTTTCCACGCTCAACCTCACCCTCTCCCTCACATGTGCTACCACACTATTTCAGCCTACACACTACACACGTATATATAGGCAAAACCAGCGAGAAACTTCCAAAGAGCATTCAATGCTCTCCACGCGTGAGGGAGCTGAAGTATCCAATGGCTGCCAAAGCCAATCTTCTCCTCTGACTTTTTGGCCAGCCATCAACATCACCCACATGGGTGAATTTCCAACACAAAGGACAACGACACTGATCCCCTTTTTATATATATAAAAATGTATTTATATCCTCTCAAATGGAGGACGAATTGGAGGATTGGACCGGAGACGCTCTAACAGAAAATTCTACCTAAGTGCCTCACGCTCATGAAATCTCCACTCATTTCATGGCAACATACCCTATTGAAATTCACCAAAAGTAATTTGACACGGATCTCTGATTTTTTCCCCTGAATCGGTTGGATGATTAATAATATCATGCCAATTACATTAGCTTGAACAGTCAACTACGCAAGAAAACCATAATATACAATTATAGTACATGCATTATACATAATCGAGGCCAAAACCACAACGCCAAGCACCCTGGTACAAGCACACTCAAAAGGAAACCCCAAGATGGGGAGAACCAACCAAACATTGTGCATAGGTGCAAGTGCATGCAACTGAGTTAACTTATTGCCTCTTTTCTACCCCTCTCATGTCCTTTATTGTGTTCAATAAAATCTTTCTTTTTTTCAAGCAAAAAAAAAAAAAACCTGAACTAACCCATTTGGTTGAAGCTCTCGGGATGATTGACCACTCGAATTGTGGTTGATTTCCCCCACTGTTGTTCCAGGTGATGAAAGGGATTAATCACTTGACTGATTATCCAACAAACCGAAATCAGTTTCCTAGGCATTCTTTGAGTAGCATGCAATTTCCTTGGCAGTATAACAAAAAGAGAGTCAATTAACTTGCTCACCCATTACCTTGGGTAATATAAGCGAGTTATACACAAACAAGTAATTCTCAAAACCACCTTTTATCACATATCCGTGGATTACCTCACCCTTGTGAAGTGTGTGGCTTGTTGATCCTTGGTCTGAGCTCCTCTTCAATTGGTTTGAGAGTCGCCTAGCTTTCTTGCTCTAACCTGCACAGTGAACGCACGATAAAGACTTGGTCGGGGTTGCCCGGCAAGGCCCCCCGACGAGAGGATGAGAATGTGCAGAGAGTAAAGCAAGAGACTAGGGTTTTAGTGTGTCAAAGCATGTACCTCTTTAGGGCTGCTTTGCTTTGGTATTAATTCATAGAGCCTGCTTGGCTTGCTCTCCAAGTACTAGCATGTGTCTTGCACGGGTCCACTAACGTCACTACGACATCACCGATAAGATCTGGTAACCATTTTTTGTGTGAGCTAGCACCCCCACGTGCGCCCATCATTATCTTTGGCATAACCGTTTCAGCGTGTGGAGCAGTGCGTGGTACTGAAGTGGGCCGAGCCCCTCGTTCATCAGAGCCCAAGGGCAGGGGACTCAAAGGGGGAGGAAGCGACGAAGCTAGCGATCTTCATGACAGCCGAACCGGAGGATTCTCTCCCCGGCTGAGGCGTCGGGTAAGTGTGACGGGACCTTCCCCGGGTTCCGGTTGTCGCCGAACCTGGGCATCGAAGGTACATCTACCTCCCTCGGCACATCCTTGGTCTGTAGTTGTCGGTCTTGGGGTTCGAGCCACTAAGTTCGGCCTACTACATGAAGTGAACCTGAATCAGCGGTAGCACAAACAGATCCGAACACAGCAAGTGCTTCAGCCATAAAGCCAATTCCCATTTCTCTCATCTCACCATAAAAATGCAACGTTGCTTCATGACGGCCACACCTAGCATAGCCAGATAACAACAAAGTCCGCGTTACGAGGTTTGGCTCCAAACCTTCGGTTTCCATCTTACGAAACATCTCAATAGCACCATCACAATCATAATTCGTTGCAAATCCTGAAACCATACAGCTCCAGGAAACATGGGTTCTTTCAGCTATTCTATCAAACACTCGGCGAGCATCTCCAACTTCCCAACCTTGCCATACATGACCAACAGCTCGTTCAGAACATGGAGATTATATTGAAAACCCAACTGGAAAACATGACTGAACATTCCTGCACAACCTAGAATCACCAATCAGCCCACAAGCACTTAAAACCAAAGGGAAACTAAACCCATCAACCCCAACCCCTTGTAACCAAAGGGAAACTAACCGTAAGGGCCTCCTCATCATGTTCCCCACATGTTACATTAGCTCTCAAGATTGAGTTCCACGAAAGCAAGCTTGAAAAGCAATCAACTTGGGCAGATTCAAATGCTTTTCGGCATCAAAAAGAAGCCCAAAACGGGTATAGGTAGCAACAAGTCTGGCAGCCAAGAATGAGGACGTGTGGGCCCCAGTGAGGATGATTTGACTGTGGAGCTGTTGACATTTTTGAATGGTTGTGGATTTTCGGAGAAGGTGATCAAAAAAATCAAGAAGTTCATTGTGGGTCTGATGGTGGAGGGAATCAAAGATCCGACGGCTGAAAATTGGTGGGTGGGAGAGTTTGGATAGATGGAGATATGGTGGAAGTGAAATCAGGCACCCTGAGGAAGCGCCATGAAGCATGGAGGTGATGAAGATTTTTCCAATACGGTTGGTATTTTCATCAAGCAGTTGGTGGGCGTTATAAAATTTGCATCTGAGGCTTGGCGGGAAAAAAGCACCAATATCTCAAAATATTCCAAAAGAGTATATACTATTAAAGATTTAAATAGGAGTTTAATTCGATCCATTCTACCTGGCTAATCCTAGATTTCAGGTTCAGTTTATTGGAAATTATAAATGTTTAATAAACATCTTCAACGATTTATTCTTTTTCAAGATTTCTAATCTATCTGAAACATTTGAACAAAATGACCTCAGAGCCTCAGACGTTAGATTATCTTCATACTTAAGATTCTATTTTCCATCACAAAATTTCCTCTACATAGCAACAAATTTCGAAAATCTCACAAACTGAAGAAGTAAATATCAGTTCTTTATGAATGTCAATCACTTCCAATCTGTAGCACATAAACCTCCATTAGATTAGATCTTGCTGTCTTCTCAGATATGAGGCAACTGATAATTTGGTGGAATTAATTAGATTTCCTAGACCACCATTTGGCCAAATCTCGACGATGAATTCTCCATCAATATTGAGCCACAATTTCTAGTTTTACGTGGGAAACATTTAAGGGATGAAAATAGAGATGTGTGGGTTGGAGTGGAAAATTAATCAGTCAATTAATTATTTATGGATTATGGTGCATTTGGTCGGATTATTATATTGCCCCTTAGTTCTTCCGAGACAAAAAAGCAGAGAAATGGTGACGCAACGTTGTGGCAGAAGAGAGACTACATATTGTTCTAGTAAACGATTGGGTTAGATATCGTCCTAACAGACTGGCTCTTGAATTCACAAGAGAGAAATAATCACCTTGTGCGCAAAAAAATAAAATAAAAATTTTGATTTTTATTGAATGATTAATGCAAGCGCGCGGCATTAAAGAAAAGATAATTTCTAATTAAAATAAAATTCTAATTCTTATAGACCAAGAATCCTAATAAAACTGAAAACCAAAATCAAACCAAATACAAAAAGTTAATAATTATAACCTAAACGAAAGATATTCCTACTCAAAATCTTATTCTAAATCCAAATAAAAATGAAGAAACTTCCAATCTTGTCCTGCATCAAATGGTTGCTAACGCTAACAATCTGTGCGTTCTTTTTTATGTCTTGTTGCAGGTGGTGCAGGTTCTTGGTTTCAGACTGTTTAGTTAGTCGTTAGATGCTTCTCTTTGAGTGTATTTCGTCATAGAAATATCAAAGGGGGAGATTGTAAGATCCATAGGTCGAGGCTCTTTTTTTGGTTGGCACTTTTATGACCAAAGCTAACATTTGCATGTATTCTTTTCTCATCCAGTTGTACTTTTGTTTATTTTTTATTAGAGAGTCTGCGCTAAGGTGTGAAAAGGAATCTCAATTGTTGTATTTGAGTGCAGTAGACGTTAGTCAAGTTCTTATTAGGCCGGCCGGTTCGTAAAGTCTTGGAAGAAGAGGATTTCGCTCAAGCAAAACATGTTTTGTCTACAAGAAAATATGCTCTATAAATACTGACCCATGGTAGTTTTTTGTGTTGATCCTTATGATAGTTTGGCACTGTTTTGGAGACTGGTTTTCAGTCTACAATATCAATTCTCCTTTTGTTTTCTTCCCAATTTTTCGTTGGAAGTTTTCCCCATTCTATCCCCTTCTCTTTCTCTCCCCTCGTTCTTCGATGTACCCATTATCGAGTTTCTTATTAATACGGTATATTTTTTCCGTTCCCAAAAAAAAAAAAAAAATACTGACCCATTAGGTCATAAAACGGTTGTAGCATCGAAATAAAGCCGAGAACCAATATTTCTCATCTCTAACACTTTTGGCTGCAAGGGTTTGTGCTCCTTGAAGACCAGTGAAGATTTATCAATACCTATGCTCTAAAGGATCATCTTCGAGGGGTTTTCTACTACAACACATTCAATCTCTATGTAGAGCCTTTTCGTGAAGTTCGAAAGGAAGGCAATTTGTTTGGAATGCTTGAGGATTTAAGATGCGACAATCATTCAGTGGTGTGATGAACGTGGATTCGGCAAGTATGTCTTAGGATTCGTGGTGAGGATACACAAACACTGAGTAAGAACTACTGTTTAATCACACATGGTTTATAGTACATGATCGATTCTTTCCCATGGTTTTTTTTTTCCGTATAGAATTTTCCATGTAAATTAACGTCTGTGTTCTTTAATTATTTTCTTCTGTTTTTGTAATTGGTCAAGATATCTATTGTGGGTTGATTATTGAAGAAAATCAAAACACATAGCAATTAAATCTATAAACCTAGGCAAGCTAGAATTTTTTTTTCATAATTTTGTTCATATCGTTCAATTCTAGAAATCAATAAATTGTCTATTGTTATTTTCCGCACTGTTTTCCCTACATGATTTTCCTCTCATAATTGTTATGTACGTGGATGTACTTCCACCTTCAATATATTGCAAAAAAAAAAATACCAACATTTCTCATTCCCGGATCGAAGTTGTGTGCAAAAGCTTGGCAAATGGTGCATGAAAACAGGATGATTCTAGTATCTATGTAGGAGAAGATCAAACCTGCTTAGATGTAGAAATATTTGGCTTCTGATCGAAACTCCAGTTCATATCTATATTTATTGTTCATATATCTCCCAACAGTTTTTTAAAAGAAACATACATTGCCCAAAGGGGGAGCACATAATAATGGGCATGTTAAAGACTATACGCCTATAACCTTATTAGCAATACCACCACCACCTTCTTCTTCTTCTTTTATGCTTTTTTCTCCCGAACAGCATAGTCTTGCCCTGAGCGAATCACTTGATAATTTGGTGGAATTAGATTTTCTAGACCACCACCATTTGGCCCAATCTTGATAATGATTTTTTCATCGATCATTGCTACGTACTGACCAGACTCAGCAGCCATAATCTGCACTTTGCTAGTTTCAGTTATCCCCTTGTTCCTCCTCAATGTCGAAAAAATAAGTAAGCTCCTCTTTCATGCCATATTCGAAGAAGTGGTCGTAAAACTGCAAAACAGAATAAGCAAATCTCAGATTTAGAAAAAATAGCACGGATACCATATATCATGAATCGATATTCTTTTTTTGTCAAAATTCAACTTGCACCGCATCGCGTTTTACCCCGACCTCTAGTGGTTTCTTATTAAGCAACGGATATGTATGTAGGATGAAGTCAGTAAATCACATGGTAACATAGAGGAAATGCACAAGGACGCAGAAATTACTATGGACGGAACACTACAACACGAAAGGGCTATAGCGAGGAAATTTGGCGAGGAAATTGAATTTCGTCACTGAAAGTACATTATCTGCGAGGAAACAGATTTCCTCACTAAAAAACCGTTTCTAGCGAGGAAAACAGATTTCCTCGCCAAAAGCTTACATTTTGCGAGGAAATCAGGTGCTTTGGCAATGAAACTTTCAGCGAGGAAATCTCCTCGCCTTTTTTACGACTTATTAATTTTTTATATATATAAATAATTATTAATTATGTTCATATGTATAATTGTAATATCACAAAGGTAAGACATAATCAACTACATAGATCAATACCATTATCAAAGTTATTAAAATAAAAATTAAAGTAATAAACGGAAAAAAATATAGTTTCCTCGTCAATCACATTGAATTGGTAAAAAATCTCATATTTGTCACTTTTCTTATTCTAATTATCAATGAAAGATATATGGGAAAAATTCAAAATACCCCCAACCTTTAGACCAAAATCATTCCCAACCTTTTAAAAACTTTAATTTTAACTCCCAGCGTTATCTTAGTTAATCAAAGCGCCTTCAATGACGATGACTAGCAGTTTAAAAGCTCGCTTAAATAAGCGTCGATCAATTTTGATGATCCGATCCGCTCAATGTGTTTAAAACGTGATTTTAAGGGTATCTTCAAGAAATCAGCAAAAATGACCGTATAAGGGCTTCATCTCAACAATTTTTTATTGAACTATTTCAATAAAAACTGTTCAGAGAAGCCCTTTCCGGTATTTTTTTTTGCCGATTTCTAGCGGTACCTTAAAATCATGTTTTAACACATCGAGTGATCGGATCATCAAAATTCATTGGGAAAGAGGAGCGGATTGATCAGTTTTGTTCAAGTCCGACGTCGGATTTTGCTTGATTTACCTCCTTTTTCTAATTGAATTTCGATGATCAAGCGTTCAAAAGCGTATTTTAGGGTACTACGCGAAAAATTAGCAAAATTGATCGGGAAGGCTCATCCGAGCGAGTTTTATTGAACTATGAATAAAAATCTGTTTCAGATGAAGCCCTTCCGATCATTTTTTTGCTAATTTCACGAATGGTACCCTTAAAATCACATTTGAAACACATTGAGCGGCTTGGATCATCAAAATTCGATTGGGATGATATTTAACTAGCCTTTAACGGAATTCCGTTAGTCATTCGGACGGAAGGGGCGTTTTGATTAAAGCGGAAGATAACGTTGGGAGTAAAATTGAAGTTTTTAAAGGTTGGGAGCCTAATTGAGTTTTATTCTAAAGGTTGGGGGGTATTTTGAATTTTTCTCAATTTAAAATTTTAAAAATTTCATTAAAGATGAATTTTTTTAAAAAAGTATTGTCTTTAGTGCTTTTAGGATGATCTAATCTAAGTATTTACAAATTTTGTTCATATTATTATAGCAATGATGAAAAAAGCTTTAAAAAATAATTACGAATCTATAATACCCTTTGTATTTGGCAAACAGAAAAAGGTCAAAACTTACTCTTAAAATTAAAAAATAACAATGATGAAACTTGTCATTCATAATCTGATATTAAAATATATCTCGAGCTAACTTATGACGATAAAAATCTCGTTCCATAAAAGCTAAGGATAATTCCATCAAAAAATTAGAATAATGACATATATTATTAGTCCTTCAAAAGTTGTTGTCGGATACGAATATAACATGTTTCAACAAAAAAAAATTATTGTTCTAGCAAAAAATTAAATTTGTTCAAACAAATTTTAAACACGATAAGAGTACAAAAAGTTGAAAGGCCATAATTAATGTTGAAGAAACTCATTTGGAAAGGTGAAAGAGATGCAAAAACATAATATATAAAAAAAAATTCACAATTTCACACAGAAGTGCAAAGTGGTGCAGTGGATAGGTGTTAGGTGTCATATACAAGAGATCTAAGGTTCAAGTGCTGGGAGTGGCAAAAAACGCGGACAGTTCGTTTACATTTTGGATTTATTTTAGCGAGAAAAGTTTTTCCTCGCTAATTACTGCTGGTATAGTAAATTCACAGCCTTTAGCGAGGAAAAATTTCGTCGCAATTGTGTCGGAATAGGCGAGGAATTTTTTTTTTCCTCGCTAAAGCCTTTTGCGACAAGGTTTTAGCGAGGAAAATTAGCGAGAAAATTTTTCCCCGCTAATTCGTTTTGCGAGGAAATCAGGTGCTTTAGCGAGGAAACTAAATCCTCGCTATAGCCCTTCCGTGTTGTAGTGGAATCCCCGGATGAGTGAGGATGTAAACATAGCCTTGCATGATTTTGTCATTTCGGTCTCCCTCGACTTCTTCACTTGGGAATGGCCAAATCCTCTGCGATTCCGTGTCGTGATTATCGATGAACGTCACCGCGTTCCGAGGCAAAACTCCTATCATCCCCGGAGGCTGTCCGTTCGCGTCCTTCAATCTCGACCACTCCCCTTGGAAAGCAGCGTGGAGAACCCCTTTGGTCGTGAAATCAAACGCGGTGACAGTCCCGCCCGCGTCTTGAACCCATTGAACCAACTGTTTACGGTGCTCGTCCGTGTTGGTAGTAATCGTCTTTTTATCCGGCCCGTACATGAAGAACTTCCAGTACTCTCCGACAGCGAAATCCGGCGAGGTATTCGCCATGTAGATTTTGATAGCACTTGGAGTAAATCCGGTGGCCATATCGAAACGCCATCCTTCGAACCCGATTTCAGTCTTGAGCCAGTTCATCCAACCCGACAAATCCTTTTGCACCGTCGGATTGAGGTGGTCGATGTCAGGAGCCAGCCGAAAGTCCTCTCCCGTGTCTTGATTCCCGGTGGCATCAGAACAATTGGCATCGCCTTTGCAAACGAAGGACGGGCCCCAGTCCAGGCGGCCATCGGCAGTTCCCCCCTCGAAGTTGCACGAATTGATCTCGGGGCCGCCTCTGTGGTTGATTACTATGTCAGCCAAGCATTTGATTCCCTTGTCTTTAAAAGCCTTAATCAAGTTCTTGAGTTGCTCCTTGTTTCCATATCTTGATGCATCGAGATCATACAACCGTCCCGGTATATACCCTGAAAGAAGAGATAAATTAAACACGGGTCGTATTTATCGTATCTTTCTCGCTTGTTTTTTTTTTTAAATCAAACTCCGAGAGTAGTATATACCTTGCGGATGGCCTGCAAGAGAATGTGAGGGTGGAGGTAGCCAGACATGGGTAACTCCAGCATTTGCCAAGTCTGGAACAGATTTGATGAGCCAGTTGTACCATCCTTCCTGCTTACTACTGCTTGATGCCCAATTGAACCCCTCGTAATCATAAAGAAATGAGTTTCAAAACAACATATTGGCAGCCATTACATGATAAGTACTCCATATACATATTTAGAGAGAGAGAGAGAGAGAGAGAGAGAGATTGTAAGGGTGTTTGGGGCACCTGAAATAACAAAGTAGGAGTTGTGAGAGTGGGAAAGAGAGAGAGGGAGAGACAGAGAAAAGCAAGAGAAGTAACAGTGGCCATGATTCTACTCTTGGTGCAATTTTCAGGGCAGATTCTGTATGTATATATAGATTAGATTGGCTTACTCACGGAAGAGTCGTGCAGAACTACACAATCTCAGCAGTCTGTTTCAGTATTGGACGGTTCGAATTTAAAAAAAAAATTTTGCTTTTTTTAAAAATCCGGACTATCCAATACACTCTATTCACCTCCGTAAATAACTATTCATGAAAATCTCCATCAAATAGTTTCTCTCTCATATATATATATATATATAACATGTAGTTACGAATGCTACCGGAGACTTCAAGATTTGACATGAACTGAAGTCAACAAATTAAGGCCCTGTTTGATAAAACTTAGGGTTGCTCAAAAAATCTGGTGAATTGTGAAATCGATCTGCATCAAATCGATTCATACATTTTGGATTTTGTCCGTGGATTAATGGTCTGGACACAGATTGAAAAATTAGAAAACCGTGACTCGCGGTTCGGTTCATGGATTTTCATTACAAAACTGTGGATTAACCGAACCGGACCGTGAGATATTTATTTTATATAAATAATAAATAAATATATAAATATATGTGTAGTTATATAGTTAATTGTTAGTAATGTTAAAACTTTTTTCTACCAATTTTAATATTTTATCTTAATAATGGAATATAGTGTAAATGTACATAAAATATATGGGGTAAATCGTAGTTTTTTTTATATAAGTTACGGGTAACCCTAGTTTTGTTTCACTAGTTCGTTTTTTTTTTTCAGTTTTCCTAATTTACATTCCTTGTTCAAGTCGCTGCCGCACCGCTCTAACTTCTTCGCCTCTTCCTCCTCCTTCTCTCCGTTTCTTCAAAGTAACAAGTACTTTCTGGTGGCCGATGTTAAACTTAATTCTAAATGTAACCTTCTTCCTTTTTAGTATGGGATATAGGCTTGAATTTTATTTTCGCTAAAATCTATGGACAAAACCGTAATTGATCCGCGAGTCGCATATTGGATTGGAACCGAACCGTAGAACTTTTGGTCCAGACACAAATTTCATTTTCTAAAAACTTGACTAGTGGTTCGGTTCTCAAATTCCTAAGAATCCTAACCGAACCGACCTCCGAGCACCCCTAAAACTCTTAGCTCTTGGAATTGGATACCAATTCTAAGGGACCCTGGCCTCGAGCCCTTGTTTGGTAATCAAAAAACGTTCGGACCATTACTCCCATGTGATGAACAAGCCGAACCATAGGGGTATTCCGAATACCCTGGTGGAGATGGTATTCATAATCGAGTCCATTGTCTGATAATGGGAGAAGACAAAATTGACCTTGGTGAAAGGATTATTTGGAACCCTATGGAGTATAAACTTAATTATGAAAGCTCTACAGACAAAATTTAATTATGATCCTTAAGAATAATATGATTCAAATAACAATATATTTGTATCGATTGGTCAGATTCAAACGAATTAAAAATTGGAGCACTTTGCTTTTTTAAACCGTGTTATATATTAAAAAATATAGTTAAAAAATTAAGTACTCCCATTTTTAATCTGTTAGAACAGATGTGAAGATGTTTTTTTGATTATCTGTGATAGCCTACTCGCCGGTTGAGAGGGGCAGGTCACAATTTATAAGGAATTATTCATCCTACTTGTACAAGGCATTTTAAAGCTGTGAGGGCGGGCCAAAGAACGTAGAAACTTCATAGTTAAGCGTGCTTATCCTAGAGTAATCCAGGGATGTGTGGCCCTACTAGGAAGTCTATGGTCTTTGGACGTCTAAAGTAGACAATATTGTACAAAGATGGATGGGATCATTACGGGCACCCGACCGCACCGGCTCAGGCCCGCACAGGTGATGCAGACCGGGTTGCGTCAACGTGGATGGACCGGTTGCGTCCACGTAGGCCTAAAAAGGCCTAAGAATCAACGTTGTTAGAATGGGCTGAATTTCGCACGGTCCAAAGGAATCGGCCCAAGGATCAATAGTCATTTTGGTATGCAAGATGATGCACGATGGATTTCGGGCGTTCGTCGCTGTTTAGGCCCCGAAAAGGCCAATTTTGCCGTTTATAGTAATATTTAGATCGCTAATAACTTTTGTTAGGAAACTCCGTTTTACTTGCCGTTTGTTTTGGCAACCTTATATTTCTTTCTAGTTTCTGATTTATTAGTCAAATCAGAACTTTCCTTTTTTGGTAATTTTCGTATTTAGGGTTGATTAGCGGCCTTAAAGGTTTCCTAAGTTAATTAGGGTTTCTTTTACCCTATTTATATGCTTGTAAACCCTACGGCAGACTTTGGTTGTTATTGAATAAAGAAAAACGAGATTATTCTCAACTTTGATCGTTTAAAGAGGGAGTACCTCTGGGTCGATCTGTTATTCGTGTTTTCTCTTGCACGTTCGTGTTCGTGTCATTAGGCTACGCTGCATCAACAGGGCGCCGTGCGCGGGCCGGGGCATGACATGATCATATTATTCTAAAATGTCATAATTAAATTTTGCCTCTAGGATTTTCATAATTAAGTTGTTGCTCTTTATTAGGGACCCTATGGAGCATAAACTTAATTATGAGAGTACTAGAGACAAAATTTAACTATACACTTTTAGAATAATATGGTTAGAATACTAAGATCTTAATTCACACCGGTTCAAATAAATTAAAAATTGATTCACTTAATTTTTAATATAAAAAAGCTTTTGGTTATTTATTGTTTTCTCGACACGGTATTGTTATCCTTCAGATTTGCGAAGGGTAAAAATGAAAATGTATACTATTAATCCAATTCTATTATATGTGAAACAAACATGATATTAATAAATTCGTCATCTAATTTATCTCAAACAAACAAATAAAGTAATTAATTAGACCTCATTATCAATCCCACCTTCTTACAATCTCACATATCTGTGTCTCTGTTATTAAACGAGTCCTAAGGACAAAGACACTCCTTTACTTTTCTAAGAAAGAAAGATGACAAGACATGATTCAACATTCCGTGACTTGTGCTGTGTTTTGGGCGATTTGTACGTGGCGGCCGGATGGTGCCGTGGTGAAGCTGGGTTTTGCTACACTGATCCACTTGTCTGAGAAGCAGATCACATAAGTCAATAGCTACCACTTAAATACTTGGCCGTCCGCAAAAGCACTAATGACTCGACTGAATTTCCTTCGCACCTAGTACAAGGAACGGACGGTCCGGATCTGCATGACAGAGTAGGCTGTGGAAATTTTATATCAAATTTAAAGCCAATTAATAATGAATGAAGAGGTCTCAAATGTTATTAAGTAATTACTCATTCTACTCCGAAGCAATCTGAGACTATATATCCTTAACAAACCCCGGCCTACAGTATCCCTCGGTTGCCTATATGAGTGGCCTTCAATGCCTCCTAGGCAAGAGGATGTGGTGCCCGAAACTATCTCTCCACCACACATTTTTGTGAAATTGTGTCCTAACAAATGTGGAGTGAAGAGAGAAGAGTTGAGACACCACGTGTCCTTGCCCGTGTGTCCCCGCACAAATTTGTGGTGGAGAGAAGACAGACCCTCACTCAAGCGTTGCAGCTCGAGCTCACATTGGAATGCAATCACCTTGCCTTGTTCTCTTTAGTTTTCAAAAAGAATTTTTTAAAAAATTCCTCCTAAATTCTCCCTAGATTTTCCCTACTTTTAACATTTATGTCTCTATCTCTCTCCACTTATTACCCCTATTATTTTTCAAAAATCAAACCAAATTTCCTTACTTGAGATGACTCTTCTCTCTTAGTAACAGCCAAAGATGATCACCTTCATGTTTCTAGAAAATGTAAATTACTTTTCCCACCCCCCTGACACCACACCCCTCCCGACCCCACACCCTTTTTCCGCTTTTACCCTCCCTTAGCCCTTTTAATTACTTCCCTCCGCCCTTTTAATTGGCCCTGGGCTCAGCTGCGCACAGTAGCGCCTAAACGGCAACGTTTGGGTTTAAAAAAAAATCATCACCATCAATTTGCAATCCTATGGAGCAGAAACGTAATTATGAGAGCTCTAGAGATAAAATTTATTATGTCTCTTTAGAATAATATGATCAAAATAAAAAGATCTTCACACCCGTTTAAACGCATTAAAAATTGAAGCACTTAATTTTTTAACCATATTTTTTAATATATAAACAGTCTAAAAATTAAGTGCTCAAATTTTCACTCCGTTTGAATCGGTGCAAAGATCTTGTTATTCTGATTATATTGACAAGATCTTTGCACCGATTCAAACGGAGTGAAAATTTGAACACTTAATTTTCTCTCGAAACTAAAGAGGTTAGAAAATTGAAAAACTATATATTTTTGTAGTAGTTTAAACCGTATAAAGAAGTTGAAAAATTAAATGTTCCAAAATTCAATCCGTTTGAACGGATGGAAAGATTTTAGTTTTCTGATCATTTTATTTTAAATGATCATAATTAAATTTTGACTGTAGGGCTCTCGTTGATTAACCCTAAGAAAGTCGTAGAATCAAATATCTCTTAGAATTAATCAACGAGAGCCCTACAGTCAAAATTTAATTATGACCATTTAGAATAAAATGATTAGGAAACTAAAATCTTTCCACCCGTTCAAACGAATTGAATTTTGGAACACTTAATTTTTTAACCATATTTTTTAATATATAAACTGTATAAAAAATATTGTTAAAATCTTTCCATCCGTTCAATCCATTTTTTTCGTAGCTATTTTCGTCTTTATTCAAAAAAAATTGGATTTCGATCAAATTTTTTTACTTTTTAGATTCTTCTTGTCATGAGGATGCAATAATCCCAAAAAAAAAATAATGATAAGTCAAGTGATACGAAAAAAATTGGGCAATTTACCTCTAGGTCCAGAAAATAGAAAGTAATTCCCACCAAGTCTCCTCTAATTAACGAAACACTAAAACCCTATGAAAGTGCCTAAAACCCCAAATACTGAAAGTGCTTAACTCTTAGGGCACCCTATGAAAGTGCCTAAACCTCAGGGTACCCTATAAAAGTGCCTAAAACTCTAGGGTACCCAATAAAAGTGCCTAAATCGCTAAAACCCTATAATAGGAAAGTGCACCCTAAAACTCATATGAAAGTCATAAACCTAAACCTACATGAAAGCACTAAACCTAAACTCTAGTGCATAAACCCTAGGGTATCCTAAAATCTAAAATCTTAAGGTCCCTTAACCTAGGGTACCTTAAAACCCTAAAATCTAGTCTGCAGATTTTAAATCTATAAAATCTAAAATCTTAAGGTACCATAAAACCCTAGCATACCCTAAAACCCTAGGGTGACACTTCTATTAATGGTAAATGTATTTTTGTAAAAGTGGACTTAGTGGTAATTAAGTATTTCATCTCTCCTTAATGGGAATTAAGTGTCACTTTTCTATACTTAGAGGTAATTTTCTCAAAAAAATTTGAATTAGGACAAAAAAATAAGCTAAAGTGACTTATTTAGAAGAACACTCCCTAAGTCTCCCTTAATTATCTTACAAGAAAATAATTGAAAATTAGAAAATAAAGAGAAAAAAATATTCAAACTGGGAAAAAAAAAAGGAAATAAGGAGGAAAAAAAAACTCAAACCGGAAAGAATAAAAAGGGGGAAGAATAAAAAGGGGAAAGAAGGGAGGGGGGAGTGGGTTCTGGGGGGTAATAGGGGAAAGTGGCTGTGGGGTCGGAGAGGGGATGTGTCAGGGGGTAGGAAAAGCAGGCCTCCTAGAAAATGTTTGTTTTGGATCACACCATGCAATGGTAGTACCATGATGATGCAATTTTCCACAATAGTCTTTAAAGTAGACCTCTATTTTTCCTGTCCAAGCACGTGAAATAGTACTAGATGTAGGCTAAGTTACGCAAGGGATTTTTGGGGTTTTTTTTTTTTTTTTTGGGTACTATTTGTTAGTTTGTTCTCACATCGTAGGTAAAACTCAACAAATTCTGATGCAAGGAGGCGTGTCGAAATAGAAGAACGCGCAATAAGGACAATCACGAATAAGTATGAACTAGAGGGAGTGCGAACACACAATAATGAGATAAATCTCAAATTTTCATTAATTCAATCATAAATAACTCCATTAACCATAAGGCTTACATCCTTATTTATAATGATTGCTTAGAAATATTAAAAAGGAAATAAAATAAAGGAAAGCTAAAAATATAAATCTTGGAGAATAAGAAAATAATAAAAAGGAAATAAAATCAACCTAAATAAGAAAACCTAATATTCTAGGCAATTAATGCTAAAACGAAACGATGCCTACTAAAATACTAAATTCAAAATAATAAACAAAAATTCCTATATTTCTAGATTATTGGCCTGCATTAAATTCTTTCTTGGCTCCTCATCTCGTGAGAGAAAATTCAACCTAGCTTGGCGCCGTTCACTCCCAAAATATCTACAGTACTCCTGACATTCAATGAAAGCAGCTTGACCCAGACCCCTGGTCTTTCCTGAATCCCTTGGAGGATTAATAAATATCATGGGAACTGTGTTAGGCTGAAATAATAAAGGGAATTGTATTAGGTTGAACTAGCTAGTGTTTTAAATAAAGTCCGTTACGTATCATAGCAGGCATTACGTAACGAAATTTTGGACCTCCAATACGATTATTTACTTGCGTATTTGCAATACACTCCGATATGGTCCGATATTGGTTGAGATTTCGAAATAGACGTATATGAACTTTAAGATTTGTACACTAAGCAACATAAACTAGAGGGTCCCTCAGATGTCACATGTAAGATAAATACTAGTCGTACCAGCATGTGCAGTTGAAATGATTCGTAATAACCTCTAGCCATTGTTCAAATTTATCGACACCAAACTCGCAATCTCTAGATTTAGGTGTCGTCTGATACGTGCATGGCTAGTTGAATGCATTAATTTGTTGGAAATCATAGACTTTATAAATATATATGCTAGGCTAGGAACCCTTAATCTCCTTAAGATCACCTTTTAGTTTCCTTTCATCAAAGAAACTCAAACTAACATAACAAAGAAAGTGGATTATTGATCAAGAGCTTCTTAACCACCACAAACATCATAAATCATAATTGGAAGTGGGCAACCCATATTATTTATCTAGTGTTCGGGTCATAAACTTAACAGAAAACATGGTTTACTTTTCACTCGTCCACCTCACCTACCATGTCGGATCGGATTCATAACGGATTTAAACCGATACCGGAGAATACCATGAGACAGATGCATATATGTCAGGAAATAAGATTTTTTAAAAACATATTTCAGATCGGATTCATAACGGATTCAAACTGATACAATCCAATCCAATCCGTATTTGGATTACTAGATTCAAACCGATATCCTTGTGGTCTAACGTACTAACTTTATGCTAACCCTCTGATGTATTCAATATTGGAATATATATATATATATATATATATATCTACCTAATAAAACACAAGGGTGTGAGGACCACTCAAACACAAGTTAAAAGAAAGACTGAGATTCATTTGATCCAAATATTGATGTGTGCTCTCCAACTCTCTTAAAAAAGCACCCATACTATTACAAATATATTACAAAAATGTCATCAAATGATGGGTAGTGCCGTAGGCACGGACAATCAGTAGTATATATATATGAGCACTTCGTCCACAATGTTGTTTCCTTGCATGTGCTTGTTTTCTTTGTGATCTTTGGTTTCCTACCAATGTTGTTTCCTTGCATGTGCTTGTTTTCTTTGTGATCTTTGGTTTCCTAGCTTGAACAAATGAAATTTTATCCTTTTTCCTTTCTCAAATCTTTTATTCTTTTTCAGTGAGTCATATATTAAAGATTTAATTTAAATAGGAGTTTAATTCGACCCATTCTTCTTGGCTAATCCTAGATTTCAGGTTCAATTTATCGGAAATTATAAACGTTATACTAAACATCTTCAACAAATAATTCTCTTTTTTTTATCGGCTTCAAAAAAATAGTTCTTGTACAAAATTTCTAATCTATCCGAAACATTTGAACAAGATGACGTCGGACATTAGATTATTTAACTCCTCATACTTAAGATTCTATTTCCCATCGCAAAATTTAAACCAAAGCTGAAGAAGTAAATAGAGGAAAGTCCACTTTCACCCCATGTGGTTATCGCTATGTGCGGATACACTCCATGTGGTTTAAAAGTGTGCACATAACTCCCTGTAGTTTTCAAATTGTGCGGATAGACCCCCTGCCGTCGTATTTTTCATCCATTTTAACGGAAACAACATTAAAAGACCGTTATACCCCCCATCACGTCCCTTGATTCTTCATCTTGTTTAAATCTAACCATACCATCCCGTATACCAAAAATTGAATCCAAACTGTTGATATTATAAATTTTGATGAGTACTGCATCTATGCCAAAATTCAAGTCAATCAAAAAATGAAAAGTTTATGGTCAAATCGATTTTGTTATGAAATTAAAATTTCAAATTTGAATTTACTACAAGTTAAATCACTGGGTTATTGATGCCTGATCGAGATGATTTTTTACAGAGATACTCTATTCTTTATTTAATACATTATGAACGACTCAGATTACATTCTAGAGGTGTGTGAGATACACCTCCGTTAAAATGGATGGAAAATATGACGGCAGAGGGTCTATCCGCACAATTTGAAAACCACAGGGGGTTATGTGCACACTTTTAAACTACAGGGGTGTATCCGCACATGGCGATAACCACATGGGGTGAAAGTAGACTTTCCTCAAGTAAATAACAAGTCTTTGTTAATGTCAATCACTTAGACTAGATCTTGTGCATCTTCTTAGCTGTCTTCTAACATGTGCATGACGAGATCATAGGCTTTATAAACATGCGAGGCTAGAGACCCCTGATCTCTTGACGGTCAAGGACGTGTTTTGATAATTAATATCCGTCAAATACATACTGAGAGCATTTGTTAATGTTGAAAATATTCTTAACGGATATTAATTATCAAAACACGTCTTAAACCGTAATTTTCCCTTTTAGTTTCCGTTCATCAAAGAAACTCAAACTAACATAACAGAGAGAGTGGGTTAGTAAAGAGTTGCTTAAGTTAACCTCCACTTATTATATCATACAGTAAATCATAAAGCAAGTGGATAACTCATTATTATTGATCACTCTTGTGACCGTGTGGTCTTTTCACAATTCACACCTTAGAGAGAAACGAAAACTAGCATTTTTCTCCCAAACAGCATAGTCTTGCCCTGAGTGAGCCAACTGATAATTTGGTGGAATCAGATTTCCCATACCACCATTTGGTCCAATCTTGACAATGATTACTCCATCAATCATCGCTACATAGAGACCAGACCCAGCAGCCATAATCTGCACTTTGCTTGTTTCAGAGATCCCCTTCTTCCTCCTCAATGTCGAAAAATAAATAAGCTCTTCTTTTATGCCCCATTGGAAGAAGTGGTCGTAAAACTGCAAAACAGAGTAAGCGAGTCTTCAGATCAATAACAAGAAAGCACATATGCCATCAAAATCGTGAATGAATTAGTAATTAAATTCCCTTCTTTTGAAGTCAGTGATTTACTATGGATGGAATTCCCGGATGAGTGAGTATGTAAACGTATCCTAGCATGACATAATCGGTTGGGAATGGCCAAAGCTTCTGCGACTCCGTGTCCTGATTATCGATGAATGTCACCGCGTTCTGAGGTAAAACACCTATCATTCCCGGAGGCTTCCCGTTCGAGTCCTTCAACCTCGACCACTCCCCTCCGAAAGCAGCGTGGAGAACCCCTTTTGTTGTGACGTCGAATGCGGCGACGGCCCCACCTGCTTCTTCAACCCATTGAACCAACTGCCCACGGTGCTCGTCCGTGTTAGTAGTGGTCTTCCCATCTGAACCGTACGTGAAGAACTTCCCATAATCTCCGACGGCAAAATCAGGTGAAGTGTTCGCCATGTAGATTTTGGTGATGTTTGGCGAATATCCGGAGGCCATAGAAAAGAGCCATCCGTCGAATCCAACTTCTGTCTTGAGCCAGTTCATCCAATCCGATAAATCCTTCTGCACCGTTGGGTTGAGGTGGTCGACATCGGGAGCGAGCGGGAAGTCAACTCCCGTGTCTGGATTGCCTGTGGCATCAGAACAATTGGCGTCGCCTTTGCAAATGAAGGACGGGCCCCAATCTAGGCGGCCATCGGCAGTTCCTCCGTCGAAGCTGCACAGTGTAGTCCCTGTACCGTTCTCAGGGCCTCTATGGTTTATCACTATGTCGGCGATGCATTTGATCCCCTTGTCGTTAAAAGCCTTGATCAGTTTCTTTAACTCCTCCTGGTTTCCATATCTTGATGCATTGAGATCGTACAACCGTCCCGGTACATACCCTGAAAGGAGAGGGGGGGATACAGGGGTTTACACGGTGCGCGTATTTTTTTCCCTTCTTAATATGAAGTACAATATTATATCTGAAATTTATCCATCGAGACAACTCAAGAATTCCAATAAATCTCAAACTTCTTGTTTACTGAGTTACGGTCCATTCGATTTGCAAACTAATACGAGACGACATATATACGAGGGATCGATTTGATTCACTTCAGAGGAAGGCATGCATGATGGAAATTGAAGGGATGATTTGAGCATGAAAAGGGAGCAGTTACCTTGTGGATGCTGCTCAAGTGAATGAGAGGGAGGAGGTAGCCAAACATGACTAACTCCTGCATTAGCCAGTTCTGAAACAGATTGCATGAGCCAGTTGTACCATCCTTCTCTCTTACTCTGGCATGATCCCCAATTAAACCCCTAGCAACCATAATACAAACATGAAATATACAGCAAATACATAACTAAACACACACACACACAGATGAGCTTTGTAATGGTGTTTGGGGCACCTGAAACAACAAGGTAGGAGTTGCGATTGCCGGGATGAGAGAGAGGGAGAGACAGAGTAAAGAAAGCAAAGCAACGGTAGCCATGATTCTATTAGGGTGTGCTGTGCTTTCCCGGGCATGAAAACACGAAGGACACAGGTAGATATTATATATTCTAATACTATACAAGTAGTATAATTAAAGGAACAACCCGTCTTTGGGAGAGATTATTCAATGCCTCCGGGGCAAGGAAATGTGGTGCCACAAACCCTTCTCTCTGACACACATTCCTGTAGAATTGGGTGCCAACAAACGTGCGATGGAGATCGAGAGGAATTGGAACACCACGTGTCCTTGCCTGTGTGTCCCCCGCACAAACGTGTGGTGGAGAGAAGATAGTTGCTCCTCAGCTCTAGCCGTCACACTGGAATTGCAATCTGTTGGAACATTTTTAATAAAATAGATGTTAAATATTAATTCCTCAATTATCATCCTCATTATTCTTCCGTTACACTATTATGTTTATATTAAACCAAAAGAGGTTACAAGAATAAAGGGAATTTATGATTGTAATTATATCTATTTCATCTATATATATGGGTACTCCATACAAGTGTGAGGTTTATGGAAAATAGAGGAAGCATATGGAGAGTATACACAAAAAACGAAAGAGAGTTTTAGAGTAGTCATAAACTATTTTCTATAGAGTTGGGCAACTCGATTAGTGACTCGTTCAAACCTCTCGGTGGTCGTGAACATCGGATGAGGAATGCTTGTGAGCTCTTGGGTTTAATCTTGGGGCTAGTACACTTCGATGGAACCTTCACGAGGGGAGGAATATTAGCCTTAAGACAGTGACTACACGACTCTCATTCTCACAGGCAACATCTTTCCTACTTTCATTACTTGGATATTCTCTCGTATCTACTTTGTAACGACCCTGGTTTTTGGTCAATAAAAATTTCGCTAAAAATTTGAATTTTATTTTAATACTTGGATTTCATTTTTAACATCCAAAAATCGGTCGTTATTGACTTATAAAAAATTTGTTGTTATATTTGAAAATTCTTTATTTGTTTTATAAATCCCTTTTAGTAATTAATAATCCGTCGTAATTAGGTTTATGACTTAGGAGATTGGTATTCATCGCCCGGGCATTAAGGTCATTTTCTAAAGACGAGTATGCCTATTAAGACCTTGGTATAGTTACTTGGTAATTGTAGTAAAATCCTAGAATTATATTTCTCGGCTAGAAATCCTACATGGCAACCGATTAGTTAGCAACCCTAACTACCGTTTGGTTTAGTTACATTTCCCTAACCTAGAGTGTTGCATCGATGCCGAAGTGGTTAGTAGAAAATTTTTGGTCTTTGCCTTGACCGTTGACTTGACTGCTTTGCTTTGGCTTGGTTAGGCCTGCCTCGCCTAGGCATCGGCTCGCTGTCGCGCCTGCCTTGCCTTGGCGTCGGCTCGCTGTCGCGCCTGCCTTGCCTTGGCGTCGGCTCGCTGTCGCGCCTGCCTTGCCTTGGCGTCGGCTCGCTGTCGCGCCTGCCTCGCCTAGGCGTCGGGTCGCTGTCGGGTCTGCCTCGCCTAGGCGTCGGGTCGCTGTCAGGTTGCTCTGCCCTGGCTGCCCGCAGGTTCTGCCTTGGCGTCGGGTCGCGCCTTACTTTGGCATTGCTGGGCTGCCTTGCTCTGCCTTGGCTGCCATCGGATTCTGCCTTGGCATCGGGTCGCGCCTTGCTTTTGCCTTGGCGTTGCTGGGCTGCCTTGCTCTGGCCCAGCCTTGGCCACCGCTTTGCTAGCGGGCTGCCTTGGCCACGCTCACGCCTTGCCTTGGCTACGCCTTGGCCACCGCTTGGCCACCGCTTTGCTAGCGGGCTGCCTTGGCCACAGTCACGCCTTGCCTTGGCTACGCCTTGGCCACCGCTTTGCTAGCGGGCTGCCTTGGCCACGCTCACGCCTTGCCTTGGCGTTTGGCACCGTCGGGCTTTAATATTCCGTTATTAGGCGATTTCCTACTAAATAAAACCAAAATACCACTCGAGCAATGAAAGCCTAGATTAAGTATCGTTAGTCTTTAACCAATTAGTTAGAATAGCCTAATGCCCACTTAGACTAATCACTTCTTTATCCATTGGACGATAAGTGCTAGGGTAATCTTTATCCATTGGACGATAGATGCTAGGGAAATTCTTATCCATTGGTTAATGGATATAAGACTTGCCAAATAAGATGACAAGACTAGTCCATGATCTTCCATGATGGCCTAATTCAATAGCCTTAAGCCTAAAGAGTGAAAGTGACATTACTTGGCATGCCACCAAGCATGATTTGACAACACAAGGAGAGAGAAAGAGAGAGAGAGAGAGAGGGCTAGCCGGATGGATGAAGAATGAGGGAAGTGTGTGTGAGTGTACCTTGACACTATTTGACAACTTGGTTGATATACTATTGCATGACAAGACAAGTCCATGGACCAAATCCATGGGAAGATGAAGAGAGAGGAGTTGGCCGGCCATAGGGGAGAAGAGAGAGTGAGTGTACCTTGACACTATTTGACCTAGTTACAACTTGGTTGAGGTGACTATTGGATGACAAGGCATGACATACTTGACATGACAAGTCCATGGATCAAATCCATGGAAGGAGAGAGAGAGATGGGATTCGGCCAAGAGAGGAGGGAGAGAGAGCTCAATGTTTGGCTATAAATAGCCTCCTCACTTCTCATTCAACTCACACCTCAAGCATTGCTTCATCTTCTCTCTAAAACCCATTCTGTTTTGCCCAGGCAGCCTACTGTCCTCCGAAAAACTCCATTTTTTCTCCGGGCGAAAGTCATTTTTAGGAACAACGTCCTTCACGAAAGTCGTAGAGAATTTTGAGATCTTCAATTTAGACTCAAGAACGACCTCATTCGGCCGAATATCGACCGAGTTATCGCCACCCGAAGTTCAGTCAAATTTCGGATTTCCAAATTCCAGACAGCTTACTGTCACTCCCTTTATCACCATTTTTCTCCGGGCGAAAGTCGTTTCTAGGAACAACGTCCTTCACAAAAGTTGTAGAAAACTTCGAGATCTTCGATTTAGACTCAAGAACGACCTCATTCGGCCAAATATTGACCGAGTTACGGCCATCCAAAGTTTGGTCCAGATTTGGAAGTTTCAACGCCCGTGGAAGTTTCCAACTAGCTTATTCGGCCCCGACTAGTTTCGGATCAAGGTAGAATTTTCCGTCCCCACTATCTCTAAGTATATGTAGAAAGTTCCTAATCTCTATCTCTATGTATAGTTATGTTAAAACGTAGATTGTCTTGAACTTTAAAAATATGGTACAAAGCTTGATGTCGAATGAATGTTGGAAATAAACCTATCTTGCTTTTGAAAGTATGACATGTTGAACAAATGATTTCTACGTCAATAAATATATGTGGTCTTTTTGAACTTTCCACAAAGGAAGAAAGAACGAATTTCAAAACAAGAGAAATCAGAAGCTTTATTCGAAGTATTCGTATTTTGATCTTTTAGAAAGTTATGAGTTTGTTTACATGTTGTTGCATTACTTGTGGTGGTATAAGGATGGTGATGAGCTTGTTTATAAGAATGCTTGTATGATCTTGCTAGTTAGATTACAATGAATGATTTAAGTCAATCTATGTGAAAAGTCCTACCGCGGAGTCTATGCATGAACACGAGACACGAAAATCGAGAAATAGAAACATGACACCTAGGGTGTGGTTGATATGGATAAAAAGGGTTAAAGACAAGGTATGTTTTGAAAACGCAATGTGGCTGGACTTGCCCATTGTGAAAATACGTGTTACAAATGATGAAATATTTTCGAAACTACATAATGACCAAATGTGGGGCGCATTACGTGTGTGTGTGTGTGTTGTGTGCCAAATGGAACCCGACGCGGCGGAACCATTGTGAGGATACTCGGGAACCCGGCGCGGCGGAACCGAGGTTGGGTGTGTGGCTTGGTTATCCGCGGAGAGGAGCCAATGCAAATGTGTGCCAATGGGAACCCGGCGCGGCGGAACCATTGTGAGGATACTCGGGAACTCGGCGCGGCGGAACCGAGGTTGGGTGTGTTAAAAATGATTTTGAAATGCAAACGTGTGCCAATGGGAACCCGGCGCGGCGGAACCATTGTGAGGATACTCGGGAACCCAACGCGGCGGAACCGAGGTTGGGTGTGTTAAATGTGATTTTCAAAATGTTGATTTGGATAATGAAAAGAATTTCGGAAACGTTGATGAATATGGTGACACGGTCCACGATGAGTCGCGTAGGAGAAACACATACAATGCAGACACCAACGTTAGACTAAGGAATGTGGATATGTCGTTGTTAATGCCTTGTTAAACATGTATGTATTATTCCGCTGCTTGTGCAAGAGTTGGTATGCTACTCTTATACTCTGATATTGGTAAGTTATGGGTTAGTGGGTATAGGATTATTCTGTTGAGCTCTTGTGGCTCATGGTGTTACCTTTGGTGACCCTGACATATTATATCGTTGGCGACGCTGGTATAATGTGTCAGATTTTGTAGATGATCAAGATGAACAGTACACCTTGGAGGCTTTTGGAGCTAAGGAGCTGGCTAGGATGAAGCCGCAGGCGGAGCTGTAGTTAGGAACTCTAGAACCCTTCATTTGTATAAATATGGAACCGTAGTGGGAGTTATGATGTAATAATGAGTCAGACTCCATTTGATTTTATCAATGAAATATTTATTTAATGTACCCAAAAATCAGGGGCGTTACATACTTGTTGAATTTTTATGTTTATGTGTAACTATATAATTCTTGTGATAAATAAATATTTGTGAATAAAATCCTAACAATTAAGGCTAATATTCATCTCTCTCTGTAAATCTTGGAAAAAGATGAAGAAGCAAAATGGTATGGTGCATGAGTCATTACTGGCATGTAATTACATGTTCTGTTTTCTGTGCAAAAATTTGCATCACCAATATTAATTACCATAATTTTTGGTTTTCTCACTTGGCGTAACATCATATACACAATTCGGAATAGGATCTGACACATGTGTGAGGCACGTGTAAAAAACCTGTCAATATGTATCATGCCTCAAGAATGTAGTTTTTCAGGTTCTAATTCATGATTTTCTATGGTTACGCATAGCTTATTGATACGAGAAAGAATTAGAGATTTTTGTTAAATTAAGTTATAGGGAAACTACTTGTGTGATCAAACTTTTTTTTTTGTGTGGTAAATATGCTATTAAACATTTATTGGTTCTCTTGTCATAGTGGCCTCTTGAAAGAACAGTGTCGCCAAAACTAATAGACTACCAAAAGTGATTTTCTTTTCCTACTGTCATTTCATGCTTTTGGGCCGTTACTAGTTGCACAAATGTCAAAATAAAACTGTTTATAGTCAGTAGTATTTTTTAGTAATAATAATAGCATACTCTGACGAATCATCAGACTTTTCAACCGTAAGATCTTCCAAATTATCGTTCTTCAAGAAGTCATCTGTTTTAGTCTTTTGATTCAATCCTTACGGTTGAATAAAAATAAAAATAGCATAATGAGAATTTTTTTTTTGAAAATAGATACATCATAGATACTATTAGTGTAGTGTTTGATTTGTTTGTAAACTAATTGATTGTATCATAATCCATTGATATGTATGAGTGATTAATTGTATATTTGTGTGCTTAATTTCATAGTATCATGCAGTGTCACTAATCATAATAATATTCAGACTGTTGTTTAAGTTTGGTAGTAAAAGAAAATGGTATATGGGCTTGAGATAGGCTGACCGTTTATGTGACCATTTAATTCCTTGTATTTATCAGTGATTCGTTAAGTTAACAAACTTTTCTGATATATGAAGATTGAGTTCTATACTACCGCATAGAATTGACCATTTATTTTGTAACCGTTGGTGATTTGAATTCCATAGGAAGGACAACTCCTCATAAATATGGTTGCTTTGGGCCTTTAAATGTAAATGAGAATGTCATGGCTGTTATTTTCTTGCAAGGTTTACAAACTATTTTTTTTTTTTAAAAGGCTGAAGTGTTCAAAAATAAATCTTTGGAAAAGAAATTTATAGTATCTTGTTTGTAGAAGGCAAAATGATTTTCTTTTATGGAAAAAAAAAACAATTTCTAAGTAAAACTATTGTGGGAAAAAGGAAAACCACGTCTTCTGTTTTAAAAGGACACAAATGTTGTTGATAATAATAGTGCTCAGCTCCTCATTCCACTATGACGACTGGAAAAAAAAAGGAGGGAGGGGCAGTAGTGGTATGATTTGTTTTTAAAATTTAAACTTGTAAGAGTCATATGAGGTACTATTGGAATTGATCCATACTTAATAAGGAAGAAAACAGATTCACGTCTAATGTCAAAGTGGTGGTTTGTTAATAAATTTTTTAGACTCCTTCAATATCAACGGATTTGGCAGAAAAGTAACTGACAAGACCTCTTTTAAATGTTATAAATGCATGTGGGTGATAATTGGCATATAAATATCGCATATTACGGTCATTACAAACATTAGATTGATACTTGATTAATACTATGTGATTGTATTTACACGATACGTTAATCAATTGTGTTTATTTGGTGTTGTATATTATACTAGTTTTAGCCCGTGCCTACGGCACTACGCATCCCGGTTGGAAGGGGATGACAATTCTGTGATTTAGGTGAAAACCATGGGCACTTAATCGGGAAGTGTGAGGATGCACTACAGCCTTTGGATCAAATGAATCTAAGTCGTTCTAACAATTTGTCCCCACACCTTTCTGTTTTATAATAGAGATTTCCTTTGACTACCAACTTCTACTCTTCAAGTAGGCAAAGCGTTATTATTTTAGAATTATATGTAATGATAGCATGGTTGAATTTGCTCATTGCATTCTACTAACTTTCTTTCCAAATTGGAATTTTAAGGTTTGGGAATTTAGTTTTACTGGTTCTCCTTGTTTATGAGATTTAGAAAACCCCCATTAGTTTGGGTTTCTTGGGGAAAAAAAAATATTTGTGTATTCTGTGTTTTAAAATAAAAAATGGAGGGGGGGTGGGTTCCTTAGATCCAATTTGGACTTACTCTTTGTTGGTGGAAGTGTTTGGTGATTGATTTCATAGGTTGTAGCCGTGGAATTACCATTTGATATCACCTAGAGCGTGGTGGCTCATGGGTTATCATGGTTGTAAGTAAAAGGTTTTTGTGTACTTTATATTCCAAGTCCCCCTTAATTCTGCTTTCCTTGTAAGAAGACAAAAAAGTTATTCGTGTGGCATTTTTTGGTACTTTATCATCTTAGTGCCCAGTTTCCTTCCAAACAATAGCTTTCACGATTTTGATTTTGATATGATAGAATACAATGATGGGAAATTATATATTTCATGACCTTTTGTTGCCATGAGTAAAGTGTCTTGTTTAGGTAGAGATCTGTAAACTAGTTTTTTAAAAGGCTCTATCTAGGTTTTGAATAGTTTATAGCATATATGATCAATTTTTGTTGATCACCATAATTTGTAGCATAGTTTCTATCTAACAAGGAGTAAATCTTGTTTGTAGCTCTTCTGTTGATTATTTTTCGCGTGCAATGTCTTGAAATTGGATTATTGAGATTTGTAAGTCATGATAGTAAATGTTTTTGCTACGTACTTTGCGAGCATATGACTCTGAAATGAGAAGGTGTATTTTCTATTGTGCATTGATTGATTGAAGTTTTGAAACTTGTGGGGGAATGTTGAAGCATATTTACTTTGTGTAAGTTTCAAAACTTGTCATATAAATTGCTTAAATATTAAACTTTTCCAGCATATTTACTTTGTGTAAGTTTCAAAACTTGTCATATAAATTTATTAAATATTAAACTTTTCCAAAAAAAAGGTAAAACTTTGTTTTTTCAAAATAAGTTGAAAATAATGCTTGGTTAATACTAGTAATCAAGTTTTACTTTACTAAAAGCTAAGTTGAACACCTATGGTTAAGGGAAAAAAAAGGATCGAAATGTGGGAGTTATTTATGAATAAAAATGGTTTATGTATTCTAGGTAAATTTGTGTAAATCTCTCAATTATCTTAGTATTTGGAAAAAATACTTTTCATCTTTGATCGTCTTTGAGAAGGTTTCCAATATTTTAGGTTTAAGAGAATTCAAGAGTTTTGGTGATCACTTAAAAGGTTTCAAATGTTTTATTTTTTCTAGGCTTTAAAAAAAATGTTTGTCTTGGATAATACGTTTTTTATGATTTGGGACATGCTTTCAAGTTATATAATATCAAGAAGAGGCGTATCTCTTTAAATTATGTTATATACTTGTGTATTGGCCAAATTCTTTAAAGGTGCACAATACTCTCTTTAATATGCATGCTTCGTGGGTATTAAAATTATAAGTACGCTGCTAGTGTTATGTGGGGGCATATTAGTATTGATTGTCTGTGAATTTTATTTATAGGTTAACAAGCAGTTTGATTGGTCATATTAACTTGCCCTTGCTTTATTCCTTTTAAGGGAAATGGGTAATGCATGTAAGAGTTCTAATTTCTGTGAAAATATTGATTGGATATATATTTCTTATTGGGAAATTCATAATACTAATTTTATGTTGGCAAGTTGTGTTTGAAATTTATACAGGTGCATTTTGTAAGCTAGCAAGATGAAGTTTGAGATTTGCACTGATAAAAGGCTTGAGAAGCCGAAGCATGCATGCAAAGTACAATAAAGAAAAAATTGAGGCATATTGAGAATTATTAACTCTCAAGAGGAGTAATTGTCTCTGGACTAGCACAAGGCTAGATCCTAAAAATTGTCGAGGGGAATGAGCAAAGACTATAGGAAGTAACCTAGGGAGGTAACCCAATCTCTGTGACTGGAGATCCCATGAAGGAGATTCAATGGGTAAAAACAATCCATATTGCGTGACTTGATACCAGCACTAAAGAAAAATTAGGAGACACCATATAGAGTTGTTCTCCTGCTCATTCCTAAGGCACAGTGCTGAAGAAGTGACAGGTTGAGGATGGGTTTTAACCCTTAATGAATCCAAGGCGAGGATCTTCTCGCAAGGTACATTCCGTCATTGTACCCTCAGAGGATTCACCTAAGTAGGGGTCATCGTGAGGCCGCGATTATGAGGTTTGGGCTAACCTCTAGTAACCCTTACGAAAATCAAGATTCAGTGCATGGCCATTAATAGCACAAACCCGCGAACTGAAGTCCAATATCGGTACTATGTGTGTGATATGTTGAACTCTGACTCTAAGGATCTAGTTCAAGACATAATTCACTATGATCCTTCAGGGGTAAACTATTAACACTAAGTGAGGTTCAAGTCCGGAAGACACCTACACCTATTACATAGTATATAGTTGCCCAATTTTATTTTCTAGTATGTATTATGAAACTCATTTGTTTTTAAAAAATCAGACTATTAAATATTTTATTAAAAGTGGGGGATTGTTGGAACATTTTTAATAAAATAAATGTTAAATATTAATTCCTCAATTATCATGCTCATTATTCTTCCCTTACACTATTATGTTTATATTAAACCAAAATAGGTTACAAGAATAAAGGGAATTTATGATTGTAATTATATCTATTTCATCTATATATATGGGTACTCCATACAAGTGTGAGGTTTATGAAAAATAGAGAAAGCATATGGAGAGTATACACAAAAAACGAAAGAGAGTTTTAGAGTAGTCATAAACTATTTTCTATAGAGTTGGGCAACTCGATTAGTGACTCGTTCAAACCTCTCGGTGGTCGTGAGTATCGGATGAGGAATGCTTGTGAGCTCTTGGGTTTAATCTTGGGGTTAGTACACTCCGATGGAACCTTCACGAGGGGAGGAATATTAGCCTTAAGACAGTGACTACACGACTCTCATTCTCACAGGCAATATCTTTCCTACTTTCATTACTTGGATATTCTCTCGTACCTATTTGTTGAATTTTTATGTTTATGTGTACCTATACAATTCTTGTGATAAATAAATATTTGTGAATAAAATCCTAACACAATCACCTTAATTATTGGATATTGTCCTTTCTAGAGATGACTCCTCTTCCCACAGTACCAACCAAAAGACTTGACGTGAGTTTTTGAACCATGCATGCAATGACGTCCATGAAAAAAAAAGGATTTGTGTGCTGTTTGGGGTATCCCAGATTCCCAAAATGGAGCACTTGGTCCATAATGTGGTTTCCTTGTGCTTGTTTTCTTTGGCGATCTTCGGTTTCCTGAAACTAATGAAATTTTATCCTCTTTTTTTTCCTCTCTCGAATCAAATATTCTTTCCCGTGAGTCATAGATTTTCAAATTCATGTCTTTCTCTACTAGGGTAGAGGCACGTGCTTAGCACGAAATTGTCGTGCCCGTAAGTTAGACCTATTTTAGACCAAACAAAATAGGTCTAATTTTCATTTTTTTTACTTGGCCTTTTTTTAAAATTAAATAAGTTTGTTTCTATTTTTTGGAATTGCATATTATTCGTTAAATTGAAGGAGTTTAGATGAATTATTGGAATTTTGGCGATATGAAAACTAGTCTTATTCTTAAAATATAAATCATGTAACGCCCTTGATTTTTGGGTACGTTAAATAAACATTTCATTGATAAAATCAAATGGAGTCTGGCTCATTATTACAACATAACTCCCACTAGGGTTCAATATTTATACAAATGAAGGGGGTCTAGGGTTCCTGACTACAGCTCCGCCTGCAGCTTCATCCTAGCCAGCTCCTCAGCTCCAAAAGCCTCCAAGGTGTACTGTTCATCTTGATCATCTACAAAATCTGACACATTATACCAGCGTCGCCACCGATATAATATGTCAGGGTCACCAAAGGTAACACCATGAGCCACAAGAGCTCAGCAGAATAATCCTATACCAACTAACCCATATCTTACCAATATCAGAGTATAAGAGTAGCATACCAACTCTTGCACGAGCAGCGGAATAATACATACATGTGTAACAAGGCATTAACAACGACATATCCACATTCCTTAGTCTAACGTTGGTGTCTGCATTGTATGTGTTTCTCCTACGCGACTCATCGTAGACCGTGTCACCATATTCATCAACGTTTCCGAAATCCTTTTCATTATCCAAATCAACATTTTGAAAATCACATTTAACACACCCAACCTCGGTTCCGCGGCGCCGGATTCCCGAGTATCCTCACAATAGTTCCGCCGCGCCGTGTTTCCATTGGCACACATATTTGCATTTCAAAATCATTTTTAACACACCCAACCTCAGTTCTGCCGTGCCGGGTTTCCGAGTATCCTCACAATGGTTCCGCCGCGCCGGGTTCCCATTGGCACACATTTGCATTGGCTCCTCTCCACGGATAACCAAGCTACACACCCAACCTCGGTTCCGCCGCGCCGGGTTCCTGAGTATCCTCACAATGGTTCCGCCGCGCCAGGTTCCCATTGGCACACAACACACACACACTCACATAATGCACCCACATTTGGTCATTATGTAGTTTCAAAAATATTTCATCATTTGTAACACGCATTCCCACAATGGGCAAATCCGGCCACATTGCGTTTTTAAAACACACCTTGTCTTTAACCCTTTTTATCCATATCAACCACACCTTAGGTGTCATGTTTCTATTTCTCAATTTCCGTGTCTCGTTCTCATGCATAGACTCCGCGGTAGGACTTTTCTCATCACAAATCATATAAATCATTCATTGTAATCTAAACTAGTAAGATCATGCAAGTAATCTTATAAATAAGCTCATCACCATCCTTATACAACCATAAGTAATGCAACAACGTGTAAACAAACTCATAACTTTCTAAAAGATCAAAATACGAATACTTCGAATAAAGCTTCTGATTTCTCTTGTTTTGAAATCCGTTCTTTCTTTCTTTGTGGAAAGTTCAAAAAGACCACATATGTTTATTGACGTAGAAATCATTTGTTCAACATGTCATACTTGCAATAGCAGGATAGGTTTATTTTTAACATTCATTCGACATCAAGCATCGTACCATATTTTTTTAAATTCAAGACAATCTACGTTTTAACATAACTATACATAGAGATAGAGATTAGGAACTTTCTACATATACTTAGAGATAGTGGAGACGGAAAATTCTACCTTGATCCGAAACTAGTCGGGGCCGAATAAGCTAGTTGGAAACTTCCACGGGCGTTAAAACTTCCAAATCTGGACCAAACTTTGGATGGCCGTAACTCGGTCAATATTTGGCCGAATGAGGTCATTCTTGAGTCTAAATCGAAGATCTCAAAGTTTTCTACAACTTTCGTGAAGGACGTTGTTCCTAGAAATGACTTTCGCCCGGAGAAAAATGGTGATAAAGGGAGTGACAATAAGCTGTCTGGAATTTGGAAATCCGAAATTTGACTGAACTTCGGGTGGCGATAACTCGGTCGATATTCGGCCGAATGAGGTCGTTCTTGAGTCTAAATCGAAGATCTCAAAGTTTTCTACAACTTTCGTGAAGGACGTTGTTCCTAGAAACGACTTTCGCCCGGAGAAAAATGGTGATAAAGGGAGTGACAGTAAGCTGTCTGGAATTTGGAAATCCAAAATTTGACTGAACTTCGGGTGGTGATAACTCGGTTGATATTCGGCCGAATGAGGTCGTTCTTGAATCTAAATCGAAGATCTCGAAATTCTCTACGACTTTCGTGAAAGACGTTGTTCCTAAAAACGACTTTCGCCCGGAGAAAAAATGGAGTTTTTCGGAGGACAGTAGGCTGCCTGGGCAAAACAGAATGGGTTTTAGAGAGAAGATGAAGCAATGCTTGAGGTGTGAGTTGAATGAGAAGTGAGGAGGCTATTTATAGCCAAACATTGAGCTCTCTCTCCCTCCTCTCTTGGCCGAATCCCATCTCTCTCTCTCCTTCCATGGATTTGATCCATGGACTTGTCATGTCAAGTATGTCATGCCTTGTCATCCAACAGCCACCTCAACCAAGTTGTAATAGTGTCAAGGTACACTCACTCTCTCTCTTCTCCCCCTATGGCCGGCCAACTCCTCTCTCTTCATCTTCCCATGGATTTGGTCCATGGACTTGTCTTGTCATGCAATAGTATATCAACCAAGTTGTCAAATAGTGTCAAGGTACACTCACACACACTTCCCTCATTCTTCATCCATTCGGCCAGCCCTCTCTCTCTCTCTTTCTCTCTCCTTGTGTTGTCAAATCATGCTTAGTGGCATGCCAAGTAATGTCACTTTCATTATTTAGGCTTAAGGCTATTGAATTAGGCCATCATGGAAGATCATGGACTAGTCTTGTCATCTTATTTGGCAAGTCTTATATCCATTAACCAATGGATAAGAATTTCCCTACCATCTATCGTCCAATGGATAAAGAAGTGATTAGGCTAAGTGGGCATTAGGCTATTCTAACTAATTGGTTAAAGACTAACGATACTTAATCTAGGCTTTCATTACTCGAGTGGTATTTTGGTTTTATTTAGTAGGAAATCGCCTAATAACAGACTATAAAAGCCCGACGGTGCCAAACGCCAAGGCAAGGCGTGAGCGTGGCCAAGGCAGCCCGCTAGCAAAGCGGTGGGCTGGCGCCCACTAGCAAAGAAAGCTGGCGCGCCCGCTAGCAAAGCGGCCATGGCACCCGCTAGCCAGCAAAGGCTGCGGCCTAAGGTGGCCCGCTAGCCAAGCAGTGGCCAAGGTGGCCCGCTAGCCAAGCAGTGGCCAAGGCGGCCCGCTAGCAAAGCGGTGGCCAAGGCAGCCCGCTAGCAAAGCAGTGGCCAAGGCGTAGCCCAGGCAAGGCCAGAGCAAGGCAGCCCAGCAACGCCAAGGCAAAAGTAAGGCGTGACCCGACGCCAAGGCAAGGCAGGCCCGACAGTGAGCTGACGCCAAGGCAAGGCAGGCCTGACAGTGAGCCGACGCCAAGGCGAGGCAGGCCCGACAGTGAGCCGATGCCTGGGCAGCCTAGCCAAGCCAAAGCAAGGCAGTCAAGCCAATGGTCAAGGCAAAGACCAAAAATTTCTACTAACCACTTCGGCATCGATGCATCACTCTAGGTTAGGGAAATGTAACTAAGCCAAACGGTAGTTAAGGTTTGCTAACTAATCGGTTAAAACTATACTTGCCAAGTAGAATTTCCAGCCGAGAAATATAATTTAAAGATATTATTTACTTACGAGGAAAAATATACAAGTATGTTTACAAGTATCCTAGTCATGGGAGAATGACTAAATTGTCCGGAGTAAAATGATTCAATTTTTCAAGTTTCAAATCTAATTATGACGGATTATTAGAATTTCAAAGAAATTTTTAAAGCGATCCAAGTAATTAAAATAAAATTCAAATTTTTAGCGAAATTTTTATTGACCAAAAATCAGGGTCGTTACAAATCAAGTACTATATGTATTTACTATTGAAAAGATGCGCGCACATATGCATATTTTAAGTTGAAGTTGGAGGGGACTTGTATCCTCTGGATTATAGATTTGAGCAATGACTGCCCAAGAGTAGAGCTTTGACTATAGCATTAGTAGTTTACGTAATCAAGCATGCATTTGGTCCTTACGTAATTTAGTTGAATATTATAATTACATACACTTTTTTTGATACTATTGATTAAAGGGTAAATTGAGTACAAGGACATACTATAAGATTTTTTGCTATAATAAGGACATAAATATTTTCCCTTAAAGTCTAAAGGACATTCTGTCCAGAATTTACCAAATTGCCTTTAATGAGACAAGGGCCTTGTTTGACTAACACAAAAAATGTCTTTTTTCATTTAAATTAACTTTAATGGGACAAGGGCCTTGTTTAACTAACACAAAAATGTCATATTTTAATTTTTTTTAATTTTGACCGTTGACCGGCGTTGACTGGTGTATCTGTTCATTTTTGGTGTATCTGTTGATTTTTTAATTTTTTTAATTTTGACCATTGACTGGCAATAATTGGTATATCTATTCATTTTTTGTATATCTGTTGATTTTTTATTTTTACCTCCACCACTCAACCACCACTTCTACCACCACCACCACCACCATGTCGCCACAACCTCCACTTCCACCACCACTCCATCACCACCACGCCACCACCACCACCACTTCCACCGCCACCACCACCACCACCATGCCACCACAACCTCCACTTCCACCACCACCTCTACCACCACTCCATCACCACCACGCCACCACCTCCACCTCCACCACTTCCATCACCACCACTATGACACCACCACCACTACCACCATGCCACCAATACCCTCGGAAGTAGACACTCGGTCTAGGGGTTAATGAAACAATTAGTTCATCTACTTTTTCCCTTATAGTCTCCAGGATAATATACACTCGGTCTCTGAAAAATACCCTCAGAAGTCGCCAGACATTGACCGGCGTATCTGTTAATTTTTGGTGTATCTATTGATTTTTTAATTTTTTTAATTTGATCGTTGACCGGCATTAATTGGTGTATCTATTCATTTTCGGTGTATCTGTTGATTTTTTTATTTTTATCTCCACCACTCAACCACCACTTCTACCACCAACACCATGTCGCTATAACCTCCACTTCCACCACCACTCCATCACCACCACCACCACTTCCACCGCCACCACCACTTCCACCGCCACCTCTACTTCCACCACCACTCCATCACCACCACGCCAGCACCACCACCTCCACCATTCAACCACCACTTCCACCGCCACCATGCCACCACAACCTCCACTTTCACCATCACTTCTACCACCACTCCATCACCATCACCATCACCATCACATCCACCACCACTCAACCACCACTTCCACCACCACCACCACCATGCCACCACAACCTCCACTTCCACTTCTACCACCACTCCACCACCACCAAGCCACCACCTCCACCTCAACCACCACCTCCACCACTCAACCACCACTTCCACCACCACCGCCACTATGACGCCACCACCACTACCACCATGCTACCAATACTCTCGGAAGTAGACACTCGGTCTAGGGGTTAATGAAACAATTAGTTCATCTACTTTTTTCCTTATAGTCTCCAGGATAATATACACTCGGTCTCTCAAAAATACCCTCAGAAGTCGCCAGACATTGACCAGCGTATCTCTTCATTTTTGGTGTTATTGATTTTTAATTTTTTTAATTTGATCGTTGACTGGCATTAATTGGTGTATCTATTCATTTTTTGTGTATCTGTTGATTTTTTTATTTTTATCTCCACCACTCAACCAATACTTCTACCACCACCACCATGTCGCTATAACCTCCACTTCCACCACCACTCCATCACCACCACGCCACCACCTCCACCACCACCACCACCACTTCCACCGCCACCACCACTCAACCACCACTTCCACCGCCACCTCTACTTCCACCACCACTCCATCACCACCACGCCACCACCACCACCTCCACCACTTCCACCACCACCACGACGCCTCCACCACCGCCACCATGCCACCACAACCTCCACTTTCACCACCACTTCTACCATCACTCCATCACCATCACCATCACCATCACATCCACCTCCTCCACCACCACTCAACCACCACTTCCACCACCACCATGCCACCACAACCTCCACTTCCACTTCTACCACCACCACTCCACCACCACCAAGCCACCACCTCCACCTCAACCACCACCTCCACCACTCAACCACCACTTCCACCACCACCACCACTATGACGCCACCACCACTACCATCATGCCACCAATACTTCCACTTCCACCACCACCACGCCACCACCTCCACCTCCACCACCACATTCACCACTCAACCACTATTTCCACCACGATGCCACCACCACAACCTCCACTTTCACCACCACCTCTACCACCACTCTATCACCACCTCCACGACCACCACCACCACCACCACCACCCATCAGCACCTCCATAACCACTCCACCACCACCACTCAGTTCCACCACCACCACTCTAGTTCCACAATCATCTCCACCACCACCCCACCGCCATCGCCACCACCACAACACAAAACAGATACAGATATACCAGATATAGATATACCAAAACAGATACAATAGATATACCACAACAGATACACCAACACAACACAAAACAAATACAGATATATCAACAGCAGATGTACCAAAACAGATACAAATATACCAAATATACCAACAATATCTGCTGGGGTTTGCTCCGACTTCTCTCTTGCAAAATTGGAGAGAGAAACATGTTTTCCGTTTGTTTTTAGACGGAGGTTGACGGTAGAAGTTTAATTGATGAGTGTTTTTTAATACGTCAAGTGTTTATATAATATTTCGTTATGGTCAGGTGTCTGTGTGATTTGTGAGAAAAGTCAGGTGCTAATATAAAATTTTTTCATTCAAATATATCAATAGCAGATCTACCAAAACAAAGTCTATTTTTCTTTATTTCTTAAAACAAAACAGATATAATAGATATACCGCAACAAATACACCAACACAAAATAGATACAGTTATATCAATAGCAGATGTACCAAAATAGATACAAATTACCAACAATAGATACAAAAAATAGATATAAATATACCAAAACACATACATCAATACATCACAAAACAGATACAGATATATCATCATATATACCAAAACAGATCCACAACCTCCACTTCCACCACCATCTCTACCACCACAACTTTCACTTAAAATACAGATATACAGATATATCGACAATAGATACACTAAAAATGAACAGATACACCGGTCTACGTTAATGCCAATTAACGTCGGTCAACGGTAAAAAAAATAAAAAAATCAACAGAAAAAAATGAACAGATACGTCGGTCAACATCAACGTCAGTCAACGCCGGTCAACGGTCAAAAAAATTAAAAATAAAAAAATCAATAGATATATAAAAAATGAACAGATACACTAGTCGACACCGGTCAACATCGATCAACGGTCAAAAAGAAAAAGACATTTTTACGAACGGTCAAAAAAATAAAAATAAAAAATAAAAATCCTTGTTCAAATGTAAGATACACTAGTCGACGCCGGTCAACATCGATCAACGGTCAAATAAAAAAAAAAGACATTTTTGCGGCGGTCAAAAAAATAAAAAATAAAAATCATGATTAAAAAGAAATAGAGACACTAGTCGACGCCGGTCAACATCAATCAACGGTCAAAATAAAAGACATTTTTGCGAGCGGTCAAAAAATAAAAATAAACAAATCAATAGATATATCAAAAATGAAATTTAGCTTATAGAATGGACGAGATCAACGGTCAAAATAAATAAAAAAGACATTTTTGCAAAGGCTCAAAAAAGTAAAAATAAAAAATCAACAGATATACCAAAATGAAGCAGATCTAGTCGACGCCGGTCAATATCGATCAACGGTCAAAATAAAAAAAGCATTTTTGTGATAGGCAAATAAGACCCTTGTCTCATTAAAGTCAATTTAAATGAAAAAGATATTTTTGTGTTAGCCAAACAAGGCCCTTGTCTCATTAAAGGCAATTTGGTATTTTCAGATATTTTTGTGTTAGCCAAACAAGGCCCTTGTCTCATTAAAGGCAATTTGGTCTTTTCACGGACCTTAAACTCCAAAATATTTTCATAAATGGACTTAATACATCATTGAAACTTAAGCTGGACTAAATCTGATTTGGGATCTCTTCTTTTGGACTTTAGACCAATTTGCTGTTGATTAAATTAGTTCATTGGCTTTTGTCTACATGCATTTGTTGCAAGGTACTGAATTTTGTCCTTCCATATCTTTGAAATATAAATACAGTCACCAAGATTTCTCTCACTGGAAAACATTAAATTGCAATTTCTTTGGTAAGTAAAATTTAATTGCTATTACCACAAAGTCAAGAATTACGGCCGTAAAAATCACAAAGTCAAGAATTACGGCCAGAAATTTGGGAAGACAGAAATACCCCCGTAGAAAATGAGAAATTCCTCGCACAAAAAGACAAAATAGAAGCATATTTGCAAGGACACGGACGAAATTCCTCAAAAGTTCGAAAACCCATTAAAGTAAATTTTAATTCGTGTGAATAGTGCATTTTGGTAAGTAATATTAAATTGCTATTATGAGGCTGTAACCACAAAGTCAAGAATTACGACCGATAAAAATCGCAAAGTCAAGAATTACGACCAGTAAAAATCGCAAAGTCAAGAATTATGACCGGTAAAAATCGCAAAGTCAAGAATTACGTCCGGTAAAAATCGCGAAGTCAAGAATATTTATGGTGGAAAATTTGGGAAGACAGAACCCACTCACCCATGGTGGAAAATTTGGGAAGATAGAACCACCCCCCCTCCTCACACAAAAAGACAAAATAGAAGCATATTTGCAAGGACACGGACGGAATTCCTCAAAAGTCCAAATATCCGTTAAAGTAAATCTTAATTTGTGTGAATAGTGCATTTTGGTAAGTAACATTAAATTGCTATTATTAGGCTATAACCACAAAGTCAAAAATTACGGCCGGAAATTTGGAAAGACATAAATACCCCCGTAAAAAATGGGAAATTTCTAGCAAAAAAGGACAAAATATAAGCATATTTGCAAGGACAAGGATGGAAATCCTCAAAAGTCTGAAAACCCGTTAAAGTAAATTTTAATTTGCGTGAATAGTGCAAAAAAAAGCGCGAAATGATACAAACAACCTCGTGTTGACCGAGCACATTCCGAAAATATGCCCAATCGAAAGACCCGATCAGAAAAATCGACCAAAATTGGCCAATTTGGTTTTTAAGACTCAACATCCTCCATTTAGATCCAGGGGCCTGGATTCATTTGACAAAAGTAAATAAGGCACAAATTGATTAGAGTATTAGCCAATATTGCTGCTCTCAAGGGTAACATGGACGCTTCGACAACACATATGTGATTAAGATCAGACCTCTCAGCTGCGCGAGGAGCCAGCTTCTCAGTCCAGTGCTGCAGCTCTAGCTAGCTCATGCCACTGGAATTCAAGCACCTGATTTTCCTTTCTGGAGATATCCCTCTGTCAAAGGTAACAGCCCTTAGACACCTTCAAGACTTGTCATGAACTCAATTCAACAAAGGACAACGACACTCATCCACTTTTCTAAGAAGCAGATCACATGATTCAATAGCCGCCACTTAATTCGTATATGCTTGGCTATCTGCAAAAGCACTCATCACTCATCTGATAAGGACATCTTCAATATATGCACGCTCCGTTTCTCCAAAATTCAGAGGAAAATGTAAAACCAATCCTCCATTTTCTCCACCATTTGCGGAGGATGAGTTTCCGTACTCCCAAAATATGGAGTATCAAAATTATTCAACTTTTCAAATTTTGTTTTTGTCACCATGAGCATTTGACTCTAAATTTAAATACCAAGCATGTCCTTTATACATTTTGTTGTATTTTGATAAATTGTCTATAACTTTTAATATATACATTCACTATTTACAAAGTTGGTGACGTGGGAAAGATAATGACGAATCTTTAAAATAAGACTAAAATCAAATGTTTTTATTTGAATTTCAAAAGTGAAATTAATCAATTAATAGTGGAGGGAAACATTTAGAGATGAAAATAGAGATGTGTGGATTGGAGTTGATGTGAATAATGAATTCCTCTAAATCCGCTTTTTTAATATACAAAATTCAACCCAAGTGTTTCATTCTCCAATCATTCCATGGCAACATACCCTCTTGAAATTCACCGAAAGTAGTTTGACACAGATCTCTATGAACGATTTTTTTCCCTAAATCGATTGGATGATTAAGAATATCATGTGAATTACAGTAGACTAAATAGTCAACTAGGCAAGAAAGCCATAACATACATGCACTATACATAATCCAACCCAAAACCACGACGTCAAGCACCCTGGTACAAGCCCAGTACTCAAAAAGGGAACCCCATGATAGGGAGAACCAACCAAACATTGTGCATACGTGCAAGTGCAACTAGGCTAACTTATTGCCTCTTTTCTCTCCCTCTCAAGTCTTTTATTGAGTTCAATAAAATCTTTCTTTTATCAAAGCAAAAAAAAAACTGAGCCAAGCTCAGGGGCGGACCCACCATAGGGCACGTGGGGTTACGTGCCCCCACGCCTTTTTTTTTTAAAAAAAAATTCCCGATTTTTTTCTTTTTATATATATATGTTATATATGCTATCATTTGTAGTAAGAGGCTGGTTGGTGCACCGGTAAGAAACCGACTATAAGGAATACTCGGCAAGAGTTCGACTCCCAGAACCCCGCACTCCGTGGCCTTGTTTTAATTTTTTTTTCAAAATCTGCACTCCGTGGCTTCTTTTTGATTCTTTTTGCAAAATCCACTAAAACTATTCACAACTAAGGTTTTCCCCATCCATTAAAACTCTTTCACAACCAAGGTTTCCCTACTCCCCAACGTCTCCAATCATTTGTGTAATACTTAATATGAACCCGCACATTACATTTATACATTTTTTGTCCCCGAAACTTGTACTTGTAGAGTTAATAATAGAAAAATAGATGATGAACATGTGATAATTTTTTTAACGCATATAATCGAGGTACGCAAATTTGCCCAAATAGCTTGTTATTAAAATGCATATATACTTTTAAATTATTACATTATCATAAATGCTAAAATTATTTTGGTGTGAATGTGTTGAACTATAACTCACATATTAAGGCGTTACAAAGAAAATTGGTGCACCCGCTATGCCAAATTCCTGGGTCCGCCACTGGCCAAGCTCTCGGGATGATTGACCACTTGAATTGTGGTTGATCTTACCCCACTGTTGTTCCAGATGATGAAAAGGGTTAAGCACTTGACTGATGGTCCAACAAACCATTCTCAATTGCTCTGAGTTGATTGGGGGGGGGGGGGGGAATCAGTTTCCTAGGCATTCTTGATGGTCCAACAAACCATTCTCAATTGCTCTGAGTTGATTGGGGGGGGGGGGGGGGGAATCAGTTTCCTAGGCATTCTTTGACTAGCATGCAATTTCCTAGGCATTCTTTGACTAGCATGCAATTTCCTTGGCAGTATAACAAAAAGAGAGTAAGGTTGCTTACCCATTACTTTGGCAGGAAATAACACCATGCCATCCTGGCGAAGATTGTTGAATTATGACAATCACCATAAATTTAGAGATTCTTTCCAACTCTAGTTGGCATATATTTCTTCCTCCACATCCTGTAGCACAAAGCTCTTGTCAGGTAAAGAGCCTTCAATCTCCATCTGCAGCCCCAAATCCTTTAGTATATTGTAAACTTCCTCCATCCCTGTTTCCAGTGTATTATTATTCCCTGCCAAGAACGTATGTACCTTCTTCTGCACCTCAATCCAACTCTGGCCGGGGATTTTCTTTAAACCCTTAACCTTTGCTGAAATTCTCACCCTAGCAGAATCATCCCATCTTCCAGTAGAAGCATAAATATTAGACAGCAGCGTGTAACTTCCAGTGGTCTCTGAGTCAATACTAAAAATCTGTGAAGCTGTTTCTTGTGCAATGTCTGTGTTTTTATGCATCCTACATGAGTTCATTAGAGCTCCCCAGACATAAGAATTGGGCTCAATCGGCATGCTTCTGACCATTTCGCTAGCTTCTTGCAAAAACCCCGCACGCCCAAGGAGGTCAACAATACAGGAATAGTGCTCCACCTGGGGTTCAATCCTAAACTTTGATTCCATTTGATCGAAAATCTTGCGACCCTCAGAAACAAGCCTGGCATGGCTACATGCAGAAAGAACAGCAACAAAAGTGATTCCATCTGGGTTATATCCAGCTTTCATCATCTGTTCAAAAGTTTCTAGAGCATAGTTCCCAAGTCCATGCATTCCATACCCTGCAATCATTAAGTTCCATGAAACCAAATCTCTGCCATCTATTTCTTCAAACACCAAAAGTGCTTTATCGAGACTACCGCATTTAGTGTACATATTAATCAAGCCATTTCCCACCAAAATATTCCCATCCATGATTGCTTTAATTGTATGGCCATGGATTTCCCTGCCAAGACGAAGTGCAGAGTATCCTGCACAAATGGATAGAATGCTGGAAATTGTAATGGGGTTGGCAAATGCTTTAGCTGTTTGCATCCGACGAAAGAGTTCTAAAGACTCCTTCCCGCGTCCCTTAGAAGCAAACCCACCAATAACAGCACTCCAGCTTATGACATTAGGTCTCACCATTGGATACACGTCTGAATTTTCCATCCATGAAAATATAGCATAAGCCTCGTCACACAATCCAGATTCTGCATAGGAGGTTATCAAAGTATTCCAACTCACCATATTCTTCATGTCCATTACTGAAAACAAATTTTTTGCATCTCTAACAGCACCATTTCTCCCGTACATGCATATAAGCGAGTTATACACAAACAAGTAATTCTCAAAACCACCTCTTATCACATATCCGTGGATTACCTCACCCTTGTGAAGTGAACCTGAATCAGCACAAACAGATACGACCACAGCAAGTGCTTCAGCCGTAGAGCCAATTCCCATTTTTCTCATCTCGCCATAAAAATGCAACGTTGCTTCATGATGCCCACACCTAGCATAGCTAGATAACAACGAAGTCCACGTTACGAGGTTTGGCTCCAAACCTTCGGTTTCCATCTTTCGAAACATCTCAATAGCACCATCACAATCATAATTCGTTGCGAATCCTGAAACCATACAGTTCCAGGAAACATGGGTTCTTTCAGCCATTCTATCAAACAATCGGCAAGCATCTCCCATCTTCCCAACCTTGCCATACATGACCAACAACTCGTTCACAACATGGAGATTATATTGAAAACCCATCTGCAAAACATGACTATGAACATTCCTGCACAACCTAGAATCCCCAATCAGCCCACAAGCCCTTATAACCAAAGGGAAACTAAACCCATCAGCCCCAACCCCAAGTTTTCGCATCTGAAGATAAACCCTAAGGGCCTCCTCATGTTCCCCACATGTTACATTAGCTCTCAAGATTGAGTTCCACAAAAGCAAGCTTGAAAAGCAATCAACTTGGGCAGATTCAAATGCTTTTCGGGCATCGAAAAGAAGCCCAAAACGGGTATAGGTAGCCACAAGTCTGGCAGCCAAGAATGAGGACGTGTGGGCCCCAGTGAGGATGATTTGGGTGTGGAGCTGTCGACATTGTTGAATGGTTGTGGATTTTCGGAGAAGGTGATCAAGAAAATCAAGAAGTTCATTGTGGGTCTGATGGTGGAGGGAATCAGATATCCGACGGCTGAAAATTTTTGGGTAGGAGAGTTTGGGTAGGTGGAGATATGGTGGAAGTGAAATCAGGGGCCTTGAGGAAGCGCCATGAAGCATGGAGGTGATGAAGATATTTCAAATACGGTTGGGTATTTTCACCAAGCAGTTGGTGGGTGTTAGTATAAAACTTGCATCTGAGACTCAGCGGGAAAAAATTATGCACCAATATCTCAGAATATTTCTTTTGCTTTTTGGGTTTCTGTTGCTTTCCTTGTTTTCTAATCCATAGATGGCAAGAATCTTAAAAGAATATACAGTATATTAAGATTTTATTTAAATAGGAGTTTAATTCGACCCATTCTACCTCAAACTTGGGATCTGCTACCTGTAGCATTCAAAAACGCTCAATCTCATCGTTCAAAAGTATTTTGGATGATCTAGATTTTTAAATTATTTTTAAAAATTCAGACCGTTGATTATCGAGACAGACAGTGAGATTGAGCACTACTGAAAGTTGTTGTCCCTCCATTCCACCGCGTATCCTAGATTTCACGTTCAGTTCATCGGAAATTGTAAGTGTTTAATAAATATCTTCAACAAATAATTCTTCTACAAGATTTCTAATCTATCCGAAACATGAATAAGATGACCTCTGACATTAGATTATTTAATTCCTCATACTTAAGATTCTATTTCCAATCGCAAAAGTTAAACCAAACAGTCTTATTTTATTTCCTCTAAATATCATCACAAAATTAGAAAACCTCACAAACTGAAGACGTAATGTCAATCACGTCCAATCTGCAGCACATAAACCTCCATTAGACTAGATCTTGTGCATCTTCTCAGCTATCTAAATGAGTAACTAGAACTAGAGTCGGAATTTAGAAGCCTTACAACTTGGAATACAATAAATGTACTTCACATAGCAGCTATTTCTACTAATGGTTGCAGTTCTCTTCGAATGAACGAAAATTTTGGCAACCATCGGAACAATTCGACAGGCCTCAAATTGATACAAAACCATGAATTAATGGCATAGCTTCTCAACCATTTTCAAAACTTCAGTTGTTGATCAACTGAATCAGTAACCCATGTCGTCCATATTTGGCATGCGATTTGCAAGTGGGTTTTTCTCTCCTTGAAGGTCAACAACAGTAGCTTCCGTAGTTGTCAGTAACAACGAGACACTGCAAACCAACCCCAGTTTTGGTTTACACATATTGAAGGATCAAAGAAACGTAGAATAATGCCATGTTAGAATATTATGATCTTCACCTGGCAGCATCTACTAAGGCTGTTCTGATTACTTTGAGAGGATCGACAATTCCAGCCTTCACCATGTTAACGTACTGGCCTGGTTCAATGTAACAAACAACAAACACGCATAAACTAGGTCAAACTTGGACAGAAAAGATTCCTCCATCTCTAGTTTAGGAAGTAAATGTATTAAGATACAGCTGCTTCAGAAGATTCCAGTCGGTCAAACGTCAGTCAAAGCTCAGTTCAACATAACAGAACGATGATTAGTAAGGGGTATCTAGAGGAACAAACCTTTGGCAGCATCGTAACCCAAACTAGGATCATCTTGTTCCAAAAGCTTTCCAACAACCAGAGAACCCTCACCACCAGCGTTTGATACAATAGTAAAAGTAGGTGCCTACAAAGCAATATCCAATGTCAAGACAACGCGAAACTGCAAATAATCGCTCAGAGAATTTCCATTGGAGGTTTCAAAGCTGAGACCTTTAAAGCATTCTCGATTATTTGGATCCCTCTCTTCTGGTCTTCATTTGCCGTTTGAAGGTTCTTCAGGACTTTGGTAGCGTACAAGAGAGCAACCCCACCACCTATAAAAACAGCTGTGTTGTGATTCCAGTAATGGAGAATGAAATATGATTTTTGACTTCTGAAACTGCATCCAAACTTGCCTGGAACAATTCCCTCTTCCACAGCTGCTCTTGTGGCATTTAAAGCATCTGTAACTCTATCTTTCCTTTCTCCAACTTCAGCCTCGCTGGATCCCCCAACCTGAAAGATGAGGAAGACTTGCAATGTAGGGAGTAAAACAGACACGGTAACAGGGTATAAACAAGGTAAAGAATACTTACCTTGAAAACAGCAACACCGCCAGATAGTTTCGACAACCGCTCCTGTGCTTTCTCCTTGTCAAACATAGCAGTGCTCTTCTCAACGCTGGCCCTTAGCTGTTGAAACATTAAAGTTTTGTCTCATTCACATTTTTCCGTGTACTTCAACTGGAAATCTACAACATGTAATGACATCTCACATCTCAATCTTATAAGGAAGCTCACAAATTGATGACAAACACTTAGAACTGCAAATACTTGACTGAGATTTTAGATCATAACATGCAAACTCTAGAAATCTCACGAAGCAATCCAGAGACTTTGGCATAAGGCCCAAAATGAAATAACTCTCACTATTCAGTGCTCAAATTAAATGTCAAAAAAAGACTCCTCCCAAATTATTGGAAGTTTTAATACCACGCAATCCGATAATACCCTATATATGCAGTAGTCTCCAGGTACCACATAGAGTTTCATATCATAATTTATAAAGGGTGATTGCTTCTATTATTACTGACAGTCACCTCAAATCTTTTAGGCACCTCCAATGTAGGAGTTAATTTGTTTTCTACCTTAATCCCCAATGACCACAATTAAAACATGCAGTTCTGCAATTATATGCTGAAAACACTCCCAGAATGAAAACAAAAAATGTGGACTGATTGTGGGTTCGATGGGTGCATAATTATGTTATCAAACGGCATTGTTTTTGGCATATGAAAATTCCAACTGATTGTTCTTGGACATTTCGTAAACTCCTGCGCCTTAGGACAGTTGCTTTTCCTTTCATCACAAAAATCATTGGCAATGGTGAGTCCACCTTTCTTTGGTTGGATAATTGGCATCCCTTGGGATCTCTTTTTTCTAAGTTTGGGAATGGAATAGTCTTCAATCTAGGCAGGTCCTTGGATGCGAGGGTAAGTTCGATTATCGCGGATGGCTGTTGGCGATGGCCTCGAGCTCGGAATGCCATTGTACAAAAGATTATAAGGCATACTCCAGATAACTTAGTCCCTCATCCTGATCGCGAGGATACGGTGTTGTGGAACCTTACTGTTACTGGGGAGTATACATCGAAATCTGCTTGGGGGGCGTTGAGAGTTCCTGGTGAAGAAGTTAGGTGGCATTATCTAGTGTGGTTCAAGCATTACATTCCTCGTTGGGCTATGATTCAGTGGATTGCTTTTCATGGGAAATTATTGACTCGGGATAGATTGTTTTCTTGGGGGATTATTGCTGATAAATGCTGTGTCCTCTGTGGTGGGTCGGAGGAGTCCCATGACCATATCTTTTTTGTCTGCCCTTTCTCAGCTGCTGTGTGAAATCTTTGTCTGCTAAAGTGCAATATTTCTAGAGATCCTTTACCTCTTAGGGATGAAATCTCTTGGGGCCTTGCAACTGGTAGAAGTAAGTCTGTGCATGGCTTGATTTTCAAGTTGCTCTTTGCAGCTTCCATCTATTTTCTTTGGGGTGAGAGGAATAATAGAATTTTCAAAGCTAAAAGGATACCCTGGCAGGGTGTTTTCGACCTGATTGTAGAGAATGTGCGGGCTTGCCTTTGTGGTTGGCGGAACGTTGAGCGGACTAGGGAGAATGTCAGGATTTTGGAAGGTTGGTGTGTTCCCTCTGTTGTTTTCATGTAAACCAGTAGATATGTTTGTCATTTCTTATTCTTTGATTGTTTCGAGTTCAAGGGTATGCCCTTGCTCTGTTTTCTCCTTTTTGGTGGTTATAACAACTTAACTTTCCAAAAAAAAAAAATGTGGACTATCAAAACTAAAGTCCTCTATAAATCAGCATATCTTCTCACGACTCAGATACCTGATCACATCTTTCTTCAATCATCTTCTTATCCCCGCCCCCATGTAGAATTATAGTGTCATCAAGAGAAATAGTGACCTGCTCCAAAAGTATCAATTGTTTCAGCACTTCTAAAACAATCCATATAACAACAACAACAACAACAGAACCCATGTAGTCCCCAAGTGCATACAAATCCTGGCAAAATCACACTAACCTTTTTAGCATTACCAAGCATATCCACTTGAACTTTGTCAAGATTTAAGCCCCGCTCTTCAGTGATAACCTGAAAAGAAGCTAATAAATCCATACACTAAGCACGTAAATCATTAAAACTCAATCTTTTAGGTACTTGTGTTACCTCTCCCCCAGTAAGAACAGCAAGATCATCTAAATTAGCTCTTCTGTTTTCCCCAAAACCAGGAGCTTTAATGGCACAAACCTAAGGAAAGTGGTGGTAGGTAAAAGCGCATGAATAACAAGGATGGCTGTTGACAACAACTAGTTATCATGCGTAAACTTTTCGTATGGGCACCAATCCATTACCTTAAGCCCAGCACGATGCTTGTTTATAATCAGCATAGCCAGTGCATCACTCTCCACATCCTCAGCAACGATAAGCAGCGGTCGGTTATTCTGTTGATCAAGGTAAGAAAGACAGGTAATAAGTTCCTCCGTAACCTCAAGACTTGGCCACTGCCCCACATGGAGGACCCTTCCAGTAAAGATTGAATACCTTTACAGCCAGCTCCAATATTCTGACAAGGGAGTTCATGTCTGAAATTTTCTTGTCATGGATAAGGATGAGGGGATTTTCCAGTTCCTGTATACATGCAAATTGCAATTGATACAGTGAAAACATAACTGCTAGGGTCACATAAAACAAGCTACCAATGAAATGCAAACAGATTGTGCATGAAATGACTGTGACCGTGTTGGTCCAAAAAAACAGGTAGAGCATCTGCAAACAGCTGCTATATCTTTCTATGAGGATTGATTAGCAAATGCTTCAAATCAGTACGATTTTGTTTTAGTAGAGAATGGTGTATTTAGTACTGGTGAAATAGTAATCTAAAACATCAATAAGTAGGTAATTGAAGAGCTGCACATACACATTTCTGGGTCTTCTGATCAGTAACAAAATAAGGAGATATATAACCCCTGCCTAGCTTCATCCCCTCCACAACAGCCAATTCATCTTCTAAAGTAACTCCATCCTGCATAATTTTGCTAGTCGGGATGAACGAAAAATAACATTGGTTGACGATAATATACTCGACGATATGATTTTATGTCTCACAGCAATAGTGATGACTCCGTCCTTCCCTACTTTCTCCATTGCTCGTGCTATCAGTTCCCCAATTTCACGCTCACCATTGGCAGAAATAGTGGCGACCTAACTCAGATGACGAATCAGAGTAAAACAAGAAAATGAGTACACAAGAGCCGCAGAATACTTGTTATAATCCACAGAGCATAAGCTCTGATGAGCCAAAAAACTAAATAAACACAAGCAGCATTTACTTAAGTGACCTATGAAATGTTCTGGAATCTCCAAAATGTTTTCATCTGGAATTGGAAGAGTTAGCAAAAACAGAAAGGGCAGAAAAGCGCCTCAAGCCAACCTAAACTCCAAGAAGTGATTGCTAGCAGGAAGCAAAACACACTCTTCACAGCACCTTGGATCACCAACAAATTTTGTTACTATTAAAAAATATCAACCTTGTTCTGCTCCAAAGAATGTATAATACGAATTTATATGTATTCCCTTAGTTGACTTATACTTATCAAATGCAAGTACAACTAGCAAGTACAACTATCCAGTTTCTCCATTCGTAAATTTCTTACTTGTGTTATCTCTTCTGGTGTGCTTATCATCAGGGCTTTGTTCTTCAAGTCAGCTATAACAGCATCAACTGCCATATTAATACCTGTACGTAAATCCATCACATTTACACCAGCCGCTACTGACTTGCAACCTTCCATGAATATTGCCTGTGTGAGGACAGTGGCACAAGTGGTACCTGCAGCCATAATACATTGCCTAGCATGAGGACTTCTCATAAGAGATACTAGAGCTAAGATAATGGTTAATATATAACGGGAGAGCACAACTTGGTGTCTCCTATGTTTGAACCCCTATCACAATTGTGATTTCCAATATTACCCCTGTTTTAATCATTTTTTTATCATTTTAAAGACTTCAACCTTTCTTTAATTGGAAGGCTGTGCTCAGTGCCTCCTATTTTTGAAGCCCTATCACAACTATGATTTCCAATATTACCCCTGTTAATTTTTTTTTTTATCATTTGAAAGACTTCAACCTTTCTTTAATTGGAAGGCCAAACGTGGAAATTCCACCCAATAGTAGTTAAGTAACTGCCCAAATCATGCGGTCACCAAATGGGCGTAACACTTTTTCTATTACTTGCTCTTAGGTTCTCTTCAAACCTTTTCAATCAAATTTAATAGCTCTGTAAGCATGTATAGCTTGGAATTGATGGATGGATCATCTAGCCTTGAAAATGTCAACGTCAATAGCAGTCTCTCAAATCAGCATACAAACTCGATGATAAATGATAACCCGATTAACCGCTCTTTTTTTCTTACATGTATTGGTTATTGATTTCTCCCTTCACACTCACACCGTCTCAGTCTCTATCTCCATACATGTGTGTATTGACTTCCCTTCCCAAGTTATCGAAAAAAATATTGCTTTCCATTGTTACACCATACATCTAAACGACTAGAATAGATGATTATGGTGATGTTTATTTGTCCTAAAAATATCTAGTTCCTTATTTGATTGATAAAGAATAATTGAAAGCATATTACAATTTAAAATAAGACATGTGGTATGATATCTCTCGGTAATTTAAAGCATATTACAATCAATGCCCAATTACATGGCATTGATGAAGAGAATACCAGACAATATCCTCCAGCCAAGCATTAAAGACTACTGCAAAATAAAGTGGCATCCCCTTGATGCCTTCCGCATATATGTATATACATACAACGTATCAAAAATAGATGAATATATCAGAAGGAATGGGTAAATGTGCTGACTTTCTTAATATAATATAGTTAAAACAACTTCAATACCACTCCGACATGTATATCATTGGTATCCGGAAAACAAGGAAACCTACGAACTTAATTAGGACTGTCTCACTAGGCAATCATCAGACACTCCATCTTACTAAATAGGCTTGATCAAACTTGACGCATGCAATGCATACCTAGGTAAGCAGCAGTTATTAAGGAACTCTTTCAGGCCACAACACACCAACAAGGTATCTAGGGTCATACGGCTCAACAAATAGAGAGACCCTGAGGATAAATTATGGGCCAGTCCAGGTAACTGGGCCATATTCCCAAGAATTCCAACCCAATCTAAAAATACACCATCAAGGAGAGGCCCACACTTTCCTACCTAAACTTGCAAGTAAATAAAAATGGGTCATACTGCTTAATGGGAATTAAGGGGCTGTTTTTGGACTAGCCCGTAATTTATCCTTTTCCTGAAGGAAGCATCATGCTCCATACGCATCCATACACAAGGAGCATGTGTCAGTGTCTCACAATCTACAACTTGTCTCCGCTAAGTTGACATTTCCAAATTAATGAAGTTTTAGTCCTGACACAAGTTGCCATGTATTCCTCATACAAACCTAGCCAACTAGGTCACCAAAAAAAATGCCAAACGGGGGAGGAATAAGTGAGGCCACGAAGAAGAAGGTGAGCAAATAAATATGATGCATTTCCGCAAATGCAAGCCAAAACACTAATTTGCCTCGAGAGATATAGATCAGAGAACATTTACGGCAAGTACTTTGGAAATATTAATAATGTTGACAACGAAAGTGAAAGGTGACTGGCTGACTGCTTTTTTTATGACTATGAACCATTTCTCTTTCCTGATTTAGCATTTCCAAAAAATCAGTTCTAATGGTAAATAACCCTATTTTTATGACTTATTTTTTATTTCTAGAATCAATAAATGATATCTAATAAGGTACCCTTGTGGTGCTTGTATTAGTGCACACAAATTAAAACTCTCATGAAAGGAAAAAAGTATTACAAGAAATTACCATCTCCCGCTGCAGAATTAGTCGCACTAGCGACCTGCTTTACAAGGTGGGCGCCAATATTTTTAGCCTTTTCCCCAAATTCTATGCTTTTGGCCACAGTGACACCATCCTTTGTGACCTTAGGAGCTCCATGTTTTTTCTCAATAATTACATTACGACCCTGATTGGATAGCAACAAGAAAGTGTTTCAGTTAGTTTTAAGGCTTTCTCATTATGTTTTTATGGGATAACTTTACAAAGTGCAAATATTTTCAAACTTCCAATAAGTGGTCACTTTCAAACTTATGTATACAGAAACAGCCAGAAGCATACAGCAAGCGCAGCACATATCAGAAAAATCGCATTACATCATAGCAATAAAACAATGCACCTGTGCTAATGCGATCAATCAAAACCACATTTCAAGCTAGACGATTGCGTGATTGAAACATTCCTCTGTCAAAATATGGCCTTGGCTTACAAAGAGATAAATATGCGTATGATATAACCTATTTTGGCGGGAAAAAGCTTCCTAGACATTTCGGCATGTGACAAATACCATCCGTTTACATTTCCCATACACAGAAAACGTTAAAACACAAAAATAAGAAAAGTGTACACAAAGTGTAAGTTGGCTGAGTGGTTAAGGCGTGTGCCATGATAGGTGTTTGACCCTTGCACCAGGGTTCAAAACTCCCTGGCAATGTTATATGCTCTCTCTCTCTCTCTCAATTTTCAAATAAATTCCCTTGTAATTTTTTCCACTAACACAGAGGAATGTGACCAAATTCGATTTTAAATTTTTTACCCACAAGTTTAATATTTTTACTGCATGTTTCTTTACAGATTACGGTGGGTGTGACTTGGTGCGTTCCACTAACTAAAATAAATACTTATTGTTTGAATTAAATGTGATATATTGTGAGAGAATGACTTGTCTCCTAAAGCAGGAAATAAGTACTTAAAAAATAAGAACCTTAGCGGAACCGGAACGGGGCGGTGCCTCCACCTCTGCTTATGTGTTCGGTTGAAACCCAAAGGGATATTGCGACTACCTAAAGAAAAAAGACGTGAGTCTAATTACCTTTGGACCCATGGTGACCTTAACAGCCTCTGCAAGCTCATTAACACCCTGTAGCATAGCCGCTCGAGCCCCGGTACCAAAATTGATATCCTTAGCCACATAATTTCTGTCGTGTAAAACTCTACTTTGTACCTTCCAAATCAATCAAAAATCAACATACCGAATCGTCAACCTCAGGCGCCACCAAAAATCCAATCTTTAAGTAGAAAAGCCGAATAAATTCAATCAACTCATATCTAATCTAGACCGATACAAACGAGCAAATACTCGAGTTTTGGGAGGAAGTCTAACCAGTTTCCTGGAAGCAGAGGACCTGAGGGATTGTGGCAGGGGATATCAGTCATTATTCGATGCGAGCAAGTGCATACACGCATAAATAGATATGAGGACGTGTAATGTTTGTGTATGTTGAGAAGATACCTGATAGATGAAGCTAGGGCTGCACCAACTCGATGCATGGCGGACATATACAGGAGCTGGGAGAGAGCGAGAGCAGAATGGGGATTGAATTGGCTGGATCGAAGAGAGAGAGAGAGAGAGAGAGACTGTGCTGAAGGGAGTGGGGCTTAGGGTTTAAGGCTACTAGAATCGTCGGATCTGCGGGTTTAAGGAGCAGTACTTCAAACGTAACTAAACGCTCGTTAAAAAGTCATAGTACTAGTACTAAGCCAAACCTTAAGCCCTTGTTCGGTTTGGAATTCCAAATTCAGGATTTTGGATAAAGTAACTTTTTTACTTTTTTTCTCTCTAACTTTTCAATCATTACTTTCATTTTTCACTCTATCTCTCTCTACTTTTTATCTCTCTCTACAATCATTACTCTCATTTCTCTCTCTACCTTTATTCAAAAACACAACTCAAAACCCACAACCGAACAAAGCCTAAGCAACTTGTCCTTTGAGTAGCTCGAGACTCGGTTCATTAAAGTACGATTCAGTATTTTCAACCAAAAAAAAAAGTTTGATTCGGTTGGATTCGTTTAGTAAACAAATCAAGCGTAAACAGAATTACTTAGGCTCTGTTTGGAACCCATGGCAAGGAAATGAAAAGCAATGAAAATTTAAAAAAAAAAAATCCCTTTCATTAATTGGTTGAAAGAGAAAGAGCGAAGAAAATAAGAATTTTAAGTGTACTGAATAGTAAATTTTTCCTCATATTTTTCTTTTCTTTTATTTTTTCTTTTCTTTCCATAGATTCCAAACAGAACCTTAATAAGCCAGTCAAATTCAAGTCAGTTGTAACTTGACTTGTGTAGATAACCTCGGCTAGTATATATTAGTTTGGCTCTTTTAGTGCTCAAACCGAACTCAATCTTGAATACTAATCATGCTTGACTATTTGTACTCAATCGAAGGCCACCGAACTCAAGCTCACTAAATTTTAAATAAGTCGAGCAATTTTTTTTTTGTAAAGGCAAATAAATTGAGCTTGAACGCCTTAAAACTGGGCTCGTTTGCCCCTCTACAATGGACTACTGTAAGTCTGTAATCAATTAGTCAGGTCAATGTGGGCTGGACTCGGTTCTAATTTGGTTTAAGAAATTCACCATTCGGAATGGTCCATTCCCCATGATTTCCATGATGCAATTGTGACAACTTATTTGATTCTTGGTTGTCAATTTTGAGATACAAATATTCTATAAGTTTGCATAATTTTTCATTTTTAGTCAACTTTTTTTTAACATTTTAACAAATTATTTGATTTTTTTTTAATAGAAATATGTTTTATGCATCCAAAAAGTAAAAAATAAATAGAAAATTTGACTAAAAAATCACTAAAAGTGAAAAAAAAACACGAACGTCGACGAAACATTCAAAAATTTTGGAGTGAATACTCCGGAGGAACCGAAAGAAGTTGGCTTATTACATTTCCCTGTGGAATTCTATTGGCCTATTGATAATGACAAATTGCCAGATTGGCTTTGTTGACCACAAAAAAAAAAAAAAAAAAGGGAATTTATTTGTCTTTAATTATTATTGTAAGAGCAATATAGCTCACCTTGCCAGGTGGGACGTGTTGTTTTCTGGTACAAAGGAAATGCTCGAGAGATTTGTTCTTTTTTCTCTCCTGTATTAATGATTGACCAATTATTGATCCACGCTTATCAGCCAATTAATCTATGATTAGCTGGATTGAAATTGTTATGGAGTTTCACTCCCACAGCTTTTGAATTTTAACACAAATTGTTAGAAGGAATTAAATATTCTTAAGGGGTTTCTGTAGTGTACATGTGGTAATTAATTAATTCACTGCACGAGTGTAGTGCGTCTCGGTAGGTTTTATCGAGATCTCGTCATCGTAATGTAAATCATGAAAGTTTGTATAGTTTGTTGGGTTGATGATCTGGAAAAAAAGAAACTAACTTGGTCGCATATCGTTAGCCTTTCGGCCTTGACAAAATTTATCGTACAACAATAGATGATCAGTAGAGTTTTAAAAACTGAACCGTAAAACAAATCCATTCTGATCATGTGGGTTATCAATCTATTATTAATTCAATTAATTTGTATTGAAAATTTAGTTTTAAAGAATTCTGCAACTCATGAACAGTTGATATGATCAATGTGATTAAAATCTTTGATGGTACTTACAAAGACGAACTACACTCCAAACAAAATGGTTGATATCTTAAATTTTGAGAATTATAGACCGCTCTGGGAACAATGTCTCTTAATGATCCGGCTTGAATGAAAATTATGAATGTTCCTTAATTTCTTGCTTCTTCTATGACTAATTATCGAGTGTTTAGAGAAGTTTACGTGGTTCAACAAATTCAAACTCCGCAATTAAAGATCGATCGGATAAATTTCTAGTGCTTTCAAAGATGAAATTGAACCTGAGAGATCAAGTGTGTGATCTCCTAATTAGTATCAATGATCTCGCTCGACTAATTCCTTTTATGTACATGTGGGTTAGTTCTCCGTCCTCAAGAAATAGATTACGTAATTTTTTCAAATTGTAATTATTTTACCGTCGCTCAAATTCAAAAAGTAAAGGTCATGTAGATGCCGTATGGCTTTTACGAGTGAAGTTTCTACTTCGATAAAAAATTTAAAAAAAAAAAAGTAAAGGAAAATAACTACGAATGGTGCTGTTATTAGTACAATTTTTCATTGAGATTGCCAATCATTATCGAATGTCGTCCACATCAACCGACCACTCTCTCTCCTCTTTTTTCTCTCTCTAAACGAGAAGTCAGTAGTACTAGTATTAGTAGTATTAGGAGTTTGTTTTTTTTTTTTTTCTCGGCAAACGAAACATATTATATAAACTTGCAGTGGCGACGACTGCCATTATAAGAATTTTAGAAAATGCAATTATTATATGTAAAAAAAAAATTTATGCCCAACTTATATAGTCTCGCCACCACTAGATAATTTGGAAAAAAAATCCCCACCGACGAAAACTGGCACCCCGCACACATGAACGATTTTTGTTTCAATCGCACGTCACCATATGCGGAGTTGGGAAGCAACCACTCATACGGTTGATGTGGGCCACGCCATACAAAAGTTTCCCAACATTTCAAATGTTTGGGCTGTCGAGCAAAATCTGTGGACTATCAAAGTTAGTTTGGCCGTTAATTTTAATGTTTTAAAATTAATTAAGGTGTGCGCATCTGATCAAAACATTCGATTATCAAAAAAAAAAGAAATTAAAGAAACTACGCATCAAAGTAAATGTCAATCAAAATAATTGGAAGGTTTACGATGTTGTTGAAGTCCTACTTCTAGTTCTGAGCAATGTTAGGATGGATAAATGAATTTATTTTGTTTAAAATGTCCATAATAGAGAAATGAATGATTCAGATTCGCTTTCTTAATTGGGTCCTACACATCAAAATGAATGTCTATCATTAATTTTACTTTTCTCAAAAAAATTCGGAAAAAACTTTTCCAGAATCGTAACATTTTTGTTTAGCTTTTAAAAGAAAATAATCACAAAATCTCGGCATATTCCATTTGTAAAGGAAGATGCTTATTCATATTAATTCTTCGAAGTGGGACAAAATAATCGCATGGTACAGTCTGCAGTGTTTCGAATGTCAAAATTTGAAGACTATTTACGTCGATACCTCTGTTTTATATTTTGTTCACAAAAATGTATAGCGTTGACTATTGTTTGGTTAATTTTGACAGTTTTTGTATAGTACAGTATTATGTAGCACATCTTAGTTAATTTTTGGAGACTCAATTTCATTATTCACTAGCGGAGAATTTGATTGAGCACATATCGATTAATCTCGGAGCAATTGAGAGCACCTAAAATATTTCGAACCGATGTAAACCGAGATAGGAGGAAGGCTTAGAGGTGTTTCATAGTAATATTTACTTGCTATCAAATTATCAGAACTTCAATTGGGAGCTGACTCTTCTCCAATTCTTTATACTAAGTTCTTATAAGAGTCTGACCCTTAAACTGTGGATCTCAAAACTTTATTTATCAACTTTCAAGTATCTGAGCCATTCAGAGATTCCTCCCACACACACACACAAAAATGTACAGAAAATACAGAAACCCATCCATTTACAAACATATCTAAAACTTAAATCACAAAAAAAGAAGAAAATAAAAAAATAAAAAAAATAAACCGTATCAATTACAACAACATAATGGGAAAGGAAAAAAAATCAACGTATCAATCACAACAATATGGGGATAAAAAAAAAAAAAACAAATCCAAAGTATCAATACCCCCTCTTATGGAAACAGGGTTTTAAATCTCGAGGACAAGGCTCTATATCGGCCGATAGCAGCCGATACATTAATAAATAACGGCATGATCCAAAATCGGTCTTTATTTAAAACCCTGGTCCACACCTCTTTCGGAAACGCCCTTCACCAGGTCCACTTCCAGATCTTCACTCTCAGATCAACATTGCACTTGCCACCCGACACGGTCGCCGGAGAGGCCACCGTCACCGTCCTTGTAATCGTTGCCACCGGAGACGGCGCCGGCGCTGGCGAAGCCACAACCTCCACGGTGGGTAAACCAGCCTTGATCCCTTCACACGTAACCCTCACTTTGACCTTCTTAGTCTTCACCCCACCAATCTTCACACTGATCTTAGTATCAAACTCAACCGTCAAACCCAACCCGCTCTTACTCTTCGCGTCCGCCTGCAGCTGCCCGCCCGACGTCGTATCCAGGCTCTCACCCACTGCGGCCACCGTCGACGTCAGAACCGTCGTGTTCTTCGTGCCCAGCTGGAACGCCGGCAACGCCCCGTCCCCTATCGAAACGCCGTCGTTTGTGGATAGGGAGACTGTGATGGGGTCGTAGAAGAAGATGAGTTTCTTGTTGGGGTTCTTGGCGGTGAGGTTGAAGTTGACGGTGGAGGTGAGGGTGGTGGAGGTGAGGTTGAACTGGGAGATTTGGAGGGAGGAGATGGAGAAGGAGGGGCGCTGGGGGCGGTACACGACGTAGATGGCGGCGCCGGAGATGGCCGCGAGGAGGAGGATGCTGAAGATGACGAGGGTGATCCAGAGGCAGCAGGCGCAGCAGAGGCTGCGGTGGCTGCGGCGGCGGTGGGGTGCGGGGCGGTAGCCGGGTGGGCGGTAGAGCTGGGATTTGGCGGAGGGGAAGGGGCGGTTGGAGGTGGCGGTCGGGTTGACGTTGGCGGCGGCGGCGGGGGGCTTGGCGCTGGGGTAGACTTTGTCCGCCATGGTTTAGGTAGGATATTGGAGGTCTTTGCGCTCAAGCCTAATGAATAGGCGGAAAAACTTTTTGTGGGATTAATTGGGTGGGGATATTTTTATATATGGGAGTGGGGTGGGGGGTGGGAGGGGAGTTTGGGGGAGGAGAGAGAGAGAGAGAGTGGAAGGTGGGAATGGGGAGGGAGGAGAGAGAGAGACAGGTACGGTGTAACTAATGCTGAATATGTAAGAAGTTTACAGCTTGGTGTTAATTTTATTTTAGTGTGAGAAACACGTTCTCTGTGGGGAGGGTAGAGACATTGCAACTTCTATCTCAACTTACACAGATGCTTCCACCTTACCTACTCTCTCTCTCTCTCTCTCTCTCATGTGCTCTCCTGTAAACCGACATTTTTAAAACCATATTGCACTCACTCGATCTCTTGGAGATGTGATAGCAGGACCGCCTTTCTTTGGGCTCCAGTTGAGACTTGAATTGGATCGTGACCTGAATCAGCGACCAACTCATTCTAGGTGGTCACAATAAGCGGTTACTTGTAAAACAAGATAATAATAAATAATAATAATAATAATAATAATAATAATAATAATAATAATAAAAGAGTAACGGCTAGTTTGGAACTTGATCAAAAAAGAAAACTTTGAGAAAAGTGTTCATTGTGCTTAATTATTCGTTTTGTTAATTTTTTTTTTTCCCTCCGTTTCCTCCCAAACCAAACAAGATAAAACAATTTATGTTGCCTTTCTTAAGTTTTCTTTTCAATTGGTTCCGAGCAAACCCTTAGTTTCTAAATAGTACTATTTCTTGAATCATATTACAGGAAAACAATTTTGGCACTTCATTTTTTTATAATAACACTCTAAAAATTTGTCTTTTAATATATGAATTATGCATAGCAAGGCACACTAAAAGACAAATTTTGAAAAATGTGCAGTGCCAAATTTATTTTTCATATTATAAGATAGTTCATGAAATAAATAGATGCAATGAGAAGAATTTTCACATGTAGTATAAGATAGTTCAAGAAATTAGGAGGTCATTTGACATGTAGTTTCACAATTTAGATCTTCTATAATAATTACTCAAAAGTTAGGGTACAACTGGCACCGGACACCCTTGACACCATTAATGTACTATTTGGGTGCACTTTGCTATTTTGACGTATTTACTATTTACGTGATAAAAGCTACTAACTATTAGATTTCCTTGAAAATGATACACATAGGAGGGTAGAAGGGGAGCGAAAACGAATAACTAACGCAAAAGTTAAATTAATTAGTATACAACTCTACAGGCTAATGAAAGTAGACTTTACGGTTGATATAAATTCAAGGATTTAATTAAGGAGACTTAAGTTATCGCAATTAATATTGTCTATTTTAGTACGCATATATACCTTTATTTTTCTGTTGCTTAGTTCGTTCAAGCTACCACTACTTATTTTTTAATTAAATTTCTTGCTCTTCCAAAAGATTTTAAGTTAGACTCGATCTCTTTGTCTTCTCTTTTTTACTATTCTATTGTAACTTGCGAAATTATTAAGTGGGAGAGAGCAAACTCAACACCAATCTCTCTCTCTCTCTCTCTCTCTCTCTCTCTCTCTCTCTCTCTCTCTCTCTCTCTCTCTCTCTGTGTGTGTGTGTTTGGATTTCCTCAACCAGCAATCATTGACCAGGGATGAAAGTCAGAGAACCAGCGAAGTTAATCCTCTCTTTCCGTTATAGATTCAGCTGGTTTTAAGTTTATTAAACCATTATCAATCTGGCAACAGCGTGATTACTAATTTTTTTTTAATTAAACCCCTAACTAAAACCCGGTTAATAACTGGATTCCGTTCCCTGCATGTTGTAAATTGTTTTCTCCTTTTATATTGTTAGAGAGATAAACTACACATGCAAGTTTTTTTAACTTTTTTTTGGTAAGTCACTTTACAAGTTACCTACCCCCAATAATGTTTTTTACTACATTAATAATCTCTTTTTGAAACTTTCACTTCTCTTCCAATTACTAGTAGTTTTTAATTGTTTTCCTATTGAAAGAGGGGTGACCAGTTTAATAGATTAATGCTTCTTAAAACCAATTTTTTTACCTTCAAAAGTCACAGAAAATACCGACGTATATATTTATGTAAAGGGTCTTGAAGGAAATAAAATAAAATTACTCCGTAGTTACAGCCCGTTGATGTGTTACTATCGTGCCGAGCATCGGTTCGAAAGTCATTAACCTTTTGGAATTTTAAGAATAAAACTACTGTAATAAAAACTTAGGAGTATGTCTTTTTATCATTTGTATATACGTACGCATGGATGGCTTTGGAGAAACCCACTTGCGCGCGTAAAGGTCGTTTTGATATCTCGATCTCTATTTATTTTAAGTTTCTCTCACAGTTTATTAGGACTTTCTTTATAGTAGGAGATTTTGTGTTACTTGATCTTCTCAGTTATCAGGCTTCGGTGTTATATGAGAAAGTTATATTTGAGGCTATTTCTATGGGGTGAGCAGTGCTGGCTCTAAAAAAATAAAAAAGAAAGTTTTTAAAGAGGATAGTTACGTAAAAAAAGTAATACAATACATGACACTCGAACATGAAAATATCCATGAAAGGAATTAATGAACGGTCCAAATTCATAGCACTGTGAATCTGGACCGTTCATTAATTCCTTTCATGAATATTTTTATTGTCCCAGTGTCATGTATCCTAACATTTTTTTACGTAATAAACTCCTACATATGCATGTGAATACCCTTAGGCTCCGTTTGGATGGGGTTTTGGAAGGGGAGATTAGTTTTGCCCCCTTCTTAGTACGTGGGGCTAGGCCGAAGACCCCGTTTGGGAGACAAAAACGAATGGGGTCTTATTTTATCCCCTCCTTCCTATATCCGGCGAGGAAGGGCTTCGGCCGGTATAACTTATGGATGGGTTTCGAGGTGTCCGAAAATAATACCCCCTAATCCCCTGGAAATTGGACGATTTTAACCCTCCTTATCCCCCTTCTCCAACCCCCATTTCGATTCAACAGGAAAACAAAAAGAAGAAGAACAAGAACAACAACAACAAATCAGAGAGAGAGAAGATGAACCAGGCGAGGTTGTGACGATGAATGCACGGAAGATCATCTTCGTCTTCGTCTGCTTCCTTCTTCTTCCTCTTTTTTCTGTCTGGAAGCTCCTGCTGCCGTTCTCTCTCTCTATCTATCTCTCTCTCTCTTTTATTTTGGCGAGACAGGAACAAGAAAAAATTATCTTGTGCATGTGTGCCATGTGTTTCTTACAACCTCAGCATCCACACCTCAAAAAACAACTCGAATTTTTTTTAAAAAAAAAAACCTGAATTTTTTTTATAAAAAAAAAAAACCAGAATTTTATATATTTTAAAATGTTTAATAATAATAATAAGTAAATATTACGGCTTCAATTGTTAAAGAATAATTAAATTTGCAATTATATATAAAACGTAATACATAATGAATTTAGGGACTGCACAAGGGCAAAAGGGTCATTTGATAGCTTTTTACATCATCCACCCTTTCTTATACCCTCTATTAATCCTCCATCCAAACGAAGTATTATTTAATCCCCCTTCTCTAATACCTCATCCAAACAACATACTATTTAATCCCCCCTCCATAAACATCACATCAATGTGGGTCCTCCCTTATTAACTAATACCCCCTACTATCTAATCCCCTTTATTAACTAATACCCCCAATTCTTTACCCGCATCCAAACGGACTCTTAGTATAGAGCGGTGCCGCCACGAGGAGTGAGGCGGATTGTTAATTGCGGATTCGTTCAGAACATTGTTCAAAAAGAAGTCACAATTTGTTAATTTTTCCAGTAATATCTGATGTCGCAGTAGCTAGTGATGAGCATGGTTCGAATTGGTTCGATTTTGTAGTCAACGAAAAACCAAACCTATACCTACGGATTATGAATTTGGAGAACCAAACCAACCCACAAAATACATAGAACCAAACCAACCCACAAAATACATAGAACCAAACCAATCCAAACCATATAAATACGGTTCGGTTTCGGTTTAAACCACGGTTTGTTTTGAAGTAAACTATCATCTTCAAAAAATATTTAAAGTACTTAAAATTACAAAGATAAATTAAAAGAAAACTTATATTAAAACCAATTACATTCAAATTATCAACACTAACTTCAACCAACTATTTAAGAGTAGAATATCAATAATTGCCTCAAGTCTTAAACTAAGAAAATGAAATACTGGTAAGTTACTAAATGAACAAACTAAGAATACCAACTATTAAATATCTTAAAATAATTTAACCAAATGAAATGTCAAAGATAATTCCTAAAAACTATTGAATTGAAATTAGGCAGCAAAAGAGCAGTGGTAATAATTAAATTATGTATAATTGTATTACACGGTTCAGATCGGTTTGGAACCATGACCGTGAATGTGAATCTACAAACCAAACCATATAAAACTGTTTCTAATTTTTTAAAATCATGATCAAACCATATTACTAAAAAATTGAACCAAACTTTTCGGTTTGGATTGGCTTGAACTGGATTTGCAGTTTGACGGATTTTTTGCTCACCCCTAGCAGTAGCATCAATAAAAATACTCCATCTTTGAGCATGCGCTTGGATCATTGATTTCGATTAAATGAATTTATTTAATTTTTCGCTCCATTTTTTCCTTTATTTATTTTTTTCCCCCTACAAAATTACGCTTGCATGATCTAAACAAAAGCAACTTTGGAGAAGCTCTAATTCATTCTGGTTTGGGCCGGTTGGCTCGGCTGATTGCCAATGAACCCAACCCATTAAGTAAGTGAAAAGCCCACTAATTTTTATTTTATTTTTTGATAAGAAAAGCCCACTAATTTATATTTTATATTTTTTTTATAAGAAAAGCCCACTAATTTATTGAGCAGGTAAGATCATCATTGTAGCGTTTTTTCCAACTGAGCTACCAAATTACCAACCCAAGTACAACTGTACTGCCATTTAATTTATGAGGGGCTGGGACGCTGGGTGAGTTTCATCAAACTTTCCAGCGGGTGCCTTTTTTAGCTCTTTTTCTCAAGTATATTTATAAGATTGGGGTCAAATTTTTACACTTTATTTTTTGTCTTGAAAATTGAAGAAGTACATAGGCTAAATTTGGAAAAAAAATTCATATAAGATGATAAAAAATAAAAAAAAAAAACCTAAAAAGTCCTCTCTTTTTTTTGGGTTTATTTGTCATCTTTCATAATCCGCTCACCTAGCTCCTATGTCTCTCCCGCTACTCCATATGACTTCGTGGGTTGCACTATATGCTCGATATTCTAAATCTTGTACATAAACAGTGCGTTTGTTGTGTCAATTAATTTACACAGAAACTGTAAAACTAATTGGGAAATCATTTTAGAAGAAATGGACACATGCCCCCAATAATAAATCACAAACGTGCATATTTCAGACATTTGCTCTTAATAATAAGAGACTGGCGATCGAAGCGAAATTCATGCAACCAATTTGATGTAGCTATGTTTCGATCTCAGTTTTCGGGCCTTGTTCTAGAATAGGAAAAAAATCCTTAATCCTTATTTTTTAAGAAGACAATTTCAAACTCAAAAATAATGGGCATATTAAAATTTAAAAATATGCAATATGAATCTTGTTAGATCATTTATACGGTGCAAAAAAAAATATTTTTTATTTATATTATTTTTGAGTTTAAAAATATGAAATGAGAGTTTACTATTTTTTAAGAAGGTATTCTGGAAGTAGTCCTGAGGCCCTATTCCTGAAAGGAAAATAAATACTTATTTCTTAAGAATACAATTTTAAACTCAAAAATCATATGCTTACGCAAATAATTTTTCTATCAACATAGATTTTATTTAATAGATCTCATTGAGATCTTTTATACGGTGCAAAAAAAATTAAAAATTATTTTTTATTTACATTACTTTTAAATTTAAACATATAAAATAAGTATTTATTTTTTAAGAATATGTTCTGGAACTGGGCCTGAGTTCAATGGAACCCCAGTGAAACACTAGCTTGTCATTTCTTGTGATTTTGACCAAATGCTGCCTGATTTTTCTTGGGGGTGGTTAATGAATGGAGGAAAGGGAGAAATTTTTCAGTGCCAGCCATCCCTGCCAGGTGGGTACCACGTCACAGGTTGACGTGGTGCCGGAGCATGCACATTCAAATCGTTCAAAAGTGTATTGAACGGTTCAAATTGAAACACTATCTCCTCTCACCCCCACGCTCTCTCTCCTCTTTTTCTCTCGAAATTCGAACCGTTCAAAACCGAAATGGATGAACCGTATATAACAAACGAACGCCACGTGGTACCTGGTTGAGAAATTTCTTGGAGGGAAGGGGTCGCTCTCGAGATTAGAAAAGGGGAAAGTACTTAAGACGAAGTTGTTGGGTTTATTCCAAAACCCTTTTCCTTATATCAATCTTTTCCTTTCTTCACTTACCCATTAGCAGCACTCACTTTTGAGTTGTTCAAATTAATGACTGAGACACCTCCAAACACGCTAGCAAGTGTGGATAAAAGGTTACCCTGAGGGGTTATCTTCTTGGTGTTGGGTCTGAGACTCGAAGATTTATTATTTATGAGTATCAGATTCGATTTATCTTTTCAATTATTTTTCGGCTCGGTTATTTTTGCACATAAATTTGTGAAAATATGAAACGGCTATGGAAGAAGTTACGAAGATTAGTTTGAGATGCGAGTAAGTTAGCCTGAAATCCTTATTACCAAAAGCAAAAAACAAAAAAAGTGTGGATAAAAAGGTGCATAATTAATAATGGTGGGAAATTTGACTAAATGAAAGAAGTGAGAGAGTTGTTTTAATCTGATCTACAGTGCAAAGCATGACCTAACTTTTGTCAAAGGAGGGGAAGGCCAAGTCCACCGACAACATGAGGTGGGGACCCTAAAGAGCGGCGGTGGGGATTGCCAAACTTGAGGCCACGTCAGCCAGTATCACTGTGGCGTCCAACACCGCATTCCTTAAACCGACCACCAAAACCAACCGGGTTGTGGATTTATAAAAGGAGTTTAACCTCCTTGTTTTTTTTTTTTTTGAAGGCAAAAGAGTGAGCTGGATTCATCTGCTTAGCGATCTCCGATCAACTAGGCCACCACTCGATATAGAATGTTTAGACTTAAGTCCTGTCTAATCCGATTGGGAAGGAAATATTAATTCATCATCACGTCACGAGCGTCGTCACCAAATTCCCACCGAAATACAAGTTAATTTGGAATCTTCTCTCCCAATTAACCATTTAATTCCAAACCGGCGAGGGAGGAGCAATCTTATATTCGCTGCCCCAACTATTTGCACTGCCACCTCAGTGGTCAAGATTTATATAACTAGATCATTCATTAGAGTGACTGCCAGACCCAAAAAACATATATCTATATATATATATATGTGTATATATATATATATGTACATATATATATATATATATCATAAGTCCATTTTGTTAATATTCTTATTTTTTAACTACTTATTTCTCGCTCTATAAGACATGTCATTCTTTCATAATAAATTACTTTTAATTCAAAAATTGAGTATTTATTTAACAAAATAAGTACTTATTTGTGTTAGTGAAACACACATGCCATAACATAAATGAAATAACTTTATTTTAGAAATAACGGTGATCATACCCATAGTCATATGAGTATTCATAAGCGGGAGCATGAGCGAGCATGAAAATTTTTCAAAAATATTTTAGACAATTTTTAAAAACAAACTAATTCAGACATCTGATTGTGGAGTAAAAAATAAAGCAGAGACTACTAAAACCACAAAGGTCAAAAAGTTTGACAATCTTTGATTGCAAAATCAAACGTCCACGTCACCATTCCATTCGTCAATCATCTGATAATTGCAATTTAGAATTAATAGACAAGTGTGACGCAGTCAACAAAACAAACCCAGAAAATAAAATTCAATTTTCCCTTCAGCTTCAACTATTTTCTCTTCAGTTTCAACTAACATGATTGACCCTCAAGGAGTACTTTTGAGTGAAAACACACCCACACTCTCTCTCTCTCTCTCTCTCTCTCTCTGATCACCCTCCCTTTTTCGAAGTCTCTGCAAGTTTTCCACTTTACTGCTTTCTGCTTGATCAGTTTTAGCAAATTCTTGATCAGTTTTAGCAAGACTGTTGGCCACTCATGTCCACTGAAACTATTCCATTAAAGCCCCCAAATCTCTGTAAACTTCAGAGCCCTGTCCCAAGAAAAGAACCAAGCATGTGATCTTCCCACCTACCCCTTCTCTTGTGTTTTCTACACACTGCAGCATTCTCCTTTCTTCACTCGTACTCTTTGTGGGTCTCCTCTTCTCGTGTGATCTCAAGGCACCAAACCCATGTTTCACTTCGTTATACTTTCAGAATTCGACTTGTTTTCTGCTCAATTTTACTTGTGTGGATTTGTTTGCTGACAAATGGAGGACCTTGAGGCTTGATTCTCTGAGCTCTTTGTTGGAGGGGAGATGGGGATGCCTCTGATCCTGATTCTCATACTTGTCTGCACTCTATCAGCCTGTGGATCTGAAGGTAATGCCAACTTTGTTCTTTTCCTTAATTTGGATTTCTTTGAATATAAAAGCTTCTTGTTTGTTCGGTCTGCTTTGTACTATGTGATGTTTCGGTCGGGGTGGAGTAGGTTTTGGCTCTTTCCTCTATTTCTGTTAATGGATATATGGCTTCTTTCATGAATGAAATTTTTGATGGATCAAAATAAGATAAATAAAGTTTGCTTGCTCCTTTTAGTTTGTTTAATTATCGCCATGTGGGTATTCATGAAATTAAATTTGGAATGCAACTAGAATTCAGGATATGGAAAGTGAGCTATCCTGTTGCTTGCTCCATTTAGTTTCTTGATTAACTCCGCTTGGGTATTCGTGAAGCTTGACTGTGGAGTAAAATTGGGATGTTTAGGATCTCAAACTAAACTCTTCTGTCCTTGCTCCATTTAGCTTCTTGATCAACTCCATGTGGGTATTCATGGATCTTGATTTCGGACTACTATTAGGACTTTGTTGAACTCTTCAGTGCCAAAAGAATGAGTTTTCGTTTACCCTAAAAAGTTTGTCTGTAGTTTAACTTCCGATCTGCTTTGCAGGCTTTGATATACCTTCACTTGCAGCGGTTTCAGTGTTCCTCCGTTTAAAACTAGGAACATCTGACCTCAGCTCTCATGTAACTACCGGTCAAAGACGGAGATTCCTGCAAAATGGTAATTGTTTCCACAGACTAAAATTGTGAATACTGAATTATGCCTTCATGTGTGATTAGAATTGACTTGCAAATCGTAATTCTTGCTCAATCCTCACATGTCCAAGAGCCAGAATATCAATTAGCGAGATGTTTCTCTTATTAATCTCTGATCTGATTGGCCCAAATAAATGCCACAGACCCCATTTCCTCTCCTATGTCAACTACTCCAGGCTTTGGGTGGAAAAGACATGGAACTCTATCTCCTCCACCAAACAAAGCATTTCACAATTCATCGCCTATGCACACTTCTCCAACTAAAGGTACCTTAAAAATTCTAATGGGGGGACTTTTTTTTTGGTTAGAGTCACTTTAGGTATAAGATAGAAGCAAATCTCAAATCCATCAATATCATCAGTCTAGTTTTATTTCTTTTGCAGGACCTGCTCAAGGCAGCACTACAAAACACTCTAAGAAGGCCTTTGCACCTTCAACATCATCTTCCAAACATCCTGCCAAAAAGTCAGTGCATGGATCTGCATTTTCCCCAGGCCCTTCACTCTCATTTTATAAGCATCATCACGCAAAGACCAAAATCATCAGCGTGCCCCCTGGACTGTCTAATCAGCTTCCTTCATCCACTTATACCCACGATGGTTAGAGACCAAGTTACTTCATGTGGTATTATTACAGAAACTTAAGTCGCTAAACCATTTTCCCCTTTTTGATGCATTCTTACAAAGGTGTAGGCCCTTCAACATCCCCTTTGCATTCTCCCTCTCCTTCGGCGACAAGGTGGAATTCTCCCGCACATGCGCCATCACCTGCAACCATACCAAGCCCATTTGGAAGTATGGAAGCCTCTTTGCCTTTTATTTTCTGTTTAATTTATAGCTTCTATTTCATTTACAGTGGAGACTGATACAGACTGCACGCTAATCACTTTTTTTGTTGTTAAAGTGCCTATTCCTGCGCCTACAGTATCTCCGTTGAGCTCTTCCATTGTAAAAAAGGCAAGTCCACCCCCCTCACCACTTATGGCTCTACCACCTCCCCCTCCTAATGAAGGTACATATGTCTTATTTTTAATGCTGCAAGTGTGACTAGAATTAGAGTCTATTTCAGTTTCTGGAGTAACTTCATATGATTCTATGACTACAGGTTGTAACTATTTGTGCCTTGTCCTATTTGCAGAATGCACATCACTGACATGCACAGAGCCATTGACATATACAGCTCCTGGATCACCCTGTGGTTGTGTGTGGCCAATTCAAGTCAGATTACGCCTTACTGTTCCCATTTACACGTTCTTCCCTTTGGTTACAGAACTGGCCAATGAAATTGCATCCGGTGTTTCACTCAACCGAAGTCAAGTTCGTGTTATGGGAGCAAATGCAGCCAGCCAGCAGCAAGAGAAAACCATAGTCCTAATCAACTTGGTACCATCAAGAGTAAATTTTAATGAATCTACCGCCTTATTGATCTACAACAATTTCTGGCACAAACAGGTTCCCATAAGAGCTTCACTCTTTGGTGCCTATGAAGTGGTATACATTCGCTATCCAGGTTATGCATCAATCTTCAGATCCTACGGTTGCTTTTTGATAACTTCAAGGAAGAGTTTTAAAGTCCTGTCTCAGTTCCCAATTTAACAACTTAAAGCACAATGTGAAAATGGTTTTCTAAAGCAAAACCCATACCACTTTTCTTGGAAGTTGAAGCACAGCTTTTTAGGTTGGAAGCGGAATCACAACAACAACAATAATAGAATCCATCTAGTCCCTAATCATTGGGGGTATGGGTGGGGGAAGATTGGAGAGAGACCTAACATTTGACAATATATGCACAAAGTGGCTCCTCTCATAATACCACTAACCAATATTAAGCAGGCACTTTCCTTTTGGAAGCAGAATCATTTATTAAATTTACAAGATCCGCGGTTCTTATTATTTCAATAAGCAGGCACTTGCCTTTTGTCAACCTTGTAAAATCTTCCAAATGTGCCATTAGAATTTAGTGTCCCTAAGATGCAACTCTTCAGTTTCTTGAACTTGCTTTCACATAGTGTTGTGAGTCTTTTAGTGTGATGTATGTTAGAATAGTTTAATCCCACATCGGATAATCATGCTATGTGATGGGTCTCGACATAATATAAATAATGCTATTTATGTGTTAGGGTTGATTAACACCCTATACACTTATTTCTCCCTCTAATAACATGATATCAAAGCCCCACCTTAATCCTAACCCTAAACCACCACAACCCTAAATTATCTATCGAAACCCTAGCCTACCACTGCCGTACTTCTTCAACAACCCCTAACCCAGTCCCTAAAACTTATGTTCCCTAAAACTTATGTTGAAACCACAGTCTCCCGAAAATCCTCAATATCTTGAAACCACAGTCTCCCGAAAATCCCCAACCGAGTCACCATTAACCCTCGTCGGCACCGGAATAGCTCAAGTTGGCGTCATCCAGTCTTGCCCACCTCGTACAACCCTTCGCCGACCACCGTCGGCCACTCTTCACCCTTGCCGACCACCGGACTATGATTTCCGGACATCGATGACTTTTCGTTGTGCTCGAAATCAACTAAGTTCTTTTGTTTTACCTCTGAATCAACTGGGTCTCGCTTGTTTGAGGTATTATTGCTCTCTTTGTTGCTTCATTGTTCGCGAGAAGACTGAAAGTGGTGTGTTAGCTACTCCGTTTGTGTCTACTGGAGCTCAGTTGGCCGATATCTTCACCAAATCATTATTCAAACCACGTTAAGAGTTGTTATATAACAAGCTGGGACTTTGTGATATTTATTCTCCAGTTTGAGGGGGAGTGTTAGAATAGTTTAATCCCACATCGGATAATCATGCTATGTAATGGGTCTCGACATAATATAAATAAAGCTACTTATGTGTTAGGGTTAATGATGTAGCGGAAGTTTGAAGAAATAAAATATAACGCGAGTTTGAGTCCGTTGATTTGCGCACGAATACCCGGAGACCAAAATCCTTCCTCAAACCTGTTGATTCACTAAGAATACCAGAACCAAGGGCATCAATAACTTTGTTGATTCCGCAGAATATCAAAGTAATTGGAAGAACAAAGAGAAAACTCTCCCAATTTAATTAATCACCAAAAGCTGAATAATTCCAATGACTTACAATCCCATTTATACTAATAAATGGATCATTCTAGACACAACCTTTTAGCCTTCCCCATAAGACCTTTGGACTCTCCCACAATACAATTAATACTAGAAAAGAACCATTGGACTACTAAGACTCCACATGCAAAGTACTTGACCTTAGAAATGAAAAGACACAATTTAATGAACTTTAAAAATTGAAAAGACATTAAAACAACTTGACTAACTATTCTTTGACTTGTGATGTTCCAACTCCACCATTATGTTACTTTGCAATCAAACCGGTTCAAGTACCGGTTCGCTATCCAATCCGCATCATCCTCCCCGGGTTGGAGAGAATTCGCCCTCGAATTCGCAAGCTCGTCATTAGAATTATCACCCTGGTAAGGAATGAGATGTTTGACATTGAACACATCAGAAGTGCAGATGTGACTTGGAAGCTTCAACCGATACGCATTGGAATTAATCTTCGCAAGAATCTCCAATGGTCCAATTTTACGAGCTGCCAGCTTGTTATATTCTCCCACAGGAAAGCGATCCTTTGTCAAAACAGCCCAAACAAAATCTCCCACGTCAAACTCCAGGACCCTACGCTTCTTATCCGCTGCTTGCTTATACTTGGCAGAGGACTCCTTCAAACGATGCTCAGTCAGCTTATGCACTTCCTGGAGTTTAGTAATGAAATCTTCAGCTTTCCCATTAATGCGCTTCAAATTTGGAACAGGCGCGAGATCAAGAGGTGCACAGGGGTTGAAACCATAATTGACATAGAAAGGACTAAAACCCAAGCTGCGAGTGGCAGAGCGGTTGTAGGCAAACTCTGCTTGATACAATTTCTGATCCCAAGACTTGAGATGGTCACTAACTAAGCAACGAAGCAAATGTCCCAACGAACGATTAACCACGTCGGTTTGCCCGTCAGTTTGTGGATGATAAGCAGTGCTAAAATCTAGCTTAGTGTTAGCCAATTTCCACAAACACCGCCAAAAATGGTTGAGAAACTTTGTGTCCCAATCCGAAACAATGGACTGTGGCAACCCATGCAAACGGTAAACCTCTTGAAAATAGAGTTGCGCCACGTTGACCGCGTTAGTGGTCTTTTTGCAAGCAATAAAATGAGCCATCTTGGTGAATCTGTCTACCACCACAAAATTGGAGTCATTACGCTTTTGAGTCCATGGCAAACCTAGCACAAAGTCCATGCTAACATCTGCCCATGGCTGATTGGGAATAGGAAGAGGCATGTAGAGCCCAACATTAGTCGCAGTTCCTTTAGAGACTTGACAAACTCGACAGCCTTCCACAAACTTTGCAACTTCCTTGTGCATTGTTGGCCAGAAATAAGAATCTGCCACTAGCTTGAAAGTCTTGTCTCGCCCCATATGCCCCTCATCATGTAACTCCTTGATGATCTTTAGGCGTAGGCTTCCTTCTGGTACACAGTTGGTTACCCTTAAAAAGGAACCCATCTTGCACTATAAAATCTGTTCTTCCTCTTGTTGCCACATCACTTGCAATAGGGCCAAAATATGGATCGTCACTTAATAACTCACCAAAGGAATCAAACCCAGTTACCTTAGTTCGCATAGTAACCAGCAGATGTGATCGTCGACTAAGTGCGTCAGCTACTTTGTTTAAAGCTCCAGATTTATGCTTAATAACAAAAGTGAATTGCTGAATGTATGCTGACCATGCGGCGTGCCTAGCAGATAGCTTATTCTGACTATTAATATGCTTTAACGCATCATGATCAGTGTAAAGAACAAACTCGTTGTATGCTAGATACGAACTCCAATGTTTCAAGGCTTGAACGATGGCAAAGAATTCCACATCATAGGTACTATAATTCAGCTTTGATCCTCCCAACTTCTCGCTGAAATATGCCACCGGCTTGCCATTCTGACTTAGAACAGCCCCAATACCAATCTTTGAAGCATCGCAATGCAATTCGAATGGCTGTGAAAAATCTGGTAAAGTAAGAATAGGGGCCTCTATCAGTTTCTGCTTGATCCGATGAAAGGCTTCATTTGCTGCCGCTGTCCACTCATACTTTCCATTCTTCATACAATCTGTTATTGGGGCCATTATAGTGCTGAAATTTGGAATGAAGCGCCGATAAAAAGACACCAGCCCAAGAAAACTCCGAACTTCGTGAATATTTCTCGGAATAGGCCATTGCTTGACAGCATCAACCTTCGATTCATCTACGGACAATCCATCTGCAGAGACTACGTAGCCCAAGAACAAAATACTAGAAGTCATGAAATCGCATTTAGCCATAGCAGCAAAGAATTTCTCTGTCCGCAATACCTTGAGAACTTCTCGAATATGTTGCAAGTGCACTTTAACAGAAGCACTGTAGATCAAGATATCATCGAAGTAGACCACAATGAACTTTCCAATGAATGGCCAAAAGATCTGATTCATGACTTGCATGAATGTACCGGGAGCATTAGATAATCCAAATGGCATAACTAGCCACTCGTACAATCCCTCGCGGGTTTTGAAGGCTGTTTTCCACTCATCTCCTGGCCGAATTCGAATTTGGTGGTATTCGCTTTTCAAATCGAGCTTAGTAAACACCTTCGCCCCACTTAACTGGTCCAGGAGATCATCCAACCGGGGAATGGGGAATCTATACCGCACCGTGATTTTGTTAATTGCACGGCTGTCCACACACATCCGCCATGTCCCATCTTTTTTCGGTGTGAGTAACGCTGGAACAGCACACGGACTAAGACTTTCTCAGATGTGACCTTTGGAAAGCAAAGCCTCCACTTGACGCCTAAGCTCTTCGTGCTCTTGTGGACTCATCCGATAGTGTGGTCTGTTCGGTAATCCAGACGCAGGAACTAAATCAATTTGATGTTGAATGTCACGCAAATGTGGTAATTCCTCTGGTAACTCATTCGGAAACACGTCACTGAATTCATCCACCAAAGGTTGCACTAGTTCTGGAATTTTACTACCTTTTGCGGAATCTTTTCCAATCAGCACATAAACAATGCCAGATTCCATAGCCTCGCTAACAAACTCCTTTCTGGCTAGAAGATTTGTTGTCGTCCCCCAAACTGGGTTTAAGTTCAATCTCCCTACGTGGCTCGAGAACAATCTTCGTCTTAGCGAATATAAAGCTGTAAGTGTTCCTTTTCCCATCATGTCGTGCATCCCGATCATATTGCCACGGCCTCCCCAACAGTAGATGACAAGCATCCATAGTTATCACATCACACCACACACTATCTTTATATTTCTCACCAATGGAAAAGGACACTAAGCAGCGTTTCGAAACTGTTACCTCGTTGCCCTTTTTAAGCCATGCCAACTTGTAAGGACTTGGATGATTTTCAGTTGCTAGCCCTAACTTTTGGACAACCTCGTCTGAAACCACGTTCTCACAACTACCAGAATCAATGACAAATCGACAAACTTTGCCGTCGATAGTACAGGTTGATTGGAAGATATTGTTACGAAGCCAGTCGTCACCTTCAGCCTTTTGGGGAGTGAAGTAAGCTCTCCGGACGACCAATAAGGGACCATCATCTCCCTGCACATGTTCTTCTTCATACTCATCCACTAAGTCGGCATGCGTGTCTTGTTCCTCCTCTATCAGTTGTTCAACACCATCCTCAACTTTAATGAATAGTCCTTTCTTGTAGGTACCTCCCTTTTTGGACTCTGCCATCCTATGTCCTACCTCTCCACACTTAAAACATTTCGTTTGACTACTACCTGCTGTTGTGTTGTTTATTGAGCCTGTTGTTGCGCCCTTTCCATTAGTAATTGGTGGGATTTGATTGCGACTTGGAGTTGAAGGGTTGGCACGACCTCCATTGCTTCCTTGGAAAATTATTGCACTTCCTGACCGTCGGTTCAATTGCCTTTCCAAATTGAGGGCCTTCTGATGTGCCTCTGAAACTGAGATTGGATCAAAAAAATTCAAGGCATCCTGAAACTGCTGCCTCAACCCCCCGATATATCGTGACACCAGTTGATCCTCTACCTCGGCTAGATCATTGCGTGCTACAAGCTGGTAGAATTCTGTAGTGTAATCATCGACGGATCTGGTTCCTTGTCCCAAATTCTGCAATTGTTGGTATAGCGTCCTTGCATAATTGTGCGGCAAAAATGCTGCACGCATATGCTTCAGCAACTTCTCCCAACTAGCAATCTTCTGCTTTCCTTGACGAACCCGAGATTGCTTTAATTGTTGCCACCAAGCAGCAGCACGACCTCAGAACTTTGTAGCGACCAATGAAACTCTCTTATCAAGGGGAACCTCCTTGAAATCCAAGGTTTCCTCCACAGCTGCCACCCAGTCAAGAAATTCCTCGGGCTGCAAGCAGCCTTTAAACTCCGGAATATCAAGTTTAAAACCCGACTCCCATCGCCTTGAATTTGCTTCCACAACAGGTCCTCTCCTTTGTGGTCTTTCTACAGCAAATGGGTTTTCGCACTCGTCCTCAAATCCAACGTCCTCCTCCTCCCGCGCAAATGGATTGCGGACTGGAGATTGTTGTTGAAATGCTGCAGACAACGTAGCCATCTGTTGAGTCAAGGCTTCAATTTGTTGTTGCATCCTTGCGTAATCGTTCTCATAAACCTCCTCCACACGTCTATTTCTTGGTGGCATAGTTAATTACGAACGAGCCTAAGCTCTGATACCAACTAATGTAGCGGAAGCTTGAAGAAATAAAATATAACGCAAGTTTGAGTCCGTTGATTCGCACACGAATACCTGGAGACCAAAATCCTTCCTTAAACCTGTTGATTCACTAAGAATACCAGGACCAAGGGCATCAATAACTTTGTTGATTCCGCAGAATACCTAAGTAATTGGAAGAACAAAGAGAAAACTCTCTCAATTTAATTAATCACCAAAAGCTGAATAATTCCAAGGACTTACAATCCCATTTATACTAATAAATGGATCATTCTAGACACAACCTTTTAGCCTTCCCCATAAGACCTTTGGACTCTCCCACAATACAATTATACTAGAAAAGAACCATTGGACTACTAAGACTCAACATGCAAAGTACTTGACCTTAGAAATGAAAAGACACAATTTAATGAACTTTAAAAATTGAAAAGACATTAAAACAACTTGACTAACTATTCTTTGACTTGTGATGTTCCAACTCCACCATTATGTTACTTTGCAATCAAACCGGTCCAAGTACCGGTTCGCTATCCAATCCGCATCAGTTAATTAACACCATATACACTTATTTCTCCCTCTAATAACAATGTATATCTTGTGTTCAAATGTTTGTTGCTGAGACTCTTTAAAAATCTTCAGGTCTGCCACCGTCTCCACCTTTGGTCCCTGCTACTATAGATGATCCCCCATATCGGGGTCATGGCAATGAAGGAATGCCCATAAAACCTTTAGGAGTTGATGTACCGAGGAAAAAGAAGGATGGGCCTAATGGAAGCATGATTGCTGTAATTGTTCTATCGTCTGTCACAGCTTTTGTTGTGTGCATGACAGCTATTTGGCTTTTGCTGTTCAAATGTGGCTGCGTTCATCAACGTGAAAAACCTCCACATGTTTTGATATCTTCTCACGGAAAGCCATCAGGTAATTCCGTTCTAGAAAAATTATAAAATTCCCCGTCAAAGAGTAAGTGAACTTCACAAAGATGCAAATCCCATGACAATTGACGTTGTTTCTTTTTTCCTATGTAAGGTTTCAGAGTAACTCACTTACAGACACATCACCTTTTTATTAAATCTTGTTTCTCAATTTCATCTTTTATTTTGTTTCATAACTCATTGCTCTATATTCATGGTTAGCCTGATCTAGAAACCAAGAGCGGTCGTGATTTGGTTTATGCAGATTTAACTTCCGGAAATAACATAACATAAATTCAGCAGGGACTACCAAATCATTGACATTTGGAAGCGGACTGAGTTCGGCATCAATGTCCTTCGGTTCTAGCTTGTTACCATATACAGGAACTGCTAAGATTTTTAGCCTAATTGATATAGAGAAAGCCACAAAGAATTTTGATGATTCAAGAATACTGGGGGAAGGTGGTTTTGGACTTGTCTACAGTGGCACTCTTGACGATGGTAGGAAAGTAGCCGTGAAGGTTCTCAAGAGAGACGATCATCAGGGCAGCCGTGAGTTCTTGGCTGAAGTTGAGATGCTTAGTCGCTTGCACCATAGAAACTTAGTCAAATTGATCGGAATCTGCACAGAGGGCCATATTCGCTGCCTTGTCTATGAACTAGTTCCCAATGGAAGCGTGGAATCCCATTTACACGGTACATACCTAACGAACTTTGTAGATGACAGTAGTGTTTGGTTCACTGGAATGAAATGACCATTCACCTAAATGCAGTGAAAGGATGATTCATACTGTAGTTTACATTCGGTCATTTTGGGGCAAACCAAGCATGGGAATGGAAATTCCAAGGGAATCACCAGTCAATTCCAGCCTTCATGCCAGTGAACCAAACATTACCTACGATCTTTGCAGTTACTTGGTCAAAAACTTGAAGCTCTCTATCTTCCTTTCTTACTTAATTACGTGAGAAGATCATCTCTGAGATTGTTATCTTTGATATGCTTTTAGGGGTAGATAAGGAAGCAGCTCCTCTTAATTGGGGTGCTCGAATGAAGATTGCCCTTGGATCGGCTAGGGGTTTAGCTTATCTACATGAAGATTCTAGCCCTCGTGTTATACACAGAGACTTCAAATCGAGCAACATCTTGTTAGAACATGATTTTACACCTAAAGTCTCAGATTTTGGATTGGCTAGAGCAGCAGTGGATGAGGAAAACAAACATATATCAACCCATGTTATGGGCACTTTTGGGTAAGAACTCTTAGTTTTACTCAACAGATTGCTTTCATTGGTACCTCCACCACCACCCGCTACGCTTGTTACTTTGTTAGTAGTAGCAAAAGTAGGTGATATGGAATGATTCACAAACAGATTTCTCACGTTGAATGATGTGGGTTTCTGTATTTCTTTTGTTTTAACTACAAAACCCACCATATGGCTCATGATTCCAAAAATTACATTGTCACATCATTCTGGGCACATTCTGTTTGCAGATCAGTTCTCACGCAGAAAGATGTGGGTTTCTGTTATTCTTTCGTTTCAGACTACAACACCCACCATATGGTTTATGATTCCAAAAATTACATTGTCACATCATTCTGGGCACATTCTGTTTGCAGATCAGTTTCCTTAATGATAATCATGGTGGTTTCAGTGGCGGCGGCTGCAGAACAAGCAACTGCATGCCTTTATAAAGTTTTGGAGTCTTGAGCGAATACCCAGTAAATCAGTTATTAATTTAGCAAAAATCAACAATGAATGTGCTATGATGTTTTTTTTTCCTTTCTGTCTGTTCTCTTACAAACCTTCTTGTCCTGTGAACTTTGTTTTCTGCAGTTACTTAGCTCCAGAATACGCAATGACCGGTCACCTTCTCGTTAAAAGCGATGTCTACAGCTACGGTGTAGTCCTCCTTGAGCTCCTAAGCGGACGAAAGCCCGTTGACTTGTCCCAACCATCGGGCCAAGAAAACCTCGTCGCTTGGGCTCGTCCACTCCTCTCTTCCAAAGAGGGCTTAGAAAAAATCATCGACCCTTCTCTAAAGCCAAACATCCCCTTTGACAGTGCTGCCAAGGTGGCAGCAATCGCATCAATGTGTGTGCAACCTGAGGTATCACACCGTCCTTTCATGGGGGAAGTTGTTCAGGCCTTGAAGCTTGTTTGCAACGATTTTGATGGGACGAAAGAGCCTGTATCAACAAGTTGTAGCCACGAGGACCTTTCCATTGATGTGGATCATAAAGTCAGTAGTAAGGTTTCAAGTGAGCTTGTGGAAGTTTCTGGAACCGGTTACCCAATTCTGGGTTATGATTCTATATTTGATTCGGAAATAGCATTTTCGGCTGCGTTTCGGGGAGATGAGTTTGGGTCTTTTAGGAGGCACGCTAATTCTGCGCCTCTGAGAATGGGGAGAGGAAGGAGGTTCTGGCAAAGATTGAGAGGGTTGTCCAGTGGAAGCATGAGCGAACATGGTTTTCATTGAAGCTATGGGATTGAACAACATTAGAATGAAGCACTTGAAATGATTTTGGAACTAGACTTTGGTGGACAGTTGATGAGTTTTTAGCAGATTTCTGTGGGTTGAAACCAACCATCAGTTTTGTCCTGGGTGTGAAACATTCCTGGGTGTGAAGCATTTGCCAAAAAAGAAAAAGGTATTTGTACAAACAATCCTTCGTTGTTGGCTTCAGTTATTGACCAATGTTTTGTTATTGACATTATTTATTTAGAAACTGCAAAGAAAAACTTTGGATCCTATGTGAACCTTGATCCTATTTATGCAGGGAAAATGTATATGAAGCATATTTGAGATTTAACCTCCTTTCGTGTCTCAATGCTTGATCAATACCTTATTGCCTTCTACTAGTTCTGCGTGTCAATCTTCTTGTGGTATTTCTAAAATGGAGAGAAACTTCTAATTAGTACAAGCGTGCGTTCTTTTCGCGCGCGCTTGTATTTTGTTTATTGGGAAAAAAATCGAAATGGTCCTTGTAGTTTAGTCTTTGTGTCAACTTGGTCTCTGCGGTTTGAATTGGATCGATTTACGCTCTGTAGTTTTCATTTTGTTCCAACTTGGTCCAATTACTAACTGTCATTAGACTCCGTTAACCCCAGACATGAATGGGCCCCTTTTATAGAGTTAAAACCATAATCTGTCATTCTCCTCTTGCCCTAATATACCTCTGAACCAAAACACATAGCCTCATTGTTTCATTCTCCATTTTTTTCACAGCTTCCATTCTCCATTTGTCACTTCCGAGATTTTACTTTCGACCGAAACGTGTTTCGTTCGCCTTCGGGGGGAAGGAGTGAGAGGGATTAAGGCCTGGATAAGTGATCCGATTCCTATGGATTGCGATGTGGTTCTTGAAAAGAAAGGAAATATGAGTTGTTTTGTGTTCTATAAAAGGGGTTATGAAGTGGGTTTTATTTTAAAAAGGGACCGAGCTTTCATCAAGCTGACTACATATCTCCAGGTAAAGGAGAATCTGGTCTGGCTGTGGTTCGAGCCACAAAAGGGTTTAGAAAAAAACTTAAGTCTCCACTGGGCATAGAGTTTAGGTGTGTTTGGTCACCTCTTGAATATCGGAAGAATAGTTCAAATATTTAAGAAAAAAGAACGCGAGCTAGAGAACCCGATTTTTAGAAAAGATTGACTCTGTTTTGCTTTTTAGGAAAAGGCTTTAGATCTGCGAGGTTAGAGATGAAAGGGTTCGGTAATTCACTAGAAAAAGGACCCACTTGTTTCTGGAGTTAACGGAGGCTAACGGCAGTTAGTAATTGGATCAAGTTGGAATAAAATGGAAACTACACTAGTAAATAGAGTCAATGCAAACTGCATGGACCAAGTTGACACAAACACTAAACTACATGTACCATTTCGGTTTTTTCCCCTTGTTTATTTCAATAAATGATATGTTTCACTGTTCTCAAAAAAAAAAAAACTAGGTCCCGTCTATTTGATTGGAGGTGAGCTGGGAATAGAACTGTATATCTAATGATTATGCATATTCGACTTATGTCTCATTAAAACTTGTGCGGGTCGAACTTAATATGCATCAGATATAGTCTTTTCTCTATTAGTCCCATCAAACACATATCCTTTTACCGTCTCTCTCTCCGAACAAAAAATAGCCAGGTCATTTGGCAAGGAAAAAAAATCAATAACTAGAATGCCCAAATGCAAAGTACAATTTTTTTGAGTTAAAAGTTCCATAGCAGAGGTACCAACAGCTGACTTCACATACTGTTAAACAGCTATACTAAATATAGTGGATAAATCGGAACACGAAAACCCTTTTTTTATTTTTTTGTGGGCAAGCCTATCTCTACATATTAACCGCTTGCTAAGAATTACAACAGCCAAAACCACATTCCCACCGTTACAGACCACATGACATTCCCCTCCTTTTCTGCTCCTCCTACTTGGCCTCAAACTTCATATACCAGCTGATCTTCCCAGTCTTCCTCTCAATATCTTCACTCCCATGTACCTGCTCAATTCCACATCACAAACACCCATCACTCCGTTGATCTCTAACTGTAGTTTTTCCAAGAAAACGACTTAAAAGAATGATCGATCCAAAAAAATTCGATTTACCTGCCCAACATCATTAAAGTAGCCTGAGGATTAGTCCCAGGCGATTCAGTGAATGTTGATCCATCAATAACTCGGAGCCTGTGGACCCCGAGAACTTTATAATCATGGTTCACAACCTTACCCACATGGCAGCCTCCATGGTAATGCCATATAGTGATCACGGTGTCTTTACAAAACTGCTCCAGAGACTTCGTGTCATTGGTGTGTTTGGGTATGAAGTTAACGTTAGCCTTGACGCTCATGTTAAGTAGCTTCTCGTTCGTTTGTTTGTTGAACTGGGTGAGGTTCGCGAAGTGTTTGGAGCTCACGAGCTTCTCCATCATCCGGATTCCGTCCACACAGCGTTGTAGATCATAGGGGTGGCTGAAGTAGTTGAAGGTGACGGAGGGGTTGTCGTCTACATTTGTGTTGACTAGGCTGAGGTCACCCTTTGAGATCGGATTGGCAATTTTCTCTAGAATGAAGCCTCCCATGAATGCTTCATATGGGAGGTCTTTCTTGCTTCTGGTGTAGGCTTGTATTGCTTCTTTGGTCCTTTGCTTTGGGGGAATGGTGGAGAGCTGCCCAATCTAGTAAACAAAACGATATACTGATTTCAGACATTCTGAAAAATTAACTAGCATTGCAAAGTGAATTCAGGATGTTTCACAAGTCCACAAAGTTACGCAGTCAGTGCTGTTTCTTCCCCAACTCATAACAAGGACTAGTGATGCAGACCTGTTTGCCACATTGCAGACCAAGCTATTTGATCCTCTAGTGGCGAAAAGGAAAATTTAGTGACTCTCCATGGTTTTCAGACCAACCCGAAAGGCCCATGTTCACCCGAAACATCCCAACAAGCAAGACCTACGTCTTTGCTATGACCTAAGGCATCTTTGAGCCAAATTCCTCTGTTTAGACCCTTACTTTGCGTTTTTACTGCTATAGGATAGTTTTCTTGCTAGGTCCAAGCAAATCTGTTTCGACCTATAACTTTATCAGAATGTTTCCTTAAGTTTCCAGTATCCAAGTTGCATGTCATTTTTAGTTCCTGTAGTAAGGGTATAATGTCGTATCTAACATATACTGATGGAATTCTGTTCAAATGATCGCAGTAAGTGTTAGGCAACTAACCTCTGCTGATAAGATTCCATGATGGCACTGAATGCTATCCTGTGACTGCCCAAACCCACTGCTAGCCTCAATGTACACACCCTTCTTCGTAATCCCAACAATCTGTATCAACGACTGCTCCACCGGTCTATTAGAGGGAATGAACACTGTATTCATTGGGTTGTCGGACATCCCTTTACCAACAAACTCATTGTCGAGAACCATTGATATGTTCAACTTTTTAAGATCAGCCTTTGGGCCAATGCCGCTTAGTAGTAGCATCTGGGGGCTGCCAATTGCTCCACTGGACACTATTATTTCACTCCCACGCCTCTTTGAAACATATGCTCTGTGTTGGTTCCCTTGTTCATCTTTGAATATGACTCCCACTGCCCTTGGTTTCTTCCCTGCAAGTGACATGACCAACTTATTAGAGCTGGTTTGGACAGAACGTGTATAAAACGCAGTTTAGCACTACTAAATTCACTCTGAAAGTATTTTCAGCGATGACACCACAAGATTCTGAAATTTCTTTTTAGGAATTTTTTGAGTCTTTGACTCCATACTTTATGTGGCCTGTTAACTATTTCAGAAATGCAGCCAGAGCGAAAAGAATTATTTCTGAACAGTTTAGGCGTAAAAAATGCATCTCTCTAGTTGGGCCTAGAGTTCACATGGGATGAATCTGACCCACACGTGCATTTTTTGTGCACTTTCTCGTGTCCTTGTGTCCTAGTTGTGTTTCGTTAACTCAGTCTTAACTTATTTCACCCTTGAGAAATACAACTCCCGCATCAATCAGTTTTTAAGCTGGCATTAGAACTTTTGAGACCTCAGCCGAACATGAAAGAGAAGCCTATTTAATCAAGTCCTTATTTTGAACTTCAAAGTTCAAGCATAGGTACTACTTTTTTCCATAAGGTAACGCGATAAGCTAATTGGCCTAATGGTTGAGCCACCTCTCGATATATTTCATAGTTTTGACTAAGATGTCTGCAAGTTCGAGCATACACTAGAAGAAGAGGCTGCATTGACAGGATTCAGTGTTGGTGATCACTATCTTTTGTGTACGATATGACTTTCCGGTTACAGATGAATGCGTACCTTTTGTGTCGAATACAATCTTTTGTACAGTGGCGTGAACTAGAACACTGAGCTTTTCAGGATTTGCGGAAGCAAGTAGCTCAGCAGCAGTGTGACGGCGGCCAAACTTGTCAAAAATGGTTCCACCAACTTTGGTTCCATACAAGTGATCATAAGTGAACCCATTAAAAGGCGAGACCCCTACTTCCAATAGACCGTCCCTAACGGCTCTCTGCCATGGCACAAGATTCGGCTGATGAACAATCTGCTTTTCAATCCATGGGTACGACTCATTCACCAATCTAGCATCCCAACCCGCTTTTCTAACATAGCTGCAGCATAGCAAAGAAGTCTCATGATCATCAACCCAAGTGATCTAGCAAGTATTCCAATCTGACTGAAGTTACCAATTCCACAGTCCACTAGTGGGAGTCCATCTAATGGTTTGTCCCGTATGGACTGGCTCCACAAAAGTTGATAAGAGTTAAAATTGATAACAGTGAGGACCAAACCTAGTAGCATTTAACCCAAGTACAATAAAAGACAAGGATCAGACATTGTTCTTGTACGATGCTGTCACATACACCATATGGCCACAATGATTTAAAACCTAAGGCATCTCAAATTATGGACCAACAAAACCCATCTTAGCCGTTGAAATTATTTACTATTTCATTACTGAGGGGTTTTTTTTTTTTTTTTTTGGCGGGGTCCTTTGATAGGACACAGTTACTCAATGACTTGTACCAAACAGACATAAATGAATGCAGAAGAAGCATTTTTGCTGGTTGGTTGTGTGATAATGACTTTTTTCGGTTTTTTGCCAATTTTGTATACATTACAGCTGTTATAGTCTTAAATTTCAAACGCTTTTAACGAGACTTAAATCCTAACCTCCCTTGTGAGAAGAACGGAGGCTACAAGTGCTTCCGTTGATAATGACTTTGTTGATGATTAGAATTACTGTCAAATACCAATCACTGGGGTAGCCTCATTTCTCTTTTAAGCAGCATAGATGGGACCCTCGTAAAATAGCTACCTATTTTCCGATATCTGATTGTTTAAAAAATAAGAATATTTTTCATTAATTGGATGAAAATGACTTACTCTTAAATCTTTCGTAAGTTATTTTTCGATATGAACCCTTTGCCTTCTACTGTAATTTTTACTGTTCAGTTTTATCGATCCTCAAGTCTTGACCCACGTTCAATTCCAATAATCTCAAAAATCTCCACCATTTAAGCCCCCTCTCTCTCTACACTATTTTGTTAATTTCTGAAAATATTTTCAAGTACCAACCAAATACCAAAAAATAAAAGTTTGAAGTTTGTTTTTTGAAAAAATATTTTACATGGAAAATATTTTACATTATAGTAAAACATTTTACATCGAAACAAACGGAGCCTACATTTCTTTTTAACACCAAGAATTGGAGGATTCCAATTTCCCTCTCCCTTCCAAGTACCAACTTTATAGGATCGCAAATGTACCAAGCAAAGCAACTCGAGGCTCGGCTCGTTAAGAACTCAGCTCACATTTACTTGTATAGTAATCAAGCAGAGCTCAAGCTCGTGTTCTAGGCTTTAACAGTAAACGAGCTGGGCTCAATATATATTCTAAAGCGCAGCTCGTTTCTATAGTCTCGGCTCATTTGAAAAAACTCGTTTAGTAAATGAATCAAGCTTGGCTCATTTACACATGCACGAGCAAAGCTCGAACTTTGGGTTTAGTAAACGAGCCAAGCTCAAGCACTACAAAGTTCGGCTCGACTCGGTTGCACTTTATATTGTCGTCTTATTCATGGTACTAAATGGATCGGTTTATAAGAGTTACATGAGCTTCGTAAATTCTCCACTAATTAATAAAGCTAGAAACTATCGGAAAACGTCTCGAAGACCCACCAAAGCACGAAAGCCAGACGCTCATTTTAAACAAAGATGTGGGTTTTTGTGGTTCTTTTATCAACATTCAACTCCTATCTCTTTATTTATTTTTTTCTGAATTTTCAATTTGTAAATCATATTAATTCCAATGGTAAATCAATTATCAACTTAAACTCCATACGCGGTGAACAACTTCAACTAAAAATGAAATAAAACCCAATATAGCTACTTCTTTTTCCAACCCTTGTTCATGCCAAACACCCAACCAACCAACAGTACACGGAGTAATTATTCAATTGGCCGAGAGTACCGCCACATGGTACTCCGGACCATTTTACAACCGCACATTCCTGTGGGATCCACATACTTAGTGGCAGACTCCGCAAGAATACGTGGTTGTGGAGTGGTCTGAAGTACCACGTGACGGTACTCCCGGACTATTGTATAATTTCACCAGTACACGGTTATTTGTTTCTGTTGAAATAGATACAAAATGATCCACAAGAAATTTTGTACGTTTATTTTTGTGGTTCTTTTATGGCACACTAAAACTCCTCCTCCTTTGTTTTTTGAAATTTCTATTTGTAAATCATGTTAATTCCTACATGAATATGTTCAATCTATTATCAACTTAATTAATTCCTACATTAAAAAAGAGACTAATCATTTACGATGTATTAAAAGTCGTCAAACTCAATTATAAGGCAAAACCGCATTCATACCTACATGATCAACCTCTTATAATTTAATCATTTTCTTCCTTAGGAAATAAGAGCATATGGTGTGTTCCACTAACTAAAATAAGTATTTATTTTTTAAATAAATATTTATTTTTTAAATTAAATGTGATATATTATGAGAAAATGACCTGTTTCGTAGAACAGAAACTAAATACATAAAAAATAAAAACTTTTACGAAACGTGGCTAAGTCAATACGGTTCTAGGTTTTGACTCCACCCAATCAAAAATCCCTCCGATCCTATTTCGAATTCATTCTTCTATTTCATAAAATTAATAGTACACCTTTGTTTTTCCAATTTATCTCATCAAAACAAGTTCATAAACCTAAACAATTAATATTGCTAGACCAAAAATTTAACACACAGAGAGAGAAAGATCTGATGGTCGTACCTTGTGCTAGCTCTAGTGTAGAACCCAGCATTGATGCAAGAACCACCACCCAAAACCCTGGCCCTAGAATTCAACACCCCATCTGTCGAAATAAAAAATTGAGAAGCTGAACTTGGGGAAATATCCGCCAGAGTTAAATGGAAGGTCTTCATATGGGATACATTGTAGTTTGCAAAAGGGACACCTCCTCTCTCTAACAACAAAACACTGAAGTTTTGGGAGAGGGTGGCCGCCAATGGGCAACCGGCGGTGCCACCCCCCACGATTATGTAGTCGTAGGCCTTGCCGCCGCCGTTTGACGCGGCGGGGGACGAGGAAGAGTCGGAGGGGGAGAATGTGCTTGCTTGCTGGATGAATGGGTAATGATTTTTCCAGTTTTGCCTACCTGCATTGGAAGTTAAAAAGATTTGAGACTCAGCATATAATACAGATATGGTCACGATCGACCGAGCAGTTGGCCCGACAAAGGGACTTGAATTTTCATAATAAGCCCAAGAAATTGGAAGAAATATTTGTAGATATAAATGTTAGACAAGACCATTAACTGAGCTGTAACCGAAATCCTGAGCTCAGCTAATGGCCTTGTCTAACAATAAAATCTTGATGAACACATTGAGACGTCTTTTTTAACATACATGTTTTTTGAGGCATATAGAAATCATTTGATGTAATATAAGGTATGGATGTCACCACCGCCGACAAAAAAGAAATCTTTAGGCTCAGAAGAAGCGCTCTTGTGTCGTTTAACTTGGGTTTGGGAATTAGTAATTGATTTGCGCACAAGTTGGCCGGGCGGATGAAGTACGAGACAAAATAGGACACAAATATCGTGCTATATAAACCAGTAAACCACATCACATTCGGTCTCCAGCATTACTGAGAAATGCCGAAAAGATATTAATTAAGAAAAAGACAACTTGCTAATTCTGACGATGAAAAAGGTCAAAAAAATTCCTTTAAATGTGCACAAGACAATTTCCCTCATTTGATATATATATATATACACTCGGGCAAAATGTGTTTTGACTTACCCCTTAATTAAACTCTCTTATGGAGAACTATGAGAAAGAGAGAGGGCGAGAAGAAAAAGGATGAAGGAGGGGCAAGCTGGAGAAAGAGAATACAAAAAAAAAAAAAAGGAAAATGAGTAAAGAAGTAAAGAAAATGGAAATAAATATTTACCCAAAAAAATGGAAATAAAGGGCTCATTTTAGGTAATTAAGGAAGAAAAGTCCATCCCCAGAAAAGAATTATCAAGAAAATTTTGCCTTTGCATATTGTCTATGGTTTTATAATATCTAGTGTGTGTGTGTGTGAGATATATATATATATATGCATGTGAACAGGGAGGGAAAAGGGTGCAGTACTAAACCTTGACCGAAAGTGAGTGCGTTGATCCAAATAAGTAAACAAAGAAAGAGTTCTTTCTTCACTGCCACTGCCTCAACCAAAGCCATTGAGATCTAGAGAGAGAGAGTCTTGAACATAGAGAGAGAGAGAGAGAGAGAGAGAGAGAGAGAGAGAGAGTATGATGATGATCAGAAGCTACAGTTGCCTGCCTTTCCTTTCACACAACCCCTTCTCCCTCTCCTTTGAGCTGGCTCTCTGTGGTTGGCCTTGTTCTTTGTGTTTGCCACTTAACACACATTTATATGTAAACACAAACTTATATAACTCCATCAATATTCCTGAATTCACACACAAATATATTCCAAATGAATATTTTAAAAAAAAGGGAGTATGGTGAATAGGAGAAAACGGACAAATGACATTTAATGGAGAAATGAATGGCACGGTTGGAGAAGCAGTTAATGACCATCCGATCCATCTGATCATGTACGTGGACAGCTCACATAACCCTGCAAAAATTTACAATGGGGAGAGTGGTGCAGGTGTAACCTACATGAACACCGCCCCCTGCATGCCCGGTTCGAATCTCGCTTGCGGGTGGTACGTCCCTATGAACCACATGCTGCATGTCGCTGTGTGGAGGGTCCTTGGTCCGCTCTAGCACTGTTAAATATTGTTTGGGAGTTGAATAAATGATCACTTAATAGCATTTGGGGTCTCTCCAGTTATTGTTAATTGGTAATGAGTTGGATGCTTTAACATTGTATCAGAGCTAAGGTTTTAGAAAATTTATTCCCCTCATTTGTGCCTTAAGTGGACCGTTGTTTGTTGCGATCCAAGTGTTATGGATCATTTGGGTCGCATGTACGGAAGAGTGTTGCAGCTTGTCCCACATAGGTTAATTATCTCCTTCAAAACTAATATGTGAGTTTGGGCCACCTCTCCACTCCCTACCAATTGGCCTTGAGTTGGTTATAAGGTTTCCACATGGTATCAGAGCTAGATCTTGGGTGGCCTCACCTCACATGGTCAAGTCTCCGTCGCCCCGAGTCAATCACCTCACCTCATCAATTCATACACCATGTGCATCAGGGATGCACGTGAGGGGTCGCCTAAGTCAAATCTTCTGGTTTCCTCAACTTGTATACGTGCATCCGGGCTACACGTGAGGGGAAGTGTTAGACTTTATTCTACATCGTTCATCTAAGTCACCCAAACTTGGTTAATATATTCTAATAGTTACTCCATCTGTTGCCAATTGATTTTAAGTTAATAAGAACCCTCCAAAAAATTTAACATGGTATTAGAGCAAATAAGGATTGTTTCTCGCCTTTGACTGGTTTCACATGAAGAGCCCTTCTCCGTCTAGTACCTAGGCGGTTTCGCGTGAGCGCCCCTTCTCACCATTTCAATGATAAAAAAGAAAAGAAAGGGTAGAATTGTTACTCAAAAGCCTCACCACTTTCCAAATTTCATGTTGTCTACTCAATAGGTTTTCAAATGCAATGACAGCTTTTTCTACATGTACTCGAATGGCTTGGTTTTTTTTGGCTCGGCACTCGAATGGCTTGTTTGAAACTGGAACTATCATGAAGGGCATTGAATCTCTCTCCATGGAGAAAGAGGGGTATGGGGGCATTTTACAGTACTCCTTAATCTACACATTTCCAAAGATTCGACAAATTTAAAGAAAAATAAGGCAATAGGAATATAAAGAATTAAGTATTAATTCTTTTTTTTTAAAAAGGCAAAAAATAAGCTTCATTAACTTAAACCATGAAGTACGTACAGAGCTAATAGAATCAAGAATACACCGACATGACCACCCATGACCCTTTTCTCCTAACCACACAAAAAAAATTGATTAAAATCCAACAGGCTGAGTCCAAACCAGGGCAAAAATCCAAACAGCCAAAATTGGTAAGACACCAACACAACACTCTAAAAGAGCTCAGCCCAAACAAGTGGGCTAAGCCCAAAACACCTGAAAATCCAAACACCTAACAGCTCCAAAAAAAACCTAACCCTAACCCTCCAAAAAAACCCAAACACAGCATCAAACCACTCGTCCTCGATCCGCCGCCTCGCCACCATTGGAACCTGCTCAAACCAACACTCCGGCCATCAGCAGAAATCTACCGTCCAAGCTCAAACCCCCAAGCCACCACCATCAACAACCACCATCACAGAGTGAAACTCAGAGCCCAGATGCACGCTCGCGCCCAACACCCGACGGAATCTAAACAAGGACGAAGCAAATCTGCAAAAACAAACACAGAAGACAGCAGCACAGACCAAAGGCTGCATGGAAACCACAAAACACCGTTAAGCAAAGCCCCGCGCCGATTCCACCCAACAACGAAACCGGTGTGGAGACCAACCATCCTCAAGCGATCGACCACCACCTGCCACCGAAATACAACTCCCTAACCGTTAAGCCCAGAATCGGAGCACCCAGACAATAGAACCGACTGGAGCTAGCTCAACTGGTCAGTACTCTTACATCTCACTAGGAGATTGAGAGTTCAAACCTCTCCACCTGTGTGTTGGTATTCTTCCCTTAGTAGGACTTTTCTTTTTTTATTATTTCTACCCTATAATGGACATAAAGTTTCTATATGGTATTAGAGTGAGACTCGTTCCACCCCACATTTATAAAATTCACAATTCACACCCCACGATGACAGATCAGCAAAAAGGTTACATGATGATAGGCCACATGTGACAGGCCTTAAACATAGATGTACATGAGGAGGGATGTTAAATATTGTTTGGGAGTGGAATGAGTGATCACTTAATAACATTTGAAGTCTCTCCACTCATTGCCAATTGGTATTGAGTTGGATGCTTTAACAAGCACTTTGGTGGGGTTGTCGTGATGGGTTTGCCTTCCCAAGCAGTAGCTATAGCTCAAATCGAATATTCCTCAGCGGATGGAAACCCTTGTGGTGACACCCAAAAGAGATTGCTACCCTGCTGGTTGCCCTTTTCCATCCTTTACCTTAGCAAAAAAACTAATTATATGAATAGCTTAATTTGTTGAAGAAAAAAAAAATCACACTTAGGTGGTTGTGGTGATGGGTTGGGACTGCCTTCTCAGGCAGTAGCTATATATATTACTCCACAGCAGATGGAAACCCCTGTCGTAACGCCCAAGGGAGAATGCAATTCTGGTTGTTCCTTCCCATTCTTTAATTACATGAGCAAAAAACTAATATGAACACCTTAATTTGTTGAAATAATAATATAATATAAAAAAATCACAAAAATTGTTTGACGTACTCCTACATATCTACATGGCTTATAGATTATAGGATTACGGTTAACTTTTTTGTTTCATAATCTGGTGTACCCACCCTATTTTACGAGTGGTGCTAATCCCCCCTGACACACACCCTCCAGGGCCCCACACCAAATTCCCCTCCCTACCCCTCCCCCTCCCCCCCTCCCTTTCTCCCGGCCTGAACCGGGGCCCCACCCCCCTCCCGTTGTATTTTTTTTTTTTTTTGTGCCTACCCCTCCCTCCCCTTTCTACTACCCGGCCCCCCCTCTCATTCCTACTCCCTTCCCTTCCTTAAAACCTGGCCCATCAACTGACCCCCCTTTAAAACACCCCCATTTTGTAATTTTTATCTTTATTTAATTATTTTTGAACCATGGAGCAAATATATGTGGGGGGGCCATACGGGATAGGGAGAGAGGTCCTCATTTTCCTATAAATAGGACCCTTTGTCAAGCCATTCAATTCACACCTTGAATCTCTCCACCTTTTATCTCTCGAAATCTTGTGTTTGTTCTTTGTTATTACTTTGTTCTTGGTATTCTTGAGTTTCTTCTTTAGTTTTTCAAGAAACTCAACCCAAGGCCGCCATCAAACCACCACATGACCAGCCTCTCGATCCAAAAAGTTTTGTAGTTTAGTCAATATTTAGTTTCGAGGGAAAAAAAGTCTTTTCTTTTCTCTTTCGAAGCTACCGTAAGAAGTCATTTCGTTCGATAGCCACATTCACCTACCATAAGCCGACGTATTTTCCTTTCCGTTGCCATACTATCTGCTAAGAAGAACGGTAAAATATTTCTAGTCACCTTTTCTAGTCAAAATTTTAATTATATTTTATTTTTGTGTTTAAAAATGCATGTTAAGTTAAAGTACTAAAAATAGCGGTAAAATATTTGTAGCACTATGCTTTACGATTGTTTTTACGACTGTGGAGTAACCAGAGGCTAACACCCTCGAAAGTTTGTCAACAAGTCTGGCTTCGTGCCGACTAAGGAAGAAATGGTGATTCTAACTGGACTCATCCGACCTGGGACTTTCCTGGTTATTTTATGTCAAATATAATCCACAAAATTTAGAATAATGATTTTCGGTGAAAATTAACGAATTATTAATTGAAGAAAAAAAATGTGCTTTTGGACTTCCCTCAAAAGAAGAAAGAACCGATATTTGAAATGTAAGAAAGAATAATTTGATTAGTAACATGGTTACTTAGGCTTTCCTCACAGACTGTGTACATAAAATTTTGTAGGAACGCCGCAGCGGAAAATTCGGGGCGGAACAATGGATGACTACAATTTTTTAATTTCAGATTGATCATTTGAGAATGAAGTTCGTAGTGAGGAGAGTATCTCCAACAATAGTCGCGATTATACACCCGAATTTACCACCGATGAGGTTAGTTTTTACTGTTATTGTTTTGCATATTCGTTATATATGTTAAGATTGATTAATGTTATACTTATACATATTTATTTTTTATATATAGATTTTTGAAAGTAGAGAAGAGATGATAGCTTGGGTGCGAAACGTTGGTCTAAAATATGGTATTGTGGTTGTCATTTTAAATTCTGCTAAGTTAAAAGGTGGCAAATTGCCAAAGTGCATTCTTGGTTGTGAAAGAGGAGAAAAGTACGAACCGCCACGTAATCTGGTTGAAGGGCAATCCTTGCAAAGAAACACTGGAACTAAAAAATGCAATTGCCCATTTCAACTGCGAGGTATACCAGAACATCATACGGTATCAGATGGGGTTTAAAGGTAATTCATGGTATCCATAACCATGAAATAGCAAAACATATGGAGGGCCATGAGTACTCGTCAAGGCCAAAACCAAGAGAGAAACAATTTATGGTTGACATGGCCAACAGCACCGCGCCTCGTGAAATTTTTCATATTTTGAAGCAAAAAGACCCGTCAAACACTACGGGAATCAAGAGCGTTTATAACGCCATTTTTGCAAACAAAACAACCAAACTGGATGGTCTAACTCCTATTCAGTATGTCATAAATCAACTACTTAAGAAAGATTACCTCCATGACTTTCGTACAAATCCAGATACGAATGAAATCACAGATATTATTTGGGTTCATCCTCTGAGCCTGGAGCTATATGTCAACTTTCCGTCCGTATTGATCATTGACGCCACATACAAGACCAATGAATATCGAATACCACTGTTGGAGGTTGTGGGTATCACATCCACATTGCGAACTTACTCGCTTATGTTCGCATATCTTAGTAATGAAAGAGAAGAGACACTGACATGGGCATTGGGTACCTTAAAAAATTGGATGCTTCAAAAGGGGGCATCGTTGCCATTAGTGTTTGTTTCAGATCGGGATTTAGCGCTTATGAACGCCATTGAAGCACGTTTCCCCACGTCACATCTTATGTATTTGGCACATAAATCAGTGCGTCATGAAGAACTGCAGCCGTCTGCTTGGTCCAGAATGGAAGCGCTTTCTCATGTCATGGCACTTGCTTATCAATTCATCTACACTTTCGTCTTTCGAACAGAAGTGGCAAGCTATGTGCGACGATTTTTGCCAATTCCCGAATGTCATAAATTACATGTGGCAAACGTGGTTAAGGCCGTACAAAGAGCGATTTGTTTCAGCATGGACAGGTACTTGTATGCACCTCGGAAGCAATTTAAGTCAAAGGTATAATCGATTTTTAACTTTACTAGTAAAATTTTGTGCATTTCTCTACTACACTAACAAATACTTTTTGTTATTTTCTTATTTAAACACATTGCATTATTCTATTACAGGGCAGAGTCTGCACATGCGAGGCTAAAGCGATATTTGGGGGATACGATGTCATCGCTACAAATATCTTTTGATAAAATAGAAAAGATGTTGAAAAATCAGTTCGGGAAAATTAAGAAGTCGTTCGAGAAATCATTGCACATTCCACGCCACAAACAAATACGTGACGAAATTTTTAATCAGGTAAGGTGTCGCATTTCATTAGAGGCAATGGAGTTCATACATGAACAACTAGAAAGCGTTTTAGAAGTATCCCCCCACATTTTCGGCTATTGCAACTGTACGATCAAAATCACACACGGATTGCCATGCTTGCACGATCTTGCATATTATCGTTCCATTTCAACTCCAATTCCGTTATGGAGTATCCACGCTCATTGGACTAGGTTATCTATGCACGCAGCCGAGTTTAATGAGGACGGAACACGACCTGACAGGACATCTCAGGTCGTTGAGATATTGATGGGATGGATCCACGTATGCGAGAGCATATCATAGACAGGATTATCGATATGGCAGATCCATCTCGTAGCACAGTTCGACCTCCATTGTACAACACAGAACATAGGGGTCGACCTGCAAGTAGAGATGAGCAAAGCACACGTCGCATACCTTTTTTCTCAGAAGCATCCACTTCAGGATCAAGGACTGCAATATCACGAGTGAGAGGGAGAGGGAGACGTGGGAGGGGTTCGGGGGTTTCCAACACTCAATTTACAGTTTCACCCATTCCTGATCGCTACATTCAACGATTATCTCAGGCTTTTCAGCGTTATGTTTCCCACACTGTTGATGTGCTTGGTGATGGTCATTGTGGATTCAGGGCGATAGTTGCACAAATCGGGTATAGTGAAAATGATTGGAGGAGAGTACGAGAGAAGTTTATTGAAGAGATTGATCAAAATTTTGATTTATACAGCAGGGTTTTTCCAGTACATGATTGGACAAATCATCTACTAATCTTACTGAATTGGTTCGGCCCTACGGCACCACAGGCACATTGGATGGAGGCTATGACTTTAGGAATTGTCATCGCAACAAGGTACAACCTTGTACTGCATATATTTGATAAGGATGTTTACGCTTGTTTTACTCATTTGCCATTGAGGTACCCTCCAGTTCCAGTAGAATACCGCCGGGAAATTGCTATTACCCGTGTTAACAACGATCACTTTGTGCAAGTTTTCTTAGAACCTCATCACCCTGTACCACTCATTCCAATATGGTGGGATCAGCATAAATCGGACGAAGCTACAGGATGGACTGCCAGTTATGGAACACGCTTGCAATTGTGGTACGAAGTAATGGGTATAAGCATGCTTGGAGCAGCATTTAGAGGAGATATTGATTAGAATTTGTGTTTTTATGTATTTTCATGTTTTGACAATATGTACTCAATTATAATAAAATGAAATTTTGTTTCAATTTACTATTATTGTTCATTACAAGTTATTTTTATTATTTCATTGTTAAAATAAATTAATTAACTAATTAAAATAATATAAATTTATTAAGTGTAAAGTCAATTTTAATTGAAAATAAAATTTGACTTAACCACAAAAAATAGAAAGAAGGGAGGTAAATGGGAAAAGAAACAAATAAAGAAAATAATTGAAAATTAAAAAAGAAAAAAAATTCAAACTGAAAAAAATAAAAGGAAATAAAAAGGAAAAAAAATTCAAATTGGAAAGGAAAAAAGGAAATAAAAAGGGGGGAAAAAACTAACTGAAAAGTAAGAAAGAAAAGGAAAACAAAAAAAAAATAAAGAAAGCAAAACCGGCACAGGGGGGGGGGGAAGGAAACAAAAAAAGAAAAGAAAAGAAAGCAGAACCGGAAGGGGGGGGGGGTGGGTGTGGGGGTGGAAGGTAAAAGTGGAATTGGGAAGTGGGGCCGGGGTGTGTGTGTCAGGGGATTAGCAATTTGCCTATTTTACACGTTCATGTCAATGCTCTCTCACCAACAACTGAGGTTGTGGATTAATTCCAAAGAGTTAGGCTAAGTGGGTATGAGAAAATCAGTAAGTATTTGTCTTGCATTGGGTCGCATGTTTGGATTCCACGGATCAGTTAGACATTCCAACTCTTGGGGCTATTGGAAAGTTTGCGCGCCCAATTGCTAACTTCATCATTTTGAAAATAGTCAAAGTACGCGCAAGCTAGCCTAAACATCCTGTTATTAAAATAAAATAAAATAAAATAAAAAAAACTGATGTTGGGAATGGAGATTATGGTCAGTAACTTATCACTGTGGAATTGTGTCGTTGATTTGAATTGGTGATAAGATAAATATTAGAGCGTTGATTGGTCCAAAGATTTGGTCATATCCTAACAAAGCGAGTCTAAACTCTAAAGTGATGACAATGAATGCATGCAAAGGACCGATAGCAACCATGAAAATTTTCCGCAATGGACCGATAGGAAACATGAAAATTTCCCACGAAAGTAGAAAGTGAACATAATTGTGAATCTGAATCATTCATTCCTGTTTCATGTTCACTTTCACTTTCACTTTCATGTTTCATAACATTTTCGATGCATATATATAGTAATACGTAGTAGTACATACTCCATCTATCCCTTTTTAAGTGTCTTACTTCGTAACTCCAATTTATTAAAAAGATATCATCATTATACCTTTCACATCAATTTTTTCCTCCACTTTTCCTATTTACCCATCATCATTACACTTTTACTCACTAACTTTTCAAAATAGAATCTACTTTTAGGGACAAAATAGATAATACACCAATTTTTACCCACTAACTTTGTAAAATAGACACTTATTAAGAGACAGTCCAAAATGGAATACTGGACTCTAAATAAGGGACGGAGGGAGTAATATTATGCACGACCACCCATGTGGCAATTTGCCTTGGCAGTTTTCCACATGCATTATATTTGATCGTATAGATACATAGAATATTTGGCAATGCCACTTTACCATAACGTGTTTGACAGATTTTTAACACGCTATGATAAGATGATTATATAATATATATTTTTTGTCACATTTATTAACCAGGTTATGTTATTATAACATTAATGATGTACATTCTGAATCATGATCAATTTCCAGAAGAATTTACCAATGGAACTAATAACAAAGGAAAAGAAGTAAATTTAGCTTTAAGCTTTTTTACCCATGTCATTATTTTCGGAAAAAGTTTTCATACTTTTTCGCAAGCGATGATCTCCCGGGTATTCAATATCCCTAGGACGTGATTGAGCACGAATCTAAAACACATATTGGTGTGGGGTTCACCGGCGCCATTGAATAATTTCTCCATAGACAAGACACAAAAAAAGACCCAACATATATACACGTTTGGATCCCTTCTCTATCTGTTTGGTTTCATTAATGTGGTACTGCTTATCTGGTACCCCTTATCTATCAATTTGGTTCCATTTATCTAATACTACTTACGTAAAGACTCTTTATCTTTTCTTATTTACTTTCTCCATTCCAAATTGCTCGTCTTTTTTAGGGAATCGTGCATTTTGCAAGCACAAAATAATGTATTTAGGAGGGTTTTTTTTTAAAAAAATTACACCAATTTTCCTTCTCAATAAGATTTTTAAAGTGGTGAGAAAATTTTTGGGGATAAAATCATGTTAATACATTATTTTTGGCGTGCAAAATGCAAGGGCTCTAAGGAGGGACAAGCAATTTGGGATGGAGGGAGTAATGATTTCACAATTTCCTCGTCCAAATGCGTTATGTCAGACCTATTGTAAAAATTATCAAAATGGGGTATTACTTTATTAGTAGATCAGATATTAAACACATTATGGTAAGAAAATAAGGTCACACACTATATGATAAATTATACACACACAATTTTGCGCAGCAAAATGAGATCGTACTAATTAATCTCTAGTCGATATTGTTGTTCAAGTTGTACACCGCAAACTCAGATACTCTATTTTTAGTTATCTTCTAACCTATGTATGACTTGAGCTGTCTTGATTGATGGATATCATAAACTTATATAGATGCTAGGTGAGGGACCGTTAATCTTCTAAAAAAAACCCTTATAGTTTTCCGCCATCATGCGTGGAAACTTCACTTAACATAATTGAGATAGTGGGGAAGCAAATAGTTTCTTGAAACCACCATTAAAAATTTTCTGCTGTTAAAAAATAGTTTAAAAAAAAAAAAACCTATAATGGAAGTGGCGAACTAATAGTATTATCTATAAGCCATGTGACTATTTCCGACATGGAGACCCAATTGAGGTCCCTGCTAGAGGGTTGAGCCAACGTTTGTGGGTATGGCATAATTACCCTCAACTTTAAAAATTTCGATAGGTTGGCTCCCCCCACCATTTGGCTATCTGAAAAGTTGATTATTGGTAGATGGTTGACGAGTCATAAGTCTTTCCAGCCGCTTAGTTAGGAGTGATCAGTATTTTTTCCGTGAGGTCGTATGTTCGAATTCCACGGAAACCAAACAATCTCAATCCGAGGACTAATGGAGGGCTCGGTCGTTAATTTCAGGGCTCCAAGTAAATGGGAAAGGAAATTTCAACGAAATGTTAGAAAGTACAGCCAATTGAAACAAAGCTTATAACACACGAGGGTCTAAACACCCAGATCTTACAAGAAGCACAAAAAGTACTGTCTAACCTACTAAAGTGAGCAAGGCCCGGTCCAAGAGAACCCATAACAAAACCCTAGATTTTTTGAAAACCTTCTAACCCTGCCGCCCAACCACCTTCGCCCACCGAACAAAACATCACCAAAATTGTTAAGGTATGTGCATATTGACCTGAACATCTGATTATAAAAAAAAAAAAAAAAAGGCAATTGAATGTAGATGGCTCCGGTACGTAGCACCGGAACTAAGGCGCAAAGCGCTGGGCGCAGCTTAGAGATGGCCTTCAACTTCTAGCTGACATAAAAGTCGATGCAGCCTACATAATCAAACTGAAGCCAAATATTTTCTAAAGTATCCGCGAAAAAGCTTTAAAAGCGTATGCGGACCTTCCATTTTCAGGTCATATTTTGATAATCCAAATCGTTCAACTTATTTAAAATATATTTTTAAGAGTACCCGCGAGAAATATCAAATAAGCTCTAAATATGACTGGAAAGTGTTTGATCCAGACAATTTTTCATAAAACTCGACAGGAACTGTTTTATGAAAAATTGTTTGGATCAAGCACTTGTTATGTGCGACGGGGAATCGGAGACATTGATTAAACAGTACAATAATGCATCTATTGTACAGATTTTTCTGTTGTAAAATTAAAATTGTAGGGTTTCTCAAGAGGAGTAATAATGAGGCAGCAGCTTACTACCACATATGGAAGGGATGTACAACAGTAACCAACTGTGAAGTTATTTAGTTGGCAAACTACTTATTTGTACTAACATATATGTAGGCCTGGGGAGGAAATTACTAGTAACATTTATAGGGGTTGGCAGGTACAACTAATTTTAGTGAAAGTTGATTCAGAAAAACTTGATTTTAATGCTACTCTTTGTGCTGCTTTTTTCACCAGCTGGAATCTCTGAGTCAATTCATTCAAAAAGGTGAAGTTGTTGCCACCCTATATAATACTAGTACCGGCATGGGAAAGGCTAGAATACATATTTTTTATTTGCGTGTGTATCTACACCCTTCAAAATGTTACAGTATGAATTATAGAGAAAATGTTACGAATTGTATCGCTAAAAAGTTATGAATCGTATAAAGGTTACGAGATACATCAAAATGTTATGAATCATATATAATGAAAATGCTACGAATCGTACTACTGAAAGGTTATGAATTCTAGGACAAAAATTACGAAATCACTAAAACGTTATGAATGAACCACAAAATAGATGCATATGGTACACTCTTTTGAAAGAATATGTATTATAGACTTTCCTAGCATTTTAAGATTCAAGAAAGGAAATCCCAGTGGTAGTTTGCTATAATAAGTTTTCTTTTCTTTTTTATTTTCAGAAGATGAAAATAAAAGCAGAAAATCTTTTACGGCCAGAAAAAAGAAAGAAATTAAGAAACCTTTATCATTGAGGAGAATGCATATTTCTAATTTGGTGCTCTCGTCTAAGACGACCACCTTCTAAAATCAATGACACAAACAAACAAAAAGTTAATAAGAGAATCAAAAGGGGTCAGTCCAATCGAGCATGTGAAAACAAATTAAGTGTTTGTTATTTACGAGATCGCATGTTGAAATCTCACAAAGGCTAAATATCTCAAACATTGGAATCACTACAGGTTTTGTCCAGTCATTAACTTCAGGACCCGAGAATTAGGCGCACAAACTGACCTGGATGTCCCACTATCATAAATAAATAAAAAGGTTAATTAATAAGAGTGATTTGGAGCTAATGACAGTGGTTCATTTGGTGCTCTCCCATTGGTAAAATCTTAAGATCCCAACAGGGTTTGGCCAAGCGGGCATGCATGAAAAAACAACTAAAGGACTTGTCTCCTAAGAAATCGCAAGCTCGAGATATTCCACAAAAGCCAATACTCCAAACCTTGGGATCACGTAGTTTTGTCTGGTCGCGCGTTACTTGTTATCTTCAGGTTCTTGGAATTTGTCAGGGTGCGCGCAAACTATCCTTGACATCCGAGTACGAAAAAAAGGAATTTAAGACATCATCACCTTCTAAAATCTACGAAACAAAAAGTTAATAATAGAGGATTAATTTGTGGTCTCATATCTCATTAATTAAGGTAAGACCCCACCATCCAAAGTCGTAGCATTCAATTCCAGTACTGGTTAATTATTTTATTTTAATGGCACTACTTTGATATAGTAATAATGTTTCGTCGTTTAAGCCTAAACAACTTTGTTTATTCTTCTTTCTCTGAAACTGCTTTCTTTCTATTTTTCTGTACATATTAAAGAACTTGATATACATTGTCACATGCATGCAAGGTCCCACAACTAGCTTGGATATGCATCTGGACTTTCCATTGAAACTTAAAAAGAGCCCATTTCACATCTAGGCTCATTTCTGTCCTCTTATCTCTCGTTTACTCTCCTCCCCTGAAGTCCTCTCTCAATCTCACACACACACATCTATGAGCAACCACATCAACTCTCTGCCAGAACCAAAGATTTAGGTCGAGGGAGTGATATGAAACTTGATCATTATTGAAACGTTATCAATAACAAGATCAAGAAAACATATGGTTAAGGTAGAAGTTTATGTACTGAAAAATATTTTCCACAAACACCAGAAAACCAAAACGAAGAGTTGAAAATTATTTTACATGGAGAATGTTTTTTCCAAAGTAAAATATTTTACGTTGAAACAAAGGGTCGCATTTTGTGCACCAAAGAGAAAAATAACTACCCGTGTGTGTGTGTGTGTTGCTTCTTAGACATGCTTTAATAGTACTTTCAGCACCACAACTAATTTGTCCAAGATTAAAATAAATAAAAAAAATTTGGTTCTCTTGAAGAGAATGCAGATAGTAGAAAATTGGAGTGCAAAAATTATTTCCCTTGATCGAAACCGCCGGGGGCGATTTCAAGCAGTGAATCTCACTGGTATTCATCAATTCATGCTAAGCAAAAATTTCCTCATGGCAAGAGTTCAACTTACAACCACTTACCAGTAATTAAGAGAAATTTCACTGAGGATCACTTATTTACGTTTTTGGGCGGGCCAGAACTGTACTGGTGCTGTATATAAAATGAAATTTCAGAGGGTAAGAAGGACCATTCATCACTGCACTAGCATTTACGGCCTCTGGTTACATGTACAGCACTGCAGCGTTTGTACCCTTCCATGCAATGCAATGTGACTCTCTGTTGGTATATATATATATATATAAAAGGGATTTGTAGATCTTCCGAACATAGAGCGCGCAGGACTTTGAACCCAAATACAGGTCCACAACAGAAGTAAACATGTTAGTAAATAGTAACAAAACCTTCTTCAAAAAGGTCTAAATAATAAGCTACATAAGCAATATGCTGATTTTCATCTCCACCAACAGGCTCGATGTGGTAGCATTGCCCTTTACAACAATCAAGGCTAGTAAATCTGTCAGTCCACACAATTGTCCATGTACCAATAGAAGATTCTGCAGCTACCGCAACCCCTGCTTCTTTTGATGGAACTCCAAGGTTGAGTAGTTACTCGGACTGCAAGCTAGGTCCACAACTAGCTAGGATATACATATGTTAAAGAACCTGATATACATTGTCGGATGCAAGCTAGGTCCACAACTAGCTAGGATATACGTCTGGACTTTCCATTAAAACTTAAAGCCCATTTCATATCTAGGCTAATTTTGTTTGGCTGTAAAATATATTTTCCTTTAAAACATTTACCTATTTTTTGGTGTTTAGCAGTAAAAATGTGGGTAAATTTTTTACACAGTAGAACCCTTTTTGGAAAACTGAAGTTAAATACAGTAACTTTTTGAGAAAAAGTCGTTAAGTCATTTTTCGGTTGCCATCTCCATTCCACCGACAACTCTGTCCTCTTATCTCTCGTTTACTCTCCTCCCCTGAAGTCCTCTCTCTCTCTCTCTCTCTCTCTCTCTCACACACACACACACATCTTTGAGCAACCACAACAACTCTTTGCCAGAACCATAAATTCAGGTCGAGGGAGTGATATAAAACCTGATCATTATTGAAACGTTATCAATAACAAGAATAAAACATATGATTAAGTTATAAGTTTATGTACTGAAAAATATTTTCCACAAACACCGAAAAACCGAAACGAAAAGTTAAGTTTGGAAATTGACTTCTACACCCCCTTTTTTACCACATACACTTCTTTTTTGTCTTTATTCATGTGAATTTACTTTTTTACCCTTTCATAAGTTCACTTTTTTTACATTAAGGGGCAATATAGTAAATTCACACCAAATAAAGACCAAAAAAAAAGGAGTGTATAAGGTAAAAAGGGGAGTGTAGAAGACAATCTCCAGTTGGGCAAAATTATTTTACATGGATAATGTTTTCCAGAATAAAATATTTTACATTGAAACAAACGGTCGCATTTTTGTACGCCAAATATACACACATTTGCACATGCAAAAAAAACTACCCATTTGTGTGTGTATGTGTGTTGCTTCTTAGACATGCTTTAATTAACAGTACTTTTAGCACCACATGCAACTAATTTGTCCATGCTTAATAAAATACCAAAATTTGGTTGTCTTGAAGTTTCGTTAATCGAAACGGCCGGGCGGATTCGATTTCAAGCAGTGAATCTCACTGGTATATTCATGCTAAGCAAAAATCTCCCCATGCCAAGAGTTCAGCTTACCAGTAATTAAAAGAAAAACCGTTGATTTTGTCACTCCCTTTTTTTGTAAATGCCACATAAATAAGTGGTCCTCAGAGAAATTTCTTTTGAAAAATAGTTTTGCCACTCCCTTTTTTTATTAACGCCGCTCTCCTGCAAGTGTATTTTTGCACCAAAAATATATTTGCATGGAAGTGGCATTAACAAAAAAAAAAAAAAAGTGGCAAAATCTTTTCCCAAAAGAACTGTAATGGTGCAGCTGTGTATAAAAAAGAAGTTTCAGAGGGTAAGCTAGAAGGACCATTCATCACTGCACTAGCATGCATTTACCTCCGGTTACATGCATGATACTGCAGCGTTTGTACCCTGCCTTACAGGTGCAAAAATAGGTAGTAGAATACAAAGAAAACTTATCCCGAAAGTGCCCCGAAAAAAGTAATCAGTAGTTGAGATTCACTTTGATGATTGGGCCCTACACATCAAAGTGAATCTGAACCATTCGTTGCTCTTGTCGCGACACTTTCAAGATAAGTTTTCTTTGTCCCTAGCATTTTGCAGCGTTTCTGTTTGTTTTTTTGTTTTTTTCCCTCTTTTGTGAACTGTCATTCTGCTTTTGCTAGCTGGAAAACCAGTTAATCAAAAACCAGCTGTTATTGTGTCATAGTCATACCCATTAATTGCTCTCACCTTCCATGCAGTGTTTACTCTGACTCTCTGTTGGTAAAAAATAAAAAGGGATTCGTAGATGTCAGCGCGCAAGGCTTTGAACCCAAATACATGGAAGTAAACATGTTCCTAACAAAATTTTCTTAAAAAAAGGTCTAAAGAATCAGCTACATAAGCAAGCAATATGCTGATTCTCATCTCGAGCATCGGGCTCGAAGTGTTAGCATTGCCCATTGCAACAATCAAGACTAGTAAGTCTGTCAGTTCACACAATTGTCCATGTACCAATGAAAGATTCTGCAGCTACCGCAGACCGTGCTTTCTTCCGGTGAAACTCCAAGGTTGAGGAGTTACTCGGAATGCTGTCAAGATATCGATACAAATGTGGTAATTGTGGAATTAAACACTCTGCATCTTATTATTACATGTGCAGAACTTAGGGCATTATTGTACTCACTTGAAAGAATTATATGGACGTCTATATGGTTTGATTCTTCTGACGTGAAAGTTCAAATAAATTATGTTAGACACATGGCATTATTGTACTCACTTGAACGTTAAAGTCATTTTTTTCGAATCTTTATTTTGTACAAAGGGCATCGATCTTAGTAGTCGGAGATCTTATCATTAATGAATCAATTAAACAAAAAATCTTCAATATATGTTCGTGGACTTCACATTTATATGGTAAATGAACCACCTACATCCAACGGGTCTGAACGCATTTGTGTCCGAATTTATGCTCTTTTGTCTATGTTTACAGCATTGCTGGTAGTAATTTATTCATCTTTTACCGATCAAAAAAAACAAAAAAATATTTGTCGCTTAGCATGATACTTTTATCTTGTTAATTTTTTTTGAAATGACAAAAATATTATTAAGAAACTTGATACAAGTACATGAAATTTGGGGGGGGGGGGGGGGTGGATTTAACCAAGGGTTAGATAATGGGCCTTGGCCCAAACACCTGAGGGGCAAGCTCCAAAAAACGGGTCAAACCCGAAAACCTATAGGCCTAAAATACCCAGATCAGACATTACAATCAGAATAAAAGGCCTAACAGCCCAAATATGCAAATGCAACTCAAAGCAAAGCGGGCTAGGCTCAACCCAAAAAGGCCGAGCCCAGACCAAACACCCAAACCCTAACCTAACACAGATCACCACTGCCGTCGCATACCCAACCGCCGACCACCACCTCCCATAGCAAGGCAAAAACCTCCACCATGAAAGACTCACCCTGGCCGAGAACCCAAACCGCCAAACACCATGACCACTGATAACCACGTCGCTCGATCCCCTCACTCTCCCAAACTCCATGAATGGCCATCGAGAAATCGGCACTCCGATCCTCACTTTTATCTTCTAAATTAGTAAATTAAAGATGGAGCATTTTGTTAAGAAAGGATAATGTGGCCTTTTTAATATATGGTGGTACATCTATTTATTTTAGTGTTGTGGGGAAGTTCACATCATGGAGCTATAATGTGGCTTTTTTTCCTTTTTGAGGAATATAATAGGGAATTTCAAGAGACTGTTTCTTCAACTTTATCACTGAAAACTTAGTTGACTTCCATTTGGAAAACTTTGGTAAAGGAGAATTGGTGTGGCAGCTAATCTACGCTGACTTTGCAACCGAAAGCCATGTGCCAAAGATGGGTTATTTTCTGTTCAAAAGATGTGTTATTTTATTAAGGCCAAATCATTTACAGACTTCAATGCTCATAATACAGCACGTAATCTGAGCAATTTTTTGTGCAATTTTCTGGTCAACTTGTAATGGTGGAATTTGCTTTTCCCAGTAAGAATTGAAAACACCAAACGAACCAAACGGGGTCTTTAAAATATCTTTTTGCACCCGGCAAAAATCAGTATTGTTAATCGTACTTTTGAACTCTTTATCAAATGTATGGTATTTATCACTGAACTACCACTCCACTTGCAGGTCTTCAAAATATTGCAATGCTTCAATATGGCATTCGCTCACGCTTTCAATCATCGCTCTTGCAAATTTTAATTGTTTAGGGCATTCTTGAAGGACGCTTTCACTCTCGCGCATTACGTGACTTAAGGTTGCACCCGCCATTATTCCATGCAATTTTTTTGGCACCAACGCTGTCGGAAGTTCAAAGCCCATTATTTCTCTCAACGGGGGATACATCCAACAATGCAATACCCAAGTGCAGGATGGTAGGAATTCACCGGTAACGTTTATGCAGAATAGAAGATGATTAATGTACAGTATCTCAATTAAATACAAATGGCCCACCAATTTCTTGATTGGCTTGAGTGAGTGTATTCTATCTCCGATTTGAATTGCCTCCAAGCATACAAAGATTAAATAGAAAAAGAAAACTCATACAACACAATCAAGAAAGATAACAAGTAGTAATTAAAATCAGTCCTTTACAGTGGAGAGGATAGGTTTCCATGCATTTCCATTGGGTCTGCAAATAAATTTTGCATGCGGTTTGTGTTAGCCTCTACAACTGCATACTCACCCACTCGACTGGAACAGAAAGAGATCATGAACAAGAACAAGCATGAAGTACCCTTAACACGACATGTTTCGGAAAGACTAAATAAGACATTAATAGTGTATGCAATTATCGATTTATTTTCCCGTGCCATAACAGATTAGAGTGTAAAAAAAAAAAAGAAGGGAACAATATAAACCCATGAAAGAATTCGATTCAATAACCCCTTACTCCACTCTTTTTGTCGACTAAACGTCTAAACACATAGGCTGCTGCTCCCGCCTTTATTCCATAGAAATTTCATGGCACCAAGATTGTCCAAAGTTAAAATACAATAATTTCCCTCTTGAGGAAGCATTCTACAAAGCAATATCAAAGTGCAGGTGGTAGGAATTCACCATTGGGGTTTATGCCGAGTAAAAGATGATTAATGTTATCTCGGCAAAATACAAATGGCCCACTAATTTCAAAATAATTATACGCTAAATACAAAAGAACACGGACAAAGCAGAAAACCACGATAGGTAAGAGGATAAAGCAACCTTTCAACTCATCCCATAAACCACAAAACCAAATAGGACACCTGAAAACTGGAACTATGAAAACCTATGCGGGGGCCTATTACAACAAACGGCAGCCCCAGTATGCGGCACCTAACACAAAAACCAATGCCTTCAAAATCTCGTTCCTCGCTATTTAGAACTAAATGGATCAACCATATGTGATTAGCGTCATCCCGCATTGGAGGAAGCAGAAAGCAGCAGAGCAGCAAACCGAAGAATATAAATCGGTGAGCAGACAGATTAGCTTACTTCACTTTTTCCTGCCTCGAGGGACTCGTGTATTCAGTCCCAATTTCAGACCATGTTACCTCAGATGAAGCAGTAGATGATACATCGCCATTATTGTTTGATCCACTCTGAAAGCTGTTTGCTGCTACTGGACGGTTCCTCTGAGGTTCAGGCGCTGGAGGCTTTTGTCCCTCCTCTGCTAGTTTTCTGAGAAGGTTCATGACAGTGGGGAGGAACTTGGTAGACAGTGAGAGAAGCCCAGGAAGCTGAAAACATAAACAATCAAGTATCAAAATCAATCACATTCAGATAGAGAATAGAAACTGTTAAACTTATTTTCATCATTTTTAGGTCGAGCAGACATATGATACAACACATACCCCAGTGGTCTTGGGGCCCCACATGTTGGTGCCCCAACACCCTTATACACCACACGTTTTCATGGGGTCCATACTCTTAATACTGGGCCTCACAGAAATGTGTGATGAATAAGGATTTTGGGGCACCACCACCACCACCAAATAATTTTTCTCAACACATGTACATAAACACAAACACAAAACAAACAGGCAAAACCTCGTAATTGCCTTAATTTTCTATTTGGAGCAAACAAAACGAAAACTAAGTCAGAGCCTAAGAATATGAGTTTTTATCACTTGTTTATTTCTATAGTTGCTTTTACAACCGCCAATGAGAGATCATAAAATAAAACGAGAGAGCTTGAAACTCACTGCGCCATTTCGGAATTCACCAGAGATGTCAAGCTGGACCCATAGGGCTTTTACAAGTAGAAAGGCAACAAAAATTACACCTAGATACAAAGGATTTCTGCCCATGAAAGAAGAAAATAAACAGTTAGGTGAAGGGGTAAATAAAAGAAACCCAGAAAATAAAAGCTAACAATTAAATCCACAAGGATAGGGAGAACACGTACCTCAAAAGTGTCATAAATTCATTGAATCCCAAGACCACCAAGGCAAGAATTGCCCACGGAGGTGGCAACCAGTTGTTATTGCGCTTGCTAGCTTCCTGAAAATGCAACCAAAGAAATCATATCAAAATCTAGACATTAAAAATAACAAGGTGATACTGTGCACGAACGAATTGTGCAATTGGTCTTTGAATACTTGGTGGTCAAAATACTCGTATTCCGTATTCTTTCAAAGCTCAGTAAACACATGCAAAATCCATTAAACATGATAGACGCCAGCTTGAGAACATTTTAAATGTTAAGGGGGCAGGGTGCAACAGCCAAACACAAAACCGGAAAACCCCCATAATTGGCCATCTAGTATATGTTTACACTGCACACAAATTGCATAACATCTCTTTCCTTTTCTTTTCTTTTCTTTTCCTTTCCTTCATCTGTGAGTAAGTGGTGATATCATTTAAGAAAGATGTCTAACATCCGTCCAGAAGAACGAGCAAGAATAATATGGGTTTCTCATACATGTCTTGACAAATGATCAATTCAAATGCTAAGCCAGTGTTCTAAAAGTCGGCCGCCCAAGCTAACTTCTCCCCGCCTAGGCGCTAGGCGGTGGTCCAACACCTAGATTAGGCAGCCCACTAGTCCCCGCCACAGCGTTTAAGCGGCCGACTTGTTGGCGTCTAGGCGCTGCCGCCTAGTGCCTAGCGACTTTTAGAACAATATGCTAAGCCTCTTACGCACAGTCCAAAATCATGCTTTGACTAATTGATGCATAAATTATTCCTTCATGCGTTGAACCCCCTACTGATTCTCGCGTTCTCAGTTATAAACTTATATATATCTAGTCATTTCCATGTGAGAAAATTTCTTCCAACTTGCAAGCAAATGAAGGATGGTAACTATAGCCGGAAAATAAGTATTTTAGGGGATGGACAGGAGAGGGGAAAGGGGAAACCAAAAAAAATCAAGATATAAATATGTACGAAATCATGCCTGAGCAGCAATGGCTTGAGTGACAGTGTACTCCGTCTCTGATTTGAATTGCCTCCATAAAGATTTGCACTGGACAGGTGTGATCAATGTCTTCGATGGTGAAACCTGGTTACCAAGTATACAAAGATAAATAGAAAGAAAACTCGAACAACACAATCAAGAAAGACAAGTAATCAGTCCTTTACAGTAAAGAGGATAGGTTTCCAAGCATGTCCGCTATGTCTGCAAATAAATTAGTTTCATATGTTTGCCTCTGCAACTACCCAAACAACCATGAAGTGCTCTTAAATTGCCTCTTTCGTTGAGTAATACGACATTCAACTATGCCACACACAAAATCAGAACTATCATACAACTGAGTCTGGCTCATTATCAACCTAGGCATCAGTAAATACAGAAATGTTTAAATAATTCCTGTTGTCTAAAGCTACACAGATCACAGAGTACAGATTGCAGGGTTCTACAAGATTTATGCTGGAACAATCTACAAAATTGATAGCATCAGCCATTTTCCTTAACCAAATAAAAATTGTCACCCTATAATACCTTGACAAAATTAACACCATAAGAGGCCTATAGCAGAGAAAAAGAAATTAAGTCACCTCTTCCCAAGTGCTTGAGGCCAGGGGATCATCTGATGTGATGCTCTTATTGGTAAGAGCACTTCTATTATCCACTAACGCCACAGCTAGAGTCTTTTCAATGTTATCAGCCTCGTCATCCAAACGGATTGCAGCCAAAACAGAAAGCAACTTCAAAGACTGCAAATGAAACAATTATGAAAACAAAAAAAGGTGAGACCCAAATTTAACATGGAACTGTAATTCTGAATGTAAATGAAACTTCAAGATAAAATGTATCATACAGATGAGCGAGCCATCATGGTGATGGCTCGAATGTCTTCCTTCCCAGTCCAAACCCGCGGCATTGAATCAGAATCCTGACTAAATAACGTTGCAAACCTGTGGATGATTTCACGTCAGTTTAAAGGTTGAAACAACTCAATCAATCTATTGCCAGAAAACTTAATTTCATAATGTGTTACGAGGACACAATACCTATCCTTCATACGAATCAAAACTCTTGCAGCTTCTTCTTTCGTCTTCGACTCAACCACTCCTCTTGCATAATCCTCCAAACTCGCAAGCATCTTGTCCGTTGTTTGTTCATCCATGTCGAAAGAAGAAAGTGCTACAGAGAACCCAGAGACAGCTGATTCAGTCTCACGTCGGAGAAGCTTCCTTATTGCTGGCCACGTATCATCGCCAGCTCCATCTAAAAGAGCTTCCACTGGTCCTGACAATGCGTCGTTCAATTTTTTCTGCAAATGAAGTTTCATCAGTTTCTTATGACAAGGATAAGTTTTTGACCATAGATATAACCTGCTTTGCCATTTGCTAGTGTAATTGGCCTCCGTCAACCAGAATAATAACATGCAAAGCCCTTGTCTACAACCAATCATAAGCAACTTGGGATAATGACCCCATAATCGTTATCTAATTCCATGTCTGGTAAAACTCTGCTGTGTAAGACTCATGAAAAAATTAAATCGAATTTCCAAATCATATGCACAATATTTACCCAACTGATTCAAGGAACACAGGAACCCGGATGATGTTTTGATCTCCATATTTCTTTACATGTTCAGACACTTTCTGGATTAAGATAACACTTACAAGATAAGAATTAAAGAAATACCTCATATAGGTTGGTAAGTTCAGATAGCTTGGCAGCACAAACTGCGGCAACATGAGCATCTATATCACGCCGGAGTTTCTCACGCACTTTCGATGAGTCCCAGTTTGCTTGTTGAATAACAACATCTAGGAAAGTTATTTGGTCAGTACAAAACATAACGTTTCCGGCACATTCAAGAAGTCATACCAGTTGAGTCCTTAGAAAATTTTCATGGGAGAAATATTTCAAAGCAGTAATGTCTAATGAAAACATTCCAAACACCAGTCATGCAGATGATGTTGAAATATCAAAAGTTCAAAATACAAAAGTTGTAGGAAATAATTTTTGAATACCTTTGAAATGACCTAAAATGATGTTTCTAAGCATATGCATCGATACCTATGCAAGAAACTACTTTTTCATTTCAGTACAATCAGCCAAGTACAAGAACCATGGAAAGGCAACTCATAAAACAACCAGACTTCATAAACGCATCTTACAAACCATATTCATACAAGAACCAATAACTGAAAATTATATGAAAACTTTATAAGAGTTTAAATTGGCTTTGTATTGCACAAAAAGTTCAGTATGAAAAAGTTTGTCAATGAAATCAACTTTCCCCCAATTGCAGAAGTTGCAGAAAAATTGTCAAAGGGGGCATACAAAAAGCATTTTAACAAGCATGAAACAGATGAGTAACCAAAGTTACAACCTGTAAAGACAAATAAAATTTTGAATTTTGTAAATGTACCTGCAGATTGTTCATCAAATTGAGTCATGAAAATCTTGGTACAACTATGAGCAGCCACAGAAAATCCTTCCCCTCCATTTAAAGCTTTAGCAAATGCTTCTTTGAATTTATCTAGAGTTCCTGACCGTATGTGTCCCAACATAGATTGGTAGGCCGGTTGGACAAGCTAAGAAATCAAAACAATAAAAGAAATGAGGTAATAGAACATAATTGATAAGCCGTACAGAAAATATTATAACATAGTGCGACTTCCCAGTGACCTCATGAGCTATTGGTATCAAGAGCCTCAGGAATGAGAAGCTCAGGTTATTGAGGCATCGCCCATATGACCTTTACTACAGGAGGTGGTCTTGAACTAAATTCAAAAGTTCCAGAAGGAAACAGTATGGGAAGGGAAGTTCCAAAAGGGAGTGGTATAGAAAGGCAACTCATATAGACGAACGGCAACTCATATGACAACAAGGACAAACAACTCCTAGTGCATAGTTGCTGATTAATCAACATTCTCAAAGTGGCCATTTTTCTTCTTTATGCTACAATTCAAAATGATATAGTCCCGTAGTCTCAAAGGTCAAGTATCTTGACACAAACGCATGAGTGGAAAAATTTATATTTTGACAAGTCGGATGGATTATTAAAAGATTTCTCCACACATAATTGCTGATGCAAACGAATTATAACCAGCCGCCAGATATATGATTCTGATATTTCAAACATCAATGAAACAATAGATACTATAGAAATCCAAAATTCTAGAGATAGTGCCATAAGGAGGCGTTACTTGCAGCAATTTCTCCTCCAATTGTTTACGCTTGGTTGTTCTAACAGCATCGTCAAAATATGTAGCCTCTGTATCATACCTGAAAAGAATAAACAAAAGTGCATTGCTCAACTTTGTGATAGACATCTCAGCATAATTCTTGAAGAAAGATAGAAAACATGTAGAGCATCAAAACAAATTTCAAATGATAAGACATCTCATTTTAACATATTGCACTACCTTACAAGCAAAGAAAGGAGCTAGGTATGGACCAAAATAACACCCCCATAGCATCAACACCAAGCCACATGTATTCATGAAGTTTGCTATACAACCTATAAGTAATTGCTTGAGGTGCTTAATTTAGTAAAGCAAGCTGGTACATTCCAGGAGTAACAATACAACTACAAAGACACCAGAACAAACTACACTCCACTTGGAGTTGCCAGATTACTTCAATGAGCTCTTCCGTTGGAGAGCTTAAATAGGGGTGACAGCCCCACCCACACTTAACCTTAAATAGGAGTGACAACCCCACCCTCAAATTTATTAACCACATTCATACAGTTTAGTCCATCAATCAACAGTTTCATCCATACCTTTACCCCTGAGACATACCATTAACATATTTTAGAAAGAACAATTCCACCTACATTAACCATCATATTTTTGCAGCCTAGTCTGCCAAAACACCAGGCAACCACGTGCATATAAGGTAATCAACTACCGCAAGCTCTCTTGCATATCTTTCTAGTAACCGCAAATTTATACATCATGGACGGTGTACATTATGAAACCTGTTGCTGGAAGACTAGAAAGCAAATATTGCGCCAGAGGATATGTACATACTCTGACAGACAGGTGTGAAGGATTGAGGTAAGCTTTTTCCCAAATCCTGATACTGGTCCAGTTTGTATGGCCGCATCAAATTCACACCACTCCTGCAATAATTTTAAATCATCTAAGGTATTTAAACCAAATAAATAAACATAGTGCAATGACAATGAACAAAACACACATTATAGATAGAAAGGAAAGCAGGTACCTCATTCGCAACAAAAGAAGCAAGCTTTTCATTGGCAATTTCCTCACAACGTACGGTAGCCACCATAACCTACAGCACTAACAGCACTAAGAACACAATCTCTAGACAACCAAGAGTCATTTTCCTGGAGTGTATTTTTGAGCCGTTACCTTGTGGGCAGGAAGATCAAGGTCCCTGTTATCCTTAATGACTTTCCAGATCTGTTGCGCACTAAAAGAGAACCCTGAAGCAGGAACTGCACCCCGCCTATCTCCAGCAAGTCCACCAGGTGCTATAGAATGGAAAAATCGCTGTCTCAAACTAGCCACCTTCATTTTGCAAAACATAAACAAACACATTTAGTCAGTTCACTAAACCTGAAACTACAGACTGCAACCTGAATAATAAACCAATAGACACATAGCCAACAGAATACAATCCCCCAATAGGGCATTCGGAAAAAGGGCAACTATAAACTACTTTATTTAATTTGGATTATCAAGAATAAAAAGGTTGCTGAGATCCGAAAATAAATACATCGTACTCAAAGTTGATAGTGAAGAGATTTGAAATGACATTATCTTCCCAAAAGAAAAGGAAAAAGAAAGAGAAAGCGATTCTTGAATTATATATCTCCACATACATACAGCTAGCATATGAAGTTAAACATTATTTTACACCAGTCTAGCTACCAAAGTCTACACCACCGTACCTGCTCTTTAAATTGCTCTTCTTTCTCTTCATAACTAGAAAGAGCTACAACTTCAACCTGGCAATATTAAAAAATATGAGCCTTTGTGCATGCGCATTACCACTCATTCTCAAGCAGTATACCCAAAGTGACTGCACTCATTTTTTCCGTAGATTAAAGGCATCTTACATTAAAAAATTCACTCAAGGGAGTTTCCTTGTGAGCTTGTGGCTTTGTAACAGAGTCCCATATCTGCATCCAAGTAATAGTTAGTTTAGAATCATTGGATAACATGGGAATATAATGACATTGACAGAAAAAGAGTAAACACAATACCTTCTGAATATCTTCCCTCAAAACAGGTTCTAAGTTTTCCAGTGGCGTCTGCAATCAAAACAAGATCAAAAGAATCCTCAAGGTTCAGTTCAACAAACAAAACCTTAAGAGAGTCGTTGGTACGAAATGACTATGATTTTCTATCTAGAGTTCGAACATGAAACAAAAAGAAAGGAACATACCCTTGTTTTATCACGTATTACAAACATTAAAGTAGTCTTGCGTGGACTAAATAACCGCATCATGACCTGCACAAATACCATGAACCTTTGATAAGTTCATCTTTACTATTTGAAATGATTCTTGCATGGTGCAGGTACAAAAATTACCTGGAATACAGTTTTCAGAAGTGGTTTATTGGCAGCCTGCTCACGGCCAATGTCATGACACCACCTACACAGCATAATATTCAGCAGAATTAATTATAACAAACTGCACCATATCCTCAGAAGATCATTCAATAACTTGGACACACTCCGTAGGATACTCCTTGCTTGAGCTAAATAAAACCTTACATATTAATAAGCACTATATCTGAAACAGCAAGGGCAAAAAGGGCACTCTGCTTTTCGAAGGCAGTATCATCCTGCGAGGATACAATAGAAAACTTAATAAGGGAGAGAAATCAAGACCAGTGATTGGATCCCAAGCAATTAACGGATATGAAACGTATATATGACGACAACACAAGTTGACCGCAAATGGGTCATACAATTCAATTCTTCTGAAAAGACTTTAAGCAAATTACTCAGGTATAAACCTTAATGCAAACCGTGTACACGATAAACGATCAATTTGCTAGTAATAGACAAAAGAAAAATGGTCAAACATTGCTACAAACATGCATTTGTATATGCCTTTATGTCTTCCAGCGTCTGCAAGAAAACCTTCAGTAAAGAGTTCATTTACAGGGCAAGATAAGGTAACAGGAAATTGACACCTGAAACCATGTATCCATATGAAGCCATAGTAGCTAACAAAAGGTTTTGAAAGAGCACCTCCCCACGTTCCCTTCCATCAGTTCCCTCCAAATCCATTACGAGAGTGCAAGGTTCAATACCAGCACAGTGAGCCATCCAGATACCTTTAGTTGTTTGAGACCTGGAGAGAGAGAGAGAGAGAGAGAGAGAGAGAGAGAGATCTTGTTAGTTTACTGCAGTCAGTTAAAAATGTATTTATTATGAGAGCTCTGCAAGTACATGCCTTCCCTTAAAAGCATCCATCTCCCTAAAGTTGGTCCCAAACAGATGATTTAGTAGGGTGCTCTTCCCTGTAGAATCATAAAAAGCACCATTGGATGAAGAAATAGCAAACCTACTGCGAGCTACTCTACATGGCATGTCCCCAGAGGTATGCTGAAGAAAGAAATGAAGCATGTCCTGGGAGGCAGGAGTGAGAAAGAAATGAATGGTCCAGAGGAGGTTGGAACCCCAATCCATAGACAGCAATCACTAGTATCCATTGATCGATCAGCAGGAAAAGGGATAGAATCACTTCTATGTACAAAATAAACAATGTCGTCCATCATCTTCTTCATGATATTAACTATAAATTTGAACCGGGTAATAAAATGCAAAACACAATAGTGTCAACTGACCCCAAGTGAATGCCTCGTGGGTAAACATATAACTAAATAGTTTGTGGAGATGTAACTCATACCACTACTTTGCGGTCCCATGATGGAGACTACAGCATAGGAAAGCCCACATTCAGCCAATTTCACCTCCTTCATAAAACTCTCAATACCATTAACGTTGAAAGTACCATCCCCTTCTATGAGGTGTGTGGAACAACACACCTTGTCTGGAAAAAGTAATCAACATCAGCAAGAAACATATATCACAACTCATGATAAATTGACAGTCAACCGTTACCAATTTCTCATACACAAAGCAAATCATTTTGTATAAGTCACTTCCTTGACATTCCTAAGACGTACAGCAATATTCACGTCAACATCAGGGATTACCTTTTAACCAACTGCAGACTAAATAAATACTCGTCATACAAAAAGATCATTCACTGTCCAATTCCATCTAGAAATTACTAGTTGCCACTTGCCACAAACCAATGCCATAGTTGAAAGCTATCTTGTTTGCAAAAAATAAAATCTCCATAGCTGGACTCAGCTCAAGACCATTTGGAAGATAATTTTGACAAATATCGAATCCCAATCATAACATGGCCAAGATCCAAGTGACCATTTTCTGTTGCCTTTGAACAATTAATTGGCAAGCAAATGGAATCCCAGTCTCTAAGATCAGACCAACGTGCATAAACACCTACCTAGTTTGCATACCACAAAGCCATCAATCAATAAAGCAAATCGAAAGGTTGTCTCTCATCAGAACAAACAATACATATACCACCCAAATTCAAAAAAAAAATTATGTTCTTGTTTCTTATCTCACAATCAATCTATTCAAAATGGCAAAAAACTCAATTCACGTTGCTGGTGTAGAAGCAAACTCTACAAACTAAATGGTTTAAATAACAACCACCGTGGTGCGGCCCCCGTCATACATTAGGGCACTACGGGGACCCATCGTCCTCTCACCAAAGCATCCTTCGTTTGGATCCCAATTCCTCAAAATTAACTCCAATTCGGAAATCAAGACAACCATAAAGATGGAAGCTTTCGAAACAACTCAATGTTAATTAACATCAACAGTTACGGACAAACCAAAGAAACGCATACAAACAGCTACAGTTTTCCGTTATGCCAATTAAAACCCAAAGAAAGATACAATAACAAGCAATTGATTGCAATAAAATGGATAAAAGCAGATCAATAAATCATCCGTTCAATCCAATGATTGCGAGGCAAATACAACGAAACTCGAATATAAAATCGTAGATCAGAAACTTGCATGCATATATTGGAAAAAGATAAGAAGATTTTACCCATTTTTTTGTGAGAATTGATGTGTAGCTGCTGGAGGAGGATTGATTGAGAGAACGTATGAAACGACGATCGGATCGAAGAAGATATACCCCTGAGTAGGAGGATCTTGAATAGAATGGAATGGGGCAAAACAGCTCTCCTCTTTTATTCGGGTCTTTAAATGTGGGGGCTTGACTGTCCAACGGATTGAAAAAGGGGACCAAAACGAATGAAATTTGATAAAAGTTGTCACGGTAGAATAATAAAACCAACAATAGAAAATATGGGGTTATTTCATATTTGGAGAAACTTTTTGGTATCCCGGGATACCAAGGGGTTGGTATCCCCTCCGGTCCATTTCTTATTTTTTTACCATTTTCCGATCAAATGTGAATAATCGGCTCCGTTCATTTTGTAGAGTTCGGCGAGAACTATAATCATACCAAAAATTGCATTCATCATACTTTAATACGTACATGATCGGCACGTGTGAAAGTTGAAAAAAATCAAGACTGGGTCCAAAAACACACTGAATCGGCACCCAGTTTTGGTTTTTTTTTTCCATTTTCACTTGTGCTGATCATATACCAAATAAAGTCTGATGAACACGATTTTTGGTATGATTATAGTTCTCGCCGAACTCTACAAAATGAACGGAGCTGATTATTCACATGTGATCAGAAAATGGGAAATGAACCGAAGGGGATACCAACTCCTTGGTACACCCGGGATACTTAAAAGTTTCTCTCATATTTGTTCCTTTCGAAGGTTTTTGGTTATTTAACTATTTTGAGAAGGAAAAAAATTCAGCTCAATTTCTTTTTCTTTTTTTTTTCTTTTTTTTTTTTTTGCATAATCTTATCATTTAACTCTTGATTTAAAGCAATGAAATAACCTTTTACGTTTTGGGAACTCAAAATTCGTGGACATGATCTCTAATAATTTTTTTTATCTATCTATCTTTACGCATTACTAGAAAAAATCTCCCTCAAAATCCAAACTGAACATGATCTTGTTGGTATGGGATTGAGCTGAATTTAAGAGTATATATAATAAGCGATTTGGTATCCGGATTAAGATTAGTCGTAGCCTCCACGGAAAGTGGATGATTTTATTTTAGGTGAATAAATAATATTGTACTCGTGTGTAGTATGCACTCTTTGAAATTATCTTAGGTTTGCAATATTTGTATGAAAAAATTGACAATATGTGAACCTAAAAATTAGTTAAATCGAATTACGAATCAATGTGCAAATGTCATGAACTTAATGCAATGAATTCAAGATGGGATTGGATAATTTTTTTAAAAATTTGAATGAAATTATATCTAAAATTATACATCTATAAATACTAGTTTATGAACTTTCATATGGCTTCAAGGAGATCAAACTTATGTACTCCACCATCATTTTTTTTCGAACGAAATTTAATTTAAAAAATAGTTAGATTATCACTTTGGACAATGAATTGAAATCCATACGCATTTTTTATGCCGTCGGTCCAAATCCATTTTGCCAATATTTTACCTAACAACGGTTTCTTGTGCATAAATACTTGTAATAAAGTTGTAAAATTGTATTAAAATTGTCTCTCTCTATCAAGTAGGTGGTTTGTCTTGACATTTTGAAATTAAAAATTACCACTGATTTATCTCCTGCAAAAATAAATAAATAGTACTACAGTAGAAATAAAAGTTTGGATGTGGAGTTGCCGAGTGCTAGAATATTATGCAGATCTACAGCTGAGTTAGGTTGAGGTGGGGCCGGGGTTATGAAAATCCGACGGTGTCTACTTTCTGCACCGACCTCGGCGGGGCCCACCGACCGCCCACATGATCTTTTCCGCCCAAAAGAGAACCGCCAGAACGGCGTCGGATGAGTTTGCCTCGTGGGCCGTGGGCACACGTACCAATGGCTGCCGAGGTAAGTGGATTGCTTAGGTTTAGATTCGCTGTGGGGATCCACATGGGAAAACAACATTAAGTACTCGGTACTCCTGTATTAAAGAGCAGTTCCAAAGTCCAACAAAATAATACTGCTACATTAAAAAAATACATTCTCTTAATATAAATTGGGTGTCTAGGGTTCAGTTATTATGGAGCACTAGTAAATATACGTGATTCTCACAAAATTAAGTGAATCCGAGCGACAATTTACTTTTCAAATTCTCTTCATTTAGAGCATTCACATTTGCTAATCGCACCAACATTCACTCCTATAACTCCCCAATTTGATTTCTTTTTTATTAATCAGGTGTTCGGAACAGGTTACGCGCACATCGACTAATTCTAGAGGGTCTAATTCCATCGGCTATTTGAGGGGAACTCAGTTAAAGTCGGAACAAAACTCCGTATGAACTGATTCCAAAGATGTTCATAACACTTGGGAGGAATAGAACATGAAACCAAAACCTCAAGCGGAAGCAATTCCCTAAGTCTTATGCCTTAACCATTAGCTTAGTTGGTCAGAACTTGCATCCCACTAAGAGGTCAGGCGATCAACTATCCCCACCTGCGTGTGGGTGTTATTTCCTTAGAGGGATTTCCCTTTCTTTCTTTGTTTCTACTCTACAATGGGCTTATTTTTTTTGTAGTGGTTCAGTTGTTGGACTTGGTTATCTCGTGGACTCTCACAGTTGATATAGTGTCCCGAGTTTTTACTCTATACTTCATAACTAATGTAAAATGATCTCTTCTATCAAGTGGAAAAAAAAAAAAAAAACATCATGCCAGCCTTATTGTCCTTTCTCCTAATGTTGCGTCATTCAAAATAAAATATAACCTGGGGACGGTGATACTTGAAACAACCAGCGTTATAGGACGGTGATTTAAAAAAAAAAAATTGAAATATTCAAAAGATATCATTTAAGCAAAAAAGAAGAGCAGTATTCTTATGGAAATATATCCAGACAGATGTATCTGCAACTGTTCGATGCGTGTGGGGTCTTTTATCAAACGGTTGTGGGCGCATCTATTTCCAAATATATATGCAAAATACTCCATAGTCCATTCTTTAAAAGAAAAACATGTTTGGGTTAGGTGTATGACGTATCCAAAGTTGGTTTCCTTTTGGTTTTGAAAAAAAACGTGAAACAGGAAATGAAGATGATTCCAAAACTTAATAGTAATACTCCGTAATTAATTGAATTGTACTAGTTTGACCATGAGGCACCTAGTTCTTTTTTTTTTTTTTTTGATCCGCATGAGGCACCTAGTTGATGAATGGGATTACTTGTAGCAAGGAAAATCGCGCAGGGGTAGATATTTTCTCAACGCGGGGGATGGGCGGAGGTGGCGGTGTTTACGTATGTTTTTTGGAAAGTCGAAGAAATCAAATCAAATGTCCTAATAAAAAAGGCATGCGCAAACCCTTCAATGCCCCTTTGATATAAACCACATATGCCTAGACGAGCATTAACCTTACGACAGGTAGTGATCCAAAACAGGCCAGCCGAAAACTCAAGACGAAACTGTCTTCCGATGGAATCTCCATTTTTCTACGAGCTAGTCGTCTTTAATTTGCAAGCTTGACACTCGAGTTTGTACTCGTTTCACCTGCAACTGATTTTATTGGCCTAATTTAGGAACGTGGTTCTTCAAAAAATCGCTGTCCAACGGCAATCAGGCTCGAGTCGTGGCGTGATCTTTTGGATTGGCCAATGAGAACAACTTGTAAGGAAAGCTCTAGCTAAGATCATTGGCAGCAGGACCGGGACCGGGACCAGTTTTGTTGCTTGTGTTTTTCTCACTTTGGTGTGAAAGAATAAGCTCATGACGTCAATACTTACAAGTTACAACTACGTACGCAAGGAGACGTAGAGAGTAATTTAATGGAGAAATTTTTCGGTGCCAAGTGGGTACGGCTGATGTGGTGAGTGCTCGGCACATTACATAAATTATTTCTGAATCATCCAAAACACTTTTGAATGGTCTAGATGCGCTGAGTAGACACCACACGGTACCCATCCGTCACTGAAAAATTTCTCAATTTAATGGGAAACAGATTGTGCAGACTTGCAACCCAATCTGATACGTTACCCCAACAATGATGGATCCTAGCTTTCTGCAGCAATCATTGATAGGTACGAGCGTTCTTCCATGACTCCGGTTGTTTGAGTTTAGGAACCGAATTCTTTCCGGTCCAAAGATTTGGACCGGATGTGTCTATTTATACAATGAATGGTTGAGATTTGTTGAAAAACTACTACATTGAACAGTTCTATTGAAAAGTTTTTGAACAAATCTGAACTATTGAGTACACCAATAGACGGTTGCGATATGGTTTGTCTTGTCCAATCCAATAGTGGTTTGGACCGGAGAGGATTCAGATCATTGAGTTTACACGTACTTTGACAAATCTATGAGTGCAGTTTTTTTCACATATCAAGATTTGTACTTTTCATCATGTTGGACCCGAATGGGAGAGAGACTGTTCCATGCCCGTGGTGCCAAGACCATTTTCAACCACACATCGAATGGGTTCACACAAAAATATATAGTGTAGAAAAAAGTCTTGAGGCACTATTTAACGGTGTCCAAGGGCAATGAATATTTTTTTCCGAATGATGGTTGTCCTTTGCCGGCCCCAATGGGACTGGGGGAGTGTGCTGTGCAGCCTTGTACTGTGCAGCCTTGTGCTGTACAGCGTGCTGCACAGCCTCCGGCGAGGCCTTGTCGGCATCAGTCCGACGATCGGAGACGTTCACCACGTAGAGCTCGTCGAATTCTTCATGTGCACCAAAAATCAGCTCGACCAAATATCGTTAAGTGCCTCATCGGAACACATATAACTTGAAAAAAAAAAAAGAATTCTAATGGATGCGAAACACTGAATCAAAATTACTGAATCTATTTTTTTCAAATTATATGTGTTCCGATGAGACGCTTAACGATATTTGATCGAGCTGATTTTTGGTGCACATGAAGAACTCGACGAGCTCTACGCGGTGAACGTTTCCAATTGTCGGACCGATGCCGGAAAGGCTTTGCCGGAGGCTGTGCAGCACGCTATGCAGTACAAGGCTGCACAGCACACTCCCCCAGTCCGCCCCAATGGCGGATTTAAAGTGGGCCCGTGCCCCCACTGTAAATTCTTTTTCCTTCGCACAAACTCATGTAAATTGCCCCGTGGGCATTTTTGTCTGAGAAAAAAAAAAAAACTCATGTAAATCCAAAGAATTTAAAATTCAATAAACCTTCTTTTTCCTTCGCACAAACTCATGTAAATTGCCCTGTGGGCATTTTTGTCTGATTTAAAAAAAAAAAAAAAAACACTCATGTAAATCCAAAGAATTTAAAAGTCAAAAAATTGGTCGTGGTCTATTTTAAAGCGTTACTTGAGTAAGTTACAGGGACTTGCATATATACGATATGATAATTACCAAAACTCATCACAAACTTAAGATGATGAGTTGTACTTATTGCTTCTAGCTTTCGATTATAGATATGAATCTTAGTGTGAGTACTTTCGGTTTGCTCCATTCTAATGGAGTTCGAATCAAAACCTTTCAATGAAAATGAATTTATTTACTCAGAGAAAACACAATTAACTAAACAGTAATTATCATTTTTTTCCAAAAAAAAAGTATACGGAGAACCCTTAACGTATACGGAGACCCTCTCGACTATCACGTTTTTCCCACGGAGAACCCTTAACGTTTAAAATCGTTCGTATAGACCCCTCAGCTATAATCGTTAACCAATCAACACCCTTCTGTCAAAAAGACCGTTAAGATGAAGGGGCCAACTTGGACAATTTTTATAGATGAAGGGGTTAGTGCGGGCAATTTTTTAGGAATAGAATCGTCATTTTTCCTCATTCCGCTAACAGAGTTAGCCAATTTTTCATTTTTCATATAGTTGAGGGAATCTGCATGAACGATTTAAACATTAAGGGATCTCCGTAGAAAAAAGTAATAGTTGAGGGAATCACATTTTACTTTTCACCTTTATATTATTCGTGTTTAGCAAAACAACAAATATGTACAACACATGAACAATAATTTAAAAGACCACACAAAATCTTCTTATAAGGCCACCCTCTTTTTCGATCCAATTTTGATGATCCGAGTCGCTCAATGTGTTCAGAACGTAATTTTAAGGGTACTTGCGAGAATCGGCAAAAAAAAAAAAAAAGACTTGGAAGGGCTTGATCGAGTCAGTTTTTGATAAAAAATCGAGCCCTTTCGGGTCTTTTTTTTTAGTTATTTGTCGCAGGTAACCTTAAAATCACGTTCTGAACAGATTGAACGGCTCGAATCATCAAAATTCGATCGAAAAATGAGAGAAAAATAGACGACCACATTTTATATAAAATGCGGACGCTTTTATTAGCAGGGGTCTTTAAAAGACACTTTATAATACTATCTTAACTCGACCTTTTAAAGAAACTTGATTGTAAGACTCTTTTGTATGCAAAACTTTGAGAGTTTACTTATCAAAAAAAAAAAAAAAAACTTTGAGAGTTTTTTTTTCCCCCTCTACTGAATAAATTTAATTTCTCTCCTTCATAGGTTGTCGTCATAAAAAATCATGCACGGCTTTTATTGTCATTTTAGGCCCTCAAAAAAGGTCAGTAATTGTCTGGGTGGTCAAATTTCGACTTGCGGGGTTAGGTCGTGAAAAAAAAAATGATTTATTGTAAATTTTTTAGTCCTTACATGATGGCATGGTTTTGAATGGATGGAGGAGAAAATTAGCTGAGATGCTTAGAGCAAGTTTACCTAGTGAGTAGGTCTATTACCTAGTGAACGGTTCACAATTTTGTTTTAACTATCAATTTTTCTTTTACAATTACACCAATACTATCTATTTTACCTACCCATCTATTAAAATACTGTTTTTTATTTTTATCCAGAAGGTAGAAGGGTGAGGAATAATTGAGAGAGAGTAAGGGAAATAATAAAATATAGAGTATCTTGTGAATGGTGCTTAGGTAAAATAAGCTAACAACTATAGGAAAAATGGATTTTGCCTTCCTCTTTACCTAATCTGCTGCAAGGTGGTTTTCTCCCTATGGATAGGTAAAGTAGCTTGTTTTGGCGGTTTACCTGCGCCGGTAGACTTGCTCTTGGAAGCGGGCCCGTTCAACTCGACTGCGATACTTTTCTTTTACATCAGCCTTAAATGATTAAACAAAAAATAAATACGACTGTCATATCTAGGGCTGTAAATGAACTGAACCGTTCGAGGCTCAACTAGGTGAAGGTTCGTTCGAGTTCGATTCGTCTTCTAAATGAACAGAATTTGAGCATAATTTTAGGCTCGTTTCATAAATGAGCCGAACATGAACCTACCAGTATTCGGCATAAATATATGATGTTATCAGCTTATTTAGGCTCGTGAATAAGTTCGAGTTCGACTCAAACATAGGTCAGCTCAGCTCAAGTTCAACTCATCAAATTTTCCATAAATTCGGCTCGAGTTTAAATTCGCTAAAAAATTTAACAAAACGAATATAAACATTTTAATGCCATGTTCGGTTTGGAACTCCAAACCCAAAATTTTGAAGAAAGTAATTTTTCTATTTTTTCTCACTCTAACTTTTCAATCATTACTCTCATTTTTCACTCTATCTCTCTCTACTTTTTACCTCTATCCACAATCATTACTCTCATTTCTCTTTTTACCTTTATTCAAAAACACTATTCAAAATCTACAACCGAACAAGTGCTTAATATTCGACTCGTTAACGGCCATTGCCATACCCGAAGAGGGGAAAAAGCCCCGGAAGATTGTCGGGAATGAAACGCAAATTGGCGTGGCAATAGTAGTAGTAATATATTCTTTGGACCTTTGCGTCCCTAGGCTGACAAACCTCGTTCCTCTGTTCAGCTCTTTTTTCCTCTCTCCGAAACGCCTCTCTCTCTCTCTCTCTGGAATCGATGATGGCAGGTAGCAGCTCAACGGGGGCAACCTCTCTCCTCTTCGTCTCTCTCCTCCTCCTCCTCTTACTATCATCTTCCGACTCCTTCTACCTCCCCGGTGTCGCCCCTCGCGATTTTCTACGGGTACGTTCTCACGCACTCTCTCCGCCGTCGTTAAATTAATCGATCTATGTTTACGTCTTTAACTAGCTTTATTTGTTTTGATCTATCATCATATTGCTTACCCACTGCTTCATTATTCTTTGACTCTGGTTTCCTGTTTACGGGAGTTGGATCTAGAGTTTGCCAAGTTCGATTGCTAGTCGTGTTCACTCTAGATCTCTTGCTTTTTTATGGAACTTGACTGGATCTAGGTTTTTTTTTTTGCGTTGAATTATGTTGGTGGTAGAGGTGTCAAACTGGTGGTGCCGGTCTGGTCCATTTAACTATGTGCCAACCGTGCTTCGTGCCAGCCCATTTATTTAATCGTGCCTTGTTGTGCCAGCCCATTTACTTAGTCGTGTCATGCCCGTGCAGGCCCATCTCATCTCCAACAGAGTTTCGTTGGGAAAAAAAATTTGTGTTAACAACTGACAACTTAGTGTTTGTTGTGTCATGCCCTTTCGTACCCGTCTAGAACCGTGCCGTGCCTGGCCTACCTCCATACCGTGCCGGTGCCCAGCCAGTCTGAAATTGTGCCCGTGGCGTGCTGACGGGCCATGTCGTGCCCATGATGGCCCGGCCCGTTTGGCGCCTCTAGTTGGTGGTTTACGTATTTTTTGGGTTTCACTTTCATGTATGAGACCTATTCATCACTCAAGCTGTAGGTTTGGAGCTAGGGATGTCAGTATTTATTTGTGTTGTTTATATGTTCTTCTCTGTGTTTGTACGACTTAAGTCATGCAGCGTGCGTGTGGGAGTGTGAAGGCGTCTTTTAGAAATATGCCAAAAGTACTAAAATTTGTGACAGCGAGAATTGATAGGGGGAACAGATGGCCCTACTGAAGGATTATGTGACTGAGTGTATGACCCTTGACTGATTGTCCTCAACTAGTTGTCTATATTATGGGAGAATTAGGAAATAGGTGCAGGGATTGTTCTGTGCCATTCTTATAAGTGACGGGTAATGTTAAGATTGATTGGTTTTCGAGAATATTCGTACGTATGAGAATGTGTTTTAGCATCTTAGTTATTGGCGAGAGGATGCATCGGAGGAATGAAAGCATCCTTCACAATCAACTAATGAGAACATATGTAGAGCCTAGCCTTTGAGGTGGCATCAATCCCCACAGAGATTTCTCCTCTTTGTGTAGTTGCCTACAGTGGCAAACGAAGTTTTTTGTTGTTGTGGGGTAGCAGGAAAGGTTTGTGTGAGAACTTGTTTGAATTTTTGGGGAGTAATTTTATTATTGTTGAGATTTTGAAGAGGTTTAAGTACGACAGTTAATTATTTGGAGGGGATAAATGCCATTTTTTGGTGCATATCCGGAAAAATATATGGGATCAAATGGAAATCCATCAAAATTTGGAGGCACTAACATGAAACTCCAATCGCAAATCAATTTACGGGGCCGTAGCCCCCACCAGCTCCCCCCTGTGTGTGGCACTGGTTGTCTGCCATCAAACTTGAAGATTTCTCTTTAGTACATCTTTGTTTAGTTTCTTTTTCTGCCCTGTTTGTTTAGTTTCCATATGAGAGACGCCATCAAGAATAGCAGCGTTGTTGAACTTCCTTTTTGGTTTTCGTTCTAATCTCTGGTAACTGTCCTTAATCCTTATGACAGGGTGATCCCCTTCCAGTTAAAGTAAACAAGCTGTCATCGACGAAGACACAACTACCATATGACTACTATTTCTTGAAGTACTGTAAACCCAAGAAAATTATGAACAGTGCTGAAAATTTGGGGGAGGTTCTTCGAGGTGACCGCATTGAGAATTCTGTCTATACTGTGAGTATCTACTGATATTCTCTTTTCTGTGAACTAGTAGTTGCTACACACATGGTTAGATGTTACTCTTTATATCCATGCTTGATGTATGAGATCTAAGGTTTCACTTTGTATTGCAGTTTAATATGAGGGAGGAGCAGCCGTGCAAAGTAGCTTGTCGACATAAGCTTGATGCCGAATCAGCTAAGAATTTCAAAGAAAAAATTGATGATGAATATAGAGTTAACATGTATGCTTAATTAATGCCCCTTCAAGATTGTTGAATTATAAATCTTTTATGATTTACTTTGATTACCCTTTCATTCCATTAGGAGTCCAATGTATTTACGCATGATAGTGGGGACACTCTTTTGAAGTCATTGTTGTCATGTGATGATCTCTGTAGGACTAGTTATTCCCTTTGGCAACATATAGTCATATACTTCCACGCAAGCTGTAGACTTCAAATAGTTCTCTGTTCATTGTCCAAGCTGAAGTTTCTGTTCTATGTGAACTAAATTTTCTGAGATGGGCATACAGGATTCTAGATAACCTTCCAGTTGCTGTTCTGAGGCAAAGGAGAGATGGTAGTCAGTTAACCACTTATGAACATGGTTTCCGTGTAGGGTTCAAAGGAAATTATGCAGGGGTAAGTTGTGTTAGACAGTACTGTTATACTGTTTTTGTGTTCTTATGTGGTTTGATTGTGTTTTTTTGTTTCCAGAGCAAAGAGGAGAAGTATTTTATAAATAACCACTTGAGCTTTAGAGTCATGTATCATAAGGATCCCGAGACTGATTCTTCCAGAATTGTTACCTTTGAGGTTACTCCTAACAGGTTATATGCTTCCTTCCTTTTTTATTTTGTTTTGATCGTTATTTGCTCCCTTCTTGCGCTGAACTTTTGATCAGTTCGTGGTTTCCTTTTAGTATGGATTTTGATGGGGTTTGCTGTGTAAGCCTCTCTGCTTAACAAGTAGTTTAGCAAGGAAATTGCCTTTCACCTTCTGAAATCTTTATTGAATAAGGTTATATTGATTTAGCAATATGAAAAGAATGGGAACAGCTCCATTCACTTCGCACTGTTGATGCTTAAGATCCTACCTGGCAATATATCTTGACCTGTATTTGTTTCAGGAGTTTTCTGTGATTATGCGAAGATACTTGTATGTAAACTGGAAACATTTTCTCTGAAAGTCTAAAAACACAATAATGTGGACAACATTGTGCACAACAGCCCAATGGGGAACTGTTTCATTGGTACTTGAGTAGATTGATATTTTTCAATACCCAGGGAAGCAATGCCACATTGGCATCTTGTGCGTATTGTTGCGCAAAATTGTGGTGTTTGTAGTATGTCTCTGAAAAGTAGAAACATAATAGCTCTAGCGGGTTCCTTTGAGGGATTGGTGATTGGAATTGCCACATCAAACATATCCTGAACCTAGAAGACTTTTTTTGTTACATGTTGTGGGGTACTCTTGTCTGTTATGTTATTCTGAACTTTCATTGTCTGCTAGCAGAATAATCTTCTATTTTTTGTTGTTGTTTTATTGTTTTAGTTTATTCACTAGTTCCATAGATGAGGTAGTTCCAAACTTTATGTAGGATTCTATATTGAATGTGTTGACTTGTACTTTCATTCATGGTTGTGTTGGTATCCTAGATATTGTGAAAAGCGAGGTTCTAATTCAAACAGACTTATTTCTGTTGTTTGAATATTGTGTTCCTTTATTTCATATATGAGCAGTATTAATCATGAGTACAAAGAATGGGATGAGAAGAATCCTCAGTTGACAACATGCAACCAGAACACCAAAAACATAATGCAAGGTAGCACTGTGCCACAGGAAGTCGGTACTGATAAGGAGGTTGTTTTCACATATGATGTTTCGTTCAAGGTACTCTCTTTGTTTAGCCCTCAGACTTGTTCTGCCTTATTCTTGTACATGTGCGATCCTTAAATGGCTTCTGTCTCAGTTATTACGTTTCCCTCCCTTCAGGAAAGTGACGTCAAATGGGCCTCGCGTTGGGACACTTACCTTCTCATGAATGATGACCAAATACATTGGTTCTCCATTATAAACTCTCTGATGATTGTCCTCTTCCTTTCTGGCATGGTTGCCATGATTATGATGAGAACTCTGTACAGAGATATCGCGAACTACAATCAGTTGGAAACACAGGATGAAGCTCAGGAAGAAACAGGATGGAAACTTCTCCATGGAGATGTTTTTAGGGCACCAATTAATTCTGGTCTACTCTGTGTCTATGTTGGGACGGGTGTTCAGGTCTTTGCAATGACACTTGTCACCATGATATTCGCTGTACTCGGTTTCTTGTCACCTTCTAATCGAGGTGGGCTTATGACTGCCATGGTTCTCTTATGGGTCTTCATGGGCTTATTCGCGGGTTACACCTCTGCACGTCTTTACAAAATGTTTAAGGGCCACGAGTGGAAGAGGAATACTCTAAAAACAGCTGTCATGTTCCCTGGTATCCTTTTTGCTGTCTTCTTTGTGCTGAACGCTCTAATCTGGGGGGAGAAATCTTCCGGAGCCGTGCCATTTGGGACCATGTTTGCTCTTGTGTGCTTATGGTTTGGCATATCAGTACCCTTAGTGTTTGTGGGGAGTTACTTGGGTTTTAAAAAACCGGTGATTGAAGACCCAGTCAAGACAAACAAAATCCCAAGGCAGATACCAGAACAAGCTTGGTACATGAAACCGGCATTCTCTATACTGATCGGGGGCATTCTTCCATTTGGGGCTGTTTTCATTGAGCTGTTCTTCATTCTTACATCCATATGGTTGAATCAGTTCTATTACATCTTTGGGTTCCTTTTCATAGTTTTCGTCATCCTTTTGATCACGTGTGCTGAGATAACCATCGTGCTATGCTATTTCCAACTGTGCAGTGAAGACTACCACTGGTGGTGGAGGGCTTACCTGACTGCAGGTTCATCTGCTCTGTACCTTTTCCTTTACTCGATCTTTTACTTCTTCACGAAGTTGGAGATCACAAAGCTGGTTTCAGGCATTCTGTACTTTGGGTATATGTTGATTGGCTCATATGCCTTCTTTGTCTTGACGGGTACTATTGGGTTCTATGCTTGCTTCTGGTTTGTGCGAAAGATCTACTCTTCCGTGAAGATAGACTGAGTTGAAAGATGCTGGGGGAGTTTTCAGCTGTAAAAGCAGACATAATGAAATGGGGGGACTACATGTGGTTGACATTCAGAAAGGGAAGCAAAATAAAGCTTCTCCACTTTTCCTACCTCATCGAAACTCTTTCTTTCGTCTCTGATGCTAGTTTAGGGCTCGGCTTGTATGATAATCTGTGTCATTTTGTTTACAACAGTATCAGTTGGTATGAACTGCACTTTCAGTAGTTCTTGCTAGAGGATTTAGTTTTCACAGAGTTGCATGATTATTTATCAGCCCAAGTGCAATCCGGAGTCGATACCCCTACCACATCAGTCTTGTAATGGAGTTCTTCATGGAAGTAAGGGTCACCATTGATAAATGTAAAGATGGGGTCATTTGGGTGTGTGTGTGTGTCGGAATTTTCAAAATTTCTCCCAACCTGTACTCTAAATTTCAATTAGACTCCAAGGTTTTTAAGAAATCAATTTTACTCCCAGCATTACGTTCCCTAATCAAAACGCCTTATTTCGTCCGAATGACTCAACGGATTTTGTTAAAGGATCTATTAAATAGCGTTCCGATCGAATTTCGATGATTCGAGCTGTTTAATGTGATCAGAACATGATTTTAAGTGTACTCACTTGAAATCAACAAAAAAAATGACCGAGAAGAGTTTCATCTGAATTATTTTTTATTGAATAGTTCAAAAAAAAACTGCTTAAATTAAGACTACGTTTCAGAAACCTTCTTAAAAAATAAGCAGCTTATTTCACATTTTCAAACTTAAAAATAATATAAATTAGAAATAATTTTTCAATTTTTTTTGCACCGTATTAAAGATCTCAATGAGATCTATTAAATAAGATCCATAGTGATAGAAAAATTATTTGCATAAGTACATGATTTTTGAGCTTGAAATTACTTTCTTAAAAAATAAGTACTTATTTTCAGTTGCGGAACGGAGCCTGTCTTTTTCGATTTTTTTTTTTTTGCTGATTTCTCGCGGGTATCCTTAAAATCACGTTCTATTCACATCGGAAAAGGGGAGTTGCGGACTGAAGTAAAATCCGGACGTCCTGATTTGAATGAAATCTGGATTGGCCCGCACCTCCACTTTTCCAATCGAATTTCGATGATCTGAGCCGCTCAATGTGATTAGATTGTGATTTTAAGGGTACCCTCAAGAATCAACAAAAAAAATGATCGGAAAGGGCTTGATTTGAGCAATTTTTTATTGAATTATGTAATAAAAAACTGTTTAGATGAAGCTCTTCTCAGTCATTTTTTTGGTGATTTCTCGTGAGTACCCTTAAAATGACGTTCTGAACACATTGAGCGACTTAAATCATCAAAATTCAATCGAAAAAGGAGAGGTGCAGAACGAAGCAAAATCCAGACGTCCTGACTTGAACAAAATCCTGATCGGTCCGTACCTCTCCTTTCCCGATCGAATTTTGATAATCCGAGTCACTCAATGTGTTCAGAACGTAATTTTAAGAGTACCCGCGAGAAATCAACAAAAAAAATTTAGAGTAAAAGTTGGGGGGTGAATCAGTTAATGCCACTCCTTAACAAAGATATCAATAGTCAAGACGGTGGCCTGGGCAGGCCCTACGTCAAAAAAATAATAATAAAAAAAAATGAAAGAGTGATGGGTTTTTGTCGGACACATTACTCAGAAATAAGAAACCAAAATTTGTCAGTATAAAGGCAGTTTGAGACAGACGTGTCTTGACAATGATGTATTGTATGATCTACCTAAATGTTTTGAAATTTTAGCCTCCAAAAGGTTGCTAGGTACCTTCCCAGATTGAGACAGACGTAACAGGCAATGTGGTGCTTGGGCCTTGGTGAGGATCCAACACGAGGAAGATGCAAAGGAGAGAAAAGGTCGTCTTTTATTTTTTTTTTCCCTTTTTAATTTAGGAAATCGAAACGTGTATTCATAAACCAAACGCCAAATAATACAAATGACCCGAATGGTTGGAACAAAAACAAGAAAAACGAACAACAAAATAAAATTCTGACAAAAATAATAGCCGCGATGTTGGAGAACTATCGATTTGCTCATGGATGCAGCTAGAGGAAGTTCGAAGAATCACGTTAACGCGGGAGCTCATAGATCTATGACCAGATGTAGTAGGATGGTGGTACGAGGGTGGAGATTTAACGCAGATCTAGGTCACCACGGTCCAAAACTAATGGGGTGAGTGGAAGAATCTCTTCTGAGGACGAGATCCTCACCCACCACACAACCATACGGACAATTTAGATTGGTTGGTACCGTAAACATGCTGTTTCCAACACCTTTGTAAATAAGACAAGTCACTTTTGTAAAATCTGCAACCCAATACACAATTTTATGAATTTTGTAATCCAATCTCATGTCCAATTTGATCGAATCAAATATGTAATTGGGCTTCAAAAAGTTGGTCAGATTAGCGCGAATGCTTTGCCTGCTTTTCTTCCAATGATTAACCATGGATCAACTAAGAAATTTCCACCCTCTACGTGGCTGTGTTCGGTTGCAATTTCCGGAAATTTCCGGAAAACATTTCCGGAAAAAGTGTAAAAGATTCTACTTTTCACTTTTCTCTCATTCCAATCATTACTCTTTCATCCAATTATTACCCCTATTCTCTTCCAATCATTACCCCTATTTCTCTCTCTATCTCTGTCCAATCATTACCCTATTTCCAATTATTATCCCTATTTTTCTATCAAATCATTACTCCAACAACCATTTCTAAAAACCAAACCAAACACTAACTCAAAATTTTTTTTCCGGAAATGTTTTCCAGAAATTGCAACCAAACAGTATATGAAGAGGCAGGCTTTGGGTTCAAGAAGAGTAGCAGAAGGAATAAAGCAAGAATTCCAACGCAATCTCTTGTATGCTTCGCGTAACGCCAGCCTTACTCTCTTATTTTTCTCTCAATTACCAAATAATCGATCAATCAAAACAGAATATATCGCATAACAATTAGCAAAGCAAAAAAAGGAACTAGACAATAAGTAATTAGCAACATAGAATTACATCAGAAGATAGAACATGGTCAAGTTCACCACAAGCGGAATTTTATTAGCTTCCGCTGGGTAAAACCATAAAAAGAACACAAAAAGTTGCGCACCACATTGCCATTCGAAAGACAAACCACCAAAGCACAGGCAGTGGTAAAAATCCAGCAATGGGTGCATGTTTCCGGGTCTTGGATGCACATTTGTTATTAGAGAACGCCACGAGTAAGGTTAGGAAGAAAGACTTCATCATTAGCCCGAGCATGTTCTAGGTTTCCCATTTTTCTGCCTGCATGTGTGGGACATCAGAGTTACTGACAATACATGCCAAAAAGAGCTAAAAACATAAAATTCAACATAAGGGAACCAACCAGAACGAATCCTTCTTTTCTTGTGCTAATAGTTCTTCGAATGAAATAGTATCTTCAAACTCGGAATCTGCACTTTCTGTCAGCTCACCAGATTTTGCTTGTAATTCCATGCATGCACCGATTTCAAGCATCTTTAGTACAAGGCAGCGAGAGAATTAGAGCTCATACAACATTTTTGTCAACGTACAACCAAAATTCACAACAAACAAATCTATACCATCAGTATCAAGGACATACGGAGGACTTTAATATTGGTTGGACGAATGTTAAATATTGTTTTCACAAATAAAAGGTTTTGAGTTTGGACACATTCCGTGTTCTAAAATTCGGAATTACTATATATAACTTCAATGTTTTTAAGACAAAAACTGCTATGATTCTAAGGAAAATTTGAAACTTGGGTAGGGCGGTCGCCTGGTTTCATCCACCCCTCGGTCTGTCATCATTGATAAGGCTCACATTAAAATGAGCTGTTTGCACAAACAATGGGAAATCAATCACTACTGAAATCAGGAGTATGCACAAACCCTTCAAAACCCTAACTCTGATACCATGGTAAAACATCAACACCAAATCAAGTGTCAACTAGTTGAGAGGCTGCTCAAGCTCATTTACACTGGAGGCATTGCATGACTGATGGGATGGGAGGCAAGCACTTAACAGTACAAAGTCCAAACTACGGCCTCATAACTAATGGAAAATGAAAGATATTGGATAGAAATATATAACCTTAAACTACAAAGAATTCTACTTCAAATTTTCTTTTCTTACTCTATCATCAATGTAAATCAGAGCAAATTTTCTCAAAGTTATAATATTCCTGTTTGCTCATCAAGGTTACTCCTTTGGTCCTTGTTTTGGTGTTGGTTCTTTTAATGAATTAACTTACGGAAGAGGGGGGAAAAAGCTTTTGTAATCAGCATCCTTGAATGCTAGAACGAAAAGCACATCAAGGTCAGACCTATCTACACCCTGTTTAAATGGTCTCGTGTCTGTTTTTCGCTTTCCCATCGGAGAATTCAGTTGGGTGTTTTTAATTGGGTATATTACAAGGGTTACCTTCTTATATGCCGGTGAGAGCTTGAGTTGTTTCTGGAGCCAGTTATATACAAACGCATCCTCTTCTAATCTCTTTTGTTCTAATTCTAACTTGTATATCTGCAGAAACAAAAGAATTGATTCATATGGATGTTAGAAAGACACAGCAACATACTAAGTATCAGTGGGCCAAATATAAAGGTACTAGTAATTTATGTTACCAACCTGTTGACGGAGGCGGTCAAATGAAGACCTATCTGCCTTAAATAGTAGAGCCTTCGTTATTGTGAACTTACGCTGTATAGCGTCAGACCTGCAGAACATAAATCTCTTCAATATTTTGAAATCTCATTACTGGGGCCCTCAGATACAAGGTAACAAGTATTTTAAAATAAACTTTGAAAAGCATTAAGACAGACACAGAGCTCATCCAAGGAGGACAAAAATTCGATCATTTATGAGAAATACTATGACATACTTGTGCTGTAGCTCATTTCTTGCTTCAATCAAGCAATTAACAAATTGTCCAACCTGCATCAGGCAAATGAAGAATAAGTATACAATTTTTTTTTCCTCCCATAGCTTCAATAAAAACTTCCATAATCAGCATTCCATCAATCATTTCCGGAAGACAGATGCAGTATCAAAAATTCAAAACCAAGTGAGAATATTTCGTAGAACAGCCAGACCAGTTTCCAAAAAACATCTCCAGCTGTCAACTACAAGTATATGTTACCCAATCTCACCAGTTAAGAAAAAATTGAAGCTATAGTTCGGCATGTAATACTGCGGGTTGTGGTTTGAATCAAGATACAAATCATGCTAGGGTAAAAGGAAGGAAAAGAAGCATGCTGCTCGAGCTCCAAACCATTTATTCATTCCAACTTACAAGCCCAAATCCAACACAAAGCAAACATCACGGGAACTAAATATTGCTGATCGAAAAGCCAAGATCAGAGTATTTGCATAAGAAGTGTGAGTTTCAGGTGTTCACGATTACACACCACAAACTATTGCCATCAAGATTGAGTTTATAAGTTCACTAGAGGAAGATGGACGATAATTCTTAAGCATAAGCTGCACAAAGCAGCTCTCTGAGGTGTCTGGGAAGCAAAACAAAGCAAATTTCAGCGTGATATTAAGGTGGATTGGATCTCAAAGGATGTGAACAAACAAGAGATGGATAATGGCCATGAAGAAAACTTTTCCAAACAATAGTCTACCATAGTAGGAATTGGGATCGACCAACATGTGGGATTGAATAGTTATGCTTGCGAGGACACATTATGCAATACCAAGTTACGAAAGTTTAGACAATCAAATTACCTGGGGACAAGGTGGCTAGATTTTCAGTCCTTTTCATCTTTCGAGGGATATATTCGTAAACTATAACCCAAACCTAATGACACCTTTAAAAGTTGTCCAGGCAGCTTCTTTTGACAGATGGTATCCTGAACCTTGTCCACTTCAAACATTTAGAAGTGTAAGCCAGCAGTGAAGTACCTCGTGAACAAACCAAAGGACATTTCTTTGAGGAGCCAAATGACATATGTACGCCATTTCTATTGAGAAATCTATGACCAGCTAATTCAGCATTTAAAAGAGTGCGTCAGGTCAGCAACAGCTGCTTTTACTCATCCTCACATTCTTTTACTTCAGCACCTTTCTTGTTTAGTTTTTCATAGACTCGGAATTTGCAACAAGGATTGTACAACTAACACCCATTAGAATTTAAAGGTCAACCCAAGCTCATAATGAGATTCCAATATTAACGACTTTCCAAATTTTCTATTGAAGTTACTTCTGCAATAGACAAAAACAATATGGCACATTCTTATATATATTTTTTGTAAGACTGGGAATTTAAAGGTCAACCCCAGCTCATGATGAGATTCCATTATTCCAATCTTAATGACCTCCCAAAATATTCTCTTGAAGTTACCTCTGCATTAGAAATGGCACATTCTTGACTATTTTTTCATAGCTTCGGAATTTGCAAAAAGGACTTCCCAACTAACACACATTAGAATCTAAAGGTTAACCTCAGCTCATAAAGAGATTGTCCATCTTAATGACTTCCCACAATATTCTTTTAAAGTTACTTTTGCATTAGACAAAAACCATATTGAATATTCGCATAACTAGTACACATTATTTGCTCTGTTATGGGCACAAGATTGTTCCATTTCAGCATGAAGCCAGCAAAAATGCACATTTATAAACTTCTTTCAGTTTCTAAGATGGTACAAGTTCTATCCAAAAAATCTCCACCGGGTGCGCAACAATATAAGAGAAATAGTTTGTCACATGGGGAATCATCTACAGGTGAGACTGATATTTATCAACCTCTATATACACAGACGCAAAAAGGATGGCATTGACCATAAGCATAATTAAACCGAGGAATAACTCATTACATACAAAGCCTCACCAGACTAAACAGTAATAGGATGGATATAGATTGAATGCTAAATATACACAATTCTGTAAGCTGAACTACAAGAAACGCATATTGTCATGAAATCAGCTACATTTTGCCATATTATAACGCTCACCAAAAGAATGATGAAGCCTATTTGTGACACTCAAAATAAATGCTGATTAAAGAGCAATTTGTGATATAGAGGATCATTGCTTGGTGACAGTTAAAAACACACACTGTTAGCCAAAACTAACACTAAACTATGACAATGTGTCAATGACGTATGATTAACAAAACTCAAATAAACTGTAACCATACAGGAAACTGCATTGTTTCGTGTCTTGATAGAGTGAGGCTAATGTGAGCCTATACATGAAGCAACAACAAATCTCATGCAGTACAAGAAAATAACTTCAACAATGGAATCCAATACCATAGCGTAAGGGACGTGACTCAAAGTCGGCGGTGATGAAAGCATTTGATAGGTCACACAGACAGAATTTCGACAAGTATTCTACTAAAATTCTTGTTGCCCCCCTGATGATCATAGCCATTTTTGCTCATAGTAGTTTTTTAGGAATTAATTAAAATGGCATTGCTCGAAAACATAGGTCCTTCATCAACGAATTAGTTCCGCAATCAAAATGATGAGAATATCAAGAAAACAATAACTAGAGGAAGGACATGTCATTGATATGACATTGAATTTATGAAAGAACAATAAAAACTCCCAAAATATTATCACCAATGAAAAATGTATCCATATAGGGCAATGCATTCTTACTTCGATGCCATCTAACCTAATAAATGGATGTGATGGTAAAGTTTTACAAGTGAATTTAACTCCTGATGTTGGTTTACAATTCATACTATTCTCCATGTCATCCGCTAAATCAAAGGCCTTATTTTGCTTACCTTGTGCTCTTACATTAGGAGCATTACCTGCTGGCGGTTGCTGATTACCAAACCAAGAGGAAGCCCAAGTTCTAATAAATTGGGGTCAGCTAAATGATTCCGTTTCCTATATTGAACTTTGTCGAGGGCATTGAGTTCCGTGATATCCAAAAAACCTAGATCCTCTCGAACTACCACATCTAAAGTCACTTCTGAGCTATTTTCCACTTAGTGCTACCATATACCATAAGCATATCACTCCTCCTAACTACCGCATCGACTGGTCCACGATAGACATGTCCAAACCACCTTAATCTATTTTTTCTAATCTTATCTTCTTCCAGAGCTATTCCTACCAATCCACAAAAGTTTTCGTTTCTAATTCTATCCAGCGTCTTCGGACTCTGAATTCTATCCAGCGTCTAAGGATTCTTACTACACCCCTCTCAAAATCATCTTACTACCATGCTGCTCCCTATCGTATAACATGGCTGGTCTTATAGCAGTATGACAGAATCTTCCCTTCAAATTTGCGGTTATCCTATGGTCGCACAACACTCCCGAAGCATTTTGTCACTTGATCCATCTAACTTGTACTCTACGCGTCCCATCATCTGCAATTTCTCTATCCTTACTAGCAACTGAGTCAATATACTTAAAACGGTGGCTTCTTGGTAATTCCTAATTTTGTTAGGTCACTTTGTCAAGACTAGCTCTTTGAATACCACTAAAGTTACGTTCTACGTACTCCATTTTTACTCAGTGATCCTAAATCCCTGTGACTCCAATGCTTCTCTCCATGTTTCTAATTTGACATTAATATCTCTTTCAGCTTCATCTATAACTTGAACCTAGTAGTTTGTTAATACTGACACAATTGATCAAACATTGAAAAAGGGGTCTTCCCAAGGTGCAATAGGGTTGGTCCTGACCCAACCTTGCGATGGCTTAAGTCGGACAAACTTAGATCTGTTCTAGATATGGAGGTTGACAACTGGTCATGGTGAGTTTCACTTTCCACTTTCAAATTTGACATACAATCACAAAAACCAAATGCATTTTCAAGCAACATTATTACCCTAGAATTATAAGCAAATTTGTGCATCTCCATGATTAGGCTATGGGCAGTTTTACACAGCTGATTTAGGGCTGACCATTGGACCCTTAACCTTGGAGGCATCTAATAGAGAACGAACCATACAAAAACTAGAGTAATTATAGGGCCGCTATGGATTTGACTAGATATCCAAGGGGACACGAATCCACTGCTTAGATAAAAATTCTATGGCCCGAATTAAACATCAATTGGATATATAATCTCCAAATTGTTGGATATATAATTTTTGAAACACAGCGAATTTATGTTGGAATACTCTCGGCCATCAGAAATGCTACAAATACATCATGGGTCGGAAAGCAACTCCACTTTGTAAGCGAAAGGGAAATTCCAAACGTACTAAGCCCACGAATTCCTTACTTCCCAATTACTGTTTCTCATTTCAAACAAAACTATACAAAGTACAAACCATCAACAGGTAACAATCTAAGGGGGGAAAAAAATCTCATTTTAAAAAATCTCTATTGGACATGATTAGCGTGGCTTAACATCTAGAATCAGAAAACAACAGCAACAACAACCAAATAATACAACGACTACTATAATAAAAGATTGGGTTTTTGGAAAATCAAAAAGAGAGAAAACCTGAGCCAGTGTCAACCCATCAGATTCATGACACTTGACAAGCTGATCATACTGCTGCTTAATCCTCCTCTGCGTCGCACTAGACGACGTCGTGAACGGGTACAAGCAAACCAACCCTTCCTCCTCCTTCTTCTCTCCTAACCCGCCGCCATCTTCGGGTTTCGAATCGGGTCGCTTCTTCTTCGACCTCTTCTTCTTCCTCTTCTTCTCCCCACAATCCAACCCGACCCTTTCCAAATCCACACCCGGCTCATCTCGAACCGGGTTTTCGCAGTTCATGAACAGAGTGTCCCATTTGGGGGAATTGGGGGGTAAGATCTCGAGGAGCAGGGAGTGGGTCAAATGGGTCGGGTCCGATTTGGATGGGTAGCATTGGGTTGTTGAGCTCGAGGTTTGTTGTTGCTCTGTTTTCTTGAGTCTTTTGTGGAGAGAGAAGGTAATGATGATCAAGAGGAGGAGGAGGAGAGAGAGAGTGGTGAAGAGGAGGAGGAGTGGGGACATGGGTAGTGGTGGTTTGGAGTGATGGTTGAGTGGAGGTGGTGGTGCGTTATTAGACGAGAGGAGATACAGGAAGGGCTGTAAAGTGGTGCTCGCCGCCATTGAAACGCGTCATTTGCAGAATGTTGACACTTTAAGATAGGAGAGAGAGATAGAGAGAGAGATAGAGAGAGAGACCAACCCAATGCGAATACACGGAGAGAGAAAAGTATTCCAGTAGTAAAGGTTTGTGTTGTGTATGTATTGGGTGCTCTCCTTTATATGCCGGGTTCTGTTTTGTAGTAACCCTCATTATGTTTGAGGAAATTTGACTAAAGAAATAAATTGAGCTGATTTTTTTTTATCAATTTATTTAAAAATTTTAAAAAATTATTAAATAGTTCGAATTATTCGTGTAGGACTCAAAATGGGTTCTGTATGCCTGTTAATATCCCATCGGTATGCACATCATCAATCCCTACACTAGTACTATGTCTTCTTTCTTTCTTTTTTTTTTTTTAACACATTTACTAGTATGTCAAACCATGCCAAAATCGTGTGTTTTGAGAAAATCAAAACACACTATACGATTAGTCAATTTAAATTTGAGTATTTTATACGTAAATGTTTTACATGATTTCTAGAAGATCATAATCTCTATAAGGTTTTCTATCACCGCCTTAAATGACTATGTACTAGTTACTCTTGACGAAGATACGGAAAAACTCAAATTGTATTATTTCATTTTTTATATTAAAAACACAAATTGTACTATTAATATGAGTTAATATAACTTTTGAGTCACGTGATTAGGTTAAGACTAAGTGAGTCGGTTGGCATGAATTGTTAAAGTAAAGTGTCACCTCATAGTTATGCTTTAAAAAATAACCTTCATAATTATGCCAAATCCTCTAAGATCCAAGAGGCTTGCTTGTATAACGTTCTATTTTTGTGATCACCCCTCTTTTCTATTTTTTGTGAATTATAAGGTTTTAATTTGACCTAGAATTTGTCATAAAAGGTGAAACATTCCAATGGAAGATGACTCTTCCCAATGCCAATTTTGTCCACGCAAAAAAAGGGTCAACAAAAATAGACCCATTCTATGGTGCAAAGACTCTTCCTAGCCCAAGTACGTGAACTTGGGTCATAGTTTCGACTTTCGTTTAGGGTATAACTACTCTTCTTAAAAGTGTTAATCTGACGTAAGTTTCAGTTTAATTGTCAGGGCAAAAGCAGAGAAGTAATTTGAGTTTGACCCTCTAAATAAGCATACCGAGTCTCTTTCTCTCTCTTGGTGCAAATCAACCAAATCTCAACTATCACAACAAACTTGGCAAAGATTTTCAGGGACTGTGAGCTGCTGCTATGCCTAGACTGCCTGCAACTCCCTACACGTGGTGAATCTGCAACTATGTGAGAGAAAGGACATGTCTCGTAAAGCGGAAAATAAGTACTTAACAAATAAGAACTTTAGCGAAATGCCGGAACGGAAATTATGTTTCAAATTGCATTCGAGCTTAATGCTGAAAATAGAAGTCATATGATGGAGAGATATTTCAGGGATCTAATGTGCTTTCTCCTCTACGCGTTGACATGGGGTCTACACGTACGAATAGAACCCACGCTAATATGTGGTTGAGAGTGCTCTTGGAGGATTGTTCCAAGAGTACTGAATAATTTGTCCTTATAAAGATCAATGAATAAAGTGGTGGTTTACTCTGTGAAAAAAGAATACTATATACAGTTTTAGTTCTAGGGGAAATCAGCTCATTGGTCCCCCATGGTTTAGTGAGCTTTCAAATTTGTCCCCACAACTTTAGTATTATGAGTCTAACATGATGATTTTAAATCAGGTGCACTCCCTCTGTCATCTTCTACCGACATTTTCAATGGAAAGAAAATATATTTGAAACTAGAGAGACCAATGTAAAACATGGGTGAAATTCTACAATCTACTACCGTACTACGTAACTTATAATTATCTTCCTAGACTGGAGGAGTTGTAAAAAACGCCAAAACACTCCCAAAATCTTGCCACACCTAATCTTTTGTTGGCACGTAACGGGACCAGATGTGAAACAAAGATGAAAATGATCGATGAAGTTGAAATTACACAGATCAAAGTGAAATGTTACAGGAACTATAGTGACCAACGGTGTAATTTCACCCTTCAAATTTTGACCAGACCGCAGTATCTATATTGGTTTGTCAGCACAATGGTACAGATTGACAATACCAATAGATTAAGCTACATGATGTGGGGAACAAAATTTCAATATCATGTAGTATTTGGAAAAATTGCTTACAAGGGAAAGCAGGTAAAGAGAGAACAAAAATTCTGAGAAATCATTGAAAGCCAAGAGCTTACAATTCCTAATACAAAAACTAACAAAGTAGTACAACATTTGCACATGGACACATTTACTACGTCTCGATGTGCTTTGTAACCCCTCACCCTCAACAGCTACTTTTATGTACACAAAACACCACAATGATCTTTGAATTGAAACGGGCTTTTGAACCAAACGGTGTGTTGTATATTTCTACAACTTCACCTTGGCAAAAGCGGAAACAAATGGTCGACGTGTCGTGATCTTCGATGAATGAAGTAACTTGAAAGGAAGAAAAATTATTTAAGAATTCGTATGGATCGTGTAGAAGAACTGAACTGGGACCTTTTCAAATGTTAACAGTGTCCTGCACCCATCAGCTGCAAATGGCTTCCACGGAAACTTTCTTCATAACATTTGGACACGGATCTCCTCCAAATGCCTCAGGTGCCACAGGCACCGAGCACGATTCCTGCCCAATGCAGTACTGCAAGGAAAAGAAAAAGATTCATGAATTAAGTCCCCAAAATGTGAAAAAGGGATGGAGTGAATGTTCTAAGTGCGCACAACTTGATAAGGTAAATACACAAATTTGACACAAAAGGCTAAATAAACTCTTCAAAATTGAAAGTCCTTAAAAATTGTCCCTTGCAACATGCATGAGACAAGGACTGTGTGTATGTTGGAAACAGTAAGAAATCGTTTGCATTTGTCCAAGAGACACAAATGAATAACTTTCGTGAACGATTGAACGCTTTTAATTCAAAAATCCTATAGCTGACAGGACTAGTAGAATAAACCATTATCATGCACTTTCTTGTAATCTGTTAACCAAAGGAAGAATAGTTTACCTTTTCAAAAGCGTCATAAGAATGATGCGCATGACAGCTCCCCTCACGGAAGCTTCCGCAAACCCCTTGCGGCGTTCCAAAGCTTGCAAATTTAATCGATGTGATCTTTTGACCAGGAGCACACCGAAGGTGTGCTTTCGGATGTAGGGGCTTTTTAACTTTACCAGACGCTTGCAATTGCCAATTTGTAAGAGTTGGCTGCCACTCAAAAATATCGGCACATACACTATCTACTTCCCTCTTCACCATAGATATGCCATAGGGGTTTCCCCCCAACTCTTCAAACACAACCAACAAATTCCCCGTCGGATAAAGCCACGAACGAGGAACATGATACCTGAAATTATAACCCAATGGTCATCAACACTATTTATTCATTACAGGAAGAGCGAAGCAATCGATTTCTTTTTTAAACTCACCATCTTTGGGAAGCCTCCCCACATTTACTAAGGCACTTCTTCTCGTTGAACCAACCGGCATAGTTACAGGCAGGACAAGTACCAGATGCTTTGTATCCAGGCCAATAGCGTCCAATGCTTTGCCCATTTATCCATACTTGACCTTTACCCATGGTATTCATATCCAGAGCCAACGGTTCATCTCCAGCTGGCATGTTGAAAGCAGTCTAGAAGCAGGAAAAGGAAATGTCAATTCTCGCTTTAGTAGCCCAAGTGAAAGAGAGTTTTATTTGAAGGGCGTTTGGATTGCATGATGTCTTACTGTTGTAAAAATTTTCCTCAGATGATGATTACTTTATATTCCTGGTAATATGAAACTTGTTCTTTATGTTTAGGTTGGAACTTGGAAAAATACAAAGAAGAAAAAACTGTTTGTTTTACCAAGAATAATACATATCTTATAATATTTAGATAGTTCTCACCTTGTACCATGTCAAAGGCTGCTGTTGAGTCACCAACGAACCCTCGACCCACTCTACAGAGGTAGTTCCACTGAGCGAATCAAGACTCAATGCTTCTCCCCTGAGACCAATCTGATTGGGAACATGAACTTGAGGTCAAGTTAACCATCTAGAATTCACAGCAATGAGAAAAAGTTTGTAGAATGCCTCAAGACAAACCTTGTAAGTCCATTTTTGCCACGATAGGTCCCTCCTACCCTCATTAAGACCATTCAGTGAAACTGGGCCAAGAACGCCGGCATTCCATGTCTCGAAATGTGGGCCAATGTTCTGATGACATAAAGAAAACATCAAATAAGCATAGAACAATAAAGTTTAGCTTAAAGTATAACATTTAGAAGAGTTACTGATCTGTTTCTTTTGTTCTCTCTTGGTATGGTTATGCCTCTGTGCATGCATGTATATGTGTGTGTGAGCGTGCGTGTGTGGAGAGAGAGAGAGAGAGAGAGAGAGAGAGAGAGAGAGAACGAACCGGGAGACCAACAGCGATGCTTAGCAGTGCTATCCTGTTCACTCCAGCTCTCAAATTCACACCGTTACTAAATGTTAACCTTGGGTCTTCTAAACTTCCATATGCAGTTCCTGCCGTAAGTAGGACACAAAATATTAGTGGAAGCGTGTAGAAATGGTTCAGTCATGAACCTTCTGTTACATACAACTTTATTCCGTGTATGGACCGTACATGATATCTATCATGTATGGTTCACACAGACATGCTTTGATGCTATTCAACTTTATTCCAAGTTCATACTCATGCAATTTTACAACTTCTTTGCAAATTGATTAAGGTAGTAAACAGCACCTGCTGTCCGACAAGAATCTTGACATAGGGATGCCAAAACTTTAAGTGATGCATATTGCCGAAATAATGAGCTATGTGGTATTGTTTTCACCATTTCTCTTAACTAGGATTAAGCTATTGAAAAACGTCTAGGTGTTACATAGAAAAAAATTGAAATCCAATAATTGTGCTGCCCACCTGATAATATACCATTGACGAAAACATGCAAAGCATGACCAGCAGATAAAACTGTAAGAACAGGATACTTGCCAGTATCCAAAAATCCTTCATACGAATCGATCTTGACACTGGGAATACAAGGAAAAATATCAGTCACACTGATATAATTCTGGTGAATGTTTATCTTGGAAAATTCGTCATCGGAATGCTCATGGTAAGGCAAAACTACACATAGCGTAGATTAGATACTCACTCTGTCATATACCACAAATAATCGGAAGCATCCCAGGTGGTGTTTAACTGCTCCAACAACCCAACCACTGTAAATGAATTGTCTTCGTAAGATGCTGCTGGCTCTTCATTGAATGATTGCCAAGAGAATCCATTATCATAAACAACAGGTGTCATCTTCATTTGTGCACTTTGAGCCCCCACCTGTAGATAGAATTTCAGTAAGGTGCCAATACCTTGTTTACTTCAATTATTTCAAATCGAAAGAATAATTGATCAATGGTGGAAATAAGCACGTGTATATGAAAGTGAGGAAGTATTATTTAACCAAGAGTTACTTTCTCACCCTTGCTGTGTTATAAACAGTGTTCTTGCAGTCGGGAAGAATGCTGATGGACCAAGGTGGAAGATTGTAATGCATATTCCCCAATGAAACTTTGGCAAAGGATTTTGTGTCGTAGTTCGCAAGGAATGCAGCACAAGCTCCATTTGACTTGAATACATGAGCCTGAGATAACAAAGAGATGAGGGAGTGTTACTAAGTTTACAAAGTCAGTTTGAGATTTAATAACTGACTCATATAGAATCGATTATGCCTAACCTCCTGATAGTTCCCAAGAGTAATCTTATTGGGCTCTCCAGATACTAAAGCTGGTTCACACAACTTTATTGCTCTATGCAGATCTTTCAAATGTCCCCATTTAGGCTGCCTTAATAATCCTAGACAGAAAGAGGAAGTTTAGGAACAATTCAGATCTTGTTCATGAATCATGCCCTGAAGCAAAATAATGATAAAGAAATGCAGAACACGAAAAAGCTTAATCGGTGTTAAGTCAGCATTCGAAGTTGCCTGGAGAATAAGTTTCTAATACAACACTATGAAGAAGAAAACTTCTCGTTGACGTGGAAATGAACCCATCTCCTTCGCCAAATAGTATGTACTATTATGGACTTGTGACCTCTTGCGCTATCCCCATCGCATAAGAAACCAAAAGACATCTTTTCAAGACCAAAATGGTTTTCCTATTTAGTCTCTCTTCTTTTTTCGTTTTTCAAGAGCCCTTATTGTCGAATAGCTTCTAAAGAGTCAGAAAAAGTCTACTTGTATTTAGGGAGAAACTACAAGTCTACAATCAACTGATATAATTCAGCATCTGTAATCATTTTTGTCACCAGCGAAACCACTTAACATGAAACACGTCATGAAAAATGGAGGGTATAGCTATTTCTTTGCCCCTGGCTTTTTGTGAAACGTCAGTGGCAATCATACTGATGTGGAGGACTATGTGTGGTGACAAGCAGGCAATTGCATGCATGGTTTTCTGTAGGAAATCTCGATTGTAATTGTACTCCTGCTTTTTTCTTAGTTCAAAATCTAACTGTTTGCACCACTCAAGTTATAAGCTACATGCTCACATAAACATTTCTATATATATATATCAGATGATAATCATGTCGTCATACCGTATTCATCGAGAGGAGCATCATAATCATAACTAGTTGCTATAAAAGGACCACCAGAAGTCCTGCCGAAATTTGTTCCTCCGTGATACTAGAAGCAAAAAACAAAAAATGGATAACAAAGAAATTAGTTGAATTTGATACCAGAAGTGGATTCAGAGGATCTACAACAAATGGTCACATACCATGTAGTAGTTAATGAAAGATCCCCCCGTTTGTATAAATCTTGCAACTGAAAATGCCAAATCTTCTGCAGGACGATAAGGAACTGGACCTCCAAACTCAGTGAACCTGAAGTAATAGTTAAACAGAATACTTAAAACTGGAAATGCCATGCATGAGGTACTTAATAGGTTAAATAAGAAAACTAAGAACAACACAGATGATAGTTGTGTAATCACCATCCGGTCCAGGCTTCAGTCCACATCTTCGGTTTGTAAGCTTTATTCGGCGAGAAGTAATCACAATAAAAACCATTGCAAGTGTTAATCTGCGTACGATCATGAACAAACCCGTGTTAAAGTAAATTCAGAAAGAAAATCTGATTAGCAGCAATGATTGGACTTCAGTAGGCACTAAGATTCTCTTGATTTAGACGAAAAAAAGATCAATAAGTTGACTTCACAGTTCACACTAGATTTGGTTATTTTATATTACTTCTTATGCAATATTCAGACAGGAAATGAATAGAAAACAGTTTTATGAAGGCAATAGACCATGGGACTTGAAATAGAAACGGAGTTTCAATAAACAAGGAGATATGGTCATCAGTCTATCGGCACAAAGTTCAAAGGGAGACCAGAAAATAAAGACAGATCATAACAGATAGGATAGAGAAAAACACAAAGCCCAGCCATGTGCATGAGAGAGAAAAACTGATATCATTCAGGACCAACATATAGTCTCATAGCAACCCCACTAGGGATGAGGGAACACCACATGAAAACAACAGATAATGGGTATGAAAAGAAGATTGGGCCCTGTTCCACTAAGGGAAATAAGTACTTATTTCTCGTAAAGCGGGAAGTAAGTACTTGAGAAATAAGAACCTCTACGGAACAGGGCTAACTTGTTATAGAAAACCGAAATGTCACCCCGAGAAAAAAAATATGGTGAAACTTACAATGGGATCAGGGGCATCATCTTGCTTGCACATGATCCACGGGACTCCGGTGCCGAGACCCACAGCCATTTGAGCTGCCCATTCGGTATATGCTTTAGCAGGTGCACCGAGTTCATACTCCATGGGTCCATACTCATTCTCAATCTGTCAAGAAACATCCATTCTAGCTTCTATTAATTTTTCTCTTCTTACTTATATGACTAAGTTGCTAAATAAACATTCCCAATTGGGTTGAAACATAATGGACTATTTCACTACCTGTGATAAAATTATTGGACCACCCTGAGATTCATATAACCTTTCTGCTTTCATCATGTTGACAATCTTCGTCGTAAATTTTTGCATTGCAGCCTTGATTACAACAATTTAGTCAGCAAACCAAAGCTAATGTTTGCAACCAATCACATCAAATGGAGTAGTCGTAGAAGATTATTGTGATGAAGATGGAAACTTAGTAAATTTATATGCAAGTTCCAAAGTTGCCATACCTTGAAAGGCCCATTATCTGTTCTGAAACTGATACCCGGTACATACTTGAGCCAAACAGGAAAACCCCTGAATTGAACAAAAAAGAGCAATGCTTAAAGATGAAGAAACTTGCAAAGCAACAGATTATTTTACTGTGGCAGAAATCCCAAACTTTAGGAATTACCCAAAGTTCCATTCTGCACAGGCATAAGGGCCAATCCTGAGATGAACATAAAGGCCTGCTTGTTGCACCAGCTTGATGAATTTGACCAGATCATACCTCTCCTCAAAATAATACTACAAAACACAAACAACAAATTGATTCATTCAATCATAAAATACATGCACGTAAACATATTAGCATTGGATAAAATCAATTAATGAAAACACAGGGAAAAATCAAAAAATTAGTTCATTACTTTGCCAGCTTTGGGTTCATGCCCATTCCAGAAAACATAGGTCTGGATTACATCCAATCCTCCTTCTTTTGCCTTGCGGATAAGATCTGGCCACATCTGCAAGAAACCCAACAAAACCCACAAAAAATTATTCCCATTCAAGCTAGAGACACAGTGAATAAGTGGAGAGACCCATCAAGTGATAAGCTCCCAATAGCAGAATATACTGAGAAACCTACTGAGAGTGATGGTTTATTAGAGAGAAAGAAGTTGCCCATTTGCAGAAAAGAAATGAAATTTTTTTTTTTTTTTTGAAGGGAGTAGAATTAAGGAAAATCAAAGAGACCCATTAAGCACATTGACAAAGAAAATACCTCAGGAGTGCTGCGTGGGTAGTGAATGGATCCAGAAATGAGGATCTTCCTCTGGCCATTTATTTTTATAGCCTTGTTGTCGTATGAAACTGAGGCATTACAACAAGAAACCCATGAACCAAACAGTGCCACCAACAGCAGCATTACTACAAGCTTCAAATCCATGGCCATTAACCTCTCTTTGATGCCTCCTTTACAAAGCAAATTTGCCCCCTTCCCCTTATTCTTGCTCCCCTTTGCACTTTATTCTGCACTTTCTTTTATTTACAGAGAGAAAGGAACTAATGAACTGTGCGCACTTACACACGCATAGAGAGGGAGAAAGAAGATAACAGCTGTTTTTTGGTTTTCTTGAGTACTGTACTTCTTGAGAGAAATTTTCAAGTGTGAATGTGTGAATAAATTGGGTCTTTGGTCCAATTGGGTGAGTTGAGGGATTTGTATAAAATCGAGAGCTTTATAGTGCCGCCTTCACTGGGGAACGGACGGTCGGAAAGAGAAAGTGGGTGCTGCTCTGGAGTCTGGACCCACTCAGTGGGGGACCAACTTCGGCCTTTATGCTGATCCAAACACGTCTTTAATTTTCATTTCATCTACTCCTAAATTAGATTTTAAGCTATTTTTAGTACTTATCGTTTCACTTGTTTTTCTTGAAAAAAACTTCGGTTATGATCGGATAAAATATAAATTACTTTTGCACCTCGTATTTCATATTTTTTTTTAGCACTGATTGAAAGATTTAAACTTCATGTGTAGGGAAAAAAATTAAAAGATTATATAAAAAATACTTTATTTCAGAAAATGTGGAACAACTCTAAAAAAAAAAAACCTACTAATAATACAAGACCGAGTGAGTGGTAGTTGGGGCTCTTTAAAAAAATCACTTCACTGGTTTGGGTAAAATTGGAATTTACAATATACTTATAAAGTAGCAAAGGTAAAGGGCTGTTTGGATGTACTAGTAAATAAAGTTGTTTTTTTAAAGCATTTTTTAGGTCTCTGCTGATGATGGAGAAAGATTCTCTCTTTGGTCTTCACAATTTACAATCCCAATACGTTTGTTTTTCTTCGGCCGGTGAAGTGATGTTTGTTTGTTTTTCTGTATTTTTTATCTTCATCACCGAACACAAATAACCTTATTGGTGATACAGTAGCATTCTTACTTTTTTCCTTAATCGATGTATCCTTTCGAATTTTGAATAAAATTTTTCTTTTGTTGAAAAAAAAAAAAAACACCAATAACCTTTTTCATTTTGGCAGTGGAAGACATGTGCCGTAAGGGCGCGTTTGATAGCATCTCTTCCGATTACCACGGTTACAAGTAATGTTGTTTTTGGCAATAATGTTTTTGAAACTCAGGTTTTGCCAAAAATGGATGAGCACACAAATAAGACTCCGTTCCAGAAACCTTCTTAAAAAATAAGCAGTTTATTTCACATTTTCAAACTAAAAAATAATGCAAACGAAAAATTATTTTTTAATTTTTTTTACACCGTATTAAAGATCTTGATGAGATCTATCAAACAAGATCCATAGTGGTAGGCAAATTATTTGCGTAAACACATTTTTTTTGAGCTTGAAATTACCTTCTTAAAAAATAAGCAGCTTATTTCGTTTGCGGAACGGAGCCTAAGTGTTTGTCATTCGTGAGATCGCGTATTCGAATTTCATCGTGACCAAATATTTCAAACTTTGGAGTCACTAAAGGATGTGAGCACGCAAATAAGTGTTTGATACCTCAGTTTTAGGGTATCGATACCAAAACCCTTCGTCCATATTTTTAGCTATTTTTTCAACGTTTTATTTATGAAAAGTTTCTACTTATGGAATGCTTTTTTGGAATATTTTATAGGAGAGAGAGATTAAGTATTTTTAGTTGTTTTTTCAACCTTCTATTTATAGAAAATTTCTACTTATGGAATATTTTTTTTTGGGGATATTTTGCAGGAGAGAGATTTTATTTTTGGCTGTTTTTTCAACCTTCCATTTATAAAAAATTTCTACTTATGGAACGTTTTTTTGAAATATTTTGTAGGAGAGATTTTATGAGAGATGCTATATACACTACCATCCATACACTATATTATCCACTACATTTTTTGTGGGGCACATCCCGGGTCCCAAAAAGATACAAAAAAATGTCCATAAATTTTAGAATAATATTTTATGTGGACCTGTAAAAAATCAGCTCTAACGGATATCGGTAAATATTATTTCTTGATTTATAGGGACGAAACTGCTCAACTGTACAATTTTGCCCCTAAGAATCAAGAAATAATACTTACTCATATTTGTTGGAGCTGATTTTTTTACAGGGCCCCATAATATATTATTTTAAAATTTATGAACATTTTTCTGTATTTTTTTGGGACCCAAAGTGGGCTCTATAAAACATGTAGTGAATGGTGTAGTGGTTGGATGTAATGTACATATACTTTTTGTTTATGAAAAGTTTCTGCTTATCATCTATCTTACTTTTTTGAAGATATCATCTATCTTACTTTATGCTTTAGCTCTCCATTCTCTCTAGGATTTTTTTCCATTTTTGATCTAAATCGTTTCCTTCAGGAACACTTTGAGCTATTGTTAGTTTGTTGTTTTGCCAAGTATTAATGTTGTAATTACGGTTGAGATCCTTTATAATATCAGGTTTATTTTCGTTTCCTACGGTTAAATCGATTTCATGTCTCTTTTTAACCTTATGCTTTGTTCTTTAACTATGTGTGAGTAGTCTTTTGGCTAAGTATTGGGGTGACTTCTTCCCAATGATTTACTTTGTTTATCGTTCTTGTAACCTCGGGCTTAAAGAATGGGTTCCGAAATATACTAAACTTGTGTTTTTTTGTCTAAACTAGAGTTGTTAACTTCTTTGATGTCATGTAGATATAGAACCGGCATGCTTGGAACTCTGTCACTCATAGGTTTCGATAAATGTGTTCAAATGAGTTTATCTCTATTCCGAGAAACCATATCATTTGATTTAAACAAAGTTTAAAGCTATATCTTCTGGGTAAGAGCGCGCAGTCGTGACTCTCATTTGAGTTATCTTCAAGAATCGATAACAGCCTAAGTCATGAGAATGATGATCCTAGACTTGCCTCTTTTAGTTAATCAAACTCATTTTTAGTCTTTTCGAGAGAGATCTCCACCTTTCAAAGCAAAATCAAAACTTAGTCGTTTAAACGCCGCAAATCCTTTTAAACCTACAACCCAAACTAGCTATATTTGAAACTCCATGTGGATACGATCCCGATCTTTCCGGATATTATGCTGACAATGACCTAACCTTTATGCTTAGGGTTTTCAAGCTATTCAACGGTTAGGTTGTGGCAAAGCATTAACTTCAGGGCCTCGGAATTAATCGAAGTGCGCGCAAACTGATTCAAATATCTGATTATATAAAAAAAATGAAATTAAGTGAGGTGCGCACAAATTGGCCTAAATTTCTGGTTATAAAAAAATAGATACTAATGTTTTTGAAATTTGGATAATATTGTATGGTCACGCGTTTTGTTTCTCAATGTGGCACAGTTCACTAGAGAAACAATGGCAAAATGGGAATAATCGTACTCCAGAGGGTGAGGACGGCAGTATCAGGTTATATGATCTTAACCAAATTAACAACTAAAATCAAGTTTTGATTATAACTCGCCACCTAACTCAGTGCAACACAAAAATGTCAGGTCCACTTAATTATTTTGAAGACTAATCAGGTAATCATGCACTCACAAACATGAGTGCAACCCAGCCGAGTTTCGTAGTGTTCGAACTCAGCTTGTTAATCAGCTAAATGAGTTTAAAATTCGAGCTCAAATTCGACTCGGTTGCAAACATGCCTTAACAAGTCGAGCCTGATTCAATTACTAAACGAGTTTCTATAAACGATCCAAGCCTATAAAAATGAGTCGAGCTCCCGAGCTGCTCGGTTCGTTTGCTGCCTTACTCTTACATATTGTAAATACTCATTTACAACCTATTTTGCTACAACTAATCAAAAAAAAAAAAAAAAAAAAAAAACCTATTTTGCTATAGCGACTTCTTTTCTTTTGGTCACATATTAGACTAACTTACATTGACAAAGTTCTATTTGAACCCATTAATCAAACTTCCTTTCAGTGCCAGCTCTGAGTTTTTTGGGGCCGGATGCGAACTTTATATTTGAGGCCTATTATATAATACACAAAAAAAAAAAAAAGACTAGAAGAATTAAAAACAATGATAACACAAAACTCAATAATCATTATATACTTTAATCCAAAATATATTATTTAAACATCACCCTTCTCACATTTTTTGCAGCAAAAATAGTAATTAAGCTATTATAATCAAGTTTCGACACCATATCTTTTTCAATGGATAACATAGCTAATCCATTTAACCTTTCTTGCGACATAGTTGACCGAAGGTAAGATTTTGTAACGCCCTGACTTTTTGGGAACAAAATAAAATAATTTCTCAAGAAATTATTTCTAAATAAATATAATTTTTCAAAATAAATGTTTAACTATTACAATCTTAAGAAATTTACTGATTCAAAATACATAAACTTCAGAGCTGACTCTAGGCTTGATACGAATTCCAAGCATACTCGATCTTCGTTCCTGATATTCTTTCTGTGTCGAACTTCACCATCATTGAATCCTGCGCCCTCTAGCAAATTGATCGCCGAAGCAATCGATTTGCCAAGATACAAACGTATCTGTGAGTGATAAATCACCCAATAGAATAATTCAACCCAACTACCCCTCTTACATTACAGCTAGCAAGTAAACATGATAATAATGATACGAATAAGTAAAACAGAGATTTTTCACATCAACCAATTCATTACTATCCATTAGCTTGACGTGTGATCTAAGATCTCTCTACGAGATCTTTCCTCCCCAACCGTTAGCCATGCTCGGTCCCATGAGATCGCTTCCCTTTGCTGTCATAGATAACCTAAGTTACAATACTACAACAAGGGGATAGCTTATCATGCCTGAATTACAACTAGGGTTCGCCTATCTTATACACCACATCACAATCATTTCTAAATCATCACTAGACGTACGGCAGTCTATCCATTCATCACTGGACACACGCCAATCTAACAATTCATTGCTGGACACACGCCAGTCTATCATCACAAACATCACTGGGCCACTACCAGGTTTTATCAACATAAAACGTCACTGGACCACCGCCAGGTTTTATCAACAGAAAACGTCACTGGACCATCGCCAGGTTTTATCAACAGAAAACGTCACTGGACCCCCGTCAGGTTTTATCAACAGAAAACGTCACTGGACCACCGCCAGATTTTATCAACAGAAAACGTCACTGGGCTTCCTTCGCCAGTCTCAATTCATATCACTAGACTACCCACTAGTTTCAAATCACAATTCTAGGTCTATCAGGCTGCCCTCAAGGTCCTGCTTAGGCTACCCCCAATGCTTGAGGTCCTGTCAGGCTGCCCCAGAGGTCCTGCTTGGCCATCCTCAATATTTCTAGGTCCATCAGGTTGCCCTTAAGGTCCTGCTTAGGCTACCCCCAATACTTGAGGTCCTGTCAGGCTGCCCCAGAGGTCCTGCTTGGCCACCCTAGCTACACTGGGTCTTTCAGGCTACCCTCAAGGTCCTACCAGGCTACCCCCGATCAATACAGGGTCCTGTCAGGCTACCCCCGAGGTCCTGCTAAGCCCACAACTTTCATTTGTTTTTCCTACTCCATTAATAATAACAACGTCTGCAGGCAATCTCTAAAAAGAAAGAAACTCCACAATTTATCCATTACTTAGCATCGTCTAAGTGATTTCTATTTCGTATACCACCCCATGTCTCTAGGGTCCAATCTAGCATTCAAATCCAGTATCAACACAATATCATTCTCAATAATAATTAAAACGAATAACAAACGGATCAAGAACAAACATTAGGTAATGCAATCACATAACTTTTTATGACTGGGCCGTTGCCCGTAATCTCGTATGGCCACAAAACCATTAATAAGGTAATAAATTTTTATAAAAGATTTTAAAATAATTTTCTAGACTTTATTTAATTATTTTTAAGTAATTAGATTAATCAAATACTAATTAAATACATTAATTAGGTAAAAATATTAGAATAATTATCCTAATCTTAATAAGAGTCCTAAAGGTCTTCTATAACAAGTTCGAGTGCTAAGAGTTGGGTTTGGATGTTCATGGGATTATTTTAAATAAAAAGATTAAGTTAAATGACAAAGGAAGGATAAATAGATAATAAATAATTAAATAATTAAAAATATGTTGATATTAACAAAGTTTCATCTTAGGACTGTAAGACGTCTAAATAAAATTATTCGGTATTTTAAACATCTTTTATAATATTTTAAAGTATTTTTATTTAGAAACAATGTGTAATTAAAAATAAATAGTTAATTAAATAAATAAAATATTAGTTTAATAACATATCATCTTTGAGATGTAAGAAGTCTAGGAAAAATAGTTTAGATGTTAAAAACATTATTTGTAAGGTCGCAACTATTTTTCGTTTGTAACTTTAATTAAAAACAAGTAAAGGTCTAATAAATAGCTAATAAAATAAAAAAAATATGAAATCAGTAAGTTATGATCTTTGGTATGTTAGGAATCTAAGAAAAATAGTTTGGGAATTTATAGAGTAGTTTATAAGGTCGCAATGATTTTTAGTGTACAAACTTTTACATGATAACGGATAAAAATTTAATAAATATATAATTAAATAAAAAAAATATGACATTAACAAGGTATGATCTTTGAAGTGTGACAAGTCTAGAAAAAATAGATCGGGGGTCAAAAATATCATTCGGGACGTCGAAAAGTCAATTCGAACCAAGAACAAAACTGCCGCAAGGTTGGGGACAAGGGAGTTCGCGGCCGCGAAATCTGTTTTGCTGGTTCATGCGGCTGGGATTCCCGAAGTTCGCGGCCGCAAGGTCGCGGCCAGGTTTGATTTTTTTTCATTTTTTTCACTCTTTTCAATGCATGGGGCTACGGGGGCTATTGAGTTATGTTTATAAACATTAAATATACTTAGAGGAGATTTCGGATCGAATTATAATACCTTGAATTGGGTGGAATTGGTTTTCGATCGGAAACTTGGATTTTGAAGAAGATGACTTCGTTTCGTCGATTGGGAAGCCTTGGGACCAAATTGATTGGTGTTTTTGTGGATGCTTGGGATTGTAGAAGGAAATTGGAACGATCAATTCGGGTTCCGGATTGGTCTTGGTGCGAAACCCACTTTTCTTTCCCTCACTTTCTCTCTCTAGAACTCCATGGATTGGAGCTTTGATTTACTTTCGATTTTCTCTCTTTTCTGGACGATTGGGGTGTGAGAATTTTCGTGCGTGCCTTAGGGTCGGAGTAGTGAGGTATTTATAAGAGAATTTGGATGAGGTAGGATTAAATTGAGTCCTAATGGATTTGGGTTTTAGAACGGACGAATTATGCACGGTTTAAGGGTTACGGAGGAGGTAAAGGTCGAGTAGGAGTAGGAGAGAGAGAGATAGAAGAGTTGTGCATGCATGCAAGTATTGTAGAAAAATAAAAAGAAGATATGCATGCATGTATTTAAATGCATGCATATTTGTATCTAAAAATAATAATAATAATTATTATATTAAGAAAATAATTCTAATAACATTATTAAGAAAAAAAATTGGGTCAAAATTCCGGTTCGTTACAGATTTGATCAACTTTAACTTCAAAAAGTTTCTTTCTCCGGAGGCAACCGTGACTGGTATAGTCAACAATATTCTATAAGTAGTCCACGCATTGGGAAAACATATAACCTTTTATTTTTGTGGTTCATAAAAATTAGGCCCTCAAGTTTAATGAATATTATAGATGTATACCTATACCTAAGGGTACAAAATATATAGGGGCCCACAAAATTCGTGAAAATTTGGGGGCCAGATGCGACCGCATCACTGGCGTATGTCCAAAGCCGGCTCTGCTTCCTTTTCATTAGTTGAATCACTAATGGAACAACTTAAGTACACAACTATTTTGGTTTACCTCGACGTACTAATTATTACTATAAAAAATTGGTGGGAGGTCCACTATAGCATATTTGTAACCCACTAGATCCACTGATCAAATCTCTAACCCACCAAGTCCACTATTATGTATTTGGTAAGGCCTAAAGTCCATTGCATTTAAAAAGGGAAATAGTGCTTGACAGATTTACCCTTCCATTCAAATCCCATCAATTTAGCCCATTATCCTCCCATTATCCCTTCTAGTTTTGAAATCAAAATCCCATCAATTTAGCCCATTTATCACGCCAATCACGGGTCTCTCTCTCTCTCGTCTCTCTCTATTTGGAATGCTGATCATATATGACGTTATATATTCTCCTTTTTAAGAGTTACATATTTTTTTGTAACATTGTACAAATTTTGATATATGACCATGTATTTCGATTATTTGAATAAATATATAAGGTTATATAATATGTATCATCATATAACCATATTAAATCACTTATTGATTTGGTCCGCGCAGCGGCCTCTCCGACTTGGAGTTTTCTGAATAAATATATAAGGTTATATAACGTTATATAAGTACAATAACGTTAACAGACCATATATTTTGGATTCGTTCATCAGTTCACATTGAACGTGAGATACTTACATTTTACGTGAGATATTTACATTTTACATTATATGTTTAGATTTGTTAAGCCGCTGCGCGGACCAATTCATATAAGGTTATCTACGGTTATATATATGATTATGGTTATGTGTTTATGCATATATATGTTCAAATTTTAACAAGTATCAATCATTGAAACCATTACATCCACCAATCAAAACATCTAGTGTTCAAAATAAATAAAAAATGAATTCAGAGTCTGCTATTGTTCAACTACGTAGTTATAAATTTGATCAATAGATTTACAAAACGGATTCAGACTCTTTTGAATAGCAATATGAAAACAAGAGAAAGAAATTACACCAAAAGACTTTAACCAAATTAAAACTCTAAATCTAATGTTCTTAGCTGTCTTGTCAGGATTAACGATCCTAATATGGCTCTTCAACTTCATGAGGTACCTTTGGTAGAAGGAATTGATGTGGAGGGCTCTTCTGAGGTTGGAGTTCATTCTGAACTCCATTATCACGGTGTCATTGTGGTGATACTCCAATTTGCAATAAATTGAATTTGGCACTTCATGAAACCATATCCCTATTTCTTTTGGATTCGTCATTTATGCACATTTAAGAAAAAAGTTAAACAGAAAAAAGGATTCAAGAATTCATATATTACCATATATGTTTCATGATATCAACTGTCAAATAAAAACCTAAACGTTATATGTCTCAAGATACACTATAACAGAAAAATCACAATATGATGACATGATATAAGGTGCAGAATTGGATATATAATCATATATATTCACAAAATAAAATGACAACCAATACAAAATGATATATGTAAACTTTCAAAAGGAGAATATATAACGTCATATAATTTTACGCTATATATAACCATATATATTTACAAAACAAAATGACAACCAGAACAAAATGATATATGTAAACAACTAAAAGGAGAATATATAACGTCATATAATGTTACACTATAACATTACAATATTATATGTTATAACCTAATGTTATATGTTCACATTTGAACTCATATATATATGTATTATGTATAATCACAGACCTGAACATATAACCATATATATCACTCAACAATAGCTTAACAAAAGTACAAAAAACATTCCAAAGCCAGGAAAAAAAAAGTTAACCCTACTCCGTTGTCCATTACCTATATTGAATTGGTCCGCGCAGCGGCCTCATTGACTGGCTTCTAACGATTGATATAACCATATATATACTAGCAGAAATTGAAGTTACGCAATAACATATAACATTAAAATATTATATGTTTACATCCGGGGGTGTGGGGGCGGAGCCCCCACGGCACAAAGTGCCGCAGTTCGTGGTGCGACTTTAGGAGCACTACGAATTGCAGCGAAAACGATATTTTCAAGAACTTAAGGTGTAATTTCGGCCATAGAACCCGACCTAATTATATTACAGTCGGTTTGTAACTAAGGTTATATAACCTTATATGAATTGGTCCACGCAGCGGCCTAACAGATCTGAGTATATAACCATATATACCAATCATAAAAAGTGCTATAACTAGGATGCTCTGTAAAAAAACCCTCAAACAGAAAGAATCAAAGTGGTCTACAAACACTGAACTAGAAGACATCTAATTTATGATATAATAATATATATACTCGAACTTTCAAAACCCTAACTTATATTACCAAAATCGTTCATATAACGATATATACGAATGGGAACGTACCTACTGTTGGTTCAGTGTTGGTGGTGGACGACGACTACGAGACTGAAGAACGGCGACAAGATTGGGTGAAGAACCGACGAAGAATGGCGATTAGGACCCTACTAGAACGGGCGACGAACGGTCGAAGAACGGACGCGATCGTTGGTGGTGGACGACGGAGATCGACTGACGCCAACGACGAAGATTGTTGACGATGAACGGCCGACGACGAAGATTGTTGACGATGAACGGTCGAAGAACGGGCTTTTCTCTCTCTCTCTCTCTCGTCGTTTTCATGTGTAAGGAGGAGGAGGAGGAAGGAGGGGGGGGAGATGGGATGGGTTTTATAATGGGGGAAGAAATTTTCGGATAGGGTTTTTTTTGAAATGGATGAAAAAATGGGGCAGACTAATCGGGAGAGATTTTAGGGGATTGGAAATTTCAAATGGATATGTTTGAAATGGATGTAAAGGAGTATATTAGACTAAACATGATTATTATTTTCCTAATAATAGGTTAATGGACTTAGTGGGCTATAGAATTTAGAAATGGACTTAGGAGGTTTGGAAAGTGCTATAGTAGACCTGGAGAAAATTCTCCCTTATTACTACCCATAGGTCATTCCCTAAATTAATTTGTCAGCAAGTACAGAATTTTGACCTAAAAGGGAAAAGATAAGAGAACAAAAAATACTATTTGATTAAGCAATTAAGCCTTTTTGTTTAGATGGTCCAAACACATCCTAGATGGCCAAATTTAGCATAGAATTTATGTTTTTCCTAAATTACATAGAATTTGATTCCCGAAGATTTAATTTGTATATATCAAGATTATGCATATCGGATCGTCATTGCTTCTCAAATGACCATTTTATTTGATACTAGAACGTATGACATTTCTTATACGCAACATTCACTGAAATACATTGAATTGAACACTAAAACCTACTAATGCGATGCAAACGTGATACCAAAAAAAAAAACGAAAACCCGCACACATCGCTGCATGTACATCTGCAAATTATTTGATAGAATCAGTTTGCAGTTCACTATTTATAGGAAAGAATCATTTTCACTTGGTGGATGTGATTTGAAGCCTCACAAGTCAAAACATCTGCGGTAGGTAGTTTCAGATTTCAATTTTGTACAACAAAATCAAATGATTTCTCTCTCAATAATGCATGTGGTTCGTGTTGCCATGCCATCTGCACACCTGGCCAAGGCAAGAATGGAGGAGCCTTTCACTTTCAGTAATCAAAAGATGAATTATGGATGGTTTACTTGCCTGGAGGAGAAAGGGATCAGAAAAAAAAAAAAAAGCAAAGCAAAGCAAAAATGCTAGCTCATGCCACATCTCATTCTGCTTTTTTAACCCTTCTGATGTGGAGTCCCTTCGACAAAGCAATGAGAAAAGATAAAGTCTGTGTGCATAGATTTGTCTGCACAGATTCGAACGTGCTTGCGTCCGAGACCACCCGGTGCACTTGAATTTTACAAAATAAAATATGGGATTTACGTGAATCAGACGATTCTAAACACAATTATATCTTACGTTTGTTCGTACAAATCCATGTACCTAGTAGCATTGCTTGGGAGCAAAAAGATTGCATCCACTCCTCTTCCACTCACTCCCATGCATTGATTGCAAATACCTACCTAATCCATTTTCTAATCTTCTCCTATTACCAAATCAATGGAAATCATATCCCTACCCTGTTAAACTATTCCACATTAATGCACCGATTTGTAAACACGCCTTAGGGCCTGTTTGGATGGGGGCTATCGAAGGTGTATTAGTAATACACCCTCCTAAGACCGTGGGCCCATGGTTAACCCATGGTTTGGAAACACATTTTGCCGGGTATTAGCTAAGCTCTGGATTCTCTTGTACCCCCCTAATACCCCTAGCGGGGGTGATTATTTATGGGCAGGTTCTGGGGTGTTATTAGATAATACCTCCTCTCTCTTTCATTTCAACTACAAAATAACCTTATCCGGTTACCCCTCCATTTTATTCCTCATCCAAACCGATTTGTAAACACCGCTTTTAGTTGTTTTCATACGGTAATATGCACCTCTTTTAACAAGATTTACCCAGTATGCCCCTTCTACTGGAATATGTATATTAGTACAACTCGTTTGTTCGCTGGAAGATAAAACGGTAGGATACAACATCGATATATCCTATGAGTAGGGTACAGAAGCCCTTCGAATGTTGCTCAGCATATGAGATGGTGAAGAAGAAATAAAACCGCTGTTTGTTTTTGATTGAGAATGTGGCATGCATGCGTTTCGAATACTCTCCATCTCCCCGTGCCACCGCAAGCTTTATATCGACTAAAGGGCAAAACCGATGCGATAATCTATTAATATCCTATAGGAATGTAGTTGAAACCAAAAAGCTTTCAACCCTCAATTCTAAATTCCTAGAATTTAGAGTTTTTTTTTAAAAAAAAATGAAAGAGAGAAAAACGTGGGAGTGGGGAGAGGGGAAGAGAGAGAAAGAGGGGGGGACGTGGGGGAGGGAGAGAGAAGCTTAGGAAAAAATTATTCTATGCCCCAGCAGGAATCATCACGTGGTACTTCAAATTCATTTTACACCACACATGTCTTTTAGTGTACAGAATGAGACTAATACTAGCGTGTATCGAACATGAGACAAAAAAAAAAATTAGATTATAAAAAAATAATGTTAATTTTTTATACCATGCATTGAACGGGTACAATATTTGATTTTTTTGTTACAAATTAATTTGATTTATTTTTTTTGAAGTAATTTAATTTAATTTAATATTTCTTGCAATTTGAGTCGTTCATTGCTGAGCATGGACGACTCGGATTGACCCAAAACTCAAGTTGTTCCTAAGGGACAGCACCCACCCCGGATTCCTTTTCTATCAACTAGCGTCGTTCCCGTTCGATGCACGGGACAAAATATTTGTGTGACTTCGCTACAAAATATCGAGCTCATACAAAATTTATTATTTGTCCCGTGCATCGAACGAGAAGGACGCTAGTTCAGTACTACTTTGATGGAGGGGATGCGAAATGTCCCCCTCTGAGATTTCACGTTCCGTATAGTAGAAGGGTATAGACTCCCTCCCTCCACATATGTCATTAGAAATTTGAGACTTTGTGGAATTAAATCTCAAGTCAAATCCATAAAAAGGATCTCAGTAGTACCCATGGTACAAAGGTTTTTTTTTCTTTTTCTTTTTTTTTAATTCGGAATTACTCCCTAAATAAAGTACTAGTATTAATCAAGTGAGACTTCACGCTCAGTTTGGATGGTAGAGATCTTGAGAATGAATGAGAATGTGATACCATACTTCCATGATTCCGACGTTTGGAAGGAACATGAATAGGAATGTGATGCCACACTCTCAGAATTCCCATGTTTGGGAGTGACAGGAATAGGATTGTGATTCCTGACGACACATCCGACCAGGAATCACATTACCAGATAGAGTGGGAATTTGATTCCTCCCTTACCCCATGGGAATCTTAGATTTCTGGCTCAATCAATAAAAAAAGGAAATATTGACTTTGATAATTTCCAAAAAAGTTGATTCCTGCAGAAGATTACTGAACTAATCCAAACACTGGAATGAAATTACTTCAGGTATCGTATTCCTAAGAATTTCATTCCTAGCAATTATATTCCTATTCCCACTCAATAAAATTCCTAGGAATTTGATTCCCAGTAATCACATTGCTATTCCTATTGAAGATTCCGGTCATCCAAACTGAGCCTGAAAGTATTGTTGGTGATGACAAAATTAATTGGAGAAGTTTTTGGGTGCCGAGTGGATACACATGGTGGTACTCGTCGGGAATCCAGACCATCCAAACGTGCTTTGAACGGTTCAAATTTATTCATTCTCTCTCCTCTTACCCCACCACTCTCTCTCCTCTTTTTCTCTGATCTCTATAATCCGGACGGTTCAAAATATGAACAGTCCGAATCGCCAATGGAATACCACGAGCGTGGTAACCTACCAGCACCCAAAAATTTCTCCAATAATTGACTTGTCTGACAACGTAGTGACTGCAACATAGTATACAGATGTAGTCAAATTGTTCAACGTAGTGAATTAATTGCTCGTGTTAGCAGAATTTTAATGGGTCTCACGAACGATGCATGAATTATTATTAATATATTTGCACGGAAAGGATGGGAGAAATTAAAAAAAGGTTGGAGTGTAGAAATATTAATTACGTCGACAACAATTGGTAATGTGTGTTATAAACCTTTTAAATGGAACAAAATCATGATTAAAAAAAAAGAGGTCAATTTTTTTTTTTTTTGAAAACATACGACGAAATTAAAGAAAGAAAGAACAGTAAGTAGATATATGGATTAATCTGAACACCCAGAACCTCGTCTTATAATATTCATTATTATTGACCAGTAAAAGGCAAGGGCAAACTCAGTACACGAGACTCCCGCTACTGCAAGATTTGGTGAAGGGTTGATGTACATAATTCTACCCGTGCAAGCAGAAAGGCTGTTTTCACGGGAGAGGTCCATTATTATTGTCAGTATAAGAATTAGTGATTTTGCTACGGAGATAATGGAACCCAACAACCATGTAGATGTTGCTTTCAGCATTGTCAAATGATTTTAAAAACTACAACAAACAGCTACCAAATTTCAGCCCTACTGCCTAATTAACTTAAAAGCAACTCTCAGTTGGGTTTTAATCATAAAGTCTGCAACATTGAAAATGTCGAAAAAAAAAACTGAAGTAATCGTTTGGAAATCTGGAAAAAAAAAAAAAAAAATTTTGCGAGGGGCAGTTTGAGGGGTAGAATAATTTGTTTTAAATGGGCTAATTGTTTTTAGTTTCTACCATAAATGGATCCAATTACGAAGACGGGTTTTTTTATTTATTTATAAAGTTCATACTATACCCTTTTTTTTTTGAGATATGATGGAGTAAGAAACTTATACAATATTGGTTAGAAGGATAATAAGTCAGCAAATGTCGACTCTCAAATTCGAGACCTCGATAAACTTAGAACAAGCACCCAACTAACCGATCGACTTGCAAGTTCTCATCCTAATTAAGCTGTGAATATCCTTCCTTTGCATCAAGCTATGTTTTGCAAATAAAAGTGATTTATTAAAGTCCTTAAAACATATAGTATTACATTGGGAATTTCTGTTGGTGGGACCAGAGATGAGTTGTAAAAGTCAAACCCATGCTGAAACTAGTATATAAATTATGATTGATTATTGCTGGACCTCATTAATGGTGGTCCTAGCTAACTCCTAACTCACACAGTTGTGCTGTGTTAATGGTTTTAATTATTTCAATCCCTAATCTCACCAATACAGTATATACTCCATCAATGATTTTGTGCTATAGGTTAGAAGAAATTGTACCAAACCCAACCCCAACCCGATCCATCAATGAAGGTATCAACTTCCTCTCCATAAGAATTAAACCGATAATTTCACTGCGCCTAAGTGCAGCTGTAAAACCGTTGAGCCAAATGCTTTGATTAATGTACGTGTTCAATATGTACCTGCTTTTTTTTTTATTGGACTACAAGTTAATGACAATGTGCAAGTTGTTTTCACTAAATGGTGGAGTATTTTAGTCGATGTATACAAGGAGAATGACCTGCCTTGAAATCCTTGAAAACATTAGCTTTAGTCTATTTAGTTTAGCGAAAACGCTCATAAAAACTGTCTTAGTTTTATTTTATTAAAGTTTGGTAAAAAATATTACGGTACTAGTTTTCTGTCTCATTTTATTAAAGCTTGCCCTTGTTCTTTTAATCTTTATATTATTTTTAAAAATTAATAAATTTCTTTTGCTGAGAAAAAAACAAAAAAAAAAAAAGCTCATCATTTCTTGTGTTTCTCTGGACAATATAGTTCTAATTTAAGAAAGAAAGATGTACGGAGTAGTAAATAAAAACGACAAATATTTTAATTAAGTACATTGCAGATGATTAGCTGTAAGCTTCAGGTAAATTGGCCCACGGGTACGTGGATCCTACCTAGGCCCAATTTGACCCAACCACAACAACCGCCATCGCATTTTTCTTCAACAAACCATGTAACTCTGTCCCCCCTCACCTTTTTATTTTTTATAATACAGGGTGTTTCGAGTCAGTTTTTACACACATCAGACTAACTCTGATAGCTCCTTCCACAGCCATTTCATACATTCACGCATGTTAGTGAGGTTATTTTTCTTCAACAAACCATGAAACTCGAGCCTCTTCACCTTCTTTTTTTTTTTTTTTTTGATAATGAAGGGTGTTTCGAGCCAGTTTTCACACACATCAGAATAATCCTGGTGTAGCTCCTCTCATAGCCGTTTCACATGTTCATGCGTAGTGGTGAGGTTATTTTTCTTCAACAAATTACCATGAAACTATGCCCCTCGATCCTCACTTTTTTGTTTGTTGATAATGCAGGATGTTGCGAGCCAGTTTTAGTTTAATTTACGCACATCGGATTATCCTGATAACTCCTCTCACAACCATGAATTCACATGTTCACGCGTAGTGGTGACTGGTGAGGTTACCCCCTCCTCGCTCCCTTTCTACCCAAAGATGATGACACAATTCATTACCAAAATTGCTTTCGACAAATATAAAACACGGTGCTCTCGTGGTAATGATTAGTGATTAACACACGCTTTGGGCATGATTTGTCCTTAATAACCAAGGTAAACAAACCTTTAGCGCAATTATTTTAGTAATTGTTTTTTTTAACTTCTTTTGTACTTTACCGTTGTTTATTTTTTCTTTTTTTAAATGTTTCTTTATGTCGTCGAGAGCAAGAAAATCAGAAAATAATAAGCTCAATTGTTACTATGTAAAACTGCATTTTCATTTGAAAGAAACACGGTTAATTTTGTTTCTTAATTTCCAACCGTTAGTTTTTTTTTTTTTTTTTAAAAATGAAGATGTAATTTTGTACTTTTTGCAATCTTTGTTTTATAAAACACAGAAACGACGGCATAAACAAGAAATCAAAACCGACAAATCACGTGAGAAGGTATATGGGGTTATTTGATGTCTCCAAACTTGGCAACCACCCCATTTGCGCTCCTCCGTCTTATTGAAACAAATATTCCTATCTCATTTTTTCCTCAAAAAAAAAAAAAAATCTTTAAATCATCTATTTAAACCAACACAATACAAAAGGAAAAAAAAAATATCGAATGTGGAACAAAGGAGAATGGAACCAAATCCAAAGGGTGACAAGGCAACCCATCACTGCTGTTGGAGTTTATTTCTTGTCCCCATATTCTCTGCCCTTATAATTGGGTCCTTGTGTTGTTTTTTTTTTTTCATTTTCATTTTTGTTAATTTTGAAGCACAAGTTCAAAAGTATCTAGTCTATCCAAATTCGGGCTTGTTTAATTAGTTGATCGAAATAGAAATGGGATTAAGTGCAAACATTTGGGAATGCCATTTTCATCATGGTGTCACCGATCCATTCATGGTCGGCCGTGTGTGTCTCAAATATAAGATTCAAGGTCGACCTGGTCACATGGCGTCACCGTTTCATGAAAGATTTCTCATTGAGGGATCGAGAGTCCATCGGACGATGAATCGTTGAGCAATACATCAATTTGGAGGGTGAAACAATATTGATAACTTCCACAATATTAGTTCAGTAGTGTATTCTTGATCACTAACCTAACTTTTGTCTCTCACTGCACCTATATGGCAATACCTTGGAAACATTTGTACTTTGGGGCACTTTGCATGAACTTCACAACTTCTAAAATATGTAGTAGTGTATAAGCCACGTAGACTCGCCAGACAATATCACAATTATGAGAACGATGTATCTTGCATGTTTTGCACTAATTTGTTTTGGTTCAACAAGATTAGAACGAATTGACATCATCATTAAAGAGCAGTGGGGCCAAAGGACTCCACCAAGATTAGAATGACACGCTAAACAAGTGGCCCCAAATATGGACAACAAATTAATTAAGACAATAATCCGTTTTATACGCGCAAGAAGATACGTCACGTACACAACGGGCGCACGCGAGCTTGAAAAGCGTCTCTCAAGAACGCCATAATCTATTAAGATTCGCGAGAGCAAGGATTCGAGCGCAGAGCAAAGATTGAGAACGTGAGCGAAAGGCCACACCGAAGAACTATGTGATAATATACTAGTACAACTTGTAACTTGCAAGGCAGCCTCCAGAAAGGTGCAAAAATTATCCTTAAAAATGGATGAGAATGCGAAATTGCCACACAACACGCACATGCCCGTCCATCCACTGCAGTCCACATCCCACAGTTTCTTGTATTGGTGGGGTCAATCCATTCTATTTCTAGCAGTGAATATTACCTCTGCGATTGGGATCTGCAGAGGATGTGTGGGGTCATATTGGGGTAACCAACTTGAGCAGTTATCATAATGTAATGGATGATCAAAAAAACAAATAAATAAATAAATCATGTGATGGACTTTTCAGTTGTGGGCCTTTTGTCTTTATGTTATTTACCTGAAAGTGATGATATTCCCTCCGGGGAAGTTTCTCTGTGCCGAGCGAGTACTCCCGCGTGACGGTACTCGTCGACCATCCGGACCGTCACGCGTTTTGAACGGTCCGGATCGTCGATGGGTACCACGTACGTGTGTGATACCCTACTAGCACCCAAAAATTTTATACGAAAGTCGTTCTTAGCACAAAAAAGGGATTGGGTTAATCCCTAACCCAACAAAGACTAACAACAAAACTGATTCATACTGAGGATCGGAGCTGTCAATTATCTCTGAATAACTACCAAACCAAGATTTTTTTTTTTCTTCATACGGTAGGGTTAGCGGGGTGTTAGTTTGTTAGTCGACGGGGTGTTCGGAGGCTTTCCATAGCCCTGAACCCCAAATTTACTCCCCGTGAGACTCGAACTCAAGTCACCACCGGAGAGAGAAATGAGACAACCAACTTGACAAACACATTAAATATTATAATTAACATAATACTATTTGATGTGTACGCAGCTAGGTTTATAAACACAAGCAAAACGTTGGGGGGTTTAGCCTAATTATAACCATGAGGTGTTAGGTCTAAATGCATGCATTTCCATTTCAGTCAGTTGATGGCCAAATTAACAAATCAAGATGGGATAAAAATTTAGGCCTGAAAACCCCTTCCCCCAAAAAGGTGTTCTATAATGGAGGATGGTCGTATAGCTATTCAACTTGATGATGTTTGCCACTGAATATATTTTGCGGTCCAAAAGATGACTCATGCTCTCTTACCAAAGGAAACCCATAATTATTACTCCTTACAAAAATGGAATGAGTCATATATAAGTATGTAATTAAGTAGTATATATATAGTATATATACACTATTTAAAGGCCAGACTCCACCATTGATTCTTTTGTCCAAACCTCTAATAATTAAAAACCAAGTTTTTAAGCCTTGTCTTTCTCTTCCACTGCACGACACTCCTTGGACATGAGCATGCCAAAAAGTTTTTCTTGGAGGCCAATAATGGATTTTGTGTGCTACTATTAATAACAATGAAATTACTAAATACATTGTTGATTTTTTTCCCCCCTTATAACCGGATGTTAGAACTAGCTTATTGCACCTTGACTGGTAAATGATATTGATCGGCAAATTATAAGTCCAAGTAAATATAAATCTTCAACTTGAAATATATAGGGTTATGATAGTTGGATAAATTAAGTAGGTAGGGTAGTTTCATTTATTTTTTTAGCAGAATACCGATTCATGTGACTCAAACTCACACAAAGCTGCAAAAAAAAGTCAATTACGCTTGAGTTAACCTCTCAACCAATCACGGCTAGTTTAATTGGCCCAGACTCATTCTTCTCTCATTGGAGGTCAGGAGCTTGAATCTCCTCACTATATGTGGGTATTAATAATTCCCCTTGTATTTATTGGGATTATTTCTTTCCTAAATGGGGCTATTAATTGAGTTGAGCTTAATTATAATGATTGTGGACTTATTTTCAGTATAATATAATTCTGATACTTGTATTCTGCTTCCGCTCGTAATAATAAAAAAAGAAACAGTCAAAACCTTTCAATCTTTTTTGATCAACAAAACCTTTCAATCTAGCTAGCTAGAGAAATGCTTAATGAACTTCCGATTGTATTTTATTATGTAATAATTAGGAGCTGTGCCCCACCTCGTAGTTCTAGTTGTAGTGCTTATGAGTCCCCTTAATTAGTTTAATTTTGACTACGTCATTGACCTGTACGTGTTTAGATTAAGAAAGATTATCTCTTAAAAAAAGCATTTGCCCATTTGATAATTGTTTTATTCTGCCTAACACATGTTTTGGTACAAAACAAGCAAAGTGATCATATCCAAGAGAACAAGTTAGCTTTCTTTTCTTGCCTAATATTTTCTCTAGTTTGGATTGCCTTTATCGATCTCTTGCCAACCTTTCAATTTTTTGCATGGGCACATCTTAATTGACCTTAATTTTAGGCCCGAAAACACGTCACGCTTACTTCTGCTTTTTACTTGGTAGACCACGTTAAATTAATGAGACATCAAACGGATCATAATAGAATTAGACCGTGAGTTCCACAATCTCTTTCTCTCAGCGCAGTTTTCAATAAGTTATCTCTCCACTTCTTTCTCCCCGCCCCCCCCCCCCCCCCACCAAACCAGTTGCTCGAACAATATGATCTAGTCCACGTTAATTGTGGTGTGTTGGTGGTGAAATTATAGGAGTAATGTTTGGTGGATAATTAATGGGCCCATTTCCATGTTCTAGACGTTGCAGCCATTTGGTACGTCCATGTCACAATCGCCCGAACCGGGGGGTAGTCAAGCCTCAACAACAGAAGCCCTTTAAACTTTAAAGAGATTGATCGTCCAAAGTCCAAACAAATGTGGGTGGCTAAACTACCAATGACGTCCTTTAAAGAGATTGATTGATCGTTGAAAAATGTGGGTGGCTAAATAAAACAGAGAAAGTCGCCTGTAGAAAAAGAAGAAAAAGGGAATTCTATCGTCTCCAAATTAGGACCAACAAAACGTCTCGTTAATTATGTGAATTATGTGATTCAGATTACTATTTAGCAAAAGTACGTAGGAATTAATCGAGGTACGTGCAAGCTGGTCTGGACATCCGGTCATAAAAAAAAATGTAGGAACCACTCACCCAAATAAGTTTGGACCACGTAATTCAAGTGGTGAAAAAATTTGGAGTAAAACAAATAAGAAGGGGCCAGTTCCCACGTTTATAATGTAACTTCAGTACTACCTTTTAGCGTGAAAAAAAGGAAAAAGAGTAAAAAACAGGCAAAAAGAAAATCAAGAAACATGCCTCTCACCATCAGAAAAGATTCGAAACTGTTTTAACCCCTTATGTCTAAAGTCTTCGTTTGAAAGCTTATTTAATATGGGAGATTTTGACTACTTGATATGAGAGATGGAGGGCTTCGGAATTAGTCGAGGGGTGTGTAAGTTGAATTCGGGGACTCTGTTGTCTCCTTTCGGGATGTCCAATTTCGGCAATGGACGATGCTGATTTCATCTCGGCAATGCAGTACTGGTGGACACAAGGGCGGAGTTATGTTTGGGCCCGGAGGGCCCCCGCCCCGACCTCTCGAGCGTCTTGAGTTTTTAAAATTTTTTGTTTTGTATATACCTGATTTTGAATATTATTCATAATTATTCACGTATAACTACTTTTAAACTTAAAAATTTTGGTTCGATGAGCTCTACGGTGTAAATGTTTTCAATCATCGAAGCCAGACCGAAGGGGGTCCCGCAAAGCCGAGACATCACTGTTGGGAATGCCTTGTATTCTTTAGTCCCACATTGGTTAATTATGTTATTCCCGCTTCTGTAGCCTATTATAAATAGGGCTTTTGGGGAACTTCTAAAGTATCTTTTTGAGTTTTCATATTGTGACCTTTCTAGAGTTACGGATTACAGCCGGCTCTTTGTATCTCTTCTTCACGTTGGTTAGTGAATCCTCTCTCTCCTGGCCCGTAGACGTACCCATCTTGGGGAACCATGTATATCTTGTGTCTTTGTGATTTTTTGTTTAGTATTTAATTTCTCGCTTTTAGCTTGTATTCATAACGTTCGTTACAACAAGCACCGTGCTGTCCCTTAAGGGCACAACAACGGCCGAGGTTTTTGAATAAATCGTCTCTCTACTTATCTCTCTCTCTTCTCAAACCAGTAGCTCGAACAATGTGATGTAGTCCGCGTCAATTGTGGTGTGTTGGTGGTGAAATTACAGGAGTAATGTTGGTGGATAATTAATTGGCCCATTTCCGTGTTCTAGACGTTGCAGCCATTTGGTCCATGTCACAATCACCTGGACCAAATGTGGGTGGCTAAACGACGTACCAATGTCCTTTAAAGAGATTGATCGTTGAATAATTTGGGTGGCTAGACTCCGTTCCAAAAATTTTTTAAAAAAATAAATAATTTATTTTACATTTTTAAACTTAAAAATAATATAAATGAAAAATAATTTTTTGATTTTTTTGCACCGTATTAAAGATCTTGATGAGATCTATTAAACTAGATCCATATTGGTAGAAAAATTATTAGCGTAAACACATTATTTTTGAGTTTGAAATTGACTTCTTAAAAAATAAGTACTTATTTAAGGTTCCGGAATGGAGCCTAAATAAACAGAAAGTCTCCTGTAAATAAAGTAAAATAAAATAAAGGAATTCTACCGTCTCCAAATTTGGACCAACAAGAAACATGCCTCTCGGGCTCTCACCATCAGATAAGATTCGAAACTGTTTAACCCGGGAAGATTCTGACTACTTATGGGGGAAGAGGGCTTCGGAATTAGTTGAGATACATACAAGTTGGATTCGGAGACTTTTGTTGTCCCCATCTAGGCCGTCCAATTCGTCAATGAACGACTGAGATTTCATCTCGGCAATGCACTGATGGACGCAAGGGCAGAGCTATGTTTGGGCCAGAGGGCCCTAAGTGTCTGAGTTTTTAATTTTTTTTATATATACCTGATTTTGAATATTATTCATAATTATTAACGTATAGCTACTTTTAAGCTTAATAATTTTGGTTTGATTTGATAAAAAACTGATTGTTTTACATTATCAATTTCTTTCACAAATAAAAAATAAGCACGTGACAGTTGAAGTATAGCCTAAAGAAAAAAAATAATTGGTATACTCTTACATCATTAGCCTAGAATTATTTTAATGTAGAAATATACTACTGTATTGGAAAGTAAAAATCTTGTGATTTAATAAGTATATGTTCTGATAAAAAATATGTGTCTATTAAGCCCGCCCCTCCAAAGTCCTCCGCCACTGGATGGACGACTGAGATCTGTTCGGTTGAGATGAAATTTGAGCCCTTTATCTCAGCCATCTATTATTGAAATGGACGGCCCGAATAAAAACAACAAAATCTCCGAATTCGTGCAACCTAGCTAGCCCGGACATGGATCATGGGAGATGAGGTTATAACGCCAAAACTTAATTATTTTGATATAAGTATTGATCAATGTTTTTTGTTCACTCATCGATCAAACCACCTCCATTTTGACATTTTTTGCCATTGATGACTAGGCAAAACCGGATAGGAGTTATCATCCTAGTCATCAATCCTCGAGGTTTCCTTTCATCTATTTTTGGGGATAAAGAAGTGCACATGAGAAGGGGATAGAGATATACTCCTACAATATATGACAGGTTTGTTTATTTTTTGATAATTTGGATAAGTTCAATTCGGAACCCAAAAAAAAAAGCCTCCTAATCTTAGCTATACGCAATTATCATGCACTTTGATATTTTCATACCAAAAGAATTAATGCATGGACATAAATACATGGTAACGTTGAAAAGACGTATAACATGTGACATCGTTACGCTTATTCTTTTGTTTCTGATTTGAATCGGTGCACGGACCCGAGGCAGTTCAATTTGCACAAGATATAGAAAGAGAGAGAAAACAATCCAAGTTTTGATAATGTGGATATGCTCAAATTTGAACCACAAAAGAACCTCTTAATCTAATAGCAATTTGATATTTGTATGTACCAAAACAAAGGTCGCTAAGTGTCTATTACTTGTTGGGGTGGTTCGACCATCAAAGATATCCGAAACAGCCGATATGTGTATATGATAACGTGATAGAGGTTTGCCACATATTTGTTCTGAACCAGAATGGGTTAACCATATCCCTACTGTCTGCCACATTGGCCCACATGATCCCAATTGAACAGTTTATATTTTTAGCAGCCTTATCTGTTCAATTTCGTGCATCAGAGGATCTTCTGAAGAATGCAAAATGAAAGAAGCCTTCTTTTTGTAGCTTTCAGCTGGCTTCCCACCACACAACTCTCCAAGGATCATATCCTCACTCAAACAAAACAAATTAGAACTTCACGGTTAGCAGCTTAAGACGAAAAGACCGGTAATTTCTTACTTAAAACTAGTTTTATATGTTCGAAACTTTGATATTATCAACTATTCGTTGGTCAGTTGAAACGGGCATTTGTCTCGATTTTAATCCGGTCGATTATTAGTGGACAGTGGTTGTGGGACTATTCCTTCAAAAATTAGTCAATGTATATGCAAGTTGGTACAAAGACTATAAATTGTAAAAAAGACGGGTAGTATTTGCTCTCACTAAAAATGTCTATACCACCGCTCACAGTGTGGAAAATAATTTACCTTGACCCACTACACAAAATTATTGAATCTGCCATTGTTCGTGCTGGCTTGATGCATGTGTCACTTCAAGTCATGCACAGACCTCGAGTTTACGAAAGTCATGCATGTAAGGAAATTAATAGACATATACCTATTTTCTGGGTTTCGCTTGATTCGAACCATCCACGTCGAGCCAGGAAGACGGATAGAGATTCTTATAATCCAATATACACACCCCTTTTATACCGTACGTCCTCCCACCAGGGACAGATCCTATCTGTGATAGAATTATCCCTCAAAGCTGAAGCCCATATTAATCTTTAACTCTCATTTGGATTGTGGCTATGGCCCAACCCACAAAGTCACGTCTCGGACTTAAGGAGCGAGTTTTAAGCCCACTGACAATGCCAGGTCCCGCTCTCAACTTGGTGGGCCTAACATGCTTTCATTTCTTCTTTTTTTCACTTGCCAAATTCGACTTGGTTCATATTTGTAACTTTGTGGGTGATTGCAAGTATCATTAGTTCAATCAAAACTGGGTCACTAACAGGGGGATGATTGCAAGTACTATCCTGTAGGGAGAGATTGTCCTTGCAGAACCACCGTCGGTACATCTTCCTGTTTTCCAATCTCCGCTCTTGTTTAACGGTGGTGTATTTCCGATGAGGTATTTGTATGCAATAGGTTAGTTTTACGATCTTATCGTTGTGATAGTTGCGCATGGTCAGTGTGTCTTTTGTACTCCCGTTACTACAATGATTTCTTGCCATCCTCTCAACAAAACGACGACGACAAATATATCAGGGGCACGGGCAAAATATACTACTACAAATTTACAACATAACAATGCGATTCTAGGTGTCACTCTACGAAGCTGTATAGAGACAATGCAGATGATGAAGCTGTATCCAGAACACTCCGGGTTGTAAATTGGGCAAGAAAAGAACACAATCTAGTCCTGTAAAAAATAAACACGAGTCACCCCTTCCTCCAGTAACCCAGTTCCCCACCTAATAATATGTGAACCAGAGATCTCTATCTTTTCATTTTCATCATTTCTCACCAGCAAATGTCTCAAGCCAAATGGGCAATTAGGCTGAGCCACTGGGGTTGATTGACGTGGGCACTGCAAAAACTCGAAATTTTGATATGCATCTATGCATATTGATATTGATGAACTTGGTATCATTATTGCTCGTGTCCATAGCCCCAATCTATCAGAAAGTGGAACCCAATCCTGCAAGGAAGCGAGTTGTACCAACTTGTTATCCAAAATAGACAGTTTTTTTTTTTAATTATTGGCAATCAAATCAACAGTTTCATAGTCAAGAACGCAAATACTAGACTCTTTCACCACAATCACATAGCCTCTGTAACCACTAAAAATAACTTACTGAGTAACAAATTCAAAATATAAGATTTCCGCTTTGACCAGTTTCAAAGAGAACGAAAGCCCTTCTATACAAGGTTATCCAAAACACAGAAGTATCCTTGATATAATCATTCCTGTCAAGATGTCAAGAGATTTATTTCCTTCTCTAAAGGACATGACATTAGTCTTATGTATGCCAAAATTGGTGTGTATAAGAGCTACCAAATACGTTGAATATGAATATGGATTAGCATGCTCCGCATGACTTCAAAAGAAACTGGTTCTTTCTTCTAAGAACCACGAAAATATGGCATCATCAGTAAGAGGAAACAGATAGCAGAAAAATGTAGAAAGAATGCTGCATGCAACACATACGAGTTACTAGAATTCAACAAAAAATGGGCCCACTAAAGTTTAAAAACTCTAACTTACCATTGGCTGCAGAATCAAATGGGTGAAGTAACACTTGAGAAACCCAACTTCAGCATGATCTCTTCCAGACGCTTCGTATTTGTCAGGTAAAGATAACCAACCTTCAACATATTTAAACCAAAGCCAAATTCATTTCTTCTATCACTATCTACTGCATGTAACAAACTAATCCATGTGCGTGCGAGTGTGCACATATCAATTAAGTTAGAGATGTGTACATTTTTATTTTATTTTTCAAAAGTAAGCAGATGCGTGAACTTTACAACTATACGTGCTTGCATTTATGCCCAGTGTCAATTTCCTAACAGCAGTCTGATGACATGTGGGAGGGATATCAGGTACTCAACAATCACTTTTTTTCGAGTGAAAATAGTCAATTATCAAAACATGTGGGGGAGGGGGGTTTAAATGATACAATTCAGATTCAGATATAAAGTTGAACCAAGCGAACAGTCAATTATCAAAACAAGCATAAACAACATTCAGAATTAATCAAACACATATCTGTCCGATACGTTTTTGCATCAGTGCAAACAAAACTGATTGTTTGATGATTCCTCAAGAATTATAAAAACAAATAATCAAAAGAATGAAATGCCCAGATAACTGGATAAGTAATCAAGCGTATTTCACTGCACCTCAGAGAGGATCTTAAACACAAGAAGGTACAAGGGAACAAACCAGTGTTTCCAGTGAAGATGCACTGTTGTAAACTGCGACACCAACACGCTTTTTGGTCCGGGTTTTACTTGAACTACTATTTTTCCCCCAGCGAAGAACATCCCTGGGGTAAAGGTATGTCAAACAGTTAGAATCCCAACAGAAAAGCAGACAATAGCACTAACATTCATTAATAATCTCTTAAACACTAAGAAGATAATTACTTTTATATAAAATTATATGAAGGCACAACAATTGTAGCATTAAATTAGAAGGAAAACGGGAACAAAGTAAATCTCAGAGCAGTGCTTTAAAATCAGATCAAGAAAATCACCTTTCTTCTTCTGACAAGTAATTGTCAGTCAGAAGCTTCTGAAGCATTGCATCCTGAAAGAAATCAACCACAAGAAATTAGTATTTTTTTCATAAACCGAAAGGATTTCCAAAGCACAAAGTGGTAAACGGAGTTTTTAGGAGTACAAGAAGTTATAAAATTGCAAAAACAACTCTCTCAAGCAACAACTAACTCACAGGCCTCCAGCAGGAAAAGTTATTAATGCTACATCCACGACGATAATACAGGAAACATGGAAAATAGCTACAGGTGGTGCCAATGGCGGTTCCAGGAATTTGTAGTAGGGTATTAAAGAATAACCTTGACTCTACTAGCTCTAAACTTAGACACATTAAATTCTCTGTTTTATTCTGTGCACTCTATTTTGATTTGGGTATGCAATGAACCAACTGAAATTTGTCACATTCACAACCTCTTTTGCAGTTACAGTACCTCATCATAAACACATTCGAGAGCAAAAACAGATGAATCATGGTACTTGTGTAAAAAAATGAAGGAAGAGAGAGATAGAGATAACAAATAATCCAAAAAAAGAAGAATAATGAAAATATAGAGAGAGAAAGAAGAAAGAAAAAGAAACTGGAAACCTTAGTAGCACGAAGCAGGAGTGGAGGCGGGGAAGCGGATGCACCTAGAAGTTCCTAAGGTTGGGAGCGCCTAAGGAGCATATATAGATTATATACTAATACATAAATAAAATATCTTTAAATACTTAACCCTTGAAGGAGAATTTTCCGATCTTAAAGGGTAATTATTGGAAGTTAGATATTTTCAATTTGCAAAACTTCTTGACTGATATGATTTTCATATTCTTATTCCCCCAATGGCATAACTCCCTTAAAAGTAAGAAAATAATTGCCGTTAACGGGCCCGATTAGCTCCTATCTTAGTTAGGAGCGAGCTCCCGTCTCGAGAGGAGCAGGCTCCCATCAAGCTTCCACCTTGGGAGCGCCGATTCGAGCTCCCGTCTTGGGAGCACACCCATTTTAGAAAGATTCTGCTACTAAGCTGGAAACTATTAGAGGAGGAGAAAATCAGATAAAAGAATAATAAGGAAAACTATTGCAGAGCAAAGGATATTGTTACCATGATGACTGAAAATTCCAAAAACTCTATACCACAAATGTGTCCCAATATCAGAAGAAAAGCCAACAATTGAGTCTTGCAATTTGCAGCAAACTTAAGTCATGAGGACAACATTCTTAAAAGACAAAAATACTGCTAATTTGGACTAATAAGAACAGTTCATACCTGCGCCTCAGTGCGTACTACTGCCATCACACGGTTATTGTATTCTTCAATATTCAGTGGAGGAAACAAGAAGTGTCTCCTAGCAAATAACTGCATAGAGATGAAGTAACATACAGAAATTTACGAAGGTAAGCTTCATGGAGAAGGCAAATACAACAGTAACACCGAAATGGGAAAATTAGTTGCATCATGATGTTTCTTTTCATGTCTTCAAAAAATATTAAGATCTTAAAAAAAAATGATGTTTCTTTCTTTTCACAAGTTGGGTGCATTGTGATGCATTATTCATAGGCAAGGCATACTATAAGACCTTTCATCTCATGTAAGGTTGATAGGATGCTCCAGAGGGATAACCTTGAATAATGTAGAAAACATGTTGCATTATGATGTTGAACATTCTGAACACTCAATCCCAATAATTGAACGGTTGAAATTGGGTGTTTGAGCTCCATTCATGCAATCAAACCTAATAGCCCAATATGACCATGGCTTTGGTTTCAGTCGTAGTTTTTACTTTTTAGTCAGCCAGTCCATGCAACACCCTTCAGACAAGTTTCTCTATCCTTCGTATATTGATGCTTTATTTATCCTGATCAATTTCATTTCACTTTGTGGTCATCTTATGTATATATCTTCTAATTTAACACATCCCTTCAAATTTTGGAAGAATGTCGTCTAGCATAGAGCTGGCAGCCTTATACCCTGAGAAACACATGAAAACCCATGCATAGCAAAACCCTATTGTTACCCAATCCCCAGTCAAGATTTTCAGACTTATGATATAATTCTTTTATTCACCCATCTATTGCTGTTATCTCAACTTTGAACCTAGTATTTTAAGTACAAACTATAAAACATGAAGGCTAAAGCTGAGAAGTCCCTTGCAGCACCAGCACCAACAGGACATGATTTCGTCATACTTATTACAGTTCTCAAGATACAGTTTGTCTGTAGTCTAAGAATTTCATTTATGGATCCAGACTGCACCTTCAACACTCAATGTCCCTTAACCAATCATGTTGGGTTTGTGAAGTCTAGTTCAGTCTAATTTGCGCGTCGCTGCCTATTCCGGGTTCGGCAGTAGATAATGTAAATCTTAGGTTATAAATGATGTCACTGGTGCTCCATTTTTCATTTGGTACATAGTGGAAATTGGTGTGCGCCGTAAATGTACTCAACTGTACAGTTTTACCGTTGCGCCTCATCCAAAGAGCGCTACTGCACATTCTCATAACACGGTGACGCCACCGACAACGGGCATACCATGGGGTTCCCCTAGTAACGAACCAGGAATAGCCCAGCTTGATAATCGGGGAATCTCATTGTTCGAATTGTAGTATGGAGAAGCGTCCTCAGCAACGGACTAGGGACTTCTTGTTAATCATTACTTCGATCCCAAAGGCCAACAAATCCAAACGGAAGACATTGTCAGGAGGGGGTAGGGAATTTCAGGACAGGTCGAATGTAGAGCCCCATGGCCGGTGTTCGGAGCGGGTAGATGCCGAAGCACGCTGGCACCTTATGAGAAATCAAAGTTTTTGGGTTCCAAGCCCGAGAAAAACAACTATCACCCACAAGCCATTACATACACTATGCAGCAACTCCTCCGACCAATTGCTCCCCGAAGGACAAATGTGCCCGACGAGAAGAAAAGAGCCAAGAAGAGCTACACAGTTAGGGAACCACATAAAAATCCACGTGTCTTGTGATTTTTATTTCTTTTCTGGATTGTTCTTCGCGTGTTGTGTGTGTTTTATGGTTTGCCCGAGTTCTCAACAACCCATGTGTGTGTTTCACTTTCACAAGCAAATGTATTCTAGTGCAAAACTGGAATCACAAGTTCTAGTGATAATTTTGAACACTTACTAAGTGTATTCACGTGCAAATTAGTTCAAAGCAAGCAGTTTGCAAATACAACCTATATATCCTAAATGAAACGCATAAATTGAGTAAAATTCAAGCACAAACCTCGTATATACAGTCCCCAATATACGCCAACGACGTGGCATTGTATATCGAACGCGGCTTCTCCACCTTCGGCGGAGTCGGCAACCATGTCTCGTAACCCAGATACGTTTCCTCCAATTTCTCTGTACCCAATTGAAATCACAGTTAGTAAATCCATACCAATGACAAATAACCCCAAATGGTTTGAAATATCGCTCTTGCTTCCCTAACTAACCCTAAGTGCTATCATCTCTTTTGGACTAGTGCATACACAGCTTTACTTTGAGTTTAATTGAGGCTCGTCCATGGCGGGACGGTGAGATTGGTTACATAATTAGTCAATGTAAGCGTAAGCTGACCCGCACAACTAAGTTAAAAAAAAAATACAATAACGCAAATACAACATAAGTAGCAATACCTCGAATAGGTTTGCGAATCTTCCTTTGGAGAAGGGCTGAAATTGAAGAATCTATGGTGTTATTAGGAGTAGCAGTTAGAGTGAGAGTTGGTGTGGCGGTGGTGGTAGGGTTTTGGGGTTTCTTGGGTTTGGTGCGTTGGCGATTGTAGGGGAGTCTCTGTTGGGTGTCCCATGAGGCTGCCCTTACTGTAAACAGTGAGGATAAAGCAACCGCCATTGTTCTAGTTGGAGAGCATGAGAGAGCTCTTTGAGGAGGAGTGATGGAATTAGGAATATAACGCTATCCGCTTGCCTCCTCCTCGGTGCGGATATATTGAATTGAAGTGAGGATATAGTATCTGATTCAGGAGTGGGATTAGCAGCGAAGCGAGGATAACTTATCCCAGAATAACCTAAACTGTGATAGCTTGATTTGATATGAAGATGGCATTTTTATTAAATGCAATGGTTATTTGTAGAGGTGGTAAATGGGCGCGTTTGAACGGATTAAAATGGGTCGTAGATTGAATATAGAAAGGTTGAATACCGGGTCAATACTATGCGGATTGAATGCAATACTTTTACATTTTTTTAGGCATGTGCTAGGGGCAAAAAAATGGCAAAAAAAGATCCCTAAAGTGTACATGAACGGCTCAAATTAACTGCACAGTGAATCTGAACAGTTCATATATACTTTAAGGGTTTTTTCTTTGCACTTAACATTTTTCTTTTTTTAATCATAAACACAAAGTACTTTACAACCTATTGTTGGCATTCCCCTTTTAAAAATTCAAAGGCCCTGGCTTGGGTTAATTTATTGTTGTGTATATATTTTTATTGTTTAGCTCTCTCTTTTTTTACTGGAAGATAGCATGTTGGAGGTTAGTGGTTACAATGGAGAATTGAGCACTTCCGTTACGAGAATTCAAACTCAGGACTTTTTTTTACGAGGGAGAGTAACGAACCAACCACACTAGGTGTGATGTTCTCTCGGTCACATAATCCTTCAAAATAGCCTTCTCTCCCGCATTCAAAGAGTGATTACGCTCTCGGTCCTTGTATTCACAAATTCTAATTGTCTGGTAGAGTTCTGAAATACGCTTCCACCACTCCTGCTTGCGCTCCCGTACCTGTTTAACTCACAGCAAGCGTAATTTTGTGTGGGCTTCTTGTTGTTGTTGGAGGTAAAAGAATGGGGTTAAACCACCAAGCCCAAGCCCCAAAGGCATTATTTCCGGAGCAGCCAAACGGGCCAACTAGATTTGTCCAAAGCAGTATTACACTTGTGATAATCGGGTAGTGCAATACAAGGAATAGGGCTTCCTCGTCCCCGCTTCTTTTCGGTCTGCTCCAATTCCCGCAGAAGAAAAATTCCAGAAGCTTCACAACGTATCTGAAAGTAGTAGAACCAAAAGCCCTCCAATCCACTCCTCTCACCCCTTCAGAATCTCCCCTTTGAACTTGTAATCACAGGCCATGAGCCGTTACGACAGCCGCTCCGCCGACCCCACTTCTTACCGCGACCGCCGAAGGTAACCCTAAACACCCCCCCCCCCCCCCCCCCTGTATATGTACTTATGTATATGTGTACACTGCGTGTTGTAGTATCTAAGTTAGGATTGGTGTAGTGTTTTTAGCTGTCTATACGGATTGCAGAATGAAAAGCGTGCGTTGGAGTAATTTTATTGTGTGTGTGTGGGTGTGCAGTGATTCGGGGTTTGGTGGGGCTTCGGGTTACGGCGGGGCCCGGTCCTCGTCGAGCAGGAGGGTCGACTACGACGGGGCGGAGTCGCCGCGCAAGTTGGATTTGGACGGGTTGACTCCGTTCGAGAAGAACTTCTATGCCGAGTCGCCGGAGGTGGCGGCAATGTCGGAGAGGGAGGTGGAGGAGTATCGGCTGCGGCGGGAGATCACTGTCGAAGGTCGGGACGTGCCAAAGCCGGTCAAGGCTTTCGGTGATGTTGGGTTTCCAGGTACTTTGTTTGATGGTGGACCAAAACATTTTGAGCCAGTCTCACTACACTACAAACACATTTGGTAGAACTAGCAGTGCATCCTTACTAGAAATTTGCACTACACCTGCCCAATATCCATGTGAAATGAAAGAAATATGAAAATTCTATTTCCCACGTGTAATGACAGAATTGTTTGCTTTTCAGCTAGTGTGAGCTTTTTCCCCCCTTCTCCTAACATACAGTAATAAAGATTGTAAGACCCAAGTGTCTTAATTGCGTGTGGGTGCCCAGCGCATAGCTCACACCCTTACTCAAGTGACTAGTGTGGGTACTTACATACGCTTAGAAGAGTCGAGGTAACATAAACACAGTGGCTAGTGGTTGTTTAAGACTCTGAGATTTTCTCATATACATACCAAACAGTACTTGTTCAAGACAAGGTGTGGTTGAGAACGGCTGGTTCTTCATACTTCATTTTGATGTCTTTGAATTTACTGTCATATTGCTATTGTTATTCCGTCACATTTTATGGAAAATGTCTTACATAACATCAATATTAACACTTATATTAAGCTGTCTTTGATATTGAATGATTCTCCTGAAGGACCTAAACATGTTTATAGCAAGGGTTATTGGTCATTGGAATCTAGTTATTCACTTGTATCTGTGTACTTTTGTGACTCCAGAATACGTTTTGCAAGAAATTGTCAAAGCCGGCTTTTCAGAACCTACAGCAATTCAAGCTCAAGGATGGCCAATGGCTTTAAAGGGCCGTGATCTCATTGGTATTGCTGAAACAGGTTCAGGCAAGACACTTGCATACCTATTACCTGCAATTGTTCATGTCAATGCTCAGCCAATTTTAGGTAATCCTAGTTTTTCTTTCACCTGTTGTTTTTGGATTCCTACGACTTTGCTTTACCTGGTCACTCTGTGCGCGTGGATGTTGACGTGTCTGTTGTATATTTTGTCAGCTCCGGGAGATGGTCCCATTGTGTTAGTTTTAGCTCCAACGCGTGAACTTGCTGTTCAGATACAGCAAGAAGCTACCAAGTTTGGTTCATCGTCAAAGATTAAAAGTACCTGCATATATGGTGGGGTTCCAAAGGGGCCCCAAGTTCGTGATCTCCAGAAAGGTAGGTGCTGATTATGTTCAAGATGACTTAACTGCGTGATGTTCATGGATCGGGTATATCCTAATGCTTCCTCTTTCTTCTTTTATATTGGTACTTTTATACCCTTGTCTCCTCACCATCTTTTCTCTTCTGGCTTAGGTGTTGAAATTGTTATTGCTACTCCTGGAAGGTTGATTGACATGATGGAATCTCACCATACGAATTTGCGAAGGGTAACGTACCTTGTGTTGGATGAGGCAGATCGAATGCTTGACATGGGATTTGAACCACAGATTCAAAAAATTGTTTCTCAGGTTTGTTTCACTTTGTTCTGCTTCAGTTATGGTTTATATGAGTTTCTTTTTTGAACGGCTATGGTTTATATGAGTTTCTTTTTTGAACGGCTATGGTTTATATGCGTTTCTTTTTTGAACGGCTATGGTTTATATGAGTTACTATGGAGCGAGAAGCATTTCCTATTTACGCAATTGGTTCCCCTTTCATTCCCGGTTATATGTAGTGCTTTTGCAAAGTTGAGAAACAAAAAGGTTTCAAACCTAGGTTAGCCTTGCACATTTCTACTGTTTAAGGAGAATGATTCATAAATTCAAATAATCAAAATCTCTATAAGTCACGGTTTCATGCCTCGGGTGACCTTTTAAAATATCTGCGCATCAGTATTCATTCGGCCTCAAGGCCACTTCTTGCTAAACTATTTGTTGATTTGAAAGTAATCATTCTAAGAATTTACTTATTATTGTGATTCATGTTAGTTGTGTTAGTCAAAAAGAAATGCTACCATCGAGCAGTTGGAGTTCTAAGGTTAAGCTCTATGATTTGAAGGAGACTTCATTATTGCAGTTTCTTTCATCTTGAATGATGGCTTTTCATCCTTTAATGGGCTAAATTTAGGATTGCATTGCAAGCACCTAAGCCTTGCTGACTTTTTCCAATGGTTTGTTCTATGCAGATTCGCCCTGATCGTCAAACGTTGTACTGGAGTGCCACATGGCCCAAGGAGGTTGAACAACTTGCGAGACGATTCCTTTACAACCCATACAAAGTAAGAATAGTTACTAGAGTGTTAGAGATTATGAACTCCTTGGCAGTCACATAATTATTAGCAAGATAATGTACCTTTTTATTGACACTTAATGCAGTTGCTGCTACTCATTTCCTGCTAAGCTGTCTTTTGGATTGTAGAGCTGTTCATTTATTTCCTGCAATGTGTGAATTATTTTGTCCAGGATACCGCTGTCCTTCTCTAAATACCTGTCTTTATTGTTTGCCCATGTATGTGCAACTTCATCAGAAGAAGTGATCTGGATTGAAGAAGCAAGAATCCCTGGAACTTGGCCTTTCTTGGGAGTCTTGTTTAATTGTTATTGCTTTTGCTTTGAATGTTACTGATACATTTGTTTTATGGGTTCTTGCTCGGACATCATACAGGTCGTGATAGGTTCCCCAGATTTGAAAGCTAACCATGCAATTCGCCAGCATGTGGATATTGTTTCGGAGAACCAGAAGTATAACAAGTATGCCTACAGATTTATGGTGTTACCTTCCGTTAGTGTTTATGTGTTTCTTTATGTTACACCATATAGGATTTGAACCCCCTTTTTGGTAATATCTCTGCCTATATTCAGATTGGTGAAGTTGCTGGAAGATATCATGGATGGAAGCCGGATCTTGATTTTCATGGATACAAAGAAAGGGTGTGACCAAATTACTCGGCAGCTTCGCATGGATGGCTGGCCTGCACTCTCTATTCATGGAGATAAGAGTCAAGCAGAAAGGGATTGGGTCCTCTCAGAGTTTAAAGCTGGCAAGAGTCCTATAATGACTGCAACTGATGTTGCAGCTCGTGGTTTAGGTGCGTATAGTGAGCCGTTTTTTCTTATACCCTGATCATTGAGGTTTCTTAGGAGTATCTGTTACAGATCTTTGTACTTTCTCTATTGTCCTCAATATGCTGAAGCGATACCAACTAGGAGAAATAACATTAACTAGTTTTAGTCTTGCGTTAATTCAGAGTGCTGAAAAGGATGGATGCTTACAAACACGTCCTTTTGGCTGTTTGGTTGAGCAAAGTTGTTACTCGTAGAATTCTAATAATGTTTCAAAGCTTGAGACCAGAGCTTTATGCCTGCACCAAGCAACACCCCCCAAGCATTTCCATATCAAGTCAATATGGTATGCCTTGCTGACGCTTTTCTTTAGCTAGGAAAAGATTTGATATTCTCAACTGTAATATTCTAATATTCATCTGCCCTACGAAATAAAAACTGTAATAGTCGTGGTATCATCTTCATTGACAGTAAGAAGCAAGGATATGAATACGAGGACACGTAATTTTTCCAAAAACTAGGACACAGACACGTTGGGGGATACATAAAGTTCATAAATAAATACTTTTATATACATAAATTCAAGGCTGCTGATTTTGCCACTTCTTTTTTTGTTAACGCCACTCGCCTGCAAGTGGATTTTTGTGCATAAATACACTTGCAGGGGAGTGACGTTAACAAAAAAGGGAGTGGCAAAATCATTTCCCAAATTCAATATTATGTAACAAAATTATTTTTTTCCCAAATTAAAGATGTAAAGTCCAATGAAAAAATGAGAATAGCGGATTGTTGTTTTCATCGTTAAGTTATTTGATATTGGTTTTAAAATTGGTTCATATCTCAATTAATACATTGTTACTCAGTTTCAAGTTTTAAAAATTACATAATGACCCTAAACGTGCCCGATATGTGTTGAGTACGTGTCAGAGCGTGTCCAAAACGTGTCCGACTCAGGAAAAATAATTAAATATTTTGGACACAATTTCATGCATTGGGAACGTGTCCGAGCGTGTCCATGTCTGACACGGAACGAAAGGCCTTTAGATGTGTCCGTGCTTCTTAAATCACTACCATCACACCACTGTCATCTTTCTCTTCTTGTTATTATGGCCTGACCTTCTCCAATTCTTTTAGCAGCCTGGCCTCTGGTTGTCAGTTAGCTGTTGTTTTTTCTAGGCATGCAATTCAAGTTGTGATGCTTTGAGAATACTAGAATAGTCTTCTATATATCCCCTGGTTATTGTTGTGGAGCTTTCAGCATTTTCCCCCCTTAAGAGTGTTTTTATTTTCCGTACTGGTGTGGTAAGAAATATAGGTGTGATTATATAGATGGGTGTACAAGCGATTATATAGCTGCATGATTTTTTTGTACTGTCAGATGTGAAAGATGTAAAATATGTGATCAACTACGACTTTCCGGGATCGCTGGAGGATTATGTTCACCGCATTGGACGAACAGGAAGAGCTGGGGCCAAAGGAACAGCATATACTTTTTTCACAGCTGCAAATGCCAGATTTGCAAAAGAGCTCATAAGCATACTAGAGGAAGCTGGACAGAAGGTCAGTCCTGAGTTGGCAACAATGGGTCGTGGTGCACCTCCTCCCCCAGGTTAGTTTGACTGCCATATTTACTTTATTGTTTTTTTTTTTTGCCAACTCATTCGAGCATATGAACGGCGACTTGGTTTTTGCTGGGATTGGCATTGTGAAACCACAAAGTCTGATTTCCTCCTCTTTGATTTGACTACGCTTTGACATTTCCACTTTTTTCGGTTGGTGGTTGTTGGGACTTGGGGAATAGATACATGTCGCTTTTGTTTAACTTTTTTAATTTGCTTTGTAGTAAGGAATTTAGGGGTCCAAATTAATTTTTAACTTGTGATTTTATTGGAGTTGTTAAATAAACTTTAATTGTCACAATCAGGTAGCTGCTACACATGCACAACCATCTTTATGGATGGTAAGAGACTATGATCCAACTACTCGATACAACGCTCTTTTGGATCTTGTCCTTGGACATCGCAATGCAACATTAAGTTTGCAGAAAACTTGTATGACCCACGGAACCAGTTTGGTTTGTGTTTTGGCATAGCATTTGAGTCAACTTATATAGTGTCTCAGTGTAAAGATTCTACTAACTCTTAGTTTGAGTGTTACCAGCCTAAGAAAGGGAGATCCTTAGAATCTTTGTATGTAGGAAGAGAGAGGGTCAGAGTGTGAGACACGAGTTCTTGCCATTATCATCCCTGTCATGCCTTAATGGCTGGCTTGACCAATGATTTTCGGGCAATTTTCCAACAATGATCGATTTGTTAGTACATGTTATATATACAGCAGCTATATGTACATGCTATATATACAGCAGTATGGTAATTTCTGAAGTACCAAAAAAAGCAGTATGGAGCATTTCTTAGGGGACACAAGATATTACCTGGAAGTGTCAGGAAACTAGTGTTGCCCTGCTATTGCTCTAAAACGGTGCATCAATAAGGGTTGGATTTGCGGTTGCTCTCTTGTGGGTATCTGCGTGCATGTGCATGTGGATTAGTATCTGCGCGCATATGCATATGGATTTTACTTGTGTTAAGTGTAATAAGAGTCTTGTCAAAAAAGTGTAATAAGAGTTATTTTGTTTTATTTTCTCATTCTGTTTATTATTGTCAATTAATTAGGTCATGGCGGTTTCCGAGATCGCGGGCGGGGTTACAGTGGCGGTCGCTCTTGGAGCTAATGAAACCGAGCTAACAAACAAGATGCCAGCAAACAATAGCAATGGAACTACTCACAGTCATGATGGCTTCTAGTTGTTGTTGCTCTGCGAATAGATTGCTGGTATCCTTTGGAAGCTATTTCTGTAACATACCGGACCATCATGTGTAAAATTATATGACTAATTTGGGCTCTAGGATAGTGCTGTAGGTAATTTTTATCAGATGAATCAGGGGCCGTAGAATTATTTCTGTTTGGTAAACACCAGTCCCATAATTGCTTCGGTTCTTGTTTTCATTTTCTTCCCTTCGGTTAACTCAAGCGGCCAAGCCTTTGCTCCTTCCGATAAGATTCTGGGGAGAATTGCGATGTGTAGTGCACCTCATAAACTAGCCATTCCAGACGAACCTAAGAAATGGCCCAGATTGGTAATTGCATATTTGGAGGTTCTAATTCCAGTTGTTACATGTATCAAGCTTCTCGAGCTCAACGCAGTTTTGCTAGTGTTCGCAATTTGTGGTGGTGTTAAAATTTGTTCTGAATTTGTCTCGTTAAAAGCTTGTTTGGAATCGGCTTCTTGTGCTATTCTTTTTTCCTCGGCAAAAGTTAGCATTGCTAATTGTAGTTAATGAGATTTGGATCTCTGTCAAATGCATAGGAGTACGTGTCTCGTTACTCTATTAAACAAAGTAAATTGCTCATCACCACCCCCACCCCCCTCTCCAGCGACACACCACTTTTCCCACATTACCCCCAGCCCGCCCCCCCATCTCATTTTATTTTTTTGTTATAAAATTTTAAATGGTAATAACTTTTTTTTGACGTATTTTTTTAAAATAAATTTTACTGTATATTTTTAAAATCTACTTAACGAAATCTATCAAACGAGCTTAATATTGATGGTGAAATAATGGAAAATGGAAAAATTATATATTTTTGTGGTAGTTTAAAATATATAAAGAGGTTGAAAAATTAAATGTTCCAAAATTCAATCCATTTGAATGGATGGAAAAATTTTAGTTTTCTGATCATTTTATTCTAAATGGTCATAATTAAATTTTGACTGTAGGGTTCTTGTTGATTAACCTTAAAAGATATTTGATTCTACGACTTTCTTAGGGTTAATCAACGAGAGTCCTACAGTCGAAATTTAATTATGATCATCTAGAATAAAATGATCAGAAAACTAAAATCTTTCCACCCGTTCAAACGGATTGAATTTTGGAACATTTAATTTTTCAACCTCTTTATACAATTTAAACTACCACAAATTTTTTTCCATTTTTCCAACCTTTTTAGTTTCCAGGGAAAAAGAAAAGACTTTTTTTCCCCTTTCTTTCTTTCTTTCCAGTTTGCTTTTTTTTTTTTTTTCCGCTTTATTTCCTTTTATTTCTATCGAGTTTGAAATCTTTTTTTCTTTTTTTTCCTCTTTATTTTTTTTCTTTCTTTTTCTTTCTTTTCAGTTTGAAATTTTTTCTTCTTTTGATTATATTTTTTCCTCTATATTTCTTCTCTTTATATATATTTTAATATATAAACAGTCACAAAAAAAATTAAGTGCTCTATTTTTTAATCCGTTTGAACAGGTGTGAAGATCTTATTATTCTGATCATATTATTCTAAAGAGACATAATCAAAATTTGTCTCTAGGGCTCTCATAATCGCGTTTCTGCTCCACAGGATTGCAAATTGATGGTAAGAATTTTTTTTAAACCAAAAACGTTGCCGTTTAGTGGTGTGGGTAGAGGCTACTGTGCCCACTTTTTAATTTCTTTATTTATTTAATTACTATAAATTACACCCTTTCTATATTAAAAAATATAATTCAAAAATTAAGTGCTCCAATTTTCAATTCCGTTTAACAGGGGCGAAGATCCAATTTGCTCTTAGGCCTTTCAACGAACACCCTAAAACTCATTATTTAGTTTCAGGACTCTCTTAGGGAAAAAAAAAACAGATTGAAAATTGAAACACTTATTTTTGTAAGTACAAAAATAAATGTCCTTTTTGATCAATTTATACCGTACTCTTTTTATTTGCATTACATGTATACGGCCATGAAGAACATAGACTTTCTCCCGTTTAGTAACCATTAGTTCCTCGTGTTTCAGTAACACTGCAGTTGTAATTTTATTAATAAAAACTTTGCACTTTCAGTAACAATGTAGGCCTCTTCTCTGCTGTCGGGTCGTGGGTGGGTTTTGAATTAGGTTTTTTTTTTTTTTGGTTGGAATTGGACAGTATTTTTGGATGCATATATTTAGAATTATTATACACGGTCTGGTTCACACGGCTTTTCTTTCTTTTTATTTTGTTTTTTTATTATTGTTGTAGTATTTAATTTCGTTATTTTCGTAGTACTTTATTTTTGTATTAATATAACGGGGTACATACTAATTACGTAGTTTGAATTATTTTTGCTCTCACTTTTAAAATTTTATTTTATTACGGTAATCTCGGACACAGAACAACGCTGAGTGATTTTGGATTGAGTGATTTCTACTACTTTTTGTGAAAAAAGCAAAAAAAACGCGAAGGAGAGTGTAAAAGCAAAAAAAACGTGAAGGAGAGTGTGGGGATAGACTCGAATCAACGAACTCTTGTTTACAAAGAGAGCTGCTTTTTTTTCTCTCTCAATTACTTTACAAAGCTTAGAATTAGACTTGAACTTATTATTAAAGAAAAAAAAGAAAAAAAAATTCAAACCGGAAAGAAAGAAAAGGAAATAAAATGGAAAAAAAAGAAGACAAACCGGAAAGAAAAGGAAAAAAAAAAGAAAAAAAGGAGCAACTGTAAAGAAAGAAAGAAAGAAAAGAGAGAGAGAGAGAGGCGGGGGTAGTTAGGGAAGAGGGAGGTGGAGCCGGGGAGAGGTGTGTGTCAGGGGGATTAGCAGCTCTCTTAAACAAAGTGCAAATAAAATTTTGAACCTCAAGCGTGAGGATCAAATTTGAAAGAAGAAATCAACTTGATTGAGCTTGCCACGATGAAAAGCTCTTTAAAAATGGCAATGAACTAAAGCTTGAGTAATTTATTTACTAAGTTTAAATTAAATTTAAGTTTGTTCTCAAAACAATTCTCTTCCTTCAGTTATTATACTAGTAGGAGTATAAAATGTAAAGCCATCTCACTTGGGCCTTTTTTAGTTAATATTTTTATTTTTTAAATACTTATTTTTTTATTTTACGAGACAAATTATTTTTTTTATAATAAATTACATTTAATTTAAAAAATAAGTAATTATTTTTCTTAGAACGGAGCATTATAATTACTTGTTCGACTCACCAGTTAAATGAACCGAGCTTTTTACTCGTCATATGCCCGAGTAGGAAAAACAGAGAGAGAGAGAGAGAGAGAGAGAGAGAGAGAATCAGCACAGCAACAATGAGCGAAGAAGGTCCGAAGCTATTCAGCAACAAACCTAAGAAATGTATAATCACTTCTCTTTTGGTTTTTCTCCCTTTCTTTTTTTTTTTTTCTGTTTGATTGATCTTTTATTAAAATATTGCAATTGATGGAGAAGGAGAATCTCTTATGTAAGTAATTTTGAATGATAGATGTTGTGATCGTGACGCTGTACTATTTGCAATTTTTGATTTGTTTAAACAGCGCAGCTGAAACCGGTATCACCGTCGCCACAATCGTCGTCGTCGTCAATGGCTCAGCCTTCTTCCCATGCTCCGCCTCCTCTTGAACCACCGAGGGAATCTTTCGCTCGCCGCTACAAGTTCGTTTGGCCTCTTCTCCTCGCCGTCAATCTCGGCTTCGGAGGTCTCTCTCTCTCTCCCCCTCCCTCTGTCTCTATCTCTGTACGCCTACATATATACGCATAGCTTTGTGCATTTAACATGGATCGCATAGCTTTGTACATTTAACATGGATATATGCGTATTTTCGAAACTTTGGATCTATAAATGATTAGTCGAGTACACGTTAGGCAATGTTTTATTTCGTGTTAAATGACTGAAACACCGGATTAGGGTTTTTGTAACCTTCAACGTGTCAGAAATTTCTGATTAGGAACCCAAGGGTTGGCCTGGTGGTCAAGCCTGGGCTTAGGCGCTTGCTCCCTCCTTAGGTCTCAGGTTTTCAAACCTCACAGGTGCTATAAATTCCCGTGCACTGAGTCCATACGGGACTTTGTTTCGGCTTTTAATTGGGCCCATGCTAGTGGACGATGGGATTGGTTTATGAGATTAGTCGAGGTGCGCGTAAACTGGCCCGGACACGTGTGATAAAAACGAATAAAGAAATTTCCAATTAGGCACAATGTCTCCTGTTTATGGTTGAATTGAGGGTCCCTACATTCGTGGTAACAAGCAATGATTGACTTCCAGATGTTATTTTCCATTCTTCTGTTTTTGGTTTTGTGAGCCATCGATTAAAAACTATTGTAATGCCTAATGCCTTAGACGAAAGTGAAGTAATTAGGAATTTAGATGTTAAAATTGTTGACTTCTTCACATTGTACTACGAACCTGTGGTCGTTTGATTGTTTGACAAAACACTTTGTGGTGGTGAGTGGCTTGAAGTTGAATTGTGGTTGGTGACTGATGTGCTTTTGGAACTAACTTTGGTGATTTGAGTCGGATCTTTTGGCTATCCATAGCTGCCACCTACCAATCACATTACGGAAGTATTGGCTGTTGTGAAACAGGGGCTTATCGCGAGTATAGCTAGAAATACAACAGACATATGTACCATGACTCGTTTAGGAATAACCAATTCATGGGGCGGTCGTTTTCTTCATGATTTTATTCATGAAATTGTTACAATTCATAATAGATTGGGTACGTGTGAGATCAAAACTTAGAATGCATGATATTTTGTAATGGAGACCTAAAAAATTGGTTACATGGTGTGACATTGGAATACAGTCAGGGATGAATTTTCGCAGCCAAGCATTAGTTTCCAGTTTCAGTAATGTAGTTTCTCACACTCAGCTACTTATATATGTATGCCATTTAGTGGACTCAGGTAGGACGTATTGAATACGGGCGTGTGAACGGATGTCCCTGAACCCTTAAGCTTAGGAGCCGATGTATGTATGCAAGACTTGGACATGGGTGCGAGTACATCATGACTCATGAGCACTTAAATACTGATGTTGCATTACACATTGTCAGATAATGTTGTTATTAGTTTAGAAGTACTTGAATTTGAATGGGATTTATGGTGAAAACGGGCTTCTATTTCCATCCATGTTAGGGGCAAAAAATTTCGAATGTGAGCTTCTTTTCCTCAAACATTGTCCAATTTTTAAGGTAGCGGTGTCCAATTTGGAAATGAGTCGGATGCATAATGCATATCCCTTAAACTTACCCTTGTCATATGCCATGGAATGGGTACTCTCCGGGGATGACTTTATGTAACATTGATTTTATGTTGGTCATTATGAACCTAGCCTGCAAGAAATTGTGCAATGTGCATTATATATGGCGTGACACTGGTGTATAGTCAGGGGATTCAATCTTAGTAGCCAAGGACTAGTTTCTAGTTCCTCAGTCTCTGGCTTTCTTTTTAATGTTTTGTTGGCCATTTGACTCATTTTGCACTTCTGGGTCACCCATGCCTAATCTTTTGTCATGGTTTGAAAAAGTAGTTCCTTATCATCATCTTTTCTGACCGGAATGCAAATTTGTAGCTTACCTTTTCATGAGGACAAAAAAGAAGGATTCGGGCGTAGAGGAAGAAGTTTCAGGAGTTCGTCCCACTCCCACTCCTAGTCCGAGTACTGCTGCTGTAACTGTTCCTGTTACTGAAAAAACCCCATCCCTTCCACCTGTTGTGGAACCTGTGATGTTACGTGACCCAATACCTGAGAATCAGCAGCGAGAACTTTACAAGTGGTTGTTGGAAGAGAAGAGGAAGGTGAAGCCCAAAGATGCTGAAGAGAAGAAACGTATTGATGAAGAGAAAGCCATCCTCAAACAGTTTATTCGAACAAAATCTATCCCAAGTTTGTAACTCCAGTAAGCATTTCTTCTAGTTTCACAGTGCCGAGAGATTCTGAAATAGGATTCTTCTTTTCTCCTCTGTTAATATTTCTTTCCTGGGAGTTATGTTGAAGTTTGAGATTTGCTTTCATGGAATATCAATCCTTATGTTGTGGTTCATGTTGTTTGCCTTTTAGATGCAATCTACCATATTCCTTTTCTTGAGCTTTATAGTTGTGGAAGTTGTGCAAATAATGATCCCCAATAGTGAGATGCGACGATTTGAACCACTTAGTGTAGTTGACTACGTTATTTTGGCCCAATAGTTGTAACTGTTGATCTGAGATTGAGAATCATGACATCTGAGACAGGAGTCGTGATTTTGACCTATTTTAAGCTTAATTATCTGTGGTTTCTTACTTGCATTCGGTAGTTGATGGTACATCCACCTTAACTATATCGTTTCTGTGAAATCCTGAGACTCGAATTTTTACTGACCCTTAAGATCAGAGAGAAACACTAAAAAATCAAAGGGGCAACTAGATATGAGATTCTGGATGATCAGCAAACTGTATGGACTGAACTCAGCAAACTGTATGGACTGAACTGAGGCAAATGTTCCAGAGTTTTGGAACTTTATGGTAACCCTTGACCCGCTCCAAATCAAAGCCTTAAATGTTGTTTCATTGTTAGTATGGAAATGAGATTTAACTTGTATGATTCTTACAAGTCGTACCTAGTGCACAAAGCTACTTAAAACATGGGCTTCTGCTTGCAAATTATACCAGGTAGCGATCTGCAAAAACTTTGAACATCTAGAGTTCCTTTTTGCTGTACCAGTGGTGCATAGGAGTTGATCTGATCTGATCTGAAAATCCACATGGATTTGCGAAGTCTGTTAGTAAGTCGAGGGACATACAGAATGACACCACAAAACTGGGTGCACAAACTACATAGATGGAAAGGATTACACAAGATTTGTCTGCAGAGTCGCAGACGAGCTTTTGGAAAATTGTCAGTCCATGTATTTTCTGTCGTCGATTATTTCATCCGTAGACTAGTTTAAAGCTACTTATCAGAGAGCAAAGAGTTTAGCGAACACTACAAAAATTTATAGAGGGAGTACTGTTGCCTTTGTGGTCAACATTGTTGATTCTCTTTGAACTAATTTCATATTGTTTCAGGGAACTGACTTTACAGTTTTGTCGGTTTTAGAGTTTGAGAAACTCAAAATTAGCAGATTCTCTCCATCTTCTAACTTAGAGAGTCGCATGAAACCATCTGAAGATCGACATGCACACATTCCCGAAAGGATGTAAATATATACTGCAAATGTGCATACTGGAGTGATACTTGCACATCAAAATAACCTCTCCGGAATATCTTACAGATCCTTATTAGTTCTCTCTATGGTGCGGTTAAAGACATGCCATCCATGCACAGACCAAGGAAATCACAAGAAAAACTCTTGCGGCGTGGCCCAAAAGATTTTGCCCTCGATGAGAGTCGATCTACAGACTTGTACTTGTAAGACATTTATCCCCACCCTTTCTGTCATCTGAGCTAACTCTTTAGGTTAAATGAACCTCTCCCTCACATGGATTAATATATGTGTATATAATATATATATGTTTGTATAGAGATAAGTGTGTGTGTGTGTGTGTGTGTGTGTATATATATATATTTGTGTATGTATGTATGTAGGACAGAGGAAAGAGCTAAAGTTGTTGATAGCATGATGATACGGGATCAAACCACACACTTTTTTATAAGAGATATATTGAAGAGATGAGAGGTTGCAGTTTGAAAGAAGAGATAAAGGAATGATGAAGAATGGAGTTTAAGATTAGAAAAACACAAAGGGTGCCAATAATAGGCCAATTGGGAATTGAAAACAGTCAAAGGGATTGCATACACTATGGTGGAATCATTAGGTCATCGCAGAAAGCGTAGAGTATTGTAGTTTTATATCATTCTCTTTTGGAATATTGGGGCCATTGGGCACTCTATATTTAGCCATTTGGGAGCGGGAGTGCGAGCGTAAAAGCGTCTTGGAAAACATTCTAAACTATTAAAATTTGCAAGTGCAAAGATTGAGAGCGGGAGCGCAGTGCAAGGATTGAGAGTGCGAGCGCAGATACTTTGAAAGATTATATGTGACTAAGGTCTAGATGACTCCATAGATTATTGAAGCTCAATTTGGCACGTATATTTGGACTTTAATTTCATAGTGAATGTGGGTTCCAAAACCGCTGAAGCCGTCGATGGATTTGCCTTGATTTCTTAAAGCTAGGGTTAGGAACAAAAGCAAGATTTTTATGGATTCTTATATCATATATGGTCCACCCTTTAAGGTTCAAAACCATCACTTCTTCTCCTTTGAAGGTCATATATACTCTATGAAGTATGGATACAGATACGGCGCAATATGAATACGGTGATACAGCAAAATCCAAAAAAAAAAAAAAAAAATGCCGAGCAAAAAAAAAAAAAAAATCCAAAAAAATAGGATACGATTACGTCGGGATACGTCTATAAACGTTATACATTTTTAGTAATCATGTTCGAGGCATAATATGACAGATATATACGTACATGTACTCTATACGTTTATACATCAATGATTCCATATGGATATACATGTAATAGGTCAAATATAGTAAGAAGAGTAAAATGTATGGCATGATGTTTGTACCATGTATAGTGACAATCGCTATGTGTCCGTGTTTTGTGGTATTGTGTGACTGTGTGTTTGAGAGAGGGAGAGAGAATATAATGTGTATATACCTGTGAAGAGTTGGATCGATCGATCCACTTCAACTCAAAAATGTCTCTATTTGTGGGTGTGCATCGATTGACTTACGTCTCAATCCGTGTATCCATCGAGTAGTTTTATATGCATATATACTATATTAACCAGTTTGCCCCTGTAAAAGAATTAAAAGAATTTCATTTTAATCTTGCCATATCCCAAAAGCATCTCCCGCGTGTCCGAAATGTATCCGACATTAAAAACATACTCTCTCCGTCCCAAATTATTGGTCCTTTACGATTTTACGTGCAATTTTCAATTGCATATATCTCTCAACGTATATTATTATTTTTACGTTTTTGAAAACATTGTTTCATAAAAATAATTGAAATCTATCAAATAAGATTTATATAACATATTTTAAATAATATACATTGAGAGATATAAGCTATTGAAAATTGCACATAAAATCATAGAGGACCAAGAATTTGAGACGAATGGAGTATAATTTAGATATTAGAATACTCATTTGGCATATTGGATACGCATACACAACTAGTTTTGGAGTATCCTCGCTTAATTCATTTGTACATACTGATTAGCTCGGAATTATTGGATGTTTAAGGACGCCGTCCCAATCCACTCTACAACCGTAAAAAATATTCATGTGACCACAGACTTGGGTTTGACGAACGTGCTCCAAGATCCCTAATGATTGCTGGTAAAGCCATGCATTTTGGCCGGCCGTTTTTCTTTATGCCGTATATCCAAGAGGGAAACACGATCAGACTCAGCTGCCACATGAAGAAGATTGGGAATGAAAGTAACGTTAGAGGTTGATGAGTGTATGGAATTAGAAGGATGAGAGAGAGAGAGAGAGAGAGAGAGAGAGAGAGAGAGAAAGAGGATGTGCTGGATTTGTTTTTATTGAGCATAATCACATGAATGCACGAGGCCACCAGCTAGAAGGGACTTCGACTGCGCCACGAGACAATTATGGACGTGGGGACGTATTCCCAATTAACCCAACCCAACCCCATGTTTATTTTGTTTTGTTTTCTTTAAACAAACACACCCCATAATGCTCTATCATCATCAACAAATTTAAAGATTGGGTACACAATTATTGGACCCACGCCCCAATCCTACTCAGATATTGTGATACCCCAACCCATTTGGTTTTCTCACTTCGGTGGGAGAATTGAAATGAATGTAATACATAAAGGAAATCCAAACAGTTATTGTATAATTTGAGATTGACTTTTAAACCACGTAATTGGGCTAAGGGTTAGCAAGTCAGTCGGCTCGGGTCATTACAAATATGAATACCAAAACCTACCTTGCAGGCGATCAAACTGGGTAAAAAACAAGCTCCGTCCCGTATGTTTCCTTTCGTTTGTAAGCATGTTATGCTCACGGGAATCACTCACATGATTTCAAGAGGATTTCGGAGTTATACCAATGTGTATATAAAACGTACGACTTATAGTGATTGACTTTGGACCTATTTAGTATGTGTAGCTACTTGACTCTTCAGTTGGGTAAAAAACAAGATCCGCCTCATATATTTTCTTTCTTTCGTGCGTGCGTGAGTATGTTGTGCACACAATTTCAAGAAGCTAGATTAGTTCCAAGCTATATTACCAATGTAGTACATAAAAAAAAAAAAAAAAACGCATGACTATAAAACAAAATGTGCATAAAATGTACAAATCCTCTTCTCTCAACACCATACCACTCTCTGTTCGTTTCTGCACCGTGTAACCAAGGTTTCGAACCTGGGTCAAGCCCAAGCCCGCATCAATCCAAGAAACCTGCCGCTTGCTCAAGGCAGTATGTAATGATTCCTCCAGTGGATTATACTGATATTCATTAGTTTAGTACACAAAGATAAGATTAAAAGAACACTTCTCTCTCTCTCTCTCTCTCTCTCTCCCACCTTTTGCACGCGTACGCACACACAAACATTCCTCCATCAAGCACACTCAATATTCCTCCATCAGGAAAATTTGCCACTACTAGTACTACCTAAACTCATGATTTAAGGGAAAATCCTAGATAGAGAGAGAGGGTTGATCGCAAAAAATGGTATCTGAAATGGACAAGTATATGTGGATTTTGGTAGTGACTTCAACTCTCATGTTGTCTGCCATCATAATAATTCTTCAGCACTGGAGCACATCATGGAAAGTAATTAACAGGTCATCATCATCATCATCATCAAGCCATGTGATGATGATGAATAAAATCACAAGATCAAGCCCCCCACTTGTTCCTTTAGGCAATCTTGGCTGGCCTTTTCTTGGAGAAACCGTAGAGTTCATCTCTTGTGCTTACTCCGACTGTCCGGAGAGCTTCATGGACAAGCGTCGCCGCCTGTAAGTCATCCTTTTCCTCTTGATTCTAACCCGGTATTTGGTTCAACAGATCGGCTGTAAGTGGCTTTCATATCGGAAGCAAAACACTTTTTGTTACCTTGTTTTGTATCGTTTTTGTATTCTTTTCCTAAAAGCTACAGAAAAACTTGTTTGGCAAACTTCCTTATGGAAATTATTTTAGAAAAATATACCAAAGTAACTTGGTCTGACTTAGATTTTTTTTTTTTATTTTTATTTTTCAAAGAACGCATCGAACTTTTGTGTGTGTGATGGTTCTTGAATCTTGAATACTTGATTTTTTGTTAATTTCTTTTGAAGTATGACTTAATCCTGCCGAAACTTGATTTTTTTTTTCTTATTCCCAAAAACCCTTCTCCTCAAACTGAATTCAACCAAACATGGAGATGTGTTGGAGTTTCCAGAAAAAAAATTGTTTTATACTCCAAAACAAAAACGATCGATGAGTGTTTTCAAACTTTTATTGTTTTTGTTTTTGAAAACCGGAAAAAACAAAAATTGAAATTAGGAAAACCCAAATACACAGAACTTCGAAACCATTAGAGCACTTATTGCTCTCTTACACTGATCTATTTTTGAACTTCACAGTAATGATGTTCACTCTCTTTTTTGTCTTTATTTTTGTAAAATTACAATTTTGTTCTTTCACTTAAACTCAACTTTTTGTACCTGAAAAAACATTGGTGTAAATTCGCATGGATAAATATAAAAGAAAAGAAAGGTGAAATTAATGGCCGAAAAAGAGAGTGAAAATCAATTATCTGAATTTTATCATGTTTAAGATCAATATATCATACAACTAAATAAATGTGTTTCGATCAGTAATTATTTAATACTTGGGGTGATTCCTTTAATTATAGGTATGGGAAGGTGTTCAAGTCACATTTATTTGGGAGTCCCACAATTGTTTCAACAGATGCAGAAGTGAGTAAATATGTTTTGCAAAGTGATGGGAAAGTTTTTGTCCCATCATACCCTAAATCACTTACTGAGTTGATGGGGAAGTCCTCTGTGTTGCTCATCAATGGAAGCTTGCATAGGAGAGTTCATGGACTCATTGGAGCCTTCTTCAAATCTCCCCATTTGAAATCCCAAATCACACTAGACATGCAAAACTATGTCCAAGAATCAATGGGGAAGTGGAGAGAGGATCAGCCTGTCTATCTCCAAGATGAAGCCAAAAATGTACACTCTCTCTCTCTCTCTCTCAAACACACACACACACTCTCTCTCTCTCTCTCTCTCTCTCTCTCTGGAAATTAATATGTTCCCATATATGTTTCTTCAGATTGCTTTTCAAGTACTGGTGAAGGCATTGATAAGTTTAGAGCCAAGTGATGACATGGATTTTCTGAAGAAACAGTTTCAAGAATTCATCTCAGGCCTCATGTCTTTACCCATCAATGTACCGGGAAGCAGACTCCACAAATCATTACAGGCAAGTAACTTTCCAGGAAAAATCTCTTTTTTCGGTGTTCTCCAATTGTAACATGTTATTTGTTCTCAAGGTGAATGTTATACCATTGTGGTTAACGTTATTAAGGGGTACACCGTAAGAAAAATGATTTTGAAAATGTTATGGTGAAAATATTAAGCATTCTTTTGGTAAATTCTGTGTCATTTTGTAGTTTGAAAAGGTTACGTCATTTTGTAATTTTTTGTTGCGCTGCCGCCTTTTAATGGTTAATATATGGTATCCCCGACAAGAGGGTGGTAATATAGTCCAATAAGTCCATAGATGCTCCCAACTTTCCAATGTTAATTATATTTTGTCATTTTGTCACTTAAAACTATGAAAAAAATTGCGAAATTAATTATTTCGAAATTGGGTTCCAGGCAAAAAGGAAAATGGTTGGGCTAGTACAGAAAATTATCCAAGGCAAAAGGGGAAATGGCATCTCATCAGAGTCAGAAAGTCCAAGAGACGTAGCAGATGTTTTGCTCAAGGATGAAAGTGAAAAGCTTACAGATGAATTGATATCCGATAACATGATAGATTTGATGATACCGGGGGAGGATTCAGTGCCAGTTCTCATAACTCTTGCTGTCAAATATCTTTCGGATTGCCCATCTGCCCTCCAAGAATTGACAGTATGCAATCTCTCTCTCTCTCATGTATCTATGCAACATATCTATGTAAGATGCCGCATCAGATATTACTCAAATATCATATTACTACCGTGTCATTTTCAAAACACAATTTATGTATTCATGCCCGTAACATACAACTGGTTAGTTAGGTTTATGAGAGAATGTTAAGGCCTAATCAAAAGTTTTGGAGGTTTTAATTAACGGTTGTGGGAGAAGCTCTAACACTATCCATGTTCCGTATTTAGACATAAGTTAATTATCTACTATTTGTATTAAAAACATTAGTACTTTGGTTACTTCTTAGTCAAGTTCTCTTGGTTGATAATTCTCAGGAGGAGAACTTGGATGTGAAGAGACTCAAAGATGAGCTGAGGGAGCCAATGTCTTGGATTGACTACTTATCTCTACCCTTCACTCAAAATGTAAGTCCTAGAAATGCATGAACCCTTAATTAAACAACTCCACTAATTAATCATTTATGGCTGATGATTTGATCGCACGAGTTGTTCATTTTTAATTAAACAGGTGATTACGGAGACTCTGCGAATGGGAAATGTAATTGTGGGGGTGATGAGAAAGGCCACGAAAGATGTGGAGATAAAGGGGTATTTGATTCCAAAGGGGTGGTGTGTTTTCACCAATTTTAGATCAGTTCATTTCGATGAAAATCTCTATCACGAGCCTCACCTGTTCAATCCGTGGAGGTGGCAAGTAAGAAAATACTATATATACTCTTTCTGTTTAGGTTTTTTTACTGCACGCCAACAGTATATTGTGAACCAATAGTTGTGTAGCGTTCCTTAGGAGCGTGAGGTTTAGGGTTCGACTCCTTCGGATAAGAGGTTGATCCTCATACTAATCTAACAAATACTAACACGCTAACATCCTATCATCTGGAAAAAGAAGAAGAAGTGAGTATATTGTGCTGTGTTTATTTGAGCATCGTTCTAAGCTTAACTATGATTTCATCCATAGGACAAAGAAGTGAGCAACAGCAGCTTCACACCATTTGGAGGGGGACAAAGGCTGTGTCCTGGGCTTGACTTGGCCAGGCTTGAAGCTTCCATTTTCCTCCACCACTTTGTCACTCAATTCAGGTAAGTAATTAAACTCTCTTCTCAACAACTGCAATTTTTCTAAAACCCTACTTTGTACATGACCCTCCCACTTGTACGCATTCCCGTAAAACAAAAACACACTCTTTATGGGTGTATCTATTCTGATACGGTATGGGATTCAAAACCTTGATTTGAATATAAAAAAATGCAAGACAAACAGTGGGAATTTTGTTGATTAAAATGCAGATGGGATGCTGATGCTGATTCAATAGTCAATTTCCCCACTGTAAGACTGAAGAAGAGAATGCCAGTTTGGGTCAAAAGGAGGGAACCCTGAGACCCGGGAGAGGTTCTCTGCAGCGTGTTGTGCACATCTGAATTGTCTGTTCGGTAATTCAACAGTTCATATTTTATTTCAGCAATAAACGGTTCAGATACTCGGGTGGTAGATGTGAGATTTGGACTATTTGATTGCCGGATAGATGGCCTGAATGTTCACAGTACCATTCTGTAGCAGGGTGCCGCACAACACCATCTCCGGTTATCCGGTTCGAGATGACAGTGATTTTTCCTTGAAGCAAACTTTCGAGAGGACAAAAAGAAAAAAGGTACACACGTGTGGGATGGGCCATTCAGAAGTTGACACATTTGTCCCATTTCGTAGGTCTTGCACACATGCATGTGTAGGGACAAGATAGGATAAAAAAATGATATTAATTAGCATTCTAAAAATTGATATATGTTCTTCAAAATCAGTGTAATTTCAAAGTCATTTTTCTTTATTTTTTAGAGTGTTTCCATCAATTTTTAAAATGCTAATATCATTTTCCATAGGTATACTTATTATTATGTTTGGGACCTACGATTTTCCCCCCTTAAGATGTCACTGATTCTTATTCCAACTCAGAATATACCTGATTCGGAATGGCTTCCCTGCAGTTTTTTGGGTGCAAGTCGCTAATTTTAAGGCTTTTTTCCTGGTCAAGATGCTTAATCGTAAAGGAAATCATATTTATCAGATATCGATTATTGCATGATCTGAAGACATTTTTGTGGAATAAAGGGGTTCCATCCCACTGGATTGTAACCAAACGGAGCCCATTTTTCAAGAAGAAATGACTTCGGATCGGAACCCTAATGATTGGTATTGGATGATTGTGGTGTTTTTATTTTTTTTTGATCAGGATGATTGTGGTGTTTGATAGGGTCAAGGGAACCGGAGATCCTGCAGGTCGGGGGGACCTGCAGGCCGTGAAGGGCGGCTCCGAGCCGTCCGATCGGAGCCTCAACGGCCCAGATTTAATCTCCCGAACCCTTCAAATCTGAACCGTCCATTGCCGAGCTGAGATCCCGACCGTTGATTGTCGATCCGGCACCGATCGGACGGCCCGGAGGCCGACCTTTACGGCCTGCAGGTCCTCCCGACCTGCAGGATCCCCGGATCCATTGTGGTGTTTGATAGGGTCAAGTGTTTCAACGAGATTAATGATTGTGGTGTATGATTGGTGAGATGGGCCCAAAAAAGGCCCTAAAGTTAGAAACTGCACCCTGCAGTTGGGAAGAAAAAACTGCAGGGAAGCCATGTTTTACCCAATTAACATGTACCAATGCAATGAAAGGGCTGTGGTGGCCAATGGGGCTGGTGGGCATTGATAAAATGATGATTGAAGGTTGGTGGCTCCCAGCATTAATGTGAGAGCTAAGTTTTGATCTGTCATTTTTATTTTTTTTTTGGTCAATCGGAATATTTGATCTGTCATTGATTCACATGAAAAGATATTTTTTTTTGGATAACTGGATGTTTTGCGCGCATCTTGACTAATCTCGGGTTCCTGAAGATAACGACCGGGCATATCTCCCAATGGCATCAAGGTTTGAAACCTATGACATCAAGGAGGAGCACTTATTTCTTTCTGAGAAACACTTGGCCAAATGCATTAGGGTTCATGAAAAGATAATGTTGCATTGAAGGTGATTTTTGATACAGTAAAAGGATAGGAAATGGATCCTCCCCGGTCATTACATACCGAACAGTTGAGTTGACGGGATTCGCTGGTGGACTTCATTTGAGTCTTTTATTTTGTTGGCCTCAAATTCAATATGTAGATGATTCATGAAGATTTTATCTTTATTTATTGGATAATAAGAGTTACATACATCTTGAAGAATAAGGTAATCAGAATTTTGATCCCTTAGTTGTTGAAGATTGGGAATTTCCTCACATGTCTCCAATGGGAGTCTGTTCAAAATGTCATGAAAAACTAAAGTCACATGTGTTCAAGGGAGCGCGAATACGAAAACGTTTTTAAAATACATCACAAATTACTAAAATTCGCGAGAGCGTGAACAAAGTACGAAGATTGGTAGTGGAAGTGTAGAGCATTTTAAAGGATTATATGTGACCAAAGATGGTAAAGTTCTTCATTTTCTCTCCATTTTTTTCCCGTAAACCAAAATTTCCATACTTTATGCCTTGTTTGGCTGGTACTTTGAAAAGAAAAAAAATGTAACTCAAAAAATACTCTCATTTCTCTCCAATCATTATTTTCATATCTCTTTTCCACTGATTATCTCTATATCCAATTATTACCATAATCTCTCTCTACTCATTACCCAAAAATCAAACTCAAAAATTTTCAAAATACCATCTGGCATTAGGCCTTGGCCTTGTAAAGACATTTGGTGGGGAGAGGAAGAAATTAAAGCAGATTCAGTCATGTTTCTTGGTTTCATCTTTTCCGTGATAAAGACTGCATTTTCTGAGTAAGTTTGGGAGTCAATCAAGCAATTGGTAGGGTGCTTCACCGTTAGCATTTTGGTTTGGGTAGAAAGGCAAGAGAAAAGGACAGCTATCAGAAATCAGGTACTCTGCTTTCCATGGACCCAAATCTGTCATTTGTTCCCTTGATTTTCTCAACATGTGGCTTTTCATTTTATGATAGGAAGGTTGAACAATTTACCAGAGGGTGAACTACTGACAAGCCATTGTTGTGTTAGAATTTATCCCCATCCCTCATTTGATCCATCCAAAGCTTTGGTTAGGAAATGTCTAGGAACACATCTTCTGAACACTGTTTAACTGATGGATGTATGCGGACCCACATACATCGAACGGCTCTGGACCTATGAGTTTTAGGTTGGACCTTTCCAAGATATCTCAGATGGTATCGAAATAGGTCTACAGAAGCCTCGCTTAACGTGGTCGCGTTTCCACTCCAGCGAATTCTCTCACCTACTCGATCCATACCTTCTAGTGCTACGAAACTGCAAGTGAGGGAACCTTTGTTCCACGTTGCTTATTTAAGCCATCCAAGCTTTCTTAATATAAAGAGGCTACTCCACCCACCTATAGGCAATTGGTATTAGGTTGGACTAGGACGACTCCATGAAATCTCACAGCTAACTCCAAGTATTCGTATCACGACCCCATCCCAATAATTGGATAAAAGGAATGTCGTGACTGGCCAGTGGGTCTCACCCCCACCCGAGGCCTCACAATTACTCAATCCAAAAAAAACAGAAATTTTCAACAGTTTAAAAAAAACCGCGGAAGCATTATTACATTTAACAAAACACCGTCAGAGCCTTAGCAAATTTACAACCTTTACAAAACGTAAGTAATCTTACACAAAATGGGGAACAGACAATTCCCGGTTTGGTTTTCAAAATTTAGCTATACAATATTTACATGTCCACCGGGCAACAGCTTACTTCATTCCTACTCGCCATTACCTGTAGGAAAAATAGTAAATTTTCATAAGCCAAAAGCTCGTGTGAGATACAAAACCAGAGTTATACGTCTTACCATGGAAATAACTTTCATAAGCTTCTTTGACATATATAATTTACTCATAACTTCATAAGAGAAAGATTCATAACATCATCATCACATAATCTTATGATGCACATCCAACAGCTAAACATGAATAGGGGAGCGACCCCACGTGGTGTGAAATGATCAAATCACGGCAGCTGGTGCCACATAACATTCCTCCCTTATAACCCCTTTCGTTGGTCGTGGTATCTTTAAAATCCGTCCCCCAGACTCGGGACACCACTGTCTGGATGCATCAACTTCACCTTTAAATGACAAGGTGTTCATAGAATCATTCACTCTTAGTCATAATCATTCTCATAAAAATTTTGCCTTTAAATAAAGAATCCATAGCATAGTTCCATGGCATAAATGAAAGGCATAAATCATTTCATCAAATCTTGCTTTCTTATAAGATATCATAACTTTTGAGCATAAGAAACGCATAACATAATTTGCTCGAAAAAGCAATATAACTAAGGTTAGAGTATCTCACCTTTAATTCTTCGAGCGCTACGCTAAAGACATGGATCGTTCTCGTTCTTATCCCTTGAACCAACCTATTGCCAATTACTTTGTGTCACAATATGTTCAAAACTGTAATCATAATATTCTTAGGCCTTCTCGATCGTGAGTTGGCCCATATAAGTTTAGAATCAGTTCGGGGTCAATACGTATGTAACATCCCTATAACCAAATTGATCAAAGAACTAGGCTCTTTGCATATGTAAAAATATATATGTTTATACTCCAGTAACTAGCAGAACTTTAATTAATTAAGGATACAAGGTTCTAGTGATTTAATCCAAACAGAACTAATATTTAATTAGAAACTAATCTAAAAATCCATATTCTGATATATATACACAGCTAATCCCACAAGTACAAAACTCGATTATATATGTATATGTCCACTGCTTTCTTCCTTTTTGGTTCAAACGCACATATATACATCTAATTCACATATGTACACACAGCTTAGCCATTACACCCCCACGACACATCACAGTAGCCTAACTTTACCTCTCTTTTTTTTAACAAAGCAAACAACTCTTCCTAGATTCTTATTATTCTTGATTTGTATGAACACTACCTACCTAGCGTGCACATCAGCTGCGGCACAGCCACAGCTGTTCCGGCCATGTACAAGAGAGAGGGGAAAGGGAAAATAAAAGGGCCGGTGGTTATAGCCGCCGTCACGTGCGGTGATTATGTAGGAAGAAGAGAAAGAAAAGAGGAAAGAAGAATTTACCCAAAGGATCTCCGGAACGGCAAGCGGTGATGCGGAAAGACGTACGGTCAGGAGGAAAGGGTTTGCTGCGCTAGCTCTCGATCCTTCTATTCCTTTCTACTGTTTTTATCTCTTTTCTCTCTTTTTTTTTTTTTTCCTATTTCTTTGACAATTACTACATATATGGCTATTAGTCATTCTTACCTTTGGGAATACGTGGACACATACAACAATTAAGACTTCCTAGCCTAGACACGTGTGGTGCTTGGATGAATGGTATACTAAACTCCATTATGCTATATCTACTAAAAATTGTTCTGATTCCACAATTCATGTCCGGGTTCCGAATTTTTTAAAAAAAATTACACTGTAGATTAATAAAAATGTGTGGACCATTATGGTGTCGTTCGCTTCCTAAAAAAAAGTATTGAACCCCTAAAAATATTTCATGCTATCCTCGTGTCCTAAAAATATTTACTGAAGAAACACGCAAGTATACTCGTAACCTAATTAGAATCACTTAAGTATACTTTTAGATGCCGGGCCTGACATTCTCCCCACCTTAGGAAATTTGGTCCTCCAAATTTGTCGAAACTTAGGGTTGAAAATGAGTTAGGCAAATCAGTTGTACCTTTTTCAAACAGCTCCGGATATTGCCGTTGCATATCATCTTCTCTTTCCCATGTCGCCTCATCACCCGAATGTTTCTCCCACCAAACCTTCACCAACGGAATGACTTTGCTTCGAAGTTGCTTGTCTTTTCGATCCATAATCCTAATGGGTCATTCCTCATATCGCAGATTTTCTTCTATATCCACTGGTGGTTGCTTGAGAACATGTGATGGGTCAGATACATACTTCCTTAACATAGATACGTGAAACACATCATGAATTTTTGCAAGCTCAGGTGTTAGAGCGAGTCGATAAGCCACTGGTCCAACTTTTTCTAATATTTCAAATGGTCCGACGTACCGTGGATTTAGCTTCCCTTTCCTTCCAAACCGCAAAATTCCCTTCATTGGAGAAACTTTAAGAAAAACCCAATCACCCTCTTGAAATTCCAATTCCCTTCGATTTGCATCCGCATAGCTCTTTTGCCGATCCTGAGCAACCTTCAGTCTATCTTGAACCAAACGAATTTTCTCTGCACTTTCATGCACAATATCTGGCCCAGTAACTTGTCCATCTCCCACATCTGTCCAACATAACGGAGACCTACATTGTTTACCGTACAATGCTTCAAACGGTGCCATTCCAATACTTGCCTGATAGCCATTATTATAAGCAAATTCTACTAAGGGTAGATGTTCTTCCCAACTGCCTTGAAAATCTAGTGAGCAAGCTCGTAGCATATCCTCCAATGTCTGAATTGTTCGCTCGGATTGACCATCAGTTTGGGGGTGATACGCTGTGCTGAAATTTAATTTGGTCCCCTTTGCCTTCTGAAAACTTTGCCAAAATCTGGAAACGAACTTCGAATCTCGATCTGAAACAATTGCCACTGGAACTCCATGCAACCGTACTATTTCTCGAACATAGATGGCAGCAAGTTGACTCATTGTGTGAGTATCCTTTACTGGAAGAAAGTGTGCCGTCTTAGTCAATCGATCCACAATTACCCACACCGAGTTGTTTCCTTTCTGAGTACGAGGCAGCCCTATCACAAAATCCATTGTTAGATTCTCCCATTTTCCTTCTGGTATAGGTAACGGTCGCAATAACCCGGCGGGTCTTCGTCGTTCTGCTTTAATTTGCTGGCATTGCAAACATCTGCTACATAATCCAGAACTTCCTTTTTCATACCCATCCACCAATACAATTGCTTCAAATTCTGATACATTTTTGTAACTCCAGGGTGACATGCAAGCTTTGACTTGTGGTGTTCATCCAGAATTTGTTGCTTGAGCTCCGGAATATTTGGGACGCATAACCGATTCCTAAACTTCATGACTTCTCCATCAATTGAAAAGTCTGCATGCGGATTTTCTTTCACCTGATCGTATATCGTCTTCAATTTAGAATCCTCCATTTGTCGAGACTTCACCTCCTCAATCAATGCTGGTTGTACTACTAAAGCAGAACAAATACCATATGACCTTTTGGTGATTAATTCCAGATTCAGTTTTTCCATCTCTTCCTGTAAGGCTTGTTGTTGAGTGACAATATGATTCAACTTTCCCATCGACTTACGGCTCAAAGCGTCAGCCACTACATTCGCTTTACCAGGATGGTATTGGATCGTGATATCATAATCTTTCATTAATTCGAGCCAGCGTCGTTGTCTCAAGTTTAACTCCTTCTGAGTAAAAATATACTTCAAACTCTGATGATCGGTATAAATCTCACAAGATACTCCATAAAGGTAATGACGCCAAATCTTTAGAGCAAAAATGACGGCAGCTAGTTCCAGATCATGTGTCGGATAGTTCTTTTCATGAGCCTTCAGCTGTCGAGACGCATATGCCACTACTCTCCCATGTTGCATCAATACACATCCCAAGCCTTGACGTGAAGCATCACTGTAAACAGCAAATCCCTCAGTTCCATCGGGAAGCATAAGAACAGGAGCCGTGGTAAGTCGTCGCTTTAGCTCTTGAAAGCTTTGCTCTCGCCTCTCTGTCCAAACAAATGGTTCTCCTTTCTTTGTCAATTCCGTTAAAGGCGCTGCGATTTTGGAGAAGTCTTGCACAAATCTCCTATAGTAGTCTGCTAGGCCCATAAAACTTCGAACCTCGGTAACTGTCGTCGGCTTTGGCCATTTCACAATTGCTTCAATTTTCTGAGAATCTACTGCAATCCCTTTACTGTTTATAACATGTCCCAAGAATACCACTTCATCTAACCAAAACTCGCACTTTTTGAACTTCGCATACAACTTCTGCTCCTTGAGGGTCTGCAACACAATTCTCAAGTGTTCTGCATGTTGTTCCTCATTCTCCGAGTATATCAATATGTCATCGATAAACACAATCACAAAATCATCCAAATAACGTTTAAACACCCGATTCATTAGATCCATAAAGGCAGCAGGGGCATTCGTCACTCCAAAAGGCATTACTATAAATTCGTAGTGACCATACCGAGTGCGAAGAGCAGTCTTCTCAATGTCTTCTTTTCTCACTTTCAACTGATGGTACCCGGAACGCAAGTCAATTTTTGAGAAAACACGAGCTCCTTGTAACTGATCGAAGAGATCATCGATTCTTGGTAATGGATACTTGTTCTTTATAGTTACCTTATTCAACTCGCGATAATCAATACATAAACGCATCGTCCCATCTTTCTTCTTGACAAAAAGAACCGGTGCTCCCCAAGGAGATGTGCTTGGCCGAATAAAACCTTTTTCCAAAAGATCCTGCAATTGAGTTTTCAATTCTTTCATCTCAACAGGTGCCATTCTATAAGGAGCTTTTGAAATTGGTTGGGTTCCAGGAACAAGTTCAATTGTAAACTCAATTTCTCTATCCACGGGAGCTCCAGGCAAATCATCTGGAAAAACTTCGGGAAACTCACGAACAACAGGGATATCACTAATGTTTGGACTCTCATTAGAAGTTGTAACCACAGCACAAAGATACCCTCGACAACCCTTACTTAGCAATCGACGAGCATGTGTCACGGATATAAGGTACGGAGGCGGTGTTACTCCCATTCCCTTAAAATAAAATTCTTTATCCTTGGGACTACGGAAAGCTACACTTTTCCCAACACAATCTATAGTGGCAAAATTTATGGATAACCAGTCCATGCCCAATATTACGTCAAAATAACCCATCTGTATGGGTATCAAATCAGCACCCAAACGTTTCTCACCAATCAGTATATCACAGTCTCTATACACAGTATTGCAAACTACTTTACTACTTAGAGGTTGTGAAACTAGCAGTTCATATCCAAGAAACTCAGGTACCCTAGGAATTTTTTCAGCAAAATGCAATGACACGAAAGAATGCGTTGAGCCACAATCTATGAGTGCATGTGCTGGTAAAGAACAAACTGTTAAGGTACCTGCCACCACGTTCTCTGACTCCTGCGTGTTGCCTGGGACTAGTGCATACACCCTTCCTTGCCTCTGTCCTTGTCCTGCATTACCGATATGTCTCTGGTTACTGTTATTGAGTCCTGCATTTGCATTCCCTCTTTGATTCCCATTTCCTTGCGCTGTAACTGGATTTGTCTGCAACTTTGGGCAGTTTTTCCTTATGTGTCCAGCTTCACCACAAGAATAGCAAACTCCGGTTCCTTTAAGGCATACACCTGGATGATTGGTCCCACAAGTGGGGCAGTTCGGTCGGAGCCCTCCTTGATTTTGATATTGATTCTGATTCCCTCTATTTGGATTCCCAACATTTTGTCTTTTGGGTGGCCCGTTATTTACCCTTGGATTGGAGTTCGCATTCATTCTTTTCTTCAATTCTCTAATCCTCTTGTTATTTTCTTCTTCTGCCTCAAGCATCAGTGCTCGATCTAGCACCTCTGCATATGTTTGTAACTTTAGGAGCTTTACTGCTCTGCGTAGATCTGGTTGGAGCCCTTCCTCAAATCTTCTAGCCTTCATACTATCATTCGGAATCAAATGCTCAGCATAATGTGCAAGTGTTGTGAATTGTGCATCATATTCGGTCACAGTCATATTTTCCCTTTGTTTCAAGTTTTGGAACTCCATACTCTTACTATCTTTAATAGCTTGGGGTAGATATTTCTGGTTGAACAACACCAAGAAACGGGTCCATTCCATTCGAGGCTCAGCCCTAGATACCAAATTCCACCATCGTTGGGCCTCACCAATTAGATTATATGCTGCCAGAGCAACTTTTTCCATGTCCGTACATGTCATCACTTGAAATATCTTTTCTATTGACTCTAGCCACTCATTGGCTTTTATAGGATCAAGCCCTCCGTGGAACGTAAGTGGTTTAAGTTTCTGAAAATCCCTAACTCGTACCTCATTTATAACAGGCTCAGGTGGTGGAGGTGGTGGAGGATTTTCAGGTGGAATGACAGGTGGAGGAGGTGGTGGTTGATTCTGATTCTGTAAGAGAGCTAATATCATACCCACTTGTTGTTCTAGTCTCTCGAGCCGTTGATTCGATTCCATGACTAGTACTCTAAATAAAAGAAGAATACAATTGTAACTATTCAACATAAAAAGGGCATTTCATATACATAGAGAAACAAGTTACACACTGGGATACACACCACAACTTATGAAATTTTGCATGCTTTCTTCTTCTTCTTCTTTACAGAAAGGTTACACCACATTTCCTACTAATCCTCATCCCTAAGCACAAATAGTACTATAGGTAACGCTTCATTTAAAGGTGGCTGCATTACTCTATGTTCTTCCGCACCGATTTGATTTAGTATGGTTTGAACAAAATCATGACTACTAAGGAAATGTTAGGCTTTTTCTCTTATCCAAATTTCTGTATCCATTCGGTGTTGCACTGTACTAATATGCATTGATGGAGTAAATTAAGGTTGTTGCATTATCCGCACTAGCTCTCGATACGTGAGATCCTGAGCGTCTCGCGTAGTGAGGTGGTTATATAACTTTCGATTTGCTGAACGTGTGATTGTTTGTCCCATATGCGCAAAATCCATTGTGTATCCGCCCCATGTATCTATACCTTGGCGACCTCGATGGTTAACCATTTCCTACAACAACCAATAATACCCAAAACTTAAGTTTAGAAAGGTGTTACTACGTTGTGTCAGCTGCCCGGGGACCTCCTTTTAATTAAAAATACTTTTCCTTTCTTTCCCTTTTTTTTTTTTTTTAATGCTCTGAGGTTTTACTTTAAAAAGAATCATATAAATTCCTTCTTTTTTTTTTTTTTAAAGAAACTTGCTCTGATACCAACTCTATCACGACCCCATCCCAATAATTGGATAAAAGGAATGTCGTGACTGGCCAGTGGGTCTCACCCCCACCCGAGGCCTCACAATTACTCAATCCAAAAAAAACAGAAATTTTCAACAGTTTAAAAAAAAACCGCGGAAGCATTATTACATTTAACAAAACACCGTCAGAGCCTTAGCAAATTTACAACCTTTACAAAACGTAAGTAATCTTACACAAAATGGGGAACAGACAATTCCCGGTTTGGTTTTCAAAATTTAGCTATACAATATTTACATGTCCACCGGGCAACAGCTTACTTCATTCCTACTCGCCATTACCTGTAGGAAAAATAGTAAATTTTCATAAGCCAAAAGCTCGTGTGAGATACAAAACCAGAGTTATACGTCTTACCATGGAAATAACTTTCATAAGCTTCTTTGACATATATAATTTACTCATAACTTCATAAGAGAAAGATTCATAACATCATCATCACATAATCTTATGATGCACATCCAACAGCTAAACATGAATAGGGGAGCGACCCCATGTGGTGTGAAATGATCAAATCACTGGCAGCTGGTGCCACATAACATTCCTCCCTTATAACCCCTTTCGTTGGTCGTGGTATCTTTAAAATCCGTCCCCCAGACTCGGGACACCACTGTCTGGATGCATCAACTTCACCTTTAAATGACAAGGTGTTCATAGAATCATTCACTCTTAGTCATAATCATTCTCATAAAAATTTTGCCTTTAAATAAAGAATCCATAGCATAGTTCCATGGCATAAATGAAAGGCATAAATCATTTCATCAAATCTTGCTTTCTTATAAGATATCATAACTTTTGAGCATAAGAAACGCATAACATAATTTGCTCGAAAAAGCAATATAACTAAGGTTAGAGTATCTCACCTTTAATTCTTCGAGCGCTACGCTAAAGACATGGATCGTTCTCGTTCTTATCCCTTGAACCAACCTATTGCCAATTACTTTGTGTCACAATATGTTCAAAACTGTAATCATAATATTCTTAGGCCTTCTCGATCGTGAGTTGGCCCATATAAGTTTAGAATCAGTTCGGGGTCAATACGTATGTAACATCCCTATAACCAAATTGATCAAAGAACTAGGCTCTTTGCATATGTAAAAATATTTATGTTTATACTTCAGTAACTAGCAGAACTTTAATTAATTAAGGATACAAGGTTCTAGTGATTTAATCCAGACAGAACTAATATTTAATTAGAAACTAATCTAATATCCATATTCTGATATATATACACAGCTAATCCCACAAGTACAAAACTCGATTATATATGTATATGTCCACTGCTTTCTTCCTTTTTGGTTCAAACGCACATATATACATCTAATTCACATATGTACACACAGCTTAGCCATTACACCCCCACGACACATCACAGTAACCTAACTTTACCTCTCTTTTTTTTTAACAAAGCAAACAACTCTTCCTAGATTCTTATTATTCTTGATTTGTATGAACACTACCTACCTAGCGTGCACATCAGCTGCGGCACGGCCACAGCTGTTCCGGCCATGTACAAGAGAGAGGGGAAAGGGAAAATAAAAGGGCCGGTGGTTATAGCCGCCGTCACGTGCGGTGATTATGTAGGGAGAAGAGAAAGAAAAGAGGAAAGAGGAATTTACCCAAAGGATCTCCGGAACGGCAAGCGGTGATGCGGAAAGACGTACGGTCAGGAGGAAAGGGTTTGCTGCGCTAGCTCTCGATCCTTCTATTCCTTTCTACTGTTTTTATCTCTTTTCTCTTTTTTTTTTCCTATTTCTTTGACAATTACTACATATATGGCTATTAGTCATTCTTACCTTAGGGAATACGTGGACACATACAACAGTTAAGACTTCCTAGCCTAGACACGTGTGGTGCTTGGATGAATGGTATACTAAACTCCATTATGCTATATCTACTAAAAATTGTTCTGATTCCACAATTCATGTCCGGGTTCCGAATTTTTTAAAAAAAATTACACTGTAGATTAATAAAAATGTGTGGACCATTATGGTGTCGTTCGCTTCCTAAAAAAAAGTATTGAACCCCTAAAAATATTTCATGCTATCCTCGTGTCCTAAAAATATTTACTGAAGAAACACGCAAGTATACTCGTAACCTAATTAGAATCACTTAAGTATACTTTTAGATGCCGGGCCTGACAATTCGGAACTAGGGTTTTATTGAGTTATAAGTTTTCTTGGTTCTGGCTGGAGCCTGTGACATTCAGATTGGTCTTAGGCTTAAACTTTAATAATCTGCTTCTTAATTTGTGAGAAAGATTAGTATTGCTAGATGTTGGAGGGATTTCCTTTATATCCAAAACTCAGGTCCATTTTTGGTAGATTTTCGGAACATCAATGTCTTCAACCAAAAAGGCAAAAAGGATACTTCTAAATTCCCCCAAAAGGGGGCAAAATAGCCAGAACCTCAGTGCTTTCTAGGTGCCGACACTGTGCATTGGCAAATCCTCATGTTCTTGACAACATGGTCTTGTTTTACACGATTCTTTTTTTTTATTCTGGGGGAATAATTATGAAACCTAGCAATGTGCTTGAAAGTTCTAGGTATGATACGAGGATTCTTCTTCTTCTCCTTGCCCTCATTCTCTGGCTACCCGTTACCATGCTCTGCGTTGTACATTCGTCTTTCAAACTCTCTCCATTCAGTAAAGCACCTTTTCCGAACCTGACATTGCGAAACCAAATCTCAGTTTTGAATCTGACAGAAGATAATTGAGCCTAAGAGAACACCTTATTTCAAGTATATGAAATAGGCTATAACCCTAGCCTAGTGGTTGTATCCATAGAGATTGTGAAAAATAGAGAATTATCTGTATCATAAAACATGACATGTTAGGTTCTTAGTTTCTTACCCCCTCCCATGCTGGTCTTCCATTACTTGATGAGCCCTGTGTGTGTAAAAAAAGGTATATTAACTAATTATTAATAAATATGTATATGCAAGGGTAGAAAAGATGTAATTACAGGTAGGTTTCTTGAGGATATCAGGTTTGTTCATTATTTTCATGCTAAAGTGATGTTTACCTGACTTCCAAGGGACGGCACGACCTTATGCTCTACCCATTGCGCATCAACAATACCTATCATCTCGTGTGGCGTCTGCAACATCAATATATCATATCATATTCCATCCTCATGTTTCCTTCTCGTTCTAATAATATTCACAAGAGCTCTCTGAAGTCCAAATAATTAAAAGAAACCAGATTTTGTTCTGCTGAAAAGCTTCTTGTATTCATTGTGTATAAGCCTCCGTAAAATTCACTCCAAGTAAAATTTAAATGGTTGAAAATTTGTCTACATACCTCTACACATCTCCAGAGAGCAAGATCAAGGCCCCATCCATGAACCAAATCATTCTGTTAGACAAAAAAAGAACACATTTCTCATCAAGTCAAATTGAAAGAGAATGCAGAGTTTTCATCGTGTTCTTTTGAGTTAGTTGTGGATTCAGACCTGGATCATGTGCCAAACACATTGCCAAGATTTTCTAGAGAAAACTGGGGCCATTATTTCAACAAACCTGCAAATCTATCGAACATTGAAGAAACTGTGGATATCATTGCATTTCTTGATTGACACCGGGGAATGAAAATAGATGGTGTATAATGATACCCTGCACATGGTGGCCAATGCTGGCCATTGCTACACTTGCCTGGATCTTCTTCAGCTTTCCTGAAAAAATTTGCGGTTGTTGGTTAGGAACCAAACTTACTTATGCCTAGTTTGACACCCTTTTTTGGTGTTTTTGATAGTAAAATTAAGTATCTGGATTCTCTAGGTTTGGCTCTACTTGTGGACTTCAACGCCGTCCCTCCTCTTTGTCATTGACCAAATCAATCCTTTTTTTGATTCAACTCCAGGCTGGGATATCTCTAAGCCATATTTCTTGACTAGTTTCAAGTACCTATCCAAAAACAAACACAAGATGAGATTGATACTGTCCATTGGGGGCTGATCACAGTTGCAAAGTGGGGAAAAAAAAAAAAACCCTACTCTTCTGCGTTGAAATGCTGGACCCCGAGATCTTCATCCCAGATAAATATGTATTCGTATTTGGATACAATATCCGGATGGAGAAAACGCTTTGCATACCACCTGCCATACACAGCTAATATTAGTGCAATTAGAGTCTACAAGAGAAGTACTTAGATCGTTTTCCTTCTTTTTTTGTGTACTTTTTGCGGAGAGTCGAGACTGATTCTTGTGAAACAAACCAGTGCCACAATGCAAGAACGGAGGCATTTGCCATGACTCCTGGTTATTATCAATTACCACTTAGCCGCTACAAAGCCAATATGAAGTCTCTGAAGCAATTTTAGGTGCGAGTGAGTGAAGGTATTCAACACTCTCAATTGTGGTTTCATTATAGCCTGAAGTTGGGAGTTCAGGTTTATTTTGGGATTCTTTTTTGGGTGTTTTAGTTACTCTGTAAGGTTACTTTTGTGTTTTGTGCTCCGCGTCTTGCTAACCCTTTGGTGCTCTTTGCTTGCTTCGGATCTCTGTTTTCCACGGTGTCACTAGCTTTGCATTTTTTGCTATCTTCTGTTACGGAGTATAATGTTTTCTAGTTAGTAAAAGAATGTTCGAATGGGTCCTCTCCGGTTATTGTCCCGAACAGTCCACATTTTCTCACAATACAACATACTCTTTCTGGTAAGAGTATCCTTGTGGGATCCACAATTGCAAGAGACCTCCAGCAACTGTCCCAGACAGTTACCGAAGAGCATCCATTTCCTAAAATGTTAAAATCTTTTGCGGATCAAAAAATATTTATTACCACTTAGCCTGTTTTCTTGCACTGATATGAATTGCTCTGTGTGACCATTCAAACTGGTCCCAGTCACTTGTCCTCCCATCATAGTGAAACAACACAATGGAGAAGTTACCTGAGAACTGCACAAATCACAAGATTGTTAGATTGATGAACTGAGAAATTACTATTAACAGAGTTTTCGAAGTATGAACGGGAAAGTTTTTACTCACCTTCAAGATAATTTCGTTTACGATCTCTTTCTGTTTATACCCAACTGCTAAAGCTAACAAGTACTTTGGTTTCCCCACCAAATCCTACAATCCAAGAGGACAAAAAAGTTCATGAGTCAGAATTACTGGAGTAATCTCATGACAAATACTAGTGGATAGTCGAAGAGGAGTGTTTTTTTTTCTTCGATCAAACCAAACATCAATTTAGTTATACCTCACTGGAATTCTCCTGCAATCCATTGAGATAGAAATCTGAATAAGGCTCGACAATGCCAGGGGGCAATGTTTCAGCTCCTCGCGGATTTGTTGCCACATATATCTGCATTACATATTCTAACCAGTAGAGTCTACGCTACTAACATGATGTAATTGTGCAGATATATATATATATACTCGCACAATATTCACATTTACACACCCTCACAAGATGGTACTATCAATAAACAAGATAGGCCTACCCTTGTGTTGTTACGTGTATGAAACCATTGACTTGAGTTTGAAACACGTGCAGACGAAGCTGAATCAAACTTTATCGTATGCTTGTTATCGTCTGCACTCTGGTTCAGTGCGGGCATTTGAATCTGGAACAGGAGAAATTAAAAGCCAGGTATGATGCAAGATTTTCCCCTTGGAACAACGATTGTGAAATGGGTTACCTGTGATTTTGCATGCATACATAGTTGTTCAAGCAAGTATACCTTGTTCGACGAAACCTTGTGAAACGATGACCCAATGAAATATCCCATAATAACACTGGATACTGCTACGAGGATCAGCCACAGGTCAGTTACTTTCCTGGAAAAAAAAATTAGATTTTCCATCAAGAAAGTTACGTATCCGGTAAATGAGAAACGATTATCTTCTCATCGGACCTACCTGCATTTCGTGTAGGAAAGACTGAGCATTGGATTCAAGAACATCTCAAGGTATCGGAATCTAAGTGCAAAAATGGTTTGATGAAATCTGGGTATTAAAAAAAAAAAAAAAAAGAGGAATGTACTTCTGAAATGAAAAGTCTATTTGGGTAACTGAAGAATTTAACGAAGGGGCAGCCAGGGAATCCAATATTATTGCTATTCCACTTTTGCTTAAATCTTCATTGATGACTTTGGCCCAGTTTATTTTCAATGTCCATGGAGTCTAATTAATGGATTACCACATAAGGATGTAACGGCTCATTGCCATAAAGAGTTTCCCTTAATTATACAAGTACGTGGCTATACTGGTAGAATCTTTTTATCGTCTACACGACCCTATAGTGCAGGGGTGCAAGATGTGCGCGCGACACTTCTTAAACATTTAATTAATCCCTTCCTTTTCTCTCGTGATGAGTTAAAGAAGTACTTACATTTACTTAACGACTTTAAAAATGTGTACTCCTTAAACGCGAATGGCCTATGAGCAAAGCACATGAAAAGGAGAGAGCGCTTCCTTTAAGGCCAAGTTTGGAGAAGTTGGCTGCTAGGTTTTCTGGAATTTTTGCAATCAGTACACCATTTTTGTTGTCTTTCTTTTGTAATTCAAATTGGCTTGATAGAAAAGGTAATAGAAGCTTGCCAAGGGAGGAGAAATTCCTAATCTAATACTATCTCATTTAAATATTACTATCTTGGGAATGGTTCAATGAACACCCTAATAAAACACCCAACGGGGACACCCAAAATCTCAATCCGATAGTTCCAGATTGAATTTTTATGATCCGAACCGCTCAATGTGTGCAGAATGTGATTTTAAGGGTGTCCGCGAGAAATTAGCAAAAAAAATGACCGGGAAAGGCTTGATTTGAGCAGTTTTTATTTGAACCGTTCAATAAATAATTGTTCAAAACTGTTCGGATCAAGCCCTTTCCGGTCATTTTTTTTTGCTGATTTTTAGCGTGTATCCTTAAAATCACATTCTGATCACATTGAGCGGCTCGAATCATCAAAATTTGATCGGGAACCATGGGGTGTTTTTTTAGGTGTCCCCGTTGGGTGTCCCCGGAACCGCCCCCATCTATCTTTCAATGACTACCCATTAAAGAGAGAGAGAGAGAGAGAGGTTTCCTTTTCTTTGTCAAGAAGACCTAATCTCATTCCCTCTTTAAAATGATTCAAAACTATTTTTGGTTATATGGACCTCAAAGAAATTAAGGGATGAATTTATTTTTCTTACCAAACGAAAAAACTTAATTGATTTCATCTTGATAGAACTATACTTTAATTTCAGTATATTAAATGAGGCATTAAATACATTTTACTTTCTGCATCTACGCTTTGTAACAATTGTTAGTTTAGCTACCTAGGTACGTACCAAAATAGGGAAATGTAAACCAAAAGTATACACAATAAAGGGACATATTTTTCGAAGGTAATATAAATCTCCATAATCTTTAAATTTACCATAAGAAAAGCAATATATATACTTTCTATTATCTGATTGAGTTTTACTCAAATTTCGCAAATCTATTTTCCCTCCTAAATTTACAACGATGACTTCTACACAAATTTAGATTTGGGTTTGCCATTTCAAGGCATTATACCAAATAGGGAAAATGACGGTCTAAGACGTGTTTTGATAATTAATACCCGCCAAAAACATGCTAAGAACATTTGTTAATGCTAAAAATATCCTTGGCGAGTATTAATTATCAAAACACGTCATGGGCCGTCATTTTTCCTACAAAATAAAACTTTCACTCAAATTTTACCGGAAATTCTTTACTCAAATTTTAGGGGGGAGGGGGGAGGGAAATGAATGCTCTAATAAGGCTAATTTTTGCTAAGGAATTTTAGGCTTTTTTTTTTTTTTGTAGTTCTTATTCAATTTTTTTCGCGTTTGTTTGGTTTGTGACAAATTTTTTCCACCCCTATTGATTTATTTCAACGAGAGGAATTGAAAAAATAAAAAAAAATATGATTTTTATCTAAATATTTTAAAAAATATAAAGATAAAACCCGGATTTATGACTTTGGCGGTCCTTTCTCTTCTCTTCAACAGAAAAGACGTCATTGAGAACTAGGGAGAGGACATCTATCTCTATCTCAAATCAGGTACTCTGCTTTGCATGAACCCAAATATGCTATTCATTTCCTTTATTACTTTTCTTGATATGTGACTTTTATTTGCGTAATGAGAAGGTTGAACAATTTACCCAGAAAACAGGGTTAAACACCTGTCACCTGAGAATATTAACATGCTTACCACTTAAAATAGTACAGTATTCTAAATTAATCATTCATAATACCAAAAGATTTACACATTTTCATTGTTTAGTCATCCGTCGTGTATAGACGGAAGTAGTTTAACGAACTATCAAAATGGAACTCGATGTTCTTTTCAATCCCGAAAATCGTTCGAAGTCATTCCAAACTAAATTCCATAAGGAATTTTTTGAAAAGAAGGATTTTTCTATTGAATTGGACCGAGAGGGCGAAAAAATCTTCTCCGCTCAAGGATCCTTTTTGCATAGAACTGCCTTTTTTCCTCTACTATGTTTGGACCCGGGGGTGGCATGTGCCACTTCCCCCCACCAATTGCCACCGACACTGCTTCCTCTTGTCCTCCTCGTGTCTGGCTACCATTTCCATGCTCTGCCATGTACATTCGTCTTTCAAATTCTCCATATTCGGCAGAGCACCTTGCCAGTACCTGACATTGCGAATCCAAATTTCAGTTTTGGATCTAAAAGAAGATAATTGAGCCCATGAGAACACCTTATTTGCGATATATGAAGTAGGCTAAGCTGAATATATGGTTGTATCTATAGAGATGGTGAAGATGGAGAACTGCGTCATAAAACAAGAGATCTTAGGTTCTTTGTTTCTTACCCCCTCCCCTGGCGTTCTTCCCTGACTTGATATGCCCTGTGTGTAAAAGTATGGTAACTTATCGATAAACATGTACATACAAGCGTAGAAAAGATGTAACCAAGTTTTGTGTTCTTGATGATTTTATGTTGATTCATTATTTTCGTGCTTAAGTGATGTTTACCTGATTTCCAAGAGATGGAAGGTTCTTATGCTCTACCCATTGTGCATCAACAACACCTATCTTCTCGTATGGTCTCTGCAAAACATCAAGATATCATATTCCCTCGTCGGGTGTCCTTTCCCTTCTTATATTATTCACAAGAGCCTTCAGAGATTGAAATAGAGAAGGTGCTTTTCTCTGCTTAAAGCTTGTTTTGTGCGTTGTCTGTGTGTCTCGATCACTCCGAATAAAATAGATAATAGTTGTAATTTTGCCTTCATACCTCTACACATCTCCAGAGATGAAAATCAAGGCCCCATCCATGAATCAAATCATTCTGTTAGATGAAGAAAGAAAGCATTTGTCATCCTAGTCGAATTGAAAGAGAATGTAGAGTTGAGTTGAAGAGTCGTACCTGGATCATGTGCCAAACACATTGCCAAGATTTTCTAGAGAAAACTGGGGCCATTATTTCGACAAACCTGCAAATCTATCCAAATATTGATAAAACTGGGGAGATTTGTCATCTTATGATGACAATTATAATCTTGATAGATTATAATTGTTGGTGCACAACGATAACAGTACGGAATGAAAAATAGTTGGTGCACAACGATACCTTGCGCATGGTGGCTGATTCTTGTCTTGACACTTGCCTTGTCTTTCTTTAGTTTTCCTGGAAAAAAATTGTGGGTGTTGGTTAGGATTTAGGAACAAAACTTACATATGCCTAGTTTGGCACCTTCTATTTTTGGTGTTTTTGTTAATGAAATTTAGCTTGCGGATTTTTTTAGGTTTGCTTAGGTTGCTCCAGAATCCAGACTAGAAACCAACGGGAATTAACAACTATATTAGGTTATTGAAAAGTATTCTACTAAAGACAAAGAAACCCGATAATGCGTAGGTTTGGCTCTACTTGTGGACTTCAATGCCGACCCTCCTCTTTGTCATCAGCCAAGCATGTTCCGTTTTTTGTTCAATTCCAGGCTGGGATATCTCTAAGTCATGTTTCTTGACTAGTTTCAGGTACCTACCCAGAACAAACGTAAAATAAGGTTGGTAATGTCAACTAAGGCTGATCATATTTGCAAACTGCAAAAAAGAAACTTCTTACTCTTCTGCATTGAAATGGTCAACCCCGAGATCTTCATCCCAGATAAATATGTATTCATAAGCAGACACAATATCCGGATGGAGAAAACGCTTCGCATACCACCTGCAATACGTAAATAAAATATGTGCAATTAGAGTCTACGAGAGAAGTACTTTCAATGGGTTTCTTCTTTTTCGCCATACTTGTTTGTGGAGGCTGATACTGTGACTCAAACCAGTGCCACAATGCTGGACCGGTGGCATTTGCCATGGCTGATGGCTCCAGGTTAACAGTAATTGCAATGAGTGTTATATAATTACCACTTGGCCTGTTTTCTTGCACTGATATGAATTGCTCTGTGTGACCATTCAAACTGATCCCATTCACTTGTCCTCCCATCATAGTGAAACAACACAATAGAGAAGTTTTCTGGGAACTACAAAAATAAAGAAATTGTTAGATCTATAAACAGAGAAATTAACCGTTAACCGAGGTTTGAAACTATGAGTGGGTAATCGAATTTACAGACCTTCATGACAATTTCATTTATGATGTCTTGCTGGTCATAACCAACTGTTAAAGCTAGCAAATACTTTGGTTTCCCCACCAAATCCTACAATCCAAGAGTACAACCAAGTCCACGAGTCAGAATTACTGCAGTAGTTGTAAAGTAGGTGCACGTGGTAGCTCGAGTGAAGCCATGACACTTGGCTCTAGATGGGGCTGGTGGGGTTTGAACCCTCACTTGATACTAGAAGTATAGTTTCAAACCAATTTGCTGTTAGCTAGCATTGTTGGTTTGAGAGTTTTGTTAGTTTCTCCATGTACAAATACAGAGGTTTGCGTATTGTGTAAGTCGGTCATTTTCTTCATCTCTGTTTAAGCTTTTCTTCAATCTCGTGACAAAAACTACTGGATAACTGAAGAAGGCATGTTTTCTTTCTACATCCAACCAAAAATCAATTCAGTAATACCTCAGTAGAATTCTCCTGCTGTCTATGGGGATGAAAATCTGAATAAGGCTCAACAATGTCGGGGGGCAATGATTCAGCACCTCGCGGATTTGTTTGCACATATATCTGCTTGACATCCTCTACATTATAATTTAGTGTGGGCATTTGAATCTGGAACAGGAGAAAAAGCCAGGTATGAGACAAGATTTTCCTCTCGAGACGACGACTGTGAATTGCGATATGCAGTTGTTTATTGATGTTCAAGCAAGTATATATATATATACCTTGTTTGATGAAACCTTGTGAAATGATGACCCAATGAAATATCCCGTAATAACACTGGCTACAGCTACGAGGACCAGCCGTAGTTCAGCTATTTTCCTGGAAAAATTTCACATTTTCCATCAAGAAAGTTATGTACTATATTGGATTGCAAAAATGAGAAATAATCTTCTGATTCTCATTGGCACTACCTGTACTTTTGTTGGTAAGACAAATCATTGGATTTTCAAGAACATTTCAAGGTATCAGAACCTTCATTTTTGCGCTTAGGTATCATAACCTAAGCGCAAAAATGTTTTGATGTAATTTGGATATTAAAAAGAAAGAAAGAGGTATGTACTTCTGAAATTGAAAAGTCTATTGGGTAGCTGAAGAATTTAACAAAGAGGCAGAGAGGGATTCTGTTCAATTTCTATGAAATTGAATCAATGGGTACTGCTATATAAGGATGTACACCACACAATTCACAGGATTCCACTTGCCAATTTTACCCTTCGTGGGGCAATCAACAACCCGACTATATAACATTTTGAATATACAAAATGTACACCAGATTGGGTCCCATACAAATGATCTGAGCCATTCGATTTGGTTAAAATATCTTTTTGAGAGTTAATGAAAAAATTTAAATCAAGTTGAATGTCGTTAAAAGCTTATTCGATTTGTTCAATTTTTGGTCCCTGTGAATTCAAGAATCAAAATTTGAATGAATTGATCAATTCCTTACCGATATTCAATTGAATTGAGTGTTTACAGGACCCTTTAGAAGAAATACTTTAAGCAATTGAACGACTCGAATTATTAGTATGAGAGGAGGTCTACATAATTCAGTGTACCCATTTTGGCAGTACCCATAGTTGTATTGGGCTCCTTTTTAACTTGTCTTTTTAAGAGGAGGCAAGAAATTTACTCCGTAACCAATACATTTTTTGTTAGGAAAACAGTTCTGAGATTAATTACAAACGAGGTATGTGTAATTGTGAAATATTTAACAGAACCAAAATGAATTTCTACTACAACAGATGAAGCAAAATTGGAAATGAAATCATCCGTAAACCAAATTGAGACCGGTACTTCACCTCATGTTACTAGAATAGATTCGCCGCTTCACCGGTAGTACTTGACCTCTATCAGCGGCCTCCTAGTCATATCCCACCACATTACGGAATCGTCCTGTGAATAGAACTATATATACAAGATATACAGGGAGTTGGGCAGTGGGAAGAAATATGTTAAATAACTTCTCTCTCTCACTGGAAAATATTCAAATTTACTAGAAATGGTTGAGGCATTTCTTGTGATTGGACGTGTTGTAATATAATTAGAGGGAGTCCTTCGCCGGCTCGTTTACTTCTCTCTCTCTCTCTCTCTTTTTCCTTTTTTTTTTTTTTTTGGTGCAGGCAGGCTCGGTCAATTCTTTTCTTTTTTTTGGGTGCCGGCTCTGTCAATGCGAGCATGAATATACCGGTTGAGTTCTTCTGAGGTTACAACCCCTGGTAGCTATAGGCCATAACCTTTTCAACCACCACCACTTTCTCCTTCTCCGCCTCTGCCTCCACCTCCACCTCCACCTCCCATAACCATTGTTTTTTGGTGCCGCAGAAGCTAAAAATACAAGCAAGAAAGGGCCTAAAGCTAACTAGGGGCTGCTCCCCTAGCAAAGGCTACACTCGCAACATCTGCGACAAGCTTGTCCCAAATCTCATTAGGGTTATCTCCCAGAGTAACTAATCTTATACCTTGTCAGGTACCTATCTTTGCTAGGCGATCTGCCACGCAACTTCCTTCTCTCTGAGTGTGACCGATGGAGCTGTTAGACCTCTTCAACATGTTTGTACATTCTTCAGTTATGATCCTGTGAAGGGAATTTTGAGGCTGGCCTCCATTAATGAGCGTCACTGAATTCTCTGAACATGATTCCATATCAACTCCTTGCATATCGTTGTCTGGGATGGTCTTCAATCCATTGAAGATTTGTAACATTTCGTCTCACGTCTGAAGTAGACATGGGAAATTCTGGGTACATAAGGATAAATATAAGATACTACGTACTAGTAACTTGGGCTTAAGCATTTTGGATCATATGGTTAGGCTCAAACAAGTTACTAAACAAGTTACTGAACCAGTGGTCTACTTGGTGCGTTACACGAATCCGCATAACTCGTCTTCAGACGTGCAGTGGAAGAGCCTTCCACATAACTTAACCCTTTACTAATAAGCCTCTCCCTTCTCTAATTACTCCTCTAAAACCTGCCTGTACAGTACAGGATTGCCACAAGAGCTACCATCTGTATTCATGTTTCAGTGCGTACTAGACATATTATATTCATATTGATGTTGATGTTTCAAGGAATAATGGTGAACCACATGGCATCTGCAACACTTTTAGAAAGCCACTCCACCCACTTGGTACTAATAACCACTGTCCAAAACTTCTAAATTTGGAAAAGCAAGACCAAACATTAACTAAAAGGGGCATTTTCTAAACAAGAATGATCAAGATCTTCCACCTCCCATAACCAGCTTCCTCATTCACCCCTACCTCCCATCTCCACTCCATCTTTGAACAAGACCAACCCACCATCACCATCACCTCCATGTTTGGAGTTGTGCTTTTAGCTCAAGAAAGAGAAAAACTTATTCACGGCTCCATGCAATCTTAACTGTCCAAAAATGCTTTGGACGATCTGAATTAAAAACAATCTATTAATATTAGCGTTAATAGACTGTTTTTAATTCAGATCGTCCAAAACACTTTTGGACGGCCGAGATTGAGCGCCGTAAAACTTATTCACTGCTCCTTCATGAATAAGTTTTTCTCATCAAAGAAAAGAAAGAAAGGTAATGAGAGTAGAGGGGTGTTCAATAGAATTTCCCCTATTTCATGCTTCTATTTATGAAAACGTCATCACTAAAATTTGGAAAGTGTCACTATTGTTTAAGAGAATATCTTTGTCCATCGATTTTCAGCTTGACCAAAAAAAAGAATATCTTTGTCCATCACATCCTCTACCTAAACAAACCCTCGACAAATAAGGGGCCGGTTCTAAAGACAATAAATTTGACAATACTTTTGACAATATATTTTTCGGAACCCCGCGCGAATAATCAGAGTCATTTAATTTGTTTAAAACATGTTTTTAAGGGTTCCCGTAAAAAATCAACTCATTTGGATATTGGCAAGGGCTTGATCGGCTCATTCAATTTTATCCTGTCAAATTTGACAGGAATCAACTAAATGTGCCGATCAAGCCCTTACCGATATCCAAATGGGTTAATTTTTTATGGGACCCCTTAAAAACACATTTTAAATATATTGAGCGGCTCCGATCATTTATTTGAAGGTCCCATGCGGGGTTTCAAAAAGTGTATTGTCAAAAGTATTGTCAAATATATTGTCTCTAGAACCGGCCCCGACAAATAATCGCCCATGTTTAATAATAATTCATCCTTACACTCAAAAAATGTATATATAATTCTTCCTTTGACTATATCCTCTCATTCTCTTTCAAAACTCATCCCGCTAATGACCAACGACATTGCAAATTTTTTAATCCACCACTAACTAGATGCAATCTTGTGGAGTAAAACTTATTCAATGGCCGTGGGGCACAGGCCCCTTTTCCACCACACAAGTTTGCAGGTCCTATTTTAATGTGTGCTACAAAAGGGGTTGGTGTCATGTATAGGGGCATTTAATCTCTCCTTTAAGGGTTGAGCGGAGATTTTTTCCACGGTGTCGTGGTTGGAAATCAAGAGCTGGTCTATTTTTTTTGTTTTTGTTTTTGTTTTTGGGAAACTTTACTTGCACCCCCTGTTGCTTGCCCTACGTGCGAATACACCCTTGACGTTCAATTTGTTTTGTTGGGCATAACCACCGTGTGCTTTGTGGAAGATTGCATTCGTAGCCAATTCGGTCTAATTTGATAGATTTAAGAAATTTGACGTAAATGTCCTCATCTTCTTTCTTGAATCTAACCAATATATCAAAAATTTAATCCGAATTGTTCATATTGTACTAATCAAATAGTAACATGTACTGAGTTATGTGCAACAAATTAAACATCAAAGGATATATCCACACGTAGGCCAAACAACAAGGAGGTGTAGGTGAAGTTTGTCCTAGTCTTCGGCCACCGTGGTCGCTTGGACCTGTCGGAGTGTTTTTCGACATTGCCTCGGTCCCTGCTCCCAGAGTTTCGCACGACAGTGGAGGCTTATCGTGGAGTCTCCTCGAAGTTTTTCATCTGCTTGAATGGGTCTCTCTTCTAGTCCGGCCGGAGGCCGTTGTGTTTTATCCACGGGAGCAGATTCTTCCTTTACGCTTATATTTTGCTTGTTGTTTCAATTACATCTGTACTTACTGTGTAATAGTTTGTACTTGGATTTCGTTTGAGATCTCTCTGCATTGTCTCGGATGGGATTCCCATATCAACATCTAGTGTCTAGTGTTGATTTAGTTTTGCAGGGTGTTCAAGGGTCCCGAATTAGGCAGTTTAGTACACTTCGGAATTTTGCGATGTAATCTTCGCATTCGGGCTTGAATGAATCGACTGGTTTTAAAAGAAAAAAAAAAAAAACGACCAGATCTTGAAATGAGTTTTGACCAATCATTTCCCAACAAGGCACGTGGTGCCAGTCGCCGGCTTCGTTGTTTACCTCGCCGTCCTCTCCTCGACGCCGTCCCCACGATGCTTATTGTGGTCTTATCCTCACCTAATCTTTTCATCTTCCCTAGAAGAGTAGTTGGAAATGGTCGGCCTTCCCAACAGCTGGAGTACAATACATCCACTCACACCTTCAATAAATCACCCCATCAATCTCATCCATTCATTTACCTAATCGTAGTTCAGTCGCAGTTAGCTCAACGTACTGTAGGAATAGTTCCTTCAATTCTATGCAAAAAAAAAAAACCTAATCAGGTTCAATGTTGTTGGATGTTCGTTCATCCAAAAAAAAAAAAAGATGAAAATTATCCACTCTAAATTAGAGGTATCAAATGGGTCGGGCCGATCCGTGTAACGACCCGGATTTTCAACCCAATTTTTTTTCGAATAAAGAAATTAGTATTTTAATCAAATAGTCTATAGTAACGAATTAATTATAAAAATATAATTCGATTGAAACCTAGATTTATTTTTGGTGATTAAAATTGGTTTAAATATTACATTAATTAACCGTATGAGTGTTTTAGCAGCCCGAAAATTTTCATTATCTTTAGTAATAATAAAATCCTTTCCCTTAAGAGATTATACAAAAATATATATATATAAATATAATTATCTAATCCTATTTTATCTCTCTTTTATTTTTAAATTATATGCATGCATACAACTCCTTCCATCTCTCCCTCTCCTATTCCTACTCCATTTCTACTTCGTCCCAGACTGTATTTTCGTCCATATTCAATCCATATCAAAACACAACGAATCGAAATCCTTTTCGAATTCGAACTCGTCATCCTCTTCCGAAATTCCCTATAAATATCCCATAACTTTAACTTTAGAGTTCATTACGAAATTTCGTACACCCTACCAGTCCAGAAGAGAGAGGAAATTCGTAGGAAACGAAGCTCTAATCCATGGAGTTCTAGAGAGAGAAAAGTGGGTTTCGTACCAAGACTCAACCGGAATCCAAATTGATCGTTCCAATCACTTCTCTCGACCCCAAGCATCTCCAAAGATCATTCAATTCGAGCCCAAGGTCCCTCGATCGAAGAACCCGAAGCTTTCTTCTCAAATTTTAAAGTTTCAATCGAAAAATCAATTCAATCCAATTCGAGGTATTATAATTCAATCCGAAGCCTCCTTTAAATATATTTAATGTTTTTAGACATAACTCAATAGGCCCCGTGACCCCATGCATCGAAACCGAATCAAAAAAATCAAAAAAACGAAATCCAGCCGCGACCTTGCGGCCACGACCTTCGGGCTCCTCCACCGCAAGAACCAGAGAAACGGAGTTCGCGGCCGCGAACTCCCTTTAGCCCAGCCGTGCGTTTTTTGTTGTTTTGGTTCGAAGTGATTTTTCAACGTTCCGAACATAGTTTTTAACCCCCGAACTATTTTTTCTAGACTTTTAACACTCCAAAGATCATAACTTGTTAATTTCATATTTTTTTAATTTTATTGTCTATTTATTAAATTTTTATTTCGTTTTCTAGCAAAGTTTACAAACAAAAATAGTTACGACCTTCCGAGCAATATTTCTAACACCCAAACTATTTTTCCTAGACTCCTTGAATCTCAAAGATGATATGTTGTTGAAATAATATTTTTTTTATTTAATTAGCTATTTATTATTATTCACACATTATTTTTAAATAAAAATACTTTACGACATTATAAAATATATTATTAATGTCCGATTAATTTTTTTTTAGATTCTTTACAGTCCAAATATGATACGTTGTTAATCTCAACATATTTTTAATTATTTAACTATTTATTATTTATTTATCCTTCTTTCGTCAATTATCTTAATCCTTTTTTTTAAAATAATCCCACGGACCTCCAAACCTAACTTTTACCACTCAAACTTGTTATAGAGGACCTTTAGGACTCTCATTAAGGTTACGATAATTATTTTAATATCTTTACCTAATTAATGTATTTAATTAGTAGTTAATCAATCTAATCATTTATTAACAATTTATAAAAACCTAGAAAATTAATTCTAAATCTTTTATAAAAGTTCTTACTTTATTAACGATTTTGTGGTCATAAGATTAAGGGCAACGGGCCATTCATAAAATATTACGTGATTGCATTGTTTATTATTTTGTTTTGTTTATTATTGGATTAATTGTACGATGTACCATTATTTGCTTTGAATGCTAGATTGGATCCTAGAGATATGGGGTGGTATGTGAATATAGTTCACATAGTCGATGCAAGTTATTGGGAAATGGTAAAGTGTTGGAATTTTGAGATTGGTTTATGATGGCTATGGCAAGGGTGACCTGTTGGGCCCTGTGTTGAAATGGGTTACCTGAGGGGCCCGGTGATGAGATTGTTGTGACCCTAATGTATGGTACGCCATGGGCAGTTCCAAAGGGTAATCGTGCCTTGCAGGGCCAGCAAGGGGGATTGTTCCATGACACGATCATAGTTAGTGGTTTAGGAATGGTGCGACCCTAATGTATGGTACGCCATGGAAAGTTCCAAAGGGTAATCGTGCCCCCTGTTATGGTTGTAAATGAATTCATACGAAGTACATAACTGAGGTGAATTCATTTAGGACCCCGTGTGCAGGACAAGCAAGGGGGGATTTTCCATGACACGGTCATAGTTAGTGGTTATGGGAGGAAAGATCTCGTGGATGAGATTTTAGATTTCATGATAGGTTAATGGTTAGTAATGAACTGATTTATGTGAAAAACATCTGTTTACTTTTATGTTTCGCATCCTTATTATCCTGTTGCTTGCTAACTGTAAAGTAAGAGGGGTGGTTGGGTTGGATTATTCTACTGGGTGATTTATCACTCACGGATACGCTTGTATCCTGGCAAATCGTTTGCTTCAACAATCAATTTACTAGAGGGCGCAGGATTCAATGGAGGAGATTCAACGATGATGCGGTTCGACGCAGAAGGAATATCAAAAATAGAGATCGAGTATGCTTGGAATTCGTATCAAATCTAGAGTCAGCTCTGAAGTTAATATATTTTGAATCAGTAGATTTCTTGAGATTGTAATAGTTAAACTTTTATTTGAAAAATTATATTTATTTAGCAATATTTTCTCAAAGAAATTATTTTATTTTGCACCCGAAAAGTCGGGGCGTTACAATCCGGCCCGAACACGACACATTTAAGAGTGGCACGACAGTCTAACTGTAAACGAGTCGAGCCGAATTCTATCGAGCTCGGCTCTTTAACTAAATGAGCCAAAAAATTGAACTCAAGTCGAGCCCTTGTTGAGCTGAGTTGAGTCATTTATTAAACGAGTCTCTTTAATCGAGTCGAGCTGAATACTCGAGCTCGAACTTGGCTCGTTTACTAAACGAGCTGAGCCAAACTCGCGAGCTGCTCGGTTCGCTTACACCCTTACATAGCACGGCACGATACTTATAGCGGGCCAGGCTGGGTTGTTGTTTTGGGGCACGACACAGGCACAGAAAAGCACAACACGCCACAACATGAGTTAATATTTTTGGAAAAATACTATTCAAGATCGGCTTTTTGGGTTTTATCTTAGATATTTTCAAAAATATTTGGGTAGAAGTAGAAAAAAAATTCTGATTCCACCCGTCGAGCCGAATCAATAAAGTAAAAAATTTGTCACAAAACTACCAAACGCGAAAAAAAATTAAATAAGGACAAAACGAAAAAATCCCTTAACGGAATTTAGCCTTAGTCAAATTATAATATCCAAAATACCCTACGCTTCCGCTCTCAATTCTCTCACTACACTCGCACTCCTAATCTTCGCTTTTGCAAATTTTAAGGCTTTGTTCGGTTGTGGGTTTTGAGTTGTGTTTTTGAATAAAGGTAGAGAGAGAAATGAGAGTCATGATTGTGGAGATAGGTAAAAAGTAGGGAGAGATAGAGTGAAAAATGAGAGTAATGATTGAAAAGTTAGAGAGAGAAAAAGTAAAAAAGTTACTTTATCTAAAATCCTGAGTTTGGAATTTCAAACCGGATAAGAGCATCCGCATTGTAATAATCAAATGGATGTGAATAAACAAACTTAACAATAATGCTCAAAAAACACCTCACATTGTAATAAGCAAAATTACAAGTCTTTTAGCAAATAATCAAATTTCACCCATTCCATAACCAAACTTAACAACTTTTACCAATAACCAAAACTCAATAACCAAACCCAATAAGGAAACTCGAAACTCAATAACTCAAAACACCCCTCATTGGAATCGTCTCATCGAGACGAATAATTTAGTGTGATCGGATACGTGATTGAAACTCCTTTGCGATTGGACATAGGTGGATTGAGTATTTTGAGATTTTTTTTGGTTAGGGATGCAAAAATAAACAATGTGGAGATAGAAGTTGTTAAGTTTGATTATGAACTAAATGGATAATCAAATGCTGACGTGGCACATTTTGATTATTAATTTTGATTATTCCCATTGCGGATGCTCTAAGGGCTAATTGTTTTGAGATGCTGATAAAAAAAAAAAATTGTTTGAGATGCCATTTGAAGACGGTTTCACGCTCTCGTACACGCATGGGAATTTTGTGACTTAGGATAGCAGCACTATATAATAACCCTCACACCCTCCCGCCCTTTCTTCCTCCTCCTTCCTCCCATTCACCCAAACAGTCCCCACGACATCGACAACGATTCAACCCCGAGACGCGCCGGGAAATGACGACGACGTACGGCACGATTCCGACGTCATCAGCCCCAGGCGGCGCAGACCTAGACTACATCGCACGCGCCAAGCAACAAATAAAATCCGGCCTCGGCATGCGACGTCCGTGGCGGGAGATGTTCAACTTCCGATCCATCGCCCTGCCAAGCGGCCCGAGCCGTTTCAAAGATGCACTCGCACGGATCAAAACGAATCTAGGCTACTTCCGCATGAACTACGCCATAATCGTGCTCCTAATCGTGTTTTTAAGCCTCTTGTGGCACCCGATCTCTCTCATCGTCTTTATCGTCATGATAGCCGTGTGGCTGTTCCTGTACTTCCTCCGCGACAAGCCTCTGGTGGTCTTCAGGCGCACGATCGACGACCGGTGGGTCCTGATCGTGCTGTCGGTGCTCACGATTGTTTTCCTGCTGTTGACGCGCGCGACGGCGAACATAGTCCTGGCTTTGGCGATTGGGCTGGTGGTCGTGTTGCTTCACGCGGCTTTTAGGAGGACTGATGACTTGTTTTTGGACGAAGCGGCCGCCGGGAAAGGTGCTCTGTTCGCAGGTGTTGCTTCGTCGTCGTCGTAGCGCCGTGGCTCGATCTAGGGTTTTCGTTTGGGGAAAATCCAAGTAATTTCTTTTATTGTTTTTTTGTATAATTATTGCTTCAATTGCTATGTTCTTTTTGCATCGTATCATGTTTGGGAGTGTGTTTAGTGGTTTGTCTTGGGGAAATTGTGTTTAAAAGTGAGGCAATGTATCGCCTGTGTGTTTATGTGATTCTAGGTTTTATCAGAATTTCAAAAGTGGTCTCAATTCTGCATTCTCTCTGTTCCATGTTGTATTGTCTTCAGTGCTGTATAATTGGAACCTTTCTTCTTGAATGCTTAACAGTTGACATTTGAAATGGCGAAATTTGGGATGCTAAATCAGGTAGATAGCATTGCCCACATCTTGTTTTAACATAAGAAATCTGAAGAGACTTCACCAATTATTGCTAAATGAATGTAACCAAAACAGTTACCTCAATAGTTGTGTAGATATAGTGAAGTCATCGTTCTAAAATAAGAAATTAATCGCCGATTAATTGCTAGCGGAACCTATCCGATTAGGTCCAATTAACGATTAATTGCCAATTACGAATTAATATGCACCGATTAATCCAATTAATCGCTCGAAGGTGGGCGACCGCCTGACTAGCACCTAGAGACTTTTAGAACATTGAGTGAAGTGCATTGAGATTGCGAGTTCAATCAATACTATAGGAAGTAAGTTGATACTGTTAGATATTGTTGGGCTCATTTCCTAACAACTTAAAGCTTTTAGGACTATTGGTAATTTAATAGATACTTGTGGTGATGAGTTAAGTTTGGAGCAAGATAATACTGCAAACTAAGCTAACGTATAACCAAACCAAACCGAGCCTTGTGTTCCAATCATTTGGGGTTGCTTACATGAATCCTATTTTTCCATTGAGCTCTGTTGAAGGCCACCTGTTCACTTAGATTTAGTTAGCCCAAATCTTTCTGTATCACAACATCCAAAGTCAGTTTAGGTCTTCCTCTCCCCCTAGCCCCACTGTCCACTACTGTCTCCCTTAACTGAAGCTAGTCGCAAGAAAGTAGTACCAAGAAAGGGGCCAGCATGAGTGAGTTGGAAAAGACGCGTATCATTATCAAGTGAAAGACTATGTTGATAGTGTCTTTGATTTGGTTTTGTTAAGTCGAATCTTAGGAAGATTATACAACATTGTATGCAGAAGAGACCTGACGTCATATTTGTGTATCTAAAGGGGCTTGTGGATGATTACTAGGGAAGAGCATGACGAAATTCATCTACTCAAAGTTGGGAGTGAATCCCATCCCTTTCGCATATCTTTTGTCAAGTACAAGCTCAACTTAACTGGACAAAAAAGGTGTGATGGGCATAGCATGAAGGCAGCAGGTGATGGGCAAATTGTTATGGTCCCTATGCCTTGTTTGAATTGTGATCCCTGTGCCTTAACAGGAAGCAAGAGGAAGAGAAGGAAAGGGGAGTATTTGGGAGTATGTTTAGTACTCCTTGCTTAGTACTAGTTTGTTTTAAGGAAATTGAGATTGAAAGTGTGGGAATGAAACATCTTTTTGTGTGTGTGTGATTCTGGCTTGTGTGAGAAATTCAAAGTTGGTTTCACTTCTGTATTCTCTCTGTTGACCATAATAGTAGTGTCTTCAGTGCTCTATGTTGATCCTTTCTTCTTGAAGACATCTGAAACATGATTGGTAGCGAAAATTGGGATGTTAAATCAGGTAGATCCCAGTGTCCCCATCGTGTGATGAGTTGTGAGTTCAATTACTATAGAAAGGAAGTTGATACCCGTGGTGATGAATTATGTTTGGAGTAGGATAATACTGTAGTCTGTTAAGAGCAACTGCATTAGCCTCAACAAAGTCAAGTCAATTATAGCTAAAATGATCACCTTTTTTTTACTTTTACTAGTCACATTTTTCATATATGTTTTATCAGGCTCTCTATTATAATTCTACGCTTTAAAATATTTTATTTGGTCATATCTGTGTTATTCTCCTTTTGCTGTTTTAGAATCATGTGAGAGAGAATAGTAGAGTAAAAGGACACTAGGCAGAAAATGGGGGATCATTTGCCAGGTTTCAATGGAAAAAACCTCAAGCCCAATCAATGCACTTCATAGGCATGAGACCAGACATAGTGTAAAAACTAAGAAGAAACAAAGCCCAACGCTTACCTGATAGAAGAAACAATAAAATAATCTCTAGCGTGCGTACAGTGACTTGTCATTGCTAGCAAGGAACTGTAGCAATTTTAAAAAGTAGAGAAATTAAGGCGAGGCTAATGGTTGGACCTTTTCAAAATTTTGCTCGCTACTCTGGCGAAAAAGGTAATCTAAAGACCCTGATGCAGATGCTTTTTGATGTAGTATAACAAAAAAGTAATGCTAGCTGAATGTCATTACAATTTAATTATCTCCCTTCATTGGAGCTAGTAGCAAGAAAATAGTACCAAGAAATGGGCTGACATGAGTGAGTTGACAAAAGACGCGTATCAAATTATCAAGTGAAAAACTATGTAGATGGTGCCATTTGATTTGATTTTGTAAAGTTCAATCGTAGGAATATTATACAACATTGTATGCAAAAGAAACTTGATGTCGTATGTGTTTCTAAAGGGACTTGTGATGATTACTGGGGAAGAGCGTCACAAAATTCATCTACTCAAAGTTGGAAGTGAATCCCATCCCTTTCGCAGCTGCATCTTTTGTCAAATACATGCTCGACCTTAACCGGACAAACAAGGTGTGATGGGCATAGCATGAGGGGCAGCAGGACATGGGCAAATTGTTATGCTCCCTATGCCTTGTTTGAATTGTGATCCCTGTGCCTTGACAGGAAACAAGGAGGAGTAGACAAGCTACTCTTAAGTTTTCGACGGGTTCTTTACTATCCTGGAAAGTTTGTGGTTCTCGCTTTGCAACAACTGGAAAGGAATGGGCTATGTCTTTCGATTTTCAGAAGTTCCCAAGAAAAGAGAGACCGCGTCTTTCAATATTGAACGCCTGTCGACAATGTGAAATGCATTTTTATTTGGAGAGATGGCATGCCCATTGTCTCCACTCTTCAAATGGTGGACTACTCCACTCTTTGGTAGTGGACTAGACGTTGATATCTAGGGTTGTGGAGTCTATAAGACCGTCGTGCTTATGATCGAAATTGGTCATTTTATCAATTCAAGTGTCTATATCATTTGTGAAGAATTCAATTTGATCCAATGATCGTATTCAAATGCTCCGGTCACAATTTTTATGTACAAAACTGTAATATAATGGACCATAGACAAGGCTCTTCCTTCTTGCTATCATCTTGACTAATCTCTCCAGTCCCCACCAGCCTTTGCTAACCCAAAGGGTTTTTATGCATAGGGTGGTCCCAAGGGCTTTTTTGCAATGCAAGAAAGTCGAACCTGGGACCTCGGAGTGGTAAGCCCCTCTATCTTGACTAATCAACCAGCTGCACTACCCCCAGCAAAGCACAAAAGGCTATAGGAAGTTGGAACACATCTCTCTCATTGAAATAAACACACATTTGAGTAAGAATTCCCAAGACTTTTAATCTTAAGCTACGAATGTATAATATCTATCTGTACATTGTTACTCAAGCACATGAAAGGTAAAATGGAATTTCAGAAAATTTACAAAATGGCAAAAGGTAATCGGGAGTGTAAATTATCAATTCTTTTCAACTCCATCCCATGTTCCAGATGAGTGCTATACAATTTCTATTGGATGGCGCTATTCGCAGCTACGTATTTACTCCCATAGCCCACTAAAAATTTTCAATTATACTCGACAGTTAGTTACCGAAATTGAGATACATTTTCAGCACCCAATTACCGAAATATAATCTTTTTTTCAACAGCTATTTACCGAAATGTATGTATTAGCAGTTGCATACCGAAAGTTGAACATATTTTCGACATGCAGTTGCCGAAATATAATTTGTTTTTCAACAGCTATTTACCGAAATGTTATTTATGATTTTCAACAAGCACCTACCAAAATATAGTGGGATATGGGAGTAAATACGTAGCTGCGAATAGCGCCACCCTTTCCATTTTATTGTTAAACCAAAATTACAGGAAATTTTCTACAGAAACCCCAGATGTGAAATTCTCAGTATCTAAATTCCTTATATACCCTTGTTCCAATAGTTTCTTCGACCACATTTTCTAAAAGAACTAAAACCTAGCCATTTCAAATTTAATTCCAATCAAATGATCCACGACTACCAATATATCTCTTAGTAACAAAGAATTTGGATACAAAGGATTTAAACTCGTGGGGTTGTTAACTTTGGTCTTATAATAATTATGAGAATAAATATAATTAGTTTTCTTTTCTTGTGTTGAGTTTGATTTGATTTGATTTTCACCATATTTATTTATTTATTTATTTTCTTCTTATAAGTAGGAGTATGTTTATTGAAGAAAGTTAAAATCCCCAAAATCTTTGGCCTTTTCGCCGTCGATTACCCTCCACTCCACAGGCGGCGTTGGCGTTGGCGTTGGCGTTGGCGATGGCTCACCAACAGGCGTTCGACCCTTACTTCCTCCACCAACCGGACTACGGCGGCATCAACACCCTCTTCGTCTCCGGCCTCCCCGACGACGTCAAGGCCCGCGAGATTCATAACCTCTTCCGCCGCCGTCCCGGCTTCGACTCTTGCCAGCTCAAGTACACCGGCCGCGGCAATCAGGTCTCTCTCTCTCTCTCTACTAGAGCCTGATTGATTGGAAGCCTGGAAGGGTATTACGGCAATCGATGATATAAACCATAGGTTATAAATACTTGTTATATGCATCCGATGTAAATTGTACTTCATTCTTCATTGGATATACAGTGGAAATTAGTGTTAGCCGAGTATGTTATTAGCTACAACAGTCGGGGAACCGGTAAAAATCTGTCTTAGGTTCTTGTGCTGTTCTTGATTGTTTTCCGTGCATTGTGTCTTTGTTAGTTTGGCCATTTTTTCAACGATTATATTGTTTTGAGTGGAAGTTCTAGACGGAAAAATGGTAAAAAGGAGTGATTTTTCTTCATATTATGATGATTATTGGGGATAGGTACTACTAAAGAGGAAATTGGTGGTGTTGTGACGAACCATATATATCTTCCCAGGATGCCAGAACAAGTGTTATTACATTCTGTGTCTTGTGCGTTGAAGAACCCTAGGCTTCATTCACTTGTCAAAAAATTCATGCATAAAAACTATCCCAGTGAAATTATTGTGTCAGGTAAAGGAAAATGAAAAGCTTTTTCGTATATGCGTTCAATTGATAAGAAATTTAAGAGAAATTTGAAAGTAGTAGTTAATTATGTAGACACTAGCATGGAAAGAAGATTTCTGCGAAATCTTGTGTTTTTACATTACAAGTTTTGAGAGAAAGCTAATCCCAGAGGAAAAGTTAGAGAAGTGGGTCCCACAACATTAAAAATGCATGAAAGTTAAATATTCTCGCACTTTCCCTTTCTTTTCCATGCAACTAAACAGAACCACTAAGATTCGGAACCATTGCTGTTGCAGTTCTTGCAATTTTTGGAGGGTTTGGATTAGCACTGGCAATGTACCTCATTTCTTTTGCTGCTGTTTGTGTTACACCTATCATGTCTTGTCCTAATGTGTCTGAGCTCACGGCTAGAGTACTGTGGGGACTGAACCCTAACTGACCGAGCTCAATCAAAAGGCAGAGGGGAAGTGTGCAATACTCAATAGGCTGATTCATGTTGCACACCAGTGTTTATGGAGATATTGTGAGGTATTGTGGTGATCCTAGGTGGCAGGCTTAAGCCGCTTAACGGCCATACGTTCGAAGTTATTGTTTGTTGTGGAGAGGGAGGCGTTGTATCCTCATTGTAAAATTGGAGTTCAGATATGCTTGAGTCTGGAAACAATCAGATACTTGCTTATCTATGAGGTTTCTCTGTGGTACTATTTGCTAGCTAACCTTCTTAAGAAATTAGAACATTCTATTTTGGATTGTCATAGTGGTCAAATGCAAATAAATCCATCCGCACATAAAACTACTGCCCCGGATGGCCGGATTCAATTAGTTACAAACTTACAGTGGCCCAGAGGCTCAAATCAAAGTGTCAAGGAAGTGGCCTGGGGGTGTAAGATGAAAATGGGATGATTCAAAGTGAGAAGAGTTGTTGGGTGGTGGAAGAGGCTTGCAAAAGGCTACTGTGTTGTGTTTCTTCACTTGGATGTCCTATTTAGTCCCACATTGTATACTCGTCATTTTTTCCATCCGCACCTGAAACTACTGCCCTGGTTCCAGATTAGTTACAGCAGCCCATAGGCTTAAATCAAAATGTCTAGGAAGAGACCTTAGAGTGTAAGACAAAAATGGGATTATTCAACGGGAAAAGAGTTGTTGGGTGGGGGAAGAGACTTGCAAAAGGCTGTTGTGCTGTGTTTCTTTGCTCAGAGGTCTAAAAATGCAAAAGAGAGAGTGAGAGAGCCTCTCTCTCTAGAATCCTTAGAGAGAGAGAGAGAGCCCAAGCCGCTGCTCCATTCTTTCCAACTGATCCCCCCCCACACACACACACACACTCTTCCTCCTCCTCTTCTCCTACTTCATTGTCCGTGAGATAGTTGAGACTCTCTTTCTAGAGAGGGATCTCCCATTCTTCCGGCCATTTTTGGAATGTGGGGCTCAGATTTGGGGAGCCAGATATGGGCTTTTTGAGGCTCTTGGATTCGATGAGCCATGGCAACGAATTCCTGGGCTTTCTAGCAGTGTGGTGGAGGCATCTTCCAACAGCGAGTGCGACGGGAATGGAATGGGCTCTAGCTTGATGCAGATGATGGTCTCTCGGCTCTCAATCTACCTCCAAAGCGGATCAGTGGGTTCCAACACCGGAGCTGATTTTTGCGGCTTATCTTGTTATGTTTTGGTTCTTGTAGTTGCTTCGACCTTTAGGTCCTTTGTATTAGTTGTGGTATTAAGTTATTAACATATCTGGATTTTCTGCTTCTTCGAAAAACACCTTGAAGGTATCATATCTGTTTACAGGTGGTTGCTTTTGCTACCTTTGTCAATCATCAATCAGCTTTGGCAGCTCTGCACTCATTAAATGTAAGCATGTACCAATATTATCCTATGTACTTTTTGTTTTATGCATAGTTTTACGATATAAACACAGACAGTACCTTAAAGTTTGTAGATGTATCTATTGAGGGAGCCAGTGAAGGTGTAGCTCTAAAACTTGTGGAACATCCTTGCTATGAAACCAAGTGAAACAAGGTCTTTTATTCATCAAACTTTATCTCTCTCTCTCTCTCTCTCTCTCTCTCTCTCTCTCTCTCTCCCACACGCGCACACACTTATGGATAATGGGACATATTAATTTAAATTTTTAGACGAAGAAGAATGCATTAAAAGGTTGGTTGCCTTGATCTTTCTTTGTCTTGAACCTCATAGCCCTACACGACGATTAATAGTTCAGAAAACTTACATTGGCACCAGCTAAATTAAAGTTTTGACATCATCAATGGGAATTGAATGTCTTGGATATCATTTGGAAAGACATAATGAGACAGCTAATACCCAGTACGAAAAAGAGAGAAGATACGTGAAGAATGAATAAAGTAGAAAATAGAAGTTAAAAAAATAAAGTAATCAGTAGTTTCTAGTTTAACCATTTGGATCTGCTTGGAGGGTGGATGCATGGTCCAGCAATGGATTGCATTCGATATAGCATATTTGAATGAGGAGAACAGTGGATTCATTTCAATTGGTTTATAGCTTCCAATCTGGGGATAACCACTGTCTTTTTCAGGGCGTAAAATTTGACCCTCAAACTGGATCTGTCCTACATATTGAAATGGCCAGATCAAACTCAAGGAGAAAGCGTAAGCCAGGTATGAAATTCTTTATTGTGTTTCAAGATGTTTCCAAAGTATATCCCCCAAAAAATACTTGCTTATGATCTTTGGCTCTTTTCTTCCATGACTTTGTTGAGAAGGTGGGTTAGTGTTTCTTTGTTAACAGGAAGTGGAGCCTATGTTGTTATTGACAACAGAAATAAAGCAGGGGGTGATGCCCAAGAATCCAGTGGTGATGGTAATATGTCATAACACGAATTAGACTTTGATAATGTTACTCTTGCTTTTATTCCATGTTGACCACATTCAATTCATAAACTCCCTGTGATTTTTGTTCAGTTTTTGGTTTTTGAGAGTGCTTGTACTCTCATATTTACCAGAGGCATTGGGGCATGAACTTGTATTATGACTCACAAGCACAAATTGCCACTTTTTGCAGATTCAGGAGAGAGTGAAGCAGATGAAGCTCCTGGGGACGAGGGGGATTTAAAGATTCCAAAAAGGTTGAGATGATTATGAAAGCATAGCAATCCTTAAATCTAATTATCCTTGTTTTACAACTGCTCGCATTACTTCGAAAGGCTCTTGCATTTTGCAGTCTTTGTGCTGATCCCTAACTTGGTCTTGTCTGATAATTGGCAGTGAGGCAGTGGACGATCCTGAAACGGCTGTTCCGACTGAAAATGTGAGGGAAAAGGTTTAGAACGCTTCTTTTAACTTAATTCTTTTGCAATGTCTTACATGAGTATAGCAATGTGCGGTGTGAATTATATCATCAGCTTAATGGTGAGATTCTAATTTGCCTATTGCTTTTTCAACTTGATTGTCTTCAATTTCAATTTCCGAAGAGAAAATGTTTGGACCACCTTATTTTTGTACTTGTATTGGTATATTGACTAGAAATTTTTGCATTTGGGTTTTTGGGATCGGATTGTCTGGCTTTTCATGTGAACCCAAGGCACGACAAAAGATACATGAATAACAAGTGCGCCTCATATCCATTGAACTATTCTTTTTATTGGTTATGTCTTACATGTCTCAGGAGCAGGCAGAAAAGACCGTTGATGATGTCTCACAAGATACTGTTGATGGTGTCTCGCGATGTTCCACTTTGTTCATTGCAAATCTTGGTCCAAATTGCACTGATGATGAACTGAAGCAAGTCCTGTCTCCGTAAGCTTTCTGGCAATCCTTGTTAACTTATGTAATTGTTCAAAACTACGGTTTTTTCTCCACTTTCTTAGCTGATTCTCTGTTGAGTTGAGCACAATTTCAAGCTTGTCATTACAAAGCTTCGTGGGCTTGCATTTGTTTTTGGTGGCAGATATTCTGGGTTTAAGGCGGTGAAGGTGCGTGCTAGAGGTGGAATGCCAGTTGCATTTGCTGATTTTGAGGTATCCAGTACTGTAACACAACCACTATAAATCGTGTTATTTATTTAGTTGTACTTAAAGCAGTTGACCTCTTGTATCATTCCTTACTATTTGGTGAAATTGCTGAAATGGTTGGCACCCGTTCCTTTGAGAAGTTTATGGGTAAATCTTTGAAAAGAAAACCATCATTGTAATGTTGACGTATTATAGAACTTAGAAGGTTTTAGACAAAGAACAAGACTCTGTTCGTTTTAGGTCTCAAAACCAACTCCTCTCTCCCCAATAATTTTTTTTTTAATCTCTCTTCACTCATTACCCCCGAAAACCTCTCCCAAAACCTGAACCGAACAAACTCGTGTTTAACGCCTTGATTTATTGCCTGCAAAGAGGGAAATGTCAATAATAGCCCAAATTTCATCATATGGTCTTATATTGGCAGGGAATTGAACAAGCGACTCAAGTCATGGATGCTCTTCAAGGAAGCTGGTTAGGATCATCAGACCGGGGAGGGATGCACATCGAGTAGCTTTTTCCAACTTAATTCATGTTCTTTGGTTATGGTTTACATTATATGACGGCAACTAAGTGAGTATTGGTTGGTGCTTTTCAGGTATGCAAGGTCTAAGATGAGAAAATCGTAGTAGGAAACTTGGAGGTTTTCACCACAACTTTGTCTGACTAGAGAGAGCCAGACATTGAAAATACCAGCGAGGAGATTTCTTCTTGGATTTGTATGCCTTATTTATGTCAAGTAAAGGGAAATCAATGCCTCTTGGAGTTCATTTGCTACAGTAGGTGGTTTCGAGTTCTCTCCCGCCTTTAACATCATGTTATATGCTTAATCGTGCCGTTGTCTGACATTGTTGAGCCCATTGTCATCTGTAACAACTGAAGTTGAACATGTACTTCAAAAACGAATATCTACGAGTCTCTTGTCTGTACTGTCATGTTTTCATATCGTTTGTTCTTATGCTAGTCTGTCGCCATGGAACGGATATACTTGGGATTGCATGCTAAATAGATATCAGGATTTTTTTGACAGCGAAGCTGCGTTTTGGTTCCTTGGATATCAATCTTTTCTTGAAAGTGTTTAAATCTTCACGACGAGGGAAAGTGACAATCACTTAAACTGAATGTACCCCTGAAATTGGTTTTAGCATTTCTTATCAACAGAGAAACACAAGTACAAGGGAACTAAATTATTTTCTTCACAGTTTTTCTTGCATAGAAATGAAGTGCACAATCTTGATCTCATTTTCTTTGAGTGCACTGAAAAAAGAAGTGCACAATCTTGATACAAAAGAATGAAGCACATAACCGCAAATTATCTGTTTTTCAGGAGTTCTCTGTTTTTACGATGTATCAATCGTAATTGTTTCCGTAAAATAGTATATACTCTTTGAAATGAAGCAAAAACGAAAACCACAAGTGCTGCTCGAGCTTGACTTCAATTTTTTTTTTTTGATCGGCCGCTTGATTTCATTGAACAGATCAAAAATATATATGCATAGAGTTCCAACATTGCAACTTGGTATCAGACTACAGTTCTAAAATGAACTACAAACCCCTACATGCTCCGATTGCTTCATACTATACAAGACCAGTACAAGATGGCATTTTTTTCAGAGTTTTCTCCATGCAATTGAAGTGTGGTTAGAGCTCTTGATCACAAGTCGTCCTGGTGGGCTTTTCTCTTTCCCAGAAAGGTGACAACCTTGGTGAATCGAGAGAGAGCTTCCCACTGAACCCTTCTAAAGCTTCGGCTACCAATGGGCAGCTATAGCTTTGATATTGTTGTTGCTTTTCTCGCTGAATCCGTCCACTCTGACTACCAGCATCATACCTAGGAGTCGACATTTGACTTGAGTCCATAACCATATCCCCCTCCAGTACGCGGAGAACCTGTTACCAAAGAATGCAAAACGAATAAGCAAAAGCCTAACAAATTCAGAACAGGAACTGAGTACTGTTATGGGTAACTTAAATGGGCATCACAACTGGACATCATCTGAGAACTTTTCATGTTCCATTAGCATTATCATTTCCCAAATTTTAATAGAGTGACTCAGTGCCAGGAAAACTAAGCCCCCGTGCCTTGATTGAACTTGGCTTCACTGCACCCAGAAGGTCTAATATAACTGGTAAAAGGATCATTCGACCACCAACTTTTTTTTACGTTACTGGGCCCGTGCGCCCTTGTGGCTAGCCATGTCGGCAGCACCTCACTTTCACTTGCCTCGGTGTCATGTGTCAGCCTCATTAGGCAACACCTGGACCAATGGGATTTCAACTAGCGTAAACTCTCTTTATTCGTAAATAAACCGGGCCTAATGTACGCAGTGCCTAAGATAATGTGTGAGACTGAAAGTGCAACCCAAAGTCTTCGCTTGGGGCCATTAGAACAACAGATTATACAAGCTTACACTCCAGCATGTTTCCTCCATTTTTGGTGGAAAATATTTCAGAAGACAAATTGTGGCCTACTTTCTAAATTATCTCTTACCTGAGACATTCGAGGCCTAGAATGAGGATCTCGTCGAATGCACATGGATGCTGCATGTAACATGCAATAGACCTCGTGTTCGTTATAGTTGTTTGCCAGCCGTGGATCAATAAGTTTGTCAATGGCATATTCCTCCAGTAGTGGACGTGCCTGTTCAAAACCATAGACAACAGTTCGGTTGAGCAAGATCAACAGATAACTTAATTTTTACTCTTTTCTACTTGTTTCAACAAGATATGGTGCTTCTCAACAATATCATGCAAAAAGTCCCAAACTGACTTCGGCGGATAACATACAGTCGATGCACAGAATAATAATAACAGACTGAAGTATACCCATTCACTAAGGCACTGCTGACCCTTAGGCCGGTTAATGTCCACAGCTTTTCTTCCAGTAACAAGCTCCACCAAGACCACCCCAAATGAATAAACATCAGCTTTCTCAGTGATCTGGCCACTTTGAGCATACTCTGGAGCCAAATACCTAAAATAAGTGTGATAATCAAATTAGTAAATTCACAGCAATGGTCTGAGGGAAGTTAGGGATCAATACGCCAAGACATACCCAAGAGTTCCGATCACCCTAGTTTCGACTCCTGTTTCTCCATCAGGTTGCCATCTTGCCAAGCCAAAGTCTCCAACCTTGCAAACGAAGAGTTGGAATAATTATGATGGCAATTAATGACACAATTTCTATTGCTTGCTGCATAAGAAAATCAATGCAATACATAAGAACTAATGACAGAATTTCTATTGCTTCAGCTACATTCTTGACAATCACGGCAGTTGATTTTCAAAGATGAGAAAAGAACTTGAGAGGAATCGAGTCAACATCTTATCTATAAACCAGTAAGTGTTAGAGGGAACTGGAAAGTTCGTAGAGTATTACATCTGCTCATCTTGACTCCTCGTTCTTAGACCAAGAATAGAGATGAGAATAGGATGATAGAAGCTAAGATCTTGACTGCTACTTCACAATGTTCCACTTATACATTTCCTTTATGAAGTAGAAGATGATATTTGTAACTCAATTTGGTAGGATACTAAATATAGATAGTCACTTAAGGAAACTGTGAAGGAGGTTGAAAAATGCAGCATTTTGCTTATAAAACGAGGAAGTAAGCATGGAAAAGGTCTATTTTCTGATTCTAGAAACTAACAATTTTGTTTCCTATGCAACAGAGGTAAATGGGTAAGATCTAGGTTCTCTTCGTTAATATAAACAAAAATGCATGCAGAAGGTTCCAAAATTATCGTACCAGTGGTTCAAAATCATGGGTGATGAGGATATTGTTAGGCCGCATGTCTCGGTGGACAATGCAACCCACTCTGCATTCTTCATGAAGATACCGCAGCCCTCGAGCAGCTCCCACAGCTATTTTTTGGCGTGCAGACCATTCTAATGGATCTCCGCGATGACCTGAAACAACCAAAATCAGAGATCAGCTTAGATATACTGCTAAATGCAAATTATTTGGGCTAAAGCTTAAAACTGTGAATGCTATGTCTGCAGGACCAACAAATAAAGTCAAGTCCTAGATGGAAGTTTTGTCAGCTCATGCAGCGACATTTCACATTTATATCTGCCAAAGATCGTTAAGTAACTTGAGTATACGCACGGAGACGGCTCACTTAATGAAAGAAGTAGATCAAAGCTCATAGGCAGACCAGAACATTTCCAATAATTAGCTGTGAGATCACAACTGCAAGTTTTCTATCACACCGATAACATAAATATAAGTACGAGTTCTGCATGGAAGAGGTATACTCATAATGGCACTACATTCTTCATTGGCATAACCGAAAGCATTTAAGAGTTGAGGACGAATAAATTACCATATAGATGAGAATCCAGCGACCCATTACATATGTACTCGTAAACCAACAACCTTCTCCTGTCCTCAATACAGAATCCAATCAACATAACAACATTTCGATGCTGAGCACAACTTAGGACTTCCACTTCTGAGCAAAATTCTTGATCCCCCTGAGAACTTGCCAATTTGTGTTGCTTGACAGCAACTGTCCGACCATCTGATAAGACCCCTCTGTGGACAGATCCAAACCCTCCTTCTGCCAAGAAATTAGCTCGTGAAAATCCTCCAGTTGCAAGCTCCAGCTCAGCATACGTGAACCACCTTGGGGGTTTTCCAAAGATGGGTGCCTTATGTTGGCATATGGAACACAAAGGAGGAGGCCCAAGAGGAGCATTTCTGGACAGAGAAACTGCTTCTCTCATACTTCCATTGAAGTCCAGGTCCGGTCTGTAATTTGGCAATCCAAATTTAGCTTCTCGATCAAGTCTAGAGAATTTTTCCAAACAAGCCCTTGTTGTGGAAGTTTGAGCCCTACTGGCATTTGATCGTTGTGAGCTTTCTTCCACCATCCATCTTTGGAACCTTAAACTTGCTGAGAATGGAGATGAGGTTCTACTGTCTGTATCGGAACTTGAATCATCGAGATCGGGAGTTTCTTTTGTGCCAAATGATTCCGCTTTCTTGACATTTATTTCAGAGACGAAAAATGGCGAGGCCCCAGGATCTGAGCTGGATACTGATGAAGTTCCAACTTCAGTTGCAGTGAATGGCTCTGGACTACTACTTGGCGTCACAGTAGGTCCTCGAATGGAATTCGTAGCATCATTCTCTGTTCTGGGTTGTTGCTCAAATGACTGATTTAGATCAGACTGAGATAGACGTGCGGCTTCAGCTCCCTTCTTCGGGGACCCAACCAAGTTTAGCCGCAGAACTTTTGGGTGGGAGTGCTTCATCGCGACAATGTTGCATTGTAGCTCTTCCATACAACGCTTTTCTTCATGCTTGAGCTTTCTACAAATTACCACAGAGATCACTCCAGGAATATAATTTCAGGAATAAAAATAAAATAACTCAACTTAATTTAAATCGAAACACATTCGTTTCACATGAACCGGATGTTTCTTGCAGCAGAATCATCCTAAAAGCTTATTATTCAAAGCAGAAACAGTAAAGCATCAAAATGGAGCTTGTCAAACATATGCTTTAAAGCATTTTTGAAGTGTTCTTTTGTGACTCCTATAACAACAAAGCATAAGATGTGCCGAACAACAAATTGGCAGTTTAGCTCAGCTTCCACAACAAAAAATTATAAGTAAGCTGCAGCAAACACCCCCACAAGTTCAAACATATATAAAAAGTATTCATCAGAAAAATTATTACTTGTCCAATATAACCCAAGCAGCTTGAGCTCTCTTGGCCTCTGACGCCACTGCTCCACTTGGTGATCCAGAAACAACTTTGATCTTCACATTTATCTATGGCAAAGAATTAGGAGGCAAATGACATATGTTAGAATTCACGTAGTGTGTATGCGAACACCAAACCTAGAATTATACATAGACGCGCATACTTTGTTAGGATCATAAACATCATGGAGCTGAAGGATCATCTGGGAGAAGGAATCTGTGATATCAGATTTCTGCTCTGGACTAGTTCCTGAAGTAGACCTTCGGTGGCCACTGGCACAATCTCCTGCAAATCTGGGGAAACTCCATAATTTCCTACCTGCAGAATAGGGGAGTAAGAAAGCTGTTTTCAGCATTATACATCAATCAAAAGGCTTCTGAATCTTGGGTTTCCGTCATCTGATCCAGAAACTTGATCATTGTGAAAAATTCATAGGTCATTGACGAAAATCAATCATGAAATGACAGGGGATGCATAACTCAAACAAATTCAATACATACACATATAGAGTAATGGCCTGAAAACCCCAAAATATGCAGTATAGTACCCTATGGAAACGTTGTAAAAGAGTGAACCGGTGGTCCTGTAGTGAGGACCTTGTAGTGCGGCATCGGACCGTCCGTTTCCGCAATCGATTGTTCAGATTTGCTTAAGCACTCGTACCGGTCAAAGTTAACTCATACCGGTAAGAGTTAATAAACATATATGAACCATTGATTGCAGAAACGAACGGTCCGATGCCGCACTACAGGGTCCTCACTACAGGACCCCCGTTTCGGTAAAAGATCTAATCATCGAGAGAAACACACATCATTTCCCATTATTTGTAAGGTAATAACACAATTACAAGTGCAACGCTACGAAATCAACTTTAAAACACAGCTCTGGATTGTGTCCAAAGCCCGTTGGATGCATACGAACTCACACATGTCGAATGGTTCGAGACACATTTGTGTCCGAAGTTGTGTTTCTATACTTTTTATCTTATAAACGAAAGTGATTACTTAAAAGAAAATGAACCACCAATCAGAACTTCTGAAGATATTCCAATAAAGAATCATCAGAACAGCTAAAGAAAACCAAGAAGAAAACCCTATAGCAAGCTAGAGCCAAACAATGAACGACAAATGAACCTGACAATCTAATGAATATGTACAAAACCGAGAGAGAACCCCAAGGGGTAGCTCAAGCGCCAACAGGAATGAGCTGAAAACCCAGACATTCTAAATTCGAAACTTAGCAACCTCCTAGGGCTAGGCCCCAACTAGTCCTGTCATAGATAGCCTGCCTTTGACCAAACCGAGTGTGCGTAAGCTGGCTTGGACAGCCTGACTGTCGAACTAGAGAGAGAGAGAGTTACCAGAACTTTGAGAAGGGATGACAACCAACAAAGTAATGCAATCTCCAGGGTGAACCACATGAGTCAGAGCCCAAACCAGGGCAGTCTTTGGAATCTCCTTTGATGCCTTAACTGCAACCAGCACCTTCTCTTTGACATCTGAGTCCTCTACCTTCCCTCTCTTCAGTTCCCGATTCATCACCCCAGAAGTTTGTTTACTTCCCCTCTCCTTCCTCTCCAATGCTTCAAACCCACCAATATCTTGATTTCACAACTCCACAAACCCACAACCTGGAAAAGCATCAATCAATGTCCAAATGAAAAGACAACAAAAACCATTATTGAGGTATTTTGTACAACAGACATGCCATGCCCACTGTTAACCTACAGTTTCGGCAGCTGAAAATGACAAGGACCCTTTTAACCAACGCTTCAAATAGTACCAATTTCCAAGGAAAAATCAAATTTTGCACAGTTAAAGTAGGGTCCCTCTGGAAAAAAGTTAACCCTAAAAAGCACTCAATTCAATTTGAACTTGCCTTTTCTAACTGGCCCGAGTAGAGATTCTCCACTTCAGAGAAGAAGAAAAAAAAGAGGCTATTTCTCCGTAGGCATTTCAAATCACAAAGTCAAAACCTTTTGCTCTCTTATTTATCTCTTTCCAGATCCAATTACAACAGCTCCTTTTCTATCTCTTCGAAATGGACAGTGAGGAAACGTCGAACTCAGATGGCGAAACTTCACAAATCGACACCGTAACTCAATGATGATCCCAAATCACCGATATGAGTCGTATCATATGACCCCATCAACTTGAGAATCGTAGACTTCATGTCCCATCTCTCTCTCTCTCTCTCTCTCTCTCTCTCTCTCTCTCTCTCTCTCTCAAATGAACAACACGCATTACATTCCCCCTGCAAAACCCAAGAACCCAAAATCAGAAACGAACCCACCACATTCAAAGATGATCACATACATACATACAGATACAGACCCATGTATGAAAAACTTTTCGAGAAATCGGCCAAATCAAGAACAATCAAGAAACAGGGGAAAGGACGCAATAGACAGAATTTCACGTGGTTCCGGACTGTGTAGTTGAGCACATCCACTACTCGCCAGTCAACCAAACACGAATGGAATCAAATCGAATCAGGCTTCCGCATTCTCTCACGTCAAAACAGCAGCACACGCCAAAACAGAGGGGCAAATGTGGGGGTTGAGAGAGCGGCAAAATGGGAAAATAAACAAATTGTGTTTGTGGGTGTGGGGGCGTTTCAATCTCGACTAACCTCACCCAATCATCAATTCAAATTCTGATGTACTGTGCGTAAATGCTTGTGTATACTTACTATGTGCTTATATTTCTTTATGTGCCATTAATTTCTGTGACAGTAGTAATTGGTTTTTATTACTCTTATATTATATAATTACAAAAAAAAAAAAAGAAGATTCATTGCGGTACATACGAGAGTGACGAGACAAAGCAGGGCTATTGTACTCCCTTCATCCCATGATCATTGCTATTTTCCCAGATTTTACTGTGTGAATTCCCTCGTGATGGCTTCCGGAATTTCATAATAAGTTTTCCACCACTAAAATTGAAAAATAGGTAAATCTTAGCGGAACGGGACCGAAATATAGTTCGCTCCCACTATACTTGTCATTCCTCTCATAATAAGGAGAAATTTTTGGGTGCCGGGTGGGTATCACGTCACCCAACTGACATAGTGCCCGAGCAACACATCTTGAGCGTTCAAAAGTGTATTAATCGGCCCAGATTAAACCTCTCTCTTCTATCACCTCGACACTCTCTCTCTCTTGTTTCTCTTTCCAAATTCGAACCATCCAAAACCGAAATAGAGAATCCGAATTCGCCGAGCGGATACCACGTGGTACCCGCTCGGCACTGAAAAACTTCTCCATGATAAGGGGTACGAGTCGGCGTTGGGTTAAATAGATCAGTTTAGTTTTCAATAAATGACTTGCCTACTTAACTTTGCAAAAGTAGCTTGAATAATCAAAATAGTGTACGGACCCCCTATATTTTACGTCACACAACATACAAATAATTCAATGATCTTGGAGCCCCGGACATGGTGTCCAAGGTCCCTTCTCCCAGCACATTGGGTGGAAAGTGCAAGATAAATTTGTAGGTAAACGTCGGATGAATGAAAAGGGAGCTTAATAAGATACCACGTGATGATGCTGGAGGCATTAAATAATCTCTTGAACGGACGGGTAATTTGAGTTTTTGAATTGGGCTATGCAGCGCGCGGTGTGCTGAAAAGGGTAGACTTTGGCCTTTATTTTGGTTTTTTATGAGACTGCCAAGATTTTGAAGGGGGGAAAGTAATGATGATGGCGGAGATGGGGTCAGGTTGTTGTGACCACTTTTTGTGGAGGCAGGTTTTTTTGGTGCTTATGTCAAGAAATTTTTTCGGTCGTTGAATTATGTGTTGTTTTTTTTTATGTTTTAAATTTAACGATTGAAAATTTTCTCGGCACAAGCACAGAGATTTTTTGGAATAGATGAGATCAGACTCCTTTTTGGGTCACATGACTCTCATGCACCTTCGAATTGATTTCTGTGTCTCTTGGCACGTCATGATTCCAATTTTTGTTGCCCCTTTTAATTGGTTTACTATTGTTACAGGAAAGTAATTTCCTGGTTGGGTCCCACCGCTGTTATCCATCTCCGTCAAGCGAAGCTCACCCACTTGCCCAGTTGTCCTGCCAGCTACACCAATTCCGGAAGTGAAACGTCAGTTCTCAAACGGTCCTCCGTTAATGATAAAGAAAAAAGAAAAAGGGTCCTCCGTTTGTCACTCCGTTTTTTTTTTTTTTTTCCCAATAGGTAGGAATGTGCGTACGTTTAATTCCTTTTTTAACCCAAGAGAAAATCATAGGGGCAGCTCCACTGGAGTTTAGTGAACCCTTGAAATCAAAAAGATATCCTAAAATTATATATTTTTTACAAACGATTTTTTTTTGGGATAATATTGACTTCGCTGAATCATTAATGTGAAGTTCAAATAAATGAAAATTCGCATAGATATTGAGGCACAGTTCAGTGGTAAAGTTTGCTCCTTTTAGAGCTTCTCCATGATTATCGGGTAGTGAGTTCGACTCCCACTATCCCCACCCCGTACCCCTCTGAGCTAGAATAGCATAAGTGCATAGATAAGCACATATTAAGCCGTTAATTTAGAATCCAAATTTAAGATTTTTCTAGTGTAGGATTTGCTAAGTACCCAAAAAAAAAAAAAAAATCTAGTGTAGGATTTTACTCGCGGTTTGCACCAGCGGCGAGTAAACGGTGGTGGTGATGGACACGGCTGCCGTCGTCATCGGCTCCTTTGGCACTTGCCCCGGATCGTGTCTGAGCTTTGGAACCTACGAAACATTTGATTTTGACTACGTTTTCCGAGGAACGTGAGAGTTTGAGATACTCCCCGAGTTCACGCTAATAGAAGTAAATTATTCGAAGGAGTATTTTTTTTGTCAATAGATTCACCCCCTAGAACTCGATTCTTGTGGTCTTTCGTGACATAAAAATTGTGGGTTAATCGTTTAAGGCCCCGTTCTCGAAAGGGAAATAAGTACTTATTTTTTAAAAAAGTAATTTCAAGTTCAAAAATTTTGTGTTTACGCAAAAAATTCTCGTATCAATATGGATCTTATTTGATAGATCTCATTGAGATCTTTTATACGGTGCAAAAACAAAAATTGAAAAATCATTTCTCATTTACATTGTTTTTTAGTTTAAAAATGTGAAATAAGTATTTAGTTTTTAAGAAAGTGTTTTGGAACGGGGCCTAAGACACGAACTTAAATTTGCTGGATTCATGGGGTCAAGTGTGAACACGATAGTAGATTAGGATAAGGTTGATAAACGAACCAAACTACGTGAGTTCGAGCTCATGTTTGTTCGTTAAAAGCTCGTTTAAGGTCAGTTTGTCATATGAACAAATTGAGCTTGAACAACTTTTCGAAACTCATTAAGTTTTCAAACCAAGTTTGAACAAACTAATACTGAGCTCATCCGGCATATGATGTATAAAAAATTCAAGCTATTCGTGATTGGCTTGTGTTCAGCTTGATTAAAGTTCGTTCGAGATTAACTTGTCTCATAAACAAGCTAAGCTGAAACATGCATCGAAGCTCATTAAAGTTTTCAATCCAAACTTGAACAGCTAATTGCTCAGCTCGTTTACCACCCTTAATTAAAAAGCTTATTGTGCCTAATTTGCAGGTTTAACTCTCATCGTCCACAAGAAGTTCTTGAGGCCACTAAGATCCATCCAGTTGTTAACTTCAGAACTTCGTGATTAGTCAAGTGCGTATAAAATTGACTAGCATTATTTATGGGGAAAAAAAACCTTGATTAAGGGATCCGAACTACCAAAGCATTTAAATTCAACGATATTGGGCCTGTGGGGCTTTTTAGTTGTCTATCATGTCATTAAATGCAGATGGGCCTTTCTTGTCGTTAACCCTATGGGCCCATCACATTTAGGAAGCTTATGGCATTAATGACACCATTAATTGTGCAATAGATGGAATAACCTCGCTTTCGAATCTTGCCGATCAAAAAATAAAATAAAAACATTTGTTTAAAGACGTGGCCACGGAAAGACGAAGTAATTCGTGTCAATGTTATTTTTTCAATGGAAAACGATTGCACTATGACCCGACAAAAATAATGTCGTGAGAGGTGATTAGCATGAAATTTATTGGAGCCAACGGCCACATCCGTCGCGATACCACCACTCTTTTTAAACTTGGTGAATAGATAGAATAATCCATACACAAGATAGAATTATATGGTAGTTACAATATCCTCTGTTGATCTCTCTCTAGTTTGGACCACTAGGGGTCCATTGCAGTCATTTCTTGCCACCATATGATCCAGCCTGTAGGTTTGTTTGCCTAATTATTGCATCTTGTAGACTTGAAGTTGGTACCTGTATACATCCATACATTCCAACCCATGTTCTGCCTTTTTCTTTTGGGATTAAATTCTTTCACCGGCGGTGGAAAATCCCACTATTCTACCACTGCCTTCGTCGGCCCTATCATGCGTTTATTGTTGATCTGAATCGTTCATCTTGTAAACCCCACATAATAGTATATCCCTGCAAAAAATAAACTTGATCGGACATCGATAGGAGTATCCCAAAATTGAATTTTACTTTGTAAAATAGACGGTTTATCTTTATTATTATTGATAGAAATTAGATCGTCCATTTTATAAACCAAAATTCAAATTTTGATATGTCTACGGACTTTCGATGAAGCTACTTTTTTTGCATGACAATACTATACTGCAGGTCTTATAATATGAACGGTTCAGATTACAATAATAGGCGTTCGGTGGGGCCTTGTTTGCTCCATTACTGTGATTTTCCTTAGACCCGTCGATTGAACGACACGTGGCATAGTAGGAAAAGATAATTTGATATTCGAAAGGTAATTAATATCACGGGCAAACCCAATTGAGTAAAATTTACATGACTGGCCCGTCGAGTGGCCAATACATGAGGGACATTTATAAAGCGTTATTTACAGGATTGACCCGTCGAGTGGCCCGTCGAGTGGCCAATGCATGGGACATATTCAGTTATTCACTAAGTGTTATTTGGACTTGCTACTCGTGACAACTGGAACCTATGCTAAAGGTTCCATAAGGTTTAACACAATGGGTTGTAATGATTTACAGATTTACGTTGGTCCAAAGTTGATATTTGAAGGTGAAGATCCAGTGGTGTTTATACCGTCCGAGTCTATCAAGTGGTATGGGGAAGATGATGGGCCATTCCTATTTAAAGGATATCCAGTAATCCCTGCCATGTCAGGGAAGCCAGACCCAAGTTTGATTTACCCACCTGTGTTTAGAGGTAGAGGTATGTACCAAAGGGGTATGAGATCTAGAGGTAGAGTCCCCTTTGTTAGAGGTGGATATCAAGGGAGAATGGTTGTGCCACCGTTCACTCAACTTTCTCGGTTGATTGTTCTTCTACGCTGAAGTTTAATAAGTCCATTTATTTTACTTCTTCCATATACCATTCACTTCATCGTTTGCTTCCAGAGAAGTCCTGAAACACGGCAAGGAACCAAACTCCACCTTACCACACCCACATTCCAGCAAATCACGAAACCAATTCCAGTCGATCACCCGTCGATCGGCTCAAACCAGAAAAGTAGTAAACAGGCCCATAATGGACGGTGGTGAAAAAGTGACATTTTACACCAACGGTAGATATAATTTATTCTCTTTTCTTTTTATGGTTTATCTAATACCACCACTATTGTGTTTATTTGTATTTTAAAAAAAAAAAAAAAACTAATAACGAAAACTACAAATTGATGTTCAATGTGAGGGAGATGGCGCTGGAAAGCATCGTGGCAAGTGATTTGGGAGTCATCGCTCTTCAATCTTCATTTCATTTTATAGTTCGTTTGGATTATTTACGACCTGATTTGACTAAGTAACTTAAAAGAGATAAAAAAAAAAAAAAAAAAGAGTCTTAACGATATTTTTTTTCGACGAATTGAATACGTACAGTAATTGTTACTGAAAATCAGTTTTCACCAAAATTGGTGAGATTTGATGGAAAACACGAGGATGGAGATCCCATATGTACACATTCAAAAATTTAAGGAGGGGTTATTTTTTTAACCATTGAAATACACACACACACACAAAAAATGTCAGCCCAAGGTTTGAACTCATGTCATCGGGAATCGAGGCGTCTTACCACCGGAACCATCAGGATATTTTACGTGGGAATTGACTTCTACATCCCCCTTTTACTACATACAATTCTTAATTTTTTTGTTTTTATTCATGTGAATTTATCTTTTTACCCTTTCATAAGTTTCATTTTTTACACATAAAGGGGCAACCAAGTAAATTCACACCAAATAAAGACAAAAATAGGAGTGTATGTGGTAAAAAGAAAAGTGTAAAAGTCAATTTCCTCCATATATTTCTTACTTAGACTTGGGGGCCAATTTTCATATGGGTCACGTGACCCATCTAGGCCTACACTGGATCCGCCCCTGCTACCTCTATATCCCGACTCCACCACATAGCCTAATATTGTGCTCTCTCTTAAAGTATCAAATATTAGTGTTATATCTGTTACGGAGTATGTTTTAGTAGGAAGAACCCGAGCATGTATCTAGGGACGGATTCATGAATTCTCTCTTGTGGGGCACTAATATCTACTGAACATAAACAAAAAATTATAATCAAACACAATAACACAAAATTAGACTTCATCGTATGCAATAAATTTTATATTTTGAGATTTTCAAGGACCTAAGTGGAATTTAAAAATGAGCCACTCACGTTTTTGTATATAAATATGTGGTTGAATATGAAAAATAGAGGTGTGTTGTGGTTTATTAACTCAATGGTTCCTCCTTTGTACATGATGATGCAAGCTCAATACTCCACAACTTCGTTTCCAACGCCTATTTGCGTTAAAAAAAAAAAAAAAAAGGGGGCCAAGTCTCGAACGCGACCTCTTGCATGAAAGACATGGTACCTAACCACTGCACCACTACCATCAATTGATAAAATACCCAACATATGTAGTATTTACTATTATCTAAACTAATTTTCCATTTTCTTCAAAAAAAAAAACATGAAATTGAGTGGGGCCCATGCCCCATGTCAATCCGTCCGTGCATGCATCGAGAGTATTTTGATCATTACTAATTTACTACAGTTAGAAAACACGTTTAGGGACTGTTTGGGAGCAACTTTGTTGGTGTGCTGCAATGGTCGTTTTCCTTTACATCAAAGCCATAACCCCACATTTCAGAGCTGTCAAACTTATCATCCTCATCTTGTGGACCACTAGATCTCATCCACATTTGTTTTGTTGACAAACCAACTCAGTTCTTCGAGTTCGAGCTTGTGTTCCCTTGTTAAAACCTCGTTCAAGATTACTATGTTACATGAACAAACGAAAAGCTCAAACACGCTTCTACTTAGTTTGTCCGATTAGATTTCATTTGAGATCACATCATTTCGTAAACAAGCCAAGCGTTTATATACTAGGCTCCGTTCCGGAACCTTAAATAAGTCTTTATTTTTTAAGAAGGCAATTTTAAGCTCAAAAATAATGTGTTTACGCAAATAATTTTCCTACCAATATAGATCTAGTTTGATAAATCTCATCAAGATCTTTAATACGGTGCAAGAAAAATTAAAAAATTATTTTTCATTTACATTATTTTTTAGTTTGAAAATGTGAAATAAGCTGCTTATTTTTTAAGAAGGTTTCTGAAACGAAGCCTTACAAATATCGTAAATTTTCAAACTATAAATCTCTTTTTTGTAAGAATTTTAACTGCTTCTCTTTGATATTCAAAAAGAATTTTTCAAAAAATTCTCCCTAGATTCCCCCTACTTTCAACATTTCTCTCTCTATCTCTCTCCACTTATTACCCCTACTATTTTTCAAAAAACTTTTCAAAATCCAATCCAAACACAACATGAATCGTTCGGCTCGTTTATCGGTAGTATGCACAAAAAAACACAGGAGCAGGTGGAACATGTAAACACTGTACTGCACAAATAATTGCACGACAGACAGAGTCTTGAGAGTGGGACAATTTTAACAAGATAGTCTTCTAGTACTGAATAATGGGGCCATTTATTTCTCTATCTCGTTAATTTCTACAGTACTAAGGACGATTCAGGGAGCGTTTCGGTTTGCCTTCCTTTTTTAAAAGTTCTTTTTCTTCAATTTTCAAACTCAAATATAATGCAAACGAAAACTAATTTTTTTTGCACCGTTTAAAAGATCTCGATGAGATCTATCAAATAAGATCCATATTGGTAAGAAAATTATTTGCGTAAACATATAATTTTTAGGCTTGAAATTTTCTCTGTTTGCAAAAAAGAAACTTTCTCCAAAACAGGAACACTCCCTCATTCATTCAGGCAGAGCACAGAGGAAACAGAGGAAATAAAAGCATGTCTCCTCCACCACAAAAATGAGTGAAAGATGTTTGACTAAGCTCACTAAAATCCACGACCAGATGGATCTCTTTCTCCGTTCCGTGCAGCCGAGTTGAGTTTTGTTGTGTTTGAGCTCGGCTCATTTATCAAACGACCCAAAAATTCGAGGTCGAGCTCGGTTCGGTTCCGTCCGATTCATTAACTAATTAACAAGCTTATATAAATGAGCGGAGCCTACTTTTTCGAGCCAATCTTTTTTGCTACTTTTTCAAGCCGCTCTTTTTTTAGTGGGGTGTTAAGCTCGACTTAATTACTAAACGAGGCCAAAACACGAACTCGAGCTTGGCTTGATGGCTTGATTACTAAATGAATCAAGCCGGGGCGAGCCGAACCGAGCCTAAGCTTTCGTTTGCAGCCCTAGTGCAATGTATTTTGGAAGGTAACAGGCAATGATATTTAATTACCCCATAACTCAGTGCTTGAGTTGGAACCAACTCACCCTAGCTAGAAAGGATACTGCAGGATTGGGCTGGCCCATTCAACATTGGCGCCCAAGTTCATAGTAGTATACACAATGTAATCTCAATGCAGTTACCGGCCCACCCAAAAAAAGCTTAGAGGTCTGTTTGTTGCAGTTTAATAAAGCAAAAATGCTTGGGATACATATGAAATGTACATATTATGTACATATGAGTTTTGTGGGGTCCACCTCGAATTTCACAAAGATGATTCAAATCGCCCATTACTTTTCAAATATTTTTTTATAGAGCCCTGTAAAAAATCAGCACAACCCGATATCGGTAAGGATTTTTTCTAAATTTGTGGGGACGAAACTACTTAACTACTTAGTTTAGCCCCTGCAAATTTAGAAAAAATCCTTACCGATATCGGGTTGAACTGATTTTTTACAGGACTCCATAAAAAAATATTTTAAAAATAATGGGCGGTTTGGATCTTTTTTGTGTGACCCGATTTGGGCCCCACAAATTTTATATGTACATTTCATATGTACCAATAGCAGCACGGACACCGGCTCAAACTACGCCCCTCTCAATCTAAATTGAGAACATGAAATACTCATACTCGTTTTAGGGTTTCAATTATAGTATCTACTTGGTGCTCAAGAAAAACGAATATGAACAATTGGGAAGTGGAGGCATGACCTTCCCATATCTCCCATTTTCCGTTCGAATTTCGATGATCCGAGTGTTCAATGTGTTTAGAACATGATTTTAAGGGCATTCGAGAGGAATCGGCAAAACAAAAAAAGAACCAGGAAGGGCTTCATCCAAGCCGTTTTTATTTGAACCGTTTGATAAAAAACAAACAAAAGCTTCTCGGATGAAGCCATTCCCGTTCTTTCTTTCTTTTTTGCTGATTTCTCGCATGTACTCTTAAAATCACGTTCTGAACACATTAAGCGGCTCGGATCATCGAAATTCAATCGGGAAATGGAGATCCGCATTTTATTAAGTTAAGGTGGTCCTTATGAGAATGGGACTGTATATATAAAAGAGTACAAGAAGGATTTCAACTAACATAATACAAATCAAAGCACGAGTGAGCGGCAAAACCTAAGCTACAACATAAACAAATTAAAAAAACCACAGCTAAACTGCGCGCATCACCTCCTAAGCTACGGGCATCATCTAACCATCATCAATCCGCAGCCATCTCAACAAACGCTTGACACGAGCTTAAACAATAAAATAAACAACCAAAAACGACCAAACCGCTGGCCGGATCACGCACGTTTTTAACGACGACCAACTATTGCAAACTTTTTAAATTATAGTATAAAATTCAGTGACCCATATTGGATTTTTTTTTTTTTTTCTTGGTAGATCAAAAAGGGTTTTCTTGCATTCACCAGTCACCAAATGAAAGCTCAAGTACAATACACCACCATTGTAGTTATGAGGAGGATATCTATTATTTTTATTTATTAGTAAAACAAACATGAAAGGTGAAGAAAATCCGACTCGCCAAATCTCTATCTACCGATATAATGGAAATGTGGTGGCTGGCTAGAATTTAAGGTTGCCTCGAGCAATCATTTGCAAAATATCAAAATGATTTTTTTATTTTTTGTGGGCCTCATCACCAATCAAAAGGAGACAAAACATTATACCCTTTCGTTTCACATCAATGAGTAAAGAAATTTATTTGAGGAAAATGAGAGAAGACGAGTTTCATTTGGTTATTGCAACTAAAGGTGACGGACTTTGGATGGATGCATGTGACTTGGACAATTAAAAGTGGTGTTAAATCATGGAATAATCACTCCTAAATTCATTACAAGACAAGTGTAGGCTCCGTTCCAGAAACCTTTCTTAAAAAATAAGCAGCTTATTTCACATTTTCAAATTCAAAAATAATGTAAATGAAAATTAATTTTTCAATTTTTTTTTGCACCGTATTAAAGATCTCAATGAGATCTATCAAACAAGATCCATAGTGGTAGGAAAATTATTTGCGTAAACACATGATTTTTGAGCTTGAAATTGCCTTCTTAAAAAATAAGCTGCTTATTTACGTTCTGGAACGGAGAAGTAATAAGATGGGAACAATGCAAGGCCAATTGTGAATTAAATATATAACACGTGTTTTGGGGTATATATTTATCCGAATAATACATTGAATCTTATGAGTTTTTTAAATATTTACAAGAAAATGTTAACATTTGCCCTAAGAGCGGAGGATAATACGTAAAAGATGCATTAACATCCAAAAAGAGCATGTCGATATCTATGAAAGTGCATGAATATCTATTAGATATCTGTACTTTTTTTGACATTATTTACATATTATTCTACGCTCTCTGGACAGAGGTTGGCAAGACCCTTTCAGTAATTAAGCACCTTAAATGAGGAATAAAATTTAACCCTTAACGATCCAATTGCACTTCGTAATTTTCATTAAAATAACGTAAAGCGAACTTTAAAAATAATTTCCTATGATTTTTTCCTCATTTGATAATGAGATCTACTTCACCCTTTTCTCTTTGTCTTGTGTAGGAAAACACCTCATTTAGTAATGACAAAAATTACAAAACGTTACCCTACATTACGTTGTGATCATTGATATAATATATATACTCCAAGAGGTAAAGACCAACTAGGGGTGTTCCTTGACAGTGACAATTGAAAAACATGCACCATGCTTAGGCCCCGTTCTCGAAAGGAAAATAAATGATTTTTCTAATAATATGAATCTTATTTGATACATTTCATTGAGATTTTTTATACGATGCAAAAAAAAAATAAAAAAATATTTTTTATTTACATTATTTTTGATTTTGAAAATTTAAAATAAATACTTATTTTTTAAAAAGATGTTCTGGAACAGGACCTTTAGTGATTGTGTTTTATTTGGAGTACTCTTCCTCATCTGTCCACAGGAATAATATGGCCTAGCCAGTACTCGAAGAGCCAGTACTAATCTTGAAAGCAATTTTGCCACCATCAAAACAGATTCCCACAAACAAACACACAACCACTCAAAACACGCAGGTCGGATCCCGTCAAGTCATCCCTGATCAGTTTGGTCTAATTTTTTTTATTCGGGCCATTTAAAAGTACTTTAAGGCGGCTCAGATTTGTTTGGGGTGTTCTGGATATTCTATAATAAAAATGTATCCGAACAAAACTGAACCGACCAAAACACTTTTGGACGGCTCGGATGTAAAAACTGGACCAAACTGGTCTGGAGCGACTGGACGGGATACACTTTGAACAAGCAAATGCACATAGCTAGTTTCCATCACATTTAGCTAATTGTACTCTGATTATATGTGATTAATTAACATTGATAAACACTCAAGGGTGAAAAAAATTTCAGTGCCTAGAGGGTACCTCGTGGTGCCAGCTCGAGCATCCGAGCCGTCCATTTCATTTTTGAATAGCTCAGATTTGGAGAGAGAGAAAGTGTTGGGGTGAGAGGAGAGAGGGGGTTTCAATCCGAGCCGTCCAAAACTGTATCAGACGACTCGGATGCACCGAGCGGGTACCACGTGGGATATGCCCGCTCCCTCAAGGGTGGTTGGTCGGTGGTTTTCTTGGACTAGGGTTTGATTCTCGGAGTCAGACAGCAAAAAAAGTAATTTTTTGTGAATTTTCAGTCCCGGCGATATTTTGCCTTTGATTGATCGGGCTAGGAGATAAGCCGAGGTACGCGTAAACTGACCCGGACATACTTTTCCTTCAAACCAAAAAAACAGCGTTTGGATACACAAATATAGGTACACGCCGAAAGAAAATGACGAGGTTGCCCTGGGAAGTGTCTTTGGTTAGGAACTTGGGATGCAGAAATGCTGATTGGAAGGGGTTGGATTTGCAAGGAGGGAAGGTGCTCGATAGAATGCTCTGCAGAGACGATTGCATGGAATGCCAAGACTTTTGGGCAGTTTAGAAATTAGAACGAAGAACGAGTGGGGTTGACAGGTGCCATGATGGGGTTGCAATGGGGGGTTGTGGTTGTTGGTTGTGAATCTTGTGATAGTGTATTACTCCCTTCAAAACCACCTTAACAGCCCCTGTGCATTGAGAGTGATTTGGTAATGAATGAAAATGAAGGATTAGAGTTTCTCACCAAATTTGAAATGATTTGGTAAGAAACGGAGATAAGTACAAGACTGTTATCTTTGATTGGTAAGAAATGGAGATAAGTACAAGACTGTTTATCTTTGATTGGCGGCTTCTCCTTTCTCACATTTTGGTGAGATCTGGTTAGGTAGGACTTCCCTTTCTTATCACATCCTTTCTCACGATCTAAAATGGCCGTAAAGGAGAGAGTGCCTAATTACTTTGTTTGGTACACGGTTCCCAAAAATGCAGTCATATGTTTTGGGTGCCATGGTGGGATTGCAACAACACGTACCAGTTACCACCATGCTATGCTGCCAACGTCCAAGACAACCCACTCCATCGACACTGATGCAGGGAATCGTAACCATTTCCCCATTTGGCATTAGGACCGCCAACCCGCATTCCACCCAAACCCATATCGCTGAGGTTGCATCTGATCCCATGCTCAACGCGGTGACTAGCTCTATCACTTAATTATACGAGCCTTGGATTAGACTCCCCATTGAAGAAAGCCATAGTAAGGGCCATCATATATCATTTGTTTCATTTTATTTCTAACTCCACTATTGCACTGTATTTTAGATTGACTAGCTCTATTACTTCATTATACGAACCTTGGATAAAACTTGCCCCTAGAAACTGACTTACAAGGGGATCTTATTTTAATATGTGCAAGGCTAATTGAAACCAATGTGGGAAAGTAACATGTTCCGTGGTAAGCGAGATTGTATGCTGAGTGTTAATGACAGTGTAGAGTCATTAATGCTTTGTTTGGATCGGTGACAGAGCTATTTTGGAAAGCGAGATTGTATGCTGAGTGTTAATGACAGTGTAGAGTCATTAAGGGTATGTTTGGTTGGATGGAATCAAGGTTGGAATGGAATAGTTATTCCAATGACTTACTTATTCCAATGTTTGGTTCATCATTGAATAATGGAATGATGATTCCAAATTGAATCACTATTCACCTTAGTAAAGGAATTGTCATTCCATCCAAAAAACTAAGGAATTGTTATTCCATTTCTTTGTCACTCCAAAATTACTAGTGCCACTCCAACATTCACTATTGCCACACCAAAAATTACTATTGCCACTCCAAAAATTACTATTGCCACTTCAAAATTACTATTGCCACTCCAAAAATTGCTATTGCCACTCCAAAAATTGCTATTGCCACACTATTCCATTGGAGATGATAATGATTATTCCTAAGTACAACCAAACATGAGAATGGAAATGATTATTCCATTCTCAATTCCTCCAATTCTATTCCATTTTTAATTCTATTCCTATTCACATTCCATTCCATCCAACCAAACGCACCCTAAGTCTAATAAGAAAGGTGAGTGTTTCACTCTAATTGTTCATGTACTTGATTTACCATTATTATATTTCTCTTAACATGTTTTTTTGTTGGTTTTAATTGCAGAACTATGGACCATACTTAATATTCACGTCTCTGCAGTGAAACAAGATACATGGTACAAGTAAAGTCATGGCGTATATAAAACTAGTGTTTGCATGTGCCTATGGCACTACTGGGGGCCTACGGCACTACGCACCCCGGTAGTGCCATAGGCACGGGCATTTTTGTAATATATGTTTGTTTTTTTATGCCAACGTCAGAAGCCGTGCAGTGGGTAAAAAGAACCGATGGCATTTTTGTAATATATTTGTAAGAGTGTGGGTATTTTTTTAAGAGAGTTGGGAGCACACATCATCCCTTGGATCAAATGAGTCTCAGCCCTTCTTTCAATTTGTGTTTGTGTGATCCCCACACCCTTGTATTTTATTAGGTAGATGGTGTATGTCTTCACAAGATAGATTATATGCATGTGTAGAGACAACTGTCATCAGTCACTTGTACTGTAGTCAATAATGAGCAAACGGATCCAGCGAGGAATAAACAAATGAAGTAAGACAATGAAGAAAAGACAAAAACCTAGGGAAGTCTTTGTTAATTGTGGCAGCAGCTTTCAGCTTTTGATTAGACAAACTTAAGTGGCCAAGTTGGACACTTCAATCAGTGGGGTTGGTTTTGAGCTCTTCCTCACATGTAGGTGATTATATATGTGGGTTTGTTTCAGTAGCTGCAGAAGTTGACGAAGCTGTTCCTCATACAATGGCTTCCTTTGAGAGAGCACTTGGTACATCCACTACTTACCTTCGCTCTTGCCTTTTGTGTTATTTGTTTGTGATTGTCGACTGTGCTTCATTTTGGATCGCTGGATGTTGTTTGTGAGAGAGTACTTCTTTTTTTTTACATTCACTGGATGTCGTTCTTGCTGTTGTACCTCCCTTTTGTAAGATTTTGAATATGTCTTAATATTTGAATTGCCACCACTGGGATTCTATTCGTATTTTTTTTTCACCACCTTGTACATCAAATTGGATTGTCTTTCCTGTATCTTTTCTGTTTCCTTAGTTACTAGTTCTTGCCTTTTCAAATATTGTGCTTGGATCATGGATATGAGAAAATTTAGCAAGGGAAATGAGAATAATATGGAGAAAAGAAAGAAATGTATTTAGCTCCTTCTCATCATCCTCTTGTATTTTCCTTCACCTATTTCGTACCTCCATAAATTCCTTTGCTACTCCATGATCTAAACCCAACCCTGATCAGATTGTGTACTCTTCTCTCTTCTCTACTGATTTAAAGATGTTAGGAAATAACATGCTACTGACCGTTGCTCATTAATATGCAGGAGGACTCTCTTGGAATTGTGAAGGTGAATTTGATTTCATCAGTTCTACTTGCATTCAGGAGACTGTCATTGATTTACTCAACATTCTATTCCTCCTTGCATTCTATTTATGTTTGTTCATAGTTTATATAACAAAGTGTAAATATAGTAGGTTCAGTGAAAGGGACTGGGTCACTATAGCTATCTCAATCTGCTCTGCTCTTGTTAGCATTGCATATTTTGGCTCCAGTTTATGGGATCTGATAGCCCAAAATGGAGGATTTAGTAATTGGAGCTGGGTGGTGAACTTATTTAGGGGACTAATTTGGATCTCTTTGACAGTTTCCTTGCTAGTACAAGGATCCAAATTTGTCAAAATTCTGGCTTCAGTTTGGTGGGTGTTTTTCTTTCTATTTATTTCAGTTATAAATACCGAGGTTTTGATAAGAACACACTACATTCCAATCTTGGACATGGTAGCATGGCCTGTGAACTTGCTGCTTCTCTTTTGTGCTTTGAGGAATTTCTGTCTCTTCCTTTGTCAACCTTCCTCAGAAAAGAGCTTATCAGAACCTCTACTAGTTGAGGAGACTCAGAAATACCATAGTAAAATCGACCAAGCTAGTTTTCTTAGTAAAATAACATTTTCCTGGGTTGATCATTTACTTAAATTGGGTTACTCTAAGATTTTAGCTCTTGAAGACATCCCTTGTCTTGTCCCTGAGGATGAATCGGTTTTGGCCTATGAGAACTTTGCTCATGCTTGGGATTTACTTCAAAGAGAGAAGAGGTCAAACGACACTGGATATTTGGTTTTTTGGGCATTAGTTAAAGTGCATATGAAAGAAATGGTCTATGAAGGAATTTGTGCATTTCTTAGGGCATTGTGTGTGGTTGTTGCCCCCTTGTTACTCTACGCCTTTGTTAATTATGCGAATCGGGACACAGAAAGTATACATGAAGGTCTCTTCTTAGTGGGGTACTTAGTTGTTGTCAAAGTGGTCGAGTCTCTGTCTCAGCGACATTTCTTTTTCAATGCAAGGAGGACTGGGATGAAGATGAGATCAGCTTTATTGGTGGCAGTTTATCGAAAGCAACTAAATCTTTCTAGTTTAGGAAGGCAAAGGCATTCAACCGGAGAGATTATGAACTACATCGCTGTTGATGCTTATCGAATGGGGGAATTTCCTGTGTGGTTTCACTTGGGATGGACCTTTTCTCTCCAACTATTTCTAGCTGTGATTGTCCTGTTTGGGGTTGTGGGTCTTGGCGCTCTTCCTGGTTTAGTCCCTCTTCTTATCTGTGGGTTTCTTAATATTCCATTTGCGAAGCTTCTTCAGAAGTGTCAGTTCCAATTTATGATAGCACAAGACCAGCGACTTAGGTCCATGTCTGAGATCCTTAACAGTATGAAAATAATCAAGTTACAGTCATGGGAAGATAAATTCAAGAAATTGATTGATTCCTACCGAGAAAATGAATTCAAGTGGTTGGCGGAAACTCAGTATAGCAAGTCTTACGGCACTGCCTTGTACTGGATGTCTCCTACTATTATTTCTTCAGTTGTCTTCTTTGGTTGTGCCATTTCTGGGAGTGCCCCCTTAGATGCTGCCACTATTTTCACTGTCTTGGCAACGTTGCGTAGTATGTCAGAACCTGTCAGAATGATACCCGAGACTCTTTCTGCATTGATTCAGATCAAGGTCTCTTTTGACCGTATTGATTCCTTTCTGCTTGCTGATGAATTCAAAAAGGAGAAATTGACGAGAGTTTTCTCGCAGTACTCTGATATGTGTATTAAGATACAGTCTGGCAAATTCCATTGGGACCCCGAATCTGCAATTCCAACACTTCGAGATATTGATTTGGAAGTAAGATGGGGGCAGAAAATTGCTGTTTGTGGGCCAGTTGGGGCTGGGAAATCATCGGTTTTATATGCTATACTCGGTGAAATACCCAGGAGTTCAGGAAATGTGAGTCATACAAAACTGTTCTTTGAATCATGTTGTAGTTTTTTTGTTTACTAACTGAAATCTTTTGATATGTGAACTCCAGGTTACTGTAGTCGGATCCATTGCTTATGTTTCTCAAGCTGCTTGGATTCAGAGTGGGACAATACGTGATAACATACTCTCTGGAAAGCCAATGGAGAAAACGAAATACGAGAAAGCTATCAAAGCATGTGCCCTGGACAAGGACATTAAAAATTTTGACCATGGAGATCTCACTGAGATTGGTCAGAGAGGGCTGAACATGAGTGGAGGACAAAAACAAAGAATCCAACTTGCACGAGCTGTGTACAGTGATGCTGATATATATCTCCTTGACGACCCTTTTAGTGCAGTTGATGCACATACAGCAGCAACTCTTTTCAATGTAAGGTTGAGTATGAACGAATACATATTTAATATTTGTCATGTTCATATCACACTCTTTTTTCTTGCTGTTACTGACTTTAAAATGGTGCAACTGCAGGACTGTGTTATGGCAGCCTTGCAGAAGAAGACCGTGATTCTAGTAACTCATCAAGTAGAGTTTCTCTCTCAAGTTCACAAAATTCTGGTAATGAGACTCACTTGATGTATTTACATGTGGGCTTTCAACCTTTTTTTGCAAAATACATTTTTTCTTTTCTTTTCTAGGTCATACAAGGTGGAGAAGTTACTCAGTCAGGAAGCTACGAGGAACTCTTGACGACAGGGACAGCATTTGAACAGCTTGTGAATGCTCACAGAAATGCAGCTATGGCTATGGATCCTGAAATTAATGAAAATACCAAAAACTCCTCGAAGGAAAACATTGGTCAGGTGGAAGAGACTAAAGGGCTTTACCTTACTAAAGAAATTAGCGAGGGGGATATTTCTGTCAGAGGTCTGCCTGGTGTACAGCTTACAGAAGAAGAAGAAAAGGAAATTGGCAATGTTGGGTGGAAGCCAATTTTTGATTATATCATCATCTCAAAGGGTTTACTTTTTCTCTCTTTGGGCATACTAGCCCAAATTGGTTTTCTAACTCTTCAGGCTGCCTCAAGTTATTGGTTAGCATTTGCCATTCAAATACCTACTATTAGCAGTGGCATGTTAATTGGAGTTTACACCATAATTTCAACAATAAGTGCTGTCTTTGTGTATCTGAGGTCTTATTTTTCTGCTCTTCTGGGATTAAAAGCTTCGAAATCCTTCTTCTCAACCTTCATCAACTCCATTTTCAATGCCCCCATGCTGTTCTTTGATTCTACCCCAGTCGGCCGGATTTTGACCAGAGTAAGAGTCTCTTTGTTGCCATAGTGCTTTATGCACTTGTGATGTGTAATGTATGCTATGAACAGTTGCTCATTTTGCATGCTCTTATTGGTTTTCAGGCTTCATCTGATTTGAGCACATTGGATTTTGACATACCTTTCTCCATTGCCTTTGTTTATACTCCTGCACTAGAGATTCTAATTACCATCATCATTATGGCCTCTGTAACATGGCAAGTTCTCATTGTAGCAGCGTTTGCTACAGTGGCTTCAAGTTACGTTCAGGTGGGTCTGTTTTCACTTTGATTATAATCTCCATCGTAGTCTTCATTGATTGAGGGGAGAAAGTTTATTATTATGATGTAAACATATTGTTCATTCATCCGACTGCAGGGATATTATCTAGCTTCTGCAAGGGAACTAATGCGAATCAACGGAACAACAAAAGCTCCTGTCATGAATTATGCAGCAGAGACATCACTTGGAGTGGTAAACATAAGAGCATTCAACATGGCAGAGAGGTTCTTCCAGAACTACCTAAAGCTCATCGACACAGATGCAAAACTTTTCCTTTACTCCAATGCGTCCTTGGAGTGGTTAATTTTAAGAGTGGAAGCACTTCAAAATCTGACTTTATTCACCGCTGCGTTACTCTTGATTTTTCTTCCAAAGGGGGGTATAGCTCCAGGTAAACTGGTACCATCCACTGCAACAGTTCAAGTATATCAATTAGCATCGCTGTTTTCACATTCTTCAAATGTGTACATTTTTTCAGGTCTTGTTGGACTTTCCCTTTCTTACGCTCTGGCTCTGACTCTTTCCCAAGTGTTTTTTACTCGATGGTACAGCAGCCTTTGTAATTACATCATTTCGGTTGAACGGATCAAACAGTTCATGAACATACCTCCCGAGCCTCCGGCAATTGTGGAGGACAAAAGGCCACCATTTTCTTGGCCTTCCGAAGGGACGATAGAGTTACAGGATCTAAAGGTAAGAGAACTTTATACCTACATTATATGTCCATACTCCATATAATATGTTTTTGAATTGACGAGCTTCACGCAATTGCAAGAGGACGTGGTTTTGATGCGTATGGAGATAGTAGTTGGTGGGAAGGTTTTAGATGTCTTCATGGGGAAGGGTGGAAATGTACGAAATCGTATTTTGATCTCTCTGTCTTCTCACCTAATTGGAAATGGTAGTCAGTCAGTGGGGTATTCAAGTCTCCTCTCCTAATTGGATATGTCCAAACAACCCATCTCAGAAGCTCCAGTGATGGTTTAAACCCACTTTTCTCTCATGTTGACCTAATGCTTCTAAAACTTTTATTGTGTAATAACTAGCCTCACTTCACTGATGGTTCTTAAATCGCCCTGTTCATTTCTTATTTTCAGATAAGATACAGGCAAAATGCTCCGTTAGTTCTCCAGGGAATCACTTGCACTTTCAGAGAAGGGGCCAGAGTAGGAGTTGTTGGAAGGACCGGAAGTGGCAAAACAACCCTCATAAGTGCTTTATTTCGCTTGGTAGAGCCGGAAAGTGGGAAAATTCTTATTGATGGGCTTGACATTTGCACTATAGGTCTCAAGGATCTGAGAATGAAACTCAGCATCATTCCTCAGGAGCCAACACTTTTCAGGGGAAGTGTTCGAACAAATTTGGATCCTTTAGGCCTTTATTCTGATGATGAGATATGGAAGGTAGAGCCAATGAATTCTAAGTAGTCGCCATGTATCTCATTGATGACATTTGCCTTGTCAATTATCCGGTTCCGTAGTTTTTGATGAATCTTTTGTCATAATGTACATTCTAACAATCCGAACAAAATTTTTTTCAGGCTCTAGAGAAGTGCCAACTGAAGGCTACCATCAGCAGTCTTCCCAACTTACTAGATTCTTCAGGCGAGTACAATTCAGATCTTGTGAAGCAATTTAAATGAAGAATGACTCATACAAACTGTCGAAATAATTTGGCACCCGTCTTTTTCTGGACAATGATGCACTCTAAACCTTAATGGTTGGAATGAGTTTATTGTCCAATGTAATTGTGTTTCACATTGAACCCTAGATTTATTAAGTAGATGTCTATAATTAACTAGATGAGGTAGCAATAACAAATGAAAACCATGTGCTTTTGGTCTATGTTTGCAGTGAGTGATGAAGGTGAGAACTGGAGCGCAGGGCAACGACAGCTCTTCTGTCTTGGGAGAGTCCTTCTGAAAAGAAATCGAATTCTAGTTCTAGATGAAGCTACCGCCTCCATTGACTCCGCGACTGATGCAATTCTACAGACCATTATTAGGGAGGAATTCTCAGGTTGCACTGTGATAACTGTGGCTCACAGAGTTCCAACCGTCATTGACAGCGACATGGTCATGGTTCTTTCTTTTGGTATGCCTCTTTTCCTCATATTTTAGGTATGCGTGTAGGTTTCTTTTTCGTGGACATTTACATATCGCTACAATATAAAACAAACCACATACGGCTGCTTCGATAGCACCATATTCTTCTGAAACAAACGTGGGTTTCATCAAAAATCACTGCTGCGGCGCTGCCATAACAGCAGCAATCATTGGTCCGTTGTTTTTCTGTAGACTTTCTTTTGTTGATAACCGAGTGCCCTGTCAGCTTCCGCGCACGTGAACCAATCCTGTGTTTCTGTAGTTATGCTGTTTTTTCCTTGTTCTCGGTTAACAATGTGCCCGATGGCATTTTGCTAGGCTTCTTTGCCTAGTATTTTAGGTTTACATGAAAGGTTTCTTTTTCGTGAACATTTGTAGAAAGACACAGAGTAAGCCGCCAAATGACCGACATGATGCAGCTTTGATAGCATATGTTGTTCTTAAATGACATCGGGCTTCCTGGCGGTGTTTGTGTTCGATCTTTCAAGTATGCAACACAACGCGGGAGGCTCGTAAACTTGGCCTCGTGACGGTGTTGGATCTTTCAAATAAACCTTATTGGTGCATTGCATTCTTTTTGCAGGGAAACTGATTGAATATGATGAGCCTTCAAAGCTTTTGGAATCCGATTCGTCGTTTTCTAAGCTTGTAGCCGAATATTGGTCCAGCTGCAGGAGGAACTAACTCTACGTAGAGTTTTCATGTTCATTACTGAAGAATATGAAAGAAGATTGCCATGAGGAGGAGAAGAAGAAGAAGAAAGAGACCACTAGTTTGGAGAGGTAGTAGTTAACCATCAATGAGTTCACCGAGGTTACTAAGTTGGCCGCTCTGCATCGCTTTGCAGGGTGCTATTTGGCTGCATCCTCCGTTTCGGTTACTAGTTATTAGTAGGATAAGTATGGAGTATTCCTTGGACTGAAAATAGAGATTTGTTTTATAATAAAAACTGTGCTGCTTTGTATTAATTCTGTGAAACCTTAATAAAGAATGAACAAGAAAAAAAGCATCCGAGCAAGAAAAGAAGGCAATGCATGTGTTACTGTAAACTCCAAAATAGGGTCTTTCACGGCGCGAGGCACCTCACTATGTTGAAGAATTTACTGCAAAAAATGCAAGGAGAAGTTGTTTTTTTTTGAGTCAGATCTTGCTAATGCTAGACATAAAGCACTATAATAAGGATTACATTTTTTGTTCTTTGATGTAATGTAATTCAAGCTAAAAGCAGAGTGCAACATAGATTTTTTGACTTGTATATCTTGGAGTCGGGCTCGAGCAACCCAAACTTTGGGGCGTCTCCCTCCACTCACCAAAACCACATCCAAATCCATGGTCAAGCAAAACCATGTCCTCTCCAAACTGCTCGATCTCCTCCCCAATGAATGAGAGATTATTCAGTGCCCTTGGGGCACACGTGTGCCCCAAGCCTCACCCCACCACACATTGTTGTGGGGTATTCACACTTGATCTCGGACCCCACTGAAATGTGTGCCATTCAATAATTTTTTCGAATCATAAGATTGATAGGACAATTCCCTTCCATGGCTGCAAATTTTCAGATCATTATACACTCCTATATGCAATAATGCAACAACGAAACATACATCAATAATGCAAAATTTAATTTAGTAAAATCAAGTAGAGTAGAAAATAATTCAAGAAACAATTTCATGGGGAAAAAGTAAACTACTCCTATCAACCAGAAAGACTAATACTTACTCCATCGATTCTTGTTTTATTCTTCAAATTTGAACGACTCTATATGAGTCTACAAAGAGTGGCTATCAGGTAGCAGCATTGTCAATCTCGTACCATTATTGGCAAAAAAACTAGCTAGTAAACTAGGACTACTTGGGGTTTGAGTTCTACAGGAAGCAGGTTCGAGGTTTCAAGGCTATGGATAGCCTCTGAGCCTCCCGTACTAACATACTAACACCTACTGAAGTATATCGTCAGGCAAAAATAACTAACTAGGGCTACTTGGCCAATGAGCACTAGCTCAGTTGGAATGTGATATCAGGGTTTTGTTTATTCAGTAATTTTTTTTTTTTTGATATAAAGATATGATGTACATTGGAATGTGAATATCTGTAACATGTCGCAGGGTTCAAATCAGGCTTTAGAATTTATATGCATCCCCGTCTAATTGCAGACTAGGCACATTTTTGGAACCTTTTGCAGAGAGTCATGTAAGGGAATCTTCAAATTTGAAATGAGACCCTCTGGGGGGAACGTTAAAGACATGAGGCTCGTGATTCCGGAGGAGCTTGCCGGAGCACACTTCCCTCCAATGCCCGATCGCCGAAGGAATTGGATGGCGATGCTGAATAGAATAACTTGGAAGCAATTGACGTGATTCGATTTTACAAGTCATTTAACCCTTCAGCACATTGCCTGATTGATATTGTCGTGGGGTCGACCCGCCGCAAGCAAAGGTTCGTTCTACTTCTGCCATCGTTTTTACAACCCATGAGTCATCCAAATAGTAATTCATAGCAAAACTGTTGTGCTTTCTTGAAAAGAACTGATCCTTTCATGACTATGTTTCATTGACTTATGCAGAGTTAACATGGGGGGGGGTCCTTTTCTTTTCGAGATTCGTTTGACTCAAAAGAGATGTCGAGTTCGAAAGGCTGTTAATCCCACAGTGGAACTTGTCTTGAGCCATTTACTTCTCTAGCCAATCGGCAACGCACTTACGGGGTGTTTATCAATATTTTATTTCTCTGGAGCGATTCGACAGGGAAAGAAAACAAAAGCAACAAGCCAACAACAAAAGAAAAGGGCGATGCGGCTTGTCTCTAAAGGCGGACCCGTGGTTCCACTCCATATTTCTGGATTTCACCGGAAGAGAAATGACAGTCGAGTCAAATGTGAAATTGATAGTAAGAGAGAAGTGTGTCGACACGTAAAAGAAAATCGTTAATGCTAGGCATGCCGCTCTTCAGGAACGAAATCGACACAAGAGGTAGAGAGAATCTAGTTTACTAGTTGAAGAATGGAAGAGATTCTTCCATCAATCTTCAACGATCAATCTATCGCTATGAGCGATACATATCGAAGATCCTAATTATAACCCAGAATTGGGTTAGTAAGACAAAAATTTAATAACAAATAAAGATGAAAAGATTATTTATAGGAAATAACAGATGTGTAGGAAATAACTTCTTAATTCATTCAATCTGTGGGCAGAGCCGGCTTATAGCCAAGGCGAGGGAAGCTTGCGCTTCCGGCCCCCCAAAAAAATTAAAAACGAGGGCCCCCAAATTTTTAGGATTCCTATATATATACATATAGTTCAAAAAAAAAAAAAAAGCACCTGCAGCCTCCTTTGCACAAAATAGGCCCAAATTATGAAATTATTCATTAGAAACACTAACACGTTAGCAAAGAAAATAACATAAGGGTCGGCAGGAACTAGAAAGATATAGCCAGTCAAAAAAGAAAAAGAAGAAGATATAACCGATCATAAAGACGGCTATGTTGTCTATCAGTACGTTTGCAGCAAAAAGTGCAAGAAGAATAATTTTCAAATGATAGATTTTGAGCTATTGTAATAGTTGCATTTTTAGGGATAATTATATGTTTTTATTTTGTAATGGTAAATCTTTTGTATTGATTTTTTTTATGACTCTTTGTAGATCACTTTTATATGAAAAATATAAGGTGGCCTCATTCAAAAAGTTCGCTTCCGGCCTCCAAAAGTTATAAGCCGGCCCTGTCTGTGGGGCTCCGATCAACCTGGCTCGCTCTTTTGGTCTGAGGGGTTCGAGAATGGCTCTTGATCTTCACCTAGCCTGCACAAGGAAACATGACTAAAGACCACATCGGAGGTTCTGCAGAATGGCCCACCGGTGCAAGGATGAGTACAGCTGAAGAAGTGAAAACCAAGAACTAGGGTTTTAGGGTACTGGAAAATGTGTACCTTTTCTCAGAAGGCATAATGGGGTATTTATAGAGAACTCCTAGCTTGGCCTCTAAGATTGCACATGTGCCCGTCACGCGTCGGCTGACGTTACCCTTGCATCACACTAGGATTTTGTAACCGTTTGGATGACGTCATGATCGTCATCATGGCCACGGTTGCTATTCCCACGTGGGTGAGCTGGAGCGATGGCCCCCACGTTCGTTCAAGGCCGAACGTGGTGTCCGATCGTGAGAGGTTGTCTGGCCGAGCCGATTGCTTCAATCGATGATGAAACTTCTACGGTGAATCCGTCGGTTTGCCAAGCCGTAATTGGGCTCAAGCGAGCCGCCCAAGCATGGTTCCATATCTAGCTCGGAGCGAGCCTCTTGGCTCGACCTGCTACACAATCATTTGCTTCCACTTGTCCCAATAAGTTCTCTCAACTTCCAAATGTGTAGGAGCATGCCAAGTGCCGTTTACACTTTCAAATATGTAGTTCATTAAAATACAAGCAAATAAAGGGAATACGAACTAGTTATATTATTAATACGAATTAATAAAAATAAAATAGAAAGCATTCTCATAATCGCCGCATTTCGGTCGATCATCGACAGGCGATGAACATATGGTGTAAACACGTGGAGACTATACAAGTGACCGACCATCGCAATAATAGTACGCTGATAACTGTGAGTTTCGATGTACAGTAAAGCGCATTTGTGATAGTAAGTAGCACTCGGTGGCCGTAGATTGTTAATTAGCCTTAACAAACAAAAGCTAAGGACACGCTTCGGTTCTACAGGAGGCAAGACCAGCATTACCTAATTGGTTGTAAGAAATTTATCTTTCATAGTATTGAGAGCCTTCTGGAATTCAGGCCAAAGAACTTCATGTTTTGAGCTAGAATTGGATGAATATTCCATCCTTTGCAACTGGATTGCTGCACCCACGGAAGAAGTGAGGAATGCAATCGGAATCCCTGCCAAATTAACTCGTAACATGGAGAGCATGTATTAAAACAAGGAATGGCGCCTGAAGATCTTGGCCCATGGCAGTCCCGATACCGTGTACATGTTGTTATTGGATGTATTCCTAGAATTCACTTGTATCTAGAATGTTCTTGTAGGTGACTATAAATAGGATAGTTGACCTTATTTGCAATTGTGTGGAGAGTACACCAAAGTGTGATCAGTGACTGGTGAGGTCACAAGTGTGTAAAATTTTGGTGGGTCTGTAAAAATTTTGATCCTCGTGACTGCTTGTGATTGTAGTAGTGTTAACACGAGTTCAGTTCATAGTATTAAAAACCACTCGTTAATTACGTATTTAGAGTCCCAATACTCTTCAAATCATAAGAACACTTTCACTGTAGGGTCATAATCCAAATCATAATCTTTTTCTCATTTAGAAGATGGTTCAGAAACTTCCTAAACAATTGCTGGGGAATCTTTTACGCTACCATGGAATTCTGGATGGAGGTTTTTTTGCTCATTTGAAGCTTCCTAAACAATTGCTGGGGAATCTTTTGTGCTTAATTTTTTTTTTAATTAAGCAATCAAATCATACATGTTGTCACGAACTCCGTGTAAATGTGAGGTGTAGAACTTTAATTGCAGGACACGTGACAGCACTTGCGGGTCACCTAATAATATTTCTTATCATATTTGCATATTACCGTTTTCATTTTTAAACCACTCTTCCACGATCGGCATTCTATGTGACGTCTACATGAAAACGAGTATGCGCATGAAATACTTCATTACGTGCGGTTGTAGACTTTTTGATTTTTAAAATCATGGTTATGCAGACTTGGCTATTCCAATTTTTCAAGCTTTCAACAAATTGTTCGTAATGATAATAAAAAAGAATTGTTTGTAAGCGCATGCTGCACACCATGCATGAAATAAAAAGATTCAAATTGAGTGGACAATTGTATTCCCACGGTGTTACTATAACATCACATTGAGTATTTATTCAGTCATTCCATGATTCTGAAACACGATATATTTTTTGGATTTATGACATCACACGTCTAAATTTAACTCATATCTCTTTACGGGACGTGTTAAAGTACTCACGGATCACCAAATAATTGTTCCTATCACATTTGTATACTAATACCGTTTTTTAAGGAAGGAAAATACTAAAAATAGCCCAATAAACTTTTGTTAAGGTTTAAAAGTGTATTTAGAAATGCAAGAAAAATGTATTGAAAGTGACCCCAAAAAAAGAATTTATCGCAGTGTATTTGTTTTGTCATCTTCTTTGCCCCAATCACTTCTTCTTCTTCTTCTTTTAAATCATGCCAGCAATGCGAGAGTTGGCCAAACGTGCACCCAAAAGAAAAGAAAATCTATGCCAGCACCTCAGAGTCCAAATACCGAGAAATTTTCCGGTGCCGGGTGGATCTCACGTAGTGTCCGCTTGGCACATTCGAGCAATTCGATATGATTTTGGAAGCAGAGACGGAGCCACACTACGGCGTACGGGGGCCATGGCCCCCGCGTGGTTTCGAATTTTTATAATTATTTTAGTTTTTTTTTTAAATATCAAAATTATTGTGAGAACACATGCATCGGATGGAGGATGAGTTTCTCACAAATGCTTTGGTTATATTTAATGAGAAAGAAATTACTGCGACAATTAGTTTCGACTCAATCATAAATGACTTTCGGATATAAGGTATCGTTAAATTCCATTTTGATACATGCTTGGGGTATAACATATTGGAAAACTTTTATTTTTTTTCATCTATAGTTTAGTTGTTTTGGGTTTGTAGAGATCACCTGTTTTTGGTTTGTAAAGTTCTCCTAGATATTGTGTCTGAAGAAATGGAAAAAGAAGAAGTAATTCACGTGGTTCAGCCACAGATTGTGACTTACATCCACGGGAGAAGGTAGGAAAATTCTTATTTATGGGTTGCTGTAATGCAACACCCTAAATATAAATACACATGACATGTGATCAATAAGGGATACAATCCCATAACTTCAGCCACTAATTAAGCAACAAATCACCTCAATATTGGTAGCTAATCTGTGATTAATTAGAATCATAGAATCACACATAATATGGAAAGATTTTCCCCTTCTCCAACATGTAATAAGTATTATTTTGTCATTCAGATATTTTATATTTTTGAACATTGAAATTTCAAAATTTTTATTGTCCATGTTGTGACCGGCCCTCTCGTATAGAAAATTCTGGTTTCGTCCCTGTTTGGAAGGCTCATATTTGAAGAGAGAAAGAGGAGAGGTAAAAGGAGAAAGAATGTTTTAATCTAAACTATCCAGAAGTGTATCGGATGACTCTGAAGTACCGAGCAGACATCACATAAGATATACCCGCTGGTCACCAAAAAATTTCTCCCAAATACCTAATCCAAACCCACCATAGGTCCTTCTGTACCCATGTACGAGGTGTGTTTTTTCATGCCATGCTTCCCTTGACATTTTGCAGTAATAACTTTTATTTTTTTGCATTTAGTTTTAAAAGTCAAATAGTAGTAATTTGTTTTTTGCATTTATTGAAAAAAAATTCGCATTTATTGGTTTTGAGTCACAAAAAAACATTTTGCAGTAATAACTTTTATTTTTTTGCATTTAGTTTTAAAAGTCAAATAGTATTAATTTGTTTTTTGCATTTATTGAAAAAAATTTGGCATTTATTGGTTTTGAGTCAAATTTTTGTGACTTATTGATTCGTCTCGACTAGAAAAATTGAAAAAGTAAATTTTTTTTATCGAAACTCATAATTTTTTGAATTTTTGACGCAAAATAAATAATTGTTAAAAAATTCAAATAAAGACCGAAAAAAATTTACTTAATTTTTTAATCCAAACTAACCTTAAAAACGCTTAGCACATGGGTACACCAAAAACTCGGTAGCATATTTATCCACCCCAGTGAGGCCCCGTTTCATAACAAAAAAAAAAAGTCTTTATTTTTTAAAGAAGCAATTTCAAGCTAAAAAATTATAAATTTATTGAAATTTAAAAATATGCAATATGGATCTTATCAAACAGACCTCAATGAGATCTTTCGCACGATGCAAAAAAAATTAAAAAATTATTTTTTATTTATATTATTTTTGAATTTGAAAATGTAAAATAAATTACTTATTTTTTAAGAAGATTTTTAGAATGGAGCCTGATTTCCAAAAAAAAAAAAAAATCTTTATCGTAAATACTACCCACCCGATTCCCTATTAAAGTCCTCTCCCGAATAAAAAAACCCTACCCAATTTACCCCAATCACACTACCTCCCACAGCCGCCGCAAGAATGCCCGTCCAAGACCTCACACCTCCGCCCGACGCCACCGCCCGAAACGGCGCCGTCGAGAGCAGCGAAGCCGAAGACGAGGCCTGGGTATGGGCCCAGATCAAGGCCGAGGCCCGCCGCGACGCCGAGTCGGAGCCGGCCCTGGCCAGCTACCTCTACTCCACCATCATCTCCCACTCCTCCCTCTCCCGCTCCCTCTCCTTCCACCTCGGCAACAAGCTATGCTCCTCGACCCTCCTCTCCACCCTCCTCTACGACCTCTTCCTCAACACCTTCTCCTCCTCCGACCTCCTCTCCTCCACCGTCGCCGACCTCCGCGCCACCCGCGAGCGCGACCCCGCCTGCACCTCCTTCTCCCACTGCCTCTTGAACTACAAGGGGTTCTTGTCCATCCAGGCCCACCGCGTGGCGCACAACCTGTGGATCCAGAACAGGAAGCCGTTGGCGCTGGCGTTGCAATCGAGGATTGCCGACGTGTTCGCAGTTGACATACACCCCGGGGCTAAAATCGGAAAGGGAGTTTTGTTGGACCACGCGACGGGGGTGGTGATCGGGGAGACGGCGGTGGTGGGGAATAACGTCTCGATTTTGCATCACGTGACGTTGGGCGGTACCGGAAAGGTTTGTTGCTTCCTCCCTCCGTCCCAATTTGTCAGTCTCTATATTCGATGTTTGAGTCAGTTTTTAATCGCTTTGAATTTCTATATAGATCTTCAAAAATATGCAATATGAATATAAATGTTGTTTGATACTTCTCGATGAGTTTGTTTTCTTTATAAAATTTTTAAAATTATGAAATAATATTATAAAATGAGAGATATAAGCAATTAAGAATGATATGAACATCGAAAATAGTCAAACAAAATTGGCTTTAATCCTGCAGTCTATGTTTTTGTTTAATTTTTTTACTAGTTGTGTTAGATTTGAGTTGATTTTTTGTGGATTATATGTTCTTTGTATAAAGTAAAAAAAAACTAAGTTCAAAATGTTTATAAAATTTTTTGAAGACAAAATTTTTATGGGTTGTATACAAAAATTTTATCCAACAGGTGGGTGGGGATAGGCATCCGAAGATCAGGGATGGGGTGCTGCTAGGGGCGGGGGCGACGGTGTTGGGGAATGTTAGGGTGGGGGAAGGGGCGAAGGTGGGGGCGGGGAGTTTGGTGTTGATTGATGTGCCGCCGTGGACGACAGCGGTGGGGAATCCGGCCAAGTTGGTGGGGGGAACGGAGCAGCCCAAGGTGCATGAGGACGTGCCCGGGGAGAGCATGGATCATACCTCGTTTATTTCTCATTGGTCTTATGTCATTTGATGAGGAGAATGTTTGGTTGCGGGCACATTGGATGGATCAGGGCTTTGCTTTTCAAACTCGAGTGTCCGAGTCAATTTACGCGTGCCTCAACTTATTTCTGATAACCCAATCCCATCATTTACTAGCGCGGAGCCTAATTAAAGCCAGGTATTCGACTGGTTCTTTGTTTTTTTGTTTTTGGTCGTTGTGTTCTATGTTTGTTTGATAATTCTGGGTTACTATGTGTTTATTTTACGTAATTTACTTATTCGATTTTGTGATAAGTAAATATGCGAAGTGAACAAATATAAGTGCAGGGAGTGCACTTCAGGGTGTAGTGTTGGGGAGCGGATGTTACTAGAGGAGTTGTATGTATATGTATGGTTGTGAAAATTAAGCGGCAAACATTTATGTAAATATGTGTGGTCGTAGACTTTTTGTTCTTCGACGTCATGTCTCCAACTTGGGCTAGACTAGTTCAATTTTTGAAGCTCAAAACCAATTCTTTGAATATGATCAGATCTGATTCATGCATAAAATAACAGGATTCGGATCAGATCGATTAGGTAATCGTATCCACATGGTGTTTTATAAGATTATGAATAAGTAGTTGATAGCTGATCGAAGATATGCTTGTGGTGAAAGAGTGGTTATGCGCTCAACAAATTGAATTGAAATAAATTGGCTTACAACCAATGGAATTGAAGTAAATTTGCTATGGAAAATTCGTAAGAGTTTGTCCACCCTCATGTTAAATTCATTAGGAGTGACAATACTTTCTTCACTCTCGCGCCAAATTCAATGTCATATTTCGATAATTGCAAAACTTGCCACATCACTTTCAAAGTGTGGCGAAAGTTGTGACAAGGGGAGAAATAATGTGGTTATGCCAAAATGGTTTCGAGGTATTGGTGGAGCAATCGTGCTATTTTCTAGCAAAATGATATGTTGGCTAGCTAAAAAGCAATTGTGGCAATGCAATTTTGATGGTGTTTGGATTCAAGAAAGCAATAGAATTGATTTCCAATAGAGTATAGAATTGGGTGGTCAAGGACTTCGGGTTGGTGCTGTGCGGTGAGGTGCACAGCATCGTGCTGCACACCTCCGAGCCGTCGGAGGCATGATCCGACGGTTCGGAGGAGCAAGCACGGTGCTACGCACACCACTGTACAGCACCGTCCCCAATTCGTCAAGGATGAAGGAAAAGCCAAAATTGTCTTTGTCCCGTTCTAGTCTTTCGAGATCTGCACTTATTTTCTCGTGGCTGCAATTGCTTTGTTTTCCCTACCATTTCACAGGGCTGCTTTCCACTCCAATTTTTATACAGAAAATGAATACCAAGAAGTTTTCTCGGCCTTACGCATAAACGGGACCAGTTGATACAAGATTGGATTATACCTGCATATTCTGTTTGGGACGTTCTGCTTCACAAATTGACTCAACCTACCTTCCAAGCTTTGATATGTCAATTTGTGTTCTTTGTTGGACCATGCCTAAGTTATTTTGCTCAGAACAAGACAAATGGCTGTGATCTGGTGCGAGGACAAGTATTTTTCGGCCGATTCCAAGTGATTGGGACTCAGAGGTTCCATTTGGTTTGCTTGGATTGTTAATTTTCTTTTTCTTTTTTTTTTTTTGGGTGAGTGAATTTTACTAACCAAGAAAAATGGATTGCAAGAATGATCAGACAGACACTCTAGATAAGCTAGAAAACAACACTCCGCTTGCAAACAAGAGGAAAAGCACCTATTGGGTAGTCAAAGAAAGAAAAGAAAAGTAAATTCCAATCTGAAGAACTAAAGAACACTTGCCACAGAACATAAGCATCCAAATGCGTAAGGCAAAATTTAGCGACTTGAGATGTCTCTGTTTTCAGAGAAGCTTGCCTCTTTGCCAAAGCCTTGAACTTAAACTCTGTTAGCATTGAGAATGACAACGCTCAACTTATTTTTTTTGAGCTTTTCGGAATTGGTCCCTCCCTGGAACTTATGACAATTATCTCAGATATTTGTATGCTTGCCGCAGAGTTGAAGTTATCTTTTTGCTGGACTGGAAATGAAGCTGCTCATTGGATTGCATCTTCTCAAGCTGTTAGCTTAGGTTTTAAATGGGTGTTGTTTCCCCCACCTGTTTTGTCTTCTCTTTTATGCAGTGACGTTCTCTTTTCATTATAATAAAATTCCGTTCAAAAGAAAAAGAAAAAAAAAAGATTGTCGTCTCAAAACTAGGGTGGATTTGATTTGATTGTTGTTATGTTGGTTTGGGCCAAAAGAATTGGGCATATCTACAGAGTGGGAAAGTGCAACATCGCAGGAAGCTAGCCCATTATGTAATGCCTTCATTTTTTCCTAGTGTCTGAGTTTTCCGAAAATTTGAAATGAAACCATGTTTGCTGCCAAAAACAAATGGTACCGTTTCGAAATCCCGAAACGGTAAGAAGGTTTCTTGACAATTAGGACTGTAGAGTTTTTTTTCTTTTTATCTCCTAAATTATGCAACTTTTCTCTACTTCGTTCCTAAACTATTAATTTGGTGATTTTATCCCCTCAACTTTCACTCTGTTACCTATGTGATCTAATACATAATAGAACTCAGCATTTGGACGGAAAAGAACCTCGTGAGCTTATCACCTCATGAGCTTATCACGTGAGATCCTAACCCATAAGACAAGGGCACAATAGACATTCCATGTCTCACAACCCATTGGGGCCAACTACACCTGTGTTTCCCTCCAAATGTCCAATATACACCCATTATTGGTTACCTGCACACACACAAAAAAACAGAGTACACCAGTCCCCCTCCCCCTCTCTCTCTCTCTCTCTCTCTCTCTCTCTCTCTCTCTCTCCATGACTTCTTTTTAATGCCAGTCATTTCCATTGAGCTTAATGCCTGCATTTTTTAATTCTCTCTCTCTCGAAAATTGATGCATGAGAAACAAAAACCCCCACGCTGCTATTCACTATCAGAAACAAAACTCCACACAAACCTATTTTTGTACATGCAATTAATTGACAATACAAACTTATTTTTGTCGATTTTTTCCCAAAAAGAAAAGAAACTTAAACCCCCACAAACTTAAGTTGCAGTACAGTTGGGTTGCACCATGGGAGGATGAGTATTGGAGTGGAAAAATCATTAGTTACAAACAAACTTAAACCCCCACACTGCTATGCACGATCGGAAAAAAAAAAAAAACTTGTTCTTCGTACTTGCTTACAGTTGGGGAAAACACCGTAGCCTTGCCTCAACTCATCCATCCTGCACTCTTATGCTTGCCTTCCCAGTGAATCAATCGAGGATTTGAGTCCGGATCCCCTGTCCTAGTTTGCCTGTCCCACTTCCCTGTCCCAGTCTTCTGCTTGTGCCACTTAGCCCACTCCTTCCTCCCCTCTAACAGACTTACTTGTCTAGTTAAACTCCAACTACTTCCTTTCCTATCCACTTTTACGTTCCCACTTCTGGCGCGCGAAAAATTGTGGAGATAAAAATTGTAAATGCCGTTTGGCATTTTAATGGAATATACTTCGATTAAAAAAAATGGACAGATTGTTGATTTTTCATGTGCAATTTTTCTGTGATGGATTGGTGTTATTTTTCCTTGTCACTATGTTTGGATGGAATTGTTGTAAGTGTCATCCAAACATAGTGACAAGGAAAAACAACACCAACCCATCACAGAGAAATTACACATGAAAAATCAACAATCTATCCATTTTAATGGAATATACTTCGATTAAAAAAATGGACAAATTGTTGACTTTGTGATGGGTTGGTGTTATTTTTCCTTGTCACTATTTTCGGATGGAATCGCTGTAAGTGCCGTTTCGCATTTTAATGGAATACTTCGATTAAAAAAATGGACAAATTGTTGGCTTTGTGATGGGTTAGTGTTGTTTTTCCTTGTCACTATTTTTGGATTAAATCGCTGTAAGTGCCGTTTCGCATTTTAATGAAATATACTTCGATTAAAAAAAATGGACAAATTGTTGGCTTTGTGATGGGTTGGTGTTGTTTTTCCTTGTCACTATTGTCGGATGGAATCGCTATAAGTGTCGTTTCGCATTTTAATGGAATATACTTCAATTAAAAAAAATTAACTTATCACGTTGGTTTTTCTAATTCTATGTTTTTTCGTCTTAAAATGTTTGTTTATACTGTACTATGTTTATAGGATGAGTAGTGCACACCAGAAAAAAACATCTCAACTGGGCAAGTAACTCTGTTAGAGGGGAAGAAGGAGTGTGCTACGTGGCACAAGCAGAGAAGACTGGGACAGAGGAGTGGGACAGAGGAGTGGGACAGGGGATCCGGACTCTGAGAAGTAGCGTGTAGTGATAGAGAGGGGTGTGGAAAAATGACGTAGCAGGTGGGGTAATATGTTGGTCTACCTGGAATGTCTATTTTGCCCATGTCTTATGGGTTGGGATCTCACGTGATAAGCACGTGAGGTGCTTTTCGTTCAAATGCTGGGTTCTTTTATGTATTGGATCACATAGGTAACAGAATAGAAGTTGAGGGGACGAAATCGCTAAATTAATAGTTTAGGAACGAAGTAGAGAAAAGTTGCATAGTTTAGGGGACAAAAAGAAAAAAAAACTCTAGGAGTGTATGATACTCAGAGGATCTACTCCCCATATTCCTCTTTCTTCACCCCCATTGTGCTAGCTAGACCATGATTTGCATAGGTTCCACAAAACTAGAAAATTATACTTCCATTTTGATCAATAATGTAGTCACAAACTTAACTTGACCCCTACTTAAACATAGATAACCAAGGGAAAAGCACGAAATCAGCTTAGTTTTAGCATATCAACAAACATCCAAAATCCTATACACTAATGTGGGACGGAAAGCGCTTTAGGCAAGGCTTGGTGGGCTGCCAGGGGAATGCTCCCAAACTTGCAATCGACCGAAAACAGCTTGTTGGCCTCCTCCATTGAAATCGCGTTAATGAGCTGAAGCAACACGCGCTCTAGATCTTCCCCGTCGCTCCATTCGTGGATCTCGGCCTTCATGTGGACACGGTTCTTGCATATTAAATCCCAGAGAGGGTAGTTCTTCCTCGGCATCACATGGTCTCCTTCTCTGAGCTTCAAACTCGGGCAGAAATCTCCGGTTCCATCTCCGAGGTAGATGAACTTCTTCTTCCCCTCTTTGGCTACAGAAGCCTGTATTCTCTCCATGACCAAACCCTGTTAAAATATCATAGTAAGAAATACCATTAGACTCATTCCGAGAAAGGCCCGGGAATGGCCCGGACAGGACCCTTTATCCTGTTGCTTTGATAAAGGATAGCAACTTTTTAACAAACATCAATTTTTTCCATTGAAATGCGGACTGTCACTTACATTTTTTCCTATGAATTGAAAACGATTTTAAGACGGGGATTTTTACGCTAGAAAACTCTTAGCGCGAAGGAATTAAGGAAAAATGAACAATTCTGGGTCGATTGATATACCTTGCACATGTTTGGAGGGCAGCGGTCGCAGCCATGGGGAGAGGAGTGAAAATCATGGTACGGCAAAATCCTTAGCCTGCCTTGATCATCCACATAGCTCGGATTCGTGTTGATTTCGGTAAAACAATCCCTTAGCCCCAAATGCTTCAAAATTGTCTCAATAAAGAAGAGATTTGCATCACTTACTACCCTCAAATCGCACCTGTAATTCATTCAGACACTCAATAACTTTGTGTGTGTTCTTTCCGAGGGAAAAACAAAGCAAAAGAAAAACCTTAGGCAAATTTTTAGTCCGAGAAGTTGAGGTGCGCGCAAGTTGGCCCGGACATTCGATTATAAAAAAAGAAAAAGAAAAAAGAAATTAAGTCCGAGAAATTATACCCTAAAGCATGAGCTGCTCTAATGGCAGGGACGACCCGAGGGTGGATCGGAGCCCGTTTGAGAACCTCTGCAATGTCGTCAATGGTTTTCCCTCGTGAATGAAGTTCTCCCATCATGGTGTCCTGTACATGTGAAACAGAACATGAACAGAGTTAAGACTCTGTTTTTTGAAGCAAATAATTGAATTGAATAGAATTATGACCTGTGTAATTAATGCGAAAAAGACAAATCCAAAGGTGGAATTTGAATATTGTGGTCAACCCTAAGTTTTGGGAAAAAAAAAATGGAAAGAAAAATACAACTTACCATGAGGGTGTTCCAAGGCATGGTAGGGAGGAGCTGGTTAAACGACTCGGTGGCGCCCAGCTCGTCGACGACCCAGTTATCGCTGTCCAAGTCGATAATCGTCTTGTCGAAGTCGAAAACAACCACAATCCCGGCCATCCTCAGATCAACAAGAAGGACCGGGAGAAATCACCAAAGTAATTGAGACACTACACACAGAGAGCTTGGGTTTTTTGTTTTGTTCTCTGCAGATAAAACGCCCAATGGGCAAGGGTATATATAGGGCGGGGAGCAGGGAAAATGGGGGTGTGAATTTTTGAAAGATGCCAATGGAATATTACTGGAATGAACATGTGGTTTTATGTTAAAGAGAAAGGGAAGCCATTGGAGCCCCTTTTTCGGTTGGCCTCTGTCAGGAGATTTCCTTTATCCCATAATTTTAGCAAGAGAGAAACTTATTCACGGTTCTGTGTAAAAATTCTTTAAAGCAATAATTAAGTGCGACCGTTCAAAAGTGTTCTAAACGGTCCGGATGTTAATGAAATTTTTCAGAAGAAAAATTTAACTCTTTTCCGAAAAAGCTTCATTAACATTCGGATACGGTCGCGATTGACTGTGCCGTTAAAAAGATTTTCACTTTTAGTAATCCTCGTAAAAGGTTTAATGTTGTAGCCCAATTCGTTCGACCCCGGTAGATTTCAGCAGGGTGATAAATCGACGGCTGGATTTTGGAAGGAAAAACCAGGAATATGATGGAATATTCTTGGGGGGGAATCGAATTCTCACCCGACATCCAAATAGGAAAGGGAAAGGGAAACCCACTTCCTTCCTAATTCAATGGAATTGGAATATTCGGATTATGTACCGTTCGGCAATGCTAGGCGGCCAACTTCATCCCATAAGTTTTTCGGTGTAAATTGGGTATCAAGTGGCGGTATTTAACGTGCATCCGAGCCATGTTTTGTACGGTTCATATTTGAATTCTCTCTCTCTCTCTCTTCCTCAGCCGACCACTCACTCTCTCTCTCTTTTCTCTTTTTAAAATCCTGGCCGATGCGCGCTCAGATATACGTGGACTGTATACCCTATTTGCAACCAAAAACTTCTCACTTTATCATATTCCGATAATGTATGGGGATTCAGCTGGAATCACCCAATTGGCTAAGTACTGAAAATAGCACTATTTTCAAAAGCGAAATGGAAATTGCAATTTGCTTTCTCGGTGTGTACAGACGAGACAAGTAGACGACAAGAAGCTAACGTTACTCAAGTTCCATGTCGTCATGCGTATAATATGCTCGAGCAATGCCGCCCGCACAAATTCTCCCACAAAAATGATCTCGAGTACTCTCACGTGAATCGACGGTTCTGGACATATCTAGATGTATGTTACAAATTTGTTCGTATAGACTTACCGAATACACTTATTCACGCTTCAAGTTTAGAGCATTGATAGGGCACAAACGCCGAACGCATATCTATTCGGAGTTAACCGATACTTGTTAGTTCCGCAAGTATTGTGTGAGAACTGAGAACCCACCAGGAAGTTGTAGTCCCACAACGGGGATTCAATGAAAGTTTAGGTTATTATATAAGAAAACGCAAACAATCACTATGCCAAATAGTCTAATAATTTGATATTAGCCTTTTGAGCAAGTTCGTTCCACGATTATTACTCAAGTTATACACAACAAATAGTCGAATGTGCTGTTTGTTGACTTGAGAGGCCTTTTTTTGGCTCCATCCACCTGTTGCCAAACACACCACAAGGATAGCTATCCATTCTCCTGTTCATTAGCACTCTGCCATGTCCTTTGAAGATCCCAGGCGTGGATTTGGAATAGTGTCTAAGCATGGGGTTGGAACAGGGGTAGTTTTTGGCCTATAAAAGGGCCTCTGAGCTGTGTATTCTGTATCTCTCTTGAGTGAGAGACCTGATGTGAGAAATTCTGAGTGTGAGGCTGTAGAGCACTGTAAAGCAGAATCTACAATGGGAGATGTTAAACATGACATGGGCGGTACAACGGCTACTTTTGGCATTAACTCACCTTCCAACCCATCTGTCTTCACTTATGTCAAAACTGACGTGGCTATGTCAAAGCTGATGTGGCTTTGGCATGAACCTCCTGCATGCCAACTTTGACAACCACCCTCCTCCATGCCAAATTTCAAAAAATGACCGTTTGGATTGACATTAAGGGTTGGAGAGGGATAATTTGTTGTCAAATAAATAGAGAAAAGGGTTGGAAAAGAAGGCTTTGATGTCAAATTGGAGATGCCAAAATGCCACGTCAGCCTTCAAAAAAAAATTGACATCGCTAAATTGATATCTTCGAGTGTAGCGAGTTTGAGAGAGAACTCCTTTGTAAAGCTTGTCTCCGTAAATATTGTTCCGTTTGTAAAGCTTGTCTCCGTAAATATTGCTCCGTTTACCTCCGTGGACGTACCCGATTTTGAGAAACCACGTATATCTCATGCGTTCGTGTTTTTGTGGGTGTGTTTTGGCTCTGTTTGATCTACTCCGGGGCACAACACTACTACTATTATTATTATTATTATTATTATTATTATATTAAAAAGGCAAGGAGTTAGTTGCATGGTTTTTGGATAAGTGGAATCTAGAATATGCTAATTCCGGAATTATTAATCCAACTCAAAACACGTAGATTCCAGATTGACGATTTGAAGAATAAGGTCCACAATCTCATAAGAACAATCTTTATCATATCACGTGGCATAAAAATTGATTTGATTTGATATTTTATTTTAGGAAAAGTATTCCGCACACCCCGTTTACGATATTTTTTTTTTTTTTGGCTCATTTCATAATTTTTTGTGTCTCGTTTTAATTTTGAGCGTACGGTGCACGCTCTTCGATTTTTGTGACTCCTCCTATGAACTTTTGTGGCTCCCAAATATGAATTTTTGGAATTCTTTCTCGGAAAAATTTATTTAAAATTCAGACAGCCCAAAACACTTTTGAACGGTCTGGATTCACCTTGCTGTAAACAGCTTATTTACAGCTTACAGCAGCTAAACACTTTTGGCTCCGCCGCGGATAAGTCTCTCTCATTTTATAAACTTACCTGTACTCTCGGTTCATGAAAAAATGAAAACAATAAACAATGCAAGAAAAATGAATATAACTCGTGTAATTATATTGATAGTTCTCGTTCAAAAAACATTGAAAATCCACGATCTCTAATTGGCAAGAAGAAACTACTAGATATTAAGTATCTACGTTCTCTTTCTATATTTCATCCATCTAAGACTCTTTTCTTTCCTTTATTTTATCGGAAATTAAGTCTGGAAGAGTTTCAAGTAGGGTCACATTTGGACTTATCAAAAAAAAGTAGGGTCACATTGGACCTACCCTAATGCGACATACTTGAATCGTGACTCGTGCATCCGACGGGTACAAAGAATTATCGAACAGTTGTTCCCATGGCATAGATTCCGAACCTTTATGTACTGCTTAGATCAAGAATCCGAAATTTGGCTAGCTAGCTACGGCATTTGTGTTCTTCCCAGGCCCCTTTTGCTAAGCCTCTTCGGAGGTTGGGATTGGATTGCTAAGATGGGGTATTAGTAATACCTTATTTGGTTTCCAAAACTGGCCTGGATTGGTAGTCCGATTGGACTACTAAGACCCCAAAATAAGAGTATTAACAATACCTCTTGGGATTTGGTACTCACAATCCAATCTCCTCCTTAACACTCCAATGACCAAACTGCCCCTCCCCTCCTCCATGCCCTCCTCTCTCTCCGTCAACCTCTATCTACAATAACCTCTGAACACGGTACGATAAAAATACAACTCAAGCATTGCAAAAATTTGGTATAAAAAAGAGTCAATAAACAAGAAGACCCAGATGGGTTTTTGAAAAGTTGAAAATTAGAATATTAGATTTGGAAAGGGAAAGGCGTGAACTGGGTTGGAGAGAGAGAGAGAGATTCGTAATTTGTATATTTGGCAATGTTGAAAAAAAAATGGATTCAATCATATCTCCTTACGAATCCCATCATCTAATCCCATGCGGCACAAATATGCAAATTACGAATCTCATCTCCTAACGAGTCTCACCCATCTAATATACTTTTAACAAACGAGGTCAGTGCATATGCAGTGAACAATGACGAAAAACACAAATTTAATTAATTCAATATGATTTGTCATGAGTGATTATGAAACCACCACCGTACCTTCGTCAAGATATAAGAAAAATAGGAAATTAACGACACTGCGACGAAGTGTTCAGGTCAAAATTTAAAAAACATTGTGACAAGTGGATACATGATGTGGATAAGCATACCGACAAATTTGTGGGCTGTCAATGCTTTACAAGTTCCTTGTTTTTCTGGGAAATCTCTGCCTTGTGCAATACAGAAAGTCTACCCCTATCGCTCCCTTCACTGTTCTTAATCTCATCATTCAAAAGTGTTTTAAACGGACTGAATTTTAAAAGACTCTTTTATAAATTATTGATTGTCGAGACGGACGGTAAAAAGAGCTCTGCGGTAGAAAGAACGGTAGGGGTAACACTTCTGCTATACAATATGTAGTTGCAGATGATCAACTACAAGAGTATAAAGTTGCGTTCAATTACGTGTGTCATGTCTCGTTCCTAACGTGACACCACTAAGCAGTTGAGCATCACACCATATTCACACGTGGTTTTGTTGAAACCATTTTTGCTCGCAACAGTTTTTTCAGTTTTGGCTTCCGGGTAGAGGTTTTAAACGTCATGAGCGGGCGCTCGGTTAAAGATAATGGCCGTAGTGGGCCGAATAACAAAGACAGTAGCCGCACATAAAGAAAGCGGAAGTATCAAATGATACGTATAAAGCGGGAGTGGAGGGTAGTGGTCGTTATATATATTCTTGAAACACAAACTAATCTAGTGCGATATTGTCCAAATTAGCATAAAAAACAAAGTTGTACTCTATGAGATCCAATACTTAACGGGGAATATATCCAATACTTAACGGGATACGTTTCTAATAACAAGATTTATCGTAGCAATAGACAAATTATAATGGAACTGGAGGATGCACTTTAAAATACATTGGATCATTTGGATCTGTCAGTTGATTGGCAATCAAATTCTAGATTGCTGTGGAAAGAGAAGGATGATAGAAGGTTGGCCAAGTAGTATTAGCCTGAGACTTAGATAATTACTTTATTATAAGGTTTCAGGTTCAGTTTTTTTTGCCAATAACTCATGAGGCCGCTTTACCTCCACGTGTAAGCATGTGAAATGGCTATGGGAGAAGCTGTAGGAATTAGTCTGAGGTGTGCGCAAGTTAGTCCGGGACATCCTGCATTATAAAAAAAAGGGAAGATAATAGTACCTTAGGAAATCACTGCACTAGATATGGTCTGTGGGACCATTGTAGTATTGTATAACAGGAATTGAGATGGAAGTGGCCCAAAAGTTAAAGAAGGGTGCCCCAGGTTGTTCTGAAGTCGATGCTTCACACTTAGATTCAAACCTTGTTTCAATAGGAATTTTTAGGACTTTTTTGAGCTTTGTCCACGGATCGAAAAAGTAAAAAAGTGAGGCATAAAATTAACAAACGTGTTAAATTTTTAAATAAGGACAAAATTAAAAAAATTTAAAAAAAAAAGAGGGTAGAAAAAGTGTTAATGGAGTGAGGCCTCACTCTTATTTAAGTTTCAAATTTGAAATTTCACAAGTATTATCAATTATTATGTGAACAGACTATGTTGGACGTTACCAAACTTTAAATGGGCCGCCTGCGTTAATGAATGGTAGAATAGTTCTCTCAAGAATTAATCGAAGTACCCATAAGCTGACTCAGAGATGAACTACCAAAGAGAAGTTCAAGGATGGTGACAATAAACAAAAATGGATTTAATAATGAGAGTGATTAAACTCATGGTGCATGCACTAGGAAATAGTAGTATCTAGGAAAATGAGAAGTTGCATATGCTGCTGCATGTGCGTGATGATGCGAACAAAGGCATTATCTATACGCAAATTAGGTACGCATCTTAAGACATATTCGTTGATATTTATTTTTTTCATGGTCCAGTACTAGCTGATTTCTCCGTTGTTTTCCCTAAATTTTTGGTCCGGTATTTTCTTTTGATATATTGTTGATTTTCGTTAATTTTTTGTATAGCTTTTCGTCAAGATTATTGGGATTAATCATTTAGGCCTGTCAACGGGCCGGATTGGATCCGGATCCGGATCCGATAGATCCGAATCCGATAAGACTTGGATCCGAATCCGATAAGACTCAAATCCGATAGCGAAAATCCGGACCTGATCCGAAAAATTTGGATCCGATAGCGAAAATCCAAATCCGATCCGAAAACTTTTTTACTCCAAAAATTTTAGCCAAAAAAAAATATTTTTTTTTAAAAAAAATACAAATTTTTTTCAAAAAAAAATATTTTCCAAAAAAAAATAAAAGAAAAAATTGAAAATAAAAATACAACTTTTTAAACATTTTTTTTTCAAAATAAAAAATTTACTGTATTTTAAAAAAAAATTTCAAAAATTTATAAAAAGTAAAAAAAAAAAAGTTCAGATTCGAATTGATAACGGATTTAATCCGATCCAATCCGGATCCGATAACGTTACCAGATTCGGATTATCGGATTATCAGATCGACGTTATCGGATTCGGATCCTGATCGGATTTTTCGGATCGGATCCGGTCCATTGACAGGCCTATAATCATTCGTCTTGATATGATGAATCGGAAAAGTATAAAAATGTGAATTTGAATTAACAAAAGTTCAGATAAGACGACATTATAGACAAAAAAAAAATACTACTAGTTGTTTGGTATTCTCGTTTTTAATGAACATTTTTTTTTGCTTTTGGTCGTAATTTTTTATTTTTTAGACTTATCTTGTCGAGACGGATGATTAATTCAAACAATAAATTGTAAATCTTACATAATTCTTTTTTTTTTAAAGGCAATCTTACATAATTCAAAAAAGACGAACAAACGTACAGAAAAAGGCAAAGAGGGATAGGCTTAGTAATGGATTTTAGTTTGGGCTTTCATTCAAGGAAGTTGGCCCAGCTCAAGGAGAGGTTTAGTCTTACCATCTTTCCCAAGGGCTTTGCAAATTGATGAAGCAGAATAAGTTACTACTTGATATTTCCCCACTCTCTTGCTTCTTGTTCGCCATCATGTGAGGTTAGGGCCTCAGGCCCTCCTTCCGGGTGGCACACCTAATGCGACTATATCGTTCGACAACAACAGGCAGAGGGACATCTCACATTCAATTAAAACCGACTAAACACACTCCGGTCAACCTCTCATTTAACAAGATGTTCACAAGCTCCGGATTATGACTCCGCGCTCTTGCAAGTCTTCTCAGTGTCAACCTTGAGCCAGAGGGCTTTAGTAGCAGATAGAACATAAGGACAAATGACAATTTGATGATCCCTTCAACTTCAATAGTATGTAGAGATCTTGTTATAGATGAAGAGATAAAGATGAATATAATTGATACAAAAGACCAGAAGAATTTTTTTTCCTTAGCTGCACGTTTATCTAAGAACAGACAAAGTATTAAGGTTTGGGGAGGTGGTATGGTGTTGGAGCGGAGAGGATGGGTGGCAACTAGTGTGGTGCATGTTGGTGGTCCTAAAAAATTAGGTTTAACATTTGTAGTAGATGAGGGCAATTTGGAGTTATATTAAATCTGTAAGATGGGTGCAAGAGGAAAATTGGGGCTACTGAGAATTGTTTGGGTTCATGCAGAGTCTTTCTAAACTAAAAAGAACGCTTCATTCCTCACAAGTTCCTCGCAAATTCAAGATCCAAGTACTGCATAAAGGCAGCATATAATCTTTCAAGCGAACCAGTATCCAACTTCACCAATCAATTGGGCATCTTCCAAATTCCAAAAAGTGGATATATAATAGCAAACATTGCATTAAATAAGTTGGGATGATGTTCTGAGTGTTGAATGCTGTGTAGAAACAATCACAGCAACTGTATGCATATATGCAGTGGTACAAAAAATCAGCATGCAGCAAAAGGATTTTGGCTCGCATTATCTCATAAAGTCGGTCCTACTTTCGAGGCTGCTTTTGGGATTTCTTAATCCTCTTACTTTTGGCACTCTTGGGCCTCGTATTTGCAGCCGTAATATTTTTATAATCAGAGTGAGGCATTTCACTCAGCTTTCCAAACCATTCCTCATAGAATTGCCACACTTCTGACCTGATCAACGGAAACAACAGGAGCCAAAAAATTAACGTTTATTTAACCAAAAAAACTGGAGTAGAATATAAGGGGGGGGGGGGAAAATGCTTGTAGATCATACCAATACGCCAAGAACTGGAATGGTGCATACTTTCCATACACTACTTCGACATCTCCTTGAACTGATCTAATGGTGGAATCTATTGCATGAACCTGTACTAACAAAGATTGAAGAGAATCAAAGACATTTCCCAGAGGGTAAGAATGCACGAGTACCAAAAAAAAAAAAAAAAACTAACAGAGGACCTGTTTTAAGTGCCTAACTGTTTCAGAATCAGTTGGAATCACATGGTAAAATCCCATGCACATGAGAACATTGGCACATGTAAATGGGCCAAATCCGTAGATTTCATTCAGTTGATCAGCAAGCTTGCTGTAGTTTGATAAGCTTGGTTCACTACAAGCTTCTTCAAGTTCCCTAAGTTGGATTTTGCCTTCAACAATACTCTGAGCAAGTTTTAATATACGAATTGCTCTATAGCCAAGATTGCAGCGCTTTTCCAGAAACTTTTCACCAACACTTGCTAGTTCTCTTGGGCTTGGAAAATTTCCAATCCTAATGTCACAGGAAAGTTCTCCACAAACTACAATTGAATCAACTTTACTAATTCCAGTTGAACACTGATGGGAGTTACAACATTTATGGAACTCTTCTCCATTTGAAGAAATGCTTGGACATAGTGCCTTTGACCTTCGCAAGCAGTCTGACATTTCAACAGAATCCATCCTCACAACATCTTGTGCTTCAATTTGTAATTTTTCGTTCAAAAGCCTGCTACCTAGAATTGTGGAATCTCGTTTTGCTCCTACCTTCCACTTTGATTCTTTTCCCGGGGGTGTCTTCACAGCATAGTACTTGATCTCAGCTGTAGATTTTGTATTACTATTACCAACTTTGGCAACTGGTGCACTGATTGATGAATGCTGCAGTTCCAACTGAAGCTCACAAAGTGCTCTTGCCATGCTCAGTGTCCTGGACCACCTAGAGCAAAGCAAGCAGACATTTAGGGCCTACTTGGTTGACTGGACTAACAGTGAAGGGGTATAAATCCCATAAAGTATGTAATCCATTGGACTAACAGTGATGGGATCTAATACCACATCAACCAAGGTATGATTTATCCGATGTTTTTTGCGGGGTTTCCTATCTGGCAGATATTTACTCTTCAATGCAAAAGTTACAAAGAAACGTACGATGTGTTTTTTTTGGCCAGACCAACACGTAGCATATGTGGATCCCTTGATTTATAGTCCAATCCAATGCTCAAACCAGGCAAGCAAACAGGCCGTAAGTTCCAATGATTTTCTTCTTTTAACTTTAATAAGTAGGCAGTTCCATATAAAAGCCATTTGCTTAAACAACATATGACCCAAAAACAGTTTTGCTACTTCGTTTGGATCTGTTGATGTAAATTCTATTGTCGGCAACCTATTGGGCCATATAAATCTGGTCAGCCATTGCCTTTTCTCACACTTCAATAGAAATGTATATTGTACAGTTGTTATCGAAGAATCAATATTTTTGGAATGAAACATGCACCCCTTCTTTCCTAGAACTTATACGTGTGTAAATCTTATCAAGCACATGCTACAAGATCCTTATGGTGCTTAAAAAGGAATAATCCATCGATTATAATGCCAAAATAGGAAATTGACATGGAAACTTGAACCTTTTATTGGGGTTTCCAACCATTGAGTTGAACAGTGCACATCAAATGGCAAGCAAGGGAACTAGAGGCTTGCCCCCAAAGCTACACTGGGATCCAACAGAGCACATGAGTTTTGATTCAAACAGGTGGAAAACAAGATTCCAGAAATTACAGGATTCTACTCTTAATTAAGAATTGCCAAAATACTGTATGATAAGGAGTAACTGTACAATAGTTGCTAATTAGTCCTTTGGAAAAGAACAGTATGCTTGCATTTTATGAACAGGAAAATGGCATTCAATCAATGCATGCATTTACGGCATTTACAGTTCTTTCATGCATACAAAGTTACCCTTCAAATTGAAATATAACAAAGCTCCACTTATTTGTATATTGAAATTGCTTGTGTACCCTGTGTTTTCAGATAGTATACAGTGTGTTAGTAATCTAGTGTTCTTTGAAACCATAATGTGTGTGTGTGTGTGAGAGAGAGAGATAGAGAGAGAGATAACTGGCAATTGCAGAGGAGGATGCACTTGACCATGTCTTCGAACAACGTTGGCGACCTAAACACTCTCCCAAAACCCCTCTCTTTCGCTTCTCCATGCATCTTCTGAAACTCCTTCACTCTTGCCTCTTCTGCCTCCGACAATCTCAACATTCGCCTCACTTGATCCTATTAATCCATAAACAAACTCACAAACGCACGCACATATGTATAGAAAGAGACATAGAGGAAGGGTGCAACAAGTCGAACAATTAGTTGTCTAGCTTGGTTTGAAATCTTAACGATGCTCAAACCATGTTCGAGTTTAAACTTATTTATATCACAAGCCGATCTCAACCGAGCTTTAGTCGAGCCAAACCAAACCGATCTCGAGTAACTTGAATATTTTACACATCATAAACTGAACGAGCCAACCATGGGCGGCTGCACTAGGTTCTGAGCGGGTTCAAGCGAAGCCCCTAGGTCCAGAAAATATACTTACATTTTTAACTTTTTTCTAAATATAATGATTTTTCAATGATATTGTCGGCACTGAATCATTCACATGTAGTCAAAGTAAAGGAAAATTCACTTAATTATGTGGATAAGTAAGTAATATATCTTAGCAAAACAAAATAAACTAGGCCCAATAAATTTTGAATCAAAAGAAATATGTTTATCTTATTATACACTATTGTATAAAAAAAACCTCTCTACGTTCATTCACCGCTAAAATCTTGGAGCCCACTAGTAGCTTGTTCAAAGCTTCAAAAAATGGCTAAACTTAGATTGCTTATGCAACCCCCAATCATGAAAATGATAATATATATATATATATATATATATATAGAGAGAGAGAGAGAGAGAGTCTGGATCTAATAAGGGATCCCGCACGGTGCTACAGTACGGGACTCCCCTTTCCCGAGCAAATTTTGATGATCTGAGCCGCTGAAAGTGATCAGAACGTGATTTTAAAGGTATCCGCGATTAATTACCAAAAAGAAAAGACCGGGAAGGGCTTGATTGGAGCAGTCTTCATTGAAAGGTTCAATAAAAAACTGCTCAAATCATGCCCTTTCCGGTCATTTTTTTTGTTGATTTCTCGCGGGTACCCTTAAAATCACGTTCTGCACACTTTGAACAACTCGGATCATCGAAATGTGCTCGAAAAAGGGAGTCTCGCACCGTAGACTAGTAAGGGATCCCTCACTAGATATATATATTCGGTTTCAGGAGGCACGTGCTTGGATATATATATAGAGCCTTCCATGGATTAGTATATATAGGATAGGTTTTAGCCATTTTGTACCAAGCCAAAAAAAGAAAGTTTGAGCTCAAGGCTCCGTTTGTTTGAGTGTAAAATATTTTTAATAAAATGTTTTACCTATTTTTCGGTGTTTAGTTGTGTAAAAAATTAAGAAAATATTTTAAACACGTAAAATTGGATGAAAATGACTTACCCTTAAATCTTCTGTAAGTTATTTTCGAAATTAAGAAAATATTTTATACACGTAAATCATTTTCCATGAATTTGATGAAAATGACTTACCCTTAAATCTTCTGTAGGTTATTTTTCGAAATAAACCCGCTGCCTTCTACAGCATTTTTTATTGCTCAGTTTCCTCGATCGCTCCCATTCAATTCCAATATTCTCATATCTCTCCACTGTTTAAATCCCCCTCTCGTTCTGAAAATATTTTTAAGTTCCAACCAAATATCAAAAAATAAAAGTTCAAAATTTGTGCTCTAAAAAAACATTTTACATCAAAACAAATGGAGCCCAAATATAATATAAATACTCTCCTTCCCCCTCTTGTTTTATTTGTCCCTAATGCCACGACAACAACCGGACGGAGTCGTCGGCAAGCAACGATAACTAGAAGACGAAAAAAACCACAAAGAAGACAGAGACCAATGCCAAGAACAAGGTGAAGCTCGCAAACAAGAACCAGAAGGGACAGAACGGTGAAGAGTCGTGGGAAAGCTCCAAGAAGACTGCAAATGAATTTTGGCCCCACTTCGTGGCTCGCGTCATGAGAAAGCTGGAGGATAATTTGACTGGGTTGGTAATGGTGGTCTTTGCCGCCCTAGGTGATTCTGTGAGGAAGAAGATTACTGAATGGTTGATCCCCGATAAATCGACGGCAGTGAAACCGAGAAACAAAGGGACAAATAAATCGACGGCAGTGATGTAGGTTTGTTTCTCGGTTTCACTGCAGTCGATTTGTCGAGGATCAACCAATCAGTAATCTTCTTCCTCACATCATCACCTAGGGCGGCAAAGACCACCATTACCAACCCATTCAAATTATCCTCCAGCTTTCTCATGACGCGAGCCACGAAGTGGGGCCAAAATTCATTTGCAGTCTTCTTAGAGCTTTCCCACGACTCTTCACCGTTATGTCCCTTTTGGTTCTTGTTTGCGAGCTTCACCTTGTTCTTGGCGTTGGTCTCTGTCTTCTTTGTGGTTTTTTTCGCCTTCTGGTTATCCTTGCTTGCCGACGACTCCGTCCGGTTGTTGTCGTGGCATTAGCAGCACAAAGGGACAAATAAAACAAGAGTGGGGAAGGAGAGTATTTATATTATATTTGGGCTCCATTTGTTTTGATGTAAAATGTTTTTTTAGAACACAAATTTTAAACTTTTATTTTTCGGTATTTGGTTAGAACTTGAAAATATTTTCAGCACGAGAGGGGGCTTAAACAGTGGATACATATGAGAATATTGCAATTGAACGTGAGCAATCGAGAAAACTGAGCAGTAAAAATTGCTCTAGAAGGCAACGGGTTCATTTCAAAAAATAACTTACAGAAGATTGGAGGGTAAGTCATTTTCATCCAATTCATGGAAAATGATTTACGTGTATAAAATATTTTCCTAATTTTTTACACAACTAAACACCGAAAAATAGGTACAATATTTTATTAAAAATATTTTATGCCCAAACAAACGGAGCCTTAAACTCAAACTTTCTTTTTTTTGGCTTGGTACAAAATGGCTAACACCCATCCCTATATATATACTAAAATTGAATATATACTAAACCGTAGGCCCGTGCTTGGATCATCGATCTCGTTTCAGGAGCTATATATATATCAATTATAAAGACGGGACACGATCTCAACTCAAGTAATTTGGTTCATTTATCAGCCCTACGTGGAGGCGAAGAAATACCTTCAACGCTTGCTCGTGTCGAGGAGAGACAGAATCGACGCCGAACACACGGAGACGGAGAGAGTGAGGAGAATCAGAGGGTTGAGAAATTCGGACGAGAACAGAACTAGAGGCGCTGCCATTACCAGATTCCTCATGGGAATCAAGAAGAAGAGGGCGTTGTAGGGTTTTGGAGAGAGGGTCCCAGAAATTGGGGGCCATCATGAACAGGCCGTGGCTGCACACGCTCTTTTCTAGGTCGAAAGTCGCCGCCTCCGCCGTTTTTCCCAGCGGCAGCTCCACCACAACGCCGCCGCCGACGCCCATTTCCTTTCGTCAATCCTCTCACCTCGTTCCGGCGAGCCAAGGGTTTCAGGGTTTAGTGTTTTGTGCGTGTGTTGTTTTGCTGTGAAAGGATAGCCGTTATCCGAACGTTAGTGTGTTTGTTTGTGTTATATTTTTTTGAATTAAAAGTTATGCATGGTGAAAAAATAACCTTTTTTTTTTTTTTTGTAAAGTAAGAATACTTATTTTTTAATAAGAAAATCTAGAATAACCCTTCTCTATAGACTATAGGGCTGCAAACCACATACAATAATTTTAGGTATACTACATCATCGACTATATTTTTTGTGGGATTTATTCTGGGTTTCACAAAAATACAAAAAAATATCTATAAATTTTAAAATAATATAGTAGAATGTGTTGTGGTTTGGTATAGTATATGTAGTCGTAGCATCTCTCAACTACATACCCTTCGTCTGAAATTAACTACATACCCTTCATCCGGAAGAAAGTTGTATAAACGTATGAGTTCCCCTTTTTGGATTTAATAATGAGTATGATTAAACTCATGGTGCATGCGCTAGGAAATAGCAGTATCTAGGAAAATGAGAAGTTGCATATGCTGCTGCATGTGCGTGATGATGCGAACAAAGCATTATTTATACGCAATTAAGTACGCTTCTTAAGACATATTTCTTAATTTTTTTTTTATAGCTTTTCGTCAAGATTATTGAGATTAATCATCCGTCTTGATATTATGAATCAGTAAAAAGTATTGACATTGTGGAATTGAATTGACAAAAGTTCAGATAAGACGACACTATAGAAAAAAATAATAATAATAAATTACAAGTTGTTTGGTATTCTCGTTTTTAATGAACATTTTTTTGTTGTTTTTTGTCGTAATTTTTTACTTTTTAGACTCCTTTTATCGAGACGGATGATTAATTCAAACAACAAATCGTAAATCTTACAAAATTCAGAAAAGACGAACAAACATACACAAAAAGGCAGAGAGGGATAGGTTTAGTAATGGATTTTTGTTTGGGCTTTCATTCAAGGAAGTTGGCCCAGCTCAATGAGAGGTTTTTAGTCTTACCATCCCCCATACTATCTTTCTAAGGGCTTTGCAAATTGATGATGCAGAATCAATTACTACTTGTTATTTCCCCACTCTCTTACTTCTTGTTTGCCATCGTGAGAGGTTAGGGCCTCCGGCTCTCCTTCCGGGTGGCACTTCTAATGCGGCTATATCATTCGACAACAACAGGCAGAGGGACATCTCGTATTCAATTAAAACCGATTAAACCTACTCCGATCGACCTCAATTATTGGAGCGATCGCTCTCACTTAACAAGATATTTTTTTATTTTTTGACTTCCACTTAACTAGATATTCACAAGCTCCACATTACGACTCCGTGCTCTTGCGAGTCGTCTCAGTGTCAACCTTGGGCTAAGGCCAGCATAGGTCCAGTGGGTTCTCTTTTCCCAGTTATACCAATCTATGCACAGGCCGTGGCCGATACCTTAATGGCCCTTTTTATGGGTTTCGTTCAGCTCGCAGTGAGCCCAATTCACAACCCTATAAGTTGCTCATAAACTACTACTCCACAGTACAAATTTTTGGAGAAGCCCAAGACAATGGAATCATTGGTAGGACCACCGCCGTTCTGTTTGCATTACACTACTTACTTAAAAGGGAGATTTGTTATAAGGTCCACTATAGCAAGTTCCTAACACTTCTAGTCCACCTAATATTATCCTAACACATCCAGTCCACTTACACGTACCAATTACAAGAATACCCCTCACCGTTGACCGGCGTTGACCACCGTTGACCGGCGTTGACCACCGTTGACCGGCGTTGACCACCGTTGACTGGTCGTTGACCTGCGTTGACTGGCCGTTGACCGGCGTTGACTGACCGTTGACCGGTGTTGACCGGCGTAGGGTACCCTATGAAAGTGCCTAAACCCTAGGGTACCCTATGAAAGTGCCTAAACCACTAAAAACCCTATAATAGGAAAGTGCACCCTAAACCTAAACCCTAGAGTCCTAAACCCTAGGATACCCTATGAAAGTGCCTAAATCACTAAAAACCCTATAATAGGAAAGTGCACCCTAAACCTAAACCCTATGGTACCCTATGAAACTATATTATGTATTAAATTTAATGTGAGGGTGCATTTGTCTATTAAAAATGGAGAGTGGACCTTACACCTTAGAAATTGCAAAAAGGTGGATTAGAGGAGTTATGAAACTAAGAGGTGGACTAGACATGTTACAAAAAGCTATAATGGACCTTAGAGTAATTGTTTATACTTTTAAAAATGCTATCCAATGGGAGTTTTTTTTGAGGGTAATGGGTGTCTAGTAAATGTCAAAAATCAAATCAAGGTTGAATGGTTCAATATCATGAACATAGGTATGGAAATTATTTTCCACCTCATCAACATTGACGTTTTGTCACACCTTTCCTAGCATTGCCAGGGGCTCTTGGAAAAAGTAACAAGACTTTGGACCTATGGGAAATAATTCCAAGATTTTCATATGAGAAATCATGATTTTTGAAATTGTGTGTTGGGTAATTGATTATGGTGTACTCCCAAATACTTTTGCTACACGAGGCGAGAGACGATAATTACATGCTATAACTTAAAAGTTATTAAAAAAAAAAATTGTACATTCAAATGGAACTCAAAGTCTTTTGCATGATTCTACAGCTGAAATTACATATGAACAGTGATACATGCTTGTATACGATAAGAAAAATATGACGTGTTTCAAATGAGATTATTTTAATCTCCATTGACATAAATAGTGGGTGAATTCTATTTACAGTTCGAGGATATTAATTCACAATATTTTTTTTTTTGATCCTTATTAATTCACAATATTGTTTTACAGAAATGCTAGGGGTACAGTAGCCCTGGTACAGCAACCACGTGCAGATCCGTTTTGCACCCGTATCGGGTCCCACAAAGATGATCGAAGCCACTCATTTTGTTCAAAATATGCTGTTTAAGGTTCCTGTAAAAAATCGTTTCAATCCGATATGGGTAAAGGCGTTTACAAATCATACAACTTCGCTTCAGAAATTTGGCCGAACAAAATGAGCGACTCCAATAATTTTTGTGGGACCCCGATACGGACGAAAAACAGATATGTACGCGGTTGCTCTACTTGGGCTGCTGTACCCCTAGCATTTCTCATTGTTTTATTACCACTCATAAGAGAGAGTAGTTTCTCATGTTTAGCAGTGATTTTCTATTAAAAGAAAACATCATATACTGTATTATGGATCAGATGACTTTACTACAGAAAATAATTGCAACTTTAGAATCTGTTTGGCAAACCTGCTTATTTTTAGGAAATTGATTTTAGCACTCCAAAATTTGATGGAGGGGCTCCAAAACGACGTCGTTTTGTGTATCAATACAGTACAGTTTTGGAGCCCCTCCATCAATTTATGGAGTGCCAAAATCACAATCCTATTTTTACTACTCCACTATATACTTATTGCCTGCCCACAGTACACTCATTCTGTGCACGTGCGGTGATTTTTGTTTAATTTCATCAAACACTCTTAAATATGCTTCATTTTAGTTCATTTCTTTTCATAAATAAAAATTTTTACATGGCTAACGATAATAAAAGAAGGAAGTCTAAAAAATGGTTATAAGACAGCAAAAAAAATTGTACAGATCTAGATAACATGTGTGTTTGCAACCGTCTAATGTGTATAAACTCCACTTTGACGACATTAAATAAACACGCATCGAATATTTTCGAACGCATTTGAATCTGTATCTGTGCACCCACATTGCAAAAAACAAGGGCAATGATTTTGGAGTGTTGTTCTCGACTCCTTTACTAAACAAGCTTAAAACTCTAGTTTCAGCTCGGCTAGATTATTAAACGAGTCAAGCCGAGCCACGAGGTGCTCGCGTGCAACTTGGTTCGTTTATAGTAAAAATCATTTCTCAGAAGAAAAAAAAACCCAAATGTGTAAAAAATAGGGCACCGCTATTTGCAACCAATTTTTTTTTCTAAACGTAGCCTGTTTAAACTGTGGTTCATGATTCATGTGCATATGCATATGATAACCGACTGAGTTCAGAAAATTTATGGTTGCAAATAGCGGTGTCCAAAAAATAAAGATCACTTTCGTTTAAGTAATTGTTTTTCAGCTGGTCTCCGTACCACAGAGGGAGAGAGAGAGAGAGAGAGAGAGAGGAATCGCTGATAGAGCTGAGACGGAAAGCGAGCTGTGTGTGTTGGTTTTGCGAAGGACGAAGAACCCTTTGCTTCTCCGAATCCCATTTTCCTCGCACTGGAAAAAGAGAGAGAGAGAGAAATCTGAAAACCTGAAACCAATGCGTATCTCGCCGACAACGAATCCATGATCTCCTGACGAAACGCCGTCGCTTCAATCCCAAACGCGATCGTTGATGTAATTTATTTATTTATTTTTTTAAAACTCTCGACTTCGATACCGATTACTTGGCTTTATCTGCGGTGATGAACGGCGGTGACGGGGGAGAAGAGGTCGCGGGAGCTGCGGCGGGCCCGCCGCCGCCGCTCGAGTGGAAATTCTCCCAGGTTTTTGGCGAGCGGACGGCCGGCGAGGAAGTTCAAGAAGGTATTGTCACTGATTTCGCTGTTTACTTCTCTGGATCCGATCGATTAGGGTTCACACGTGTGTTATTTGACGTACTTCGTATCGATTTTTTTGTGTGGATTCGTTGATTCATTGACTGTTGTGGTGAGATTATGTCGATTTAGGTTTTGGAATCGGTAGCACTGTCGACGTTGTTGGGATCTAAGGCAAATAATGCGCGAGCGAGTGTGAACATGGAAGCCTCTTTTACGAATATCCTAAAGTATTAAAATTTATCGAGAGCTAGAATTGAGAGCAAGGATTGGGAGCGCAAGCGAAGGACACTATTGAAGGATTATGTGACTAAGATAGGGATGCCTCCAATCGTGATTGGCTAGAGTTATAAATCAATTGAAGGTTGAACAGTGTGCTACCGCACTTGGTGGACTGACTGTTAGTTAGGTGTTCTTCATTTAGTGGAATTACTGGTAATTTGCTGTGAGAATGAGTCTCTTCAGTTGCAATTATTGGGGATGTTACGTGCTTTAGTATGGATCTGTAGTTGTGTATCCTGTCTGTGAATGCTATGTTAGGACTTGTTTATCGAGTGCAGTAGTTGGAGCTTTCTGGTAAAATATTAGAGTGATTATGTAACATTTCATTCACAGCAATGTGGGGGTTAGCAGTATTATGAGTATTACTATGGAGCCCACACCGGGCTCGAACACCATTGCCAGTCAAACAACATGTTCGAAGAGTATTGGTTAATTTGGATGTTTTCCTGCCTTTACTCGTGAATTGCCGTATCAGGTTTGATGAAACCATTCTGGTTCCAAAGGTGCATTTTACAAAGTCACAAGTCACTGCACGGTGGCCCAGCAATAAAAAAAATGCCCATTTTAGATTCTGTGCTGCTATTTTCTCAGTGACACCTCATGCATTATGTAGAGTTGGGGGATGTTATGCCTGAGAAAGTGATTGGTCTTAGAAGAAAGAGTCATCTGACAAAAAATCAAGGCTTTGGGTGCTTTTTTAGGATATATTGTTTGCAGAGAATTAGTCCAGTTGATACCAGGATGCACTTTATGAATACTCTACTAGGCCATCTGGCCCTGTAGATTTGTATGTTAAGGAAACTGTAATGCACGAACTAATGCTCATGCGAGTTCTCGAGGTCACACTGTAGGCTAATAACTGCAGTAATGCCCTTGTCTTTTTTGGAGTTTGGATTTTTTTCCTCCCGGTTCATAGATGTATGGTTGAAACATCAGAACTAGGTCTTTGTACTACGTGCATGTTTCTTATACACTAGAGGTTTGGATTAGAGGAGGTACATTCCATTTATCTTTATTTCTGTTGTTATTTATGAATCCTAAAGGGTCAAACAGTTGGTAACTGTTGGAACTCCCAAAGGTAAGCACTTCCGGCTTGAGCTCAAATCTAAGGCAATTCCCCTTTCATTTGTGTACATATAGGGTCATAGGTGACATTATGTTATATCTTTATTCTCATAGTGAGTTTATGGGGAAATGAGTTTCTGCTCTCAAATCACGTGTCCCAGCAATCATGCATCTACTTTTGTGATCGTCATGTGTCCATGGGAGATATGTATGCATGCTTGCATGCTAAGTAAGAAATTGTCATAGCAGGCAAGTACTTTCTATATTGGTTCTCGATGGTGGGAGAATAGATTGGGTGTTGATATGGACCAATATGGGATTGCTTGATAAGGTAAAGTTCATCGTATCTGTTATTGGTACATGGGAGTTTATATGACTGAAGCGTCAGACTGGCTTCCTCATTGTGAAAAGGTGCAATCATATCATTTAGTAATACTGAGAAAGGTTGCCATATGCTAGGAGGCCAAATTGCAGGTTGGCCCACCAGCTGATCCTTCTTGGACATCGGTTGGATAACTGAAGTTCGCATGCTCAATCCCTTATAGCCTGTTGAGAGTTTCTGTATGAACTGTATTTGCTTCAAGATTCATTTATGCATTTTAGAGGGGCTGATTACATGGGAAAAATGGGTTTTATTTGGCATGTTACATAACAAACTCGTGCGGGAGACCTGTGTCCCGATGAGGAGCCTTCACGGATTCTCTTGAGGGCCAAGCCTAAGTAATAAAGCCTATTTAGGCATGCCTGGGGGCTCAGTTGTGACACCTCTTGCATTGATCTCCATTTGACCATCACTGATCTCCAAGTGATCCATATTTTCTGTCGTGCAAATCTCAACTAACACCTGGTTCCAAAACAAGATGTTTGAAACAGGGTCTAGGATCACCATGGGTCATTGGATGCGTTGTGGCTTAGAGGATAAGTAGCCAAGAGTTGAAGGATCATCAAGGTTGCTTGGATAAGCCCGCTCTAAGCTCCACCTTGACTTGCCTTAGGTCAAGAGGGACCTTGACCAGGACACATGACACATGGAAGACTGAATTAGTTAAAACTTATACCATATTGACTGGTAGTTGGGATACCTATTTTCTTCTATCCTAATGGGTAACCTGCTATCCCATTGTGGGAACCTCAAGTAGGTTTAGCCACCGTCCAGGCCCATGGTTCAACCTCCCCTATTTAAGAAGGAGATCCCTGCATATTGTATTCCTTCACCAACTTCGGAGATCAAACTATCAAGTTGTTGCCTACTAATCTGCTGGCTCGGAATATCGATCCACATATTTTTCCAAAAGTTTGACCTCACTAAAACCATCTGAAGACTTGGGGGACGAAACCAAGATTTCACTGGTAGGAGGCCGAGAGGCCCAAGACATATATATATATATATATAGGGGGCGGTTCCGAGGACACCCAATGGGGACACCTAAAAAAACACCCCATGGTTCCCGATCAAATTTTGATGATCCGAGCCGCTCAATGTGATCAGAATGTGATTTTAAGGGTACACGCTAAAAATCAGCAAAAAAAATGACCGGGAAGGGCTTGATCCGAACAGTTTTGAACAATTATTTATTGAACGGTTCAAATAAAAACTGCTCAAATCAAGCCTTTCCCGGTCATTTTTTTTGCTAATTTCTCGCGGACACCCTTAAAATCACATTCTGCACACATTGAGCGGTTCGGATCATAAAAATTCAATCGGGAACTATCAGATTGAGATTTTGGGTGTCCCCGTTGGGTGTTTTATTAGGGTATTCATTGAACCATTCCCATATATATATATAGCTTTAAGCTATTGATAGCTACCATATCCATATCACAAAAGAGAAATACAATTGGCTACTAAATTAACGTAAACAAAAATGAACCCGAGATTAATTCGTCCCTACCTGATTCAATTTGATTCTGGTGGAAACCCTTAATTTGAATTAAATAGAATTGGATTCATTGTGGGGAATCCTAATTTTTCAATGTTTGTGCTCGTAATTTGTTGGGAAATTAAAATCAGCAATAGATGGTGTTGGATAGAAACAGAAGTAGGAGGGGAGGTAAATTATCAACTACCTGTATTCAGTGACTCCTTCATTGGGGAAGAGTTGCAGTGATAGGATTTGGACCTTGAAAGAGAGTAGAGAGGTGAAGGAGATTTGGACCGTGAACTTTTAGAAGGAAGAGAGGTGTTTGAGCAGGGAGGCTAAGGACTAAGGAGACACTTTTCGAACAGTGCTGGGGGCTCATTTTGCGAGCACTTCTACAAGGTTTGTAGAAGCATCTTGTGACTTTTCCCTTTTTGTCGGTCTCCCATATGAACACATTGAGCAGTTGAGTGGAGAGAGAAATTGTTAGGTTGGGGGGCTCCATTTCAATGGTAGTCTGGTGGGTATGCTTGTAATGTGTTCCTTTCATATGTCTCCGATACACCTTTATGAAACACAATTCCAGTGCGTAAAAAGGGAGTTGGTATAAAAGGAAATGAGGGGTTGTACTTGGTATCTTTCCCTACATGTATGGGGTGGGGAACACTTCTTTGGGGAGGGGCCATGTCCTTTTGGAAGGAAAAATATATCGGTCAGAAAGTGCAATGACAAGCAGTATTGTACGTGTGGGCTGCGGGACCACGGCCCCTACAGTCTATGACTGGGTCCGTCTCTGCAAATTCTGCACAGTAGAAACATGATTGAAATATGTCATGTGTTTTTGTTTTCGCAATAGTAGAGGAGAATTCTGGAGGTAATTTTCCTCTCCAACCTATAGGAGAGGGGAGAGGGGAAGGCGGAAGTGTAGGAGTTGAACCTAGGTAAGCAAGCTTGTTAGAGGCGCATCTCATCATCAAGGCCAAACCCCTGGTCTTCTTCTACTGATTATTGGGAGGATCAGTAGTCACTGTCGTTCACAAAGATTTGTGCCAATAGATCTATAATTTGTTTTCTTACTTGCTGAAAACTTGAAGCTTATAGTTTTCGGTGTGATTTGGCAGACTCAGAGTGGGATTCCTAATCTGTTTGCTTTGAATGATGCATTCTATTTTGCAGTCGATATAATTTCAGCAATTGAGTTTGATAAAACTGGTGATCACCTTGCAACTGGTGACCGTGGGGGCAGAGTCGTATTATTTGAGAGAACTGATAGAAAGGAGGTATGTTTGTTATCTGGGTCTTTAATCTGTATTGAATCTTCACCTTGTAGAGTATGTATTTTTATTTTCCACTGCAATAAAAGTGATGTTTTTGGGTGTTTTTATTTGTATATTGTTCAGGATGGCGGAAGCCGAAGGGATCTAGAGAGGACAGATTACCCAATTAGCAGACATCCAGAGTTCCGCTATAAAACGGAGTTCCAGAGCCACGAACCTGAGGTTGAATTCTTTTCTCAGTTGTACTTTCTGGTTGCTGGATTTAGGCTGGTTTTATTTATTCTGTGCATGTGTTCTTCTGTGTGCAGTTTGATTATCTTAAGAGCTTGGAGATTGAGGAGAAAATCAACAAGATCAGATGGTGCCAAACAGCTAATGGTGCCTTGTTTCTTCTATCTACTAATGATAAAACTATTAAGTTTTGGAAGGTGAGAAATTTGATATGTGTGGTAGGATTTCAAATTTTCTGGTTATTTGAGCTGAGGGTTCTGTGGTGTGGTGGTTAATGTGTTTCGGTTTTGCATCTGACGATTACGTTATTTATTTCTGAGCCATGAAGTTTTCTGATTTTCTTGATGGGTGGTGTTGTCACAGTAGATGATACTTATTGTTTAACCAGACAAGGTGTGGGTGGGAAAGCTTGCTTATTTTCCTGGTAGAGGTTTCTGTGCTCAACATTTGTAGTTGGCATAATTCTGTGATGAAAGCTCTCCCAGGAAGCAGGCGGCTTATGCATTTAAGTTTCACAGCTAATGAACATTGATCGCAATAGTTTGAGTGGACTTTCCCATCTGGTGATAGACTTTCCCCTCTTGTGATAGGTTGTGTGGGCCCCTCTATCACGGTCATACCCCATGATCAGATCCTGAATATGTATGTACTGGATATTTGTCATTGGCCTTGTCGTGTCAGAACCCAAATATATCCACCCTTTGAGCCTTATTAGTTGTTGGAACCTTTGCTTAGTGTCATTGATTTTAATTTCTTAGAAACTACAACAAAATCTCTTTAAAGTGGAAGACTAGGAATGCCAAATTGCCAATTTACATTGGACTAGAACTTGCAAGCTACCTCCTGGTTTGTTTAAGAGGTCTATGTTAGCATAGATAAACTGTGTCCATTGCTATGTAAATGTTTGTTAATGTTGTTTTACATATCATTGATCATTGTATCAAGTGTGACTGTAGAGCTACCTGAGACAGTTTTATGCTTTTGTGTTTCTTGCATGTTTATTCCTCACACTCAATGGCTCACATGCTAATTTCTTGAGCTCAACAGGTGCAAGAGAAGAAGGTCAAGAAAATTTCTGAAATGAACATTGACCCTTCCAAAGCTGTTGGAAATGGTTGCGTTCCCAGTTCAAGTGTCTCTTCCACTACTAGACTGTATACTGCAAATGGAGGATACCCAGATAAATCGTATAATTATTTGAGCAATGACTTGTCATTCCCACCGGGAGGCTCTCAGTCTCTACGTTTGCCTATGGTAGTTGTACTCAACTAAAGCTGTTTATTTCCTGCAGTGGTTAATGCTTCCGATAATTTCTGCATGAGTATCATCATGTCATATTACGCTATCATTTTATGAAGGAGCACATCGATAGTGTATGAAAGGCCCAAAAGGCGAAGTGATATGAAAGAAACAAACAACAGTACAAGGCAGCAACAAGGTGGATTGATTTGCACTTCCGGTGCCTGTTCTTGACCACGTGCTAATTGCTGACTATGTGCTGGCACAACACTTTATTTAACCAACTTAAGATTATCAAAATCTGTTCTGTTTTCCATTAATGTGTGCATATGCAGCATATCTAGTCATGCTCTACTTCCACAAACTAATCATAAGTTATTCCACTATGGCCATTTTGGCTATTTGTAATCTTGATGTTTTTAATCTTTACTTAATGCTACTTTGTTTTCTTTTTTATGGAGGTGTATCAATATATGTGTCTACCGTTTCCAGTTAGAAGTAATATCATATAATCTTCATTTTTGCCTCTATTGCCTGAAATGTACTCTACCAGTGGAGACAACAAGATTCATTTACTTAATTAATTGGCCATTTGCAGGTAACAAGTCATGAGACCAGCCTTGTGGCAAGATGTAGGAGGGTTTATGCCCATGCCCATGACTATCATATCAATTCTATTTCAAATAACAGGTGGTTGATCCGTGCTTTTATTGATGTGGGCTTTAACGAACTTATATGGCCTTTCATATTTTATTTTTATTATTTTTTGATGTTTGACTATTGGGGTTTGTATCATGGGTTTAGAGTTTCTAGAGTAGGATATTGTTCTGAGTCTTCTGACATTCCAGTGTGTTCATTGAGAGTAAAAGCACTTCTTATTTTCTTTCTTTACTAGTTTCCCTTCCATTATGATACTGTTCTTTCTAAATCTCTCTCTCTCTCATGTTCTAGTGATGGAGAAACATTTATCTCTGCTGATGATCTGCGAATTAACCTTTGGAACTTGGAAATTAGCAATCAAAGTTTCAATATTGTTGATGTGAAGCCTACAAACATGGAGGATCTAACTGGTATGTACCCTACAACAAGACTGGAGCTTCCAAACAAAATCACGTGTTTTGAATATTTATTTCCAGTACATGGTTCTGGTCATGGATTCTTCAGTGGATCTAGTTTTTGAGGTGGAATATTTTGTACCTTTGGTTGTGCATGCAGGTTCAAGTCAATTTGTATTTCTTTCCAACATTTTTTTTCCTTTCATCTTTTGTATTTCTTCTGCTTTTTAAGTGACGCGAGGACTAGTTAGGGGCTTTTTGTTGAGCATAAATAATCATGCGATGCAGCCATTCCTTACAAAAACATGTAGGATTTTCCGCTTTGGCATCTGGCCGGGTTTTGGTAAAAATACAATGGTTGCAGTTTGGATGTCCAGAATTGTCTAAGTAGCATAGACAGAGATACTAGATACGACACCAAAACGACATAGCTGTGATGCGCGCTAAACTTAAAAAACGTATTCTTATGTCAGATTGTATTGAGTTTAACAGGTAATAAAACATAGCACTCATTGAAATAACAAAAAGAACTATGTATTCCCTTACTTCAACACAGATATATTGTCCGCCTTCCGTCAAAACTAATAAAAATGAGACATCCATCATTCAATACAATGATAACATCATAAATCACTATGCATTTAACCTTACATTATTTCTCAAGCCTGTAAGTCCAGATGACTTGGGATCAATAGGACGAGGGAGTGTCCACACTGACAAGACATGCCAACTTCTTAGAAGTGTACGAGCTTGTTAGCTCTGCAAAGGCTACGTGATGTCAACCAATTTGTTTGATTTCAATAGATGACTAGATGTTTAATCCTTTAATTAACAATTTTGAATTATGTATTTCCATTTTGCAGAGGTGATAACATCTGCAGAGTTCCATCCTACCCATTGCAACACGTTAGCGTATAGTAGTTCAAAAGGATCAATTCGTCTTATTGATTTGCGGCAATCAGCTCTGTGTGACACACATTCTAAATTGTAAGTTCCTTTGTAGCATTTTTGTGCTTTGGTCATTCTCCTCATTGATTTTGAGTTTCATGTATTGCACAAGACCTATGATTAAGCAATGATATGAATTCATTTGACAAATATGCAGTAGATGATGATATCATTTGAATACAGGTTCGAGGAACAGGAGGCACCTGGTTCAAGATCCTTTTTCACCGAAATTATAGCCTCAATATCAGATATTAAATTTGCCAAGGATGGAAGATTTATTCTCAGTCGAGATTACATGACTCTTAAGGTCTGAATCATTCTTGTTAATAAAACGAGCCTTGTGTGTGGCCAAACGTTTTCTGAATCTATTGCTGCTTTACGAGTATGCTCTGGAGTTCAGAGGCTTCACTTGGTTTGCACTTGTGGTTCGATTTTAGCATGCCCTGCTAACAACCAAATCTGGACCTCATGTCATCTATATAAAAGTTCAATTCTGTTCCACAAGATGAACACTGCAGATGTGTAGCATAAACAGCACAAAAGATGGCCTTTCTGTCCGTTTTAAGAGTCAGATATTGTGTATGCTAGTACATAAATGGAGAATGCCATCTTGGTATTCCCCCCTTTTTGATGTTACAAAGCTATTTTCAATGCCAAAATTCCTGCCGAAAATATATCTAGTTTTCGATTTCTCAAGCTCACTCAGCAACTTCAAAATTTGATTGCTTCAACGGTTCTTCTTTATTCAATTTTCCTCTCCAATTATATGCATTAGTTATTTAAGTGTGAACAATTAGTATTCTGGTTTCCTTCAATTTTCACAGCACGCCAAATGATTGCACACACCAGTTTGTGCTTATAATTGCCCTATGCGACGCTATCTTTTAGGATGTGAAAGGTCCTGAGAATTAAATTTTCTGTCCGTAACATTAGAGCTGTGGCAGTTTGAACTCACCCAATACCATACTGCCTCAATGTCAATGGCAACCTGTATTAGCTTGTCATGCATATGTTATGTGGTTTGCCTTCCATTGTCGTTTCTTGGGGATAGCTGAGAATGCATACTGGGATAGCTGAGAATGCATTCTCATCGAGAATAAAGAGAGGAGTGAAGATTTTTTTTAACAGGAGAATTCAATGAGAAGGCATTTTGGCATTTACACACGCATTTATGACTGAAGACCAATGGTAACTGGCTTAGCAGTAGAAACTGTGTTGGTTTGTTCTCTGATTGTTTAAGGCTAAAATAGTGTAAGAAACTTGCATATGCTATTCGAGAGTATGAAGTGGTGAAACTAGTCCAGACACTATTGGTATCTGTATTTATTATGCTATTCGAGAGTATGAAGTAGTGAAACTAGTCCAGACACTATTGGTATCTGTATTTATTACTGTTGTCATGGAGAGTTGATTCACTGGATTCTCAGATCAACTGACTGCATTATGAGTGTGGTGTGTGGGTGTTATTCTACTAGTTGCCTACAGCTTCATAGAAAGTGGTATTTTTGAGTTGTTATGTTAGGGAGTTCTCTCTTTTATTTCATTTATTGAGAATCACAACAGTAATTTCTGAAAGTGAACAATTGAAATGCCATTCATTGGATTGGGAAATTTTGAACACTCTGCTGAGTGTTGTCCCGCTAGTTTTAGGGTAGGGAGGCGCATATTTGGAGTTTTCTGTCAGAAACCTTGTTCGAACTTCAAAGACTCTTGTTCTAGTATGCTTGGATTTACTTTACTGTCCTTGCTGAAATCAATTTTACGTGGTTTCAGCTATGGGATATCAATATGGATTCAGGTCCAGTTTCAACCTTCCAAGTTCACGAGTATCTAAGACCCAAGGTACTAATGTCTTTTCTTCCTCAAATCTGTGTAAATGGTTTTGTCTCTTTCTATAAGTGAGCTGACTTTACTTGCATTTGCCCAGCTATGTGATCTGTACGAAAATGATTCCATCTTTGATAAATTTGAGTGTTGCTTGAGTGGTGACGGGCAGCGTGTGTCAACTGGTTCTTACAGGTCTGCTTGTGTATTTCTGTTTTCAATTTATTCTTCTTGTCTTTTACCTTCAGACATGCATCTAACGTTCAATTTACATGATCCCAGCAATCTATTCCGTGTTTTTGGTTGTTCCGCGGGCAGTTCTGAAGCAACTAGTTTGGAAGCCAGCAAAAACCCAATGAGGTATCTTCAACAAGAAAATATAGTATCAGATTGATATTGACTTCGCCTGTACTGTTAGTATCTATAAAAACTTTGTTATGCCTCTCAGGAAACAAGTCCCAACCCCTTCGAGGCCGTCCAGATCCCTCAGCAGTATTACACGTGTTGTCAGACGAGGTCTCTCTCTCTCTCTCTCTCTCTCATGGACTCTTTCTACATGCATTAAGTACCTTGGATAAGGGTGCAGATTGGTGTTCGGCGTATTTAGTGTGGGCTTCCGCCTAGCAAGTATATTTTGTAACTTGAATTTCCCATGAAATTCCCTGAAACACCTCGTAGACACCATCTTCCTAGACAATGGAAGATAAATAGTATGAATTGTGAAATGATTCACCCTATTCCCATGTCCTTGAGATGAAAATCCTGGCCTCCTGTGTGCGTAACGAGAGACAAAGCAAGGAAAGAGCTTGACTAAAAGCTTCCATTGGTGGAGCCAAGAACAGAAGACAAATGAATCTGACACTTGGACACATATCCGCACCCGACATCCGTATCCATGTAACTTAGTTCACCAGTTTTGTTTATATTTCCCGAAGTGTAAATTTTGAAATATCATTTAACAGGTGCTGAAAGTCCAGGAGTCGATGCAAATGGGAATTCCTTTGATTTCACTACAAAGTTGCTCCACCTAGCATGGCACCCATCTGAAAACTCAATTGCTTGTGCTGCTGCAAATAGCCTGTACATGTATTATGCATGAAGAAAATGGTCCAGCAAGAGATTTATTGTCAGCAGTTAAAATTTTTCCGAGTTGCTGTTAGAGAAAGCTCTTTCCCTTTTGGTGCGCCAACCAGCAACGGGGGGATTCAAGATTCATAAATATGTAGAATGTGCATTAAATATCGAGGTCCAGAAGTTGTGGACTCAAAATCGATATCAAAGCAAGCAATCTGTCTTTATCTCCCTGGGTAGATTGCTTGCTTCCTCCCACCACCTCTACTCCCAGTTTCGGATTAACCCTCCCTCCCTCCATTTCTTTTATTTTTTGACCCTTTTCTTCTCAAAGGAAAAGAGGCAGTTATGTTCTGTTATTGTGTTGGGTTGAATTCAGGAAAAATATTATTGTAGCTCTCCTATGACAGAAACATCGCAGGGATGTCCAATACTGCCACTAGTTTTTAAGATTAAGATGTAATTTTGGTGGAATCATGCTGGGGAGAAGCTCTGCTAACATGCAGTGCATAAAGTTTTTCTTTTTTATTTTTTCCTTGGGGTTATGGTTAAAATTCTTTGTTGTAGGATGATCTTACGCTGTTTTTGTTATAGTTCTGCAATTCAAGTATTTTTTTTTTTTGTTGTAACATTAGTTAGATGGCTATGGGTTCAATGGATTCTATTTCCAACTGCATGTTGCCGAATTATGCCGCATCTATGTCGTTGGCTCTGTTACGGCTCTGGCGAAGAAAAATGGAGGTACGAAAAAATGCTTCAACCAGCATACAAAGAAGGGCAAGGGTGGGTTGGTGGCCTGGTGTTGTACCTCTAAACCCCATTGTATGTTTTGTGAATGCAAATAAGGTTCATTTCCAATAATATAACTTGATCATAACTTGTTTATTTTGTTATATCTGAGTTTCGCAAGGTAATTAATACCTATCTCATGACGAGAATCAAGTCCATAGACGTCAATAATCGCAGGAATCGAAGCATGCCCCCAAGTCCCCAACTGTTTTTGGAGGCCTCAGTTAAGATTTTTAGTTTTTAAGTACTTATTCTTGTTTTACAAGACATGTTATTGTTTTATAACGCATCACTTTTAATTCAAAAAATAAGTTTTCCTTAACGGAATGGGACCTTAATCAAGTTAGACACCTCTCAAAAGCATTTGTTACACACTCTCTCTCACAAGTTGAGAGACCTATGCTTTTGTGAGACGCATCGCAAGTGAAATGAATGTAAAGCAATGGAGCATATCTAGATGATGGGATTTCTAATAGTTTAGTTACTTACACTTGGTGTACGAAAACATCGTGTTAGAAGTTGAAAATTGATTTTGGCACTCAACTTTTCTGTCTTTTTCTATTTGAAATTATAGCAATACTTTTAAAAATGAGTAATTTGATAATTTTACATAGGCTAAAGACAAAAAGTGAAGTGCTAATGGCTAAATATGGAGTGTCAAAATCACTTTTCTAGAAGTTAAATAAATCGCGTGTGTGGCATTTTTGGCGCAGTTTACGATCTAGAATCGGAGCGTAGCGCTAGCACCGAAGTCAAACGATCCTCATGCGCAAGCGGAACTGCGAGCACGAGTGTGAAGTCAAATTTTAAAAAGATCTTTAACCCAGCACGAGTAATAAAATTCGCAGGAGCAAGTACAAAACGAAGATTGAGAACAAGAAGGAAAAGTCATGCCCTAGATTATGCATGGAGTCTGAATTTGTTCACTCTCACTAAATAACCGAGTTATGTGTAAGTTCGATCAGTTCTCATTTGCTCACTCTGAACTACTTTAGAAGCAAGATTGGGGATTCCTGCTGTGTGGCCGGCACTGCAGGGCATGCAATGCGGCCGATCCGGCCATTCATTTTGATACGAACGGCTCGAATTTAATCCGAATTCCTATTAATCTGATGATGCACCCTACGGGGCCTCCAGAGTTTCTTTTCCCCGTGGGGATTCTGGAAGGATTTTCCAAAAAGAGAAAGGTCGCGTTCAAACATTTCTCTGGTGCATAGAGCAGCTTCACATTTCTCAACATTCTGAACTTGCCCTCTCTCTCTCTCTCTCTCTCTCTCTCTCTCTCTCTCTCTCTCTCTCTCTCTCTCTCTCCAGGAACATGGCTCTGGTGCATAGAGGAGCTTCACGTACAGCCATAGTATCCTCCCTAAGATCAGCGTCAATCCACGCGACCTCCCCATCGAGGTCATCAATTCATCATCATCAACTCCTACGCCAGCTCCACACGGCGGAGCGCAACCCCCGGTGACGACAGCGCCGGCGGGGCTGTCGAAGGCAGCCGAGTACGTGATATCGAAGGTGGACGACTTGATGAATTGGGCTCGACACGGGTCGATCTGGCCCATGACGTACATTCGGGCTGGTCTGCTGTGTCGTCGAGATGATGCACATGGGTGCTTCGCGCTACGATTTGGACCGGTTCGGGGTCATATTCAGGCCCAGCCCGAGACAGTCCGACTGCATGATTGTTGCTGGTACTCTTACTAACAAGATGGCCCCTGCTCTGCGCAGGTATACTCTCTCTCTCTCTCTCTCTCTCTCTCTCTCTCTCTCATATTGAGTTGTACCGTTTTGAACACAAGTTCAATGCATGAGAACGATGTGCCTGGGGCTACCACCACGTACCCAACTTGCGAGAACCCTCTTACTAAACCAATTCTATTGTCAAAGTGTGATGGAAAAAAGGGAATTAATGAGAAATAGTAGTAGTAGCTAGTGAGAAAATAAAACCAATTGCCATTCGTTATTGCCCCCAATTGCCAATTGCCCCCACCCCAAGATACATGCAAGTGCAATAGAATGAAGGCCTTGTCCGTCCGGGATTGAAATAAAATTAACCTCTTAACACAGTGAAAAAAGTTGATTCCAATTGCACTATCGATCCATTAGTGGAGTAATACTTAAGCAAGAGTTTTTGGGTGCAATTAATGGTATACGACCAAATGCCGGAGCCAAGGTGGGTGATATCAATGGAGAGCTGTGCGAATGGAGGAGGCCTAGGGTACTACCAATACTCTTACGTACTCTACTGTTGTTGATCAGGGTGCGACAGGATTGTCCCGGTTGACATCTATGACGTCCCTGGGTGTCCTCCCACCGCCGCCGGAGGCCTTGCTAGCTCTACCGGTATCCTTGATCAGCTGGAGAAGAAAATTAACAGGAGGAGAGATTTCCTCCACTGGTGGATCGACCAAGTGATCCAAGTCCCATCTCCCTGTTACCGGAAAAATTACTCCGTTGGCTCTAGCCGTTTTAGTCCACTGATCTTTCTTCCTCGCTTATACCTTTACACACCTAGAACTGGATAGAACTGCATGGAGTATTTATGTAACATAAATGTACGTAATGCATGTGCGTGTGTATATAGTATTAGTTAGTGTAGAATGTAGGTTGCTTCCTACGTGTGGTGTATCTCCTAGCTATATATACTGCATAAATAAGAGAACGCTATCGGCGTCATGGTATGGCTTGTGTAGACATATATCATTCCTATCTTCTTTTATAATATAGGAAATTAATTAAGGCACAAGGCGTATTTCATTGTAGACATGCATTCATCGATCTTTGAAGTAAGGGGTGATAGATTCCGCATCAACTTCGAACCGAACTCTTTATTCAGCTATCGGTCATGGTTTGCCGAGTCAGCATATTCAAACAACGACGGTAGCAGTGCTAGGTTTCCTTCAAAAAGACCAATCTAAGAACAAAGTACTAGTGATGATATAATTAAGAAGAGATCGATCTAGTAACATTCAATCCAACTTGAAATTTGCCCGATTATAGATTATCGATATGTTGTGTTCGATCCACTACTTCTTATTCACCTGTAACTCAAACTGGCTCACTCAAATCTCACTTGCGATTTGGACGTACTCCATGTTTTTTATTATTAAGTAAATAAAAAACTCATGACCCTCGAGATGCCATTGCTTGTTTGAACTCATGATCCAAATATGATGATCTCTTTAAAAGAATCGTACGCATCCCTCGATAGGCTTGTACAGTTGAGATTTCTATATACAGTGTGATTCTATTCGAAATTGCTTGCCAACTGCTAGTACTTTTTTAATGGGGCGGCAAACGAGCCAAGTTTTAGAGTGTTTAGATTTTTTTGTTATAGTTTTAAGCAAACTCGAGCCGATCAAAATCTGAGCTCTATGAAAATTTTACGAGCTGAACTTGAGCCGAGTTTCCCTAGGTTTGAGTCAAACTCAAGCTTGTAGACAAACCTTAACGAGACGAAAACTATAAGATACTTATGCTCTCATACAAGTTTAGAACTGCAAATAATTTTTTTTATTTTGTACATGAATAAGTTTCAAACATATACAAAATTACAAAAAAAACATAGTATTAAAATGTAAGTTTTTAGTAATTTTAAAGGTTTATACATGTACAAGTTATAAAATTTTCATTACGTAAGTGTAAAGATTTATACATATTGAAAGTTATATGTAAAATTTTATGAGATATATACAAATATTTTGGATTCGCGAGCCTAATCAAACCGAATACTATCAGGTTCAAGTTTGACTCATTTGTTAAACGAGACTAAAATTGAGGTTCAGGTTTAGCTCGTCGAGTACACTAACTGAACTCGAACAAGTTTTTACCGAGTCGAGCCTCAAAGAGCTAGATCGAGAATGGCTCGGGTTCATTTGCAGCCTTGTTTTTTTAGCAGGGTCATCGTTCGTTAACTATATTGCCCGTTGGTTTGATAAAACAAGTTAAAACTTTTGAAACACATTTGTACATCTGAACGCTTGTACAGGTTTTCATCTAAGAGTGTAATGATGTATTATGAGAAAATGATTTATCTCGTAAAATAAAAAATAAATATTTTAAAAATAAAATCTTAGCCGAACGGGGTCTTATGTTTCCTTCCAAAATGGCAACACTGATAATAATACTCCTTGTTGAGTACTAGTTTGGTACTACCAAAAAAATGGGAGGATTGTAACCGAAGCACTGAACTGTTGATTTGGCAATTGTACCCGACTCAAAATCCATGCCTATGATCAAGGGTTCTGATCGTTCGGCTAGTCTCCCGAAATGAATAGATGAAATTAAAGGGATGGCTAAAAGAATGATGTGGGATCAAAAAAAAAAGTTTGAGGAACACATCGATAATTACGTCCACCCGAATTAACTTCTCCGGGACTTGGGTCGGTTTCGCTAACACCATTTAAAGGTTCTGGCCTTGTTCGGTTAAATAATTTATTCTGGATTATTTTTTGTTGTTACTCAAAAAAAAAATCACATTTGTTAGTTTTTTATTAATTTTTTGAGAATTATAGTTTCGTCATAACAAAATGAATCTAAAAAGTTAAAAATTATGATCTGAACTTAATTTTTTTTAATAAAGACAAAAATAAGTCAATAATCCATTATTTTGTCTTTATTCAAAAAATAATAATTTTGATTGTAATTTTTTACTTTTTAGATTTTTTCCGTAATGACGAAGCAATAATTCTTAAAAAATTGACGAAAAATTATCAAATGCAATTTTTTTTGAATAAGGGAAAAAAATAATCCAGAATGAATTATTTAGCAGAACAAACTGCTCAAATCAAGCCTTTTCCGGTCATTTTTTTTGCTAATTTCTCGCGGACACCCTTAAAATCACATTCTGCACACATTGAGCGGTTCAGATCATAAAAATTCAATCGGGAACTATCAGATTGAGATTTTGGGTGTTCCCGTTGAGTGTTTTATTAGGGTGTTCATGGAACTATTCCCATATATATATATAAACTACTCATCCTGTTTAGGCCAAAATAGCCCTCAACGCTCCAGGTGCTTCAACACCACAAATTCAAGTAGAGCTCACATGAATGTGCGGTGGTGGAGGTCTTTGGAGCAGCGGGAGCTATTAATAATTTCTCCTCGTCCCTGCCAAACGGGCCAGCATGCCCGGCATAAATTCTAGTCTGGTCTGGCTGATGGTAATTGTCCCTGAGTGAAAAATCAATGAAGGAAACAGATGGTGGGAGAGAGAGAGAGAGAGAGAGAGAGAGGTGCAGGGCACGCCCGGCCGACTGGGACCTGCGTCGCACGCGAGCTGTGTTATTCGCTCACATAACAGACAACAGTGTTTGTGTGTGACTCGATTGGACAAGACGCATACAGAATACTGAAACCTCTCTCTCTCTCTCTCTCTCTCTCTCTCTCTCGAATCAAAACAGAAAAGACCCCACGTGAAATATTTGGTACCTCTCAGCTCCACCAAATTTATCACATTTTCAAGTCACCAAAATAGTCCTAAAATATAGTAGTACTTCTTTCGTCCTATTTTTTTTTGTCTTTTTCGATATTCGCTCCATTTTTTAAACTTTTATACTATCTCCTAATTTATAGTATTTTTTACAATTTTAAAAACTTTGTATTATAGGTCTAATCGAGAACTACAGTATCAAACAAAATTCATATTGCATTTTTTTGAAGATTCATATTGAAAGATATAACAGTTGATAGAACGACGCAAATATTAAAAAAGTCCCTAGAGCGATATAAATATCGAAAAAGTCACTAGAACGACACAAATATCAAAAAAAATATAAAGAAAATGGGACGGAGGGACAGAGTAGGAGTAGGAGTAGTAGTAGTTCAATCTGCCAGTACCATTTCCATTCGGATGTTTATTCACCGAATCCATTTCTGTGGCCACTTTGACTTTGCAAGTCACATTTTAATATCTTCCGAATACTTTTGATTAGAAATGAAGTAATTAATATATACTTCCTCTAAAATGATTTTTGAATTGTACATTCTTTATTTATTGTATATATATAGCAGGATTCTTAGGGTATTACTCATATTTGGCTTGCCTTCTCGCCTTGTTATTTAGGTCTATTTTGGCATAATAAGTCGAAAACGACTTGTTTTTTATTTTATTTTTCACATTTGTTAGTCAAGTTATTTCCGTTAAGATGCTAAATGGTAGTATTCTAATTAAGGTATGTGAAGAAATAACCTGTAGAATTTGTAAAAATGAAGCATAGTGATGCCCAAAGTCCCAACAGGTTACGTACGTACTTGCAAATCTTGGTGGGTGTTATTAGTAGAGGGAAATCGGAGACGTGAAGGGCAAGTAACCTGAATAGAATAGCCCCGTCCTATATCCTATTCTTCACCCTGAGATCTCTCTCTCTCTCTCTCTCTCTCTCTCTCTGCAAAAAACAGGCCAGGGCAGCAAACCAGTTGGATTTTACGTAACAGACTATAAAAATAAAGAGAGCTGCTATATGTACCGAAGCTTTTGTAGGGGAAACGTACCGATCAGCAGTGCCGGGCCGTCTACAGTCACCGGAAGGCCGATTCAAACCGTCCAAAAATTCTAAAAAAAAACACCGAGGGGGTATCGCGGTAATTAATGGCATCCGATATGTGTAGGGTGTTTGATCTAAACACCCCATTTTTAGTGTATACATATATACAAGAAAAATGGAGTATTTAGATCAAGCACTCTACACATATCAGATGCTATTGATTTTCGCGGGACCCCCTTGATTTTTTTTATAAAATTTTTGAACGGCTCGGATCGATCGGCCATCCGGCAGCGGGAGACGGCCCGGCACGGCACGGCCGGTCGGTACGTTTTCCCTACAAAACCTTCGGTACACATATCATTTTCGTAATTTGAAGTACTGTCCTTATTTTATTTTTCGAAAATGATAAGTGTACCGAAGGTACATATAGCAGCTCTCAATTAATTACTCCCAGGCAGCATCTGAGCTGTCACTGTTTCAGGGCAACACTTCCGAGGAAACACATGGGACTCGTCCTGCATTTTTATTATACCATGACGACGGGGGGGTTCGGCCACGTGTTGCCGGTGACAGACATTAGCCTCCCCGCCGGGGCGGAGTTCCACCTTTTTACTACTTCTGCTTCCGATTCCGGTTCTTCTCCTTCGATGAGTTGATACTACTGTATATCAGTATTGTATATACTTCCTCTGTACCTATTTTATTGTCCATTACAATTTGGCGTATATTTTCAACGGTTTATATATCTCAACATATATTGCTAAAAATATATAATATGGATCTTATTTGATAAATTTTAATTTTTTTTATACGAGACAATAATTTTAAAAATATAAAACATAATATACGTTGAGAGATATAAGCCGTTGAAAATGTCCGTAAAACCGTAGCGGTGAACTTATTTTTTACAAGGATATTGAATTAAAATCAAACGAGCGACTCCGATCATGGGGACTCGATGCGGGTCTCAAAGCCATATATATGTGCATTAACCTATCGGTATGTACTCATATTCTTTTCGTTTTCTTTTTGGTTCTCGTTTTCTGACAATTCTAATGCGTTGAGACGTTTTCAAACGTTCGCACTCACACTCCTGATCACGTTCATGGATGTGAAGTTATCCCATGCCCTTTTCTCAAATTCTTATCTATCTCACAAATGTGTAGTGTAGAAAGAGTATGGGGCAACACGTGACGGTGTCAAGGAGAATGATTTTGTTCACTCCCCAAAAAAAAGGTAAATATTACTCTCCCTCTTATTAGCCGAAATGGTGTAGGAATTGTAGAGATTCTATTATCCTTGCACCAAAAATTGTACTAATTTGTGATTCCTATATCATCTCGATCAATAAGAACGAAAGTGATGCGAAAAGAGGGTGAACAAAATCATTCTCCGGTGAGCGGGGCATTGAAATAGTAAACTTTCTCTTAGCACCGGACAGGTGGACGGCTCACACGAATCAACCATATAGCCAAGGCGGAATAGAGAAATGAACGGTCATGATTACTCGGATCGAATAATCCAAAATGATGCCCCCTGTGCCCTGTCCCTTCCCCCTGTTTCCTAGTTGCTGCTTCGTTCCCACGCAAGCTTTGATACTCGCTTAGGCGGCTATGGCTCATCATATTGGCTTGGCTCGTCATCTCATTGGAGAAATGTGGCTTAATTTAGCCAAGCCAGGTTACTATCCCTCTCTCCCAAATCCAGTAGTAGTAATTCAATACTCCGTGCTCTTTATTTTTTGACATAAAATAAGTTAGATGGTTTATTATTGATTTTGTCTGTATTTTACTTTTTTGTTTTTATTAATTTTTAAAATTGTTTTTTTTTGAATTATTATTTCGTTATGACGAGAGGAATTTAAAAAGCAACTTTTTAAATTTGTTGCGAATTATGATTCATCAAATATGGCTTCAGAACAAGACAAAATTATATAAATGCACTAAATTGAACGTTTGTTTATTTCAGGATATATGTATTTAGATGATGTGTTTATTAAAGTTCAATCGACATGAATTGTGGTACGATCAATATTCTAGTCCGGAGAGTGGTGTATCCAAAATTCAAAGATTGTGTCAAATCAATGGACTACAGGCTAATCACAATAGTCAAATTATTTTAACTAAATGGTATCCCTTCTGTTCCTTTTTAAATTTTCACTTCAATTTCAATGGCTTATATTTCTAGATATATTTATTATGTTTCATGTTTTTAAAATCATTTTCTTATAGAAAAAATTAAGATTTATCAATCAAGATCTATATTGTATATTTTCAGAAATATACATTGAGAGATATAGACAATTAAAAATAGCACGCAGAACCGTAGTGGATATTTAAAAAGGGACGGAGAGAATATATTAGTTGATATATGTGAGAAGAATCACATGTCTAAAAATTCGTAAAAAGATAGACTTTAGTTCATTTTAGTTTAACGGAAACGCAGCCTAAATGTGTTTTTGTCTATTAAATTACAATATTTTGAAAACCCATTACCCACTTCGGTGTAGGCTCCATTCAAATTGTAGTTTAGCTTCTTTTTCTGTCTTTTTTTTTTTTTGAAAAAGTAAGAGGTAGTGCATTGATAAAACTCAACGACACTTATATAATGAAATTTATTACAGATAATTTGGACAAAGTCAAACTAATTATCTAACTGATACATAACGAGAAAGAACGAGACGATTGATGTCTTTTATTACCAGCCCAGGCATTGCCTGACGCACCTTCTACTGAGCGAAAAATTCATATTTCCTATAAGAGTCGCAAAAAGAGATACATTGCAAGCCAAGAAAAAAGAACAATAAGAACCCGGACGATCAGATGAATTTCGATCAAAAATGAACACACTAATAAATTTCTAACAAACCATCAATAAATGTATACTAATCTTTTCGAGTCCGAACAGTAAACAAATCCCCCGAAAGAGAACTTTATTACTATCACAAGTATCACAAGCTGACAAAATTGTAGTTTAGCTTCCTTACATGTGAAGAAACCGATGTCATAATCCCATTTGATTGAATTTTCAACTTTTAATTTTTCAACTTTTCATTGTGCGAGTAAAAAGGTATTTCACCCCATTTATAAACACACTTTTCGGGTATAGCTCACAGGCAAAAAGTAATTTAAACAAATTAAAAATATTTGATTACCTAAGAGTATGAGAATATATTCGGTTGCAATTTCCGGCAATTTTCGGAAAACATTTCGGGAAAAAGTGTAATCATTATCCCTATTTACTTTTCTCTCATTCCAATCATTACTCTTTCATCCAATCATTACCCCCATTCTCTTCCAATAATTACCCCTATTTCTCTCTCTATCTCTCTCCAATCATTACCCTATTTCCAATCATTATCCCTATTTTTCTATCAAATCATTACTCCAACAACCATTTCTAAAAACCAAACCAATCACTAACTCAAAATTTTTTATATTTGATTACCTAAGAGTATGAGAATATATGTTTTTGTGTTTCCCATTTGCTTATTCGAAGACAAAAGTTTTTATATAGGCATGTTATTATTTTAAATACTAATTTTAAAAATGATGCATTTATTTGGAGTTCATATATGGACAAAAGTATGAACAAGTAACAATTAATTGGCTCCGTTTTTGTAAATTTATAAGTCTGAAATTTATTTTAGTACTATTTTTTTATTTTTCGTAATATTTTGGCTTAATCGTTTGTCTCAACGAGATGAATTGAAAAATTATAAAAGTATGGACCGACATTAAAAAAATTCAAATAAAACGATTCTTTTGTCTAAATAAGACAATTGTTTGATATTTTTTTTTCATTTTTTGCCTTTTTTTTTGTTTTTATTATAATTTTGTACTTTTTAGACTACTCTCGTTGAGACGAATGATTAATCCAAGAAATTTTAGACATATTTTTCAAAAATTTAGAAAAAAAAAATGTAACAGAAAATTAAGTTTACAAGAATGGAGGATGTCCAAATGAGGTGTACGAAAAAACTTCTCCTTTTTGACTTTGTTGGTTAGCAAAAGTGTTTAAGGTAAATGATACTTAAATCTTGGTATGATTACATTAGTTGACACTTGCTCCCTCTTTTTCCATTTAAAAAATTGTTAAACTCCATTGACCAATCACACAAATCTTTTTTGTCTACACTTCCCACTGCAGCCAAGAATAAGGAATGTCACCTATTCCTATCTTTAACTGTAGTGAAGATTATTTTAATCTTAAGCAGAATTAATCACTAATTAAAAATAATTTGTGGACTGTCCCGACTTCACCAGCTTTAGCCAATCCCAATTCCTACCAGTAAACTAGTCCCTAGGGTCTACACTGATCTAGAGAGAGAGACATCATTCTATCTCTATATGAATCGTGGTCGTCACTCTACGCGTGCCTGAGAACCAGATCACTTGCATTAGAAATACAAAGCCAAATCTATTCCCTCTGCCTCTCTCTCCTCTTTTCTTGATTCTTCATCCAGGGAGACAGACCACCAATCTCTCACATCGAGTTCTTTAATGGGTTCATTGATTTGCGAAAGTTGAAATTTTCCCAACACTTTCCGCTGGTTTCTGGTTCTCTATCCAAGAAACTCCCAAGACCTGGTTTGCCTTCGAACTTTCTTGCCTTTTTCTTGGACTCTGGTTCTGCTTCAAAATCTGTTTCTGCTTGGTCAAAATAAATTGACCCTTTTTTGTCCTCTTTTCTGTTCCTCTTTAGCTTTTAGCCACGGCTTCAAAAGGTTAAACCCTCCTCCATCCCTCGAAAAGCCATTTTCCGATCTCCAGAATCTCCCATACCTTTCACCCCATTGACTCTGGAAAGAAAACCTCTTCGCAACAAAGAACCAAAAACTTTGATCTCAACGTCGGTCGTTTCTTTACCAACCACGAATTTCAGGCGATTTTGTTGTAAAAAAATGGTGAAGACCCATTTCAGATCTCCAAATTCTCTAACCCCTTCCACCTCATAAACTCCACAAAATCTTTTCATCTGATAGAAACCCAATTCACCGACTCATAAAAAACGCCACACTTTGAACTCAAATCCAGTCATTTCTGACAAACCCAAGTCGCCCCATCATCAAAGACCATAACTCTGACCTCAAAATCCGTTCATTTCTTCAAACCCCTGCAGTTTCAACCCATTTCGGTGCGAAAAATGCAAGAACCATCAACGTACACCCAGATCCAGCCCCAGTTCCCAGAGCACGAGCAACTGAAATGCCCGCGCTGCGACTCAACCAACACCAAGTTCTGCTACTACAACAACTACAACCTCTCCCAGCCCCGCCACTTCTGCAAGAACTGCCGGCGGTACTGGACCAAGGGTGGCGCCCTCAGAAACATCCCCGTCGGCGGCGGCACGAGAAAGAACTCCAAGCGTAGCTCAAACCCAAAACCCAAAACGACGCCGTCTTCTTCCTCTTCCTCGGTACCCAAGATAGAGCAATCAAGTGTGTTCAATTCGCCAGCGGTGGATCAGGACCGCCGGATGCTAGATGTCGGCGGGAGTTTTAGTTCCCTTTTAAATGGGCAGTTCGGTAATTTTCTCGAGGGTTTGGATCCACATGGGTCGTTGGGTCAGTTGGGTGAGTTTGGGGGAGACCCGAATTTGAATTCGAATTCGGAGTCGGGCCATCATGAGATGCTGAGGGATCCACAGGTGGAGTTGCAGAGTGGTAACATTAATTCAGGGGGTTATTTGGGTGATTCTAGCAATTGGGGCGGCGGCGGCAATGGGTGGCCTGATCTTTCTATTTACACACCAGGTTCGACCTTTCAGTAATTAAAAGTTACAACTTCTTAGAGAGAGAGAGAGAGAGAGTTTGTTTTGATGTGATAATTGGAACTCTAATTTGGTCTTTACGTAAACTAAAAAATATATGTTGGGTGAGGAGGGAAAGAAAAAAGCTTTTAACTTTAGCAATGGTTCTTTGGTTAGATCTTTGTGTGGTGCTTGTTTAATTTGTATTGGGTTTTAAAGAGCAAAGAAAGAAAGCTTTATGATGGATTGTTTTTGTTTTGGTTTTGAGTTAGAGATGTGATGTTCTCTCTACTGACTCCGACAAATCTCGTAAATATATAAGTCTTTTCTATTGTGTGTATTTTTTTTATAGCTCAGGTGTCCGGGTTTACAGGGGGTGTATGGATGTGTGTATGTAGACCTCCAAGATTTGAGGGTTTTTGTTGTTGTTTGTTGTTTGTGGATCAAGTTTTAATGTACCTTACATTGTCTTGTGATGCCTAGACAAAGCTCAATTTCTCTGGATTTGCCTTTGCTTTCCCTTTTTGTCTGATTGATTTCCAACACTAAATTCTTATTTTATGTGTTTTGTGTTGACCGTTCTTTTAATTCTAATAATAATAACATGGTGGGAAATGGGAGTAGACGGGGTTCAATTCTTTTAGTATCAGTGTAGATTGTTAGTGACTTTGACAGGAGTATATACTTAAACCATGCATGTATGGGTGTAATAGATTTAACAAGATTAAAATTAAACATTATTTAAGTTTGACTTTGTTTTCCTTAGCTTAGAAATACGACGACATTTAAAATATAACCAAGGTTGATTTGTTTATATAACCAACATTTAACATTGCAATATCGTGAGGCTGTGACATCATTTGTGGTATGCTTATGTGTGTGTGTGTGTGTGTATATATATATATATATATATATATATATATATATATATTGAATCTTGCCACATTCTTTTGGTGTGAAACAACAAATAGTTTTGGCTTTCCCCTAGGTTGGCTTGGTCAAGGCCTGAGATTTAAGGGTTTGCCTCCTCTTAAAATCTCAAGCAGTCCTGTTGGAAATCTCTTAGGTGGTATCAATTCATTTGGACCCTCGTGCAAATGGGTGGTAAGATTGAACTCCTGTTATTTGATGTGCACGCAAACTGATCTGGATACTTGATCGTGTGTTTAAAAAAAACTCATTTTGACTTAAACGTGTGATGGTCTATTGAGAAATTTTGTGGGTGCATTTGGGAGCTTCCCTCGTCAATTAAAAAGTTTAAGATGGTAGGTAGTGGAAATAGTCCGTTATTGTTAATAGTTGAACGGTCATCAGTGGCTCGCCTTCACGCGGCCCACGATTTGCCTAGTATACATTTATGGACCATTCTAGGGTTTACAAAATTCATCTTTAACCAACCGTGGCTGTGGAGAAATTTTTGGCTGCCGAGCGGGTACCACGTGGCAGCTCCTAACGTCTAAGAGTGTTTGAGACAGCCTAGATTTCTCCCCTCTCTCTCCTCACCTAACCACTCTCTCTCTGAAATTCAAACCGTTCAAAATATTTTTGAACAGTTGAGGTCGCCACAGACTACGACGTGTGTGGTACTGTCCAACAACCAAAAACTTCTCGTGGCTGTGGGGCAATGAAGTCACTTAGGCTAAAAATTGCATCACATTGGGCCCGCTGAGCGAAAATGTCATCAAGTTTTGTGGGCTCAAATTTGGGAAATCAACGGGGTTAGGACAATTTCCATGGATCTTGATGGTGATTGGTCAATTACTAGACTAATTCAATGCACCACTTCTGCTCTTCCGTCGCGATCTAGCCTGACGACTAGTGTTATCTAATGAAAATTTATCAGAGACCACGCACAGGGGATTTCGAGACCCAAAACGAACGAGCCTCCCTCCTATCAAATTGTGAGAAGTAGTAACTGGCAAGGTACTTCTTGATGAAGTTTCAGAAAAATGCATTTCAAAATGTGGACTTTTTACCTGAGCTCTTGACTTTTCAGTGTATTGTTCCTGTGGTTTGCCACCCCCACAATAGTAGTGGTCTTTATCAATCATTGACAATTGGGATCCAACTCCAGCTTAATAGTGGTCCTTCCTACAATAGTCGGCTAAACAGTGTGGGCCTCTATGACTTGTGATCTAATGTAGGATTTCTAGAGCAATGAGGTGGTACTACCTCAGTTAGATTCAGATCTGAGAGAGAGGGATTAGGTTGTCGGCTTTACCCTTTTTTTTTTTTTTTTTTGGCAAAGAGTAAATTCATGCGGCAAAACCTTAGGCGCGAGCCAGGGTAGAGCGGCCGTTGGTGCTGATCTTGGTGGTGGGAGCAAATATTTGGAAGAAAAAAAGAGAAAATTCGTTCGATTCTAATTTGCGTTACGGTTTTGGATCTAATATAGTAGTTGGACTCTCATACTCGAGCTTAGAGCACTTTGGTGTCTAAAATGACATTGTTGATTAAAGTCATTCTTTGTTTGGTTATAGGGTCGTTTTTTTTATAATGTAATGTCATTTTTGATAATCACATTTCTCTCTCCTTTGCGAACGTTTTTCCCAGACCCTGATGGTGATGGCAAGTTTGGTAATCGTCTAATAATTTAGCACCCACGAATGACCTTGTCAAAAACTTGGCATTGAATTTGCAAAATGTCCAGAATCACAAGAATCACAAACACGTCAAACACTCACGACATATGTGGGCTCCACACCGATCACCACATGTGCCGTGAGTGTGTGTTTGTGTGATGTGTTTTGTGGTTCTCGCAAAATTGTTGAATTTGGCACTAGGGCGGAGAGAATCCAGGCATCCTTGATGCTAAATTTTGACTTTGACATCACATTTGACACGAGATCGATCCATGAGAGATCGTTTTATGCTCCAGGAGCATAGGATCTTTTCCTCCGCACAATTTGTTTGGGGTTCGTACACTTTGAGCTCACATTGATGTATGGTGGTAAAGACTCCATAAGCATAACTCCACAGCATGGAATAATTTTTCCCGATCCACACCTCTTCCCCTTTGCCTCTTCATAGTGGGTATTTAGGTTCTCAACCAGATTTGCACTTTTACAGGGGGTCGGGATAACATTTGATTTAGAATGTCCAAAATGGCTTCTTTAATTTTTTTTTCCCTTGATAATTGGATGTCTAAATCAGCTTACGCGCATCTCAACTAATTTCGGGACCCTCAAATTAACGACCGGCAAGCTGTTGCAGTCCATTTATTGCTAGCACAACTGACAGACAAGTTCATCATAAAAAATTTCTTTTAATGATCAGTAGGGAAATTAGTTATTGACTATAAGAATTCCCCCTCCCCACCCCATCTTCCTTTTCCATCTATTGAATGAGTAGCAAATACGAGAGGGAACCACATCATTCATGAAGCAGGCTAGCAGTGCATGCCCAATTTTACAATAGGAGAGAGAGAGAGAGAGAGAGAGAGAGAGAGAGAGAGAGAGAGAGAGAGAGAGAGAGAGAGAGAGAGAGAGAGAGTGCATGGACCATCATATTGCCATCTTTCTTGAAATATAACGGTGGCTTCATTATCACTTCTGGTACTGATTAGGGCACTACACTCATCATGGTGTTTGTTGCACGTTCATGGAATCAAATCATAGCCCGTCTTATTCGCCGTTGATTCTTCCTACCAACTATTCTCATTTTTCTGTGTTACAATCAAAACAGAAGGTTAATTGGCCCTAGAGCGAATCTCTTTATTTGACGGAATTAGTAGTGGAGTGATATACAATATTGTCGCGTTGAAGAAATTTGTGCCACCAATTATTTAAACCTACGCTATTTTTCTTTTCCCCCCTGATCAGCTGCTAAACCTACTACGGGTATCGCTTCTTCTTTCCATTCGGCACATAGAGGTAAATGAATTCGATTCGTACGATGGGAGACAAATATGAAAAACTACCGCAAATTAATGGATTATAGACTACCTCTGATGAAAGAACCACCCCGATTGGCAAGTCAATGTAACTCGAAAACATTGTTTATAGTGGTCAATGTTTTACAATAAATGTATCGGATACATATCCGACGATTTGCGGGGGAAGTATCGAACACCACCAGAGGGCCAATATATCTCCATACCTATCAAGCGATATTCAAAACCTCGGTTAATTATTTACGGTTTTGGTCAAATTCATGGGTGAGCATGCATGCATGCCAACAGGGCTACAAACTACTACTAAAAGCCAATAAGAATGGAATGAACAACACTGGGGATTGCTACTTGGGAAACACTAGTTTTGGAATGTCTTCCTCCTGTCCTGAGAGTGGACTATCCTCCGTGTCGGATCCTTTTTACCAAACGCTGTTTTTTTTGACAAATCATGATTTGAGAGTATTAATATCAATGGTAAATTGAACAGATACATCGAATTGCTTTTACCTAAATGAATTAACCATTTTCTTGATTAACCCAGCTTTGCCCAGAAACAACGTTACACTTCTTCTACGTACCCCTTGCGAGTCGGCACAACAGCCATGTCATATATATTTCGCTCAAGTACAATTTTTCTTTGCCACAATAGCTGATACTCAAGACTCTTGAGTTAAGATATCGTGGAAGTACAATTAATGGAATTATAAATCATCCTACATACGAGCATGAAAGAAAACCTCCGCCATTTGGCAATCTTTTTTTTGTAACCTATACACTTCCCATTAAGAGGACGCCCAAATGGTGTCCAAAAGTTGACACGTCTGGCATTTCTCTCTATCCCCTCCCAGGAAGCTGAAGCGCATCCACCGGAAGCCCCTGAAAGAATCAGGCCGGGCAAGATACATGCGATCTAAGGTCCAAGGATAGAAAGCTTAATCAAAGTTCTTGCCTTGTTCTTAATTTAAGCACGCCTTTATGGTTAACTACAGCTAGCTTCCAGTTGATGATCCCTCCATCAACCAGAAGGATTTCAAAATCTGATGGATGTTGACGAGAATTAGCTAGGTACCTCGATCTGTGTCAGTCATCTTACATCTTTGTTCACTTACCCAGATGTATTTTCGTTTTTTTCTCGTATAACACTCCGTGAAATCGAATAGTAGGATCCAGAAAGTGAAGAACATAGTTGAAAGGCAGAAGAAGAACAATCAGAAGTCCCAAGCTAAAATCATCGAAGCAAAAGGCAAAAGTATGTACCCAGCGAGTAGTTTCCAGTAGTGTTTTTGTGAAAGATATCTGAACACATTATCATAAACATTCATCTCCAATGAATAATCCACCTTCTGCATCATAGTACTTCAGTATAAGGGAATTTCAGATTCTTTTTGCAATGAAGCACCGAAGAAGTTATCAAGGAAGTTTGTTGGGCTAAATCCGTATGTTTAAGAATTAAGGAATCAGTTGTCAACCGGATCCTCTGCCTATGGGTTAAGGGCCCATGTTGAAAATCTTGTGAAAACATTCCCATTTGAACTTGATGACACTTCAAGAAGACAATGATACAGCATGTGTGTCTCCTGGTCCTTGAAAAATTCTAATTATTCTTGTTCCCTCCGTCCTAAAACGTTCGTCGATCCACCACCAAGGATGTCCAATTTTGAGATCAATAAATAGCATACTTTTATACATATAATTTCCCCATATCTTTGCACCAATTTCAAGATTTCAATTAGTTGTGTAATTTGGTGTAAAGAAATTTGAAAAAATTATGCACGTAATTGCTTACTCTGAAACTTGGACGCCTTCTCGTAGTGAATTTATATCTAGATTGTTTGCGATGTTATATCCAAACTCATAAAGCCCACTCTATTTGCTTTTCAGCGAAGATGAATAGGATAACGTTATTAATCTTTAGTACTAACTTGCTACTAGCAGAAGCATAGGAGAAGCTAAGATGTGATACAAAAAGATCTACGAAGCCAAACTGCTTTCTCAGGTTATCGAGAAATGCCAAAGGACCCAAATATTCAGGAAAGCCGACTAGATTGTAACTGTAGTACAACCTTGATCTGTACCGACCGGTACGAAACGAGATTCACAACCTTTGATCTGTACCTTCCTTTGCAAATGTTGCCCGATCAAATTAAATCATAGGAGTACTTTCTTCTAGTTCCATCCCCTTAGATCAAGAACCTAGTTTCGTTTGGCAAGCCTCATTCTTTTTCTCTACTTTTGTTTGTACATATACCGTACCAAAAAATTGAGATATGGGATTCATGGGGTGTTTGGGAGCCCCGTTTCGGATCATATCATGTGCATGTTTTTAATTACAATAAGTTTACGGAGTAGAATACCAATCTACGCTCCAAAACATGATGCTAACGTGGACCAGAATTATAGGTCTTTGGGAGCTAATAAAAAAATCCATAATGTAAAAATACTTTTTGCAAAATAGAATGGAGAATGCAGAATCTAAAAACTATATTCAGGGGAACTTTTTGAATTTTGATAATACTTTCACCTACGGAATCCTTCTACATAATCTAATCATGCACATGCCATCAAAGTACTTTACAAATTCTAATTATAGCACGAAAATCTAAAAGAGCAATGCTACTGACTTCGCATTTCGACACCGTATTTTTTACTCCATAGAGGTGACCACCACATTTGTGTTTATGAGTCTATGGAGTAGAAAATGCTTTGTGTGCAATTTTCAAATCAAAAAAATAGCATGCTTCTTCTGCACATATAATTTTCCCCATATCTTTGCACCAATTTCAAGATTTCAATCAGTTGGGTAATTTGGTGCAAAGGAATTTGAAAAAGGAGAAAATTACCTCTAAGTATAGAAAAGTGACACTTAATTCCCATTAAGGAGAGATGAAATACTTAATTACCACTAAGTCCACTTTTACAAAAATACATTTACCATTAATAGAAATGTCACCCTAGGGTTTTAGGGTATGCTAGGGTTTTATGGTACCCTAATGGGTACCCTAGTACCCTTGGGTACCCTAAAATCTTAGGGTACTCTAGGATTTTAGGATTTTAGGGTACCCTAGAGTTTTAGGGTACCTTAAGATTTTAGATTTTAGGATACCCTAGGGTTTAAGGTACCCTAGAGTTTAGGTTTAGGTGATTTCATAGAGCCATAGGGTTTAGGTTTAGGCACTTTCATAGGAGTTTTAGGGTGCACTTTCCTATTATAGGGTTTTAGCAATTTAGGCACTTTTATTGGGTACCCTAGAGTTTTAGGCACTTTTATAGGGTACCCTGAGGTTTAGGCACTTTCAGTATTGGGGGTTTTAGGCACTTTCATAGGGTTTTAGTGTTTCGTTAATTAGAGGAAACTTGGTAGGAATTACTTTCTATTTTCTGGACCTAGAGGTAAATTGCCCTTGAAAAAATTATATGTACGTAGCTGCTTGTTGTTTATCTGAAACTTGCACGCCTTCTCGTAGTAACTAGTTTGCTTGCAATATTATATCCAAACTCATAAAGTCCATTCTATTTGCTTTTCAGCAAAGATGAATTGAATAACGTTATTAATCTTTTAGTAACTCTTAAAGTTCTTGCTACTAGCAGAAGAATCATAGGAGTTGCCAAATTGCTGGTACAAAAAAAGATTTACAAAGCCAAACTGCCAAAGGACCCAAAAAAGATTTACGAAGCCAAACTGCTTACTCAGGTTATCGATAAATGCCAAAGGATCCAAAAAAGATTTACGAAGCCAAACTGCTTATTCAGGTTATCGATAAATGCCAAAGGATCCAAAAAAGATTTACGAAGCCAAACTACTTACTTAGATCGCATCTGTGTACCTTCCTTTGCAAAATATTGCCCGGTCAAATTAAATCATGGGAGTACTTTCTTTCAGTTCCAGCCCCTTGGATCAAGAACCTAGTTCGGTTTTGCAAGCCTCTCTCTTTTTCTCTACTTTTGTTTGTATACCGCACCGTAAAAATAGTAGAGAATATATAGGGATCATATCTCGTGCATGTTTTAAATCTACGGAGCAGGATACCAACCCACGCTCCAAAACACAACGATGACGTGGATCGGAATTATAGGTTTTTGGGAGCTAATAAAAAAAAATTCATAATGCAAAAATACTTTTTGCAAAAAATAGAATGGAGAATGCAGAATCTAAAAAACTAGTATATTCAAAGGAACTTTTTGAATTTTGATTATATTTTCACCCCACGGAATCTTTCTACATAATCTAATCATGCACATGCCATCAAAGTACCTTAACAAATTCTGATTATAGAACGAAAATCTAAAAGAGCAGTGCTACCGACATCACATTTCGACCCTGTGTTTTTTATTCTATAGAGGTGACCACCATACTTGTTTTTATGAGTCTATCTGTCTATGGAGTAAAAAATGCTTTGTGTGGGTTTTTTTTTTTTTTTTAACTTCATAGAAACAGTGGGATCACCACACTTGTATCTATGTGTGTAAAAAAATGCTTTGGATCTCTACGAAGTAAAAAATGCAATCTCGCTAGACTTCTCAATATTCTAAAATCCAGAATCTATAATTCAAAACTTGGAATTTAATTGGTTCTCAATAATCCCTAATATCTCAGTATAGAACTAAATTTCATTTTTAAGCTGGGAAATATTTCAATCATCAATTCCTATATGCTCGAGTTGAATAAATCTCTATCTATACTATATACTAGTATAGAATAAAATGTAGAATATTAATTACCTAAAATAAAATAAAAAACAAAACTCATCTCATCTGGAAAAAAGAAAAGAATAGGGAGGGAGGGGTAAATACGTAAATAGAAACAAACAAAGCATAATTCCCGGTCGGGTTATTGCCAAATTCGATTCCCTCTCGTCTCTCAGACCTTTTCTTCACAGCCCCGTAAAACCTACCCCTAACCCCGTCAATGTACGGACACTCCGGCAAACTCAGCCGCGGAGGCGGCGGGGGCGGGCGAGGCGGCGGCGCCGGTAGTAAACGCAACAGCCTCCACCCGCCGCCTATCCACCGCCCATCCTCATCCTCCGGCCGCCTCTCCGTAGGTGGCGCCGCTGGTCCTCGCAGCCGTTCGTCCGGTGGTCCGTCTACATCGGCGCCTTCATCGTCGGCGGCGGAGGAGGAGAGGTTCAGTCTAGTCACCGGAAACCCTCTCGACTTCGCCATGATTATACGGCTCGTGCCAGACCTCGTGGAGGAGATCAAGCGCGCCGAGGCGCACGGCGGCGCGCGGATCAAGTTCGATTCCAACCCTAACAATCCTTCTGGCAACGTATGTTTTCTTTGAACCGTGTGTATATGTGTAATTGTGTAAATCCTTTTCAAGTTTGATCTTGTGGTGATAGTATAAAATGTCGATCAAGTTAAACTGAGCTTGGAATATTGGTGCTTAATGTTGGAGTTGTACACACTTTGGTTGGTGCCTAGTCATGGCAGTGCATTATGTAATTGGAAAACTAGAGCAATCGGGACTGGTAGCACCTATTGCCAATTAGTTTTAAGGTTAAACCGTCCAAGAAACTAGGGAAATCTTAGAATAACCTAGAGGCTATTCCACCTATTGCCAATTGGTTTTATGGTGAAACCCTCCAAGAAACCTGTGTTCACTTATTGCCAATTGATTTTAGGATGAAAGCCTCCAAGAAATCGAACACGGAATCGAAGCTAGGTCTTGGACGGCTTCACGTCCGTGGTCAAGTCTACGCCCGAGTCAATTAGTCACCTACTCAACTCATACCTCAACGTAATGCCAGGCTGCTTGTGAGGAGAGTGTAAGACTTTATTCCACATTGCTCACTTAAGCCACCCAAGCTTGGTTAATATGATCTAGAGGCTACTTCACCTATTGCATTCAAGAAATCTACCATTATCTGGGGCTTAGAGCTGTTTGATTAAATTGAAAATGTGCAAATTCGTATGCTTTAACTTTGGTGTTATAGTGATGGAAGACTTCTTCCGATGATATCAAACCGAGATTGTAATTTGGTGCTTAATGTTGGAGCTGGAGGCGTGCATACATTTGTTGGTGCTTAGGCATTGTGTTGCATTTTGTTTCTTTGGAAAAATAGGGCAATCGAGATTGTCTATAGGGGAAATGTTAGAAAATTGGTCCCTATCTGGTGCTTAGAGTTTTTTTTGGTAAATTGAAAACAGAGTAGTGATACACTTAAGTGCTATAAGAGTAAAGGTTAAAAGTTTCGTACTGAAGTTCTAGAATGGAAATTTCAGGAGAAACTCCTCTGTTAAAATTGGAGTTGGATACCATTTCCAGCAACGGTTTAGTGAATATTTCCCATTTATAGTGATAATTTGGGCCACTTAAAAGTTTTGAGTCCTTGATGTGTAAATTTTTGGTTCTAGATTTATAGGTACTTGAGATGAGATTGTTGAGCAATGTTAAGCTCCACCCGGTAAATAATTTCTTTGACAAGTTTTAGAATTAAACCGACTCAGGGCTTTTGAACATTATGCTTGATGCTTCAGTAAACACATTGGCGCTATGACCTAGTGGATAGTAGGTGATTGCTTTTGCAGGCTTAATGCAGAGGTAGCCCAAAAAGTGTGCAGCATTGAGAAGGATAGCATGAGAAATGGCGTGTACAAAGAAGCATATGTTGCTGGGAGAATCTTTGAAACTTTAAAAGGATATCGAATCAAATATTTGGAAATGCTTTCTAATTGTGTTCTTTCAGTTTGTTTTGATTTTATTGAGAGGATTATTTCAGTGCATGTCATGTAGTTCAGTCTTGTGGAAATATCCGTTTCATTTTTGTGAGCGTTGTTCTAAATACTTGGTCAGCTACTTGGATTGTGTTTCACTCAGTGAAGCCGCATAATGTCAGTTAGACCTCCATTGCACCAACCTTTTAGCAGTTGATCAATCATGGTTTTATCTTTTGTTGCGCCAGGTTATTGATGTGGGCGGTAAGGACATTAGGTTCACATGGTCGCGCGAAATGGGAGACCTTTGTGACATATACGAACAGCGTCAAAGTGGTGAAGATGGAAATGGCTTGCTTGTCGAATCAGGGTGTGCCTGGCGCAAGATGAATGTACAACGTGTATTGGATGAATCAACTAAAAACCATGTTAAAATGCGGTCTGAGGAAGCTGAAAAGAAGTCAAAATCACGAAGGTGTGTCAGGAATTTAACTTTTATAGTGTCTTCCTGATTCTTTACAACTCTCTGAGCAGCCCACTCATTATTCATTAAGCGCAGAGACAACTCCAGAAACAAAGCAGCAACATTGATTGATTATGTTTATCTCTTTCTCTCATTTATTCAAACTCTACTTTTATACGTATGCTCCTATATGCATTAGTTTGTTTTTGGCATTAAGTCTCTATGTTTTACTAGCCGTGTGCCTCTGTAAGTTGTAGTTTTGTGGGTACATACAGGTTTCACCAGCTGAGATTGGGCCTTAACTCGCTGCCATTCTAATTTCCATTTTTGCGCTTGCAGAGAATGTTGTTAATTTATCCATATTTTCTACTTCAAGTACCTGGATAAGTCTCCTATTTGGCGTAAATTTCTAGTTTATGTTCCTGTGCTGATTTTATGCAATCACCTTTTACGTGGCAATCCTACATAGATTGATTCTGGGGATGCTCACGCTATCACACAAAGGATTTGTTACCTTGCAATGATGGATTTCTTGGTACTTGGATTTCTCTGATCTTCGATTCTCAGAAGGCATATTTCTCCACTATTACCTTTGAAGAAAGTCCAGTATAGATTCTATGGAACAGTTGATTTTACCGGATGTTTCATAGGAATCTCTCTATTGGCTCCAGCCTTGCTGGGATTTGTTTCAAGAGATTCTGTTACATCTTTGGTTTTAGTTTGAAGTAAATATAGTTTTGCAGAGCACAGGGTTTAGTTTCTTAGGGTCTTCTGTTTTGGCAGATGGCACTATATATATCTAAATGCGGGTACAACTGTACAATATGCTCGGCAATATACTTGTTTTAATGTACTATCTGCCATTACCTTTGGAAGCCTGAGTTTTTAGTCCAGGGTGTCGGCACACCATGGCATCAGAGTTTACATTTTCTTTCATTAGTCTAATTGTCCCAAATGCAGAGAAAGCTTTAGACTTAACTGGTTATTCATCTCTTCATTTTGTGTAGGAATAAACACATCTCTTTTGAATTTGTGAAGGTTAAGAAAGGTCAGCCAGTTCAGAATCCATGCCTCCATTTTTCATGCTCACATTGGAAATCTAATCGTTGGGTTTTTCTTCCCGAAGTTTGTTGTATTGTTGTGTTAGATTTCACTTTGCGGTGGGTTGATGCAAAACAATGGTGTCAGCTTACAGCTCGCAACATTTTGTCTTTCTTTTCCTAGTGTGCAACGTTGTAGACCTCCTCACTGATATGTTAGGAACGCTGTCCTGATTCCTGTAGGTCAAGACGTGTTTATTGTGTTGAGAATAGGTTGATGCCAAACAATGGTGCCAGCTTACAGCTCGGAACGTTTCTGTTACATTGGTGACTATGCAATATTGAAGACCTCCTCGCTGATCATGTTAGGAACTTTGTCCTGACTCCTATATGCCAAAGATGTGTGAATTGAGTTGAGAAAATAATTAGAAAGTCTTCCCTAAGCTTTAGAGCTTAAGCTTTTTGATCATCTGATGGTTAACAATTTAAAATGTAAGGCAAGTCTGTCACTATTTTTTCTTCCTGTACCTAGAATGCCTGAAAACCAGGCTTAATCTTTTGGATGATATGGATGATTTATGCTTTATTTTCTTGACCACAGAGCCATTGTTTTAGACCCTGGAAACCCATCAATGAAGGCATTAGCTGCTGCGGAGAGTAAGTTTATTTTAAACGCTTTTTTATGTTGTTGCCTTTTATTTTAAGAATCACTTTCCAACCTTTTTACAGTATCATGTAACGATTATGTACCTAACATGCTTTTCTTGATTCTAGCTAACCCGGGGAAGAAGCCTTTCAAACAAAAGGAGCCTGAATTCAAAAAGAGGAAAATTGAAATGCCTCCAGGTAGTTGTGTTGTCAATGCACATTTCTAAGCTCTATTTTAAAGTTAAACTTCACCATGATGACTCAAGCACTTTAGTTTCAGCTGTTTCTTCAAAGTTTTTGCTTCTTTTTAACAACTCGCTTGTTTGTGTATTTCGTGGAAACATTTATGTGATTTCCCCATTATTCTTTTGCATCAGTAGCCTTTGGGGGCCCTCCTAAATCTGCTTATAAACCCGGATTTCCCTCAGCAACAACTTTGAAGGGCAGGCCTTCAGTTTCTCCCCTACATTCACCACCTGAGCTTTCTGTTCCTCCTGCATCTCCATTCGGAGCAGGAAATCTTACTAAAGGCCATACCAATGTAGAAGACGTTATGTCCATTCATGTTTCTAGTAAAGAGAATGCTACCAACTCTGAGAAAGAAATGCCCAACAGGGCCAATAGCGGAGTGCTGCAGGAAAAGCCCGGACGCAAGGGGAATTTAGGAGCTAAACCAATGGATATGCAGAGCATGCTGATTTCACTACTTTTGGAGAAACCTGAGGGTATGAGTGTAAAGGTATGCACAGAATAACTATCTATGTCGAATTAGTGGTTTTCTGCAACTAATCCTTTATTTTGTTAGGACCTTTGAATAAGAATTTCTCAACTCTTTAGTTTTCGTTGCATCCCTTGGGGACGACGGCCTTGTTAACTTCTTTTTGCCTTTCTACCTTTTTTGTCCCATCTGATAGGCATTGGAGAAAGCTGTAGGCGATACCATTCCTACCTCTATAATTAAAAAGGTAAGCGGTCCTAATCCTTCTTGCATTGATTGTAAGAACAGATAATGTCTCGCATGTTTTCTCATTTTCTTTGAGCATCAGATTGCAACTTTCCAAGCGCCAGGAAGATATATCTTGAAGCCAGGAGTGGAGGTGCAAAACTACAAGAAACCTTTGTCAGAAAGTGGAAGGTACCTACCTGACCTTTTCTATAGTTCATACTGCATTGTCTGATTTCGCCACGAATAACAGTGACATTGTTTAAATGTTCTATGCTTTAGTGGATTGAAGTCAATAGAAAAGAGAAACCAGTACATTTGAACTTTGAATTCTATTCCATTGCTAATTCAGTGATTCATCTCTACGTCTACTTCTTCCATAAAGAAAAGGATGAACTGAACCAGAATGATACATGAACTATATCACAAGACAGCGATATATTCTGATAAGCTTAGTACTTATAGATTCTGTCCTCCTCCTCCTCCCCCTCCCCCTCCCCCCACCCCCCCTAGCATAACCTTAAATTTTGTTTGCTCGTGCTTATTTTCTGTCTTTTTTTACTAATCAATGTGCTGCTACTGGGAAGAGCAGTCCCCAACTGTGTGCTCTCATTTCATCAATTTGGGTGCCGATGTACTTACATCTTATATCAATTATACATTTATAAATTTTGTGTGGTTATCGTAGGTTTTGGATGTATTTATCATGAAATCCTTGATTTTTCTGACGTTAAATGATATATATTTGCAGTTCTCCTGATTATCTTCAGCACCCAACACCTGCCCCTGAGGACAAGCGTAACGACATTTTTGCTCCCACTCCAAACTCTGCAGAGAAAGCTTCTCCTGAGGAATTGGAGAAAGAGGCACATTTGGAGTCTAACAATGGAGAAGATTTGGATCCTTTTGCAAAAATCAATATCCAACATCATGTTGATGATCTTTTTGGTGAGAAAAAGGTTTCTGACAATAGCGAAGGTCAAGCAGGTAGCTCCAGTGACAGTGGAAGCGACAGTGATAGTGAAAGTGACAGCAGTGATAGTGGAAGTGATAGTGGTAGCAGAAGCAAAAGTAAGAGTCCTGTGGGAAGTGGGAGCAAAAGTAGCAGTGACAGTGAAAGTGATGCCTCTTCTAACAGCAAGCAGGGCTCTGATGAGGATGTGGATATCATGACAAGTGATGATGACAAGGAATCAAAGCCGAAATTGCAAACTTCTGAACCAGGGTTTTCTACATCACCATGGAGGAGTCCTGATGTTGGGGTTGTACCAAATGGAATACATGAAAGGCAAGATGGCAGTGGCTCTGGTTTAGTTGAGATTGAGAAAGATTTGCCTGTTGGTGCATATGGAACTGAAATGGCAGTTTCTGGGAATTCAGTTTCTAATATACAGGGTGAAAAACCTGTAGAAGACATTAGACTCTGTTCCCCTGATTACCAAGAACATCAAGAGAGCCAAGTTTACATAGCAAATTTGTTTGGCGAAAGAGAAAATATTGCTACGGATGGTTTCAAGAACAAGAAAACTGAGAGCTCCGAGAGGATATCCAAAGGTAAATCTAAAAGGGGCTCTCATTCAGAGCAGCTTCATGAGAAATCTGAATATCCAAAAAGAGTGAAAGTCGGAAGCTTGTTGCAACCCAAAATATCTCGCGGTAAGGAATCTCTCTTCCGGGAGAGTCCTAAAATATTATCACCTGAAAGGGTTAGTGCAGACCACTATAATGGCCATTCCACTGAAACGTTGAATAGAGGCTCTAGGGATGAAAATGCTGATTCTGGCTTACAAAAAGGCTACATCCAAGGAATCCGTAATATATCTGCTTCAGATTATCAGGAGTTGGAACGAAAGGCTGCTGATATCAGTGCGCGGGTTAAGGTTACTGACACAGCAGAAAGACCTGGAATGCATACAGAGAGCTTGGGACATGGCATTAAATATTCTGAAACAACTCATAAATCGCAAGAGGGTTTACCTGCCCAAAAAGATAGACTTTCAAGGGAAATACAAGATGAAGGTTGCAATACCCAAGAGAGAAAGATGCCAAGAAGTTCCAAGGAAGGTGCTTTTGGAGACAAACAATCATCACAGTTTGACTCGTATAACTATGGGAGACATGGTGAAGCAGGTGGGAAATTAAAAGAGCCTGGAGAGGTTTCAAACTCACATATGGGGTTTTCCCCACAGGATAACGACAGAAATAATGTGGAAAGATTCCCTATCATAAATGCAGGAGGCAAAATTCTTCAAAGAGAGCTTTCAGAATTGGAATTGGGTGAACTTCGTGAGCCTTTGCCTGAGGAAACTCCTGGGGCTAAGAAGAAATTTGAGGGAAAAGGTTCATTTAAACAGTCAGAGAATAAACCAAGTACTTCAGATGACTGGAATTCAGAAAAGAGCAAGGTAAAACGAAAAACAATTGTAGACTCGGGAAAGCTCTCACCGCCGAAATTAAAGGTTGGGCCCCCTAGAAATGCTGAGGGTTCATCTAAGAGGATTACTGAACAACGTGCTGATGATTTAACAGGACCACCGCACAGGGTTGTGCAATATCCAGCCCATGGCCCGCAGCACCAGTCAAGGGTAGATCGTTCAGAAGGTACTCAAAAATCAACAGACGTGAGTGGTAAGCTTAGGCATAATGAAGCTAGAGCAAGCCAGGGAAACGGGCTAGAAGGGTTTGGAGAAACTCATAAGGAAGCAACTGTTAATGCATTACAAAGGAATGATACTAAACAGGGGCCGGTTTCTCATCTTGCAAAAGAAAGCAAAACACAAAAGTCAAATACAGTGACTGGTTCAAGTGATAAGCGGAAGGATACTTCTGTAACAGAGAATAATGAAGGGGGTCTGAAGAGGAGGGAATCTTCTTCAGATGACAATTGTTGTTCATATTCTAAGTATGAGAAGGAGCAGCCGGAACTTAGGGAACCAATAAAGAGCATTTCTCAGTAAGTAGTCATAAGAGTTTCTTAATTCTGTCATCATGATTTCTTCGCCTTTAATCTTCTCTAGGTTAAACTGTCACGTAAGGTTATGAACTCTGCTCTCATTTTCTGTTTTTCTTTGTCATTATGAATCTTTAGGTACAAAGAGTATGTGCAGGAATATCGTGAAAAGTATGATAGCTACTGCTCACTGAACAAGACTCTGGAGAATTACAGGTATCATATTGTTTTATTGCTCATGTTCAAGGCTCTGGGATTTCCGCCACTGAATTGGATGTGTTGGTCCCATTTCTTGTTGGTTAAGACCTGTGGTTTGTTTGTTGCAGGAATGAATTCCATAAACTGGGAAGGGACCTTGAAAATGCTAAAGGGAAGGATATGGAAAAGTATCACAGCATTTTGGGGCAATTAAGGGAATCTTATCGCCAGTGTGGGACGGTGAGCTTTATTTTGGTTGTTTCTTGTAAGGTTTCATATACATTGGGCTTCACATAGTGGTTGAAGTGCTTTCTAAATCCATGTTGAAGTCTTTTTGTGCATCAAAATCATCATAAATAAGTTTTTTTACCAATATCCCTCTCTTTTGTTCCAACTTAGTCATAATTTCCATCTCCAATTCTGGATTAACATGTTTCGCAAATTTGTAATTTCACAAAATCTGGAGTGTTGTTACTCATCATGGCTCACTGCTAGGGATGTCCATGGGTCAGGTTTGAGCAGGTTCATGTCAGGTTGGACCCAACCGGCAATTGATCAGATTTGCCAAATGGTGACCCAAAACCAACCGAACTCTGGTTGGGTTCTGACCGACTGTCCTTTCGGATTGGTCGGGTCGTGTTGGTCGGGTTCATGGGTCTGGAAAATACACGGACTCTATGTAACACAGTCATCGATGGTGATCAGATCAAAGAAGAAAAAAATGAAGAGAGAGAGAGGGACAATCACACAAAACCCATTACAGTTTACACACAGTCGTGTGGAACAACCAGTTGCACAAACCTATTACACAGTCGTGGAACAAACAGTAACATAAATGACAATCTATTACACAGTCATCGATGAACCCATATAGAAGAAATCAATCATTAGAAAAGCTACATCCACATTACACAGCCGGATCGATCGATAAAGAGAGAGAGAGGAGAACCATTGTCGACAGAGAAAGAGAGAGAGAGGAGAACCACTGTCGACAGAGAGAGAGATCGCCGGAGAGAGTGAAGGAGAGATCGAGTGAGTCACGAATCTACACTCCCATAGCCAGATCCAGAGAGAGATTGAGTCACCGAGAGAGAGAGAGGTGAGACCGAGAGAGTTGCCGTTTTTGGGGGAACTGGAAATATCAGAGAGAGAGAGAGAGAGAGAGGAGAACCATTGTTGACAGAGAGAGAGGAGAACCATTGTCGACACTCCCATAGCCAGAGAGAGTGAAGGAGAGAGATCGAGTGGGTCACAAATCTACACTCCCATAGCCAGATCCGGAGAGAGATTGAGTGACTGAGAGAGAGAGAGGTGAGACCAAGAGAGTTGCCGTTTTGGGGGGAACTGGAAATATCAATTGGGATACAGGTGGGACTTAGGGTTTTTTCCCATTTTATTCATAATTCGGTCAGGTTGGGTGGAATTAATCCTACGCATCCGACACCCGACTTGGACCCAAACCCGTCCGACATAGCCGATTGGAACCGTCTGTTGTGCCTTTTTTGGTCGGGTCGGGTCCTCAGTCGGGTTGGATTCATGGACACCCCTACTCACCGCATTGGATGTGGGCTTAAGTTTGTATCCATTCGAAACTTTAATGGTTTCTATGGCTACAGTGGGCTTAAGTTTGCAGCATGCAGCTTATCTGTCGGTCTAACCATTGAGCAGTGTATTGTTTTATTTGTACTGTATCCTCTTCTTTTTCAAGCTCGGCTCATGTTGTCAATTCTCCATGAATAATGCATGGGCAGGATTGACATCATGTTATTCTTCTCTTTGTTGTCTTCTGGTTGTAGGCTTGAGACTTTTGAGTAGCCATCTTTAATTTGCACTAACTTTACTTTTATAAACTTTGGGTGTATCCGTTTATGAGTTAACACATTTGGCAAATGGTGGATTGTTTCTTATGTGGAGAATGCAAGGAATGTCTCACTCCAAAAAACCCTATAAGAATTGTATCGAAGTTTGATATAGCAATACGAATAGACTAAAATGATACTGTACTATTCGAACATATTCTTCAATTGAAATTCCTAGTCTGACTCCATTACAATTCATCTTATGCAGAGTCATAAACGGCTGAAGAAAATATTTATAGTCCTTCATGAAGAATTGCAGGTTATTAATCAAAGCCAGTCCTCTTCAATCTTGAACTTACTTCCTTGTTTGCCACTAGATGATTTTATTTGTGGTTCACTTTAGCCTCCTAAATATGTTTACTTACCACTATCTTACCTTGTTGCAGCACCTGAAACAGATGATTAAAGACTACGCTGTCTCAAATACAAGAAACTGATGCCTCTTCTCGTTGTAGACCCTATGTTGCCCGGAGGAACCTTCGAGGTTTCTACTTATGACGAGGTTTGTTCCACAGATTGAACAGCAGTTTGTGTGAAAATTGATTTGTAGATGGTAAGAAAGGGCTAGAGTCAGACTGTTGCGTGAAGCTTGAAGATGCTCTTGTCAAGTTATGCGTGGGAATGTTGTAGTCACCTGACCAAACATGGAAAATCTTGGACGCCAGTCTCTTGGTTTGAGATGTTTCTGGTAAATACCAACGGTTTTAGAGCAATTCGGAAAAAGAGAAATCTGGCACACGCCTTCTCAAGCAGGTCTACAGGCCCTAATTGTTTGGGTGGATTTTCATGGCAGTTTCACAGTTTGCTGTTGCTCTGGCTGCTACATTGTAAGATGGCCATTCCCCTGGCCCCCATTTTTGGAAGGTTTAAGGAAGGATAATAAAATCTCTCTCTCTCTCTCTCTCTCTCTCAAAATTCATGTAAATTTTGTTAGATAGTCCAACTAGGGCTAGCTGACTTGGACAAGGTCTAGAGAGGATACCAAGAGCTAGCACTTGGTATCAATTTTTGTTGACATAGTCACATTGTATATGTTACTGAATAAGTTCAACAACTCTTTCTTTTTGTTTTACCATGCAAGGGAGAAGCTATTTGATTGACTTTTTATGCTGTAATATTGTGGCAATGTATTCTTATTTTTTGCAAATTCAAATGGCGGTGTCTTTCCAAAGTCCAATAGAGATTGAGGACCTTGTGAAAGCTATAATGGGTTCGCCCATCATATATGTAGCATGCATCATTCAGGTACAATTAAACACTGCCACTGCATTTCGGGAGCAAGGGAGTATATAAGAGGAACCGGGACCCTGAGGTGCAGGGGTGTTCTCGTAACCTATCTTCTCTAAATAACAAAAATAACATTGAATGTTCACAACAAAAAGATGGGAAGATGCATATAAGAGGACTGTCAAAATTAGGGCGTGTTTGCGAGAGAAGAGGATACAAATTTTAGATTTTACTTTCAAATTCTACTGTAAATTTTAGATTCCGGTTTTTAGTAGAAGTTGAGAAGCTTGTCAGATCGTATTAGATTTTAGCTATTGCTGTAAATTTTAAATTCCGAATTTTAGCAGAAGTTTAAAAACTTGTGTTACAATTTAAAAAACTACCTAAATCCAGATTTGGGATTTTGAGAATTTAAATTTTTTTTATAGCTTTTTAGACCCCGTTCTTTTAAGGGTTTTGGATTTTGGATTCTAATTATTATCTTATTTGTCTCTAATTAATACTCTTATTTTTTCTGTCTATCTTTCTCAAATTATTACTCTTATTTTCAATCATTATTCTATTTCTCTTTACACTCATTACCTGCAAATTCAAATCCAAAATCTTAAAACAAACGGGGGCATAGGATCCGAGAATCCGTTATGTATAACTTTTAACAAACACTGCAAATTGATTTTGAAAAGCTAGAATATCAAAATTTGGAAGAAGAAAAAAAAATCTCGCAAACACACTTAATAGGTAAATCCGATTTTGCCAATTACAACATTTTCAGAAATTCTAATAGTATTTTTACTTTGGGAGATGTACCCTCTAGTCCTCTGTTTAAAATGTTACGAGTGAACTAGGCTCCAAGTACGAACGTATAGAGGATGTTAGATTTAATTTTTTATTTTTTATTTTACTTTTAAGGATATATATACTACTAGTATGGAGGATTTTGCAAGGGTTTGGAACTCTGGGAAAAGAAAGAAAAATGAAAGAATTTTTCCTTCTATTATTTGGCTGGCTAGAAGAGAAAAAGGAAAGAAAATAAAATAAAATTTTCAAATTTATTAAATAGTGAATTTTTTCTTTTATTTTCCTCTCATTTTTTTCCCATTTTTTTATCCTTTCCTTTCTTTTACTTTCCATAAGTTCCAAATTTGGAACCCAGGGAAAAGAAAGAAAAAGAAAGGAAAATTAAAGAATTTTTCCTCCCATTGTTTGGTTAGAAAAGAAAATGAGAAGAAAATAAAGATTTTGAGTATAGTAAATAGTACATTTTTCCTTCTCTTTTCCTCTCATTTTCCTTCCCTTTTCCTTTCCTTTCATTTCTTTTCCTTTCTGCAGGTTCCAAACAGAGCCTAAAATCAAAATTGAAAGTCGAAGAAACGCTTCGAAAGCTCTGGGCATCGCAGTCCCTCGAAGAAACGAAGGGGTGAGCGGAAGGAAGAAATGGGAAGGAGGATACTGAACAACGCGTTGAGCACGATTGTGAACGCCGAGAAGAGAGGGTTTGCCACTGCTCAACTCAAACCCATTTCCAACGTCATGGCCGCTTTCCTCAACATTATGAAATACCGAGGTACTTGTAAAACCCTAATCCTTTTCTGATAACTCAGGCGTCCGGGCCAGCTTACGCCCACCTCGATTGATCTTGGGGTCCAACCCAATAAAACCCTAATCCTTGCTTGTGAGATTTAGATTTTTGGTGCGTCGTACTGGTTGATCTTGGTGTTCAGGTTTTCTGTTGAAAGGGTTTCTAACGCTTTTAGGAGAAATTGTCAAATGGGTTGTGGATTTTAGCTTTGTGTTGGTGAGTGAGTGCGGAGGCTCATGGGAGTTTCTGTGTAGATAGATTAGATTGATGCCTTGCGAAGTTCTGGCCCAAATGATATATTGGCTTAATTTGAGGGAGTTCAGTGTTCATAGCCTATAATCTCAGAAATTATTGCCTACGGATGAGTTTTTTTTTTTTTGGGTACGGATCAACAAAAGAAAGAGAATTATACGGAGAAGGATGGTTTAGACTGATTTGTTTGGATTTTGAGGACTGTGGTGGGGAATTTCCATGCCAAAGTTACTTTCTTTGGATTGTAACTAAGAGGATAGCTTAAGCTGAGGGCGCTGAAAACATGAGCCCTGACTTGTTTTTGACAAAGGAACGTTAGTGAGCAGGTCAACAACATATTTGCTCCCCCCTGTCTTATTTAGGCATCAGTCTTTGTTCTCAAACATAACTGTTGGTAATTGCTAGGATTCTAGGGAGAACCGAGGACTATGCGTTATGACATCCATTAGGGAGAACCAAGGACTTTGCATTATGAAATCCAAAATGGCCTTACCAACTGAGCTGATCACATTTAATAAAAAATGTTTTGTGCCAAAAGAAAAAATTAGAGATGGAGACGAAGCAATTTTTCCCTGTTGAGCTAGTTTTTTTTCCTCTGAACATGGAGGAAGTAAGATTTTGCTCCTTTAAGGACTTTGAATGCTAATTTCAACTTTTGTGGGGTACTGATACTGATTTGTTAATCTGCTATGCAGGATACATTAAAGATTTCCAAGTACATGATCCTCACCGAGTTGGGAAGATAACTGTGGAACTCCAAGGAAGGATCAAGGATTGCCGGGCTCTCATGTATAGGCAGGACATTAAGGCCCAAGATATTGAGAAGTACAGATTCAATAAGCTTCCAACACATCAGGTATGGGTAATTTTTGTAGCAATTGAACAATTTTGCTGCCTGAAAAAAAGGACACTCGTTCAAAGTTAATTTGATCAATATGAGCTATCCTTAGGTTATTGCGGACATTAGGTCCCCATTAAAAGTGATCAATTTTCAACAGAAATTTTACTAGTGCCACTGATGGCTGCACAATTTTGCCATTTTGATGGGCCTAATGGCTAACTTACTAGTTATTGAGGGATTATGTACATTGAAGAGGAAAATATGAATCTCTCTTATTAAGATACAATTTCCATTAATGCATGTTCATGTTTTGTGCGTTGTGCTTTGAAGATTTGGTCATTCTTCTTGTTATGCCAAAGTATCATTATTCTTTAGATGGTTACTCATGACTGCACAATCAACTCATAAGCTACCATGCATGAGAGAACCAAATTGAAGAAGAAAAGGATAAGATCAAGATCCAACTAATTTCTCATTAACTGATTGGTAAGTGGAGCTACCACTTATATACAATGACTGACGAAGATACAGATTACAACTAATTCTGTTTCAACTAATTACAACTAATTCAGTTTAACAGAATTCTAATCCCCTACACTTGGTTCCACAGTATGCTCACTTCCTTCATCCAATAGCCTTTGCTGAGATGGCTTGGTTACAGATTCAGATGATGACAAATCCAACGGTAGTGGCACAGTCTTTAGATCACCAACATTCCCCCTCAAGCTAGTGGGTGAGGAACGAACCACTAGCTTGTCTTTCAAATAATGAAAACGAGAAACAGATAAGGGCTTAGTAAAGACATCAGCAATTTGATCCATGGAAGACACATGCCTGAGCAAAAGTTGTTTGGCAGCCACCTTTTCACGAACAAAATGGTAATCAATAGCGATATGTTTGGAGTGAGCATGAAAAATGGGGTTGGAAGCCAAAGCTAAGGCACCAAGATTATCACACCAGAGAACTGGTAAAGAAGGAAGAACAATGGAAAAATCACAAAGTAACATTTGTAACCAACTAAGCTCAGCCACAGTATGCGCCAAGGCTCAATATTCGGCCTCTGTAGAGGAGCGGGAGACAGTGGGCTGCTTCTTAGTGGACCAAGAAATAAGATTGTGGCCCAAGAAGATACAAAAACCAGATGTAGAGCGACGATCAAGGGCATCCCCAGCCCAATCAGAGTCAGAATACGCTTGTAACGTAAAGGGGCCTGGACTAAAGAACAAACCATGATCCAATGTACCTTTAACATAACGAAGAAGACGTTTAACTGCAGTAAAATGAGCCATAGTTGGAGCAGAAATGTGCTGACAAGCTTGATTCACTGCATAGGCCAAATCTGGTCTAGTGATGGTCAAGTACTGCAGAGCACCCACTATACTTCTATAGAGAGCAAGTTGACTAAAAGGAGGAGAATCAGAAGAAGAGACAGAGGGATTAATAGAAATAGGAGATGCACATGGCTTACAATTCAGCATCCCAGCTTTACCCAAAATGTCACTAGCGTATTTACTTTGAGATAAGAGATAGCCATCACCCTTGGACTGAATGGAAATGCCAAGGAAGTAGGAAACAGAACCAAGATCCTTCATAGAAAAGGCACGTTGCATTTGGTGAACTAATTGAGTAATAAAAGAGGGAGCATTGCCAGTGATGAGAATGTCATCCACATATACAAGAATAACAGAAGAAGTCTTATGGAGGAACAAAGAAGAGTCACAATGACTATTTTGAAAGCCATTAGAGAGAAGGAAAGAAGAGAAAGTAGAATACCAAGCCCGTGGAGCCTGCTTAAGGCCATAAAGAGCTGTCTTGAGCTTGCAAACGAGATTGGGATGATTGGAATCCACAAAACCAGGAGGTTGGATCATATGAACTTCCTCTTCAAGAGTGCCATGAAGAAAAGCATTAGAAATGTCAAGCTGCCTAATGCACCAGTTGTAAGATAAAGCTAAACTGAGGAGAATCCGAATGGTAGGTTGTTTTGCAACTGGGCTGAATGTTTCAAAGTAATCAATACCTTCCTCTTGAAGATAACCCTTAGCAACCAAGCGAGCTTTATATCGAGCAATAGAACCATCAGAATTTCTTTGTAGTTTAAAAACCCACTTGCAGCCAATAGCTTGTTTATGAGCAGGCAAAGGAACTAAAGACCAAGTCCCTTGATGTTGCAAAGCCTGAAATTCATCAAGCATTGCTTGAGACCATTGAGGAGATTGTAAAGCCTCTTTAACAGAGAGAGGTTCTGCAGGTTCAGAAGGAATAGAAGAGGAAATAGCTGTGAGACAAACAGGTCGTTTAGAAGGAAGAGTACCTGTTTTGGATCTAGTAAGCATGGGATGAACAACAGGAGGAATTGAGCAAGGTAAAGCTATAGACAAAGACCCAATAGGAATATGCCCTGGTGGAAGAGATGGGGCAGTAGAGGATGGAGAAGAAGAATTTGAAGAAACTGCAGAGCTATGAGCAGGGGCAGGTGGAGAAGACATATCAGGAGTATGAGAAACAGAAGAGGAGGAAGAAAAAGTAGCAAAAGAAGGGGTTGAGGAGGATGAGGGAAAAGAAGGCCAGAAAAAAGAAGTTAAAGAAGAACAAGGAGTTGCTGATGAGGAATTCTGAAAAGGAAAAATACGTTCATGAAAGACTACATGCCTAGACAAATAGACCTTGCCAGAAGTAGGATCTAGGCATCTGTAGCCCTTAACAGTGGGCTGATAACCAATGAAAACACATTGTACAGATTTAGGTTGAAGCTTGTGCGAGGTATAGGTTAAAGTGTAGTCAGGAGAGTGATGAACAAAAACTTCATAGGGATTAGGGACTGAGATTTTGAAGAAGAAGACTAGGCATACGATTAATAAGAAAGATAGCAGTGGCAATAGCCTCAAACCAATACTTGAGAGGCACAACAGACTTATGAAGTAATGCTATAGCAGTATTAGTGATGTGCCTATGTTTCCTTTCAGCAGCACCATTCTGAGAGGAAGTATAGGACAACTATATTGATGAACAAGACCCTGTGATGCAAGATAGTGCTGCATTCTGTTATTAATAAACTCTGTGCCACCATCAGTTCTGAGAATCTGAAGTGAAACACTAAATTGCTTTTCAGCATAGATCTTGAACTCCAGAAATTTATCAAAGACTTCACTTTTATAGTGCAAAGCTATGAAGCACTGACACATCTAGAGGTCGAGGTATCGCAGTGTCGGACACGGGGACGTGGTAGGGACACGTATGTGGCGTGTCCCATAATTTAATTTGAATTTTTTACGGGGACACGGCTGGGGGCACTGATGGGGACACGGCAGGGGCCAAACTGCAATTTTCTTAAAAATTTTGGGGGCCAAACTGTAATTTTTGGAAATATTGGTGGTCAAACTGTAATTTTTCAAAAAAAATTTGGAGCCAAATTATAATTTTTTAAAATTTTCTGGGTGTTAAACTATAATTATTTATATATATAAATAAATAAATATACATGTGGCATGTCCCCCGCTGTGTTCGTGTCCCCATTTTTTTAGAATTCCTATGTCCCGGTGTCGGTTTCGGTGTCGGTGTCAGTATCTGTGTCTGTGCATCATAACTGCAAAGGATATACCCATGTGAAGCGACTAAAATCATCAACAAACAGCACATAATACTTGTGTTGGGAACTGGACTTGTGAAAAGGGCCCCAAACATCACTATGCACAAGAGATTGAGGTTTATTAACAGTAGAATTTGAGAGTTTGAAAGGCAAACGATGACTTTTTGCGACACAACAATGTGTACAATCCAAAGAGGAAGAAACATTTTCAGAAGGAATATTCAGCTTACTGAGAAGCTACTGAAATTTTATTGAAGAAGGGTGGCCTAATCTTTGATGCCATTGTTGAGTAGCGGAGAAACTAGGTCCAGTTGTGTTGAGAAAAGCCTGAGGTGAGGAGGAAGTAAACTGATACAAGCCATGGACATTAGAACCCTGGTGGAGCACTTGATTCGTAGCCTTGTCCTGAACCATAAAAGAACCAGCATCAAAAGTGACTTTACACTTATTATCCTTGGTAAGCTGATTGACTGATAGTAAGTTGGTTGCCATGGATGGAATGCGGAGAACATTATTCAGACGAAATGAGTGATGTGGAGTAGCCAATAGACCTTTACCTGTATGCTGAATTGGAAGAGAAGCTCCATTGCCTACGGTTACTTGATCAAAACCTGTATAAGGTTGATTATAGTCCAGATTGTGCACATCAGTGGTAATATGATTGGTGGCAGCTGAATCCAAGTACCAATTAGACTGTCCTGAAGTGGAAGGAGACTGAGTAGAGCTGGAATACCAATTAGATGGCCCTGAGTATGAAGAAGCAACAAATGCTCTTGGTGGTGGAGAAAATTAGCCCTGTGGATAGGCAGATGCACTAGGATAATAATGAGTGTTTAATCGATAACAACATTCCAAAGCAGAGTGATTAGGCTTATTGCAGATCTGGCAAACAACACCACCAGAAAATAAAGGCATAGATAAAGTATTCGGTATAGGGTTTGGCTGTCTGAATTTGCCTTGGCCACCGCCACGAAAACCACCATGAACTTGAGAGAATTGACCTCCTCTGTTGAAATTAGTATTATTAGGAAAACCTCGTCCTCTATAATTGGGAGAAACACCACCTCTGGTATAAGAACAAGGAGAAAAACCACCTCTAGTCACAGTGTAAGCCACATTAAGATCTGGAGAAGTTTGTAGTTTAAGCTTGGCTTCAATATGAATAGCCTCAGAACATAAAGGAGAGCAACTTGATCCATAGTAATTGTGCCTAACTGTGCCCTAACCGTGGTTTTAACAGAGTCATACTCAGTCGGTAATCCATTTAGGGCAGCAAGAATCATATCTTCATCATCAATAGAAGCAGAAACAAGGTTCAACTGATTAGCAATAGTCTTGATTTGCTCAAGGTATTCTTCCATAGTTTTGGATTTCTTGGACACACTATTCAATTTGTTCTTGAGTTGATGAACATGAGACCGAGACAAAGTAGTAAAGCGCTTTTCAAGAAAGGCCCAAACCGCATGACTAGTAAAGAGATGAAGAACAAAAGTATAGATCTGCGGAGTTAGAGTTGCAGTAATACAGCTAAGGAGATGAGCATCAATTACCGTCCAACCTTGGGCAGCTTCATTAGGAACTGATTTATCAGTAACATCTGTGGTGGTTGAGGACGGACACACGATCGATCCATCAACATAACCAATCAAGCCATTTGCTCGAAGAACATTCTCAAACTGCCGTTTCCAGATGATATAGTTGGAGGAATCCAATTTGACGGTGACAAACGAACTAAGGTTGGAAATAAGAAGATTGAGATTTGAGGGAATCGATGAAGACTAAGACATCGAAGCAGAAGATGATGACGATTGCATTGAGGAAGACGACGCCATGGGAGACGCTATAGGGCTCAGGGGAGCTTGCTAGGGCTCTGATACCATGGAGAAGAAAAGGATAAGATCAAGATCCAACTAATTTCTCATTAACTGATTGGTAAGTGGAGCTACCACTTATATACAATGACTAATGAAGATACAGATTACAACTAATTCTGTTTCAACTAATTACAACTAATTCAGTTTAACACAATTCTAATCCCCTACACTTGGGTCCACAGTATGCTCACTTCCTTCATCCAATAACCTTTGCTGATATGGCTTAGTCACAGATTCAGATGATGACAAATCCAACAGTAGTGGCAGTCTTTAGAGCATGTTAGTGCATGTTCAGATTCAGATTCAGTCTTTCGAGCATGTTAGTGCATGTTCAGATTCAGTTTTCATTAGTGCATGTTCATGTTTTGTGCGTTGTGCTTTGAAGATTTGTCCTTCTTCTTGTTATGCAAGAGTATCATTATTCTTTAGACGGTTACTCATGACTGCACAATCAACTCATAAGCTACCATGCATGAGAGAACCAAATGATAATAGCGTAGTTTTCTTTACCTGCAGTGGGGCTATGTTGTGATTACAACACCAAATGGAGTTTTGGATCATGAAGAGGCAATCCGACAAAATGTGGGTGGTCAGGTTCTGGGGTACTTCTATTGAGTATTTGTCAGATACATTTAGCAGGTGGCAAAGAAGGAGCTTTGTTTTCCTTTCCTTTTGCTTTGTACAAGAGTGTACGTCCCTTTCCAGCAGTGGGACAATTCATTATAAGACTCAAAACTTCTCTTGCTATACCTCCTAGGGTTCAATTCCTAAGGATTGTTTTCATATGCGGACACGGTGTTGATTCAAGTTTCATTCATCCTTTATGTTGAGTCTGTTTAGGTATGACACAAGATGTTTGGTTCTTGAATAAGGCTGTGGTTTTGACATTTTGGTTTTCCTTTTGGTGATGGCAAGAATACCATGTGGCTTATTCGTTGCGTTTAGGGTTGATCAATTTCAGTGCAGGTTTAGCTGTGGAGAGTACTTATGAAAAGGTTTTCGGATGGAGTCCTCTCTTTTCCCTCTTTTGGGATTAAGGAAATGACTTTCCTCTCATGAGGCTAAAACATGACATATCCTTTTCTAATATGAATCACGTGAAAATGAGGGATTTGATCATAGAAAAGAATGTTGCATTCCTAGTTTTGCCCGGCCACGTTTGGTGGTTGGCTTTTATTTGATGTGTTCATATTCTGATATCCCTTTATGCAGAAATGGAAATGAAGTTGTGCTAAATGCCTTTTGTTTAGCCTCTCTGTATTTTGTTTGAAATGTGCCCTTAAATCAGAATGTTTGAGGAGTAAAATACCCTAAATAGCCAATACAAAGTTGCGAATTGCAGCACTAAGTGCACATATCATTGTGCATAATGTGATATAACTTCTCTTGGTGGTTTTGACTTTGAGCATTGTAATTGAACATGACATAACCGTGGTTCAAATGCCCATTTCCATTACAAATTTCTCAGACTTCCACTGTAAAATTTTTACACTTGTGCAGGGGCAAGACAAATCAACAATAAGCCAAAAAGACCTAATAGTACATGAAAAAAAATCAAAGGTAAATAGTCCAAAATAGAGGATTAGCATGTAAAAAAATCCATAAACGAGGTGGGGGGCATTTTGTGTAATGAGTAAATATTCACTTTTTCATACTGCACTGCATTGTGAGATGAGGAGGATATATACCTGATGAGCAATGTTATGGTGGATATGTTTGAATACCACATTTTGGGAACCATGTGAGGCGTCATCATTATTTTAGTAGAATGTGTTCCACTACATGACAAATCGATCACATTTCTACCAATATAGGGGTTACATGTCTCACAATATTCAAAATGTGAAACTGAGGTCCCATTCCAGAAAGGAAAATAAGTCGTTATTTTTTAAGAAGGCAATTTCAAGTTCAAAATTATGTACTTACGCAAATAATTTTTCTATCAATATAGATCTTATTTGATAGATCTTATTGAGATCTTTAACACGGTACCAAAAAAAAATTGAAAATTTATTTTTTATTTACATTATTTTTGAATTTGAAAATGTGAAATAAGTACTTATCTTTTAAGAAGGTATTTTGGAACGGGACTTGAGACAGTTACACCTAAATGAGGCTTTGATGGACATGGTCCCATATTCGCATACATGTCAAACCCGGCCCATATATTGCTTGATTACGTCGATTCATATGAAATTCGGCCCACGTCCTTACCGGGAGTGATAGCATTACCAACATTTCACACAAAACATGTCACCCGCGCCACGGAAACCCAATTCCGGATTTGGCCACAAAAGCCTTTTCCGGGTACATACCCACGAAACTTTCCATTTCTTCGCCTTTCTTCAACCCCCACTTTCCAATTTCCAGTAAGTTTGATAAAATCAGACCACCCCCCTCCCCCAATTCTCACATCAAAGTCTCCATCTTTCTCCTGCTCATCACTCTCTCTCTCTCTCTCTTCACATCCATACATAGTGACGTACATGTTTATCGACTTCTGTATCTGTAGTTTTAGCAGAATCGGAGCATAATCTGATCACCGACCAGCTGCTCTTCAATTAAGGTCTCGAATTTGTTTCCTTAGCTGTTTTTCATTCGTTGGTTCCGCTCTATGTGTCGATTGCTGCTTTGGTTTTTGAATTCATGTGCTTTTGAGAATTAAGTCTAAACTAGTGGTAATTGGTGGGTGTGGGTTGTAGTGTTTAGTTCATCGTTTCGCATTTCGGAAAGTGTGGTTTTTGTATAGGAAGCGAATACGAGCGAAAACTTGCTTCCAACTGTGTGGAAATGATGATTTGGGGATGCAAAGATGCAGTCTTGATGAACAGTTGAACAATCCGCGAGTCATGTGTGCTTTTGGAGGCTCGATTCTGGTTTTGTTGAGTCGTGAATTGGGTTTGTAATTCTGTACGATCAGATAAGACGGCAATTCCATGACTCTATCTGAATGGAAGAGGTTTTCAAGCCGTAGTACCGCTGCTAGAAATCGTTGAAATTTCGGCTTATGGTTTCTGGTTTCTGGTTAGTATTGTCAGTAGGATTCATTGTTAGTGAAAAATCTTCTTGCTTGGTCTTGTATCTGTTAAGTTACCAATAGTCCCAAAAGCTTAAGCTGTTAGGAAATTGGCCCAACAGTGTATATGAAGCTATCTAACACCCTTCCTCATGAGCAACCCCGTCTTGCACATGGTGATGCAAATTTTCATAGATAGAACGAAACAGAATGCAAACGGGGAACAAATGCAGACATAGAGACTTGAACCCTAGACCTCTCACAACCTGAGATACCATGTTAAGATACCTGTAGTCCCAAAAGTTTAAGCTTAAGCTTTTGGAACTATAGGTTAACAGTATCAGTGCTATAAATTGGGTTTCAAGGTTGTACGGAGATGTATCCGATGTTATGGAAATCACCTAACTTCTGGTTAGAACAGTATGGGCGGAGTAAGTTTATTTAGGTGCTGCTTTGAAATATAAATAAATAAGTTTGTTAGCTGTTTCTTTGTGCAGAGAATAAAAGGTTTGGACGCGTGGGTTGAACTGTCATGCTGAATGTTGCTACCTGTCGGTGGGCTAGAGATGAATTCTACAATGGATGATATGAGTTTACTTCACGCACATAGACATCACCTGGTCGTCAGGGAGCTTGGAGAGGAGATTGATTTGGAAATTGGGCCTGGGGACGATGATCCAACATTTTCAAGCACTCCCCTTATTAGTGGTCCGACGCGAGAGCCTTCAGTTGAAGAGCATGATGATAGCAAACATATGGTGATGGTTTCCCAACTTTCCAGCGAGGATCAAGATTTGTCAAAGTCTCATTCGGGTAAAAGGAAGAAGAAGGTGGTCAAAAGATGGAGAGAAGAATGGGCTGACACGTACAAGTGGGCCTATGTTGATGTGAAGGAAGGTACAGCAAGAATATTCTGTTCTGTTTGTAGAGAATATGGAAGGAAGCATAGAAGAAATCCTTATGGGAATGAAGGTAGTAGGAATATGCAGATGAGTGCGCTGGAAGAACACAACAATAGTTTGCTGCACAAAGAGGCTCTTCGACTTCAAATGGCTTCAAAAGACAAGATTATTGTTGACAAACCTATTTATGTAAAAGGTCAGTCTACCAATTTATTTTATATTTTTGGTACTTGGATGAGACTTTTGCTGGCATTCATGTTTTATTGACTAGAATGGTTACTCGTTTCCCATGCTATTAAGGTTTACTTTGCTTGGTGTAGGGAAAGTTCAATAGGCAACACTGGGGGACAGGTGTAAGACTACTAGTACCAGATAGGGCCAGGACAGCTGTAGAAACAAGCTCCATAGATTTGATGGAAATAAGTTCAGCAATTCCAAGCCAAAATACCTTCAAACCCATAAAGAGAGAGAAATCTCACATCGAAAAAGACCAGCAGCATAGTAGTTAAGAATAATGTTAATAAAGACCTACATACTACCATTGCTACTTCCCCTTGGTGATGATGCGATCCGTAGTCTTTGCTTTTGCCTTCCAAAGCTTGCTAATTCATGTAATTATACGATGGATTTTGAGTGAAAGTATTTATTGGAGGAACCTTTTTCCTTTTTTTTGAAGTGTTGGTGGAGCTTTGAATGACAGAACACAGGACTTGTCACTGGATGAAAGGGCTGTACTGGAATAGAGTTGTTGCTGCTTCTTTTTTCTGTTGACCATCTCTAATTTAGGCATGGGGCTTAAAATTTTATCTTGTTTTGCTTCAATCCAGCATGCCTACATTTTTGTTGAATTTGTTGCAAAATACACTCAGAAAATAGCACAAGAGAGGTGATCATCTCTGATGTAGGAAAGACCAGATAAGTGAATTGTTGGATTTGCAGATAAGGAATGGTTTAATAATCTGAATTTCCCCAAAAATATAACAAAATACTAATCAAAATGGAATCCTACGATGTTTACAACAGCCATCTACTTTTCTGACATTCTCTTTCCTGTTTGTTACCTTTTATTTGTTTTCAACATAATTTTGATCTGTGCTTGGACTGGTAATATTTCATATGGTCATTGGCATGCCCACTTTATGACTAGGGCCACGACAGTTCGAATTTTGCTTCCTAGGTATTTTTCCTTTTTGGCACTCTGATGGTTTTTTTAATTTGAAGCTCTTATGTCAAAAACGGCTGGAACAATAGTTGAGGCTGCTGTGAAGAGGGATCCTCATGAGTTTGAGTTCATACAGTGTGCACAAGAAGTGGTTCATGCATTAGAAAGAGTGATTGCAAAAAATTCTCAGTGAGTTTGTGTCATGGGGGAATTATTTTTTATTAGCATTTCAATATTTCATCAGTCAGTGGAAACTATATCTGCATTGAAATTATTCCAGTTCTCATGGAATGGTATACATTTCCAGCTATGTCAACATGATGGAGCGCTTGCTAGAACCAGAGCGTATGATTGTTTTTCGAGTCCCTTGGGTTGATGATCGGGGTGAGGCACATGTCAATCGCGGCTTTCGTGTGCAGTTCAACCAGACATTGGGCCCCTGTAGGGGAGGTCTTCGATTTCATCCATCAATGAACTTAAGCATTGCGAAATTTCTGGGTTTCCAACAGGTATAATTCTTTTCAAGTGTCTGTGCTCTTCTGCCTTCTGTCTACAGTCTGTCGTCCAAATTTTGTTTGGAACTTTACCTGGTTACATTCTCCATTCTGAGTTAATTCCTCTATTTGCATGCTCATTGTACTTAGCAAACTACTTGCATGCTGAGTTAATTTCTCTACCAGCCAGAAACAAGCTCCTTGAGTTTAGGAATCATAATCATAGACATTGTAGCTGGCTTATTCATTGTTTACTTGAAGGTAATTTTTTGGTCACTGACTTGTTTGAATGTTGATGGCAAAACCATTCAGTCTGTAATTGCCAACAGTGGTAGAAAAACTTGACAGCTGTTGGTTTATTATGAAGAAACCTCTTCTCCTGTTGGCTTCATATGTAGACGGGTGGCTTGTCAAAAAGTAAATATAGAAGATACCAAAGATTTTTTTATGTATAGATGCTTTGACATCAACTGAATGCAGTGGTCTTCATTATCCTCCAACCGCATCTGAAAACCTGAATGAAATGATCCTGGTTTGAGAACATTTCCCAAATGAACTCAACTGATGTCTCCACAAAAAGCCGGTGTTACTGCCGCACTACTTTCTCCCAGACCCTGACCTTGCTGAAAGCAAGAGGCAGTTGCATTACATACGGGAGAATGTTCACCTGCATTTATTTGGGTCCATATGGGGAAGTTTCACCAGTAGAAAGCATTATAGGTACAAGGGTATCCTGGAATGATCTGGATTGAACTGAGGGATCCCAATGTTGATATTGTTTGTGCATTGTTTCATACACTTTCTAAGAATTTGGAATATGGGGGAGCCGGGAGCCTATGGCATCGCTTCCTCATGATAGGTTTTGTCCTCATTTAAATATGGTTGGGATCTATTTGTGGACACATTTGAGATGGTGGTTTAGCTGCCAGAACTTTGCAACGGAGTAACTAATACTAATGGGAAGCAAACCGAAGCCTGCGATTGGATGATAATGTTTTATTTTCTCTTCTCTTTGCAGACATTGAAATGTGCCTTATCTCCCTATAAACTTGGAGGTGCAGCTGGTGGTAGTGATTTAGATCCAAAAGGAAAAAGCGACGGTGAGGTATTGATACTGTCTTATGATAGCTTTGTTTTCTATGATATATTCATTGTTCTAACAAGTTTTCCAATTTAAATAGTTTTTTGCTGACACCCGCACTTGCAGATCATGCGCTTTTGTCAGAGTTATATAAATGAGCTATATCGCTACTTGGGCCCTGATAAGGTAATGTGGAATTATATATGTTCCTCCTAAACTAATTTTTTTGTTTAATTCTTTGATAAACCAATAAGCTACTTTCATTATGCCTGAATTATTAGGATCTTCCTTCAGAAGAGATGGGTGTTGGTGCTCGCGAAATGGGTTATATGTTTGGACAATATCGTCGTCTAGCCAGTCATGTTCAGGTAACAAGAAGTGTCAGTTTGTTGAACTTTGTTTCCTTCAATTGACTGCTCCTGCTTCCTGGGGCATTTCTTGTTTTTTGTTTTCTCCTCATTGCTCTCTTCCTTGAGTGCATATTTGCCTATCAAGGCTTCCATTTTATGGTTAGAAACTGTAAGTTTGCTATGTTTGGTATGTTGCTCACGGTTACTGCTAAATCATAGGATTGCAGGATATGCAATTCATTACACTCTCTTACTTCAACCAGACATTTTGCTTTAAAAACCGCGCTGTTTTGTTTGTTTATTTGTGCTCTTTCTTTATGTGTCTTTTAAAGCATCTTTTCTGCTCTTAGAGTTCTGTTTATACAGTATTTTCATGAATGCAGCAAGTTTCTGCTATTGCGATGTTTGCATGGAATCATTTCTCTTGAATCTTATTTGAAAGTATTAGTTATTTCATGTTGTGGATGATTTCAATGGTATGTTTATGCAGGGAAGTTTTACAGGGCCAAGGATAATCTGGTCTGGCGCCAGCCTACGAACTGAAGCTACTGGCTATGGCCTGGTATGTAATATTTCCTTCCATCTGTCTGTCTGTATGCTTGAGCATGTGCATCGATTGTTGGGTTGGATAGATTCTGCACGTCTACATTTGTGCATCCTCATCCTATGTTTTTGTTTTTTTCTTCAATGACTGGGACGTATGTCCTTTTTTTTGTGTGTGCAAAGTATGATGACGCCACCTGAGGTATCTGACAAATAAGAGGGCCTCCCTCGAGTCTCTGAAATGACACTGACCTTCCGTAAGAGTTGGCTCACTAAGGGCGTTAAAAGTATCTCTGTCTCTCTGTATTAACTTTACTTCTTGCGATGTTAAATATTTTCATCCATCTCACTCCCAAGCCCAACCACACCATTAACCTCACCACACTGCAGCTCTCCCTCAACATCATATCCCAGCATATTGTCATTCTTCCTTGCCTATAATCCTAATTAGATACTGTAGTGGAAGTTTTCTTATGTGATCCAAGGGCAGAGCAGAGAGCGAAAGAGTTGGGGCAATTGCCCACTGGCTTTTCAAAATTGTACTTTTACCTTTAACTTTTTGAAAGGTTTTAAAAATTGCCCCAGTATGTGGAAAATACTAATTTTGATTTGTCAGGTTGGCACTTCCCTTTGAGTTTTAGTCTTGATAAGCTCCGTCTGCTCTCTCTCTCTCTCTCTCTCGTCCAACCCTTCATTTTTCTTCAACTTTTTCCTTCCCCTCTCTGACCACCATTACCTCTTTCCTCTACCACTGTTGACCCACACATCTTAGTCTCATGACCTCACGTCTTTTATAGTGTCAAGTAGATTTTGGGGCCCACTGAGCAAAAATTATGACTCTACTCCTGTATTTTTTTGGATATACTTACGAGTGCATGACCATTGTGACGGTCAAGGTTTAAGTGACGGTTCTGAAGGCTTTTTTTATAAGCATGTCTGGTTATGAAGCTGAGTGGAGAAGACGAAGTGATTGGAGGTGTTTTGGGGAGCTGGGTATGCTGAAGGGTGTAGCTGATATTTTAGAGGATTTATGACATGATATCAGCTCTTTCCTTCATTGTCATTAATATCACATGTATGAAAGGGAAGTACATTATGGGGAACTAAACCAGGAGGGATGTAAGTGTCAGTTTAGAAACCTGAGGGGATGTCCCTGTGATTGTCAAGTACTTCAGAGGAGGTCAGTGTAATTTACTCTTCTATGTAATCACTTCCTGGTTTATCATTTATGCCTCTGTTTCTTGTTTGGAATCTCAAAACATCCCTTGATTTTGCAGGTTTTCTTTGCCCAGCTTATTCTTGCAGACATGAATAAGGAACTTAAAGGACTGAGGTTCATTTCTTAAATTTGAAAGCTTGTAAACGATAGTTGAATTAATATAAATAGCACAGCTATATATTCTGTAATGGCTAGAACAAATTTTCGTTATATTTTTTGTTCCCTCGGATATTTGACAATTACTGTTATCGTCCTGCCTGACTACAATGATCCATCTGGTTTATCATTGATGAGTACTGCTCTAAGATGTCATGAAATGCCTGTTTACCCTACTTCTTGCATCATTAAAGATTTATCCTACCAGCATTCACCTTCACCACGTATTACGGGTTGCTTCCTTCTTTAACTCCCAAAACCTTGTTTGGGCAACCAAAGCTCTAGTGTAATAGTTATGCGGCATTTGTTGGAAAATTCAAGAAAAAAATATTGGTTCAGAAAATATTGATAAGAGGAAATAAGGCGGATGTTGTAATGGTCAAGGGACAGATGTGATGGAGTTGTTCATGATTTTATTTGCCTTTTCTGATTTGGAATGCATGTTTGTGTGTAGTAGATGTCACTTTTGCCCTGGCGGGTTTTAGTGTAGGGAGGTCGTGGTAACTTGAAAATTGTAAGAATAGGTTTGAGCTATTGTCAGGAGCCTCAGGGAGGGGATTTAAGTTACTCTATCAGTTGTTGTCTTCTTTGTTTATAGAAACAAGAATGAGAGGTGTGATGTAGAAGTGTGGTTACTTTCTAAGTTATTGATTTTAACAGTTCCTATCTGAATTTCTCCAGATGTGGTGTAAGTGGTTCTGGAAAGATTGCAATGCATGTTCTAGAGAAGCTTCTAGCTTTTGGCGCTATTCCCATCACAATATCTGGTATGTTCTAGTGGCCATTTAAATTTTTTCAGGGCCAATTGTTTTTGTTTAAAGGAGCTTGTTGCTGGGAAAATAAATTAGTCATACGACATGTCTCCAACTCCATTATCCTTTTATGTACTCTTCTAACTTAGCAAGTTATACCTCTCCTTTTATTATTAATTACGGTCTTTGTGCTATTATGTTTAGCTAAAAGACTTGCTGAAATACATGATCTTCATGCTTTGCTTTTAGACTCACTAAGGTTTAGGAATAGGTTTCTTTCTTAATTGTTTTCTCATGTTTTTTGGATTTCATTTTTATTTCTGTCCTAGGAATGGCACTTGGTAGTAAGTCCCTAGAATAGCTGAATACCAATGGATAGTTTGTTTAAACACGTGCCTTTACTGAAAAATATTGTACAGATGCGAAGGGTTATTTGGTGGATGAGGATGGATTTGACTACATGAAAATACAGTTTTTGAGAGATATTAAAGCTCAAAATAGAAGTTTGAGGTTTGTTTTTGGCCCCATTGTCATCTACTACATTGCAACCTTTGTTAACTTCAATATGTCTTTATTCATCAAGTGTCATGTGCAGAGACTATTCAAAGACTTACGCTCGTTCTAAGTACTATGACGAAGTTAAACCTTGGACCGAAAGGTGTGATGTTGCCTTTCCTTGTGCTTCACAGAATGAAATTGATCAGTCCGATGCCATTAATTTGGTTAATTCAGGTTGTCGTATACTTGTAGAAGGTAGAGGCTCTTGATGCTTTTAAATCTTTCTACTTGTGGTTGATTTGGTTTGTTATTGGATTTTGTCGTTGTTAATACTCTTAAACTATATTGCAATATGTCCCCTAGGTTCCAATATGCCTTGTACACCTGAAGCAGTTGATGTTCTGAGAAAAGCTAATGTTCTCATAGCTCCTGCTATCGCTGCTGGTGCCGGAGGGGTAGGATGAATCTCTGATCTTCTCTCACTTATCCCTAGTGTTCGTCTTCAGCATTATTAAGAACAATGCCATTATGGTATAATCATTTATGTCCATCTGCAAATTTTGCGGTCATTAATCATTCTCATTAGCACTATGCATATCAACAATTTGACTTGTCAGATGTGCTATGTATTTCATTTTTCATTTTTAGTGCTCATGTTCTTACGATTCCTTTAGGCTGTCCCAAGTCCATAGGAAAGTCTATGAAGGAAAATCTAAAGACTGAAAATCTTGAACTGTTGGTACCTGGTACATGGAGAAAGACAAGAACATGAAAGGAATAGGGACAGGGATAGGGAAACGGATAACTATCTGCGAAATGTGTAGGAAATTGTATGCGGTTATGCTCATTGTCTTTGTCTTTCCTCAAAGAGAGATGTAATTGTGTCCATACTCCATTGGAAGATCTCTGGAGGTTTAAGGAAAATTTGCTGCATCGGAAAGTTAACGCATCCAACTCAAAACCAATTGGCATTGAGGGGAGAGGACGCCCAGGCTCATATACTATTTTTCAATGTGATAATTAACCGATATGGGACAAATCCAACACTCCCCGCTTGTGCGACCCCTAACTCGCACGTCAAGAGGTCAACAAAAGATTCAGAACATACGGATCACAACGAAACAAAGTGCGAAAAGCCTCCAAAGACCTAGCTATAATACCAGGTTAAAGCATCCTACTCAAAATCTATTGGCAATCAATGGAGAGGCTACCGAGGCTCATATACTAGTTTTGGAGGTTATAATTAACCAATGTGGGACAAACTCTACCACTCCCCTGCACGTGCAACCCTAACCCTCGTGGAGAGGTAAACGACGGATCCCTAACATACGGACCATAACAAACAACGAAACAAGGTGGATGGACTTAAGGCACAAACAATGAGGCAAACAATCTAAGAGAGTCTTGTCCAAAAGCCTCCGAAAGCCTAACTCTAATACCATGTTAAAGTATCCTAGTCGAAACCAATTGGCAAGGAGGGAAAAGGCCGCCCAGGCTCATATACTAGTTTTTGAGGTGATAATTAACAGATGTGGGACAAATTCCAACAGTTTTGGTTGAGGATTTAATTTTGGTAGTGGTACATGGAAAAAGAGAAAAAATCAATGGAATAGGGATAAGTATAACTAGGTTTGAAATGTGGAGGAAATTGTTTGCAATTTTGCTCATAATCTTAACTTTTCTCCACATGCATCCTAAAAGAATAGATTGAGGAGAGAGTTGTAGGTGAACCTTAGGAAGAGAAAATACTGCTATGAGGAATTTAATTAGAAGAAGTTGCTCTTTAATAGCTTATCTCTGTAACTCCTTATTTTGATGATGCTCTTGGGTGTCTTGTTTTTCATTTATATGCTAAACCCCCCAAGTACTTGGTTTTTAGGTTGCTGCAGGAGAACTTGAGCTGATTAACTGGTCCCCTGAAGAATTCGAATCTAAATTACAGGTGCTGTATTGTAATAAGCTATTTAGCTTCCATTTTAGTTTGGCATGGTTATTTATATGTCAACTGTGTATTCCTTATGTCGGTTTCCAGCCAGGAACTATATAACTCATGATGCCAATGAGGTAAATCTAATCAATCAATTCGAGCTTCGATATTCGTAACTTTTCAGTCTAGCATTTACCTTAAAGTGGCGTCTAAGTAACAGTAACAGCAACAGGTACAGCTGAACTGTGAGAATCCAGAACAAATAGTTATTGAGATTTGTTTTATTGTTTCCCGGTCAATGGTATCATTTCTTTTCAGAGTCCTACAATATTCCAGGGACCTGCATTTTCTTCTTACCTAAACCTTTCCCCTCCGTGGCCTTTCTTTTGTCATTTTTAGACCTTACATTTTCATGAAAGCCTTCGTCTCAAGTTATTACCAGATGACTCAACTCAAATAGAGCTAATCAGGCAAAAACATATAAAACCACCAAGTTCAGCAATAAACAATGTTCGTATAGATTTATCTCCAACTTGCACAACTTTTGCACACTTAACCCAATTCCTACATCACATGGCCCTTATTTGTTGATTATTTCCCTGCAAGTAGGACTTCGTTTTCTGGTTAGGAACCTCACTTTTGTGATATCTCCTCCAACATTACTTGCGGAGGTGCTTGTCAGAGAAAATTTGACATGACATCTAGCCCAGCTAGAAATATGTTATGGTGTATCACCATCATGTGGGCAGATTCTGATTTCTGTTGCTGATGTCTATGTTAGAGCATGTCGTGTTTTCTTTTTTTCCACGTTGGTGCTCAATGAAATTGGTAGGAATTGTCAACTGGCTATGGACAACAATTCATCCCTGGTCCAGGCTATTCTTTGCGTAGTAAATCTTTGCATGACTCCATCCGGGAACTGTTATGCTTTTGTAGGCTTTTTGTTGGCCTACCCTTTACCTTTTATGTAGTTCAGACTCTCTCTGTGGGTGGTTTAGTTATATCTATTTTCCCTTTTCCTGGCAGGATGCCATGAAGCAGACATACCAGAGAGCTCTGAAAGCAGCAACTGATTTTGGCTACCAGAAAGAGAGTCCCGAGTAAGTGCTTATTTTAAAACCCTCACAACCAATGTGTCTGATTTCCACATGCATGCCCTTGGTCTTCACATTTATGGACATCATGTGTGCTTTGAGGTCAATGCCATATCTCTTCAAAAAAAAAAAAAGGGTCAATGCCGTTAAGGGAGTAGCTTTATACCCCTCCCTATCAATGGTTATTTAAATTGCACAAGAAGCAAAAGGAAGATTGAAGAATGGTAATTTATTCTTCAACCAAGCTGATGGTAAGGGAATCTCGATATTGGGTTTCCTATCTGAGAGTCCTGGTTATTTGTTTGAGATGACTTAACCACAACACAATAGCATAGATAATCCAACTTGTCTTGGCCTATATATGACAAGGCCTAGCAGTTGCTGTACAAAGGTTTCTTTACTTCTCCTTTAAGAGTTGGGTTGAATTTCTTTCTTTTTACTCCCTTCTTTTCTCGGTTTTTTTCCGCATCCAAAGTATTCGGACACTTGTCAAGGTGGAGGTTTTCAGTTTTGAGAATTTTACTTGGTGATGGTATGACTGCTTATACCAAGACCGATGAAATTCACCAGCGAAAAACCACTGGCAGGTTTTTGTTATGAATTGATAAAGAATGGAAGTGACTGGGATTTGGATTACTTGGCTTAGGAAAGCTCTTTGCTTGTGGCTTTTTCTATTAGTATTAGGAATACGTAGTTCTCATCACTCGTAAAATATGAACAATATAGTGCTCTCTAGTACGTCTGATTATTTTCCTATCTCACTGGCTAATTTAACTTTTTCGTGTTGGCCAGGGCCTTGTTACATGGTGCAGCCATCTCTGCTTTTCTGAGTATTGCTAGTGGTATGTCAGATCAAGGATGTGTATAGAAACAGCTGCCTATTGGCATGTGTATCCTCGTTGGACTGCTCCCCATTGCACGCACGGAGGCATTCCCATTTGCAGGAATTGTATCAACGACATCTCTGCTAATTATTGAGCACTACTGTCATTTGGGCCGCAATATCCTATAAGCTTAAGGAATTCAGTATTCGTAGATGGCGGGATACATCTGTGTAACCAATGTGTAATATATAGCTGAGGTTGAGAAGACAACTTATGGAGGATTGTTAGGGAGATGTAACTGAATAGGGCTGCTGGAAATTATTTACGTTCTCGGCCATATGAAGTTAAAAGAAGCTTGTTGCTGTATGTGAAAAATGGTGAACGGACATATTGAAATAAAATCATTCTTTCTTAATCATGTGGGTTCTTTTCTTGGATGATATTGCTGCACCATCGAATTTAGACAGAGACGATTCAACATTGTTGTTTCCAATGTTCTAAAAATCGCTAGACGCTAGTCGGGTGAAAAAGGGGCGGCTAGAGCCTAGGCGCTGACTAATCCGCTGCCTAGCGGCTAGGCCGGGACTACGCGCCGACTAGTCGGCTACCTAATCTAGGTGTTGGACAATCGCCTAGCGCCTAGGCGACTGACTTTTAGAACAATGTTTGTTTCCTGCACGTGCTGCAGCCAAGACCAAAATGGTAGTGATCGGGTTGACCTTATCTCCCACTCAAGCAATCATCACCAGCAAGATCATTGTCAGGTCAAACTCTGCTCATCACGACTTGCTCTTGGGGTACAAGAACAAGTATTTAATATCTTTGAGCAACTATTTCAAACAATCGGACACGCACTCAATGTCACAACAAACGGGATCAAGTGCCTCCATAACCTCTTCCTGGGAGATTGTTAGATACCAGATCCCTCCGTGCAAGAGATGTATTAGGTTCGTTTGGTTACCATCTTATTCGCTTATGTTGCCTCCAATGGATAAACGGTTGCCTTTGGAGAACAATAAAGATGGGATATTTCTTTAAACAGAGATGTAGAAGTATTTTATGTGTAAGAAGCCTACAAAGTGGATAAATTCAGATGAGATCCATGTCCATCAGGATATTACAGCCAACATGCCAAGGGGAAAACGAAAAACTGTGTCCGTTTGTATCTTTTGAGGAAATTAGTGAAGCCCTGTCTCAGCTGTGCTCATCCTAACATCAGTTTCTCTTGAGATACACCAAACCTCACACACAAACTGTAACCCGTGCACTGTCCCATTATAGGTCCTGTTGACAACATAATGACAACTCACCAGTTTTGTAAATTTTTTCATGAGGCGAGACCATTCAGTACTCTGGCCTCCAACATGAGCGAAGTCTGCATCCCATGCAATCGTAAGACTGAGACATGCATGCAAAGGACAAGTCTCAAAAACTGTGACTTGCTCACCTTAAGACTCGGACACGCCAGGGGAGAAAGTGCTCAAACTAGCATATGATCATGAGGCACCAACACAGAATCAGAAACTCTCTTGAAGTTGTGCACTCTTTGCTGTGAGGAGAGAGTCTTAGCTAGTAGCATTGCTATGGTCATTGGACCCACTCTCCCAGGAACAAGAATAATTGCTGAAGCAATCTTGCAAACTTCCTCCAAAAAAAAAAAAAAAATTAATCTTCAACCAGATGATAACCACGTGCATTTTTGGATATCCTGTAACAGAAGACAACACTGAATTAGCAGAGTGTTGCTGAACTTGAAAGAAAAGCAACCATCAACAATGCACAATACCATCCCTCCGGCCCCCAACATCGCCGTAATTATGAAATACATCATCAGCCTTTTGATGGTTAATTGAGTAATTTCTTCTCTTTCTAATACAAGGAAAGGAAAAAATAGATGTCGAGTATGGCAGAGGTAGAGAGAGTGAGCATGAGAAGAAGCCTGGGAAAGACCCCGCTCACCTCAACTGGAATAATCCCGACATCAGTAACAACTGCACCGGGCTTTATCCAATTACGCCTCACCCACCATGTTAGGAAGGCCGCCCTACAGATGAAATTACGGCATCTGCTTGTCTTGTGATCTCCTCAGGGTTCTTGGTCTAACAATGAGATTACAAAAAGAAGTAAACAATAGAAGGGAACATAAATCTATCAGAGAAGGAAGGCAAAGAACAAATGAAAATTGCAATCCTGGTGATGGATGGTCGTGGGTGTTCGGAAAGTAATTTTGTTGAGTGATGGTGTTTGGGGAAGGATGTTTAAAAAAAAACTGTTGAGTTAAATGCACCTCAGGGGGCAATAAGAGTGCGCTCCGGGGGCATCGGAATCTCTACTGACGAAATGCGCCGCAGGCGCCATTCGAGTGCGCCTCAGGTGCAATCCTATTGCTCCCTGGGCACATCAATGTATTCTTCACTAACGCAATGCGCCTAAGGCGCAATTCTCATTAGCCCGGGCGTATAATATGCGACTCAGGCGCAACCCTATTGCGCCCCAACGCATCTATATTTTCTTCACTAATGTAATACGCCCCGAGCGCAAATTGAGTGTGCCCCGGGCGCAACATATACGTCTCAGGCGCAATCCTATTGCTCTCCGGGCGCATCCATGCATTCTTCACTAATGCAATGCGCCTCAGGCGCAAGTATAATGTGCCCCGGCACATCCACCCGACCATGATCCAATCTTTCGATTTTCGATTTTTGTTTTACCACCACCATCGCTTTACCCCTGCTAGCACCATATCTCGACCATTACCACCATCTCATTGCCATAATTCACCACCAATATCACTTTACCACCACGATTGTCACCCCTCCACCAGGACCACCACCAATGCCATCACCACCTCACAACCACCATTTTATTGTCGCTACCACCACTGCATCATCTCCACCACCATTACTTCACCACTAATACAACAACCACACCACCCCAACCACCATCTACACACCATTGCTAAACCACCACACCTTCACCTAACCACCAATACACCAGCACTTTACCACTGCCACCACCTCCACTCCATCATTAAACTACCATACCTTCACCCTACCCTCTCCCCCACCATTGCCCTGATTTCACCACCGCCACTAACACTCACCATCATTTCACCACTATACCATCACCTCACCACCATTTTTTTTAAAAGGCAATTTTTTTTTTATTAATCTCTGAAATTGTTACAAAGATTAATAAAAACAAGGAATGATGGCATCAAACCCCAAACCCGAGACCCAAACGATCTACAACCTGTAGAATTTATATACATGTATCCTTAATGATTGTGACCATAAATCTAACATCAGTAATGGAATATTGGAATGTTTCTTATGATAATTTCTTGATATGAGGGAAAACAACAATCTATGTTGAGTGTCTCTTTACTGTCCTTTCCCCTGTTTTCGCTCTTCAATTATATGTCTATTTTTCACAGCAATGCAAGGAGTGGTTCAACCTTAGATAGAAAGCAAGGATGACGTATAGCCATAGTTCATACTGCAATTGAAGAGGCATGGATTTCTGCGCAAAGCCATCAATAAGTTTACCCTTCCCATCATGAAAAAATCAGTCTTAAGGATGCATCACAGTTGATCTTAAAACCACCCTTCCTAGAAGTGGTCCAACTAACTAAATGAGCTTCCAACCTGTCTCGAAAGAAGAAAAATTGGATTGCTGGCTTCTGGAGTCGATAAGAGGTCAAATCTAGCTGAAGCAGCTCTCTGGATGACCTGGATTTGATCCCCAGGCATTGCAGAATCCAGAGCTTCCCTAAGTATTACTCAATTAGAATCTCTTGTAAGTCTAGAAGTTGAAAGAGATGGATGGCTAGGAGCCTAGGAGCTTGTAACAGGTAGGAGGAGATGTTCAAGATCACTAGGAACTATGGCTAGCAAGAGGATCACAGTCTTTATGGAGGATCACAGTGAAGGCATGGATGAGGAATGGATGGAACAAATTTTCGGTGGACCGTGTTGAGTATGTGGAGGTGGCAATTCCAGCAAAGAGATTATCCAAGGAAAAACTCTAAGTTCGGTTTTGTACGGTTTGGATTAAGAGAGAATGCCTAACAGCTATCAATGATTTGTATGGAGTTAACATAAGAGGTCATAAAATACATGCAAAGCTCGCAAAATTCCCTTGGAAGTTCCTGGGATGAGTGAAAATGGACTGGAAAGCAATCAGAAGAAGGTGGTTACTGAGGAGTCGAACAAAAAGAACATATGCATGGAACCAATTAGCAACAAAGATGAAGTCAATGTGATGAGTAAGGAGAAGGAGATTCATTTTGGAAAGGTGTCATTTGCAGAAGCTATCAAAGGCAACATGGCCAACACCTCTTTAACCATTAACGATAGAGAGCTTGACTCAGGGTGGCTTTGGAGGAGCTTTGTAGCAGAACTGAAATCATTGAATTCACCGGAAATAGTAAGGGAGGCAATTTTACATGAATATTTCGCAGTCTAAAAATCTTGAGGACTTTCTCAGTGCATTTGGATCAAGAACATTTTCCTGAATAGAGAATGTTAGGAATCAGTTGTGGCGGCACTAAACATCGTAGTTGTAATGTGGAGGTAGTAGATTGAAACATAGAAGATACTATCAATCCTTTCTGGTGTTCTCATTTGGAAATATTCTCAATTTTCGTTGTGTTGATAGTTTTAGACAAAATTTGAATTTGAAAATATTTAAGCCCTGGTTTGGGCGAATGTCGAAGATGAAACGGTTTTTCCTAAGCTTTGATGAAGTATAGATACTCTATGAACACTGTGAACCACTTATATGCAAAGAATAAATACCTTAGAATTAGGAATTTGATTACCAAATGAAACGTAGAACCTGTTTTAGCTTTAGTGGCTTCGACGTTTTTTTTGTAGTTGTCTTGTTTCTACCCAATTTTCATGAACGAAACGCAAATATTTTTATGGTTGGATTCCGCCTTCTTTAAGTACTTTAAAAACACTATTTATTGATATATAATGGGTCTTGATCCATTTAAGATGAGAAACATACACGTGTTTTATTGGAATGAATCTTATTTTGACCCATCGAGGGTAAAATGGTCACTTCCTTTGATATACAAATTATTTTTGATCCAGACTACTTGGGCTATAAATTAAATTACACAATCTTTTTAAAGGTTCAAATCAAGCGCGAATTGGAGTTCGGGAGTGTCCGGAGCAAGTTCGCAAAGTTTGACATGTTATGCAGCATTAATGCGCTTCAGGCGCAATCCTATGCGCCCAGGCGCATTTCAATGCGCCCGGGGCGCATCCTGAACACTGCTCAATAAGTCCAACTTGTAAACTTGCTCCGGACACTCTTAAACTCCAATTTGCACGTGGTTTGAACCATTGGAATTTTATTTACGAAAAGTTAGTCGAAGGGAGACCGATTAAAAGATCATCGGAGCGACGAAGGCTAAAGTATGTATTGGCACCCATTTACACATTCTAAGCTCCATTCGATGCACACATCCCTAGTTCTAGAGTACTCGTTCATTCTGTAAGAGTGTCCACAAGGTTCATAGGGCTCTTTACACTTCAATAAATAATCAAAAACCATTTCATCATCAAAATTCACCCAAAGCAAGACTTGTGGTGAGGGTGAGAGATAACCAAAGGGAGTCGAGCTCAAAGGGTGCTCATCTGGAGAGTTTTTTTATAATGTTATTATGTACGATCCACTAATAGTTAAGTTTCTCTCAATTCGTATGTGAGTGTTTGGTTTTGATCCTCGACGCAGTATCTTAGTACTATAATACGGTCACTTCACCATCACTTTCACCCCAACCAAACACACAAAGTAGTTTAAAATGATCGCAATAGTAAAACCTACCGACATCACTTCGGAAACACAATCTCCACTATCAACTAATACATTAGGAATATTTCGCAATCTAAAAATTTTGACGACTTTACCAATGTATTTGGATTAAGAATATTTTCCTGAATAGAGAAGTTTATGAATCAGTTGTAATGTGGTTGTAGTAGATTGAAATATAGAAGATATTGTCAATCTTTTTTGGTGTTCTCATTTGGAAATATTCTCAATTTTGGCTATGTTGATTGTTTTAGACACACAAATTTGAATTTGAAAATATTTAAGCCCCGGTTTGGGCGAATGTCGATGATGAAACGGTATTTCCTAAGCTTTGATGAAGTATGGATACTCTATGAACACTGTGAACCACTTATGCAAAAGAAGAAATACCTTAGAATTAGGACTTTGATTACCAAATGAAATGTAGAACCAGTTTTAGCCTTAGTGGCTCCGATGTTTTTTTTTTTTGTAGTTGTCTTGTTTCTATCCATTTTTCATGAATGAAACGCAAATATTTTTATGGTTGGATTCTGCTATCTTTTAGTACTTTAAAAACACTATTTATTGATATATAATGGGTCTTGATCCAATTTAAAATGAGAAACATACATGCGTTTTACCGGAATGAATCTTATTTTGACCCATTGAGGGTAAAATGGTCACTTCCGTTGATGTACAAATGATTTTTGATCCAAACTGCTTGGGCTAAAAATTAAATTGGACAAGCTTTCTAACGGTTCAAACCACTTGTAAATTGGAGTTCAGGAGTGTCCGAGGCAAGTCCGCAAAGTTTGACATTTTATGCAGCATTAATGCGCCTCAGGCGCAATCCTATGCGCCCGAGGCGCATTAATATGCGCCTCGGGCGCATCCTAAAAGCTGCACAACAAGTCCAACTTTGCAAACTTGCCCCGGACACTCCCGTACTCCAATTTGCGCGTGGTTTGAACCGTTAGAAAACTTGTCCAATCTACTTTCCAACCGAATTGGTTTCGATGAAAAGTAATTTGTATATCAAAATACATGACCATTTTACCCTCCATTGGTCTAAAAATAAATTATTTCAGTAAAACCCTCATATCGCTCTCTTTAAAATCCGATTAAGATAAATTATATAATGATAAATAAGGTTTTCACTGTATTACAAGATGGTGGAAACGAACAATTAAAATAATGAAGTTTTATTTTTGAAAAGTTGGTCGAAGGGAGACCGATTCAAAGATCATCGGAGCGACAGATGCTAAAGTACGTTTTGGCACCTATTTACACATTCTAAGTTCCATTTGATGAACACATCCCTAGTTCTAGAGTACTCGTTCATTCTGTAAGAGTGTCCACATAGTTCATAGGGCTCTCTACACTTCAATAAATAATCAGAAACCATTTCATCATCAAGATTCACCCAAGGCGAGACTTGTGGTGAGGGTGAGAGATAACCAGAGGGAGTCAAGCTCAGAAGGGTGCTCCTCTGGAGAGTTTTTTTTTGTAATGTTATTGCTTACGATCCAATAATAGTTAAGCTCAATTCGTATGTGAGTGTTTGATTTTGATCCTCAATGCATCATCTTATTACTACACCACCGTCACTTTACCACCACTTTCACCACAACCAAACATACAAAATAGGTTAAAATGATCGCAATAGCAAAATTGTTAAGGGATCCCTATTCAAGGATGGAACACTGAAACCATGTCCAAGATTGGGACGCTTTGGGGGGAAGTCATTACTAAGGATGAAGAGACTATGAAGGGACTTCCCTTCATCTCAGGGAAGGTTCAAATCTTAACAGATGGATGTCATAAAGCAGACCATATTCCATGGAGTTGGGTTCCAGTCGAATGGAGGTTTGGGCCTATAATTCATCATGTGGCTTCATCTACCTGGCCCCAGCAGAGTCAATGAGATTGCATGTTAAAGAAGCTAACTCGACATGCGGCACGACCAAAAAACTGGGTACATGTTATGATGGTGGTGATAGAGGTGATTAGTAGAATTGTAGAGGCTACAGGAGTTTGGATGAAGAAAGGATTCCCAAGGTGGTTGATATCCCAAATTGACTGGTTGGCCTCACCCTAAGGTTTATAGGTTGTATACAACTGTTTTTTTTAATAAATTTTATGTAGATGCTTTCATGGCATGCAAAAGGTTTAGGGAGAAAGGGGGCAGACTGAAGGGGTTGATTAAATCAAAAAAAGTTAATATATATTGTGATGCTACAAGAAACTAAAATGGGGAACATCGATCGATAGGTGGTTTGTACAATACATATGGCCAGCTGGGCATGAATTTGAGTTTTCTGAAGTAAATGCAGATGGAAGTGTCATGCATCTACTTTGCAATCTTCTCTGTTGAAGATACTTTCCTACTTAAATTTAACTGTGTTATGGTCAACATATATATACCCTACATATCATGTTGCACAGAAGAAATTGGTGTGAAAAAAAAGTGGTGAAATTAAGAAATATTTTTGTTAAACTCTAGGGGGGATTTCAGTGACATAAAAAATAAAAAAAAAAATGGAGAGGCAGGGTGGTTGCAGAAGGGACAAGGGTATATAATTTTAACTCTGTTATGGTCAACTTCGTTTGGACTAATTAATCTAACTTTTTAAAAAGGTGGTTATTTCTTGGTGTTTATGAAATTTTTAAGCTTTTCTTTGAAGTATTTTTATTGAAGAACAATACAAAAGTATGAAAGTATGAACTGAGATTGAAAAAGTTCAAAGAACACAAATAAAAAAGACAACTGGATCAATCATGTATCCACCTTCTCCAAATTATAAAATGACCACCTATCTAAACACAACTAGATTTTATTTGGTTATGATGTAATTAGACTAATTTTTTGGGGTAATATAGCGATATCATCAGAGAATATATTTATGAATAGAGAGGGGTTTGACGTTGAGGCTTGTTTTTTTGTTATGTTTGGAATATCTATAGGTAGAGAAAATGAGTGCGGTGATTAAAAAAAGGAGAGAGAAAATGAAGGCAACGTTGGTGTTTTGAAAAATGTTTCGTTGATTTTGGAGGGGGAAATTATTTACGTTCTCGGCCTAGTTGTAGATATTGACAGAGAATGGATTTGTTATGGGAAGCGAAAACAAGAAGCTGTTGAGTCGTTGATAAATGGCCCACATTTTATCATAGGAATTCAAGGGCATTTCCAGACTTAGATGTCATTCGTTTGATAAGAAAGACAGCAAAATATCGAAAATTCTAGTCGCTGAAGTTGAAGCAGCAGAAAAAAGGCAAGGGCAAGTAAGAGTTGAAAAGATGATTCCTCACTCCTTTTCTCTCTCTCTCTCATTCAAAACCATGCATGAGACTTTTCTCACGCAGCTCTTTCATAAGTGATAAAATAAGGAAGCAGTAGTAGTTTTCATATTTCCTGCAACAGGCAATAGATATACCATGGATCTCAACCAAGTTTGTGAAGCTACATTTCGAAAACGTCATTCAACTATCGTCGAATGCTTAATTCTTCTCATTACACTCAAAATGTCAAACTAACAAACTACAGCCCAACTTCAGAAGACCTCGTCACTTCTTGATACAAAAATTATCGGTGAGCAACCTAATATACTGTATATATCCTCTCTCAGAACGTGAAGTGGCCAAAAATGAACACATGAGAAAATAAGGCTAAAATGTCTACAACTTCATCATCCCAGCCATCCCTCATAACAAAAATACAATGATTCAAACTACAAGATTGTGTTCCTTCCAACATGCACCCTTGACAAGTGAGGTGAGTATAGTGCTCAGGCACATCTTCTTCATCTTCTCCTCCTCCTAATTGGCTCTCCTTGACGAGTGAGACGATGTGTCTGATTTCTCAGCCAGATAATGCTCAAGCATATCATCTTCATCGTCTGCCATTGAACCAAAGATGTAAAAAAAATTCTTTCTTTTGTATCCTAGTTCCTATGAGGTTTAAACATCAATCCTCCCATGTTTAAAAGCTCAGAGGAGAGTCAGAATTTTACCTTCAAAGTCCTCATCGTCAAAGTCAATGTCTTCTTCATCTTCCACATCAGATCCTTCGGCAATCGGTCCTGCACCTTTCTGCAGAAGAGTAAAAAGCACCTCTTGTTTCAACTATTACATATTTGATTCAGCCATACTGGTCTTTGGATAAAAAAACCAGGAAGCAATGCTTAGCATATTAAAAATTTCATGCATCCACACAAGGGGAAGAAACTACTCAGATTTAAGTACCGCAGAAGCTCTTCCACTTTCGAACCATTGTCTGCCTGTGAGCTTCTTTTCCTTGGGTGCAGAAAGTGCAGACTCGGGCATTAACCTGAGAATTGGTGCATGTGACAATGGTCGAACCAAATAAAAATGCCAAAAAGAAAGCAGTCTATTTGTGTCCAAACACATTTGTATTTTTCATGTTCCTGTGCATCAAATATAAGGACAAAATATCTCGAACTTTCGAAACTGAATATTAATCTGATTGTTTTCGTGCTTTTGATATCTCCTTACGTACTTTAATGATTGATTGGCGCGCAATATCATAGATATAAGCGCCTAAGTAGGGCATATTAGTGCGTTAGGGGTGCGTTTTATTTCATTTTCCACTTGATACTGTGCTTTGTCTTGTTTTTGTGTTTTTGTGTTTTTGTTTGTTTCGCAAGAAATAAGGCGGTTTTCGCGCCACGTTTGGATTGCAAGGCCTTGAGGCTATGTTGGACGTCGCCGTGGGAAGTCGTGACGGAGGCGTGAGGCGTCGGGTGCCAAAAGTGCATGCAATGCACGGAAAACTCACTGATGTAGGCCGTAGGGCTACAGCTCAGAAGTGTAGCCCTACAGAATGCATCCCGAGGTGACAGAGAAACCTGTAGCTGTAGTGCTACTGATGGCCTTAGCGTGAAAAAAATTGTATTTTGTTAATTTAATTTCAGATTTCGGGGAAAAAGTATAAATAGCTCCCCATACTTCGTTTTTAGGGTTCCGAACATTACTTAGCAGCTTTGAATTACGTAGATTTCCGGAGAGCTCTTTCTTTCCAAGTTTTCAACGATTCATTCAAGATTTCATACTTCGGTAACTCGTTTCAATTTTCGTTCTTAATAAAAGTTCTTCGTTTGTGTTTGTTTAGTATTAATCTCTCATTCATTTTTCATCTCAAGTAATAGAAACATGTTTCAAACTAGGATTTCTCTTGTTTCTTATTCTATGATGAGCGAGTAGTCGTACAGGTAGGGTCGCGGGGTGATTAGCACGCCATGGCCAGGATGGGCCTTGCTCCTATTTCAAAATCATCAGAAAAGGCAATTTTAGGTTATTAAGGTACATCCGTTAGACGAATCCGGGCATTGCCTGAGCTCATGAGTGGCAAAGAATGAGAGACCAAAACTTGTTCTCCGTTGTGCATGGGTAAACGGCGACCATAAAGGTTCGCATCTTTCGGGTTAACTTTTTCTCTCTAAAGTTAAACGTTTTTATGAACACCGAATGAAGCAGATAAATTTGACCTGGTTGCGAGTGCTAAGAACCCTACGACCGTACCTCCTTTTAATTATCTAAAAAGTACAATCAATTTCTAGGTTTTAGTTAATCTCAATCAATCGACAAGGGGTGGCTACCTAAGAGCCCGTTTTTAATAGCTATAACTCGAGTTTTTGAGCAACACACGTCACCATCTCTGTGAATTCGACTTCGGACTTATCGGATATTGTGCTACGTCGATCTCAGCCCTATGGGCAACCCATTACTTTCGGTCTAGGATTTCACCAAGCAATGATCCAGATTTTTCTCTTTTTTCAAAGGAAACTGTTTTTCGCACTCCAGTTTTTACTGATGGCACTCCAATTTTAACATGAAGTTATTAGTAATTCCATGAACAAAGTGGAGCGCGAATATCAATTTCCTTTTTCAAAACTTCAAGATGCTTTTACTTATATTTTGTAAGGAAACTATGGAATGTTTTTCATCCATTAGGGAGACTTACGAAAAAATTTGCGGCGCGGTAGGGGTAACACCAATAGAGATGAGATGGACAAAAGATTAAGATGGTTTGGACATGTCTACCGGCTACCGTAGATCGGCCGATGCGGTAGTTAGGAGGAACGATATGGATGAGGTAGATGGTAGCACTAAGGGGGAGGGGTAGATCAAAATTGACTTCAGAGCCGTTAGAAAATTTTTGCGGCACAGTAGGGGTAGCACCAATAGAGATGAGATGGACAAAAGATTAAGATGGTTTGGACTACCGGCTACCGTAGATCAGCCGATACAGTAGTTAGGAGGAACAATATGGATGAGGTGGATGGTAGCACTAAGAGGGAGGGGTAGATCAAAATTGACTTCAGAGCCGTTAGTCCGAGAGGATCTAGGTTTTTGGATATAACAGAACACGGTGCACTTGAAAGAGGTGGAGAAAACGGATTTATGTGGCAGACCCCAATGATTGGGACTTAAGACTTGATTTGGTTTGGCCCAATGATTGGGATTTAAGGCTCTGTTTGGTTAGAGAGACTTAAGAAATAGCTAATGTTTTCGACCAATATATTGTCAGAAAGGAGTTTTAAAGAGAATTAAGAAATAGCTAATGGTATCGACCAAGTATATTGTCTGAAAGGAGTTCCATGGAGCAGTTTGTACAAGAGAAGATAGGATCTTGATGTGATTCCTTCAGGAAAATTAAGTATTAGAACCAAGGATTTTGTCATGACTCCCATTTGTGTTTCCTGGTGCTAAAGGTTCAAGACTTGGCGCTATGGAGGTACACACTGACCATTGAATGCACGGATTCCCCAGAGGTAAGCTTTAGTAGTATGAGGCTAGGAAGGTTTTCACAGATAGGATGCCCATCTTTTCAAAAGACATTAAGTCTACCATTGTAATTGCTTTCCCCTCACAACATTACCCACCCTTTTTTTTTTTTTTTTAATTTCATTAGCCACCTGTTTACCTTTCTCATGATTGACGTGACGTGACATGACGATGAGAAGATGAACCTCTGCTCATAGGAACGAGTAGATAAAGAGATGGATGCTACTTGTGAAACTTACTTGGCTCTTTCTAGCGCTAACTCTGCTTCAAACCTCTCTCTCCAAGCAATGAATGTATCAACAGTAACCGGTTCTCCATGGGGAATAATTATCTGAAACAAAATATGAAAGTAGTGCCCCATTAGAAACATAAAGGAAAACATGTGAGAGAAGGAGAGAGAACGAGTGCAGGTCCCACAGTACTAATCAATCTTAACAAAAGACTATCACCAAACCAGGTCTCACTGTTATTCAATAGCTATCGATAGCTCTGAGTCCACTGGCGATCTAAAGCTGAATGAGGTATTAAAAATGTCAACTATTTGCTGATAGGCCCTTCTGAGATTACAACTTAGGGTATGCAAAGAGGAAAATAGTAGACAAATCAACAAATTTTGTAAATAACTTTTGTTAGTGCCTAGCATTTAAATAAGTAACATACAAAGACTAGCAGCCTTACGAATTACAGCAACATATTATGCACTTAACAGAGCAGAGTTTGGGCATAATGGTACTTAAAGATGCTGGGCAACCACAAAACAACTACATTTTCAAATTAGAAAGCACGTACAGTGGCACTCGCAGCATTCCACATAATCATACCTCATCTTTCTTCTCTTCCTCTTCCGTGTTCCCTTCGTCAGCATCTTCTGCAAATCTTTCACACAACCACTCCTTAGCAGATGTAACTAGTGTATAGACCATTGCCATACCAAGGTTTTCAGATGCCTGTAAAAGTTGCAGAAGAGATGTGCTTGAAGTAGACAGTTAAATAAGTGTAAAACAAAATTGCAAATGGGAGCAAATAGTGCTTCAAACCTCTTGATCAAGCTTTTCTTTTAGAATCTTGAGATCCGAAGTATGCATTCCCTTTAAACTGGAGAATATCAAAGGAGAAAAAAAAAAATCATCTTGAATTACTAGAGATAAAAGAAATATCAGTTATCAGCAAACTCATTGGACAATCCAACATGGAGGTCCTTTGCCGCTCCTAGTTCTAATCAGTTCTCCAGCAAAACTAGCAGTGCAGAAGATGATACGTTAACCTAAAAACACTCAAAATTATATTACTCAGCTGCTGGGGAGAGGCATAAAACCAGGAATCGGTCATTTACACATGGTTGACACAAAATTGACAAGAGTGGCAATGAACATAACTACATATTTCCTGTTGCAAAGGCAATGGGAAAACCAACTGTATTGTTCCAATGTTCAGAAAGTGCAGAGCAAGTCAAGCAAATTCATCAACGGGGTGAGCTGTACATTGGTTCGTTTTTACTGCCATACAGTAACATGGTGGTAAAAAATGAACACTAGACAAAAGCACTACTTGCACAAGTATCGACAACAAAAAGATGAAATCACCAACCTTTTCACATTCAGAAGTGGTGGTTCATCTGGATATTTTTCCGTATGTGAGAAAATTAAAGCCAAGCAAACTGCAACAAAAGTTCAGGCAACAGCTCATGCTGTTAGGTACTCCAAAGTCCTGGCTCCTTAAGTAGGAAACCAGCAACAAACTCAAAACGGAAAAAATAGAGTATTTAATAACCAACGAAATCAAAAACCTGCAGGGACTGTTGACTCATCTGCATCGTCATCCTGTAAGAAAGAGCAGTACGGTGAGTAACCCTAAAAGCATAATGCAGCCAGAAGAATAACAAGCGAATATCCTCTTGATTTTGTTCCATTGTCCATAGCACTTCCCCCTCTAATGCATATATATACCACAATGGGGAACAAAGAAAAAACATTTCCCAGCTAGAGTTCACTCCAAAGCGTATGACAGTGGCATAGTTTTTACCACATGCTATCATCATTTGGCTACTACACAGAGGGGAATGGCACAAAGGAGAGTTTGTACCTGAGGAGATAATGTAATTTGGAAGCATCGATTAGAAGTGTTTAGCCCACTTTCGCTTGAGTGAATTTCTGGCATTGCACAAGCAGAAGAAAATAAAACACCTCGTTCGTTACCTGGAACCAAGTAAAATAAAATGGAGGATTTTGGGTCCTCGGTAACAATTTTCCAAAGACAAAAAACATTCAAACCTTTGAAATCATCCATAAGTATGGCTTCCAATGCCTCAATTTCCATCTCTTGGTCCAGTGCATGGTCTGTCAAAAAAGGCTTAGTATAGAAAAGAACTACAACACACAAAAGGTCACATAAGCATGGCCATAACAGCATCAAACCTACACAATACGTTCATTTGTCCACCACAAAGACGCAATTCAATCACCAAACCCATCTATTTTGAATGCACATTAATTTACTCGTGGACTGCATAAGCCCACAAGCTAAAGGGGCGAGCCTTAAGCTGCAAAGGGGGCGGACATACTTCCGGTCGATAATTTTCATAGTTTACCCGTGAGCAACATTTCTTCAATTCACTAATGCAGATATACACCATTGCAAACAATGAATAACCAAGATTCACGAAGCCATATAATGAAATCAATAGAAAGGCATGACACTAGGCAAAGTAGCCCATTCCATCAATCTAAATGACATAACTCCCATGGTTTGCACAACTACACCCTTTAGTTTAACATCCTCAAATGACTAAACACAAAACACCCATGGAAATTCGCTAATCAAATATGACATCCCATGTAATATTTCCTCAAAATCAACACTTCGCAAGTACTACCAATCCTTCAATCCTCATAAAATCAAAAGAAAGACTCATATTTCAGTTCTATCGAGGATTAAGGTTGAAAACACATGAAGATTCCGTCTTCAAGAAGAAATACACAAAACCCATATACGATATAAACACATGAAGATTGTGTCTTTACCAGTCATGGCGGTTTGATTTCCTTCCTCTTTCTCTCTCTCTGTCTATATATATGTACGTAAATGTTAGAACGACTTCGTATGAGATTAGTATGGCAAGACAGGGTAGGAAAAACCTAGGCCGATCGAGAAACCACGCTCTCGTTTCTGACTCGAAAGTTTCCACTCACACAGCAACTAGGGTATGCGCATCACATGATGCTTACGGTGAAGTTCGATCAGGCAATCGCAGCCGACAGTCGCTGAACACGGGAATCTCCTCTGTGTGATAAATTCGGACAAAATACACTTTGCACCCATCTAAATTTTCACTTGGGCAATGATCACTTCTAATTTGGCAAAACAAACATAGGAGTACCTAAATTATGCAAGTCGACCTCTACTATACTCTGGCCTTAAACTTTCCACGCTCCCTTTGGCCCCCGTATTAAAGTAATAGGTTTTCAATTTTGATTTCACCTTAGTTGTTACTTAACGAAGTCATTATCATTTTATAACTTTCTTATACCGCAAAACTATTCAGTTGGATTGGATATGTATGGCTGATTTTCCGTTCCCTCTAATGCCTTGTTCTGTTGTGGTTTGGAAAAATTATGGGTTTGGTTTTTGGGTAATGTATGAGGAGAGAAAATAGGGTAATAATTGAGAATAAGGGTAATGAGTGGAGAGAGATAGAGAAAGAAATGAGATTAATGATTGAATATAAGGGAAATAAGTGGAGAGAAAAATGAAAGTAATGATTAGAAATATAGGTAATGAGTGGATTTGGATTTAGAAAATTTCTTCCAAACCCATAACCGAACAAGGGCTAAGCGCATCCACAATGGGTTTGTTAACTAGTGTGTTAATTGTGTGTGTTAAGACTTAACAAACAAAATTATATTTTTTGTGTCACAATGTTTGTGTGCTAGAGTGTGCTAAATATAGTAGTGTGTTAGCATGGTTATCAAGTTAAGCAAACAATCTAACAAATAATAAGTGAGTTATATTTATAAATTCAAACTTCAACCATAAAATATAAATACTCACACTACTTTCTTTAAAGAGTTAACACACTTCTAACCAACCCATTGAAGTACTCATATATATACTAACACACTCATAAGTTAATACACACTTGTGGGATCCATTTTTTATCCTAACACATACCTTTAACAAACATTTTGATACACAAATATAACACACCACTTGCGGATGCTCTAAGTACTTTTTAAGAATACATGGGCAAAGTTATCAAACAAAATAGCTCAAGATTTAAAAGGAAATGACTCAACTAAATAAAATAATTACTTAGCTGGATGTCAAAATTAGTACAATGGTAGAGATCGAAGAGGGGGCACACAGGGATTATATTAGTAGCCTCAGGTAGGGTACAATTTTCAACACGAAGCTTTCACCCCATATGCCATTCGATTAAGGGGCATGTGGCCTATATATGAGTAGAAGATGAATAGAATTACCCCAAGCGGTTGTTCGAGAAATCTAAAGTAGGGCTCTCAAAATTAAATTTTGTCAATGTGCAAGGATGCGAAGTGTGTTTCTCGAATACTAGTTTAATCACGCAATCACAGCCGTCTACCGTCAAAGCACAAAACGACACTCCTCTTTCACGACCGTCAGATTCAACACTCGTTACCCGGGTAGGCCCCATTATTGCATGCGGGGACAGATGTAGAAATACAAGTATAATACCTGTCGCGCCGTATTAAAACCAATTTCTTTTACTTTTATTTTTCTCCTCCTCTCACCATCCAAAAAAAAAAGGTACTGAGCCACAAAATCTCTCTCTACTCCCTTCTCCCTCAATACTCTCTCTCCTCTCTCCCTCTGAACCCTCTTGTCTAGGTAAAAAGGCACCAAAAAAGGTACGTCCGATTGCTTTTCTGTACTAGAGCCAAACTGCTTCATCTCTCTTCCTCAAGACTGAGGGGAAAAAACCCAGAAACGTCATAAATCACATAAACGATCGATATAGATATATATTCAGGAATCTTTTTTGGATACAATGACATGGGTATGTGAGGAAAAAGGGAAAACCCAAAAATAGATCTTTCTGTTTTCTGTGGAACTTCTGTTTCCCCTGGATTAGATCTCTCTTTGCCCCATAAACCCTCTAATCTGGGTTTTTTTCTCACATTTGTTCAGGTTTGTAAAACATGTTACATGTATGCATATGTATATTACTTTTGTGGGTATTTTAGTTGCATGCGCGCTTGGAATTTATATATGTTTTTTTATTTGTGTGTGTGCTTTCCTCTATGTTTATAGGTTTAAAGGGGATATATAGTTTGTTCATTGGAGGTACTTTTGTGGCGGTTGGGACTTCAATGTGGTTAAGACTGGAGGGTTGAGGTTGGTTTTCTGAGATCCTGCTGTGGGTTTTGAGATATGGGTAGTTCAAGTGAGACCAACGCGAAGGCCATTGATCCGGCTGTTGGCGGGTTGGTTTGGGTGCGGCGTCGAAACGGGTCGTGGTGGCCTGGCCGGATAGTGGGCGTGGATGAATTGTCTGAAGGTTGTTTGGTGTCGCCAAGATCCGGTACTCCTGTGAAGCTTCTGGGGAGAGAGGATGCAAGTGTGTAAGTACCCATTTGTGAAATTACATGAGTATCCTCCATTTTTCATGAACTTTACTTGTGAATCTGTGATTGCTGACTTTATATGCATGTGGCATAATAATGTAGTTTAAGATTCAAACTCATGTTGTGATGCTATATCTCTTTAATGTTGCATTGAGGCTTAGATATGTTTCTGTGGATTTGCATTTCGAGTGCTGCAGTTAGAGGCATTTTACGGTCTTAATTTAAACCTTGAAGTTGTTGATATAACTTGTCCTGCTGTTGAACTTGTTGGGCTTGGGATGTTGGTTGTTGTGGAGGGGGAGGATGCCATGAGATAGTATGAACAGGATTGCCGTCTTGAGAAGTTAAATCTTCGATAGGGTGTCAGATCTCTGTTTATTCATAATGGCGAATGGAAGAGCGGTGCGTTAACTTTTTTGTATGGTGCGCAGCTCATGAAAGGATCTTGTCATGAACGATTTATTTCAGAAAATGTGAGTCCAGCAAACTGGTTTTGAATGTAAAAGAAGATGACAACTCAAGTTAACTATCTTCTCATTCATTGCTGTGTGACTCTTGAGCTGTGACCATTAGATTCTTTGCCCACGCTTGTGTTCGGTTTTGCAGTTGATCTTCTTTATTGTTAGAAATGACTGAAAGTTGGGAATAGGAGGAATTAGACTTGGCGTTTGCTTCCTGTTGTTCCAAGAAAATTATAGTTATACGGCATGGACAGACGCGATGATCTTTCTGTGAGAGGTTGAAGGGCGTTAGGGAACTTCTTGTTATAATAGAGTGCAGGGTTTGGGGGTTTGTTTTGGATCTCTACTGTAGCCGGGCTTTCCGCAACTTTCTGACACTTGATAATGAGAAAGGTTGCTTGAGTAGTTTTGGCTTCCTTTTTTTCATTTTGCATACAGGTGGGAGTGCCCTTTCAATGCGTTTCATTGGTCTTTGCTAGTTAAAATACACAACCTCCATTTAGCTGCTAGTTCAAGGTAAGAGGCATCAGGCATATGGTTGCCTACTTGCATGTTTTTGGTGCAATGACATTTTAATGTGCTCTGTTATTCAGAACCGTAACTTAAAATCTTTTTGAACTCTAACTCTAGTCATCGTGGGAATATGAGGTTGCCTCTCTCTCTCTCTCTCTCTCTCTCTCTCTCTCTCTCTCTCTCGTGTGTGTGTGCTGTGTGAAGGCATGCGTTGATTTGGATAGCTAGACCTTGGGTAATCCTTCTAAGCTGATCGCTCATTCTGTCGAGACAATGTGAATTTTGTCTGTAAAAAGTGTTGTGATGAGATGGGGGATTACTTTTGGAACATAGTGGATGAACGAGCACTGTATTCATGCAAAGATCTGCAGTGTGCCTTTTTGGAAATAAAGGAGCAAACCACATAGGAGAGGACGACGGCTATCACTGTCTGGAATTTTTTAATCCCTGGTGACCATGGACAATGGACATGTCAGGAAGTATGGAGTTATTTGCATCTCTAGCAAGAATGGTTAACATTTTGCCATGAGGAGTCACATTTTGGTGTGTTTTTCATTATAACAGGAATTTGGAAGAAAACAATGTAGAAGAAAAGAGTTTGTTGACTTTGAAGAGCTGTGAGGGCATGTCAAATGTCAATCATCCTTAGCATGATAGTGGTGAGACCGTACAATAGAAGTGCGGACTCTTGGACGGTCATGTAGAGGGCCATAAAGGTTGGGTATTGTCCCAAACATGGAATGCTATGAATCACCAACACGCCTAAGAGGTTGTGGTATCCATGTTGGATATGCCAGGGGCACGTCGGGTATACTGATGGGAGTCCAAATAATTTTGTTGAATTTAATAAAGGGACACTTGTGGGACCTACCAAACGCGTGTCTTGAGACACATATGGTGACCTGGCGGGGTCACTTGCTCACTTTATATTTATAAAGTTTATTTTGCAGGTTTAATTATGACAAACTTGTTGCTTGTGCCTTGTGATCTGTATTCTAATGGATCAGATATTGATGTGTAGAGTTATCATTACTTTTCATTTTCGTCTCAGTTAGTGTTAGTTTCCATTAGTTTTGGCTCTTTGCCTGTCTGTATTTGTGTTTGTTTCTATGTCCGTGTCCTAGGTCGTGCTTCTTAGATGGAATGCGTGGTGCTGGCTTGCTCTAGGGTGTTACTTCACTTGTATCATCCAAGTAAGAAATCATCTGTAGTAGTGTTCTGGAAGGGCTAAAGGGGCTTTAGCTCAAGCTGGGCTTCCAAATTTCTCTATGCATGATTGAGTAGATTTGTGCCTTGTTTGGATGAGTTTTTGAAAAAATTTGGGTTTGGTTTTTAGGTAATGAGTGGAGAGAGATAGAGAGAGAAATGAGAATAATAATTGGAGAGAGGAGTGAGAAATGAGAGTAATGATTGGAAATAGAGGTAATGAGTGTTTTTTGAGTTGGAAAATTTTATTCAAGTTTGAATCCAAACAAGGCATTGATGACCCACGGCCTAGTGTCTCTGTGGAGGATTTGTGTAGGTGCCAAATTTGTGAAGTAAGGCATATACATGTACTAGTCTTGTATGATATTTTGAACATCAACCATCCACCTGGCTGACTATAATATCAGCTCTGTTACCCGCCTGGAAGCATGGACTCGGCACAGTTCTCGGCATTCTTGTAAAGCATTTCCTAATAATGGACGTTCTTATGGAATCATCTCAAGACAGTTTTGGGGAACAGCTCTGCCAAACAGATTCCAGTATCGTTTGCAATTCTTTGTAAGATTCAAAAACAGTTTCTAGTAATGATTTGCAATGGGCATTAAAGTTTGAACTAAATTTTCGCAATCAGTTTGATGGAAATTTTAAGCCCTAATTCTTTATACCACATAACTTTTGTCTTCATTGTATTGCTGAATCAGAGGTAAAAAGTACCGATGAGCCTCTTGATAATCTAAACTTTTCACTATCTGGGGGAAAACGAAAGGCTTGTTAGCTGTATGTTTGAGATCGTCTTATTAGTCATATTCAAGTTCTGCCGGAACGTTGCAATTTGATAATGCATCTGGGGACCATGGCTTGATGTTAGTGCTGTATGTTCAGCAGTCTAAGGACTCAATGGTTGTCTTTATCTTTTCTTTGCCTTTATCATTGTGTTTGAAAAAATTACTGCTTACAGTAAGAGCCAAAGTTTTGTTATTCTTCTACTTCCTGCTGTTGTCATGCTCTCCAGATGTACTTGTTTAGGTATTACTTATCTTAAACTAGTTTTGATTATGAAAAAGAAACTTACCTTGAACTAATTTGACCTCTTCTCTCAAAATTTAAGAGTTGAATAGCTTCACAAGGGTTCTAATTTTCTCCTCTTCTTTTTTTTATTACTGATTCTTGAGTGTATTATAAAGTGGTTGTCTTTTCTTTTTTCTAGGGACTGGTATAATCTTGAAAAATCTAAACGGGTGAAGGCATTTCGTTGTGGGGACTATGATGAGTGCATTGAAAAAGCCAAAGCTTCTGCTGCTAGTTCTTCCAAGAAACAAGTGAAGTATGCTCGGCGGGAAGATGCCATTCTTCATGCTCTTGAGCTTGAAAGTGCTCATCAATCCAAAGATCATCAGGATGTCAGTTCAAAAATGGGGACATCAGGTGGAAAACAACTTTTATTTGAGGAGCCGGCAGTGCCTCATTCTAGCAAAGAGATTGAACACATGGATGAGGAATCAAGTAGTTTTGAAGACCATTCTAATTCACCACAGGAATTGTCTCAGTCTGTTGTATCATTTGAAGAGCCAAATCATGTCAGTGCTTCTAGAGAGCAAGGGAGACCGCGACGGACGCCGAATGATTCAGAGGATGATGGAACTGAGGGAGTTAAGCGTATGAGAGGACTTGAGGATTTGGGTATGGGTGTAATGTCATCTTTGAAGAGGAAGAGATCTGAAGTCGCCCATGTTCATGAGTTCTTAAAACGGAAAAATCGTCGCCGCCCCTTGACAAAGGTTCTAGAGAGTACAGCTATGGTGTCTGTTCCTGTTACTTGTGAACAAATTCCCAGTCCAAATGGATCACCTCTCCCTGGAGTGTCTGACAGCAAGGTTTCTGGACTAGAGTCCAATGAATCAAAAAGAAGCTTATCAGTGGTGCTTAATAACTCAGATAGTACGGGAGTTTCGTGTGAAAACGGAATCTCAGTGAATGCATCTGGACATGCTTCTGATGTATCTCTTGTTAATAACAAACAGAAGGAAAATGAAATTTCAAGTATGTCAGGGTTACCTGACAACGGTTCGTGCGACAAATTATTTGATGTGCCATTTGTGGGGGAGGAAAAGCACCCTGAAGGTCTGCTTTATTATAAAAGTGCACTAACCCAGAGTTTTAGATTATTTTGCATCTACCTTTCCTATGTTATCTGTTTTCTGTTTCTGTTGAGGTGATAGTTAAGTTGTAAAATATGAAATAGAGATAATAGAGACATGTTTAATAGGGACATTCATTTTGGAACAGTGATCAATCCCTTCACCTCAGGCTAATTGTGATAATAGAGACATAAGCTAACAAAATTACCTTAATCGGTTTATCCTAATATTAGGTGAAGACTAGAAAAATAACATGGTAACAAAGATATTCCTGTGTTTTGGAAATTTTACGTTAGGAAGCCTTTATGATCATCAGGATCACTGGATCACAAACTAACCAAACCGAACCGAACCGAGCCTTAAGTCCCAATCAATTGGGGTTGGCTACATGAATCCGTTTTTTTTTTTTTTTTTTCCATTTAGCTCTGTCGAGGGCTTCGTGTTCCGTAATATCAAGTGAACCTAGATCCTTGCACGCTACCCCTTCTAAGGTTAATTTCAATCGACCTCTCCCCTTAGTGTTATCACCTTCCGTAAACATATCACTCCTCCTAACTACCACGTCAACGGGTCTACAGTAAACATGACCAAACCACCTTAGTGTATGTTCTCTCATCACTGGATCAACAAACTAAATGTATTTTGTAGCCAAACTGACCACTGAACTACATATTTGTCCTAGGAGGCCTGCATTACCCATTTCCCCTGATCATCAGGATCACTCACTGGATCTATTTTTAGTGCTTGTAAATTGAGAATTAGTTTCCACTTGGTCTGTTAATTACTAGTACTCCGTAATTAGGAAATCATTTTTGGTTTGATTGGAGTTTCTCAAGGAAAATGTTTTGATTACTTGATTATTTTGCACACTAGGGGACACAACCATATTGACAGTGACCTAAACCTAGAGGTTTAGGTTTTCCTATTTGCTCGACAAGAATTGGCTTCTTTCATTATCAGTATGTGTAGCAAGTATAATAAGTTGTGAGCAATGTTGGGATGGGCGTGCTAAAAGGAGGGAAAATAAGAGAAGGGAAACAAGGGTGGGAGAGCACTTCTCAAATTATGGACATTTGAGTTATACTACTTTGAATTGAATTATTATTAGATGGATTGGGAGGCCAATATTTTTTATCGGAAATGTTGGTTTGGAGATGATAACCTCCTCATGCATGCATATGGGAATTCGTATTGCTAAGATTTTTTGCTAACTTTGTTGGTGCTTGTTGGTAATTTATTTTCCCCTCTCATGTACATTAAGCTTATCAATGACTTGCTGATGCTTTTATTACCACCTCATTAAGGTCTTGTTCGCTACTCGTTCGGTTTCATAACTCTGGGAGTCTTGCTGTTGATCAATAGTAGGGAATATCACCAATTTCTTAGTTGTCTATCTGCTCTGCATTACCTTCCAATTGCAGTTTTTATTTTACATGCTCTCTCTTCTTTGCCCCATGTATCCTATGTGGTGCCTTCACTGAATGAGTATATTTTCACCTTATTCTGATTTGCCAATTATATTCTACCAGGATTTGCTCCGATTTTGGTATCATGCTCTTCCGAAAAGCCTCAGGCTGGTGCTGGAGGGCAATCTAGTCAAAGCAGTCAAGTTGAAACTCTATCTTTGGGAGGAAATGAAGAACTGAACGAGTCCGGCTCTACCTGTTCAGGTGCTGCTGATATTGATAATATAAGCCAGAGCATTGAAAAAGGTTCTTCAAAGTGGCAAATAAAAGGAAAGAGAAACTCAAGAAATACTAGTAAAAATAAAAGACAAGATTCAAGAAAGTATAAAGACATCAATGAAGAATCCAAAGCTTATTTAACAAGCTTAGAGCACAGAGCGTCGTTTACTGAATCCCAGATAAATGACTACTGGGGATGGAGTGGGCATATTTCTTGCAAGCCGCCTCATGAAGTGAAACTTTTACCTGATTGCTCTCAAACTACGCAAAGGTCACTTCCCTATCGCCAGTCCCGGTTTATACTGAACCCTAAGTATCAGACATCAGATTTTCCTCTCAGAAATTATGATATGGGTTCTTGTCTATACGATGTTAATCTAGAGGTGAAAGCAAGCTATCGTCCTCAGCATGTTCCATATATTTCTCTCATGAGCAAATTGAATAGTCAACCAATAATAGGTCACCCTCTTACAGTTGAGGTTTTGGATGATGGGTTCTGTGATCTTCTGGTGACTGGGCCTGGGCTCAAGCCCGAATGCTATTTTACTAGTAGCAGCTGTGACTTGGATGATCTAGAAGAGAATGATACATCTGCTTTGGAAGGTGTTGATATGGATTATGAAGTGAAGCCAAACCTGGGAGGTGGAAGGGTTCCTACAAAGCGTTTGCCTTTGCATCGTGTTTCGCCTAGTAAATCGCCCAAGACTAGGAAAAATGGGCACGTTTCCAAGAAGATACGTAAATTGTCTTCACTAACTGGTACTCACAGGCGAATTGAAGATGAGAAGAAACCAGTGGTGGAGAAGATCAAGGGCCCTGCTGTAGCTTGTGTCCCATTGAAAGTAGTGTTCAGTAGGATAAATGCATCACTAAACGGTTCTATGCGATCTGTGAAATTTGTTTCTTGAAGTTGCTGTAGCTGGAGAAGGGTGGATGGTTGTTTGGTTTTGTTTTTGTTTTTTGTTTTTTGTTTTGTTTTGTAGGGATTTTGATTCATTTGGGCAGGCCTAGTTTCAGCAAATTTTTAAATGTTAATTATGCTCATTTTCCAGCTCTGTACATTCTGCCCAGAAGGTAGAATCCCATCTTGTATAATAATAATCATACGATTTTATTAGAGGAGGGAAATGAAGTAGGCTGGTTTGATTGTGTACATAATGTAACATTAGTTGAGGTGTAAAGTTGGTGATCTGAGCGTAGGTTATGGTTATCTGATATCAATGTACTTATTTTTCTTGCATTGCAGTTGATTTAGTATGTCCCAGGGTACTGATGTTATTGGTAACCAGACGATTTGACGCCCTATTTTCTGGGTTTTTTAGTTCCTGGAAAGCTAACTTGCACATTTTGCAGGTATCCGAGACTATACGCAATGTTTTCTCCCATTTGGCTGCTAATTTCGGTATGGATGTTGCCTGTTGTACTTAAACTGTCCAAACAGATGTTGCCTGTTGTACTTAAACTGTCCAAACAGAGTTCAGTTTGTTTTTAAGCTGGTGCAGAAAGAAGTGGCCTACCCACACGTCTCCCTCGACGTGCGGGCCAGTCACTGCTCTCGTTTGCGATTTCCACTCTTTCTTCCACCACTTGCGTCTTTTGTCTACAAACCCTAGGCCTTGGGCGTAGCGATCCACATGCTCTCTCCCTCTAGCCCTTGCACCACCACCCCTTGATTCGGGTGGTCTTGGATTAGTGCCAATAACCACTTTTTCACCACATTTGCGTGCACCCATAACGACGCGGTGAGGGTGACTGTTGGGAAACTGTTTTAGAACCATTTTGTGATAATTTCTTTAGGCTACACCTCTCGTTCTAGCCGCCAGGCCCGCCACCTCCCCTCTTGCCTAGCTCCACCATCTTGTTATGCATTTTTTCTTTCGAAAATCTTAAATTTGCCACCCACCTCCCTCTCCATCCTGACACCCTGTACCACCACTTTGAAGGCCTTACGCCGAGACCAAACTCCTTCGCTCACAGCTAAGCGAATCGAATGTACAAGAGAAAAAAATGGTCCAAAAAACTAATAAGAGAGTGAAAAACGGTCCATGTAAAGAGAAGGTGGTGAAGTTAGGGTTCTGACAATGATGGGTTAGGTTTGGGATTATGGGGTGCAAAGTGAAAGAAATTAACAAAACACAGAGCACTACGCCTTAGGGTTCGTTTGGATCTTGAGGAAGGCAACGGAATTGGAAATTTAAAAAAAAAAATCTTCCCTTTGTTTGGTTTGAGGAAAAAAGAGGGCAGAAAATAACAAAACACAGAGCACTACACTTCTCTCGACACTGTATATTTCATCTCTTCCCCTCTCAAGTTCCAAACAGACCCTTAAGTTACTTGCAGATAGAAAAACGGCGTGTGCATTTAGAAGCTCCCCCTAGGGTTCCAGAGACAAGGATATATTGGTTCGTCCGTCTCCAAATTACTCAGAACTCACTCGCAGTTGATAACAGAAGTTAATCCCTTGGTATCTCTCTCCCCCCCTTTCTCTCTCTACAGATTAATTTCTGTATCTATACATTTGTGTATCTCTGACTTTAAACCTAACTTTGTGGTTGCAGTGTAGGAGGAGGTGTGGAAATGGCGACGGTACCAGGGCCCTTGATATGGGAGATCGTGAAGAAGAACAACTCGTTCCTCGTGAAGGAGTTCGGCAACGGAAGTGCCAGTGTGCAGTTCAGCAAAGAGAGCAACAATCTCTACAACCTCAATTCCTACAAGCACTCAGGTAACGCGGGAATGACTTAAACTTAATTTTCCTTTTTTGGTTCAATAGAAAGCTCTATGTATCAGAAATGTTCATTTTTTTGTGATGGCTAGTCGCCCGGGCGGGCACACGTGATGCGTGTGAAAATGATGCTATATGGAAAAGATGGAAAGGGGGAAAGTTTAGGATTGAGATTAATCTGTGATAAAATTTGGGATGTGAAAATTTGGGATGTAAAAGTTGGGATTGAGATTATTCTTGGTAGTTTCTTTAGGTAGTTAAAGGGATAGTAGGTTGGAAAAAAGAGAGTGAGACAGCCTCAGAACTACTTTCTTATCAAAAGAGGTGTTTCTGTTTTAATAGTAATAGATCCGGAATTTTATCGTTTCTGAATTTTGTTTTCTGAACATAGATTTTGATCACTGAAATGTTTAGTTCTTGTGAAGAACTGAAGATACATAACAGTTTATTGTTTTTAACTTTCGTTTTCAAGCTTAGATTTCTCTTTGTTTGAAAACAGAGTGTTGATGTTTGCTCGATTGTCGTGATTGAGTTGAATCTCTTTTGCATGTTATGGCAATGTTTGATCGGTGGGACTCATAATGAGTAATCTCATCAGCCTATTAATGAGGGTATTGCATTGGTTTTGGAAATGCAATCCTACGCTATAAATTCAATCCCATGTCGAATTCAACCTCGGGGCATTTAACAACAGAAAAGTAAACCTAAGCTAGCAAGCAACATCATGTGCCAATCCCAAATATACCAAGGCACTATTTCCTATTTTATTTTTCTAGACCGTCGCAATTTGAGTTTGATTTTTGCTCAACTTTCAATTTATCCGTTTTTCTACACAATCATACAGTGAGTTCGGGTTTTTATACGCGTTTTCATAAATTTCGACTCTATTGATCTTTATGTGCATCTTCTAAACATGGATGGTAATCTTTTCATGGTATAGGGCTGGCGAATAAGAAAACTGTGACCATTCAACCAGGGGGCAAAGATCAATCTGTGTTGCTTGCAACAACAAAGACCAGGAAGCAGGGAAAACCTGCCAGTCTACTTCACAAGACTGTGATGAAGAAGGAGTTCCGCAGCATGGCGAAGGCAGTTTCAAATCAGGTACTACTTTTTATGATGTCTCTTTCTTTGTTAAATTTAGGTGCAATTTGTTGCTTATTTATTACCTTGTATATGCCAACCACATGATCTGCCATTTGTCACTGAAACATGGGGAGATTAGGGACTCTTATTGATGTAATGTAATTGGGTTATATTCCGAAGGGAAAAGAAAACTGCAGCTGTACTTAAATTACTGAAATAGAAGGGGGGTTTCACATCTATTGGACAGTGATGAGACCATTTAGTTTCGTCTTTTGGGAAAGATAGTTATGAAGCTGAATTATCTGATGGGTCTGCCAAATGCCTCTCAGTTTTCTTGATTTTATGGAGTTTAGCCATGTGTTGGTTCTCTAGGTTATGAAATGGTACCAATAGAAGAATATGCATCAGCGGCCGTTAGTGTATCCCTAGCATCATGTGACTATTTGCATGTAATCTTCCAAAGGATAGATTAGTTTTGCGACTTGATACTGATGGACCACAGTTTAAACTTAACCTACTTCTTGAGTTGTAGCAGAAGAAATTGGTCAGCGGAAGAAGAGCATCAGTTTTCTCTTTTCTGTCGACGCACAAAAAGTTTAACTTCTTAAGCTTCTTCTGGCTTAAATCTGTTTTTTTTTTTTTTTCCCTGGGCAGGAATAAGCAGCTGGTATTTGGGAAACCCTATAGGGAATTTTTTTTAATGAAATGGACCTGTATATTGATTGGTTTGCGATTTTTAATAATACACCCTATAGCGTTCAGTCGTTTGCTGGTTATATGATTGTAATGATGAAGTTGGGTAACTATTGAATCCGTGTATTTTCCCTTGGTTGCTTCAGTTAAAGTTCCAAAGTCAACTTTTCTTTAGGAAATACATCTATTCACGGTTGAGGAAAGTTTCATCTTACCAATTCTCACTTTCTTTTGTTTTACCATGTATTGCAGGTGGCAGATAATTATTACAGGCCAGATCTGAAGAATGCAGCCCTTGCGAGGCTGAGTGCTGTGCAGCGGAGCCTTAAGGTTGCCAAATCTGGTGTGAAGAAGAGGAACAGGCAGGCTTATTAGATCCATATTAGGAAATTCAGGATGAGAATTGTTCTTTTGTCCATAATTTCTAGCTCCAGAAGTTTGTTCGTTTCCCCACGGTTTGAGAACAAAAGAGACACATCATTGTGTGGCATTTTGCCTATTTATCAGTTTTGACTCCTGCATGGATTATCAGTGGAATACCATATGACAAGGACTCTTTTACATGGTTCTGGCTTTAATTGGGACCCCCTTAAGTGGGTGGTCGGATTGGTCCTCCGGATTAATTGAGGTGCGCGTAAGCTGACCCGGGCACCTGCGTTATTTAAAAAAAACACGTTTATCTTTTGATCGCTTTTATTAGGTTGTATGTGTAGTTTTTGCCCTTTCTGTTATTTTAGTAACAAAGGCCGTAAAGCTGTAGCCATCATCATACTTGTTCGCCAACATTTGTACACACAAGACTCAAGAGGCTGTAAAAGAAATCAATTTGACAACGTGCAATTAAACGAAAGTGTAGTTGCCTGAATTGACCAAGTTGCCCATAGGCCAATTGCGGGAACTTTTGTTGCCAAACCCCACTTCCAAAACTTTATCAAGTTTCACCTCTTGTGCATGGTATACCTTAATCAGATGCCACCTTCTCAAATGTTGGTTTGACAACTATTTCTGAGGAACTCATTTTTGTTCGGTCATAGGCTGTCCCAAGAGACGAGAGTCGGCGTCCTTTCTTTCTTAGTAGCCAAGGGGTAGAGTGATCGGCTGTTAACTCACTGATTGCTGGATCAAATCCTATTTACGGAGGAAGGAAAAATCCACACTTAGTAAAATGAATGAGGGAAATAGTATTTATAGACCAACTCGTAACTCTACGAAAAGTCACCAAGAAAAGAGACACATCTGTTCGTGAAGGACGCGTCCGTCCACGGCAAACAAATGCCAATGAAAAGATGCAACTCCAAAATAAATCAATTTTTATTCACACTTAAAATAAAAAATTATATCCTATAATATTTCGCTTTGCTGACTTTAGCTTTTCTTGTGGTTATTTCCGCAGGAACTTTTCTAAGAGCATCTCCAACCCATCTCTTACTCTTTCTCCATTTTGGAGACTCGAAAAAGTATATTCTATTCAAAAAGTAATTTTAGAGAATCAACAACTCCAACCGAATTCTTCATTTTTCACCTCCAAAACTCCCCCCAATTCTTCCTCCATTTATTGTTCAATATTGGGGTTTTTTTTTCCCTCCTTTCATTAGATGCATGTTTTTTCTCATTTCAACTCATTATTCAAACCAATACAATGACAGAATAGTAATATATTTAATATTAAACTCATTTTGAAGGAATTATTATTTATCTTTTCAATAATACCAATTTTATAGAAAAATGATGCTTGATGTAAAAGTTATGGAGTATGTAATTGGCGAAATTCTAGCAAAAAAGTAAATAGAATATTAGTGAAAAGGAGAAATGGAGATGGATCTCCATTTAGGAGGAGACCCTCCAAATATGGAGAATGAGAATTGAGTCTTCATTTTGGAGACCCCAAATAGAGATGGGTTGGAGGACATACATTCTCCAAAATGGAGTTTCAGTGCTCAAATGGTGATGGATTGGAGTTGCCCTAAAGATTTCTGGAGACATTAATTCTGAGTAACAAATGCACCAAAAGATAAGAGGAAAAGGGACAAGCAAAAAACAATGTGACCATGATTCTGAGGGCTAGCAGAGCATAAAAACACACTTGTTATCAACAATCATCCCACAATTCAGGACTCCATCAAGATCAAGGGTAGAAAACTGTAACATTCACGTAGTTGCATTTGATTGTGTTTTGTGAGAAAATTAAAAAACTTTATGTATTGATACAGTATCTAGCATATATTATGCACTAATCAATTGGATTCATAGGGATTTATGCTCTTTTCATTCTCGTCATTTACACACGCACCAGCATCGCGTGTGCCCCGAAACGCTAGTGACAATAAAACACAGTTCTGCAACAAAACTTTGTCAATTAAATTTGCTTTCTTTCTCCCTTGTTTGGTCAGGCATTATTATGCTCGTGTGTGTATATATATATATATATATATATATAGACACACACACCTACCTACCAGTCTTGTTTGTATAAACGTGGGACATATACTTGCTTACGTTGGATACGTGTGTACCAAGGAAGGATATCTCTTAATAGCTAATCAAATGACTTGTCAAAAAGGAACAAAATGGATGTAGGCCTTTCAACTCAACTGGTTTTTGACTTGAGGAACAAGTATACTGTGCTTCTCCTTTGCCACGAAACACCTCAAGAATATACTAGTAACCCAGGATGTCACTATCACCGTAATAGTCTCACTTTCTCGATCTGTCATGACATGATGTTTAACACGTATGGTTGACATTTCATCTGGGAGAAACTTTTGCTTTAGTAACCGGATGTGCTGGTTACAGCTTGCGCTTATCTCGACTAATTTTGAAGCCCTGAAATTAATACTGTGCAGATCCTTCAGTAGCCCCAGCTAGAGTTTGGAATGTTTGGCCTCCGTAAAATTCGAGCATGCGATCTCACAGAAGACGAGCACTTATTTATTTTCTCGTGCTTCCTTGGCCAAACTCTTGAGGTTTATCGAGGAGACACTAAGACACGAGGGATGTGTCTAATTGCACCCACAAACAGATCTAAATGACATCATCACTACAAGACTTGGTCATTTAGAACTTGAAATCACGTATAAAACTTTACCTGATATATTCTCTGTCTTGATCATATGACGGTGCTGCAGAGCAAAACCTCTAAAAGACTAAAACCTCTAACATTTTGCACATTTATACTCAGAGTTATATGCGTGCAAACAAATTCACCCACTTACAAATTTCGCACCCGCATACATACAGTGTGAATGATTGTATAAGCGTGTATAAAATGTATTTTTATCCGTGACTCAAATTCATGCCCACAAACGCTAGGATCGAATGTACCGCACACGAAGAACAGAGAATGAAGGGGAAATTTTTTTTTTTTTTTTCCCTCTTGGATAATGATATAATGTAGGGAATGAAGGGTTTTTTTTTTAGACATGCTAGATCATGAGTTTCCGGAGGGGAAGAAAAAACTGCTAAAAATATTCCAACAAAAAAAAAAAAAAAAAACTTCCAGCCAATCATTCTAGCACGTGTGTTTGTGTTTGTGTTTGTGTAGGTGAAAATTACTACTACAGCAATATTTAAATGTACGTTCACACAAGTTAGATACCCAAGAAAAGTAAATATTGCACCAAACACGACTGGTATTATTCTTGAGGATCAATTTCCAGCAACATCCTCCCCAGGCTGTATTCTTTGTTCTGTAAGTACGTAGGAGTTGGCGTGTCTCAAATCAATTTTCCTGTGTTTTGAAAAAGTCTTTAGTCAATGGCGCATTTGAATACTCATTTTCACCTCATTCCATTACCCGTATAAATTGCACAAAGAGCTCAAGAGCCAGGAACCCAAATGAAACAAGAGGAAGAAGAAGGCTACTCCGCCGCCATGACCGTAAACGGAGCATCGGTTGCTCCGATCAACAGCAGCGGCGGCGGCGGCGGCAAAGTGGTGAAACACGACGACTACACGGGAAAGCGGCAACGCACCGACCGCTGTTTCTCCTTCATGGAGATCGCGATAGAACCAGGTACCAAGTCGCTGAAACACCTGGATTCGAAGAAATTCAAGTCAGAGATAAAGAGATGGGCTAAAGCTGTTGTAACTTATGCCCGTCAAGTCAGTCAACGGTTCGGGAGCTCCCGCGAGGCTCAAGATTCCGGAGAACGAGTCGGGAGCTCCCGCTGGGCGAAAGATTGGAGCGACTACTCCTCCGAAAGTCTCGTTGGTCACCGTGATTCCGGAGAATTAAGATGAGGCTCAAGATTCCTGTTCATGTCTCTTGAGAATTTAACCCGATGAAGACAGGAAAATGTACATAGGAGAAAGAATGAGAAAAATACTTTCCTGAGGGATCGCGGGCGTGATTGAGCTGGGGATGACCAAGGACTTCAAACATGTCTGTACATAGTTCGGCTCGTCGAAACAATGTTTCTCAGATTCTAAATTCATTTGTTTAACAGTTGGTCAATGAACAAAAGTTAGTTTAATGAGATACCAATTCAGGCTCTTTGCATGAATCTTCCATATATGTACTGTACCATTCAAACAAGATATATTCAAATACATGGCAACTAAGTACCAACACAGTTACAAATCAGTGCTGTAAACTGGAAAATTTTAACTTTTGAACTATAGACTCTAAATCAATGCTGTAATGTACACAAACGGAAAAACTCAAAACGCGGAAAATTCTCTATATCACTGCAAAAATCTCCCGTATGTACTGAAACCCGTGTCAGCTCTAAGCAATGCTCCTAAGTTTGTTAGCTTTTGTTCTCTTAGACGAACCTGGGTTACAGCAAAATCGTAGCCCAAAGAAGCTTCAACTTATTTTTCCCTTCAACTGTGCCTGAAAAGGCGCCCCGTCATTCGATCTTTCCTACACGGACAAACAACTTCTCATTCCCAGAAATGGTCCTCAAAAGCTGTTTGGAGCACATGTCCTGTGCTTGTGTTGCATTCTTCAGTCGGTTGGCTCTTACCCAAGCAGGTTCCTATAAAAGTAGAAAAACAACTTCTTCATAATTAGTCCTCCTTCATTTAAATATGTTTTCCAACTGCATTTGGTAGAACAATCTCTCCATTAAGGCTGTTTCATCTTGGATTTGTGGAGGGCTTTTGATCAGAAAAGTCGCGTCGTCTGTCCCACACCCTTTCCGTTCCTCCCACAAATCCAAAATACAACCGCGGCCTGAAAAGAAAATGCAGATTTGGACGGAAAGAATTTGTACGGGAGAAATGGTAAATAGAACTTTACCTCAGGTATAATGCGAGAGAAAACATATTTTATTAACAAGAGGACGTGTTCCATAATGAGGATCGCTGCAAGTCCGGGTTCGATTTTCCATTTTCCTTCTTGATCATACAAGCATACTAAAAGCACGCAGTTTGTGCATATGGACATCACTATCAGAAACTGAAATTCCAAACATGGTTCCTTATAAGTAGCGCAATGGTTGTAGGGTAGAAAAAGAACTAGATGTGGTGAAAAGATAAGCTACTGATGCATCAAGTACAACAGCGAAGATCAAATTCTAATCACTGAAGCAATGTTCTGAGTTCTGACAGTCATTTCCCCTATTTGCAGTAACAATGGATGCACCAAAAACCCTAAGTCAAAATTTCCTGGCTCGCTATACGTACAAACATTATTATTTCACTGTTCAAGCTGATGCCACACAATGAACATAACTCCACAAAAAGCAACAAAAAATGGCTACACTGCCTAGATGATTTAAATAACTTGTGTCATTAACAATTTGACATCAACAGAGAAACCTCTTCTCGTATATATACTAGAGCTGATAAACGAACCAATCCTATAATCAACAACAGCATTTCTGCTTCCAGAATCTTGAAGAAATTTGCATCCAGACTTCTATTACTAGTTATAAAATTTTCTAACAGCAAGAAATGCTTGGATTTACATCAGACTTAAAGGAAATATTTGACTTATCCAAGAAGAAATGCTTGGATTAACAACAGACTTAAAAGAAAGATTTGAGTTATCCAAGACAAGTCCGTGCCGGTATTTTCTTAGTGCAGCTAAGAGAATGACAAATTCAGGCAGACATTATTTGACATACTGTTTGGAACATATATAACCAACACCTGAAATATATTTAGCCAAGCCCCAATTGTTGCTGCAGCACGAGGAGTGGGCCTTTTAAACACGACAAGCAGCTTCAGTGCATCCGTTCTGATTTCTGCAATGTTGTTCTGCACAAGACAAACACAAAGCACAAACTTCCATTTACTTCACCGAAACCTGATGTTATTTGTCAAACAGCATCAGCGATTATGTTGAAAGAGAAACTCAGAGACTGTTACCAATGCAGCAAAGGCAAATGCTGGTGGGAATGCACATGCAAACATCATAATCATGCCGAACTGCAATGCCAACTCCAGAAAGTCTGTAGGTGAAGAAATTAATTGTTTAACAATTTGAAATAATAGTATAAAAGCTAAATGAAAAAAGGAGTGATACAAGAGATTCTGGAACACAATGAGATCCCATGGGTTTCTACATTACCATCAAAGAGCCCATCTTCAAGTTCCTCACCAACACTTGCAGAATAAGAAGGCTTCAGATACTCTTTCTCTACCCTAGAAATGAACTGGGTCTTCCCTGTTGGTGATCCTTTCTCACGTTTTCTTTTCTTTCTACACGGAAAACAATGCAAAAAAACCATATTCCAGCCATGTATAAGGAAGGGGAAGGCAACTCCATATGATCGAGTAATGGGCTCATAACTAAGGAGATCACAAGAATAAATAGGCCTACCGAATAGCTCTATACTTCTTGTAACTGTATTTCAAAAAGGGTATAGAATTTTCCATCAGATTTTCCAGCACCTGGAAAACATTTTCCAACAGGAAAACTACATAAACATCCAAAAAGTAGAACCTACATGCAGAAAATATCAGAAATAACCTCCACCTACCTCAGAAACAATTAGGCGCTGAATCAAAACTTGGCGAAGAGTCAAAAAATTGCGGTGAAGAAGTGCATGGTAGAAAATTCCAATATATGACTGCATAAAATAGAGACCAAACACCTGCAAGGAAGATTAAGTACTCAGGGTCTGGTGGAACACCCAGATCCATAATGAATTGCAACTATTTCTCCAAGCTACCTTGTAAATCAAGCTGTCAGCTCCATATTCCCTGCTTTCGTTGTTTTCACATTTAATTAGACTGACTGATATCTTTCCTCCAATTCTGTTAAAATACTGGATAGCAAAAAGATAGACCACTGTCAGCCCAAACCTGAAAAGTGAAAACAAGAATTTTACATTAGTTATCCCATATACAGCATCTAATGCAATAAAAAATGATGAATTCTAAAATGGCTACTCCATAATGAGAAGACAGATGTGTTGGAGCAAGTCAAGTTAATTGAGGAATCTAAGGTTAGGTATAAGACACATCACTTGAGGTTTCTGAATTACAAATAGGTTTGGGCTTGTCATATGGTAGGTATAGGTAAAGTATCAGCTAAATACCTTCCTTTCAAAATACAGGGCCTATGGGCATGTTATCCTTGTTTTGAATTACAAACAGTTCAGCTTCTTGTTTGGCTACAGCAAATGATCATTTAATCATAGTGACTTGTTATTAGAATGCTAAGAAAATTCAAACAAGCATAAATCAGAATCCAGATAAATATAGATGAAAAAGAGAAGTTCTTTAACAGGTCCTGCCAGCTGCAGAGAGGGAGGAGGGGGTTGAATGTAATGATTTTGTTCTTCCTAAGAAAGAGAAAGAATATTAGTTCACAACTCAAAGCAACATTTAGATCCTCACTTCATAAGATCTGATCCGATAACCTCGTACAGATGAGCATAAGCCAATTCAAATGGCAGCTGCAGGCATATGATACTCAAAATGATAAAAGCGTCATTTCTGAATCTCATAAGCCGTCCGACCCATTCCTCCCTTTGAAATACCTCCTTCTCTTTTGTCTTATCACTGCCCCATTTCTTCATGATTTCCACAGGAGATTGGATGGAACTCCATTCCAATCCAGAAAATTTATACCCAGGCCCTCCGGCAACCAGACCACTTATTTGCCACCTACAGAAAGGTAGAGGATTAAAAAAAATGCATTTACCATGAATAAAAAGAAAAAAAACAATACAAGGGGAAAAACAAAGGGGAAAGGAAGAGCAATAAATCCAGTCACCTGGCTAGGAGAGCAGAGTTTTTACGTTTCCAGAATTGGAAAAACAAAACAGCCCATAATGTAATGCTTATGAAAAAAGCAGGGAGCACTAACAACTGCATTGATCTGCAGAAAACAGTGAGCAGACACAGAAATCGTGATCCCAGATACACAAATCGAAACAACCCTTTTCCTTATTACACAATTGAATTGAATTTCCTACTTATCTACTGATGTTTATTAAAATAATCTCTGCTGAGTGCCGTCTAATAAAGGTGCCGTAGCCTTACCCCAAATCAACGAACTGCAGGGTAACACCAAATACAGCTGGAAATAAAATCCACCTCGTAAACATTCCAAGGAAAGCAAAATAGGTCGCGATCTACAGTGTAAATTGCAAATTTAGAGATTATTGCAGCTCAAAAACTACATTTGACTACAAAATCCAATAGCAGCGAGCAGCACATCAGCTTTTACCTTTGTCCCAAAATATGCATAGATTTCATCAATAGGCTGTCTTGTGAAGTCCCAGCAGTTAAATGCCCAACTTCTCAGAAGCTGCTTCCTCTTTGTTTCATCTATAGGCCAACACTCAAGAATTGTCATTTTCCTGATAACTACTTGTTATTTTTTGAAAGCTGAAAGCTAGCATACCATGCAAAGGAAAGACTTGTTTGACAAACCCCCTCAACTCCAACATCTGAAGAAGAGATTCCCCTGATTCCCATTGGAACTCTTTGCAATCAGATTTTAAAGTTAATGTTGAATCACTCTTGTTCACCTGTGAATATGGAGAGTTAGAATCAGTTCAATGTGAAAAACTGGACATACAATAAATTGCAAACCCCATAAGACCATCCACATTGTAATAAGCAAATGAGCGTAGATAAGCAAACTTAACAACAATGCTCAAAAAACACCCCACATTGTAATAAGCAAAGTTACAAGTCTTTTAGCAAATAACCAAATTTCACTCATTCCATAACCAAACTTAACAACTTTTACCAATAACCAAAACTCAATAACCAAACTCAGTAACCAAACTCAAAACTCAATAATTGAAAAATACCCCACATTAGAATCGTCTCATCGAGATGAATAATTTGGTGTGGTCGGGTGCGTGATTGAAACTCGTTTGCGATTGGCCATATGTGCGTTGTGTATTGTGGGGATTTTTTTGGTTAGGGATACAAAAATAACCAATGTGGAGGTAGAGATTGTTAAGTTTGATTATGAACTAAATGGATAATCAAAAGCTAACGTGGCACATTTTGATGATTGGTTTTGATTATTCCCGTTGCGGATGCTCTAATACATTAGCACATTCCGTTTTTCAATCTGACACACATGTACGACGAATGTGCAAAAAATCGATAACATAAATATGCATAAATGTAAAAGAAACATATAGTAAATCAAATACAGGTTGTAGCTATGAGAGTGTTATTTCCACCGTACCGAACTAAGTTAAGAGAAGCTAACAAAATTTTGGATGCCTGTGTCAATTATGTGAAATCACTTTTCAGTAATATATATGCCATGAACAAACTTTATGGCCTGCAATTGCAAACTTCCGATTCACAACTGCCTTAGTATCTATAGTCAATGTCTATCCAAAAAATTAACATGCAGGAATATAGATGGAAGTAAAACAAACCAAACCAAACCGATGGAAGCATTTGAACATAATAAAGCAACTCACAACTCCGTATATGATGTGACGGTAGCAATGAAAACGCTCGCACCAACTGAACAATGAACCATCAGGTTGTCTGACAAAAGCTTCAGCCTGATCCCACTCAAAGGGTAGATCCATTCCTGAAATGAATATCAACTGAGCAAGTAAGATACGAACGAGATACTCAACAAGGTGACCATAAAATAGAGAGAGGGATATATAAGAAAAAATAAGGAACGTCGACAAGAACTAAAAAAGAGCCGCTCAACTATTACCAATATGCGTTCGCTTCGTTAATTGCAACTCAGCTGCAGCTCTCCCCAGGATTTCCACAGATGCTGCCAACTAGAAAAGTGATGATTGCAAAATGTTAATGAGGACTGGACTTAATACCAACTGAATCAAACTCAAATATCATCCATAAACATACTAGCCAACCCAGATAATCCCTATTTTAAGCCACCCTGCAAGTGTTTAATCTTACAAATGCAGCAAATGTCCTTATGTAGAATTACTATAATAACAAACATTAATAAGGTTCCAGCATTCCTTGATTGTGAGAGTTATTTAAATCATAACATCGTACCCATGTGGAACAATACCCGATGAACTAAGAATCGGGGAGGATTTGGAACGTCAGGTGCTAAGCTACGATAAATTAATGACATACATTAACGTATTGGGTAACAGTTGGGTGCTGTGAGCCTGTGACAGCAATGTGTTATGCATTTTCACGACATTTTGATGCAAAACATGTGTTTTAATGCATCAACCCAGCTGGTAAAAGAACATACTACAAACAGTGGAACAACAGCACAAGACAGTAAAATGTGTAGATTTCAACATTAATATAGAACTGTTCAAAAAAAAAAAAACATTAATATAGAACATATCAAACCAACAATAAATCCAAGAACAAACAAAAGGATAGGCGAAAGAATATGCAGGAGGATACAAGATTGAACCTTGATAAATTCTTCTTGAATGCCAAGAACTCGGTCAACTACCAACCCCACCTTCCTGAACTCATCAACAAGAACCTCAACGCAACCACAGCACTCATCTCCTTTCTCCAAAACCCTCCTTGGAACCACTACCCCTACCTCAAAAGCCGTTTTCTCTTCTTCAACATTCCCCATTACCAAACCTACCCCTAACCCCAAACTGCCAAACCCGAAAACCAAAACAAACAAGTGTGAAACAGCTGTATTGACTCAAACCACCAAATGGGTCTCTCTTTCTAGAACCAATTGGACCTTTCTTGATCCCTAAAAGGCCTTCTGCGAAACAACACTGATGCGGGTTTCACTGTTTAAGGTAACTGACAATATGGGTCCTTTGCTAAAATCCGAATACAACCTTTAAAATGAAGAAAAAAAAAGGTGGAAGAAAAATAGGGTGTTTTAGACGAAGGCCTTCAAAGATCAAAGAAATGCATTTTCCCACCAAATAGGTCTCTCTTTCTCGAACCAATTGCACCTTTCTTGCGCCCTAAAAAAGGCTTCCGCGAAGAAATACTGATGTGGGTTTCACTGTTAAAGGAAATTGGGGATATGGGTCCTTTTCTAAAATCCGAATGAAAGCTTCAAAATCAAGCAAAAAAGGTGGAGGACACAGAGAAATAAGGGTGTTTGATGTTTGGCTGAAATGGAAACTCACATGGGTTCCAGAGGGAGAGGAACAGGTGGCTGCGTACTCGAAAAATGGGGAGAGTTACACTTGCAATTGACGCATAAAGGAGACGGGGACAAAGGGGTGGACACGTGGAAAGACGACAGTTGCTTTCGAGAAACGGCGAGTTGGGTTTTGCTCGTCGTGATTCCAGTGAGTCGCGGGCCACAAATGCCAACGCATCATCATCACGGGTTCCTGTGACCAATCGAATGGGGTTCAGATTTGTTGACCACTTGTGACCATTGTCATTTCGTAGCTGAAACAGAAATTTCGTAGGTGGGGGTGGAGAAGAAGATGGAATGCTTTTTGCGTTTTCAATTTCAAAAAGGAAAAAAGGGATTTGTGATTTTGACAGAGTTGAGGCATTTGACGGAGGAGTAGAATAGAATATATACACTATCTTCTTGTTCAGTATCCGTGGATAGTGGCCTACTGGGGTTTCCCTCCATTTAACGCGACTGAGAATTCTATGTGAGCTGAGACCGAGAGTGAGCTGTCCATGTCGTATGGGGCTCACACGGGCTGATTTTGTGTAACGGTTGGTATACGGAGAATACGCATTATATTTTTCTTTCTGTTTTTTTCTTTTCGATAATCAAATCGAATCCCATTTGAGTGCATTTTAATTTGAGAATAAATTCTTTACACCGTCGGGGTAAATATTTGTTTTCTCCAAATCCATTGTATTATGCCACATCGTCTTATTTTATTAATTGAGACCACTGTTTGGACAACGTGTAGCAATGCAATTAATTTGAAAGAAACAAAAGTTTACGCTAGCGATATAAAGACTTTATTCTCTTTTAATTTTGGAATCAATATCAATCTAGCTATAGAAGGGTAAGCCGGAGCAAAGTCTATAAACCAGCTCAAAAAAAAAAAAATTTATAGCACTTAAAAAATTTCGAATTTAAAATTTAGGACGGAACAAACCCGTTTTAAGACCTTTAACACTCAGGTCAACACTTTGTAGGTGGAGAGTCTTATTTCTTAAGAGTTAACTTTTTCAAGCTTGTGGTGATCTTCGCTTTGAGCGCTCACCCTTTCATATTGGGGGATCGCGCAGCACACGATCCGATGGCTTGGATTTGATTTCGGTAATAAATGGCTTTCGATTGTTAATTGTCGAAATGAGATCTGAGCCGTCGAATGCACGATCCGACGGCTCGAAGGTGCACAATACTAACCCGAAGTCCCTCTCTTTCCATTCTTGTTCTCGTAAATTTCATCGATAATTTTAAAAATTTCGAAAACACTTTTACGGAAGGATTCTTTCGCTCGCACTCATATGCACACATTTTGCGACTGAGGAATAATCAATGGCCATAGTTAAAGTTGTTGTTTTGTAAATTTTATTAAATTTGGTTATATAATCTTCATCCACCCATGCATTTCTTTTTCTTTTATTCCAAAACGTTACTTTTCCAAAAATCTTTTTTTTTTTTAAATGTAATTTCAAACTCAAATATAATGAAAATAAAAAATAATTTTGTAATTTTTTTTTACACTTTTTAAAAAATCTCAATGAGATCTATCGAATAAAATCTATAATAGTAGAAAAATTATTTTCGTAAACACATAATTTTTGAGTTTCAAATTACCTTCTTTTTGAAGAAGAAAAAAAAGGTTAACAAAGAAACTGGAATGGCACCTTAAGGTGTGTTCCGCTTTCTCCCCATAAAAAATAAGTTATTTATTTACAATTTTCAAGCTTAAAAATAATATGCTTTCTAAAATAAAAAAAATATGCAATATGAATCTTGTTTGATAGATTTCAATAAGATCTATCAAACCCTGCAAAAAAAAATAGAAAAATTATTTTCACAAGTCTATTATTTTTAAGTTTGAAAATAAGTGCTTATTTTTTTAAGTACTTATTTGAGAATCTGGGGTTAGTTTAATTTTCTTTAGTCGCTCTTCATATCGTATTATTTTATTTTCCAATCTATGAAGAAAAAAATTAGAAAGATAACAAAATATGATTAACATGTAAATAGGATGGAAAAGTCTATAATACACATCCTTAAAAGTATGTACCATATGTACCTATTGTATAGTTCATTCATAACATTTTAGTGTGGTTCGTAACTTTTGTTGTAGAACTCATAACTTTTCAACCATACAATTCGTAATATTTTCATTATGATTCATAAGAATTAGTGAAATTAGTAGATGGTAGGAAATAAGGTCTAAGTTGAAATTATCCATCTTTTAATGTTAGAGTTTCCCATGTTTTATATTTGACGAATTAAAAGTAGTATATCAAACTTTAGAACTCCATTTATTTTAGCCACAACAAAAGATTTGAGAAGGATGAGCAATGCTATGTACACAAATTTACGTTTATTTCTAAACATAGATATGTCGAGAACTGTCTGATACAAGTAATCACCTTCATTAGTTCATGGGATCCACGTGAATCGATTGATTTTGAACTCATTTTCGTATTCATATTTATTTGGGTACTTAAATCTTTAAACCTAGGGAAATTTATAGAAATAGTTTTCCTAATTTTACCCGAGTCTCATTTTCGTCCTTCAAATGTCAATTGCAACTCTTTTGACCTTCAAATTTGATTTTTGTACCAAGTTAGTCCAATTGATAACTTTTGTCAGCCAAACTGGATGGAAAAAATCAGATTGAAGGCAGACGTTATCAATTGGACCAATTCGGTACGAACTGCAACGCTCAAACTACCATCAATCTGATTTTTTTCGTCCAAACTACCATCAATTAATACTTAAAGGACGAAAATGAGATTTGGATAAAACTAGGAGAACTATTTATATAAATTTCCCGTAGATCTATATAGCCTGCCTTTTCCCTCATTAAAGTACCAAAAAGAAAAAGGAAAATAATCCATTTATTTTTTATTTTTTGAATTGACAATAATCCATTTAATTGAGTAATCTTTTTTTCAAAAGGAAAAAGGAAATTATAATAAATTACTCCGGCCGGCCGCCGACACTAATTTGAACGCACCGCGTTATCGCAACCTGTCCGCGTCGCACACGATTCCAAATCCGATAAAAGCAAAACGAAGGAAGCCCTAATTCGAAGAAAACTACTCTAGAGATAGAGAGAAGAGAATCCAGAGATCAATCGACGGTGAAGCATACACCAATTTCCCTTTTTTGCAAATCGGGAAGATCAGAAGAAGCATGGGGAACACGGAGAAGTTGTTGAACCAGATAATGGAGCTGAAGATGACGTCGAAGAGCCTCCAGCGGCAATCGAAGAAGTGCGAGAAGGAGGAGAAGAGCGAGAAACTCAAAGTCAAGAAGGCGATCGAGAAGGGGAACATGGACGGCGCCAGGATCTACGCCGAGAACGCCATCCGTAAGCGCAGCGAGCAGATGAACTACCTCCGCCTCGCCTCCCGCCTCGACGCCGTCGTCGCCCGCCTCGATACCCAGGTAAACAAATTCATGCACTTTTCGTCAATTGCTTTTTGGATTCTGAATTATGAATCATAGATTATATAGATTTTATAAGTACTTGGATTTTGATAATTGCTTGCATAATTTGGTCAATAGGTTTTATAGAAGGGGGTAGTGTTTGGATTTTATAAGTATTTTGATAATTGCTTGCATAATTCTGGTCAATAGATTTTACAGAAGAGTAGGGTATAAATTTGTATTGAGAATCTAAAAGGTACATTCCGAGGTTGTTTTTGGATTCTGCATCCTCTAGTTGATTTTTTATAGTTCAATTCTGATAATTCATTTTGGCATAAGAATTCTAGAATTGCCTACTAAACACCCAAAAGTGCAAAACTTTACAATGCAAAATCCACAATCCGACTGGCCAAACACCCCCTTAAAGTTGGTTTCTTTGTCAATTTCACAAAAAAATTCGAATGTAATAGGTTGAGTTCTGAGTTAATTGTTTGGTTTAATTTCTTTTTGTAGTGGAGGAAGGATATAATTGGGTTTCGTGTATGGCACATGTGTGCACAACCAAACCAAACCAAGCCTTGTGTCCCAATCAATTGGGGTCGGCTACATGAATCTTATTTTTCCATTAAGCTTTGTCCAGGGCTATGTGTGCACAACCCTCTAATTAATTTATATGATTGCCACACTAGTTTAAATTTTGTTGTTTTGTTGGTTTCACAATTTTGTCCGATGTTATGGGTTGAATTTTGAGTTAAGTGTATGGTTTAGTTTCTTTTTGTAGTAAAAGAATGGTACAATAGGGGTAGTATCCTGTGCGGGAAACCCTGTAGTGGGTAGTGACTATATATGATTGCTACCCTTTGGTTAATGTTCTGAGTCTGTCCCTTTGTAATTACAGGCCAAGATGAGCACCATTAGCAAATCAATGTCATCGATTGTGAAATCGCTCGAGTCCACTCTCAACACTGGCAATCTTCAGAAGATGTCAGAGACGATGGACCAGTTCGAGAAGCAGTTTGTCAATATGGAGGTCCAGGCTGAGTTTATGGAGAGTTCGATGGCAGGAAGCACCTCACTGTCGACTCCTGAGGGCGATGTCAACAGTTTGATGCAGCAGGTAGCGGATGATTACGGCTTGGAGGTTTCGGTGGGGCTGCCGCAGCCTGCAGCCCACGCTGTGGCCATGAAGACGACGGAGAAGGTTGATGAGGATGACTTGACCAAGCGCCTTGCAGAGCTCAAGGCACGTGGGTAATGGTTACTTTATGCTGGACTTGGGTCTTTCTGCGGATCAGACTATTTGTATTTCAATTGGTGTTCATAAGGTTCTTAATGTGTAAATTTTACTGGATTGGCATCTGAAATTTCATGGGAACCTTATGTTAAGTTTGTCTGGATATAATCATCTATACATCGGTTGCATCCATTCCTACTCTATGCCGGTCATAGTTGCTGAAAATTTCGGATTTTATCTCTGCTTCTGAACTGACCCTGCATCTTGTAGTATGTAGAGAGTACACGTGTCTGCGTGTGTATATGCATATGGTCTGCTTAGCTTTATGCTTATGAATGGACTGCACCTTTGAAGATCATCCAAAAACGTTATGTGTGAGTGTGTTTCTATGATGCTTTGTCAAACATAATGCTGGTAACAGGCTTGTAACTTGATGGCAACCATAGTATTAGACTTTTGTTTTGAAGTTGTCATTTTTCATGTAAATCAAGGGTACCCTTTGTTCAGATAAATTTGATTCTGGAAGATCTTTCTGGGTTTCTTTACCCCTTGAAATGCATCCTATCTCGTCCAATTTCATTGTTGCTGCTGTATTTTGGTTTGTAGGGATTATCAACCGTAAAATTAATGAAAACACACGAATTTGTTCTGAAAACTTTGGAATGTGCATGCATGTGTAGTGGTGAGGACCAGAAGGGACTATCGTCAGTAACAGTGATTCTCCATTACATTACCATAAATTATTAACTTTTTCAGATTACTCGAGCCACTAAGAAACTTGTTAAATTCAGAGGTTTGAGGGCTTTTTTTATAAATAAAAAAAATAAAACCAAAGTCTCAGAATTTGAGGATGATGACTTATTAAAAAACACATTTGCATGTGGTATAGTCTAGAGATAGATGTTCATATGATGGGAATAAATCATTTTAAATCATGCAGGATCTTGAATTGTTAATGTTATCTATTGAAGTTCTTGCTGTTCCGCAAAAATTACTATATTTGCTACCACTGCTTTTCCTAGAGAAGCTGATTCCTCTTATAACCTGTGGTACAGTATGGGAGGGAATAATCACAACTTTCCATTTTTACTGAAGTCATTGAAACTTTTCAACCTTTATGTGCATAGAGGCTTCGTTCACTTGTCAGGAAAATTCCTGAAAGAACCATACTGAAAATGACTTCGTTCCTCTATGTGTTCATTTAATATAATAGAAAAAAGTATAAGATAAGTAGTAGCAGTTAATTTCATAGAAATTAGGGTAGAAACAAGATTTCTTTCAAACTTTGTGCTTTTGCAGGACATACTAGGAGGGAAAATTGATGCGGGAAAGTTAAGGCTTCCCATGCTTTCCTTGTCACTGAATGGAGCCAGTCTCCGGAGTGAAGTTTACGCACCATGTTTTAATGTTGCAATAGGGTTTACCATTCTCGTCAAACAGAATGCAGGTTTGAATTGGTATAATTGGTCATAAAAACACATAGTTTCTTCAGTCTTTTGTAATAATTGACACTAGTATTTGCCCATGCCTATGGCACTACACACGCCGGTTGGAATTGCACGTGCTTACGGCACTTGCTAGCTAGTGGCTCAAACACTATCGATTCATTAGTGTGCCACGTAAGACAAAGATGCCACGTAGGACAAACAGCCTTTTTGTTTTATTAGATAGATTGTCCATACAGGAACAGGCTCCAGTAAGGGGAAATGGGAGCCGCCTGGAGCCAACATGGTTCCATTTCGATATGCCACAAGGTTTATTCGTAAGGCTCTATGTAGATCACTTCAGAAAAAATCCAATTAATTAAATATATCTGGTCTAGTCGAGTCATATTTGAGTTGAGAGAGAGTACAACACATCAACAAAAAGCAACTCTGCTGCATCGCGACCGGAAGAAAGAGATCCAGAGAAGCCATTTCTGGAAGCCAAAGTTGGCGTTTTCATGTAACAGTACTGCTTGATTAGCTGATCAGGCACACATAGTCTTCAAAGTTTAAGATAACTTTCATGTTAGCCACCATGTAATATTACACCAAAGAGTATGACAGAAATTTCCATCTCATGCATTCATTACTATAAGGAATCGAAAACTACATGCCAACACGCCATGAAACACGGTAGATATCCAAAATGTGATCTACTTAAGAGAAAACCAAATTGATCCATGAATAACTTAGCAAGTTGTGAACCAAAAGAGAAGGAATTCTATGGGAAAATGATAATCAAGAATTCAAATTTGTAAGAATTATAAACTTTCCTATATATATCACGTGTTCTAAACCTCAATAGCATCTTTATCTTGTTGTCCATTCCAACTTAAATGCAGTAGTCTTGTAGAGAGTCGAAGATGAATCTCTCCTACGAAGAGCAGAAGTCAAACTATCTCCAGTTTTAACATCTTTTAAGTAATGCAGCCAGCATTTCCTTGAGTAATATCTACAACAGGCTGGATTCTCTTCTCTGTTCATCATCTTATCATGGAAGAGCTGTCATTCAGGTGAAAAGGCAAAATTAACATAGTAGTTAGGTCTGAGTACATACATTCCCTAAAGGCAATCTTGTTCCACAAAAATGTATATTATTATGCGGTTGTAGTGGACAAGAAGCAGAAACACAAACGGGTACTGGGATGTTGTTATTGCACTGTATTCAAGCAACGAAATTTGCAAAGGGACAACAATACCTTCAGGAATTCGCTGTCCGAGGGGGAGACTACAGATAGTGTCTCTGGGTGAGTTATCCGTAACAAACTATCAAGAAGATCTTCTAATTTCGTTGATGGATTAGATATTTCCAGCTTGAGATCATGGTCTAAAGGTAGTTCAATACCCTCCAAATCCTCAGAAATAAGCATGTCCTTCAATTGCCATGTGAATCAATGTAAACAAGGTAGGAAAAAAATAAGCAAAGTCGGTTAACTACAATAATCATACGAAAATAATCTAACTAATAAATACCTTCTTGTGGCGTACAACCAAATTCAATTTTTTTGATTGATTCAACGATCCAAGAAATTTCTGCAGAGTAACCATCCACAAAGGGACGTTACCTTCTATGTGGCCTTTAGACACGGCTTTTCTTGATGATTCAAAATAAAGCTTGGCTTCCTGCAGTTTTGGGGCTGTCAAGTAAAAGGAAAAGGTTTTATATCCAGTGTACTCAAAAGTATGCAAATTTGGAGTATCAACAATAGCCTCATGCAGCTTTTTGCATCTTACGACTACTAGTATCTTGAGATTAAAACTTAAAATTGTAAGTCTCTCTAGGGTATCACATTCCATCAAGACCAACTTTTCCAGGACTGGAAACTTGTTAATCTGATCCTGAAACAACTCATCTGTCATGCTGGTATCCTTCAGTGTCAAACTTCTTAGATTTTCACAGCAATTCAATTTGACATTGCACAACTGAGCCTTTTTCCCATAGCACCATAAAGTTTCAAGATTTGGTGCTTCAATTTCTACCATCTCTAGCCCATTGCACTGATGTACCTCAACCCTATTGAGCTTAACAAGAGTTGAAAGATTCAGAGCTTCCAACCCATCAGAGTGAATCAGTCTAAAATCCTCGATCATCGGACAGCCACGAACAAAGCTCTGGATAATATTATGATTGATATGCATTTTCTTCATTGACAACTGTTGCAGATTAGGAAGTTTCATATCCTTGTATTTATCCAACTTACATCCATATAACTTCAATGAAGTCAATGTGTATGCAGCCAGCACAATTGGAGGCACAGAGTAACGCAACCTTCTCTTTCTTTCAACAGAAATTTCCAGCTCTTTAACATTTTTTGTAGTAGCAGCACATAACCAGCGGTCTATATGACGGGCCATTTTTGGACCAAAAGAGGTAATGTGTAGCCTGAACTTCTGTATCCAAACCAATGGTGCAATTCGAGTTGATAAGGAGCTTTCGACAAATCTCTTGAACTCTGCTTGTTGCACCTCTCCTCCCCCCAGTGCTTTGAATCTCTTTTGATCGAAATCAAATGAGAGGAAGGAAGCATATGTACTTCTCCATTTCTTGGACAAGACACTAGTTCGTGTGACATCTTTGGGACAACACAAGAAAGACAGAATGTGTTGGATAATGGGGTCGGGTAATTCGGAAATCCGATCAACAGTGTCGGTTCTTTCATCCACAACATTACCATCTCTCATTTTCCGCTTCTTTTTCACCCTTCCTTGATTTGTTGCAGTGTCAAAAGCCTTTCTCTTTGGCGTCGTTTGCAAGGTTCGATTCACAGGATCACTTCTCAACCGCTTATTGTCACTAAATTTCCTCTCTCTGTCAGTAGAAGGCTTCCTATTCTTCAGTTTTGGTCGTGAAAATCTTTTCCATAACATTTTCAGACACTTCGTCAATCCTGCATGCAAATAGAAAAACATACCAGTATCACCATCCTTGTAGTTTCCGAAATTCTGAAGACCAGTAAGTAATTGTGATTTTATGTTGCTACCTTTATATTTCTTCAGTCAACTTTCCCTATCTTGAAGTGAGCCAAACTATTTTGGGTGATAACAAATTATTATTTGATACTATAAAATGCTCACTCAATTTGTTAGAATTCAGAACCCCGCCTCGAAAGACATACATGAATTCTCTCTCCATATCTTCACGAATACATCTAAGGGTTCCAATTCCGTTGCCCAGTAACTAGAACCTTCAACATATAAATTTAGGCAAAAACGAGTATCCAATAATGTGAAATTGACCAAATAACTTTGGTCAAAATTGGATCACACTCAAAGAGTATACACGTGCCTCGAAAGGGATTTCCTTTACATGGATACTACATAATCATAGTTTACCTGCGTCTAAAGGGATTTCCTTTACATAGATTCTACAAAATCATCAATAAGTAAATGTGTCCCAATCATTCATCGGGATTTGAAGAAAACCACAGAGGCACGTAATTTGGAACACAACGAAGATTAGGGTTTAGTTTACAATGTTTAAACAGTGAAAGATAACCTTTTTGTTGACCAAACAACTTAGGCTTCAATTGGATCAAACTCGAACACTAAACGCACGTCGAAAGCGGCTTCCTTTACACGGATAATCATCAATTGGTAAACATTTCGCAAATAATTATCAATCGAGATTTAAAGAAGAGAAGAAAGGCACGCGGTTTAACACATGATGAAGATTAGGGTTTATGTTTACGTTTAGAATATGACGAAACCACGAAAAGTACCTTTTTTGACGACGTCGCGATGAGAATGTGTACATCAATGGCGGTTATCGGCGTTTCTCTCTCTGACTCTCTGCTAAATTGCTAATGCGAGGATGGGGACTTGCCAATTCCAGGGTTTTTCCCATTACTCCATATATATATATATATATATATATATGTGTCGGTTTGCTATGTTAGGGCTTTTTAGGGTCTGTTTGGAACTAAGGAAACGAATGGAAAAGAAAATAAATGGGAAGAAAAAGAATGGGAAAATTTACTATTCATAAAATTAAAATTGTTATTTTGTTCTCTCTTTCTCCTCCAACCAAACAATGAGAGGGAATTTTTTTTAGTTCTTCTTTCCTTTTCTTTCCTTGAGTTCCAAGCAGAGCCTAGCTTTGGGGAATAAGAGAACGTTTGGTTAGCATTATAAGTAAGCGAATAAGCTGCTGCTGCTACTGCTGGTTCTTCTTCTCCTTCTTTTTAAGGTCACATTTTAGAAAATTTTATACTACCCTACTCCAAACCCAGTTCTCGGATTAGTTCTGAGCCATCCTTACCGAGATGAACGATAACTGCTCGGGGGTATTGGGCAGCAATTTGAACGAGCTAGTTTGCCTAACTTCTTAAGTTGCTTATTTTTCTAACCCGTCAATTAAAAAGGAGAAAATAAGCAAACTAGTAGTTACCAAACAATTATGTTTATTTCGTATCTGATTTTTTTATTTTAAAATACTTGGGGAAAAAAATTCGTGTTTGGTTGGCACCATAAATGGTGGTAGGTGGAAACATTTAGTTCAGACCAAGGGGAAAAAAAAAATTTTTGAATGACAATTGAAGGACCCGGCTTTTCCGCAGTTGGACTGCAGAGAGGCCTCTGTCGTTTTATCGTAACCATTCAACTTTGCAATGATTTTAAAAAACTATTCCAAGAAAGATTAAACGCTTTTAGACGACTAGAATCACGCGGACAATACTCTACGGTCCAACAACAGATTGCGGAGAATCCAGATTCCAATTGAATTGGAAATATTGGTCAACATAGGGTGTACAAAAAACAAAAATCATTAAACCCTGTGAATAGGTTGTGTTGGTTTAGAGTCTAAACTTCAGACTTTGTATGGATTTTAAAAAATAGTTTAAGCCATTGTCGTCTTGTCTGTCTTCTTATTTTTTCTTTTTACCTTCTCGCCAATCTAAATTGGTAAAGACCAGTGGTCCAGTGTAGACTATATTGGGAACTTGTGAATCCGGGCCGTTGATTGCCCTTTCATGGACCGTTTTCATCAATCATAACATTTTCCGTTGTTGAATGAATCATCCCGTTCGGCTCCGAATTGAAACCAGAGAACACATCGTATTTTTCTGAACTTTGAAGGCCTTTCAGTTGGAAAACGAAATACCATCATTCAATCCACATACTTTGGGGTGAAAAAGGGAGTGCCCTCGGAGCAAACTCCGGAGATTCCACCAGATATTGAAAAAAGAAACTTTATTACCTAAAATTTTCGAAATCCATCCCAACTTTAGACGATAGAATTCTAAAAAACTTCGCTCAATTTTACACAATTCGATTTTATTTACAATATTCGCGCAAAACTGGCAATGATCTCATACAAACCTAACAGCATGATAGCCATTCAATCACATGTGACATTCCAGAAACAGCACCCATGGCTGTAAGCAATCAAGTATTACCCAACATCCATTGACAGATGAGCTGATAACAAAACAAGTATACACCACCCAAAAAAATAGCCAAGGATCAGGTACAATACTCTGTTTTTATTCAATGAACATGAAGCAACTTCTTGCTGATATACAGTTGCCCAAAATCATACTACTATCTAAGATCGAGCTAACAGCTGAAGCCATCACCGTGCCCGTGCATTGCAGTAGCATCCTGATCAATTTCAGGTCCATGATAATTACAAAAAAATAAAGAAACAACCTCAGAGCTCATCATGGTGATTTCCGCTCAAGAGGGTAGTTCTCGATTGGTGATCAAGAAGATATGCAGTAGCTAATGATGCGTGAAGAGCAGATCCATAAGGAAGTGAATCTTCGTTTATTTTGAAGTAGGGAGAGTGAACTGATGCAGGCTTTTCATTTGTTTCTCTCTTCATACCGAGGAAGAAGAAGTAACCGGGTATTACCTCTTGGTAAAAGGCGAAATCCTCCGAACCCATCATTGGTGGCATCTCCTTGATATTACGAATTCCAAGCATGTCCCCTGCGACTTTTAGAAAGTGCTCGTGCAAGCCCTCGTCGTTTATGGTTGCGGGAAAGAAAGGTTTTTCTTTTACAAGGAAGTCAACGGTCGCATTGCACCTTTGAACTGTGGCTTGCCCAACTATTACCTGTTAGCAAAAAGCATTAGCCCGTGTGTTGAGAACAACATGAGAAGGTTGAGACATGTGACAAAACAAAACCTTTTAAGAATACGGATGATAAAAAACAAAACCCACTATATGTTGGAAACAGACTAAGTGGGAACAAATAATCAGGAACTGATCTTAGTGTAGCTCTCTCTCCCAAGCACAAATGCGGAGAAAGGGGTCTTAGCGATTTGACGGTGATACTTATGATTACTATTAGACCACAGATACCATTTGCTACAAAACTGACTACTGTGCTCAATGACAACATTTCAGAAGTCCAAAAATGGTTGAAGGTTTCAACTATTTTTCTACCTCTTCAATTCGCTGCCTGAGTTGCATAAAGCTTTCCTTTGAGAAGGCTCGGAAGGTTCCCCCAATGGTGACAGAATCTGGTATAACGTTGAAAGCACCACCTCCTTGGAATTTAGCAACCGTTACCACCTGCAAGTACACGAAAAGTATTTAAACCTCCTAATGATATTGGGACTGTGGAAACCAAATGTAATGCTTTTTCCAGTTTAAAAAAAAAAAAAACCTTGGAGCATAAGAAGAAGCGGATGGAATTCTCAATGAGTCAAGAGTGGCCATCTTAGAGGCGAGTCATGCCACCTTATTACTAACGTTTTCCCTTTCCAATTAAATGCACATAAGATATCCTAGTTTCTAAATGAGTTTAAGAGATCTGTTCAGCAAGTTCTTGCTGATATCCCCTGTACCCTGAAAACATTAATGTAACAGAAGAAAGTGATGTCATGTTTACCATGCAATACACTTTTTGGTAAGCATGACATTACCTTGTGGTAGGATCCACACCTTTCAACCAATAGGAAGGAGGGTAATGTTCACCCTCTTAAGTAGAGGGTGAACAAAACTCTGCCTAGTAGAACCTTCCCAGTGATTTGCTGAAACCGTGGTTGGGGTCTCAGCTATTGTCGCATTTGTCAAGTATGGTCTACCAAGTACACATCGGTGCTAGTCCTATCACTTCAAACCCGACAAAGGTACATTTTTCAAAATCCCATACCCCCAAAAATAGCAGCCTTCTGCATGTTGTCATAGTCTAGTAATAACAATAGTAGTTAATGGAACCACAAAAATTATAGCTGAATTCATACTAATAACAATATTAAAAAATGAATGTGTAGCGTAATATAGAACTGCAAGTCTGCAACAACAATTTTGCAGATACTTTGGCTCAATGTACAGCCACAGCATTCCAAACTCCACAAAAATTCAGAAGGCATGGGGTTAGTCGAAAATTGTAGTGTACCTGAGCCTCCAGCGGATCAGCTTCTCGTGAAACAAGATGCTGTAAGCTGACAATCACATTTGAAGCTGCTAAAATTGGATCAATTGAGTGCTGAGGAATGGCCGCATGACCTCCTTTCCCACTAATTACCGCTTCGAAAAAGCCACTCCCAGCCAACATTGGTCCAGGTTTGGTGGCTACTTCACCTAAGGGCAAGTCATGATAGACATGAAGCCCAAAGATAGCTTCAACATTCTCAAGTACTCCAGCATCGATCATTTTCATTGCCCCTCCACCTCCTTCCTCTGCCGGTTGGAAGACAAGAAGAACTGTTCCATACTGACCCAAAAAACAATACAAGAGAAATAGACAATTTTAATATATCCATCAGAGATGAAGAACATCTATATTTCGAAGCATCAAAAAAAGAAAAAGAAAAAGAAGAAGAACATATAGCCCCCATAAAAGAAAAATTAGACAATAAGTCATAGAGAAGCTTGGAGCATGATTGTTCTCATACAACGGGCAATTTTAGAACTTAGACTATTTTGTTTTGATGCAGTCCCAATTTGACAGTTAGATTAGTGTGATTGTTCTCATACAACAGGCAATTGTAAAACTTGACTTGGTAGAGTCCTTTTTCTTATCAAGTCAGTGGAGGCCACCATTGCACTGTATGGCTTTGAAAGAAAGCAGACAAACTAGATTTTCAAGGCATCTCTCTTCCAATAATTGAAACTGCGGAAGTGTTTAAGACCTCAACTGGAGAGAAAAGCAGAGCCCAAAGCTCAGCATCAACAAAACCAAAACCACTGCATCCAGGTGTGACTCTTTTCTGTAGTGAAGAGACCAAGAAATGAAGTAGATTCAACACACCATACATCTTTCTAAAGTTAAGAATCCGTAATTACACCAGACCAGCGAATACCCATATGGGTAAAGTCATCCCAACCAATTCTCAAACTTATAATCACCAGTCCATAAGGACATCTTGCAGGTAACTTCTTCATACTTGAAATCCACCAATTGAAGAGCACCAACCCCCCCCCCCCCCATATTCCCTAAACCAATTGGCTAGCAATTCACTATTGCTTGAATATAAAATCTTGTCCTAATCAGCTTAAGGTTCTACAATACAGGTAGCGCTACAAAGATTAAGGCTAGACTCTAAACTCATGTCTACTGTCCCTCAAACAAGAGATTCTAATAAGTTCACAGATGATTAGCCACCTGAACAGGAGTCAAAATAATGGAAACAATAAGAGAAAGACAGAGACAAGGGCAAACGGAAACGGAAACTACACAAGGAACTCATATGAGAGCTCTTATAAATTGCACATCCTACATTTTCATTGCTATGCGTTTTAAGAGTCTGAAACAGGGAGCAAGTGAAAAGCCCAAGAAGCATGGGTACTTTAACCAACAGAGAACAGATAGTTCCATTTAGACAGGGCGAATAAGTAGTGAGCAAGTGTAGCACAATGGACCTGTAAGAGTTCCTGATGCTCTTGAAGAATCTTTGCAGCACCAAGAAGCATCGCAACATGGCCATCGTGCCCACAAGCGTGCATCTTTCCAGGATTTTTACTCTTGTGCTCCCATTCCACCATTTCCTAAAAAAAAACACAACTTCTCGAACATCATTCACAGCACATACCCGAAATTCCTTTGTTTCGCATTATTTAATTTGATGATTTCGTGTAACAAGGAACAACCCAAAACAAGAGAAAGAACCCCTTACCAGGGCAAGCATTTTTTCTCTCTCTTTTTTTTCCTGTTAAATTTGCTCATTTCACCAAAAAGAGCAAGTAGCTACAAACACACCGGGGCATGCCCCTGATGAAAATCAAACCACATGGCAAGCAAATCAAAGCTGCCCACAAACCATAAAAAACAATCAAGTACCCCTACAACCTCTCAGTTGCTTACGCTTAACACTTATGAAGAAAGAGACTAGCCTCCACAACAAAGCCAAAACAACAGAAGAAAAGGCTAAACTGATTAAAACATAAGAGTTATATCATACGTCCATAGCAGCAAGCACAGGCTCCAACTGCCCAAATTTTGTAAAAACAACCGACTATCAACTCCTCAAAGGCGCAACCCAAGAAATCGAGATCAACACTTCAGAAAACTCAACCACTCCACTACCCAGAAAAGGGGGCGGGGGGAACCATTTGCACAGTTACCCCAAAACCCAGAACAAGAAAATGCAAAGAATGGGAAAGAAACCACAAACCTGCATAGCCAAAGCATCCATATCAGCCCGAATCGCAACAAAAGGGGGCCTTCCTGTTCCGATGAACCCAACAACGCCAGTAACAGCAACTGGGTACTTATAAGGAATACCCATCTTATCCAACTCTGATCTGATAAGCTTGCTGGTCTCAAATTCCTCATAACCCAGTTCAGGATTCTCGTGTATCTTTCTCCTAACACCCACAATCCAATCAAAGACATCTTTTTCCTTGGCGTACTTGAGGAAGCTTGCTGTGATTTCGGAAAGCCCTTTGGAATCTACGAAAATGGGTATTGCGTTGGACAGTACAAGGGTGAGAATCACAACGGCCCAGCCGGAGGAACCCATATTTTTTTCCTTGGGAATTGAGCTTTGAATTGTTTGTTGCGGAGAGAAAGAAGAGGTGAAGAGGGAATTGGGTTTTTATAGCAAGACAGAAATGGAGCACATGCTTGATTAATTTACACTGTTTTGAAGAGTCAAGACGGTTGAAGAAAGTGGGGAAAATGTGGGGAAGATAGAACGTGTGGGAAGGCTCCCATCCAGTTTCCAGTGTCCAGTTTTCTGGCCAGTTTTGGTCGGATGGGCTCTTAATAATGATTAGAATTGTTTATTTTTTAAAATTTGTTGAGTTTGCAATTCATTTGAAAAATTGATTTAGTCGAACATCGGTAGATACGTGATTAAAACATATTTGTATAAGAAAAAATATAAAATTCAAGTTTTCAATTAATTTTTCACCCCATTTTTTTTGGTACAATTTTATTTCAATAACATATCTATTGATGTCCAATAAACTAATTTTTTATGTAAATAACAAACTTGACATCTATTGATGTCCAATAAACTAATTTTTTATGTAAATAACAAACTTGACGAATTTTATAAAATGAAAATTTCCAATTATTATTGTGAATTTGAGATGGGCACACAAATATCCAAACTGGACAGAAAACTAGACATAAAAGAATTGGGTGGGCCTCCCCTTCAAGTGGAGCATCTTCCGTGGGGTGTGGGTGTGTCCGCTTTTTTGGCGGTATCCGTATTCAATCCACCACGTGATGAATATTAGGTGTATTTTAACACTTTATCCCCCTTTAGGTTGACCTTGCCCTGTCTAACAAAAAAGTAACAAATACACCACCTTAGAGCATCTGCATTGTAATAAGTAAATAAATGTGAATAATCAAATTTAATAACAGTGCTCAAAAAATACCTCACATTGTAATAAGCAAACTTGCAAGTCTTTTAGCAAATAATCAAATTCCACTCATTCCATAACCAAACTTAACAACTTTTACCAATAACCAAAACTCAATAACCAAACTCAAAACTCCAATAACTCAAAAATACCTCACATTGGAATCGTCTCATCGAAACGAATAATTTGGTGTGGTAGGGTGCGTGATTAGAACTCGTTTGCGATTGGACATAGTTGCATTGTGTATTGTGAGGTTTTTTTGGTTAGGGATGTAAAAATAACCAATATGGAGGTAAAGGTTGTTAAGTTTGATTATGAACTAAATGGATAATCAAATGCTGACGTGGTACATTTTGATTATTGATTTTGATTATTCCTATTGCGGATGCTCCCGTTGTCTTGAACATAACTTAAATTTGAGTTTGAGAGTTTTATTTTTATTTGAATTTTTATTTATTTATTATTTTTACCTTAATTTTTTGCGGTAAAAGTAATTATTTTTCAAAAGACTTGGATAAAAGTTTAAAAAATTACTTTTTCGATTCCTCTCGTCGAGATGAATCAATAACCCACAAAAATTTGGTGTTAAACCAACAAATGCGGAAAAAAATTCAATAAGGACAAAACTCCCAGAGTTTAATTCAAGAGAACGGAGCGTTATAGTTTCAATCAATGTCGACCTTGGTTTGCCTGTGGGCTTTGACTCCCAGAGTTAAGTTCAAGAGAACGGAGCCTTATATTTTCAATCAATGTTGACCTTGGTCTAGCTATGGGCTTTGAGGTGTCAAATGAGCCGAGCTGGCTCATACAGTTTCATAGCTAACGTGTTTTCATGTTGTGCCTAGCCGACCCATGTGTGTAGGGTTTCAATACTTATGTGAGTGTGTGCGCATTTCCGTGTGTAACATTGGTGTGGTTATATAACAATTCTAGACAAATGATTGATTTAGTACCTACAATAGAAAAAAAATATCAAATTATATGAAAAATACATAAAATTTTAGTACATTTTTCGAACCTAGGAGGTTGGCTTAAACCCTCTCAAACCCTAGTGGAGCCGCCCGCATGATGATTTATCAAAAAAGTGACTGGTTTAACACGCTCTCTTCAATTCATTGGGCTCCCCATATGGCTAGACATTTTGCCTCGGGCCAACTTCACTAGCTGCATTGACCTAGTTGAGGTTAGGCAAATGCTGCAAATGGTAAGGGAGGTCCAGATTTCTCCATTTCACTCAGCAAGGTACAAATCTAGCCTTGATGTACGGATAGATAATACAATAAAGAGCATGATTGGAATATAAGGATGAAAAAGTGAATAGTGAAAATTAAAGAAGATGAACTTTTTCTGATGATCAGGCAAAATAAAGAGCAAGGTTGGAGATGCTCCAACTTCCTTCGAGTAAATGCAAAGGTCTGAGGAAATGCAGAGTTACACAACAAAGGAAGCAATGGTTGGGCTGGCCTCTTCTCCTTCACAAGGCCTTTGAAATTTCATTTACTTTGTCAAACAATAAGGCTTCTGCAATTCAACAACTACCACAAAGACGGCGCATCACACTTGTAAACTCCCAATGGCATTTATTGACATGAGATATGACGTTACAAATGGGTGCGAGACATTTGAATTAGAGATGCCAAGTTGACCTCAAGTATGAGAACTATAACACTAGGACAAGATACAACACGAGGGTTCTAAACTTTATGAATTACAAACCAAAACCGAATCAACATACCTAAACCATGCTTCCTTTGGCCCTCCTTCTCTCAAAAGCCAAGAACATAAGGAGCAATTTCTAACAACGGCCCCAATGCATTAGGAGCAAACTTTCTTGCAAAAAGAAAACAAACTGAAGACGGCTGGTTATTGTAAAGGCACGTTTTGCCTCGGAAAATTTTATTGAAAAACTGCTCTTTAATATCAGCCTTCCCAAATGTAGCCGGATGAGCACCGCCCCTTGACCAGTCCACCCAAGTGAGACTCCTATTCGCTAGCAAATGAGGAGATTGGATGCTAAGCATGGTTGGGAAATAGTGCTCATCCACGTAACAAGCTGGTCTGCAAAACTGTTCGAACTTAGGGTAAAACTTTTTATCTTCAACAATGTCAATTGCTAGTTTACGGTTAATCTCAAACCACTGGGAGCCTTTACGCCATTCAGTAATGTTGACCTCAGGTGCCATGCCTTCGTTATAGCGTCCTCTTCCATAAGGTCCGACTTCATCAAATGAACCAATAAAGCTGTACTGAGATTCTGATATGTAGTGGTAAACAATGGTGAAGTTGTGGAGGGGAATGCAGGCCTCGGATAGGAGGATAAACCATTCGTTGGAGATATCGAGTAATGCATTTGCAAGGAGTCTTCTCTCAGCATCGCACATGCTCATCATTCCCCATTCAGCAACCTACATGAAAGAATGCCCAAGAAGAAGAAGAAGAAGAATGACAGCATCAATCAGTGATGAAAATGAAGAATAAAAGCATGCCAAATATGTTTTCGGGGAACTTGATAAATAAGGAAAACTAACTTTACAAGTTAACACGAGTGCTGCATTATTGTACACTGGCACAGGTAGCAAAGATGATTAAAAAACTAGTACAAAATAGCCAATAAGATGCACACGGTGGTGATTTTTTGCTTCCTAACGCAGATTGGAAACCTGATAATTAGCTAACTGAAGCATGTAGAGTGGTTCGCGGTGAACTGCCTAGCATATAGTTTGGTGTAGTCCAACAACTAAGCCTTATGTGCACTGTACAATCAGTGATTCCATCTTTCTCATGTCAATTCCTACTATAAAGCACTAAACACTTGATGCTTATATGATTAACTATCGTGCCTAATCACTTTATGAGTGAAAACAGCACTAATTGGGAGTGAATGTTGGTGTGTGCACTAAAAAGGTGAATAAGTGTCGAGCTTATCACTACCTTACATGAGTTTGACAGCTTAGAGTATTTCAATGTTATCCAGAACAAGTGTCGAGCTTATCACTACCTTACATGAGTTTGACAGCTTAGAGTATTCCAATGTTATCCAGAACAAGAGAAATAAACAATAAATTACACATGGTCAAGCATTTAGACTATTTTGAAAAATCGCAGACCAAAATATTGATGGAATTTAACAGATTGAACCTCTGCGGGAACAAGGTTTGCTAAAGAAGGAAGTGCCTGGCTTTTCATGGCAGAAGAAAGTTTGTTTCAATACTTACTAGTGGACAGTACAACTAGTGGTGCAAAATCAGCACAGAGGAGCTATAACTGCGTGTCAAGTAGCTATTTCACAACTCCACAAAAGTTGAAAGTTTTCAAACCACTGAAACATTATAAATCAAGAAGGGACAGCTCAAGGCTCCAATAGTTCTTGACTACATAGATCAGGGGGTAAAATAGCTCTTAGTATCAATACTTATAAAATTTTCATTCGTTATTCAAGGAACTGAAGTTCAGAATGAAACTGATTATAAGCACTTGAAACAGGAAGACAGGTAAATTTCCACCAAAAGGCAAAGGATTCCGCGTCCTTACGTAAATTTTTTTTTTTTTAACGGAGTGTCCTTGTGTAATATACTGTCCTGAATTACATACTTAACAGAAGTAAGGTCCTTCCGAAAAAACCCATCTAAATCAAGCCCTCCTAAAAGGCACTTGTGCAGACTCGTTGAGTATGCGAAAATTCTTATTTAACCAAGTAACATAGCCAGATTGAGATCCAACCCTTTCGTGAGAACATTTGGCATGCAAAAAAAACTCATCTGTTTCTATTAAACAATTGAAAGATCAAAGGAAACACCAGCTACTACCTATAACCTCAAAAAAGTACAAATCAGTGTGAAAAAACAGCAAAAAAACTCGTGCATTGCATATTGTGGAACATTCAACTACTGAACTACATACGACACCAGAGTAAATATCTACATTAGCAAAAAGGAAAGAGAGTTGTTCGTGATACCTGACTTGGGATTTGCCTCCGATAGAAAACCGACGAAGGCAAGAGATTCGTTTGATTATTCGGCAGTGAATGAATGTAGATTGAATAAAGACCTTTATGCCCCTTAAAGAACCTTTCCCACAGTGGTGCCATAGGTAGTGATATTCTTGTCAAGAACATGAAAGCAATTTTAGGAGTTCTCTCAAAAGGGTAATTCTTAATCCGAGGCACAAACGAAGCACGCCAAAACAGCTCAGTGTCGCTCATTTCATGCATAAGGGTTGATGGAGGCCTAATCCAACTTTCTAAACTTCTTGGCTCCCCATAACAGGGCTGGAATGTGGACTGTATCGCTGGAACAACGTTCTGAAATCCGAAATGCCGCACCGTGAACATACTTAGAATCCAAAATAGAATCCCCACACCCAAAAAGGCCAAGAGAAATTGCAAGATTCTAAGTGGAAAACCCTTAGTTCGGCTTGTTCTAATAATAGTAGCAGGGTCCTTTCCTTCCTCTAATGCCACCATCTTTGATTGCATCTTCACCACACTTTTCAATGAAATGCAATAATGGGTTTTTTGTATTAGGGAACTTAAACACAACAACAATCAGAATTAGGACCTGTGGTTTACAAATTGACAAGGGTTTCTTAAACAGAAAATAAGCGCTTTGGGGATCATAAACTCCCCATGATCACTGCCATAGGAAAATAGTTAGATTGGTCTGTAATTTTACCAGATGGGTATTTCCAAAAAGATGCAAATTCGTTAGTAATTTCACCCCAAAAAGGAAGCTTTTTGACAGAATCAAAGTATTTCAGGGAATCAAATCTCAACCAAATCACGAAAACCCAAAAAGCTGAGGTGGGTTTTTTCCTTAGCCATATGGGAATTTGCCAGAAAATGAAATTACCAACCCAATGAACCCATAAACAGGAAAGTTCCCATTCGAAACAAGATCTTGTATCTGATTTTGTCGCATGAAGTTGAAAGAAGAATGAACGTGATGAGACAGGAGAAGAAGAAAGAAAACGGTGGAGATTGTCGGGTAATGGAGGGGGTGCTACCATGTAGAGGTGTTCTTGAGGCCTAATTTACCGATAATCAAAGACGTTTGAGCGATAATGAGATTGTTTCACACTTTTGGGTCCGGCCCTTTAATTGCGCCAGCAGTTGGCAAATGTGGAAATGAATCAATGATGCTTGATAGGAGAGGAGAGAGAGAGAGAGAGAGAGAGAGAGAGAATTGGCGCGTTGGAAAACTTATTACGATATCTCGCGGGGATTCTCTGTCGTTGATTGGAACGAAGCATTGCACCACATTTGTTTCCGAAAAGGAACGTTCTAAGAAAACTGATGAGAACAAAAAGGAATTTGGACTCCGTTAGTTTTGAAAGTTTGGATTTAGATGTGCAGATAATGAGAGCAGAAACAAATAGAATAATTATTAAAAAAAATAATTAAAAAAAGATAGAGAAAAAAAGAGGATAATGATTGAAAAAGAATAAAATAATTATTAAAATTCAAAAACTCTTAACTGAACAATGTCTTGAAGTAGATTAATTACTATTTCAGAAAATTGATTTCTGCACTTTCTTTTTTAATATTTACCTTTCTTTTTTTCTTTTTTAGCCAAAAAAAATACAATTTCAACACTAAAATTCAAAAAAGAAAGTGCGGTTATAAAAAAATAGAGACTAAAATATAGAGATGTCAAACATGTGTGCCGTGCCGTGCTATTCAACTTCCGTGCCAACCATGCTTTCGTAGCGTGCCGTGCGTATTTACTTAAACCATGTCGTGCCATAGCAAATCGTGTCGTGTCGTGCCGTGCCATACCGATTTACTTAAGTCGTGCCGTGCCATTTTTAAATCGTGTCGGGTCGGGCCGGGCCCATTTACTTAAATTGTGTCGGGTCGTGTCGGCCCATTTTTTAATCGTGTCTTGTCGTGCCGTTTTTCAATCGGGTCGGGTCGGGCCGGACCCATTTACTTAAATTGTGTCAAGCCATGTTGGCCCGTTTTTTAATCATGTCGTATCGTGTCACAAGTTCCATAAGACTTGGTCACTTGGGTTTGAATCACATGGAGGTTTTTTTCTTTAAAATTCTTTTTTTTTCTTATTTATTGTTAGTTGTTCCAATTTAAAAGCTTATTTTTTTTTTTTATAAATAATGAAACAAAAATGCCTTGTTTTGTAATTGAAATTATTGTTAATTAATCACATTATATTTATGAGTTTCAAGTCAAATTATTTAATAACTTTTTTCCCGTATCTTGTGTCGTGCTCTTTCGTGCCTGTCAACGCGTGTCATGCCCGACTAGAATTGTGTAGTGTCGTGTCCGTGTCGTGCTAGAACCGTGCCGTGCCGTGCCCGTTCAACTACCATGTCGTCCCCGTGCCTGGCTAAACCGTGTCGTGTCGTGCCGCCAAGGCCAACTTCCGTGCCCGCCCACTTCCGTACCTTGTGCCAGTCCGCGTGCCCACTAAAATCGTGTTGTGTCGTGCCGTGCCCGGCCAAGACCGTGCCTATGCTTGTCCACGTGCTCACAAAGACTGTGCCGTGCCAAGGCACGCCCATGCCCGTGCTATATTTAACCGTGTCGTTCTCGTGTCGTGTCTTGTCAGCACGGCCCGTTTGACACGTAGAAATTAATTCCCTATTTTTTTATGATAATAGCAAAACTAGTAATAGTAAATGATAGAAAATTACTCTATTACTCTTCGTGTTAAAAAAAAAAATGATAGGAAATTGATTTTCGCGCTTTATTTTTATACTAATGCGCTCTACTTTTAACATAAAGTTATTAGCATTCTTAATAATATTTTCCCTGGTTTTGTCGTAATGAAGAACCCGGATCACGGTGAATTTTTAATCGAGCACAATGAGATGCACTATGCATCAACGCACTTCAGGACCATGTTCTTTGAAGTCGGTAATAAAATCAGATAACATTGTTTTTTTTTCAACTGCGATGGTATGTACTGGTACCGATATGTGGCTCGGTATCGTTTCAAATTTACCACAATAAACATTTTTCCTTGTCCATAATATGATTTATTTTTGTCTTTATTAAAAAAAAATGAGTTTTGATCTTTTTTTTAAAAAAAATAGATTTTTCTCGTCTTGATGAAGCAATAATCCAATAAATTGATAAAAAACTAACAAATACAAAAAAAATTGAATAAGGACAAAAAAAAAATAAGTTTATTGAATAAGGACTAAAAATTTACACCCCATCTGACTTCTTTGGACCCAACTACCCCTTATGAATGTTTTTTTTTTTTTTGAACAGCACAACGTTGAAAGCATACCATTTGGTTCTACGGCTCTCTTAATCAATTATGAGAGCCCTAGAGTCAAAAATGAATTATGACCCTTTCGAAAAAAAATTTAGAAAAATAAGATTTTCGTACCGGTTCAAACAGATTAAAAATTGGAGCATTTAATTTTCTTAGACTGTTTCTGGTTGCGATCGTCAAAAAAAACAAAAAAGTGTTCCAATTTTTAATCCGTTTGAACCGGTGTAAAAATCTTATTTTTCTGATCATTTTATTCCTAAAGAGTCATATTTAATATTTTCTCTAAGACTCTCATAATTAAGTATATCCTTTTCATTTGATTTTACGACTTGCTTAAGACTTGTTAGAGTAGCTTATTAATATTGCTCTATAGTGTCTTTGTCCCACATCGACTAGTCAGGTAATGTGTCTAGTCGTATCATAATATAAATAAAAGTTCTATGTGTAAGGGTTAATTTAACACCCTACACTTCTCTCTCTCTCTCTCTCAAACAACATGGTATCAGAGCGTGATACGAATCCGTCTTAGATCCACCTAACCCTAACACATTACCCACCACTGTAGCAGCCGTGAACAGTGCTCGCATGCACTGTAGCAATCGTGAACAGTGCTCGCGTGTACTGTAGCAACCCCAAATAAACCCAAAATCGACCCTCCAATCGAAACCCTATCAATCCCGAAACCCTATCATACACCAATCGATCCTCATACAACCCAGAAAACCCCAAATCGAAGCCCCCAAATCCCTTGAAACCCCAAATCAAGTCCTAAAACCTCTCGAAATTCCCAAAAGTCCATTACCCAGTTGATTTTAATCCCTAAAACACTTTACCCAGTTGTTTTCGAACCAAAATCGAGCGAAAACGAACCCAAAATTAACCTTTAACCCCAAATCGAACCCTGTTCTTACCTTCTACACCAAATTCGTACCTGTTCATGTAGATTTCGAGTTCAGTCAGCTTCGAGATTGGCCGATTCTTGGCTTTCTGCTTGTGTTGATGCTTCAGCTATTGATTGGTATTCTCCCAGAGCTGTCGGTCGATGTCTGGTACTAGTTGAGGCCATTGGTTCATTTGTTGATGCTCCACGGTGTTGCTTTTGTTCTTCCGCTGTTGCTTCAGTGCACATCAGGTTCTGTTTATGGTGTTATTTGCTTTGTTGACCAGTGATGATATTGGTTCAAGTTTGTTGGATGGTGTTAAACTTCTGTTGGGAGTATCAGTGCGTCTTATTCAGTAGATTAATGTTGGCTGTTTGATTAGTTGGTAGCTCCTGGTCTGGTGATTGTTGATGCTTGGGATTGTTGAGTTCTGTTGAAGTCTGGTGCCCTCAATTGCTTTGTTGAGGTCTTGTGAAGTCTGCTACAGTCTATTGATGTTGATCTTCCTATTATCATTAGCTATTTACAATATGGATGGTTCAGTTTCAGTGGCATGTTATTGATAGTTGTTTGGAGTTTTATTGGTTGTTGGTTGTTGGCTAGTGTGGTGGGCTAGTGGCCAATGTGATTGTTGCTGTGTTGGTAGAAAGTTGATTGATTTAGTAGCTCATTGCTTTGTTGGTTGTTTGGTTGCCCGTGCTATCCTCGTTGTTGATTTGGTTTGTTTATGATGGAGACTGCTTCAGTTATTTCTGATGGTTCTGGTGGCCGTGGTTCTAAGTCCTGTGGTCGTAGTGATTCTAGTTATGGTCTTATGTCAGAGGGAGGTAGTTCTGGTCGTGGTAACTCTAGTCGTGGTGTTTTTATTATGGTACTCGACAGTGTACCCATTGTGGAGGTACAAATCATACAGTGGGGTATTGTTATGATCTTCATGGTTTTCCTCAGGCTCATCAGGTTACTATTTCTGAGGATGCTGGACAGTTTACTCATCCTTCTGCCGACAGTAGGGTGACTATTTCTTCAGAGGAGTACCAACGCCTCGTGTCACTTCAGTCAGGTTCTGCCACTGCCACGCTATCTCAGATAGGTCCTTCTGTTACTTGTGTTGCATCTTCTCTTCCTTCCACTCCTTGGATTATTGATTCAGGTGCATCAGATCATATGACTGGTAGTTCCCACATTCTTTCTGATCGTCAGTCTATCGGTAAACCATCCCATGTTACTCTAGCTGATGGTTCTACTACTGCTGTTATTGGTTTGGGTTCTGTTCCACTTACCCCCTCTCTTACTTTGGACTCTGTATTGCATATTCCTAGTTTTCCATTAAATCTTCTGTCAGTTAGTAAACTTACAAAGTTTTTGAATTGTTCTGTTACTTTTTCCCCTTATGGTTGTGTGTTTCAGGATCTTAAGACGGGGAGGAGGATTGGTGGCGGTGTTGAGCGTGGTGGCCTGTATTACTTTACCGATGGTGTTCACCCTAGCTCTATTGCTATCCAGTCATCAGTTTCACCATATCAACATCATTGTCGTCTTGGTCATCCATCCCTTCAAAACCTTAAAAGGCTAGTTCCTTCATGTAGTCGTGTTAACATTTTGCCCTGTGAAATTTGTGAGTTTAGTAAACACCATAGAGTACCATTTTATCCCAGGGTTGAACGTCATGTGTCACATCCTTTTCAGTTAGTTCATTTAGACATTTGGGGGCCTATTCATGTGCCCAATGTTTTTGGTTTTCAGTATTATGTTATCTTTATTGATGATTTCTCTCGTATTACATATCTTTATCTTATGAAAGAGAGATCTGAGTTGAAGACTATTTTTAAATCATTTTACATGGAAATAAAGACTCAGTTTAATACTTGCATTCGTATGTTCCGGTCTGAAAATGCACGAGAATTTTTTCATAGTACTTTATCTCAGTTTTTTGATGATCATGGGATTATTCATCAGTCATCTTGCGCTCAGACTCCACAACAAAATGGGGTTGCCGAACGCAAGATTCGACACTTATCAGAAGTTATGCGTACCATGTTATTTCAAATGAACGTTCCTAAGTCTTACTGGAGTGACGCAGTTCTTACTGCATGCCATTTGATCAATCGTATGCCTTCTACTGTTCTTGGGGGTCAAATACCCCATACAGTCCTATTTCCCGGTCGGCCTCTCCACTCATTACCCCCTCGGATTTTTGGGTGTACATGTTATGTTTATGCTCTTGATCCCGATCAAAGTAAATTGGACCCACGGTCCATTAAGTGCATTTTTCTTGGTTACTCTCGCACTCAAAAAGGGTATAAGTGTTACTCCCCCACTCTTCATCGTCACTTTGTTTGTGCAGATGTTACCTTTAATGAGTCATTGCCATTTTATTCGGGTCCACAAACCCCTGTTATGGCTGGGTCTGAGTCTGTCTTTCCTATAGCAGTCCCATCTGGTTCTTTTGTGAACCCCTTGCAGGAGAAACCCTTGCAGGTGTACGTTCGTCGCAACAAAGCCATAGAGGCACCACCAGTGGCTGCCCCAACGCCTCCTCCGTCACAAGATCCGGTAGCACCTGTCCCAACACCTCCTCCATCACAAGATTTGGTAGTTTCTTCTTCTTTATCTGACCTTGATCTTCCTATTGCTCTACGTAAAGGTACTCGTACTTGCACTTCTCATCCCATTTCTCACTATGTCGCATATAATCATCTGTCTCCTTCCCTTCGTGCCTTTACTTCGTCAGTTTCTTCTATACACGTTCCTAACACTGTACAGGAGGCCCTTTCTCTGTCTGAGTGGCGGATAGCAATGGAGATTGAGATGACTGCACTCCATGAAAATGGCACTTGGGAGTTGGTTCCTCTTCCGCCAGGAAAGTCTACTGTCGGTTGTCGGTGGGTCTTTACGGTCAAATTTAATCCTGATGGCACTGTTGAGCGGTATAAGGCCCGCCTTGTGGCCAAAGGCTATACACAAACATATGGGGTTGATTATGCAGAGACTTTTTCCCCCGTTGCCAAGATAAACTCTATCCGGATTCTTATTTCTCTTGCTGCTAATCTTGGTTGGCCGTTGTTTCAATTGGATGTCAAGAATGCCTTCTTACATGGTGATCTGCTTGAAGAGGTATATATGGAGCAACCTCCTGGGTTTGTTGCTCAGGGGGGCGTGCTCAGGTTTGTCATCTTCGCAAAGTTTTATATGGTCTAAAACAGTCACCTCGAGCTTGGTTTGGTCGGTTCAGTGATGCTGTGATACAGTTTGGTATGCGTCGATCTCATTCTGATCATTCTGTCTTCTCTTTCCAGTCAGAGCGTGGAAAAATAGTGTTAATTGTGTATGTGGATGACATCATCATTACTGGGGATGATCAGAAAGGCATTGATGAGTTGAAGCAGTTTTTACAGCGTCAATTTCACACTAAAGACTTGGGTAAGGTACGGTATTTTTTGGGTATTGAGGTGGCAAGATCCAAGGAGGGAATCAGTTTGTCTCAACGAAAGTATGCATTGGATATTCTTGAGGAAACAGGTTCATTGGGAGCAAAACCTATGGAGACCCCGATGGATCCTAATGTGAAGCTTTGTATTGACCAGGGGGAGATATTTTCACATCCGGACCGGTATCGTCGCTTAGTTGGCAAGTTGAATTATCTTACCAATACACGTCCTGATATTTCATTCGCTGTCAGTATGGTGAGTTAGTTTATGTCAACTCCTCGACTTCCACACTGGGAAGCTTGTCTTCGTATTGTGAAATATCTTAAAGCTCATCCTGGACGAGATTTGTTTTATCGGTCTAATGGTCATTTGCGTGTTGAAGCTTTTACTGATGCTGATTGGGCAGGATCACCATCTGACAGACGGTCTACTACTGGGTACTGTACTTTTGTTGGCGGCAATCTGGTCACATGGAAAAGTAAGAAACAAACAGTTGTTGCAAGGTCTAGTGCAGAAGCGGAGTATCGAGCCATGGCACACACGACTTGTGAGATCGTCTGGTTAAGAGCTTTACTCATGGAGTTAGGGTTCGGTGTGGAGTTACCTATTCCTATGTATTGCGATAATCAAACAGCAATCCATATTGCTTCAAATCCAGTGTTTCACAAAAGAACAAAGCATATTGAAGTGGATTGTCATATTGTTCGTGAGAAGATAAATGGTGGTGTGTTATCTACTCCATTTGTTTCTACCGGAGCTTAATTGGCTGATATCTTCACCAAACCACTGTTTAAACCACGTTTAGAGTTTCTATGTAACAAGCTGGGATTTTGTGATATTTATTCTCCAGCTTGAGGGGGAGTGTTAGAGTAGCTTATTAATATTGCTCTATAGTGTCTTTGTCCTACATCGACTAGTCAGGTAATGTGTCTAGTCGTATCATAATATAAATAAAGGTTCTATGTGTAAGGGTTAATTTAACACCCTACACTTCTCTCTCTCTCTCTCAAACCAATTGGCAAAGGGTGGAGAGGCCGCCAAGACTCATATACTAGTTTTGGAGGAGATAATTAAATAGTGTGGGACAAATCTCAACACTCCCCCGCACGTGCAACCTCTGACTCGCACGTGAAGAGGTAAACAAAGGATCCATAACACTTGGATCAGAACAAACAACGGTGCGCTAATGGCACAAACAAGGGGGAACAAATTCTCCGAAACCCTAGCTCTGATACCATGTTAAAGCATCCAACTCCAAACCAATTAGCAAAGGGTGGAGAGGCCGCCAAGGCTCATATACTAGTTTTGGAGGAGATAATTAAATAGTGTGGGACAAATCTCAACAAGACTCTTATATGAGCCCTGGAGAAAAATATTGACCCTTTGGAATAAATTGATTAAAAACAGATCTCTACACCGATTTAAACGGATTGAAAATTGGAACACTTAATGCGTTGTTCTCTTTAGTTTTCAAAAAGAATTTTTAAAAAAATCTCCGTACTCTCTCTAGATTCTCCCTAATTTTAACATTTCTTTTTCTATCTCTCTCCACTTTTTACCCCTACTATTTTTCAAAAATTTTTTCAAAAACCAAACCAAACACAATTTTTTTGACGATTGCAACCAAAAATAGTCTAAAACAATTAAGTACTTCAATTTTCAATCTGTTTAAACCGATGTAAAGACATTATTTTTTGATCATTTTATCCTAAAAGGTCATAATTAACTTTTGACATATGAAAGCCCTAAGAGAACCACAAAATCAAATGGTATTTTTTTTCAGCATTACGCCGTTCAAAAAATATTCATAAAGGGGGTTTGGTCCAAATAAGTCTGATCGGGTGTAAGTGTAACAAGGAACCAAATCTCAAGGTTGGGAAAATCATTGCCCAAACCTGAGGGGGGAATCTGCACATTAGGGAAACCTCAAGGGGGTGTCAGTGGTTTTTACCCAAAAAAAAAAAAACTGACTTACCTAATAAAGGATAATTTGGCCGAATTGCGTATCAACATGGGATGACATGTTTGTCGGTTTATGTTGATAACAAAGAAGTCATAAGGCCATCGGTTGATTCTTTGCCGATCTTATCTCTCTCTCTCTCCCTCCCTCTCGGATTGAGGGAGTGTGCTGTGCAGTCTGTGCTGCACAACATGCTGCACGGCACGGATGCCGTCCGTTCGGTGATCCAACGGTTTAAATCTCATCTTAGCGGGTTGCAAATACAAGGAAACACAACGATGAACTTGGATCAGCAGTGACGCTAGTAACAGTTTCGGATTTACCCGGACTTAATACACTTGGCATCGCCATGGCCCGTTTTGACTTTGCTCATGGTGGCGTTGTCCCTCCCCAGGAACGGAGGGAAAGGGGGTCACCTCAAAACTAAAATAATTTTGTTATATTTTCGTATATTTTGTATAATTATGAAATTAAGTGTGCTACTACACATAAACACGTGCATATATCTTGAAAATATACATATAAAACTAGTTTAATGTTTCAATTTCGTTATATGGTACATTTATACTCGTTGATTTTCGAACTATTTGTCTATCTGGATCGATTTTTTCTTAATTGTACTTATTTTTAACCATCTAAGAGCAATATTTTAAAATAATATCATTAATAAAACTATATCGATCATTTTAAAACTTGTCGATATTCATGTAAAACATACTCTCAAATTTTGTCCGAGACTTTTTGCTTATTTTTACATAATTTAAGTGAAAGTATGTGCTATATATTTTTTTATAGTTTATAATGCATTCCTTAATTGTGTACGATCTTATTATGGTTAATTAGAAAAATAAATTTTTGCCACTATGATTAATAAGGTGCCCCCACTAAACGACATTTCTGAATCCGTCTCTGTCCCTCCCCATACACGTCCACGAGTTACTGAAATCTTTACCGTTATCAAAGGCGCTGTCGAAGCCGGATTTATCATATCTAATCCAACAAATAGTCTGTTAACTAAGGTACAGGCGATGTGTTCGTGTTTCCCCCGGGGTCTAGTGCACTTTCAGCGTAATGTTGGCCATGGTCACGCAGTTGCTATCGTAGCCTTAGCAAAATTCCCGATCTGGTTCTCATTCCTGATGATTTGTTTGGGTCGAAACCTGCAATCCCTACTGATGTTCTCGAAAAGTCATTCCAAGTGAGTAAGAGTGTAATCGCCGGTATTGAGTCTAATTTTCGCTCTTTTCGAGATACTTTCTTAATTGGTAAATTTTCTTCGTCCCTATCATTTCTCGTTAATGATTTGAAACAACTATACAAGGCACGATATCAAAGCCAAGTGTCGCAAGCGTTGAACAAATGTCTTCTTTTAGTTTCCTTTTCAGCATTTCGACTTGCACTTCCGTATGATTAAAAAAAAAAACTTGTTACTCGTCCGTTGTATGCCAAATACTACGTTACATTCTTTTTTGTTATTTTGAATATATATACTTTTCGTCATCCGCATATTGTTGCACATCTTGTTCTTAGTTGTTCATCAATTTCATTCATGCGGGGGATTGTTGGAGATAAGTGAATTGAAAATTGTCTCAGAAGTAAGCCAGTTGATTTGGTTGTAATTTATTTGTCCCCCGTTGAATAAATAAATATATTTGAAGTGGCTGGAATTGTTTCGTTCGCCGCCGAACCGGGCCGGAAGCGTGGCTTTGAAAATGAAAGCATGTGTTGGTTCGGCCTAGAACAGTGGTGTCTCTTCAGCAAAGACCACTTCGAATAGTAGTATCTTTTTTCTAACACTTTTCCAAACAGTCACCATTCCTTTTTGTTCGGGTCCCTATTTCTCGATAAATAGGACCCATCTCCTCCTATTATATATATATACACACGAAAAATACTTGCACTCATAGCATACATATTCTGTGAGAGTTCTACACAATTTCTTGGTTCGTCTGTCAATAGATAAGAGTGCTGCATCCAGCCGTTTTTCAAAAATAGGGTAATTCTGAGAGGCAAATGTTTAAGAAACCCAATAGCACTGGTGTGGGAGGCGAATTTACTTTAAGGATATATAGTATCATAATACTAGTTTCGATTGCCAATTTCCGGACGCTTGAAATTGGTCTAGTAAGTTCTACCGTTATAAAAAAGAAAAGAAAAAAGATTCTAACTTCGTACTTGTTTGTTTGTTGCAATTTGTTATTTCCAATGATAAACGAATCCCGGTTCCAACATTACATTCATTTCCAACCCTCTCTATCTATCACTACTAAAAATGAATTTTTGATTAAGAAACATTTTGGGACTTCACATTGCTAAATATTAGCAAAATCCCTTAAATGAGTAACTAAAAAAATGAGGTGACAAAGTTTATGCTATGGGAGATACGGAGTACCTAACAAATCGATTAAAAAAATACTAAAGTTGAAAAGGTCACACCTATCCTCAGTTTGCCAATTTTATCGCCATAAAAAGAAGTGGTATCGTGTCCGCTTTTTTAAATAAGCACTTAAAATGACTTATTTTCAAGTTTAAAAATAATGAATTTACAAAAATAAATTTTTAATTTTTTTCAGAATTATTAAGATCCATTTTACATATTTTTTTATTTCAGTAAGCATATTATTTTTAATTTGTAAATAAATATTTTTTTTTGAAGGGGCGAAAGTGAAACACCCCTTAGAGCATGTACACCAAGACTTAGGTAAACTAACCATTAAACAGTGTAAAATTGTATTTTTGCTAGTCTCTTTTTCCTTTCATGCTACACCAGTACTCTCTATAACCTTCTCTATCCCATTAAAATACTATTACTCCTATAAATTATAACATTTCTATACACACATAGTTGGTCGATTATCCCCGTTGGTTTTGTTCCATTTCGCCGGCGACTATTCAAGGCCACCTGAGTTGTGCCTTTTTGCCTGAGGTGGGAAACTGGATTGGTGTTGTTTAATTTGCATGTACGGAAATGGCAAGAAAGTTGTTGGGTTTTGTGTGGGGGAGAGATTGGTGTGGTTGATTAAGAGATTTGGACAAAAAAATATGGGGTTTTAGATGGGTCTACCCCAAAACCTTGATCCGCAACGTCGGAGATCCCACTGAACTCAAAATTCGACGCCATCGCCTGTGGAACACCACCACTCTGTAGGAACTTGTTTAGATCCATGGAGGGGAGGAAGGAAGGTTATATTTGGGAGGGACGGAATCTGTCAAACCCGGAGTATGGACCCGTCGGCGACATGTCAGCGTTGGCGTCAGAGAAAGAGATGGCCCGGAGTCGGAGGAGATGGCCGGAAGTGGCCGGATTCGACGACTGCAGTCAGTGAGCTGATTGGGTTTCACGATCAAGAAGAGAGAGATGACGGAGGAGAGAGAGAAACAAACAATAAAATAAAGACTGACTTTTTTTACCTCCCTTTATACCTCATTTGGTGTAGCCTGTTTTTTGTGCTTTTTCTCTTCACTTCAAAATAGCTAAAAAGTCTTTTTACATCAACTGATACACTTGCTCTTAGAAAGAAACCATCAATTTGACCAAGCTAGCCTCCAATAGTTTCCCAAATCCCGAAAACGCCCTTTATCCTCAACCAAAACCCAAACCCAAACCCCTCTTTGCCGCCGTTTTTTCAACAGTTGCCGTTCCAAACCATGACTGCAATTCCCAGCCACGGCCTCCGATGCTTCAACTCCCGCCCATGGCTCCAGACCCTCCGTCGAAGCCCCTCTCCACGTTCCTTTTCCTGTCTCTCCGTTTCTCTCTCCTCTTCTTCTCCCGTCGAAGAAGGTTCAGAGGAGGCTCCGTCGGACGCCACGAACCCCAACGATACTGCCGTGGACAACACCAACAAGGAGAAGAGGCAGAACGCGTCGTTTTTTCCGAAGAAAGGGCAGACATTGGAACTGGTCTGCGAGAGCCTAGCTTTCACAGGGAAGGGCTTGTGCAAGGTGTCCGACACCGGTTTCGTCGTCATGTGCGACCGTGCCCTCCCCGGCGAACGCTTCATCGGCCGGGTCACCCGAAAGAAGAAAAATTACGCCGAGGTTCGATGAATTCTTGTTTGTATGTTCATTCGCTGAGGATTTTACTGTTAAATATGTTATCTGTTCTGTATTATAGCTAGGGTGACAAACGAGCCGACCGAAACGAGCCAATCAGGTAGTTGTTTGAGCTTAGTTTGAAAACTTAACGAGCTTCAAAACATGTGGAAGCGTAGCTTGTCTATGAGCCGCGCCGATCTTGATCTTTAATCGAGCCAAATACGAGCCTGATGTAGTTTGAATTTTTATATGTATGACAAGCTGAACAAGCTGAGCTGTGGCTTGTTCATTTGAAAGCATAATGAGCTTCAAAGAAAATGTTAAATCGTGGTTTGTTTATGTAACAAACCGATCTTGAATGAGCTTTTAAGGAATGAACATTAGCTTGAACTCAAGTAGTTTGGTTCGTTTATCAGCCCCAATTATAGCTAGAAAATTGGAAGAAAACTCCTGACTTTGTTCTTGTTTTCTGCTATTTTCAAAATTGGAAGAAGCTGCATTACACTCAATGAAAGTGAAATTTTGTTGTTGGTGGCTCTATGTAGAGTGCGGACTTCCAACATTGAATTAGGCCAATGCATTAGCTTAGACGTTTCTCATATTTCTGGACGCTAATCTTCCAAAGTAATCACAGAAATGAATGGAGCCTGGGGACCAAACATGAGGAATTCATCATATTGTTCGACCAGTAACCAAATTCAAGTTGGCTAATTTTATTAAAATTTGAACTCCACAAAGCGGTTAATTTTGTGATCATAATGATGAAAAGTTATGACTTCCGATTGTTTTGTCAAAACTATTTAAAACTTCGATAAACCCCCCTTCTAGTTGTATTTCTTTACTTCCTTGAGGTGAGGGATTTTATTGCAACCACACATTAACAGAACTTGACAACCTGTTACAAGTCTAAGGGGATTAATCCTGTGCTACTTTTGTGTGTGGCTTATCTGAGACCTGGTAATGTTAAAAACATAAAAGACTGATCAGGAAATTGGTTAATTTTGGTGTTTGGTTGTGCCTATTATTTCTGGCTGTACCATGTTGATTTTCCCACCTGCCCTTGTATTCTACCAGTAACAGTCATGAACGAAGTTTGTAATGTGCGACTTGTCTCACAAGTCGCATTTTTAATACTATTTGAATTTGATTTCTCTTTAGAACAGGTAAGCAATATGGCGTTATTTGTATAAGGCATTTATGGTAACTTATGATCTTGGGTTAATGCGTGGCAAGTACAGGTGACTAAAATAAAGACAATATCCCCTCATTGGGACTTTGTGGAAGCTCCATGTGAACACGCTTTGGACTGTGGAGGTTGTAAAACACAAAATTTGTTATACGAGGCACAAGTCAGAGCCAAAGAAGAACAAGTTCGAGACCTGGTCGTACACGTGGGGAGTTTCTCTGATAAAGACCTGGAATGTTTTGACATTATGAAGCCCATTATTCCCTGCGATACTCAATTTCATTATAGAAACAAGGCAAGTATAATATTTTCCTTTTTCAGCCATTTTTGAATGTTTTTAGGTTCTATTTGAAAATGTTAGTGGAAGTGTTTTGCTGTCTTCGACAGTTAACTAAGTCCTCATATTGTGAGTGAAAGCTTGAAGAGTAGAAGACATGCACTTAACTCATAAATTTGTTTGTGTTCGATTTTAAGTTATTTAGTGTGATTAAATCGCCTAAGTCTGAACCTAGGCAAATTACATCAAATTAAAAGGTTGACAGTCAATGGACTGTTCAGTGTTCATTGATTAACAATCACCACCCATCTGCATGGTGGAATGTACTATACGAAGTCTGTACTCAAATTAATGATGCAACACATGCAAATTCATTAGAAAGTGAAGTAATACCATTTTCAGAAGACAGAAAAATAAGTGGAAAATTGATTAGGTTGTAAATATGAGGGTTATATTTCATTTTCTGCGAAGGCATTAAAAATTTTCATCAAGACTGCTTATTACCTAGTTCAGTAGGAGAAGATGAAAGATGACCAGTGTTAGTTTCGTCAACCGGCAACACCCGGAATATGAAAACTACCGTCTGCCTGCATCTTCAGTAATGAGTTTAATCATCAGTTTTAGAAGAGTAGCCTGTATTAGTGCCCCAGAAGTGATTAGAAGATAGTTGTTCCTCTTGATGCTATTCTTTGCTCTACAGATGGAATTCTCATTTGGTACTAAGACATGGCTACCTGGAGGTCCATTACAAGACAAACAAAGTGATGCTGCTGGCTATGCGTTAGGACTGCACGTTCCTGGATTTTTTGATAAGTTTCTTAATATTAACAAATGCTTATTACAAAGCGAGCCTGCCAATAAGGTGTGTCATTCATTATGCACATCACTAAAACAGTGATTGATTTCTTCATATTAAGTTTTTGTTACAATCCATGAACTGTTTAATGTACAAAAAAATAAAACTTTTCAGTGCATTTTTGAACCTAGACGGTTCGCTACTTCGCTTGAACCCTTTGGGATAGTAGTGTAGCCGCCCCTGCTTTCCTGTCTCTTTGATATGCGTTTCTGACTTATAGGTTCTTAAAGCCATTCAAGAGTGTTGGAGAGATCCAAACTTAGGCCTTTGTCCGTATGATGTTCATTCTCATGCTGGATTTCTCAAGCATCTAATGCTGAGATCAGGAAGGTACACTGAGTTGTATCAATTATCCTATTATCATAACAGGCTACACAGACAGGGTATGCTTTGCAGCTTCTTACTTGCATCCAGAAGACCCTCGGTTGCAATGGGCCCTCGTTTGCAAAAGAATAATGTTGATATCTTTGTTACCCAATTTTAGGAGAGAGTTGTTAGAAAATGAATAAAGAAAACAAAATGGTGCAAACATGTGTCTACATATATGTTTTTTCCACTTTATTCTGTTGGTTAAAATATGTTGAAAATATAGGTGGATGCATGTGCATTTTCTGGAGACGAATTCTTGGACATTCGACCAATAAGAAGAAAATCTTGTCCTTCAAATCATAAAAAATATGATATATATCACCAGAAACTAACACAGTGACGAAAATTTATTTTACAGGGATGTCAATACTGGTCTTCCTGAGCTTATGGTTAATTTTGTGACTTCATCCTACAAACCAGAGCTTCTGAAGCCCCTTGTTGAGCAAATTTTACCCATTCTTGAAGTGGTTTGTCTGACTAAATCTCTGTTATCTATTAAAGCTGAATGGAGTTATGTGTTTTGCCCCTGTTGATTTCGTGTTTAAAACCAGTTCATTTTGCAAGCTATGAAGCACACAGGTTATTCTGTTAGGTTTTGTAGTAAAAAGAATTTCCCTCATAAGATGAATGAATCAGAACAATGGCCTTTCAATGTCTATTGGGACTTTCTGTGGATTTTCTATTAGAACATGTTGCTACATGATGCCCTCATCTCATGTGATTCCCCCCTTTGTTCCCGTCCTGTGATCCTCATGTGAGGAGAAATGGAGCTCACGACAGTCCCATTTTGATTATCTCTGACTTCTATTTGTAGGTCTCATTATGCAAACTATCCATGGTGGAATCTGGTTAATCAAACATTGGTAGCCGTCAAAACAAGTCGGATTTTGTCTGAGAAGTCCATTTTGATTTCGACAGTCCCATTTCTGTCGAGAGAAATTAGAGCAGAGACACTTTCTGATATCCAATATCTGATTAACCTGGATGATATACAGATCTTAAGACTCCTATATGTCTTGCTATCTGGACGAGTTGAAAGTGTGACTAAAACAAAACCATTTTGATGACTATGCCCATAAAGCTACATCATGACTTTTGGTTTGTCAGGCAGCACCTGTAGAGCAGTCTCAAAAGGGAGAAATTCGGGAAGTGGAAGAAAGAGATATTGTTGGAAAATGGAGAAAACCCTTTAAGGTTATTGGTTGCCACTTCCCCTCAAGAATGACCTCAAGAGCGAAAGTGGAAACTAGATGCTGGCCTAACATAGTAGTTTATGAGTTAGTGAAATTCATTGGAACCTAAGATACGATAGGAAAGTTCTTCTAGTCTTAGAATTAAACTAAAAAGTGCTAGTTCTTTTTCCAAAATTTATGACAATAACTTAATATTTAATGCCACACGGATGGAACATCTATATAGTTCTCTTAGGAAAAGATGTTGCTCTTTGGTGAATCATTTCCCTTGACAGTTGGTGTCTCTAGTCTTACCATCATTTGTTTTCTAACATATATTCTTTTTCATGCTGGCAAATAGGTGAGCATTGTAAACAATGTAAATACTTCCGTTGGTAACACATCTGTTGGTGAGGATGAGTACATTTTACATGGAAAATCTACCATCACAGAGACCCTAAGAGGGCTTGCATTTGAAATTTCAGCGAACTCTTTCTTTCAGACCAATACACGACAGGTATCCCAGGAGTCAATGTATGGTTGTTCACAAGAAAGTGTTGAGTTTCAGCTTCCTGTCTTCCTTGGCAAAGGTTGTATTTAAGATTATAAATGATTTTGCCAACTTCCAGGCAGAGGTTCTTTATGGACTCATTGAAGAGTACGCTGATCTCAAAGGAGATGGCTCGGAAATTGTCCTTGACCTTTTTTGTGGAACAGGCACCATTGGCCTGACACTTGCCAGAAAGTAAATCTCATGTGTTTTCAGTTTGAAAAATCATAGATTCCATAACCTTCCATTCAGTGCTGCTTCTTTGGGTTTCCTTTTGTCAGAGCCCAACATGTTTATGGCTATGAAGTGGTTCCTCAGGCTATATCGGATGCTCGTCGGAATGCCAAGTTGAATAAAATCCACAATGCCACATTTGTCCAAGGAGACCTTAATAAAATTGATGTGAACTTTGGAAAAGATTTTCCAAAACCTGACATTGTCATATCAGGTGATGTTTATCTATCTTCATCTCCGTCGTCCATAAGGTTAAACTGTGTTCACCATCTTGCAATCAAAATAGCAAAAAGCAGAATATAATCACCACCCCTCTCCTCTTGAATTTACTATGATGCTGCATGTTATTCCTTTATTGGCAGAAGTGTTTTTTGTATGCTACACCCATAAAATGGCATCAAACAGGGAAAAGGTTTCATTTTTTGATCTTTACCAAGTCTTGTGAAAATTTAGCAACGGTGCTTGAGACATTTTCTGACATGAATACATGATGAATAATGCAGATCCAAATCGTCCGGGTATGCATATGAAGTTGATTAAATACTTACTCGAGCTTCAATCTCCACGGATTATTTATGTGTCGTGTAATCCCGCGACATGTGCACGTGACCTTGATTACCTCTGTCACGGTTCGGTACGTTCTAGATAGTTTGCATTTTCAGCAGTGGGCCTTACTCTGTAATGTCATCTGAAATAATGGAAAACTTTGCAGGTAGAGCATAATATAAAGGGATGTTACAAACTAAAACGCCTACGGCCGGTGGACATGTTCCCTAATACACCTCACATCGAGTGTGTTTGCCTCTTGGAGCTTCATTGATCCCTGGTTCAATTCCTGCTTTCATATACAAGGTCTAAATTCTTTCCCTTTGGCTTTGTTACAGGATATGGCCCTGTTTGCTGTTGCTTCAGAATCAGATTTCCAGAACACTTTTTAAAAGAATTTGTTTGGTTGTTTGTTTTTTTGAAACCTGTGTTTAAGGGGGTTAAAATAAAATCCGTTTTTACCAAACTAGGCGGATTGGGAAAACCCATATTTAATCCTTCGGAAAACCATTTTCGCTTATCAATGAATGTAAAATGATAATGATAAGGGTTTATATTTCCTGTACTACTATCTTTCTGACAGCGCTTTCCTTCGAATCATTTCTCAGCTCATCAGTTAAAGACCACATTCCAAAGACATCGTCAGATGGCAGCTTCTGCATATAGGGGATACTTCAACCAAGGTTTTCCCGTTATGGGTAAGTATCCCAATGCAAAGTTTTCCCTTGTGAGTATTGTTCAGCTAGGGATCTTGTAATGATTGCAAATGTGAAGTTTACCGTTATGTAGAGTGTTGTTGAGCAAGGGATCTGATGATGCTGCAATCGACCTATGTGCCTGCTTTTAAGCACAAAAATAAAATTTCCTTCAAAGGGCACTCTCCTCAAATACTTCTGTTCGGAAGTTTAGTTTACTGTGAGATTATTATGAAGAGTTTAGACGAGGGCACTTGGTGTTTCAATAGAGGAGCAAGAAGTGGACAATGGAACTCAATTAAAGGCGACAATGGCGTTGTACTAGTAGGACTAGGGTAGCTTCCACCACATGGCAAGTAGTTTCTTGTAGTCATTTGGGAAGTTGATGTCCTATCGTATCAGTATCCTTGAATATTTTGATTTGTAACAATCCATATTTACCGGTGTCACTTTCTGTGGCCTTGAGAATATTAAGAACTTAATTGTTTTTCTAGGGGGTGAGATAAATTCGCGGCCTGACAAGAACTCAAGGTAATTTGATTCATGCCTTGCCTGCGTATTGCAGCAAGTATACATTGTTTCTTCCATTGGGCCATTAGCTTGAAACAATTTAATTAGTGGCTTTGAACGAGCTTTTGATGTGCGACGATAAGATTGTGGGAAACACTTTACATCGACTCGCAGACCAAAACCGGGAACCGATAGCTTGTGGCAAGTATTCACCTGGAAAAAACAAGAACTACCACCATTTCTGTTTTGATCTAACTATAAAAGAGGGCATTTTTTGCGTTCTGCCTCTCTTTCCAGGAAAGCATTTGAATTGTCTAGGACGTTTAATAAGCTAGCTGAGCTAAAAGCGTAGTTGGTTGTTCAAGCTTAGCATAAAAATTTAAACGAGTCTGGCAAAATGTATTTGAGTCTGGTTAATTGTAAGTTACACTTTAATCGAATCGATGGTGAATTGAGCTCCAGTAGCTTGATTGCATAGATTTCACTTCTCAAATTTGTTTCAAAAATTAAGGCGCGCTAAGAAAATGAACGAGTTAAAAAACCCATTCGAATTTGTTTCTTTTTATCTTTGGTGCATCGGAAAATTTTAAATTTTGTTTCACATATGGAATGCCTTTGAATTAAATTAAAGACAGTCTTACACCTTTAATTTTTTGAGAGTGAGCTATGTTTTTCCGCCTCCGCCATTTGTGGGCCCTTTTGTGCATTCATTGAGGTAATCTGAACTGTTCATCTTGTAAAGCTCGCAAAATAGAGTATTCACGCAAAAAAATCAGCTTTATCGTCTATTCATAGGTATATCAAAAAATTAAATTTTAATTTTTAATTTATAAAACGGACCGTCTGGATTCTGTCAATAGTTTTTAAGCTAAAAAATGCATGATCGTCCATTTTATATACCAAAATTCAATTTTAATATACCTATGAGCGTCCGATAAAGTTGATTTTTTTCGTGAATACACTATTCTGCGAGCTCTACAAGACGAACGATTCAGATTACTGCAATGAGCACACAATGGGAGGCGGGGTTCCCCTGGTTTCCACCTCATCCGGAAATGATTTTTTCTCTTAAATTTTCGTCGTAATCTTGCGTCATCTCGTGCCAGTTTTTCCCCTATTGGTGAAGCAGGTGGATCGATATCCGGGACCGAGCTTAACCCGCTAAACTTCCCAGTATATATAGCCAAGACCCAGGCTCTGTTCATTGCGCGAGCGAGAGAGAGAAAGAAAACGCGGTAAAAGCACAGAAAAACGAGGGGAATGGCCTGATAGGAACATCAACTCGCTGTAAGTTCTGAAACTTGGAAGATGGAATCAATTTATAGTTTTCTACATTTGTTTTTTGACTATGAAAGGAAAGAAGAAAGCCTAATTTTCTCAGATAAATTGACTGATCTGAATTGTAGGAGTTGGTTTGATCGCATGGCGTCCGTCAATACCCCTCATCAGACGTACATTCCTCTCCCTTCGGAATCGGGTAAACGTCTTTTTCTGCCTTTGTCCTTCGGTTTGATTTGCTTTGTGGGATTGTTTGAGAATTACCCGTTTTGCAGTTTGCATGATCACTTGTATCCGAAATTGGGGGTTTCTTTAATTTTGTGGTCGCATTTTGGGTTTTGTGGTTTCGGGGTTTAACTGCTTCCGAATATTGGTTTGTCCGCTGATATTTTTTTTTGGGAGGGGGGTTGCAATCAACAAGCAAACTTGTGGTGAATAATCGATAATTAAGAACAAAAAACCAGAACACAAGGCACATGGATTTGTACGTGGTTTCCCAGCTGTGTAGTTGATCCACGGCTCACTCTAGTTTCCATTGTACATGGAATGAAGAGAGTACAAGTGACATCTGTATTTATAACCTAGGGTTTACACCAATTTCCGTAATACCCCTGTCTAGGCCGAATCCCGAATAGTCAGCAACGCGCGACCCAAATCAAATCAGGCCTCACAAGCCTAATAGTTTCTTCTCTTTTATGATGATAATGCCATGTGCAGTTCACTGTGCGATCAGCTTTGGTTTCTCAATTGCATGCTTTTAAAGTGGAATGTGCATGTGGCGGTTCTTGCTTCTTGCCCTCCTCTTCTGTAAAAGGGGAGCAGAATTAGTTTTTTGTTTAATCAATTTGCTCTAGTCTTCCTTAAAGCTTAATTGGAGAATGATAATTATGGTACTCTTTGTTGCAGAACTTCATTCCTTTGTGTGTTTGTTAAATTATATGTCCATTGCCTTTGATAAGTATCTTTTATGGATTCTTAGAATAATGAGTAAGTGTTATGTTCCGGACCTTCGGTCACTAATGGTTTGCTCTGCTCGATCTTCTGACCAAAATTTATGGGAATTGAAAATGAAAAAGAGGAGTAACTGGTAAGTAGTATCCTTTGTTTGCTTATTTTTATCCTCAATCTCTTGCCCTTGAGTGGCATTTTCAGTATTGAATTTCATTTCAAGGATGAAATAAATCCTTTAGATTTTTTTTATTTTGTTGTTCTTGTGAAGTTATAGTGATTGCACCTAATGAGTAATTGAAGATTATGGTGGAGTAAGAAAACCGACCATCCCTAGGCTGCCCCCGAAATATTTTGAGGTAGTCAATGCATGTTTGGAAGGGGGAAAGACGAAGGGCAAAGTTCTGTTATTTTAGTTTTGGCCTTGGCCTTTTTCATGCCCACACTTTTACTGACACACTTATAGAGATGTCAGATGAGGGTATGATTTGTCCTGTTTCGCTTCCTACTCTGGTGTGTATACTGTAAAGAAAACTAACCCATGCATGAAATAGAAAATGTAATGAGATCGCTGTATTATAGGCTTATAGCATGTGTGGATTATTGCTGTTGAAGACAATTAAATATTAGTTCCCCCAGTTGGACCATAAAGTTTGGTTGTTGAACATTTGTAATTTTGCTAGCTCTTTGTTTTTGAAATTTTCTGTTTAAGCTGCTGCGGTAGTTTTATCTCTTGTCATATGTGTTCCGCAGGTGGAAAGCACCGAGATGACGAAGCGGTTCTATCACTGGTACCAATTCATATAGTCACCCATGCGTCTCAACTTCCAACCGAGTTTCTCTATCCCTCTCCTGAAAGGCAACTTGTACTTGGATTTGATTGCGAGGGTGAAGACCTCTGTCGATATGGATGCCTTTGCATTATGCAGGTGTCATGTCTTCTATTGTACCTTTTAGAACTGACTTCTAGTTTATATGTGGACTACTATCTGTTTGTATAACATGAAGAGTTTTGATTTACTTTCAGTTCATTGATTTACTTTAAGAGCAAATTCTCAGTGCCTTCATCAAATCTCAATTTCAGAGTTATGCAATAACTGGTAACACAAAGTCTGTGTATTGCGTACACGCCATACAGTCCTACTGAATACATGTTTATAAAGGACCCTCTTAATCTCTGTGGGATTTTCAACTTCCAAAGAGAGTTGTGGTTCTCTTGACTTACCTCAACCTTGGTTAGAACGTTGGATGAGGTAGGAGGGTGGATATTAGATAGTGTTAATGATAACATACCTGCCTGTACTGTCCATTGGACAGGAAAGCGAACCGGCAATTTGAGCTGGAAGTCTTGAAATATTATAATCTCGGGTCTGCATATTCTTATGATTCAGCTAGCACCTTAAGTAATCATAAGTCATGACTATAATTTCATAGGTTTACATCCTTTATTTATGGCAGCTTGCTTTTCCAGACGCTATATACTTGGTTGATGCTATTCAAGGTGGGGAAACGTTAATGAAAGCCTGTAAACCTGCTCTTGAGTCTAGCTACATCACAAAAGTTATCCACGACTGCAAGCGAGACAGTGAGGTCTTAAAAATCGATTTGAGCATATGATCACATAATGAATTTCATTTTTAACACGTTGTGACTGCTCCTGTATATTATTCTTGTTGTAGGCTTTGTATTTTCAATTCGGAATCAAGTTGCACAATGTTGTTGATACCCAAGTAAGTTTCCTGGTTCATTTTTCTAATGGACTTTTAAATGTTTGTGTTCTGTTTTTTCCCCCCCTGCAATGTATCCCATTTACAATTTGTAATATGATTTTATTTTTTTTGAACAAACACTTTGTAATATGATTAGTTACACTGTTTTAGGCTTTTAGCCTACTATCATTAAACCCGTACCAGGCTTACTGGCTGGACCTCCTGCCATTGTGTTGGACTACTTGGTATCATCCAGGTATCATGGCACTAAAATGAGTGGAACCGTGGGGAACCTATTATCTGTTTTCCTCGCGGTATTGGTGTATTAAATTTGGACCAGTACCCACAATTCACAGATGTATTTTGTCGTAAGAGTTCAGGGGATTCCCACTAAAGTACTAAACCCATGGTGTAGCTGACCCTGCATGGACCACAATCTGAACTGGTTGCATGTGTGCTTTCCTTATTCTAAATTGCCCCTCTTGGAGTGACAAATGATATTTTACTCGAGAGGGACCTACTATCAAAAGTCATTGCTGATATCTACTTGTACGTTTGCACAGGTAGCATATTATCTTATAGAGGAACAGCAGGGGCGGAAACGGTCGCCAGATGACTACATTTCTTTTGTAAGCCTCGTTGCAGATCCGCGCTATTGTGGTACGACATCTTTGCTGCAGTCATTTGGGGTTTTTCCCCCATGAATGGTTATGATCATCTTCAACACTGAGTGTTTAGGCAATAGTTCTATGTTTTAGCCTGGGTTATGCTCGTGTATGGGGGTGTTGTGTTTCTGTGGGGGTGCTTCTGTGTTCTCTGGTGTTTTGGTGCTGGTTTTTGTTTAGTTCTGTAACTTTAGGGCTTATAGTGGTGGAAGGTAGGGTTGTGTTCTTGGTAGCCTGGTTGTTCAGTTTGTTTGGTAACTCTTCTGCTTATAGCTTATGTGCTAAAAGTTGCATAAAGTGGAAGAAAGCTGATTATCCAGAAGCAAGGGAAGTGATGCTTTTGGCTTCCGCTTGCAGATTATTGAATTTCGTGCAAGCTGCAACAAATAGGCCCTTAGTCTAGAGGCCTCTAAACAGATTACACCTACATCCGATTGGTTTGGATTGAATATCTTCGTAGAAAAATCCAACCAAAGCATGCTCTTGTCATGCTCATACTTTAAGAGTCTTGCAGGGAATAGGGATCAGAAGTGACTAAGTCTAGTTTCCATTGAAATACTGAGAATGGGTCATGAGATCATTTAAAATTTCCTTTGATAGTTCTATCAGTTGTGTTCGACTGTACCTTAATGTACTGGGTTGAGGAAGTAGCCGCTGAAACAAGATAAAATTAGCATATCTAGAATACTTGTTTTATGCTTTCTCTCATTTTAACTCTTAGTTCATGAATGTTGCAGGTATATCATATGTTGAGAAGAAAGAGGTCCGCACCCTTCTAAGAGAGGTGAGTGGCTGTATATGTTTCTAGTTTAGGAGTACTGGTGTTATTGTGTTCCAGTTATGTGTCATGGAATGAATACTTTAACTACAACTTCTATTAGAGAAGTCCCAAGTCCGAATCTCAAATGTTGATATCCAGTTCTCCCTCCCCAGGGTTTAGTGAGATCTGTTAAAGCATCCAACTCAAAACAAATTGACTATGAGTCAAAAGAGGCTACCCAAGCTCATATCCTAGTTTTTGGAGGCTATAAGTAACCAATGTGGGACAAGCTCTAACAATCACCTGCACTTGTGACCCATGCATGGAGAGATAAATAAAGGATCCATAACATAGGTGCGCTTATGGCACAAACAACTGGGTGATCAATTAAGAGAGTCTTGTCCAAAAGCCTCTGAAAGCCTAGCTTTGATACCATGTTAAATCATCCAACTCAAAACCAATTGGCTGAGTTGGGAGGCTGTCTAGGCTCATGTACTATTCAATGTGGGACAAGCTCTAATAGGATCCATGTCACTCTGTAGGTTCAAAACGAACCTCATCAGGTGGCCACACTAACTGTGTTACTGAGGCTAGAATGTCTTTATATCGTTAACTTGTGCTGATTCTAGCCTGCTATGAATCATGAATGTAATAGTTCCAGATACAAGGTGACAGAAATGCCAATCTCTCTCTCTCTCTCCTGCTTGTTCTTTTTTCCTTTCCTTATACCAGATACAAGGTGATAAAGCGATGTGTAATGTTGATGAGTTAAACGCCTTAATAAGCCATAATTTTGTCAGACATGATTTTCTTCTGGTCCTTAATTTTCTCTGGTTTGTTTCTAAAGATGAGTTCACACTCCTGTGCTGCTTCCATTCGACAAAAATATTCGTTGTTGGGGAGTGTATTTTCTTTCCTTGCAGCTAGCGCTTAGTCCTTGCTTGTACCTCTTTCCAGGATCCAAAGTTTTGGACATACAGACCCTTTTCTGAACTGATGGTCCGGGCTGCAGCAGATGATGTCCGCTTTCTCCCTTATATATACCACAGGATGATGGAGAAACTGAATGAAAGATCCTTGTGGCAACTGGCTGTTCGAGGTGCACTTTATTGTCAATGTTTCTGCATCACTGAAAATGAATATGCTGATTGGCCATCCATTCCCAGAATTCCAGGTGTTCTAATCTCTTCTCAACAACAATGCAATGCAAAAAGATACTAATGCACGCGCACACAAACATTTTGTATGTAGTTTGGTTGTGAGCCACAAATTTGTTGATGAATTTCTTGATAAGTCGGAGCAATATTAGTCTAGTCATATGCTTAGATTTTATCTTTCCTGCTAGATAACCTTGCCGTAGAAGGGAATGCACCGGAACAGGAGATCCTGTCGGTGCTTGATGTCCCTCCTGGAAAAATGGGATGTATCATTGGTAAGAAAGGAGCTTCTATCTTGTCAATCAAAGAATCTTGCGGGTAATCTCTCTTCTCTCTCTCTCTCTCCCCCGCGCCCCCCCCCCCCCAGGTCACGAGACTCATGACTTGAAATGCATTTTGCAGTGCTGAGATTCTAATTGGAGGAGCAAAGGGACCGCCTGATAAGGTTAGTTTATGGACGTGGCACTCATCTTTTATTTGCCCCCCATAAAAGCGGATTCTAATGGATTTGCTGATTCATCGCTTGTATGCTTGTGGAATCTCTGACTGTCTGACATCTCTTTCCCTTCACCTTCATCTCACTCATCTTAACGGATATTCACCCCACGTGTACAATGTTTGCACTCTTAGATAGTTTTTCAATACTTTAGCGGAATGAATAAACACATTTGAATTTACCCAAAAAAAAGAATAAACACATTTGTCCGATTGAGGATCTTTTATGAAATGCCAATACCAAATGCTCTGCTTCTCATGATCAAAAAAATAAAATAAAAAATGCTGCTTCTCTATATAGTCATACTGATACCGACCCATTTTATCTTCTTACAGGTCTTCATTGTTGGACCTGTGAGGCAGGTGAGGAAAGCAGAAGCTATTCTGAGAGGGAGAATGCTAGGATATTGAGTATCTGACCCTTTTTAGCTGAATACTTGATGATAGATCCAAGAGTATGACTTCTGTTTTTTCCCTTTGCTTTATACTACAAACATGTGCGTGCTTCTTTGGACAAACTTGAGGGTCCTCTTAATCTCATCCTGCTGTAAAAAGGTATTAAACAGAGTCAATGGAATCCTTTCCATTCGTGTTGAACTGAATCTCCGCATTATCGGCAATAATACAACTGTGCATCTCCACTGGTGCTCCCAAACATTGAGAACCCGGTACACCCAATGCGGGTCGCACTTTGTTTCGCTCGTACTAACAAAAGTGTGTCATCATGTCCCACCCACTAAATTTGTCGCTACATGATCTGCCGGTAGGACTCTGTATAATGCCGAATGGTACTCGGGAATTATTGACAACTCATTGGGGTTTGCAATTACTGCTCTCGGAGTAGCCCCAGTTCTAGAGAATGTTGGAAAGTGACTGTTCATCTTGATTAGTGATACTGGCCTCCATCCATACAGCCCACAATGGGTCTCACTGTGATGGTTGATGGTAGAGAGAGAAGGCCATTGAACCCGACAAATCTGCAGTTCGTGCATGCACGGAAACCTCGCCACCACTGGCTAAAACTCGCCATCTCCACTCTGTCCGACAAATGGGCAGATTTTTTGGCCCCATTGTTATTGGATTGGGATTGAATTGGGGTCCACTATTTTGCATTACCAATCAGTTTTGGACCAAATTTCAGGTCCAATCGGTGTGAAAATCCACCGTCGGTGGGGACCTTTGATTCTTTGTATCTTTTGACTCAATGCCGACATCGAGTTCCCAACCACTCCATCGAATTTTAGATTTGCTTTTTTATCTTTCCATCTATAAAATTTATGTGATTTTGAAAAGTTCGTTTAATGGAATTAATTATTGTAAAATTTATGAAACAAGATTCAGATTGCATATTTTTTAACATTCATATTAAAAGATATACACAATTAAAAATGACACGCTATCCCAAAAAGGTCTTTTAACATTTTGGAACGGAGGAAGTAGTACATGTCGTACGTGTAATATCCCTGTCCAGAAACTTGATCTTCTGTTTCAACTCTAACAGGCCATTCTCCGTACTCCAAGATGATGTTACCACCAGCTGCACTAGGCATTTTCATACCCTCTACATTCCAGAATGTTTCTCCGATTCGCAAAACCGGGCTCCACAATGTTAGTACAACTTTTTAAAAAAAAAAAAAAAAAAAAAAAAAAAATCTAAAGTTTTTCAAAAACTTACTAGATATCAATGAGTTCTTTTAATTTGTGAAAAAAGTTTTAATTTTTTTCATTATTTTTAAGTTATCATTTTGCGGGCCGGATAAACAATTTGGGATGGATGGTATAATTAACAAGCCGGATATAAAGGCATATATAATAAGGGTATGGGGGACGTGGTGTTACTATCTTCAGCCTCTGTGGATATACAATCTGGGGGATGTTAATCATCTGTCTATTTTCGGCAGCAAATACCGAATATAATTTTTTGGGTGTCTTATCGAGGGATATCAGCAAATGGGCCGTAACCATTTTCAAACGTATACAGCTTTGTTAACGAAGGCAACCCCACGCAAACCTATTCAAATTTGGGAAAATGACGGCTCAGGACGTGTTTTGATAATTAATACCCATCAAGGACATGCTAAAAACATTTATTAATGCTGAAAATGTCCTTAGCCGGTATAAATTATCAAACATGTCCTTAGCCGTCATTTTCCCAGGATATATCCTACGTACCGCTTTGGAGCGACTATTGTCTATAATCAAATGTAGAGATTTGGTCCTGGTTTTCCACAATTAAGTCAAAATAAAGAATGAAAAAAAACAGACCGATCGAGTTGGAGCATGAAAGCAAGTAAAACGCTTATTTTTCTAAGTTCTTTTAGTGCAAACTCTCACCACCAGTAAAAAGAGCCTTTGGCTGCCATCGGAGGTTTTTCCGATTATTAACTTTAGAAACTCAATGCCTATCCAAAAACAAAAAAAAAAAAAACTTCAGAAACTCAAAATTAGTTAAAGTACGTGTAAGTTGATTCGGATACAACCTTTATGTATGGAGTAACATTTAGCAGTACTATATTCAAGTGCAACATCGTGACATAAAAAACATGATACGAAGAGTTTGTTCACATTTGTTTTTTTTTTTTTTTGTCCTTATTCAAATTTTTTCTTATTTGTTAGTTTTTCGTCAATTTTTTGGAGATTATTGTTTCGTCATGACGAGGAGAATCTAAAAAGTAGAATATTACGATTGAAATTCAATTTTTTTTTAAATAAAGACGAAAAAATTGACTTATTAGCTTATTTTTGTCTTTATTCAAAAACTTTAGGTTTGATCATATTTTTTTACTTTTTAGATTCTCTTATCATGACGAAGCAATAATTCACAGAAAATTAACGAAAAACTAACAAATGCGAAATTTTTTTAAATAAAAACAAAAAAATAAACAACTTGGCTTATTAAGCCGAACAACCCTGAAATGACCACAACATTGTTGTACTGGATAATGTTAAGTAAGAGAGGGAGAGGGAGAGGGAGAGGGAGATATACTGAGGTAGAACGATCTGCAAAAGATACCACAAGTTCCCCAGAGCCAGCAGGCAACTGGTTGTTGATTTGGCATGTGCGAGGTGGGTATCCCTCCAATGACAGGCAGCCACGTCTGAATAGGAAGCATTGGGTTCACGTGTGATTCCTACGTTGTCTGTCTAGGTATTACTCACACTTCCTAACAATTTCAAAGCTCTAGAAAGCAACACTGATCTACCAGATCCATCCAGGCTACTATCCAGCTGATTAAGACAGCCATTATTCAATAGTCCGGGAATACTGCCACGTGGTACTCCGGATCACTTTACAATCACGCGTTTTTGTGAGATCCATGCACTTCGTGGTAGACCCCACAAGAATGTGTAATAAAAAACAATCATGCTAGCTATTTACACATATACCTGCATTTTCAGTTTGAGAATTTTTTTTCTCCCTTCTTTTTACGCCGGTTACGACCTACAGTAATATTATACGTCCAAAAAAAAAAAGGACCGGAAATCACCAGCAGCCCCAGTGGATCGTGAGTCCACAACTGCCACGAACCTTGCTTTCGAACTCAAGACCTCCTCTAATAAGAGAAGTCCGATCCGCGCGAGTTCTCACCACCTGGCATGGGCTAGCTGGCTATAGCTCCAAGTGAAACCGAGTGTATAATAATTTTAACCCTGAAAGTTATTGATTATTGTCTTTATATATATATTAAATGAGAATCTTTAATTTTGTTAGTGTATTTCTTTCTTGTGTGGCGCCTATTTTTGAAGTTGCCATCAAATTCAGGAGCAAATATTCTACTAGTTGTTTCACTTTCACCTCTCTCTCACTGTGGACAAATACGTAATTCTCTTACAACTTGACGTGATTAATTAAAAAAAACCAACATCTGTGAGGTCCCTGTTTAGCAGGAAATAATTCGTAGTATAAAATAACAGAAAGTGCATTAATTTAGATTTTGACATCCTTGTCTTTGTGTGTGTGTGTGTGTGTGAGAGAGAGAGAGAGAGAGATGGACCACTTCTGTTATGGACCGCTCAAAGGATGAAGCCCTCTTGGGTAGGGTCCAATCAAGGTCGCCGATTGCTACTTCTTTATAGGAACCGGGCTAATGCTGCTGAGCAGGTCCCTGTCGAGTGGGTCCAGAGCGGCTGTTCCAGTGTTTCTCATCTCGGTAAGGACGATTTGGATCGAATCTGAACACATATCAATCTGAATCGTCCATTGCTCGATTAAGACTCAAGCCGTCGATTGCCGAGATGAGCGGCCGATCAGGCCGCTCTACACCGCTCTATAGGAACATCCCGGCTACGAGAAGAAATTACCCCTCACTCGTTCATTTCGACAATCAATAGTTTAAATTTATGAAACGATACTTATTGATAAGAATCTATCAACCATCTGGACCAACTGAAAGCACTTTTCGGCGATTGGTTCGCGAATTGTGGAGAAGCTGAATTCTGATATTGGGGAGCTCAATTGAAATTGGTTCGCCACTAACATTCACGTACGCACCGAAAAATTAACAATATGTATATATCTTCTGAGGTCTAGAAAATAAATTGCTTTTTCAAACCAAAATTCAAGTCCCCTCTTCCGATAAACGGACTTAAATTTCTACCCACTCGGATCATATCGTTTTAATAGTAACATATAGTGTTCGAGTTAACTTATGCGCACCTCAATTGATGTCTCGTACATTAATTTCACCATCTACTAGCGGGACCCAATTATATCAGAGACAAAGCTTGACTATACAATAGAATGGCCCCACACTAAAATTTGACAAGATTTCAAACCTAAGACAATGGAGAGAATGGGCATTAAGAACAACAGGCAAACCAAATTCAATTTTATGTTCACTGAGGCCCCGTTCTGCTATTTTTATTTTTATTTTTTAAGTACTTATTTTTAATTCTACGAAACAAATCATTCTCTCACAATATTTTCACCTTTAATTCAAAATATTCCCTTAGCGGAACTGGGCCTAATTGGCCCTAGGATGTCCAGAGTTTGCATAAAGGATGGTTATTTCAATCCTTCATTATAGAAAGAAGGCTGGATCATCAACCCTAGCCTCAGTACTTTCCAAGCTCTTTCCGTTTTGTTTTCTTTCCTGTTTGTTCCATTATGATGGCTATCTTATAGTATAAAATCTCTCTCTCTCTCTCTCTCTCTCATGTAGACATGTACCTGGAGCTAGCCTTACCGGCCTATCCATTGTTTTACTATACGTACCGAAGGTGAAGAAAAACATGCATGAGAGAGTACTAGAGATAAACACTGTAACAGATGCTTTTTAAGATTGACAGAAGAAATCAAACGCTATGGGAACCCATTCAACTTAGCTGTAACCATGGGCCACACATGTGAACACGACTCAGAAGCCAGACACATATGCCTCTCTTTCTCTCTCTATCAACAACTACTCCTATTCCTAATATTTACTACGACATCTTGATTATTCAAACTAGTCCCGAAAGTAAGTCCTGTTGGTTGATTTTCTTGCGTGGATGGGTGTCTTTGACCAGACCGAAGAGAAAATTAGTTACGATGTGCGTAGGCTGGCTTCGACACACTCTATCATAGAAACAAAAAAAAATATTCAACTAATTTGTCCAACGAACAATAATACTTAAGAAGACTAGGGTGTGAAAAGACAAAAGTCCAAGCTAGGAGCAACTTGCTCGTGCTCCCTCTCTTCTGCCCTCTCTGCTTTGCCTCCTGCCAACACCTTTTAAATTCCAACCTCTCCTTTCAATACTAGTCTACTACAAGTTGTTAATTTGTCTTTTCACTGTCAAATCCAAACTTAAAGGAAAATCATTTCGAGTCAAACTCTCATATGCTATAAAACAACAGAAAGTCTAATGGTACAAATAAAAAATGACAAAAATCTGTACCAATGGGTACAAATTTCTTTTTGGACCCATTTTGGGTTTTGAAAAAAATAATCGGAGTTGCTCATTTTGTTTAAAATACTTTGCTCATGATTTTTGCAAAAAGTAAGTTCAATCCGGTATCGGTAAGAGCATTTACGAAACATCCAAACTTTGCTCTAGAATTCAGGCTTGAATTCTGGGACAAAGTTGGACTTTTTGTACGTGTCTTAACCGATATCGGATTGAGTTTATTTTTTGCTGGAGCCGTAAATAAAGTATTTTAAACTAAATGAGCGGTTCCGATCATTTTTTTGAGACCCAAAACGGAACAAAATGGGATTTGTACCGGTACCAGTCGCACCATTCATAAAACAATGTAATGGACCCAATTTTAAAGAACTAATGACTATCTATACAACATTTGATAGCTAGCTAGGCCGGTTGTGAACAAAATCCGAAGGGCAACAGTGTCGTTTCAGATGTCGTTGCTAGATTGAGGTGATCTGCAAGGTGGCGGGGACTTCGAACGGCCTTTTAGAAGATGAAGATCAAAACGGGGTGGTAGGTTTAGTAGAACCCTCTTTCCGCGTTACGGTGGTGGAAGAGAGGGTAACTTGCTTATACCAAAAAGGGTACAACCGATCATATCGTTGAACCAACATTGCATCTAGTATAAAGGAAAAAAAATCCTTGTTGAAGGACGCGTAAATTTATCCGAACACTTGAATTATCCAACAACAACAATAACATAATATAACCCTTCTAGTCACCAATTATTGGGGGTATGGACGGGAATGATTGGAGACAGATTTAACCTTTGGCAATATATGCACAAAGTGATTGCTCTCAGAATACCACTGAAACAGTGGCTCCCCTAAACCTCCAAGAACTGATGAGCTACATGGACGTTTTATTGTAGAACCATGCCCTCAAATCAAAACCAAATGGCGTCAGAGAGGGTAGGTCTAGAGACCCAAATCAATTTATGTGCACATTACCATGCTTCCTTTATTGATAGTCCGGAACACTTGAATTATCCAAAAAGAAGAAAAAATTTGTACAAGCAAAAGACCAAAGGGTAGAGATTGGACAACATGAAAACAGATAATGGTTATGATTAAAACTATGATTAACGGAACTCTTTTCGAAAAAAGGGGATTTGAATATTGATACTGGTAAAAGATTCTCGCTCTTAACTGCAATTCCCCTGAAACTTTACAGAGCGCATGGAAGGGCATGAGCAACCCCAAAAGTAGAAGTCAGAGCTTTCCCCACCCAATAAAAATCCATAAAAAAAAAAAGTACGAAAATATATGCTTATAAAAACCAATCAAATGACAAAATAGTTGGTTATTTAATTAAGATCGATTGAAAAAATGCTTCTTGGAAATCTCTCATGCTCCCCATCTGCAGAAATATACTCTCACAGCCCCACCAGACCGACCAAAAGACCTTATCTTTTGTCCAAAAACCCATTATTATTATATTTTATCAAGTTCCACTTTTTTCCTGGCATTTTATTATGACCGAACAGAGTACCATTTGTTCTTCCTTTCTCTATGTGTTCCAATTTGTCATCCAACCGACATGTACAATACCAAGAATCAAGATTTGGCCCCTCTCCATTGTGTGAAAAAAAAGGTTTCTTTTCTTTTCTATTGTTCTTGGCTTTTGCTGTCTTTTGATTGTGTGAGCTCTTGAAGCAGTTTCGCAATGGGTTTGGGGGTTGTTTGTTTGTGTTAGAATATTGGACAAGTTTTAGTTTTTTTTTTTTTTGGGGGGGGTAAGTTGGACAAGTTTTAGTTGCCAAAACTGACGTTTGCAATGGCTGTTTTTGGAGGTGAGATGAAGGAATTAATTAAAGGAGTTTGTTATAAGAGCTGGCACCAGATTGTATAGCACAGAAGGTGATGTAAAAGCTGAGGTTTGATCCAACTTTTATTCTGTTAGCTGCAAAATAAGAAGTCCAAGACTCATAATTCTTCCACTCTGATTGGCTCCTTTTCGCGGTTTTTCTCCTTGGGGTGTTAGCTGGATATTTGGCTAAGGTATGTGTAGAAAAATTCAGCTCTTCCTTGATATTATAGTTTTTTCATGGCCTCTGTTTTTTTTGGTTACTGTTTTATGAAAATTCATTGTCAAATTATTTAGGACATAACCCAAGAAAGCATTAGTTTGATGTTTTCAATTTTATGAAGATCCAAAAAAAAAAAAAAAAAATTGAATAGAACATGAAAGCGATGAGTTTTTCGCGTTTCGAAAGTAATCACCTTCGAAGTACTCCTTTTTTTTTTTTTTTATCCCTTTATAAGTGTTTTCAAGTTGTCGAAACCGATGGGTCTCCAGTGTCAAGAAAAACAATTTTCTTGAAATTTTTCTGCGAAACTGATTCCGATAATTGCAATCTTCATAGTACTACACTCTATTTGCATTGGATAGTGAAGAACCCTTTAATGATTTTATCTTAGGGTGGTTTCTACTTGAATTCTACAGGTGATTCAATTTTCCAAAAACTCCAGCAATCCATTAATGGACAGTTTGGGTTGGGATAGCTCAACAGTACTTGCAAACACACCACCCTTGTGGAGCCATCAACAGCATGAACTTGAAGAGATCTTCATGTCTTCAAGCTCAAATTACTGCACCCATGGTGGGGGCAAATTGGACTTTTCAACAGAGGAGATCTTCACTCCAATTCATTATCATCTCCAAAAGCCTCATGTCAATTCAAATTCTGTCATTGTAAGCCAAATGGAGCAGCAAATAACCCGCGTCGAAGACGGTGAAAATCCCATAATTTTGTCAGAGTGTAAAAATTTGTGGCCAGACTTCTGTGGTTCCACAAGAGCTCTTTCATCAGGGGAGTCCGGTAGCAACGAAAACGACAAGGGAAATTACAAAGATACCCTCATAGGCGAAGATACAACAACATTGGATAAGCCTAATCCTAACAAGAGAAGGAATGAAAATAGCTCTCAATTTGATCTATTCCAATCAGATTCTTCGACAACAGGAGGAGGTTTCCAGCTCATTTCAGAGACTAATCCACCAAAACCCAAAAAACCCAGATCAGAAAAGTTTCCAAACTCATCAAACATCAGTTTCCAACAGCCGAATTCATCGGCAGGAGAACCGGATTCAGAGGCCATTGCACAAATGAAGGAGATGATATACAGGGCGGCGGTCTTCAGACCGGTGAATTTGGGTGCGGAAATAGTGGAGAAGCCTAAGAGGAAGAATGTGAAGGTCTCAAGTGATCCACAAACAGTGGCTGCAAGGCAGAGGAGAGAGAGGATAAGTGAGAGGATTAGGGTTTTGCAGAGGCTGGTGCCAGGAGGAAGCAAGATGGACACTGCATCAATGCTTGACGAGGCTGCAAACTATCTCAAGTTCTTGAGGTCTCAAGTCAAGGCACTAGAAACTCTAGGCCAAAAACTTGACTTGGTGAATTGTTCAACTCCAAATGCCCTACTTCCTTTGTCTTCACTAGTACCATTCAACCACTCATTTCCCATGCAAATTAACTCTTTTTCCACCACTCCAAACTACTCCTAACCCCAGTCCATGATCTCAAGCATTTTTTTTCTTATCGGCATCCACAATCTCAAGCTGGATAGAGAAAAAAAGCTTCTTTGTTCTAGAAATTTTCACATTTTAGCCAGGAAAATGCCTGAGATGTATGCCGAAGTAGATTCAAAGTTCGTACGATGTAACAACGGATTCATTTTTGAGAATTTTTCTGGTTATGTTTTCGGTATTGTAAGAGACCGGGAAATGGTAAATGCATTATCAAGATCTTCAAAACCCTTACGGGCAAAAAATTTTGGGTGTTCTCTTGGAGCACTGATCATGATCACCAATTCATGTTAGGTTGAGGAATAAGTGTATGAAATCAACATAAATGTCAGGCCGCTTTTCCACCATCTTTCCATCATCTTAGTGTTAGCGAGGGTTTTAATGAAGTCTTTTATGACATTCTACATAAGGATTCGAGAAAGTCATTGTGAAATCAAATTCATGGAGGCACTCCAAGCCCAACAATCCCTCTCTCGCGACTCGAACCCATGACTTTCTGGCTCTGATACCACTTGTTTTACCGCTTTCCACCATTTCTTCTATAACCAATAGGTGTTAGGGAGGGCTTCAATAATTTTTTTTTATGGCATTTGACATCGCACCTACAACTCTGTTTTTAGAGTGGTCGCAGTGAGTGATAGCAACCAAATCCATGGGACACTCTGGACCCAACAATAAACATGTGGTGTGGACGATGCTGAGAAACCACGCTGTAGTGCCACAAGACCCTTCAACTATGCCACTCGAAAACCCAACTAGTCCCATAATCATAACTATCATCATTTCATCACCAAGAATGAGCAACCAAACCCACTTTTAAGCCTAAGAAGTACTATTTATTATTATCATAACCTCTATCATTTGATTACATCTCCCTCAATTATAACTACCATGATGACACCCACCATCAAGAACACCCCAAAAGAATCCTCACATTTTCACTCCTGCTTTTGCTGCCTCCAATATCACTTTTGAGGTCATGACTTCATGACATAGCAGCATGGTGTATGATCATGAGTGGAAGTAGTAAAGTCAGGGTGGAGATCAGCCACCCTTGTGTCAAACCTTTTTCTTTATTGATTGGTGCTGCTAATTATAACACCTATGATTAAGCTCAAGGACTAGAAAGTCATTAAAACTTTATTCTGTTTAACAATAATTTATTAATGCCAAACTCCAAGCAATTTGGTTAAGTGAGTATGAGAAAACTAAAAAGTGATTATCCTTCATGAGGTCGCATGTTCAAGTCCTATGGAGGCCAAACATTTTAAACCTTATGGTCACCGGAGGGTTTATCCTATCGTTAGCTCCAGGACCCCGAAATTAATTGAAGTACGCGTAAACTGACCTGAACATTCGATTTAAAAAAACAATACTTTAATGCCAGTGATTGTACGAAAAGCACATTTACCTTTGGAGATCCTTATAAAAGGCTTGTTAAAGCAAAACCAATGCAAGAGACATTCTCTTGATCCCTGTGAGCTGATCTAGTCAGTGGTCTTTGTCTCCTTGATTCAATCCAAAGCGTGCCTCTTGAAAATTTCACCTCCAAACCTTATTGCTAAGCACGTGTTTATTCTTCTTGTTTGGCAAATGGGTTTGGATCGACCAACCCATTTGCGAAGTGTATGGAATTTTGAAGTGTTGCATATAAGTGGTTTGTTGAGTCTTTTTATTTTATTTTTTATAATCAGATCAGATGTCCGGGTCAATTTGTGCGCACCTCGACTAATTCCGAGGACATAAAGGTAACGATTGATAACCCCTAATGGCCCCAAGCGTTGGATAAGTGGTTTGTTGAGTCTTGATGATGATGATCATGAGGCGAGATGATGAGTTTTGACATCTGGCCGGGGGTTTGTTTTGTTTGTTTTTTTTTTTGCTCTTTCTTGCAACTTGTAAGGATTGGAAAAATAGGATAAATGTTGATTAATTTGTTTTGATAGTAGAAGCTTTTATATAGTTTATTGCACTGTATTAAACGTAAAAAACAAGTCTATCTAAAAGTGAGTGAAACATTATTCATCTTTCGTGGGGTCAATTCCACTGAAAAATACTCCTATAACATAGAGTCATCCCTTTCTTGAGCTTGGTCTGTTAGACAAATTTGCAAAAAATCAACTTAATCTCTTATCGGCTAGTATTAAAATTAAAATAACTAATAGTAGTACTTATTTTGGGTTCAAATTTTTAGATAAAAAATTGAATGTTCGGATCAAGGCCTTACCAATATTCAAAAGACGTTTGACATTTTTCCACAATTTTCGCAGATCTCTTTAAGATAAATAGTCCTATTTGTGCAATTCCAGATATAAGGAAAGTCTTATCAAGGACTTACCAATATTCTTTTTTTTGGTGTGTGTGTGTGTGATAGTTAAAAAAATCTAACTGTACAAAATAAATGCGGCTCTAATTATCATAATATGACCCAGTGTGGGTCTCTCACATAGCGTCTTATGTTTGTCCATCGATCCAAACGTGCTTGTGAACAAAAATTGCATTCCACAAGAAGTGAGCTCAGTTTGTAACAAAATTCACCGATTGTGAAAAGATCTCTCGTTTGCCTCTTTTGCTCTTTGGTCTTTGCTTCCAATTGAGTACTGGAATTTCTTTCTTCTTTTTTGGTGAGAATACTGGTATTTCTTCAAAGGCCTCATAATAACCAAAATACATTTTATCCCAAAAAAAAAGAAAGACTCCATGACCAAACACGTTGGCACAAATACAATATTTTGGGTCTCGCTCATAAGAAGATTTTAAAAACAAAATTACTCATTTTTTTTTTTAAATTTTCTTGACAAGATGGTCTATTCCAATAAATAAGAATTACAACAATTCTTTTTGTAGGTTATGATAAAAAATTCATTGGCGAAGACAAAATAATCCATAACGTACTCATGTTATGTTCTATTAATATATTTTTGTCTTTTTTCAACATATTTCTCAAGTTCGACTCATATACTTTTCTTTTCTCATTCTGCCTTGGGACGAATGTAAAAACTAAAAGCTAAAATTTGTTAATCAAAAACTTAAAAAAATAAAATAAAAATCACACAACAATGAAGATCACTAGATCAGTCAAGACCCAAAGAAGGTCAAAGTTTTATAAAGTTCAATTACGTACAACAAATTGGGCTTTGCCCAGAAAAACCTGGGTATTGGGCTCAAAGTTTAAGCAGAGGACCCTTGAATAGCAAATAATTAGTGTTGTAGGCAATTGTGTATAATGGTGAGCCCAAACATATGGCCCAAACATATAGTTTCTCTTAGGAGATCGGTAGTTATTAAACTTTTTCCCAATATTGTATGCATCAGCAGGAATTAGTAGGTTAGTCCACAGTGAGTTTCCGAGGCTACCTATAACTTTGAATCTCAAATGCCCACGATAGGACTTTAACTCTGGCCTCTCACATGATCAGGAGATACCAATTGAGCTAAAGCCCATTGACGATCGGTAGTTATTTTCCTTTCTTTACTTTGTAAAACCCTAACCGGTGCTCAATCAAGATGGGAATTTCCATCCCCCAAGATCGTCTCCGTCTGTAGAACTTGTTTCTTCAGTTTCAACAATTCGGTTCGGTATTAAATGACGACCACGGTCATGGACAGTTAATAAGTGCCAAAATATTAATATTTATTAGTCACTTATCTTCGCTACTTAATATTTATTTCGTCATTTTTGTATCTATAGGCAGATTGAGCTCATTGCTCAGTAAAAAGAAGATTTAATAGCAATGCCCGTGGTCAAAGTGCAGAATATTCAACAGGGAATTTGCCGTTCAAAAAAAAGACTATTCCTGTAATCATAAATCATATATGTACGTACATTATTCATTACAGAAAATTATCAGAAACACATAATTGAGATCTCTCAAAGTGTTGAATAACATCTTATCATATTGCATTCCATAAGTACAACTATTATGGGTTATGCTAGACTCATTCAATTAGCATATTTCTTAAACGTCTTTGTATTAACCCCTTCATTAATGGATTTGCAATCATAACTATGTGCTTTTGCCTTTAGTGAAACTTTTGTTTTCGAAAATTTTCTTAAAAAAAAAAATAGTTACGGAATCATAATCTCCTAGCAACTTGGTAATGGTGTTGACAACCCCAAGTCTTAAGATAAATTTTCCAACTACTATCTATGAAGCAAGCATGCCACAATTCTATCAACATATTGAATGAAGCAATGATAGCTGCTTTAAAACTTTTGTTTGCTCCTTCACATAATAGGAACAACTAATTAAAAGTAGGCTTCCTACTAGCAAAGCTTCAAACAAACAAAAAAAGACTAAATTTGAGTAGCTAATAAACTCAAGAGCAGATTTCCTCAATGTGAGCATGCATATAGTCTTTAATTTAAAAAATCATGAGAATAACTTTTAAGTGCAAATAATAAATATCACTATAGTAAGCTAAACACCGTCAATATACACATTAAAAATATAAACTTACTCCAACTAATCTTTGGACATATACACTAGTTAATAGTGTTTTCTTTTAATTCCAAAGAAACCAATGGTATCAGCAAACATGAGAAACCAATGGCAAGAGCTTGTTTAAGTCCAAAAGTTGACTTCTCAAGTTTGCAACAAAGTGCACTTTTAGAAACCTTCAGGTTGATTCATATAGACTATTTGAACTCTCATTCGAAAGTTTATTTTCACATCCAGATGTAACTCCAAATTATAAGAGTTACTTACCAACACCACGATAATTTTCTGCGAGCTCTCGGATACAAGAGAGAATGGCTCTTTACAATTATGTCTCCTTTTTAAGTGTAACCCTTAGTCACAAGTTTGACTTTAAATCATTCTATATTGCCACCTAAGTCAAGTGCAGTCTTGAATACTCACTTGCAACTTTCTAGTATCCTTATGGCAATCCAACAAAATTTCAAACTTCATTATGTTTCATTGATTCAACTCATCATTCATGGCATCAATTAATTTAATAGAAAATTATCACCTTACGAGGCTTGTAAAAAAATAAAATCGGATCAAAATACATTCTTGTAGACAAATCAAATAATTATTCAAATAGCAAATCTCATGTTCCTTCGAGATTTTCTTAATGCTATTTTTTTTTATTGTTCTACAATTTCTTCATTGGTGTCAATCTCATTATGGAGTGATTGACAACTTACTTGTTATTCTAAAACATTATGTTGTTTAACAACGGTAAGAACAACATCATTCTAAGTTATGGGTAAAGAACTTATACTCTAACTTTTGTATAACCACATTACATGGTTTATCACTCCCACTGATTTCACCATTCTTAAAGAATCTGAATGATCGATTTTCATAATTATTGTACTATGGTTAAATAGTAAAATCCATACCCTTTGAATTTTTCAGAGCAACCAATAAGGTCACTACAACTCGTTCAAAAATTTAAATTTATTTCATGTGAATAGAAAATTCTAGCCACTGCTTGACAACCTTAAACATTCTGGTATCCTGAGTTCGGTTTCCTTCCTATCCACAGTTTAAAAGAAGTATTTGAAACTGCCTTACAAGAAACCTGATTCACATAAATGCAGCGGGCTTAAAAGTATCTATCCACCACATACTGGGTTTCGGAATTACAAACATACTTCTAACCATGTATATAAACATGCGATTACCTTTCAGCCATCACATTATGCTAAATGAAATAGATCTCTCATAATATTTATCACCAATGTCCTACCTCATGAATTTTACCTTATTTTCTATTTTCCCTTCATACCTCAATAATGTATACCTTTATAGTGTTCATTTATTGAGATCTTCATGCAATACAAAAGTTAACATAAAGTAAAAGGTCATCTTACAGGTGATAAAATATGCCTCTTATGTTTATATGAAATACTTTAAGAAGCCCATTAGTTATTCTGACTACTTCCTTATGTATGGTTTGCTTGTTCTTAAAGCAAATCACATATATAAGAGATTAATAAAATTTCTGTCATATATTAATCTCTCAATAAGTTTTTTGAAACTGAAACTATGTTTCAACCGTTTATGTCACAAGATAAAGTAATTTTTCATTTATGAGGCTACTAACCAAAATAACATTATGATGCAGCATAAGGAGAGTTTTCAATAAAATAGTCATCAAACTTTAGTTCGTTCAAACATAATAAAATATCATAACACAATAATTGGAATTTTTCAATCACCATAAAATTTAGTTTCGAAACTTATCAAAATCTAGTTTGGACTAGAGAAAAACTTAATTTATAACCATTCTAGAAAATAGAAAAAAATGACCAATATATTAATTCTTAAACAACCGATACATCACAAAGCCCTTTTAATAAAAAACTGTAATCCAATTCTTTAGAACTCAATGGGCTTATGTTTTCAATAACTTCAAATCTCTCCGCATCTTGGTTTATAAACCTAAGTAGTAGCTCGTAATCAAATCACTTCATAGTTGAGGGACTACAATTAGTTAGGTTTGATTTGAAATATATAACACTAGTAACTACTTTCCCCTTTCGAATCACTTCCTACATTTATAACAAACTTTCTGATAATGCCTCAACCATTTACAGAAGTGACATATATCATGGTCCATTACATATTTTCGAGTCTAAAGTCATTAGCAGACTCATTAGTATCACATAATGCCACCTTCATGTCCCATTTAGGCTTCATCTACTTTAATTCTCAAGTACTTTAATTGAGTAGGCCAAATATAACATTTCAATGGAATCCTCAAGCATTCTACGCACAATCAACATGATAGTGCTCACCGTAAACATTCATACGAACATAAGTCTTAGTCTATTCTATTTCATTCATACTTCACCAAAATAAAATAATTTCTCAAAAATAATAATTTATCAAGATCTAGTATTCATAATGAAACTAATCTTTTTCTTTTCAAAATGAGAAACTCAATCATTTAAATTGAAACGAAACAAACCAAGCATGTGAATGTGAAGCAAATATATTGACAATGCACACATAACATATGCTCACTATAATAATGCTTTGAGTAACCAATAAGTCAACAAAATAAATTTTGTCCAAACAGTAATAAATAGTGCAATGGTGGCCTGCTTTTGGGTTCATCTAATGTTACATTATTAATTGTTATGGTGATTCCCTGTCACCAATAGGACTAATCGATAAGGATTCACAATTAAGTAGGTTTGTTACCTTTGAGTATCCAATTCCAATCTGAATTGTGAATACTTATAAATTATCCTATTTCAATTCACTAATCACTTAGAAGTGGTGCACCTTTGGGCCTACCTAATATCCATGCAACTAGAGAGCTGCGATTTGCAAAATCATTATTCTTAACATTTAGAGATGGGAATTAGAGTGTGTTCCAGAACGGAAAGAAGCTCTTCTTTTTTGTCCAATAATAAGCATTGTTCCACAAAAATAAGAAGTTGCCACTTATTTCCCCAAGAATTTTATAGGTTCCATTTGGCGCCGGGGAGGGAAATCGTCTGGCGTGCGGCGAAACCGTCTCAGGTCACTTGGGAAGGCGATCGAGCCGATCAAAAATTCTATAAAAAAAAAACCGAGGGCCTACGCGAGAATCAACGGCATCCGAGGTGTGTAGGATGCTTGATCCGAACACCCATTTTTCGTGTACGTATGATATTTGATAAGTACATGGAAAAGGGTGCGGATCAAGCATCCTACACACCCTCGGATGCCATTGATTCTCGCTACGAGCCCCCTTGGTTTTTTTTTTTTTTAGAATTTTTGGACGGTCTGGATCGGGCCGTCCGGTGGGTCTGGAGATGGCTTACGCCGGCCGGTACATTTTCAGCCCATCGGCGCCAATTATATAGGTTCCAGTCTTATTTTTTGTATAGGTAACTTCAAGCTCAAAAATCATGTGTTTACGCAAATAATTTTTCTATCACTATGGATCTTGTTTGATAGATCTCATTGAGATCTTTAATACGGTGCAAAAAAATTTTTTTTTTCTTTTATGTTATATTTGAGTTTGAAAATGTGAAAGAAACTTTTTGTTTGGCAAAAACTTTTATGTTATATTTGAGTTTGAAAATGTGAAAGAAACTTTTTGTTTGGCAAAAATAAGAAGGTGGAATAAGAAGTTTGAGAAATAAGTACTTATTTTTTAAGAAGGTTTCCGGAACGGGCCCTTAGCTACCTATATAATTTGATATTTATGAGTCATTCTAGTTGGGCCACTTTGGTGACCACCAAACCGTATGTAATAAAAATATCAAATAAAATAAGTGTTAAGTTTTAGTAATTTTAATTGAAATCTATAAAACATTCCAGTTGGGCCATTTTGGTGACTACCAAACTGTGTCTTAATACAGATTTCAATCAAGATAATGACTTTAAAAATATCACTATTTTAACACCTGATCATAATAGGTATCAAAATTTTCATAATTTGATTAAAATCTATCAACATTCCGATTGGATTGCTTTCGCGACACCAAACCTCATCCTTACATAGATTCAAATCAAAATAGTGACCTTTTCATAGATATTAGGTGAATCTTTGAATATTCATGATTCCATTATAAGATTTGATATATATGAGTATTATGATTGGGTCACTTTGGTGACTACCAAATCTCCCATAATATAGATTCAAATCAGTAAGTTTCTTTACGGACATAAAGTGAATAATAAAATTTTCACAAATAAATTTTCTAACATGACTTGATATCTACGAGCCATAATGATTGGGTCACTTTGGTGACTACCAAATCTATCCTAATGTAGATTATCAATCGAAACAATAATTTTTCACATAACCATTAGGTGAATAAATAAATAAAATATATTCACAATTCTTGAACATCATAAGACCACATAACCAGTCGAGCATATGTACAGATAGATGCATGCCACCCATTATTATCTATTCCTTTCCGATTTCAATGATTAAAAAAAAACCTCTCGTAAAAGCTTCGAGTCAAAATATGTGCATAAGGTCAGGAACCAACTTTAAACACTAATAATTTGATTTCCTGATCGGTGGCGGAAGTTCGACAATATCTTTCGTCGCATCAAATTAATAAAATTCCTTATGCTCTGATATGTGGTGAAACATGCCAGTTGATAATAGTCCAGACCAACTCGATCTTAATTATGTGGATCCAACTGAAGCTCTAGTGAAAACCATTTCAAAAATTAAGAAATATAATACTCATTTGCAATAGTTCAATGCTAAAATCCGGCCCACACATACGGCAATATGCTCATGCTATTCATGCCCATAATCAACAATTCATGGACTGACTAAATTTGCATCACCGAAACAAATCGACGGTCATCATTCGAAATCAAACATGAGCAAATCGATTACTGTATTAATTTATTCGGTCATGGAAAATCATGATGTTCTAAAACCATTGACTCTGATACCACATGTAAAATTATTCTTAATGGTATTAGATAATTAATTAGCAACCTTATGTCAGGATCTAGAACTTGTTGGGATTTGGTTCCAATTCCCAATGGTGTTGGTTCGAATTCCACAGAAGTATTAATGTCTTGCACAGGTTTTATTACTCTCTGGTTTCCCGAAAAGTTAGCTGGTGTTGGCTGGTTCCTATTGGCCGTGTGTGGCCTTCAAACTTCCTGCTGGGAACATGTATCATGTATTTAATGCATGGGTTTGGTGGGTGCTTATATATTGGCATTGAGGGAGAGTTTTTCGGTAGACACAGAGAGAGTAAGGGTGGAAGAAAAACAGTTTGGGTGTGGGGGCAGCTCCTTTGGGAGCTGCTGGGTACACGGGTTTTTCTACCGCAAGGTTTGTGTGTGTGTTTACACCATAATTTGGCCCAAAGAGATCGACTAAGCTGAATGGTAACACGATTGTCCAATATGATTGATCGAATCATGAAGTGACACGTGGTAACAGTAAATGGACTGATATTTAATAAAACATTATGCAATGGTTATTGGCGGATGTGTTGACAGTTAAAGAAATAGTGTCTAAAATGAAGGACACGTGTCCATCAAGGAAGTTACAAGTAAATCATGGACCAAGCAGTTGACAAAGGCAGTTGAAAGAGACGACTACAAGCGAAGATTTAGAAAGTGTAACCGCCTGATTCAAATTTTTGGAGGGAATGCCGCCAAGTTCGAATCCCTAATCGAAGTGGAGCCTATAAATACAAGATGAGAAGACGAATGTCGACACCCCACTCAATCGCCCAAAGGCTTCTACTTTTTATCTGTACTTTACTTTTACTGTACTAGGAGTAGCTTGTAACTTGAACCGTCTACTCGGCTATTTGTTGTAGTCGACTGACTTCTACTTTGAGAAGTAATAAAGTCCATTTTGTTACTTTTCTTCCATCTCCATTCACTTCACTAAGTTTGCTTCCAGAGAAGTCCTGAAACACGACAGGGAACCAAACTCCGCCACCGCAAACACTCATATTCCAGCACTCACCCCATTCCTAGTCGATTCATCGACTACGATCCAAATTTAGACAAACAGTTTTGGCGCTAGAAGGAGGGCTACTTACTAATTTGGAAGTAATGGCACCAACTACAAGAAAGCAAGGCGACCGTCCAACAGAGTCTCAAAACGAAAGTATGGAGACTCAGAATGATAGCGGAACGCATCCTGAACAAAGGATGCCAGAGACTGGCCACGGAAATGGCTCTAATCCACCAATTAACGTGCAAAGCCTCACTAGGCAGTTGGCACAAGTCTTGTCTAATCCGGAAGACGAGGCAGCACAAGAATTGATTACCCTATTGAGAAGGGTAGTTACTCCTCCGTCCATTGTGGACGTTGATGTAAACGGTGTGGTTCATGAACAGATTACTTCTGGTGACACGATCAGACGAACCCCTCCACAGGTATATTCAAATCCTACGTTTGAAGCAAATATTGGAATGCCTAATCAACCCATTGTTGGGTCAACTGCTGTTAGGGCTACTGTTAGACCGACTAGTTTCTACCAAAATATACCTTCCACATATGAAATCGGGAATGGAAGTGGTTATGGCCAGTGTAATGGTCTCAATAATTTCAATTAGAATTCCCAACAAGATTTTGCAGGGGCTAATATTGTAGGTAATGGCCGATATGTGACTGTGCCAAACCATGGCAACAGTAACCGTCAGAATATGGGGAATATTGCTCAAACAGTGCCAAATTATAGCAATGGTAACGGCCAGTATAATCAAACTTTGCCAAACAATGGCAATGGAAACGGGCAATTACCAAACAATGGTAACAATAATGGTTTCTATGTACATACTTTGCCAAATAATGGCAATGGTAACGTTCAGAATATACCAGCATACATGCCGCAAACGGTTCCAAATGTTTGTAGAAACTTAGATCCCGTGAACGTAAATAGGGCACAGGATTTTGTGAATATCAATAGGAATCAAATAATGGAAGTTATCCAAGATATGTATGGTCCAGGGTTACGAAGGGTTGAAAAGCCCATGTTTAGAAAACCCTATCCGTATTGGGTTGATAATATTCCGTTGCCAAGAAATTTTAAATTCCTGAACTGTCACTCTTTAGTGGTACAGAAAATCAATCCACAATAGAGCACATAGGCAGATTTTGCCTTCAGTTAGGTGAATTTGGTCTAGACGATGTCATGAAATTGAAACTTTTCCCACATTCATTAACTAAAATAGCGTTTACATGGTTTATTAGTTTGCCTGCTAATTCTATTCACACGTGGCAAGATATGGAAGAGCAATTTCATGCCCAGTACTTTAGACATGAACCGGAGGTTTCAATTGCTGATTTGGCCAAGTTAAAACAAAAGCCAACTGAGACGGCAGAAGTTCTTGACCAGATTTAAAAGGTTGAGAAATCAATGTCATTGTAATGTGCCCGAAACTGAAATAGTTAGAATAGCCCAAGATGGGCTTGAGTTTAACTTTAAGAAACAATTCAATGGGTCTAATTTCAAAGATCTATTTGAACTTTCTATGAGGGCTGCACAGTTTGAAGCCATTCTCCAAGAGGAGGAACAGTTAAAAAACACATCTCTGGGTATATACTATCAAGATGTTGAAGGAGACATTGAAATTGATGTAGCACAGGTTATTGGGAAAAATCCAATAATTTGTGACACGTTAATTAAAACGGAAAAACCAATGAACATGCCTTCTTCCCAACCAAACAGGCGTGGGGGGCAAGCAAATTATAGGCAGTACTCATTTGATTTAGCTCAGGCTGATCAGATATTTGATGAATTACTGAAACAAAAGTTCATCACATTGAGTACTGGACATATTATTCCTTCTGACAAAGAGAAAAAAGGAAAAGAATATTGTAAGTGGCATAATTCGTTTAGACATAATACTAACAATTGTGTTACATTTCGTAACTGTGTGCAGGATTTGATCCAGAAAGGGTTGTTGCAATACGCTAAAGGCGACAAAGATGCAACGGGTATTGATGCAAACCCATTTCCCAAGGTTGAAGTTAATATGGTGACAGCCGGCCTGGCTAAAAGGCTGGGATCGACTGTTGAGAGGAAGAAACAAAGAGAGGAAGGTCAAGTGGAGACCGATGAAGAGTCCTATTACCCACGATTCCCTAATGATTATCTGTGTCTCAGGTGTGGACGAGAAGTCCAACATGGGGAGGCAATCATAGCAGAAAAGGAGCATAGAAGCGCCTTCTCAAAGTCTGGGCTCAGATTCAACACCATGGGTGGCAATGATCTCCAGATCTATGTTGGTGCCAAATTGATCTATGAAGGCATCGATCCAGGACTCTTTAATCGAATAGAGTCGGAACATTGTTACGGACCGGATGACGGACCTTTCCTGTTTAGAGGCAACCCAGTTGTGCCTGCAAGGCCTGGAGTACCTTCTCGCCGTGATCTTGAAGCGGTTGGATACCAATTTCCCAGTCGAGGGAGATACTCAAACCATAGGGGCGCTGGCCATAGGAGAGACATCGGACCAAGAGGTGGAGGTCCCTATGGATATGGGGGGCACCAACCCAGAATGGTCGTACCTCCTAATCATGATCATGAAGAGTGGAGTGAACTCAGCCATCCCAAGTTTCCAGCGGATGGGTGGTATACTAAGGTGTCAACGTCACAAAAGAGAAGGCTTCAAAGGAAATTTGCAGCCAGAGCTTACAGTGATCCATGGGTGCATGTTTTGGAACCTAGAGAAAGAACAGAGCCTCCTAAGGCTTCAAATATGGTGTGGACGCGAGATCAGGGAGAGACTAGCGTTCAGAAGCAGTCAATTCCCAAGCATGGGGGGCAAGACAGCAATAATGAAGCTTCTTCCAAGTCATCTGCTCAGCCAAAAGGGAAGAAAGAATTGAAGCAGAGTTTGAAGAAAAAGATGGAGGAATTCCAAAAGTTGATGGAGGCGGACGATGATGACCTCATGGATGATGGTTCAGACCAAGATATAATCAAAGATGCGTCCCCATCTCCACAAAATTCTGCAACATTTGGAGAGAGTTTGGCCGCAATTCAATTCGGGTCAGTACCGACTAATCTCCAATGTAACATGATTGTAGTCTTGCCTAAACATTTTAAGGCAAAACCAGATCAACCAATGGAATTGGTAGGAGATGTGGAAGATACAACACGGTCGACTGTGAAAATAGTCGAAAAAGAAGAGTGTTCTAATTCACAGTTAATTGAACTAGATGTGGATCAGAAAGGAAACAAAGTGGTTGTCCTTAGATCTCCTGATGATGCCTCAATAAGGCATCTTAAACCGTTGTACGTAAAAATTAATATGAACGGTCAGCCTGTTTCAAAAGTGCTGGTCGACAACGGGGCAGTAGTTAATATTTTGCCCTCACGTATGATGAAACTGTTAAACAAGACAAATGAAGACCTGATACCAACTGAGGTTACTGTTGGTAACTTCGCTGGTGGGTGTTCCCCTGCTAAAGGGGTTATATCCCTTCAATTACAAGTTGGCACAAGAAAAATGAATGCAACATTTTTTGTAATCGATTCATCATCCAATTACAATGCCTTGTTAGGCAGGGACTGGATACATATAAATGGCTGTGTACCATCTTCTTTGCACCAGGCTTTGATCTTTTTGAAGCAAGAAGAGTCAGCAGGAATGGAGGTCTTTTGGGCGGACCAGCAACCATTCAAAGCAGAAACCAACTACGTGGAAGCAGACCTTTATAAGGAATATCTTTGGCCTTTGAAGATAGAAGATACAGAGGTTAAGTCTGCTGGAGTAGATGCTACTGAGAGTCAATTCCTCGCCTACATTAAGGAAGGATTCCAGGAGTTAAGTAAGGATTGCATCAGGCCTAACATTGTTACAAGGCCTGCCGAGAAGAAACTACAAGTTTTTAATGTTTAGAAACATGTTGAATTTGGGAAATGAAGAGTTGGCTACTGTTAAAGCCACTTTTAAAAGACTATTTTCTTTTCTTGTAGATAGGAAATTGCAGGCAGACGAGCCTATTTCTTGTAATTGGGCTGAATGTGTTTTTGATGATAGCCCATTAACTATGAAAGAGTTAGGGTTAGCAGATTTGAAGCCTGCACCGGCTAAGTTAGACGATGATAAAGCCCATGTTAAAGACCCTACGGAAGAAGTAAACCTAGGGACTGTAGAAGACCCTAGAATTACCTATGTCAATGCTACTTTGCCTGATGAAATAAAGGAAAAGTTTAAGTATTTGTTGCTTGAATTTAAAGATTGCTTTGCTTGGAATTATGATGAAATGCCTGGATTAGATAGAGCATTGGTAGAGCATAAAATTCCTATTAAAGAAAATTATGTACCTTTTAAACAAGCACCTAGGAGAATGAAAGATGACGTCCTTCCTCAAGTCAAGAAGGAAATGGAACGCTTATTTGAAGCTAAATTTATCCGACCAGTAAAATATGTTGAATGGGTATCGAATGTTGTTCCAGTTATGAAGAAAAATGGAAAAGTCAGGGTTTGTGTGGACTTTAGAGATCTTAACACAGCATCACCCAAAGATGAGTACCCGATGCCTGTTTCTGACTTACTAGTCGATGCATCAGTAGGTTATCAAATGCTGTCATTCATGGACGGCAATGCGGGGTATAACCAAATATACATAGCAAAAGAGGATACTCATAAAACAGCATTTAGGTGTCCTGGGTATATAGGAACATTTGAATGGGTAGTTATGGGTTTTGGTTTGAAAAATGCAGGAGCAACCTATCAAAGGGTCATGAACTTAATTTTTCATGATTTTCTCCATAAGTTTTTAGAAGTTTATATTGATGATATTGTGGTTAAATCTAATTCAGTCGATAAGCATTTATATCATCTTAGGCAAACCTTAGAACGGATGAGGCATTATGGTTTGAAAATGAATCCCTTAAAGTGTGCATTTGGTGTTACAGCAGGCAACTTCCTAGGGTTTTTGGTGCACCAAAAAGGGATTGAAATTGATAAAACCAAGACTGATGCTATTTTTAAAGCACAGCCTCCAACTAATAAAGAGGAACTTCAACAGTTCTTAGGAAAAATTAACTTTCTGAGAAGATTCATTGCCAACCTGTCTGGGAAAACAATGGCATTCTCCCCGTTATTAAAATTAAAATCAGAAAAGGATTTCAAATGGGAACAAGTACATCAAGAGGCCTTTGATAAATTGAAACAAGCGTTGGTAACACCTCCTGTTTTGGTACCTCCAATAAATGGAAGACCATTGAAGTTGTATATTTCAGCAACACACGAATCGATTGCAAGTTTATTGGCACAAGATAATGATCAAGGCCGTGAGCAGTCAATTTATTATTTGAGTAGAAGGTTGAATGAATGTGAGACCAGATATTCGTCTGTTGAAAAGATTTGTTTGGCTTTATATTTTTCTGCGATTAAATTAAGGCATTATTTGTTACCAGCGAAGGTACAAATCATTGCTCAAACAGATGTAATCAAGTATATTCTGTCCAGGCCCATTTTGAGGGGCAGGCAAGGAAAATGGATATTAGCTCTTGTCGAGTATGATTTTGAATATGTGCCTCAAAAGGCAGTTAAAGGGCAAGCCTTGGCTGACTTCCTAGCCGAGCATCCAAATTTGCCTCTAGAGGAGGATACTTTTGAGATACATGTAATCGAGTTGAAACCATGGGAATTGTCATTTGATGGTTCAAAAACAGATATTGGGGTTGGAGCTGGAATAGTTCTAATATCGCCCAAAGAGGAGATGTTTCAATTCTCTTTCCAATTGGATGAAAGTAGAATATTGACCAATAATCAAGCAGAATATGAAGCCTTAATTATAGGTTTGGAAATAGCAAAAGAATTGAATATACGTTGCCTGAAGGTTTCTGGTGATTCACAATTGGTTATCCGACAGATTATAGGGCAATACAAGTGCAACCATCCTTTGTTAAGTTTACAATTAGACAAAGTCAATTGCCTCGTGCAGAGTTTTGATGAAATCTCTTTTCATCATGTATTGAGGATTGAAAATGGTGAAGCCAATCAAACGGCTCAAACAGCCTCAGGAGTTAAAATTCCTGAAGGATTTAATGAAAAAGTAATTAGAGTTCAAAGACGATTTCTACCTTTTTCAATGGAAAAGGATGATAGTCGTTTGGACGCATTGGTCATTGATATATCTGAGGATTGGATGAGTCCAATAAAAAATTATTTAGACAATCCTAACATGAAAACAGAAAGGACAATTAGATGTAGATCAGTTAATTATGTCCTGTTGGGAGATGATTTGTACAGGAAGACATCTGATGGTCTACTGTTGTTGTGCGTGAGCAAAGTTCAGTCGATGAGAGTTATGGGTGAAGTTCATGAAGGAACTTGTGGTTCTCATCAGGCTGGTGATAAGATGAGATGGTTAATTAAAAGACACGGATACTATTGGCCAACCATCAGGGCTGATTGTATTCGATATGCTAAGGGATGTCAAGAATGTCAAAAACACGGGCCTATTCAAAGGATTCCTGCACATCAGTTGCAATCGATTATAAAGCCTTGGCCGTTCAGAGGTTGGGCTATCGACATGATTGGTGAGATTCACCCAGCATCTTCATTACAACACCAGTTCGTCGTAGTGGCAACTGATTATTTTACCAAATGGACTGAAGCAATACCTTTGAAAGGTGTTTCACAAAAACAAGTAATCGATTTCATTGAAGAATACATTTTGTGTAGATTTGGAATCCCTGAAACTATTACTGTTGATCAAGCTTCTGTGTTCAACGGTAGAGAAGTTGTTCAGTATGCACAGAAATATGGGATACAAATTGTAAATTCTACTCCGTATTATGCTCAAGCTAATGGGCAAGTCGAATCAACTAATAAGATAATTAAAAATACTTTGGCTAAAATGATTGATGACAATCCAAGAGAATGGCATGATCTTTTGCCCAGAGTATTGTGGGCATACAGAACATCGCAGAGAACTAGTACCAAAGTTACTCCTTTTGAACTCGTTTATGGTCATGCAGCAGTTTTGCCAGTTGAAATTAATGTGCAATCGTTACGAGTGGCACGTCATTACGATTCAAGCCTACAATATGAAGAAGCTATGTATTTGGATATTGATAGCATAGAAGAAAGCAGATTGAATGCTTTGAATCATATGCAAGCTCAGAAGAGGAGGTTGGAGCGAACTTACAACAAAAAAGTTAGAGAAAAGTCATTCGCAGTTGGAGATTTAGTTTGGAAAACAATTCTTCCAATCGATGCGAAGAAAAAGAAAGGCGTATTTGGAAAATGGTCACCAAATTGGGAAGGTCCATTTCGTGTTGCTCGAGTTCTGCGAGCAGGTGCATATCATCTGGAGTCCATTGAGGGGATCTCACATGAAAGATCCATAAATGGTAAGTATTTGAAACATTATTTTCCTTCCATGTGGGAGAATATGAATTAAAAACGCTTATATTAATAAAGCTACCTATGAATGGTAGCAATACAGAAGACGAAACAAAAGATCCCAAATGGGATCTAACAGAAAAAGACAAAATAAAAGATCCCAAATGGGATCTAACAGAAAAAGACAAAATAAAGATCCCAACTGGGATCTAACAGAAAAGAAAAGAAAAGGTCCCAAAAAGGACCTAAAAGAAAATGGAAAAGATCTCAAGAGAGATCTAAAAAAAAATAATACTAGTAAGCACCAGGAGAGCTCCAACGAGAAGGGGCCTATTTCTTAGGCCATTCCTTCCATTGACTGGAGGTGCACACATGGAGGTCTCGATGCTGTCCAGATCGGCTGCAGCCGGACGGTAGTCGATGGTGTCCCAGTTGATCACCATCAGTTTAACAGCCGATTCCATTTTTTCCAAGCGAAGAGCCATCCCTTCCACTCTATAGTGGATGGCCTGGATTTTCCTCTTGCACTCGTTATGGTCCTCCATAAGGACCCACTTCAGTTCTTCGGCTAGTTGCTTGATATGGTCGGGGGTGATTTGAGAAGAAAGTGGAGAAGGAAGGTTATGCTCAGGAAATTTGCCCGCCATTGTTAAGTTTGAAAGGGTAGTGAGACTGCACTATCTCAGAGTTCATATTTATAGACCAAAAGGAGGTTTAGAGACGTGCATTATTGACAGTTAATCCCGAGGAAATCTAGCAACGTGGCAGATAATGGGACATGTATCCAGTTGCCATTTTGAAAACCGAAGAGACAACGCCCGGAAGAAGTAATGATTCACTTCTGAAACGGCGTCTAGTGTTGTACTTAAACCGTCATCAGTTATTGTGCATGCTCCCTAAAGTAAAGGGGAAATGTCAGTACATGATGTAATGGTGCGTGCTGAAGTTACAGGGTTAAGTATTGTGAGCCCATTCTCCTATTAAAAACCCAATAGTAAGGGTGTTGGGCCATAAGAGGTCCACTTAATTTTTAACCAATCAGGATTTTATCAACTGCAGCAAAATAGAATTAGGTATAATTTGAATGTTTTCATAAGGTTAATCTAGTCGATATTCAAAGGTTATAACATTGAAGTACTGTCAGAAGTGTTACCAAAAAAAAAGACGAAGGTAATGGTTATTTTCGAGCCAAAGAATCATTCATTCAAAATTAGCCTTTTATAGAGGCCAAATACGCATTGGCACAATACTTAGAGTTATATGCTGTTAACAGAATCGACTACTTTAGAAGAAAGTCATAGTCGACTATTACAAAAAGATTAGGCAAAAGAAACCAGTTACAGGCAAAAGAAACTTTAAAGTTTCATGGTCACAGTTAAATACGGGTAAAGAAAGACTTGAAAGTCTCCCATTTATTCACAAGTTCATCTCGTTTCAGACTGTTCCTCTGCAGATCTACTTGAGCAGCTGAGACATGAACTGAAACCCCTTTTCCTTCTTTTGCCAAATGTTTGAAGTCAGAGTCAAGTTGACTGGCTGTCTGCAGAAGACCCTCTTTTTCAGTCTGTAATTGAGCCAGGCGACGTAGCAACTCTTGTTCTTCTTGATCAATGATCACAAGTCTTGACTTTAAAGTCGAAGCCTGCTCATGCATGGTTGATAGCTTGACTGACATACCAGACAGATTATTAATTAGCTCCTGTTTCTGCCTAATCTCCCCTTGATAGTATCGGAAAAGGGTGAAATCATCATTTAGTAAGGAGGCAAAGTTCTCAAGAGCAACTTGTTCCCTGAGGGGAAACACATGCTTTTGAATCAGGAACTCAATACAGGTGGAGAATGCTGTAGATTTTGTAGTCACCAGCTCTTCATAGGAAAATTTTAGGAAATCAAAGAAGCTTTGGATTTCCTTTTGCGTATTGTCATCATATTGAAGGAAAGAGAAAGGACTGTTAGATCCTGACACTTCAGTAAGAGATCGGAATGCCTGTGAGGTAGTCCTCATCGCCTCCATCAGTTGGTCTAGTGAATTACTAGACGACTTGGCTTGTTCTGAAGTGTCTGTCTCAATTATGATAGGTCCAGCCTTGTTTACTGACCTAGGTGATGCCTCAACAGCAGGGGTTGTTGTAACAGCCAAAGGTACAGAAGCGGATGTAACTAGCACTGGAAAGATTGGGGCAGCTTGATTGCCAGTAGGACTAGAGGCAACATCCTCCTCTTGGTTGAGAGCGGCAGGGGCTTCCTTCGTATGAACAGGACTCTTTGCGGGTTCAACTTGTAAATTTTTCTCAGCCAATTGGTGCTGAGTTGTGTCATGTTGGCTTTCCAAAATAGGCACATTTATCAGTGGAATAATGTCCAAGTTTTCCTTGAGTACTTCCTGTTGTTTCATTTCGGCAGCTTGAGGTTGCTTAGGAATTTGAGGATCAGTACTCATCATGTCTGCATTTGGTGGAGTGCTTTGGTCTGGTTCAGTATGATCAGGCTTTCGGCATGATGGATCAACGTTGAGCTCAAAGACAAGCTCATTTGGTATTGAACTTGTACCCTCATTGACTTGCATGAAAGGATCATCATCTTGCAATAAAGGGTTCTCCTGACACGAAGGATTGCCCTGCAACTTCGGTATTTCTTCAGTTTGGTTCAGGGGACAAGAAACAGCAGTATCACCAAAGACGAATTGATCAATTGCAAGTTCAGTATCTACTGTTTCCCCTACTGAATGAGACGACTTGGAGGATCTTCTTTCATCAACTTCATCTTCAAAGGCATCCACAATCTTAGTGCCTTTCCCTTTCTGCAATTGAGAAAAGGAAAATAAGAATGAAGATAATCGATTATAGGAAATAATGAGTAACAAGTATACCTTTGGTTTGGTGGCTTGGTTCCTCTTCAACTGCCTCTTTGGAGTAGGAGCTTCATCAGGCACAACCTGTTTTTAGATCCTTCAATAATACAAAGACTTGTAGAAGTCTTTTGATCAGTTGATTTAGCTCTTAGAGTCCTCTTCTTTGGAGTCAACTGTGAGATTTCGACTACTTTTGCTTTCCTCTTTTTGGAGCTCTCAGGTGGCACCGAGGATATGGGAGAGATTGCTTCAGCCTGAGGAACAATGGCTTTGGAAGCCTCTTCAGGCAATCGAGCAGCTTCCTCTGATTTGAAAAACATGTCAGTAGTGTGGTGAGTGGGACAAAATCTATTTAATAGTAGAATCAACTTACCAGCTTTGTCTTGAAGAGATTTATACTCCGGATCAAGCCTGTAAAGGCAATCTTTGAGTGGAGCTCCAAAATAGATGGCTTTCATGGTCGACCACCATTCATCAAAGGCAGCAGTAGTCCCATCACTGACTTTAAAATCTGAAAGCTTGAAAGCTTTCACACGATGGTGAAAGTTGTTAACCATCATTGAAATCAGTTGAGCGTCTTTTGCTTTTATCGATAGCCTGCTTGCAGACATCTCAGTGATATCTAGATGAGCGAAAGGCATAGGCACACCCTGTACCAACCCAAATTGACGAGCAAATTGACAAGGGGAGTAGTTCTCATAACTACAATTCCCATAGGGGGTACTATTCAGGGCAAAACCAACTGGAATGAATCGAGGTAGAAGGATGCTTGCCCAAAATAACCGTTTGGCATGTACCATTTTTTCTGTCAGTTGAGGAGATGCCATTGGAATATCCTCAAAACTTGGCCTTAGCCTTTCAGAGGCATACTCAAACTTGTCAAAAGGATAGAAGTTGGGCCAATTGTTTTTCTTGTCTTCGTAGAAGAAGGAAAAATACCTCTGAAAGGAAGATTCTTCTCTATGGACACTCAACCCCAGAAAGTATTCAGCATAACTACGACACGTTTGCATTTGTGGATCTTCATCAGTCCTAAGACGATTGTTCATTTTGGGCCTAAGTTGAGGAAAATATGCATATAGCCAGGCTTGAAAAATCCAGAAAGGACCACCACAAGAGGTTGCAATTTTCTTTTCAACAAATGTAAACATCCCTTTATATAGGGATCCAAGCACAAATGGCGCTAAGGCCAATCTTTTCGCCTGTGCCATACAGATGGCCAAATTAACATATTCCTTAGTCACCTTAAGTCCAGGGACTGCCAAAAGGAATCTACAAATCCAAAAAAGGTAAAATGCTATTTTCTCATGGAAAGCAGGTGCAGATGCTTTTGCCTTAAAATAGGTCTGTAACCACTTAGAGTAACTCACCCCTGTAGACGGAACCGTAAATGGTGGATCATACGCATCAGGGGTAAGAAGAGCATTTACCTCACAGCCTAAGGAAGAAAGGCCAGTCAGGTGGGATATATCCAAAATGGTTGGGGACAACAAACCACAATGAAGGACTAGAGTATTTGACGATTTGGACCAAAAGCAAGCGGCAGCAGCTAAAAGCTCAGAATTCATCTCCAAGGGGAACTGAGAAAGTTCAATAGTTTCACGAATTCCCATTTTCTTCCAGTCCGCGAAGAGAAATTTCGTCATGCATTTTACCCAATCTACCCATCCTGATTCAACAGTGTAAGGCCAGGAACGGAGACAAGCATTATTACCCCAACCAGCCCACTCAAGGGATGAATGTTGTAACAGAAGAGGATCACGCTCTATTACGGGGTAAACCTCTGGGAAACCGTCTGGCATGGCCGACGAGAAGACCGGACCCAGCATACAAAGAGAACTGTTATTCTCATTATGAATTAAGACTTGTGAGTTTTGACTAACGTCACCTCGGTACAGCTCTGGGAAGCGTGGAACATCATCTGCGGACGATTCTGAAGGAGGGTTTTCAACAAGGGTGTTGGAAGCTTTCAATTTGGTCTTCGGAGCCATGAGAGGTCGAACAGGTTGCGAGAAGTTTGTGATGTAAAATTTCGTGCCCTAAAATTCAAAGTACTCCGCTTTATATAGACGGTGATACTCAGGGATTATTTACCAAAGTTAATTCTTAACTCAGGTAAATAGGGGGGCATTGTTTACACCATAATTTGGCCCAAAGAGATCGACTAGGCCGAATGGTAACACGATTGTCCAATATGATTGATCGAATCATGAAGTGACACGTGGTAACAGTAAATGGACTGATATTTAATAAAACATTATGCAATGGTTATTGGCGGATGTGTTGACAGTTAAAGAAATAGTGTCTAAAATGAAGGACACGTGTCCATCAAGGAAGTTACAAGTAAATCATAGACCAAGCAGTTGACAAAGGCAGTTGAAAGAGACGACTACAAGCGAAGATTTAGGAAGTGTAACCGCCTGATTCAAATTTTTGGAGGGAATGCCGCCAAGTTTGAATGCCTAATCGAAGTGGAGCCTATAAATACAAGATGAGAAGACGAATGTCGACACCCCACTCAATCGCCCAAAGGCTTCTACTTTTTATCTGTACTTTACTTTTACTGTACTAGGAGTAGCTTGTAACTTGAACCGTCTACTCGGCTATTTGTTGTAGTCGACTGACTTCTACTTTGAGAAGTAATAAAGTCCATTTTGTTACTTTTCTTCCATCTCCATTCACTTCACTAAGTTTGCTTCCAGAGAAGTCCTGAAACACGGCGGGGAACCAAACTCCGCCACCGCAAACACTCATATTCCAGCACTCACCCCATTCCTAGTCGATTCATCGACTACGATCCAAATTTAGACAAACAGTGTGCAAGGGTCAAGTCTAGTATTTGGTGAGAGTGTGTTCTTGTATGAGTGAGTGTATAAAGGTTGAGTGTGGGTTATTTCATACTCAAGTGTACTTGTACGGAAATTCTCATAGTGAAAGAACGAGATCCTCTCCGTGGACGTAGGCCGGTATTGGCAGAACCACGTAATTCTTGCGTGTCTCTCTATTTTATTTTTCATCGAACTTCCATTGGTTGCAATTGTGGTTGTGTTTGAATCTCGACGCTTGGGTGCTTCCGCGTTTAATCCCAACAGAACTATCATGATAATCACAAAACAATCATTAAGCATAAGTTAAATAATCAAGAACGGTGTCCCCGGATCCAGTAATACAAAACTTGAGCGATCAGTGATTAATTGAACCAACCATAATATTGCTAGAACATTAAGCTTTGGGTGGAAAGCGGGTTTCTCTCCCTTGCATTTCATTCTAGCGGTTTAGCATCACATGTTAAATTGAAGAAACCCTAGACGCTCTTTTATAGACAGAGAGAGAACCACATCCTTATTAAACACTAGTACTTGCCCGTGCCTACGGCACTACCGGGGACAGCACTACACACTCCGGTAGTGCCGTAGGCACGGGCATTTTTGTAATATATTTTTGTTTTTTTTATGCCAACGCTAGAAGCCGAGTAGTGGGTAAAAAGAACCGATAACATTTTTGTAATATATTTGTAAGAGTGTGGGTATTTTCTTAAGAGAGTTGAAGAGCACACATCAGCCTTTGAATCAAATGAATCTCAGCTCTTCTTTTAACTTGTATTTGTGTGGTTCCCACACCCTTGTGTTTTATTAGGTAGATTGATACTAACTTTCCATCAAAGTATAATGTATTTAGGAAACAACTTCTCTATTTGACCAATAGAATAAAATAAGGGAGAAACAAAGTTAGAGACAAAATATGAGTAAAGTTTAATGCAATAATGCATTTTGTTAATAAAGATAGAAAGTGTTGGAAAAATATGTTTACTATTTGTGATAAAACCCGATAATATGAGTGCAATAAAATCGGAACCCAAACCTGAAAATCGATGATAACAAAACGATGATCAAGGCGAGTGTTTGTGTGTGACACTCTATACTTAAGACAGATTTCACCCCCGCTACGGTGCTTACGGTATGCATTGGACGACTGTCTCCCAGCACTACTTGATCGGAATCCCCCCAAAGCAGCACTTCAATTGGAGGGCTTGGCGAACCATCTTGTGTTTGTAACTCTCTCATATGAATGGACTTGAATAAAGGAAAAATCGACTTCTAAAAATGAATGAGGGAAATAATATTTATAGGCCAACTCGTAACTATACAAAAAGCCACCAAGGAAAGAGGCACATCTGTTCGTGAAGGACGCGTCCGTCCACGGCGAACAAGTACCAATGAAAAGATGCAATTCTAAAATAAATCAATTTTCATTCACACTTAAAATAAAATATTTTATCCTATAATATTTTCAATTTTGTGCATAAAATCATCTCAATTTGATTATAGAGTTACTCGATATTGGGTGAGGCACTCAATGTGGGGGTTGTTTCTTGCTCCTGTGTCTTAGAACACAAGAGATGAAGAAAAGTTTAGACATTGTTTGTGTCATGTCATAAACTAAGGAAATTATTTTGTTGAATTCTAAATTAATTTCAGAATTGTGGGGGAAACAAGATTTATAATTTCCACAATATTTACGTGTTGCACTAGGGGAGATGTTCAACTATACTTAAAGAATAAAGTATGGTGATATGAGTATCCAATTTAAAGTTTTAGAATCCAAAGGTGGGTTTAATTATACAATTGGAGTGCAACAATGATTCGAAAATCCTTATGCGTGTATAGCAAGGTCTATAATGGAGTCTAATCAACTCATTGTATTAGACAAAGAGGCTAATAAGCGGATGGTTGTGCCATCTCTTAGAGGATGTTCCAAGGGGGTCCAGTTCTATGCCAGAGTTATAATGTGATGGCCATTAGTTGTTAGAAAGGCATAGAAGACCGTGTGTAACGGTAAGTCTTGATATTAAAGATATCAAACCGTTAAACATTTGTTCTCACTTGAGAATGCAACGTCAAAAAAATTTGTTAAGGATCCGTTGAGTTTGGAGTTTTGACTAGAGAATAAATGATCATCGAGGGGAATGAGATTAAAGCCTATTAATTAAAAGTCTCTATAACGACAACCCAACCTAGCTTATTGGAGATCCCAAGATCTAGGTTCAACGGGACAACCGAGTTGTATGAGACTTAGGAGTATCACTGAGGAGAAATCTCTCCAACTCATTCCTATGGTGAAACAGTGATGCCTGCAGCGTTTTAGGTTAAGTTTAACTTTTAATGATTTTTATACCTTGGTAAATCCAAGTGGGGTATAGCATGATACCCTTAATAAGAGATCACCTATGTGAGTGTGAAGGGGCCGCTCCTATGAGAATTTTCTAAGGCTGAATTCTCTAAAGCACTCTCTGAAACCAGTCAGTGTTCCAGGGCCAAAATGGGCACAACCGTAAGAACAATCTGTGTTCGGAAAGATTCTGTGTGAATTCTATTGTCTTGGTTTACACAAAACGCTGAACAGTTCAAGGCATCGCGTCCACTGGTTAGCAAGTAAATTCGATAGTTTTTCACAAGGGAAGGTTCAAAGCCAAAAGTTACCTATCCTATGCAGGAAATTTCCACTTGTACTCTCTCTGTCATTTGCATTATTTTGCATTGGTTATCGAGTCAATTTCATTCATGTGGGGGATTGTTGGAAAATATTATAGGATAAAATATTTTATTTTAAGTGTGAATGAAAATTGATTTATTTTGGAGTTGCATCTTTTCATTGGCACTTGTTCGCCGTGGACGGACGCGTCCTGCACGAACAGATGTGCCTCTTTCCTTGGTGGCTTTTCCCTCATTCATTTTTAGAAGTCGATTTTTCCTTCATTCAAGTCCATTCATATGAGAGAGTTACAAACATAAGATGGTTCGCCAGGCCCTCCAATTGAAGTGCTGCTTTGGGGGGATTCCGATCAAGTAGTGCTAGGAGACAGTCGTCCAATGCATACCGTAAGCACCGTAGCGGGGGCGAAATCTGTCTTAAGTACAGAGTGTCACACACAAACACTCGCCTTGATCATCGTTTTGTTATCATCGATTTCCAGGTTTGAGTTCCGATTTTATTGCAATCATATTATCGGATTTTATCACAAATAGTAAACATATTTTTCCAACAGAAAGAAGGAGCCCTAGATGTGAGAAATAAAAAATACTTTGTTTAAGAATCAAAATTACCAATAAAAAAAAACAAACAAACACGAACGTAGAGAGAAAGTAACTGTTGTAGTTGTCGCCAAAGCTGCTCGATCTTTGTCCTATATATCCAAGTTATGATTTTGAGGTGGTTATATATGCCTGATCCTGATATCACGAACATTTTAACTAATTTTCTTATAATGACGAAAGCGGTAAACACGTCGGGATAGGAGGGACAAGATCAAAATGAGAATAACTAGAAGAAGAAAAATACAATTTCGAATGCTAAAATAATCGTGCGGTCGCCCTAAAGGAACATGTGGCCAGGTCTTACGACCCTAACGACGTCATGGCCGTGTGATCAACAACACATGCCGCAACTAAGGTTGTAAACAAGCCGATCTTTGTCAAGCTCGAGACCTTAACAAGTCGAGCTTTGTCATTTATTAAACGAGTCTTTTTGATCGAGCCGAACCTCACATTACGAGTCGAGCTCCACTCGGCTCGTTTTGTATAAACAATCCGAAAACTCGAGCTTGAGCTCGGCTCGTTTAAAAAACGAGCCGAACCGAGCCTTTACAAGCCGAACCAAACCTAACTTGTGAGATGCTCGGTTCATTTACAGCCCTAGCCGTAGCTTCAAAGAAACGCTCGTGGCATTGTATGTTGCACCAGAAACATCTCAAAAATCTCAAAACAGAGAAGAAAAGCAACAAAAAGGGTATTGCTATTTGCAGCCACAAATTTTCTGAACGTAACCTGTGTACCATATTATAAATAGGTGTGTACCATATTATATACATGCTACGTTCAGAAAATTTGTGGCTGCAAATAGTCCGGTCCAACAAAAATTAAGTCAAGTCTTCAGTCATCCTGATTCCTAACTGTAGGACCATCACACCTCGGATTGCTCTGCTTTGTTGGCTGCAGTTTTCCTAACAGCTGCCAAAAAAGTAAAAAGCATAGGCTTTGATTGTTGATTTTCTACTTTAATCAAGTTTGAAAACGAAATTCACCTTTGCATTGGAGTTACATATTTTCTCATATGAAATTTCCTTTCGGCGTAGGATGCTTTTTAGCAATCTTAGGCCGGTTCCCTAATTTTTTAAATTAAAAGTGATGCATTATAAAAGAATGACATGTCTCGTAAAACGAACATAAGTACTTAGAAAATAATAATTTTAACAGAACGGGACCTTAATTTGATCAAGCAAGAACATTTTCAACCCACACATCTCTTCTTTTGTTTGTTGGTTAAAAAGAAACTATCATAAATAGAAGAGATTACATAGTCCTGGACTCTTGGGGTAATTTTTTTTTTTTTTGGTCAGACGATATACATTAGTGGGGAGTTAGTATGTAACGGGATTCAGAGGCTATCCATAACCTTGCTCTCTTTGAGACTCGAACCTTAGTCACCGCCGAAGAGAGAAGTGAACATTGCACCTGTGCTAAGAGCAAGTACACCAATGAAAAGGTAAAATGCCCCGTGAACAGTGTATTTTTTTCATTTTAACTACTCACATTTCTCTCAACACTACATTAATACTATCTATTTTACCTAACATCAATTAAAATATACATTTTTCCACTCCTTTCACCAAAATCCACACTACAAATTGGGAGAGAGAGAGAGAAAAGGGGAGGAAAAAGAATACTGTATTAAATTGGGAACCTAGTGCACAGTGGTGAGGTAAAAGTACCTACGTACAATTCACATATATATTTTACCTCCCCTTTAAGAGAAGTTGGTGCAGCACCCTTTTAAGCCTTCTCCTAGTCAAAGTAGCAAATTTTGCTTGTTTAGCTCTGCTGATGTACTTGCTCTAACATGGAAATCCCGGGGTATTAACACCCCTTGCATCATCAAATGCTTGATTACTAATACAACTTGGAATAGAGATAAAAGAGAACATCTTCCGACAAGTTTCTAGCTAGCTTCTCGTACCAAGATGTCCGCTCATTCGTTGCCCTCCCTACAGATATGCTTCAATGGAGGGGACCCGAATTGACGAAGCGTTGACCCCCGCACTCATGGATGGAAAGTGTGAGATGGTTGTCCGAACCTTGGATTAATTGGACAACCTGGAAAGCATCAATTGTAAGACTAAATTTTAATTATTCATCTACCAAATACTACTACTGTTCCAAAATATATTCTGCACATATCTCTGAAACACTCATTCATTCTCTAAAACACATTCTGACTGTAATCCAAAAAGCCAAAAAGCTGAAAATGAAAAACTAAAAAGTACGCTCCCAAACACCTCCGAAGTATCGATCTAGAGGCTTTCTTGGAACACGATTCCAAGATGGAAAAAGCAACATGATCTAGGAGTAGGGGCTGGCTGTTTGGGAGTCGGATTTGCATTCTAATTATCATTTTCCAAGTTTTTCATTTGAGAGCTTAATTGTAAGAATGGATTCTCTCACAATACATTTTGAAAACCACATTTCAAAGGTACAATTTGAGAATCAACCCTGGAAGAGTTTTTACATTCTCATTTTGGATTATTTTCCTAAATTCATAACCATTTTGAGCATTATCGTCCCAAACACTACGTTGTTGCAAAATTTATTCTGCACATATTTCACAACTACTCCACCAGATTCATAATCTATTATGACCACAATTCGAAAACAATAGAGAAATGATCTTCACACTCCATTTTTTGATGCATGCACTTCTTTTCTTGTCTTTTAGTGGAGTAATTAAATAGAAAAGTTTTTCTAAAAGACAAGAAATATAGTTTGTATATCAAAATAGGGAGTGTTAAAATCATTGCCCAATAAATAACTCGCTCTTCAAATTACAAAATATAAAAATAATTAAACTCCCAAACGGATGGTACATTAATTCCTTTCTCACACACCTTCTCCCTCTCTAGATTTCAAAAAAGCAAATAGATAAAAGTAGTCGGTAGGGTGTCAGTATTCCCTATTTGCCCTCATGAGTGAACCTAGTGAAAACTCCCCTTCTCTCTTTCTCTAGATTCTAAAAAGCAATCTGATAAGACAAAAGTGGTTGGTGGGGTGCCAATTAATGTTCGTTATTTGCCCTCACATGAGTGAACCTAATGAAAACCCATAACAAAAGAAGCGGCCTTTTACGTCTTTTGGGTGAAAGACAAATAGACTGCATGAAAAGTAAATAAAGTTCAACGGCAATGCTGTGCAGCTCGGCACCAAATGCCCGGAAACGGGGTGGATGTTGTGCAGAGGTGTAGTAGAGGAAAAGTTCGGGGTACCGCCAAGTAATGCTCTACGGGCATGGAACAATTACTCCTTTCATACACAGGTTGGATGTAGTGGTTTTTTTTTTTTCTTTTTCTGCCAAGCTGTATACATCAACCGAGGTTAGGAAAATGTTAGTAAATTAGTCCACATGATATTCAAAGGTAGTCCATAGCTTTGAATCACAAATGCTCCTGACGGAGCTCAAACCCTATATAACTTCCCACAAGGAAAAGACCAGAAAATACATCGGGCTACAACCCCTTTGGCAATGTAGGGGGGCCTTGGGTACGTGTTTGTATCATATATTTCCCGCCTGTCGATGATCGACCGGAAGGTGACGATTATGAGAATGCTTCCTATTTTATTATTTCGTATTAATAATATAACTAGTTTTTATTTCTTTTATTTGTTTGTATTTTAATAAAGTGCAGGACACTTGTCATCGTCCTACACATTTTGAAGTTGAAGAGAAGTTATTTGGACAAGTGGCATGCTCCTACACACTTTGGAGTTTGTGGGAAGTTATTTGGACACTTGGAAGATGATGAAGAGTAGTGAGAAGTTAGGAAGTTATTTCCTACACATTTTATTTTTCTATAAATAGCCTCTTTTGGCTTCATTGTAAACTCCTTCAACAAATCAAAGTCTCAACTTTGTTATTAATTTTTGTCTTCCAACCCATTCGGGTTATAACTAGGAGTAGGAGTAGGATTAATTTAATTTTCTTACTTTCGATGAGGATCCGTCCTTCTTGATTGTAATTTTACCTTAGAAAAATAACATAGTCCATTTGTTATTTTTCTTCCGCTCCACCCCACTGCACTAAACCATCAATCCACTCCGTCCAATCGATAGGTCGATTACGTTCTTGAAGATTGGCGGGTGACGATATTCTTTTACGAGTCAATTCATCACCACCAAAAAATAGCATTTGATTCATTCGCCATTTCTCTTCCGGTGAAGTCCTGAAATACGGCAAGGAACCTCAAATCCGTTTGTGGAGACAAGCCGCATTCGCCCTTTTCTTTTTGTTGTCGGCTTGTCGCTTTTGTTTTCGTTCTCCGTCGATTCGCTTCGGAGAAGGAAAAAATTGGTAAACAGTACGTACCTCTTTTTTTTTTACGTTTTGCATTTTTATGTTTTTAATTTATTTTCCTTTTTAGATTATGGCATAATCTATTATGAATTTAGAGTGTTTGAGAGATATATGAATAATACATTTTGTAAGTCTTTATATTAACCAAAATGAAAAAAGGGCAAATTTTCGTAGTCGTCCCTGTAGGTTTACGGTTGTTTCACTTTCAACCCTCTAGTTTCAATTGTCTCAATTTCTTCCCTATAGTTTGTTTTACGTTCCAAATTGGTAAAATTATTAACACCGTTAACGAAACTAACGGAAAAATATGATTAAAAAATAAAGTGCTCCAATTTTTCAATCCGGTTGAACCAGTGCGAATATCTTATTTTTTTGATCATTTTACCCAAAATTATATTTTCCATTCAAACATATCCTAAGACTCCTTATTTAGTTTCAGGACTCTCTTAGGGTGCTCATTGAAATGCCTTAGAGCCAAAAATCCATTATGACCATTTAAGATAAAATGATCAGAAAAATAAGATATTCGCACCGGTTCAAAAGGATTGAAAATTGGAACACTTATTTTTTACACCGTTTATATATTAAAAAAATATAGTTAAAAAATTAAGTGTTTCAATTTTTAATCTGTTTGAACTAGTGCGAAAATCTTATATTTCTGTACCAATTTCTTCAAGAGTGAACAGTAAGTGGCCGCGCGTCTGGCCGAGGAATTTTTCAGTGGGACTGATAAAAAGTTTGAATATCACACAAAGCAAATCTTTGAAAATCTACCATATAATTGCATAAATTAATAACCGTGTGCAACTTGTGTACGGGACATGTTTAAACTCGTCTATTAGTCGAAACTTCTTTCTCTAAAACCTTTTACAGAAATTTGTATTTTTCGTCATAATTTTTAAGGTTTATCATTCATCTCGTCGGATGAATCAGGAAAATATGATAATGCAAACCGATGTAGAACAAAAGTACATACAAGACGACTCCTTAAACAAAAAAGATAATTGTTTCGTATTTTTTCATCTTTATTAAATTTTTTTTTCTTTTGGTCATAGTTTTTGAAGCAACGTTTTAGGCTCTTCTCATCGAAATGGATGATTAATCCATAAAATATAATGCAAATCAACAAAAATTCAAAAAAGATGAACAAAACATAAAAAAAACGAAAAAGACCAATAAGTTGACGAGAATAGAGAGTCTTCGTCATTCTCTATTATATATTAACATATCCCCGAACCGAAGAAGAGCCAATTAAGCAGAACAATGAAGTCGTTATTCATGGTTCACTACAAGAAAATCGTTAAATAGCAACGGTTAAAAGTGTTGCTAGAGGTGCAAAAAAGCGTTGCTAAAGACCAACATAGGCTATACCAACGGTTATAGAACCGTTGGTTAAACCGTCGCGAGATATCCGTTGCTGTAGGGTTATAGCAACGGTTTTGGCAAGCGTTGGTACAGATTTTTTTTTAGCAACGGTTTCTTTAGCAACGCTTGTAACCGTTGCTAAAGGCAAGTTTTTTTTTTTCTAAAAATCTGGGGTAAAATATGACATGGCAACCACGTGGCCTCCCCCTGTCGCCACGTGTCGCTGACGTGGCACCCACGTGTCACCCGTGTGGCAACACAACAATTTTTTGCTCCTCCTGGGAATCGAACCCAGGACCTCCCGCATGCACGCACGAGTGCAAACCAGCTGGGCTAGCCCAACACTTGTGTAATATCAATGGACTACTAATATTTATACTATGCAAACCAGCTGGGTTAGCTTATGTCATTTGAGTTTTATCGATTTATTCTTAACCCAAGTTTCTAAATTCAGTTTATTCTATACAAACACCTACTTTTTTTTTTCCTCGATTAGAACCATCTATTTTTTACATAGTAAAAAGTACATCCTTCATACGAAAAAAGAAATTAATCGGGTATCGTTACATACTTGATCGGGCAGAAAAATTTATTTTACTAATGAAATTTTGTCTCAATAAAGAAGTTTTTTAGACTCGATCAAGCCAAATTTTTATGAGAATGATTTAATCAACAAACAAGTGTAGACACCCTATTCTGGACTGTCCAGATTAGTTTATAAGCGACCCTTGTTTCCCCTATGATGATTAATGGTCGAGAACATCCAAAGTCGATGATGTGTTTGAGCTCTGAGCGTCCGGAACCTCATTCAAACCCTTTCAAATCCCTTTTCAAACCCTTCGAGCCAGAACCAAATGGCCTCAGCAAAACCATGATTCAGCACGCTGGTGATCAACTGACGCCGCCGGTTCGATTGCCACGTGTCAGTCATCGAGCACGAGCCCTCTTACACTGGCGCACGCCAGTCCCTAGGTGGCGCACGCCAGTCATTCCCAGTCAAATCACCTTTTTCGGGACCACTTGCCTGAGACTTTGTGGCCGCCCTGACGTGTGCTACAGCTCCCCTGATGATTGTTTCGCCCAGAAGTGTTCCCTGCACTCCCACAACACCTCTCAAGGCAAGTCCCATGCATTTAATGCATGGGAGGCTCCCCTCCTCTTGGAAGGCCAAACAAGCCTTTAGGATCCAACTGATCCCAGCTGACCAGCCTTCCTCTCCCAGCCTATAAATACCCCCTTGCATTTATTTGCAAGGGGTTACACACATCAATAGCTCTAAAAAGCCCCCCTCTTACTCTCTCTCTTATTTTCCTTGTTTTTCTTTCATCTATTGAAAGACATAGCAAGGAAGATCAGTCACATAACCTACATTTCCATCTTCACCTGCCGTCCATCCATCCATCTCAAGGCTCAAACCATCCATCAACCTCAAACCAAAGGTATACCACCTTTTGTTCTGGAATTTATTTCGACCCCTGAGGGGAGTTATCAGAGCTCAGGCTGGTAATCAATACCACGCCTGATCTCATAGCTAACAAATAAGCAACATTGTAGGAGGAGCGGTGGCGCACGCCAGTCTCCCATAGCCGTGCGCCAGTCATGGTTGCATGGCAAGGCTGGCGTGGGGACCACCGATCACCCTTGTTCCATTTTCTTTTCATTCTGATCACCTTTCTGTATGCTAAGAACCAGTTTACAGCTTTCCATATCTTAGAAATGTGTAATTAGTTGCCTGTTTTAACTGCGTAGCGAGGCCTCCAGGATTCTTACGGTCTGTTCGGAACCCGGAAGAAGCAAAACCAAGCACTGGGATACATTGACAACTGGCGCACGGCCATCCATGACCAGTGCGCTTGATGCCAAGTCAGTGGCTGGCCCTGCTTCCTAGCTTAGATCGGGCCTTTGTTTAATCCCCCACTCTGTTTATGGGGTTTTAATCTATTTGTTTCTGTTTGATTTGTTCTTGTACCCTGTAACCATGTATAGCCTGTGATATTCAATCGCGTGGTTTGTCCTGGGTGTGCCTTTGGTCCATTCGAGCCAGGATTGAGTTCGAATTTGTGAGTTTGGGCGCACGGCGCTGCGCCGATCCTATGGTGGCGCCGCATGTGGTCTCCTGTAATGCGATGCTTTGGCGATCAAAGCAGTCACCTCTGCGTGTATCACTCTGGGTCGGTGTGTTCTAGTTCGTCCAAAATGCTCACAGGAGCGCTTGTTCTCAATCTATTACATTATTCATAGTCCATACATTACATCGTGCCATGTAAATGCAACTTGCCATTTGTTAATCCCCATTAACTTGTTCCCCGCCCTAATTGGCTGAATAAATGATTAAAAGAGAGAAAAATACAAATGTTTTACAAAATGCCTAAGTAGAGACCGATCTTCGGATTGGGCGAGAGGGGTGCCATAAAACCCTTCCCCTCTCGTAATGTGGCTCCCGAACCTTAGATATCGAAGGTGACGACGGACCAGTCTACAAGCCTTTTCAAATCAAGCAAGCGTGAACAAAAACGTTTTTCAAAATCGGTTTCTTGGGTGTTTTCCGCAAAACCCGGGTGGCGACTCTCTCAAAACGGCATTTCGTCATGCTTTCAAACAAAAAGGACGCAAACCTATCCCCCGCAAACCGAAAATGCGGGGATTTTCAGGGGCGTGTGCCCATAACAAGGAAAACAAAATCAATGGTCTCGATTATAGTCCGGTTTTTAGTAACGGTTATGAAAAACCGTTGCTATAGGCCGGTTTTTAGTAACGGTTATGAAAAACCGTTGCTATAGGCCGGTTTACAGTAACGGTTATGGAAAACCGTTGCTATAGGTCTGATTTTAGTAACGGTTATGGAAAACCGTTGCTAGAGGCCGGTTTTTAGTAACGGTTATGGAAAACCGTTGCTATAGTCTTATAATCTAGTAACGGTTGCATGAAAACCGTTGCTATAGTCCTGTTTCTAGTAACGGTTTAAAAACCGTTGCTACACACCGTTTATACCAACGGTTTTTTGAACCGTTGCTAGCTAAACCGTTGGGAGATCTCGATTTTCTTGTAGTGGTTTATGGGTGTTTAGCTTTTGTATTGCTGGTTCACGTACTAGCCCGATCATCAGGTCTCTCTCTCTCTCTCTCTCTCTCTCTCTCTAGGAATTACCGAGCTAGGATGATCGATGTTTATAATGCTTTCTTATTCCTTGGGTATTGCAAGCAGGAATGAACAGCTTTGTTTTTAAAACTACTAAACACTAGTTCGAAATCTCATTCAATTTGTCTGCTGTTTTTTATTATGTTTTTCTTCCCCTGCGTGAGACTTTCTCTCATTTCTTGTGTGTGTTGTGGTGGGTTTTCTACATCGTCTTTGATGGCTTTTCGAGATCGAAGATGACTTTTGTCCATGTGAGGTCCTGAATGTTTATTTGTGAGTTTAGGCCTCCTTTGTGGTTGCTTTCCTCCCTCCTTGGGGGTGGCTACCCATTCCCGATTTATGATTTAATTTTGTATCAATGAAAGTACCTCTAAATTTTGAAAAAAAATAAAAAACTAATTCTGAAATCTACAACCGCAGATTAGTTCTTTTCTTCTTCTTTGTGTTTTCTAATTTTCAAAAACTGCCCTAAAGGCACCACATATTAGTCCTTCACCTACGTTAGAAATGAACTAGTTTTCCCTGTCTGGAAATTATGGAAATGACACAAGACAGAAAAAAAGGTGGGGATTTTGGGACTGAAGGATAACGAATAAAATAGTTTTTCTTTTTCCCCGATGCTAAAAAAAATAAAATAAAATTGGTCCATTGTGACGGAATCTGAATTTTGTCGCCAAATAGGAATGTGATTTCGTCATCAATTGGCACCTTTTGGCAAGGACACCCATATTTTGTCGCCAAAAAGTACTATTTGGCGACGAATTTCATTGCCACATGCAAGACTAATTATTTTTAAAATTTTGAATAAAACAATATATTTCAAATAAATAATACATATTGACATATATTATATACAGAGATCAATTTAAAAATTATTGAAAAAATAGTAATATATATTAGATTTTGCAATATTATCAATGAAATGATAAGTAGCGCAATGGTAGTTTAGAAATTGGAAGTTTCAAGTTTGAGTCCAGGCACCAACGAAGTGGAAATAATTTTTCTAGTTTGGTCATTTTTGGCGACGAAAAAAAATTCCGTCTCCAAATGGTACCTGTTCGGAGACGAATTTCGTCACCAAAATGTACATTTGCCGACGAAAAAATCCAGCCCTGATGGTGGTACCCCTCTCCCATGAAACAAAAGACGACAAAATGGGGCGACTAAATTTTTCGTCGCCAAAGCTTTAGCGACAGATTTTGCATTTTTGGCGATGAATAATATTGAATTTGTTGTAGTGCGAAGCGAGTTTCATATTGGTTGATTTTTGATGCAGGGCGCCGTATGAACTACGGAATAATCGCGCTTCCCTGCATCAGTTTTCAACTCTATTTTGTAAATTAGGGATTAATTTCAAACATTATATTTTCAGGCTTCATAAGTATTGATTGTGGAATTTCTGAGGGTTCAGACTACAACGATGAAATCACAACCATATCTTACACTTCTGATGCGGGGTACACAGATGTTGGAACAAATTACAACATCTCTTCAACGTATTATAAGTCCGGCACTCCCATGCAGCTCTCAAACTAGAGAAGTTTTCCCCAAGGAATCAGGAATTGTTACACCCTGCCACAAGACAAAGGTAACAAGTGCTTGATCAGGGCAACCTTTATGTATGGTAACTATGACTCCAAGGATCAACCACCAGAATTTGCACTCTACCTTGATGGGGATCAATGGCATACAGTAAAGTTTGATGATGCATCAGATGTCGTGCGCGCAGAAATCATACACAATGTTCCTGCAACGTCGGCTTATATCCATGTCTGCCTTGTGAATACTGGACATGGAACACCCTTTATATCAGCACTTGAACTAAGGCAGTTGAATAATTCCATATACCAAACGCACTCTGGATCATTGAAACTCTTCAATCGGATTGATGTCGGCCCAACTACAGATAAGATAGTCAGGTAAGACACATTTCCAATATTTCGCGAGTTGCCAGTTCTGAGAAATAGACAGGAAAACGAGTCAATTCCTGAAAGACTAGAATCATAGAGAATTAAGACACACATGCACAAAAAGTGGCTAAGATTCATCTTTTATCTACTATATAGTATATGTGCCACACGTACTCGAAATAAAATATATTGGGTCAGCATGGTGATGATCGATTTACTTTGTGCTTTCCGTACTTAGATTTTTCATAAAACAGATTGAGCATTGTTCCATATAAAGCGACACAGAGTTGTTTAAGTGTCTGTGTTGAACACTGGAGCATTGAGTAATCATGTGTGTGACACATGCATATTTAGACATTCTTCAAAAGAGTCAAACACAATAAATAAGTGGGAAAATTTCAAAATACCTCCCAAACTTTACACTCAATATTTAATAGGCTCCTAAACTTTCAAAAAAATTAATTTTACTCCTAAAGTTATCTTCCGTTATTCAAACACCTTCCTTCCGTCCCAATCTATCTCAACTAACGGTAATATTTGAGTTGAACGCTAACCATGGATAAAAAAGTTAAGCGGGTATTTTGGAAGGAAAACTCTCAATCACACCAAGCTGGTGTGGGTGCTGAATAGGATTAAATGTAAGGCCACACCAAAAACTGGGGTTACAAATTTTCGAGTCCGGCTCCTCTCCAATCCTCTTAAAATTGGAGGATCCTCCAATCTAGATCCAACGGTTAGGATTTAACGTTACACCCACCTCATTAAAAAGCCAAAGGATTGAGCACACAATTACATTCCTCCTCTCTCCTTTCCAAATCGCCCGTCGAATTGGATATTTGTTGCGGGATTCTTTTGCCGCCGGTGAACTCAATCACTTAGCAAATTAGAGTTGGATTAGGGATGAGTTAAGTTTTGGAGAGGAAACGAGGCAGAGAAGGGGAAGGAGATGAAGAAGACAATAAACCTCACCACTTGTATCTCAGAATTTTAAGATATGTTCATAGCAAATTTGATGGGTCTAATGGTGGGTTTGGGTTTTTGATATTAGTCTAGGTCTATGGAGGGGAAAGAATTAGATGGGCTAACGGAACGCCCCCCCCCCCCCCACTGGAATTATCTTGTTCGTCCAAAAAAACCCAACCCCTCCATCGACTCAGACTTCTACTCCCACTACCATTGACCCCGTTTCCGGCGACCACTGCCGACACCGACGACCACTGTGGTGGCCTCGGTTACTAGCTCGGCAACCGGACCATGATGTGCGGACCAGAGTCCGGAGGAGGTTCAACACGCAACTTGTATAAGTAGAGCCCTCGGTAGGACAGTTCGGTCCTCGGTTCGGAGATATGCCTTTTGGTGTTCGAGTGTGCTTGACATGCTCTACATCTGCTTCGGATGTTCCTGGAGGCACCTAGGAGGAGCAGTTACGCCGGATGGACCCCATGAGGATCGTGCAGCATGCGTAATCATTGGGATTACCCCGCCCATGTGCTCCGTAACCGCTTCGCTCCTTTCGTCACATATGACGTCACCCGATGCGGTTACCTGATCGTACACTACACGCGATAGCTTGGAGGCCAAATAAACCTAGTCTATAAATACAAAGAAATACTCACCTAAGAGAGGTATGTCATTCTACCATAACCCTAGACCTATACACTTTCCCCTGAGATCTAACTTGATCGTTGGAGGGTCACTGAGCTATCCAAGCCCTAGTGACTTAGAGGTCCCAGCGGCGGAAGCACAGAGCCACGGGAGGTGGAACCTAACCAGAGCCTTGATCCTGATCCCGATAAATCGATCCCCCACAACCACCACCTAAATCAAAGTTAAAGTAAGCCCAGATTCAACCCACACCGTGCATTCCAACCCCAGTTGTAGGCAAATTCGTTATCGAAATCGATAAAGCCTCAGTCGCCGTCATTGTCTCCGGCTATGGTGCGTTCGCCAAGCAAGAAATCAGCGAGCTTGAAAAGGGGAGAACCAGGCTCCGCCGCCGCTGTCGCAAAAAGCATGATGGGAAAAGTCTAAGGTTGTGTTTGGTTAAAAGTTTAGTTTAGTTTAGTTTTGGTAGTAGGTGGAGAGAGAAATAGAGTAATGATTGAAAGTAGGGGTAATGATTAGAGAAAGATATAGAGAGATGAGAAAATAATAATTGAAAAATAGGGTAATGATTGGAAAAAGAAATAGAATAATGATTAAAAATTAAACTAAAACTAAAACTAAACCATAAACTGAACAAAGCCTTAATTGGGTCTTGATTAAGTTTTGTACCCTGTTGGGATTCTCAATTAATGCGGGTTTTGTGTCTCCAATTTGGAACTCAAAATCTATGGTGTGGTGATGGTTTTGAACTTAACAACTTTCACCGTTTCATAATCAAATTTAATAACTTTTATCAATAACCAAATTCAATAGCTCAAAAAATATTGGAATTGTCTCATCAAGACGAATAATTTGGTATGGTCGGATGCGTGATTGGAACTCAATTCCGATTGAACAAATGTGCATTGTGGGATTTTTTTTGGGTAGGTATACAAAAATAGCCAATGTGGAGGTAAAAGTTGTAAAGTTTGATTATGGATTAAATGGATAATCAAATGGTGACGTAACACATTTTGTTATTAGTTTTGATTATTACCATTGCGGATGCATTGAGGAGAATTGCTGTAGAAAAAAAAAAGTTCTATTGACAACTTTTTTGTTAGTGAAAACGAGATAGTAAAATGTTGAAAAAAATTTTTGTTAGTGAAAACGTGATAATAAAATGCGTTAAATTTTTTTGTATTTTTTGTTAGTGAAAACACCAAATGTCAAAATTATCCTTATCTTCATCTTTTTGGGTAAATGCTTATCTTCATCTTCTTCCTTAAAAATACCCAAAACTCTATCCAGTTTACTCCGACCCACCGCCGAGGACTTCCTTTTGTTTATCCACTTCCTTAATTAACTATATCCACTTCTTTAATCAACTATAGCAAGAACTATATCCACTCCATTAACCAACTGTAAATAGGAACGTAATAGCTTTCCTTTTCTTTTTCTCCCCGCGGACGGTTTATCCAACGACTCCGACGTGGACGCCGTACCCAGCTTTCCTTTCAAGCTTTCCCAGCCGGTGGGTTACTCCGACGCCGACGATTCTCAACTGCAACGACGCTGGTGGAAATTCTCAACTCCAACGACGCAGACGTCGACGCAATCGGATCTCGTTCTCGTCCTCCCTCTACCGCCTCATCTCTAATGGTCAGCCCACCTAACTTCATCTTCTCCTCCGTTAAACTCTGGTGCAGTAGTTTTCCAACCCCTAAATATATTGAGGGTTTCGTATAAAAAATGCAATTTTGAGTACTTATGATATTAGGGGTTTTAGGAGGCGTTCCGGTTTCTCAAAAAAGTAACTTTTAGAAAAGAAAGGTAAATTCAAGCCCAAAAATCATATGTTTACGTAAATAATTTTCCTAGCAATATGGATCTTGTTCGATAGATTTCATTGAGATCTTTTATACGGTGCAAAAAAAATTAAAAAATTATTTTTTATTTTCATTATATTTGAGTTTGAAAATTGAAGAAAAAGTACTTTTAGAAAAGGAAGCAAAACTGGAACGGGGCCTTAAATTTCTGTTTCATTTTCGATTCAGTAGGGCTGGGGTATTTAACTGGTGGTGATGGGAGCTGCAATTAGCTGCTGACGGAGTTGAATGGGGTCGATCGGTAATGGACCAGGTTGTGTCAGGTGTTTGCGGTCGGAAAATACTTGACAATTGATTATGTTTTTGGGTTGTTGATTATGATTGTGATTGTAGTTATAATCGATAAAAGCTGATGGCAAAATAAGCAATTGATGGTGAAGTTCCTGCTCATAACAAGAAAAGAGTTCTCCTCTTCCTCTCTTTAGATACTTTGAATTTATTTTTTTTTTGCCAAGAAAAGACGAGGGGAAAAAAAGAGAGGAACAAGTTACAAGGGTATTATAGTCAGTTCAGCTTTACCGTTAACGGAGTTTCGGTTGCATTTTACTCCAAAAACCACTTCGAGGCAATTTGGTCATTAGTAAAACTCTGGGGGGGTCATCTGCCAAAAGACCAAATCAGAGGGAGGTAATCCGTATTTTGTCATACATCTAAAAAGCAGAATAGATAATAATAAAAATATACACGATAAAAAAAAATTACTAAAGCCGAAAAAACACAAATCTCAAAACAGTCAACAAATTTTGGTATAAAAGTTTTGGTAGGAGAAGCATAAATCAGTCACTGAGATCTTTTGAACGCTGTTATTTTTGTTTTTTGAAATTACTTCCGAAAGCATTTTATTTTTGAGGTCAAAGTTACACGTATGGTTGAGATTACTTCATTGATCGAGTATGAGTATTATTTTAATAAAAAAGGGCAGGCATTTTAATTTGTGTCTTCTTACTAATTTCAGGTATTCTGATGATGTCTATGATCGGATTTGGTTTCGAGATACCCTCGAGATTACTTCAACTTCATTGGAAGTGATAAATGCATCTTATAGTAATCGTGATGCCTTGAGCGCCAACGACTACAAACCTCCGTACCCTGTCATGACCACTGCCATTAGACCCGGCAATGGATATAATTCGTTGGACTTTTGGGTTAAATTAGATTATCCGAAACCGAAAGTACAGCAGCTCTACGTGTACATGCATTTTGCTGAGATTGCAGATAACCAAGGGGGAGAACTCGACATCTACATCAATGACGCCCCCTGGTCCCTGGGTGTTGCTACTTACTTTATGCGACCAGTCACCGTCAACAGCGCGTATTCTATGGGCTCAGATTTGCGGCTGAATTTCTCTATCCGTGCCACCGCTCAGTCCACTCTTCCCCCGATTCTCAACGCCATTGAGGTTTACGAGGTCCTTGAGTTACAATCTTCCACTCCAACTAGCCAAAGTGAATGTGAGCTCCACTAATAAACTCATACTCTCTATCTATTTATCTGGGAAAATCTTATTTCCGGAGCAGCCGTGAACAAGAGTTTACAGCGCTCATTCGCGACCGTCCAAAAGTGTTTTGCACGGTCCGGATGTTAATGAAACTTTTCCGGAGAAGAGTTTTCTCCTATTTATCTGCCTTTTCAACTTAATTCTCAACCACTTCTGAGCTAGGTAGACTTTAGGCAAGACGGGTCATTACAAATGGTATCAGATCTAGTAATAGAACACAAAAAAGGTGGGATAGATTTTGGCTTCGCACACGGGGACCAAGCTCTCGTCTCCGGTTTCCCCTAAATTAGAGGTACATTCACGCAAGTGTAATAGCTACCAAATATTCCACTATAAACGATACTGGGGTTGCAAGAGTTCTTCTTCCCTAGCAAGCAAAACGATAATAGGGTTATAAAAGTTCTTCCCTAGCAAACAACTAGAGCTATACAAAGAGCACCCTAATTAAGGCGGATTTTAACAAAAGTTACAAGTTTAGGTCTCACAAAGTTGATTTCCCAAACTCGTAGAGCCCAAGAGAAACTTGCCGATTGGCTCCGCTAAACACGTAGAGCTTGTCAAAGTGAAGAATGTACTAAAATCCTATCAAAATTGGAGTAGAGACGAACACCCGATCTTGGCTCGAACATGGACAAAAACCCTTTGCCCCTTTTTCGACAACTCTCGAAGTCTCTCTAGCAGCAGCAGGAAAGGAACTGTGAGTCTCTTTTTACTTCTCTGTGATTTGTGCCTTTTGCTATTGTCTAATAACAAGATAACGCCACAACTTTCTTGACCCAATAAAATAGGTCCGAGTTCAACCCAGCAACAAAGAAGGGACCGACCCAACAGTTTCCTCCAAACCTCATCTTCCTTTCTTCCTCCAAATTTTACTTTGTAAGCCATATCGCGGGCACATATCAATAATCCAAATACTTATAGCCCTTCCACTCAAGAATATTTATGCAAGAAATTAGCTTGATCGAAGAAGGATAGGCACATGAACAACTCGCATTTTGTTTTATAGTATTGCATAAAGCGAACACGAGTTATTCATGTGTTTATGGATGACCGATCAATATCATTATTTTCAGATATGTTCTTCTCTATGAGGCAGAGCAATTTGAATCATCAATGTGGGTCCTTAATGAGCTCAAAAAGTGAAGTTTGGAGGAGCAAGGAAAGATGAGGTATGGAGACGAGCGTAACGCTTTTGATGAGAGCGTAGGGACATGTGATCCCACAAAGTGGAGTTTAGAGGAGCAAAGGAAAGGGACCAAGCTCTAGTCCAATTTTAGTCCCTCTAACTTGGTCAGTTTCAGTCATTGTGAGCCCACTCCGGTCAATGGTCATTCGAAAGGTTCATATGATAGGTCCAGTAGAGAAGTACATCCCTGGAAAAAGTTATCTCAATCGGACATCGATAGCTATGTCAACAGTTTAATTTTGAATATCGCATAAAGTAAAATACGAATATTCACGTGTATTGATGGCCAATCAAGATCATTTGTTTCCAACTATGTTCTTCTTTGTGGGCTGTATAAGTTGAAGTGTTCGAATTATCAAATGTGGGCCCTTGATGGGTGAAGTTTGGAGGAGCAAGGGAAGAAGATACCTTGGGGAGCTTGACCTTTTGATGAGAGCTTAGGACATGTGGGCACACAAAGTAGAATTTAGAGGAGTAAGGAAAGACGGGCTACGGAAGGGAGCTGAATCTTTTTTATGAGAGGTTCGGGACATGTGAGATTTCTATGATGATCTTTGCCCGGCGGAATTGGAACCTTGTAAATCCTTGTGTTTCTGTGTCTATGTTTTTGTTTCTCTAATGTTCTTGCCATCTATTTGCTCTAGTTCTGGCCATATTTGTTTCATAACGGTAAGGATGACTTCCCTTTACTTCTGGCTATGGTAGTTGAGGCTATCAGGAATATCAAATCGGCATACAGGGTGGAGAGGAACTGGCAAGGAGATCCATGCGTCCCAATGAATTACTCATGGGATAACCTTCAATGCAACTATGATAGAAATTCCACTAGAATCATTTCACTGTGAGTTTCTGCATTGGAAAAACTGATGACTATTTTACTGGCTATTTTTCTTTTGATTCTTGCCAACTTATAAACTAGGAACCTCTCGTCGAGCTCATTATCTGGCAACATGGATTTTTCCTTCTCTGGTCTCACATCCTTAGAGTCCTTGTAAGTATAATTACGTGGCAGAGAAATATTTCTATACAGAACTTGCTGCTTTGTTAAATGTGGTGTACTTTCTGCAGTTTTTATTTGTATCCCCTTAAGTAACTGATGATTGTTTCTTAATGCTACAGAGATTTGTCAAACAACAATTTAACTGGACAAGTGCCAGATTTTCTTAGCGGGCTTCGTTTCTTGAAGACTTTGTGAGTCTATGGAACCTTTTTCTTTTCTTTCAATACCAATGCAAATTTATTGGTTTCTGACAATGTACAAATTGTCTGGAATTGACGTGCCTTTTGCAGAAACTTGTCACGAAATAATTTCACAGGTTCAGTTCCACCAGCCCTTGTTGAAAAATCAAAAAATGGATCCCTTACACTGAGGTGAGTTAGTGTTTAGTTCCTAGATGGATCCAAATGAAAACCATATTTTAAAAAGTATGGTGATTGGTGGCTAACACATTCATCTAAACACACAAGTTACTAAAGGTGGTGTAAAGTCAATTATGCATGTATATAAAATCTAGAAATGCAGAAGAAATAGATTTATCCATTGATGAGCTGCAATGGAACAAAACACATAATAATCTTCCACTTCCCTTGCATTCCTTTTCTTATCTCATGTTATGTCCTAGATTATTGGGAATAAGTTAAATATAAAGAAGCTGTCTGATATTATTCTGAATGTCTCCAAATAGTACGGAAGGGAATCTACATCTTTCCCAGCCAGAAGATTTCTCCAAATGCCAGGTAGACTTGTGTGCTAAGAAGAAAAATTTTGTTGTACCCGCGATTGCATCTATTGCTTCATGTCTAGTCATCGTGGTTGTGATTCTTGCCATCTGGTGGAGTTTGAAAATAAGGAAACAACAAGGTACTTATCTGTGGATGATTTGACTTAAATGGCAAATTCCATTGAAATTATTTTGGTATAGTGTATGCTTATATGTGAAATTTTTTCTGATCTTGCTTATCAGCGCACATTGTAAAGTCCAACCTTGAATATGAAATGGTGGAGGAGAAGAAAAGACAGTACACTGGAGTTGAAATGGTGGAGGAGAGGAAAAGACAGTTTACGTATTCTGAGCTTGAGACCATCACTGAAAACTTCCTAGTACCACTCGGAAAAGGATCGTTTGGCTCTGTTTATGCTGGGCATTTGACTGACAACACTAAAGTTGCAGTGAAGATCCTTTCCCTACTGTCAACTCAAGGGTCTGAGCAATTTCGAACAGAGGCAAGTGTTGATTACCCGTCTCAAAGATTCTGGTTTCACTTCGATGCTAGTGTCACACTACAGCAATTGTTGTATTTTGCAATAAGGTGATGTGCATTGGAAAATACAGGCTCGGTTGTTGACAAAAGTCCATCACCGAAACTTGGTTTCTATAATTGGATACTGCAATGAAGGCCAACACATGGGGTTAGTATACGAATACATGGCTAATGGAACCGTAAAAGAGCATTTATCAGGTATGAATTGTATGAAGTTTCTGTGTTCATCTTGATTTCACGACCATAGTTTAGAGTAACTACCTAAGAAGCAAGGGTACGGATAAGACACGAAGACAAGGACACAAACACGATTTTTGTTCTAAAACTAGAACACATACATGTTGGGTACACATTGAATATATATGACAAATATATGCTTTTGGTTTCATGCTAAAAAAAATTAGTCCTATCAAAGTGGAACAGAAAACAAAAATAACATTGACATCAAGGAAAACAAGTCAATAAGTGTTCATGGATGGCCGTTTTTACCTGCCCTGACGTTTTAAAATTGGCCTCAAGTGTCTCCGGTGTTCGACAAGAACAACATAGAAAAATGTCGTATACATAAACATATATGGGTGTCGGACACGTGTCCGGACCGTGTCCAACATGTTTCAGTCTCTCCCATACCTGTGTCGGACCGGACCATGTCTCTGTTCTTCTTAGGAACCGCTAATGAGATTACTGGTGCAAAATGCTTCAAAAGATATTGTAATCTGGCTAATTTTTCTTCACTAAATTGGTATTATGCCAATCCAGATTATCGTATGCTTTACTTTGGACATTTTCCAGTTTAACTTCGATGGCAATTTCTATCTTCTTCTTGTTCTTCCTTTTCTTCTTCTTCTTTTTTTTTTAAATATGTATGGCAATTTCTATCTTGTATAGAGAAAAATCCAAAGATCTTGAGTTGGGAAAAGAGACTACAAATTGCATGTGATGCAGCACAAGGTGGGTAAACTAATTCTCTTATATCTTGGCGTTTGTGTTCTGAGTTTCCTTATTCTAGATTACTTTTAAGCTAACACAGTACAATGTTGAATTTGCAGCATTGGAATACTTGCATGATGGCTGCAAGCCGCCAATAATTCACAGAGACATCAAGCCTGCTAACATACTGTTGACTGAAAATATGCGAGCAAAGGTTTCTGATTTTGGGTTATCCAGATTAATGCCCTCTGACGGCGGGACTCATGTCTCAACTTTACCTGCTGGCACACCAGGATACGTGGACCCTGAGTAAGTTTGTGTTTTCCAATTTTGCTTCACATATGCCGCTTTTTCAACATGGTGATAGGCTGATAGCCAATTCATATTATTTTGCGGCACTATTGGACAACGACCTTTACTTTATTTGACAAAACTAAACTCACCTGGATTTCTGGCAAGAAATGGGTCGATACAATACCCGTATACTTGCTTGTTTCCATTATATCCCAGTTTTTATGTTGACATGTAAGACTAAATCTTAAATGTTTCTTTTTTTGTCAGTAAATCATGTTTCATTTGTATTTATCTGGGCTGCAAGTTGATGATATGTTGCTTTTATTTTCTTGTCAAAAAGGTTTAGTGTTACTCTTTGAGATTCTTGCTAATAGAGAAAGGACCTGTCTTCAGGCAGCTGAAATCCGGACTGTATGAAGTAATTGCATCTCGGCAATCAATGGTCCAGATTTTTTGGAAACTCTGACCGATAAAAATACAACAATTTGTTTGAGTCTCTTAACAAATTTGGATTTTGATCCATTAAAAATACTTTTGAACAGCCAAGATTGCATGGACTTTTCTCTGCAGTCTACAAAGAAGCCAAGTTCAAGAGAAACTCTCTATGGATACTTTGGACATTTTAAGAAGCATCTCAACGGGTGGTATTGAATTTTAAACAACAATAACTTAAGTAACAATTCATTGACTTGCAACCCATTTACAGATTAGAGAGAAACCAAAGATAAAAGTTTCCATAATCATCTCTAAACTTTTCAGCAACTGAAGGTTATAACTATATATCGTGCTTCTTGTAGGTACATGGCATCCGGTAAGCTGAATGAGAAAAGCGACGTTTACAGCTTTGGAGTTGTGTTATTGGAATTAATCACAGGGAAACCTGCAGTACTAAAACCCCCTGAAAACACTACTTTGGCCAAGTGGATTTTGCCTATGGTTGAGAGAGCTCAATTCAAGGAAATCATGGATTCGAGGTTGAATCGTGATTTTGACACCAACTCTGCTTGGAAGACCTTAGAGACAGCAATGGCATGTGTGGAACTCAATTCAAATCGAAGGCAAGTGATGAGACAAGTTGTGGTAAATTTAAGAGAGTGTTTGGAGATGGAGAAAGCCCGTGTTAAGTCTCGGAAGGAGAATGAAGAGCACAATTCTGCGACCGGCAATACAGATTATGTCACGGCTGAAACTTAGGTTGGTGGACCTTCTGCAAGGTAGATTAAGAGTAGTCTGTGAATTTGTGTTAGAGAATGTTTGTCGAGCGATAATCTTGATTATTGTTTGTGGGGCTTTTGTGTGATTGATTGGTGAGACTGGAGAAGATGATAGGAAATGAGATGGAAGCCAAGGCTGGAGGAGAGTTGGGTTGTCTGGTATTTAGTTTTTGGGTTGAGAGTTGGTTTATTTGTGTGGCTAGGGTTGAACATGATAGTGTATAAGTTGTAATTTATGTATTGATAAGTGTGTGTGATTGAAAGGAGTGAAATTATGTAATTTCTTTTGGAGGAAATTTTTTTTATATCCCTTCGACTTTTACGCGAATTTCACTTCAGTCCTTCTATATTAAATTTGGAAAATATTATCCTTGCAATTTCAATTGAGATTTAATGTGAATCCTTTGTATCTTTCCGTCCAATTTTTGGACGTAAAATAGTGATGTGAGATACAAGTGACAACTTTACAATGTTATATTGGTTATTTTTTTCCACCTCATTCCCTTTGAAAAACCCCAGTCTTTGAAATACCCTAGCCTTTACAAACACGTATGAATTCTCTCTTCCCTCAAAATCGGCTCTCCTTTTTCTCTCTTCCGATCATGCTCTCTCTCTCTCTCTCTCTATATATATATATATATATATATAGTCCTATACCTCTCTTTAATGCACCAAAAAAAAAAAAAACACCCCGATTTTGAGACCCAAATGAATGTGGGAGGGAATTATTTCTCTTTCCATTTCTAAAGTCGATCCTTGTTCTTGACCCAAATAAATGTATAGATTATCAAGTTAGTTGAGCAAAACCAAATTGTGGATTCAGATCGATCTAGTGAAGATGGTAAATGGATTGGCGATTTGTGCTGCAAATTAGGTTTTCTCCAGTTCCTATCTGCAGAGATGTATGCACTTTAAGGAGGGCTTGAAATTTCTTTTGGATAAACTATAATTAACCCCCTCTAACTAAGCCTCGCGTGTACTTTGCCCCCTCTAACTTTTTTTTTGGGCACTCAACCCCCTCTAACTAACTGAAATTCAAACGGTCATAACTTCAAACAGTCATAACTTCTTCGTCCGAAATCGAAAACATGCAAATTATATATCGATTTCGAGGTCTTGAAGTCAGCTTTCTAATGACACCAAAATCACATCACGATTCAAAGCACACAGAAAGTTATGATCAAAAGAGTAAGGGCTGGTAGACAGAAAGACCGTTTTGATCATAACTTTCTGTGTGCTTTGAATCGTGATGTGATTTTGGTGTCATTAGAAAGCTGACTTCAAGACCTCGAAATCGATATATAATTTGCATGTTTTCAATTTCGGACGAAGAAGTTATGACTGTTTGAAGTTATGACCGTTTGAATTTTAGTTAGTTAGAGGGGGTTGAGTGCCAAAAAAAAAGTTAGAGGGGGCAAAGTGCACTCGAGGCTTAGTTAGAGGGGGTTAACTATAATTTACCCAACCCATTTCTTTTAGCAACGAATATTAGTAATGTGGAAATTGAAGTCGATGCTTTCCAGGTTGTCCAATTAATTCCAGGCTCGGATAATGACAATCACCATCTCACACTTTCCATCCGTGAGCGCAGGTCAATGCTTCGTCAATTAGGGTCCCCTCCGTTGAAGCGTATTCGTAGGGAGGGCAACAAATGACCGGACGTACATCTTGTTGTCAGAAGCGCTAGAAACTTGCCGTAGGATTTTCTCTTTTATCTCTATTCCAAGTTTTATTGGTAATCAAGCATTTGATGATGCAAGGGGTGTTGAATACCCCAGGACCATGTAATCTCTTCTATTTATGAAATTAGTTTCTTTATAAACAAAAAAAAAAACAAACAAACAAAAGAAGAGATGTGTGGGTTGAAAATGTTCTTGTTGAAAATGTTTTTTCCCCTCTTCTGTAACTTTTAGTTATCTCCACTCCTGTAACTTAGCCAACATTTATTCTGTCATCCAATTGTCTCAGTGTGCATATAGCTCCTGTGATCCTGTCTCTTGTTTAATCGTTTATATCTATCACGTTGGTGACTTCTTCAGACGATCGAGGACTTGATCGAACTTGCTTGCTCTTTTCATAGTTGATCACTATCTTATTGACCCAATTTTTACGAGGCTTGTATCCATAATGATACCTACAGATGGTTTGTATTGTCGAATAGAACCATAGCAGGTCTCATTCTACATCACATGAGAGATGGTCACAAGTGTGGACCTTGATTCTAAAGGTGAGGGATCTTATTTCACCTCACATCCCCGATTGGGGATTCTTTATCACTCCGGCACCAATCCCTAATGGAAATCTTTAACAACCATCAAACTCGTCTCTCAACTGAAATTGGATGTTCCGGCTCAACAGCCGATGCAAGGGGGCGAGCGGGGCCCACGGTCCCCAAACTTCGATCTATTTATACACTTTCCATAAAATTTTTGTACTCCGTAGTATTTACAAGGCATTCGCTAGCTATATAATTTCCTTGAAAGCTTAATACTTTTGTCGTGCCCCTTTTGGGGAATTCCTGCATCCAACGCTGCCCCGACTATACTGATATTCAGGGCGGGAATTGCATAACGTATACTTGGTTTTTTTTGATCGGCCATAAACTATACTCATTACATTCCCGAAAGAGAAGCAGCTACCTTTCAGTGACAAAGGGTTGAATGTAACTCTTTTGTCTCAGCACTTCACAATATCTCCTCTGCGTTGTGATTGGTCCAAGGGAAAAACTATGTAGAGAAATGAATAAGTTAATTCCACATATGCTTTTGTGGATTATGCCTTTGAATTCTACCTCGCTCGAGCGGCGAACTCGAGCGATTTCGCCGCTGGCCGACACGGAATAGACGCTTTTTAAGTCGGTTTTGGGTGTTGTTTTAGGGTTTTCCTCTATCCAGGGACTAGAGATCAAGGCACACACCATGCGGTTGAACTTTGACACACACAAAAAAAATGCACAAAAGCTTCCGGCTTATTGTTTAATCGTTTATAATGGACCATATTAACATTTTTGTGACAGATAAACAATAATTAAATTAATAAGCATCACACCAATCGAATTGTTTATGTACTGCGATAACAATTTATAGCCAGTAGAGTGATAAATTGCACATAATAGAATATTCAATCGCATTGTCTAGTGTGAGCCTATACGTTTGCATTTTATTTTTTAAATATTTTTAAATCTGATTATTCTTATATAAATATTTTGTGAGATCACAATCTCTTTTCTTTTTCTTTTTTTTTTTGAGAGATATAAACAACAGCAGAAATAAATATCACATCAAATAGGTTATTAATACAGGACCCCACGTTGAAGGTATCTTTGGGGAAGAATTCACCGTGCTTTCGTTCCTTGCTTTGATTAGTCCTGATGAGTATATTTTCGTACCACTGTAGCTGGGTGACGGGCGCTCGACACGTGTCCCACGTCGAGCGGTTGGCTCGCTTGGAGCCGACTGCATCAGTCGGCCAGCCACGGCTGCCCCATGATCTCACAAGCCTAGCGACGTTCCCCGTCCTTCCAGGGAAACTGAACGATGACACACCACGACCTCGGACGTGCCCAACTCCCCCGGGTTTCGGGACCATGACCAGAATGATCGTCCCCAACCTCCTCCGTCATCTCCGTTCATGGTGGAGATCGTGGGTAATGGTATATAAGCAACGAAGGGCACACCAAAAAGGTACGTTCTCAGTCCTATCTATTGCGTTGAGTAAACAACTTCTCTAAACATCCTTTCTAACTTTATCATCGGAGGGTTCACGACTGAAATCACCTCCAGTCACTGAACTTTTTGCAGGAACCACCAGCAAGGCGAAGCTCGGATTGATCGTCTAGATTTTGGCATCAACAAGTCCGCTTGCTGGAAATTATTACTAAATTGTTAGTGGAAGTCTAGTATCGAGAAACAAAGTCTAGTTGTGGAACAGAATTGGTGTGCTTGGCTGTGGAACAGCTAGAAGAAAGAGAGAGGACGATGACGGGCTTGGTAGTGACTGTGACCGTGGCCGTAGGGTATGATAGTTGTGGAAACACCGAAAGAGTAAGGTGTATTTAGAAGTGAAAAATTTGTAGATTTTTATTTGTGGTTGAAAAATTGTTAGATGTTTTCGATAGTGAATAAGTTGTTGAAAAATATTAAATTATTAGTAGGGGTTAACCTCCACAGGGAGATATAGATATACTATATAGTAAGTCAGAAGGAGGAATTATCCTCCTAAGTTAGCAATTAGTAGTTAGATGTACAAGATAGTAAAAGGAAAATGATTTTGTCATTTCCTTTTTTGTTAATGCCATTCTCTTGTAAGTGTATTTTTACATAAAAAATATACTTGAAGAGGAGTGACGTTAACAAAAAAGAGAGTGACAAAATCACCAGCCTAAGTAAAAAGGAGGGGTTAACCTCCGAAGTCAGATGTTAAAGAGGGGCCGATCGAGAAAAAAAAAAAAGATGCTAAAGAGGGGCAGAAACCAACCTCTGCAGTTAAAAAAAAAAAAGTAGTCCGAATGTTAGTAGTCTAGAGTCCAGAGTCCAAAAGTCCTCAACAAAATTATGTTTCACGGTAGGGAAGATGATTGAAATGCTTGAAATGTTTTTTTTTTTTAATACTTAATCTCACGTTTTAAAACATTTTTTTTTTTGGAGACTTAAAGTTCCATCCTCAAGTGCCCAACCCCGTAAGTTTTCCTCCAGCATGTTTTTGGCACTTATGATTCCATCCTTACTCTTTTTTAATGCCAATAGTAGCCCTAAATTATGCAATATGTATATATATATGTATATACATATATATATATATGTATATACATATATAGACATACATATAGCACTGAAAAAGGGGACGGAAACTTAATCCTCCAGCCCTCGCGCAATCCCGGCGATCGGTCCCCGTTGATTTCGCTTGTCAATCCCGAAATTCCCGATGGCGATTCTCATCCTCATCTAGTTTCCTAAACGGAAGCAATTTGAATTTGGGGCTCCCTAATCCTTTTCCAAAACCATGAACGGCAAAAGTCCCCAAAAATTCCAGATCAATCCGTCCCTCCTCCATTGTTGCGGAAATCTGTAGACGAACAACGGCACATGCAGTCCCCCGTTCAATCCTAATGGGGTTTTTTCCGAAAAATCTCAAAAGCCACAAACTGATCGATCCAATCCTTCGTTGCTGAAGAACCGGCCGTAGAAGAAGGGGACGAAACCGACATGGCTAGATTTTGTAAGTCGTTCCTTCAAACCCATCGTAATTTTTTGGCTTCATTGTTTGGTTTGCCTATTGGAGCATGATTGAGAGTATTAATCACAGCAGATATGTTGAATCTACCAAGTTCATGATTGTGTGGGAAACTCGGCTTGAGGACGAATATTTCATGATTTTTGAAGTATGTTTTTCGAAATAGTCATGTTAATATCCCTATTCATTAGTCATGCTAAATATGTCATGAATATCAAAACCGATTTCATGAAATCAAGATTCATGTTTGAAAAAATGTCGTCATTGTATGGAATAGTTGTTAAAATTCAGTTGGGATATTGTTTCAAATTATGTCATGCTTAGTATCATGGATTTGAGATTCTTTAATGAACTACTTGAGGAAGATGAACACATGCAGATTATTAGACTATTGATTTGGGGCCACCACTTGTTTGATAGATTGGCTGAATGACAATATTAGATTGACAAATGCAAACATGTCATGTTTTTGTAATATTAGATGACAATATTACGCGTATAAAGTCATGAGATTTTTTTTATTATACTATGTTCATTGTTGTTTGCCGCAATATGCCATGATTGTGGGGGGTAATTGGCTAGATGGACGTTTTTCCATGATATTTGAAGTTATGTTTTTTGAAATAGGTCATGTTCATGAAATCGATTCCTATTGCCTGAAAAATGTCATGGATAGAAGCTGATTCCATGAATTCATGATTTCATCTTCTACATATGTCAAGTTTGTATGGGATAGTTGTTAGGTTTATTGTTTGGAATTATGTCATGTTCTAAGTAGGTCATGTTTTTTGATCCTATATCATTCCTCTTTTCAACTCCTAACTAGTGGAGGGCTAAGAAGCACTGAGATCTGTAGACACCCTATTCTGGACTGTCTAGATTAGTTTATTTACAGTCTTTGATTCCCCCATGATGATTAAGGGTCAAGAACATCCGAGATTGATGGAGTGTTTGAGCTCTGAGCGTTCCGAACTTTGTTCAAACCCTTTCAAAGCCCTTTTCAAATCCTTCAAGCCAGAACCAAATGGCCTCAGCAAAACCCTGCTTCCACACGTTGGTGATCGACTGACGCGCGCTGGTTCATTGCCACATGTCAGTCATCGAGCATAAAACCACCTTTTACAGTCGTCTACAGTCTGCTGATGATTGTAATCGGGCAGGGCTGTTCCCTTCTTTCCCACAACACCCCTCAAGGCAAGTCCCATGCATTAAATGCATGGGAGACTCCCCCCTCCTTGCCACCCAAACAAGCCCCAAGGCTCAACTGATCCCAGCTGTTGCCCTGGCCTATATATACTCCCCTTGCATTTATTTGCAACGGGCTTTCTCCCTTTCTCTCTCTAGTTCTTCCTTGGTTTTCTTTCATCCATTGAAAGGTAAAGCAAGGAAGATCAGTCATCTTCTCCACATTGTTCTCTACATCCACCATCCACTCATTTCAAGGTTCAAAGCTCAAACCATCACTCAAAACTCAACCCAAAGGTATACCACCTTTGTTTCTGTAAAGTGTTCAGACCTCTGAGGGGCGCTGGCAGGGTCAAGGATGGTAATCAATACCAGTCTTGGCCCTAAAGCTGGCAAAGATTCAATGATCGTGCTAAGTGGTATGTGGCGCACGCCAGTCACTATATGCCGTGCGCCAGTTGTGGCTGCATGGCAAGACTGGTGTGGGGATCACAGATCACTCTTTTCTGCTTTATCTTTGATCTGATCACCTTGCAGCATGTTAAAACTAATTTACTGTTTTTCCATATTTTAGAACTGTGTAGTTAGATGTTTGTTATAACTGTTCAGAAAGGCTTCTGGGATCCTTCTGGTCATGTTCCAGAACCCAGATGAAGCAAAGCCAAGCATTGGATAAATGGCACAAGTGGCGCACGGTGCTCATGTGCGCCACGTGTACCAAGAATCCAATGGCTGGCCTTTGCTTCTTAGATTAGTCCTGGCCTCAATTTGATCTCCACACTGTTTATTGGATTTTCTGTCTATTTGTTTCTGTTTGATTTGTTGCTGCAATTTGTAACTGTATATAAACTGTGATATCAACTGCGTGGTTTGTCCTGGGTGTGCACTGGTCCATTCCAGAGCCCAGAGGGTTGAGAATAGAAGCTGTGAGTTTGGGCTCACTGAAGTACGCCAGTTGATGGGTGGCGTGTGCCAGTAGTATTAACATGCACTGGTTTGGCTAGTGTATGCTGGTACGTTGCTTGCGCATGTCACTCCCGGGGAGCGCACTCCAGTTTGTCCAAAACACTCACAAAAGTGCTTGTTCTCAATCTATTGTCAATTGTTCATAAATCATACATTTCATTTTGCCATGTAAATACAACTTGTCACTATGTTGATCCCCATTAACTGCTCCCCCGCCCTAACTGGCCAAAAAAATGATCAAAGAGAGAAAAATGCAAACGTTTTACAAAAATGCCCGAGTAGAGACCGATTTCCGGATTGGGCGAGAGGGGTGCCATAAAACCCTTCCCCTCTCGTAACTTGGCTCCCGAACCTCAGATATCGAAGGTGACGACGGTCCAGTCTACAAGCCTTTTCAAAATCAAGCAAACGTGACAAAAACGTTTTCTAAACCGGTTCCTTGGGTGTTTTCCGCAAAACTCGAGTGGCGACTCTCTCAAATTAGCATTTCGTCATGCCTTCCAAAACAAAAAGGGCGCAATCCGAAATTTTCATGAACTAAAAATGGGATTTTTAGGGGCGTGTGCCCACAAGATCCAACATTAGCTCTTATATTTCTGACCATTTCAGTCCGAAAGGTTTGGACGATTTGGCTAGAACTTGACGCTTCTAATGTTTCGTTGTTAAGTTACTATACTGAGGTTGCTTTGGATCCCTACTCCTCTGATGGGCATGATGGCATTGTTGGAGAAGATGGTAAGAACACATACATGAGTTTGACAAATTATTATTGCTAGTTTTCTCGGCCCCGAACGTCCTGGGAACAAAGTCATTTGGGAATATTATTTGGAAAGTAAATTTGACGAGAAAGAATAGAAAAAGACCACAAAAAGAAAATAACGAGACGGAAAAGAATCTATCAGTTTGCTCCTTTGGATTTTTTCAATTTTGTAACCACTTTTGGTGTAAGGGATCATTTGCTACTGTAATGGAATTGCCAAAGTTCCTTGTGAGTTGTGATCATTCTTGAGGTGATAGCTTGGAGTATACCATGGTTATTATTTTCTCCCTTTTAGCTTGATCTGCAGTTATGTTTGTCTGCTATTGCTGATGCTTCATATGCTAACACTTTGACGTTGGATTTCCAAGTTTACGTCTGAGGGTGTTGAAGACTAGAGACTCCGAAGGTGTTTCAAGTTGTTTTTCTGCCTAGGCTATCTATGAATTAGTCTGTTGCTATTTTTGGCCTAATGTTTTGGCCTTTTTCTCTTTTTTCCTATTTCTCTCTTCCAATGCATTATTGGAAGTTTATTTTCCCCTTTTCCATGTATAAATATCGTGGTTTAAGCTTTCTTTTTTCCTTGATGTACCCTTATCCAGTTTCTAATATAATCTTTTTGCTGATCAAAAATAAATTTTCCGTGATTATTCATGGTGAATTCATGAATATGTGGTCATGTTTTTAAAATTTGATTTTCATGGTGCATTTGCAGGAATATTTCATGAATGAAAACAGAAATAATTGGAATTTGATACTCTGCACATTCGAAAATTTGGAAATTTGAAATTCTCCTATTATTTCTCACTTAATTGGAGGATTGTGATGTGAAACTGGATCCTTTTAATTTAGGAATCAAGAAGGTTTAATTTAGGAATCAAGAGGATTGTGGTATTCATCCAAATCCCTTTAATTTAGGAATCAAACAAGCAATAAATATATACACACACATTCACACATTATAACATAGTAAAGGGGTAACAAGGGTATTTCACACATTGAAAGGATGAAAACATAACTGTTCAAAATGGCCGGGATGAATACTTACATGGGATGAGATATGAGGATGGATATTTAAAAACTCCTTTTTTTTTGTGGGCCGCGACTATTCAAGCAGCACTTTTTTTTTTGTTTTGCTTTTGCTTCTGAAATTCAAAGTAATAAACAAAGTCCCCAGCAAGGGCGCCAAAAATTGATCGTGTCAAAATCAAGATAAATTTAACCCATAAAACATGGAAATGGATTTAGTAGTAAAGCGGGAGTACGTGTGTCGATCCACAGGGACTAAGAATTACCTCAATTATAAGAACTGACTTTCAAAATAATTAAAAGGCAGTGATTGGTGATTTAGATTATGAACTAAATTTACCGAAAACAAGAGGTTTTAGATTTTTATCAAATGAAAGGAAGACTTAGGGTATCGGATCTACCACTAACTCTATAATCAATGGTTTGAGGTATTTTGTACTAATTTCATAATTAAGTCAATCAATGTGGTAGTGATGTACGTATTCTAGCTACCAGCCAAAATACTATCTTTCAAGAAGTTCTTGTATATGTAAATTAAGGATAAACCATCTTTGATTAGGCACAGACAGTCCACGCTAAACTAACACTAACTAGGGTCATGGGCATAATCAGTCTTCTCATGAGCATGGTTTGTCTTAACTTACAATATACTAGGTGGTGTGAAAACAATTGTATAACTTTTGCATTTATAATCACAGAAAATAAACACATGGTTGAGATTTGGCAATGAAAACCGATTATTAAGACAATCATCTCGATTATACAATCACCACATTTAATTGATTTAATTACAAAATACAATTACAAAATAAAAGAAACCATAGATACAAAGCTAAGGCTTACCTACACCTAAGAGAAGGTTTAGTTGGCCACATTTGTGGAGTGGAACAGAGAAGAGAAAAGAGAGTGCTCTCGCACTTTTGGCTTGGGATTTTTTTATACTACTACAATAATAGATATGCGTCACACCAAAAAATTCACAAAGATCATGATTTTCAATGAAAGCGTGATAAAAAGTGGTGCTTAAAATTTTTTATCGCAGTTTAAATCCAAAACTGAGATAAAAAGCGGATTTTAGCGCGGAATAAAAGATCTTGCTCTTGCGGTAAGATAAAAGAAAAACAATCTCACCTTTGTGGCGTGATAAAAAATTTTAGGGCGAAAAAAAATGAGATAAAAGATTTTGCTCTTGTGGCGAGATAAAAGAGAAAAGATCTCGCTCTTGTGGCGTGATAGAAAAGAGAAAAGACCTCACCCTTATGGTGTGATAAAAGATTTTAGGGCGGAAAAGAATGAGATAAAAGATCTCGCTCTTGTGCCGATATAAAAGAGAAAAGGCCTCACCCTTGTAGCATGATAAAAAACTTTAGCGCTTAAAAAAGCGAGATAAATGATCTCACTCTTACGGCGAGATAAAAAGCCTACTCATTTAGGCACGCGGTCTCAATTTTCACGTGGGCAGGCTGGTACTCATTTAGACGGGTTTTGAAAAGTTATGTGAGGAAAACGATATCGTTTAAGGACTTTGAAAAGTTTTTATTTTTTTTATTTTTACAAAAGGTAAGAAAATAAACCCTAATTACACTCACCCCTAAGATCTTTACGTTTCATCTTCATCTTCACGCCCAAAAAGATCGATCGATCGAGAGAGAGAGAGAGAGAGAGAGAGAAGGCAAATCCCACAACTGGGTTCCACCAGTGCCCACTTGTTTCTTCGAAGACGGGTGAACTGTTCCACTAGTGCCTGATTTTCACGTGGGCGAGCTGTGATCTTTATGGTTTATTGTAGTAGTAAAATTTAGTTATTTCGGATGTCTTCCAAGTGTTTGACACATTATGTAAAAAAATAATTATATTATTATGGCTTAACTTCGTTTGAAAAGGATTAAAACCCAATTGAAAAGCCACCATTGAAATTGAAATTCAATATAAACACAAAATTCGTGTGAAATGGTTAGTTTATAAAAAAAAATCTAAAATTTGTCCATAATGTTACAATCTATAGGTTGTGATAATTTTCATAAAACTTGTCTATATCATGTTAATTGCATTTCAAAAAATTCAGCAAATTTTAAGGAAAAAAAAGTTTTCTCACTTTAGGAAGTAAGTATAAATATTTTTGTTCTCCTATTGTAACATAAGTTCTTGACTAGCTTAGTGGTATGAGTTTGGGAAATCAACCAAGGGTTCATGGGTTCGAAACTTGGCAATGACAAGAAAAGAAAGTCTAATAGATACAAAGAAAAGATTACGCGCAATGATTTTCCATCTCAGTTCATGGTGTGATTATTTTGAACTTTCAATCACGGTTATAGACCGTGATCTAAAGTGACATACAATCACACCCAAAAAAGAGAAATGATCACGCCCAAGAGAAACAATCACGGCTTATAACTGTGATAAAAGAGAAACGATCACGCCTTTTGATCGTGATTGTTTCTCTCTTTCAATCACGGTTTATAACCGTGATAAAAGAGAAAGACTTACAATTACACTCGAATCCATCACGGTACCAGGAGCATGATAGAAAACTTACAATCACGGTCAATAACTATGATCTTTATGATTTATTGTAGTAATGTTGGAGAGAGAAAAGAGAGGGCCCCTCTTTAAGGGAGTGCTTCGTCCCCTTTTAATATCAATTTTGCTACTGGTACTACAATATTGTACCGAAGGTGTACTACTTGCCTAGGTGGAATGGGGCCCACTCCAAAAATTTCAAATGAACCAAAACAGAAGTTAACCCGGGAAATTTTAGAGAAAAAGCAACCCAGCTTTTTAGAGAAAAAGTAACCCAACTTTTTATCCCAAATCCTCCAGAAGACCCACCCCAATGCCAGACTCCATTGACACCAAACTTCATTGAAGCCGACAAAACCCCCAAAGCACCATTAATGGGGACCATGGACCTTTCCCATGTTTCTCCCGAAAACCGATTTTTGTCTTCCACACCTGCTCTTTTAACTTCTACTCCCCTATTCTCTCCATCTCTAACACAATTTCCAGAGACCACCAATTTGAGGTTGGTGGTTAAAATTAACTCTTTAATGTTGTTTTGTTCATATCGTTAATGTGCTCTCTATATGTATTGTTGACTATTACAGTAATTTTTTTTTTTTGGTCTTTTGGCTTCTTTTTTTTTTGGTGCAAAAAAAAAAAAAAACTATGCCAGTTGGAGGAGATTGTGGTAGTTTCATGTGGTTAACAAAAATCGGCACTAGAACCAGTATTTGCACAATTTCAAAGACAAGAAACTTACTTTGGCTTTTTGGTTCTATAAAGAGAATGTAGTCCCTTGCTTGTCTTTAATGGAATAAAGAGGCTAAGAAAGGAATTGAATAAAGAGCAAAATAGATCATTGATATCTGTAGTTGCATTGTCTGTAATGAATTGTTCATTCGTTCGTTCAGTGATTATTGAGATCGAACAAAAGAATTGTTTACGGTGATCGATCATGCTAAATATGATTTATCTGTCCTCCTGCTCATCCTAGTGGCTTAATTATGGCTAATTGCATAATCACATTACTATTTCGATGTAATAAAAGAGTGACTAAGGAATACATTATCTAAATATTTAGTTAAGCATAACATTTGATATTGAGAATTGATTTTCACACTACCTTTTTATTCAAATGCACTCACATTTTTGTCTTTGTTTCATGAAAACACATAACTCTAGTTACTTGTGTCTAAAATTGATATTTGCTGGTTTGTAGAATCCGGGAATACATGAATCATCACTCGAATTTGATGGAGATGACAATGACACTATTTTGGGAGTGAGTTGTGATGATTATCCAATGGAGGAAGTTCCAAATTTGGAGGATGTATGGGAACCTAAGGTTGGAATGTCCTTTGATTCAGAAGATGAAGCCCGTAAGTACTATGCTACTTATGCCAAAGCGCAAGGTTTTGCAGTGATTACAAGAAGCTCTAGGAAGCATGATGACGGACAAAAGGGGTATGTAACTTATTGTTGTCATAAGGGTGGAAAGGCGAGGACAAAAGCACTCAACCCAATTAAAGCCCATCCAACAGCGAAAACAGAATGTAAAGCATCAATGAATATCTGTTTGCATACCGACGGAAAGTGGATATTGAGTAGAATTGAACTCGAGCATAATCATGAAATGTGCCCGAACAAAGCTCGGTATCTCAAGTTCTATCGGGTCATTCCAGAACATACGAAAAGGATGATGGAATTCAATCGTTTAGCTGGAATAAAAATGAACCAAACTATTAGCTCATGTGTGATTGAGGCTAAGGGGCATGAGAATATGACATTTTTGCCAAAAGATGCAAGGAACTACATGGATCAAGTGAGACGCTCAAAACTCAAGGAAGGGGATGCCGAGGCAATGCATAAGTATTTCAAAAGGATGCAAGCAGACAATGGTAATTTTTTTTATGCCATGGATGTAGATAAGGAAAATTGCTTATGTAACGTTTTTTGGGCCGATGCGAGGAGTAGGGAGGCATAGAAAGAATTTGGTGATGTGATTACATTTGACACCACTTACTTGGTTAAAAGGTGGGATATGCCTTTTGCTCCATTTGTAGGTGTAAACCACCATGGCCAGTCAATCTTGTTAGGGTGTGGGTTAATATTACGAGAGGACACTGCTTCATTTGTATGGTTGTTTGAAACATGGCTTGCTTGCATGTTCGGGTGTTCTCCTAATGCCATCATCACCGACCAATGTAAGGCCATGCAAAATGCAATAAGTATCGTATTTCCAAATGCGCGGCTTCATTGGTGTTTGTGGCATATCTTGAAAAAGATACCTGTAAAGTTGAATACAAATGAGGCTTATGAATCGATTAAATCTAGTCTCCGTAATACTGTGTTTGATTCATTGTCTGTTGGGGAATTTGAAGAAAATTGAAAGAACTTCATTCTTACATATCAGTTAGGGGATAATCAGTGGCTAAGTGGCTTGTATGAGGAGAGGCACCGATGGGTGCCGGCATTTGTGAAAGATATTTTTTGGGCGGGGATGTTAACAACCCAGTGGAGCGAGAGCATGAATGCCTTCTTTGATGGCCACATTCATTCTAAGACGACATTGAAAGAATTTGTGGGGCAATATGATAATGCCTTGCATAATAAGGTGCAAAAAGAAGATGAGGTAGACGCTCGTAGTTTCAATGTACAAGTTAAGAATGTGTCTCCATATGGCTTTGAAAATCAATTTCAAGAAGCATACACAATTGGCAAATGCAATGATTTTCAAACTCAATTAGCTGGAAAGATTGCTTGCACCTTGATCGCTGTGAAGACAATAAATGGTATTTTTGAATTTGAGATAGAAGAAGATATCAAATGTGGTGAGACTGAATATTTAAAAACTGCGACCTGCCATGTCCGCTTCAATAAGGCATCAATAGAAAGTAGTTGTACTTGCCGGTTGTTCGAGTGTAAGGGTATCCTGTGCAAGCATATCCTCGTGGTTTGGACAAAAGAGAAGCTTAATAGAGTGTCAGAGAAATACGTTCTACGAAGATGGAGAAAAAATGTGAGAAGGAGTCACACAAATGTCAAGATTAGTTATGTAAATGGGGAACGTAAGCCCGAATGCCGTCGCTTTGACATGATGATGACTGTTTTCCATGAGGCCGCTGATAATGCCACATATTCTGACGCCAAGAGTGCGAGGGTGGTGCTAAGTTACGAGAAGCGATAGCGGAGAATGAAGTGTGTGACACATTTATTTTTGTTGAGACACATTTATTTCTGTTTCAAGTTTACTTTTTTGATGAGACACATTTATTTTTGTTCATAAATTACGCCACTCTAATTGTTGTCAATGATGGATCAATTTTTTTTTGACTACTTGAAATGGACATAGACTTGGTAGAGTGTCAAAACGAATAACAAAGGTAGGTTATGGAAAAATTTTGGCAGAGTCTCCCTTGATTTTGGTCCTAACCTAACGTCTCGTGTCTCAATCAAAACCGCAATAATAACAGCAGGAACAACATTAGGTTACTTACAAGCTCACGCCGGGCATTTCTCATTATACATCACCATTCACAAGCCACATTCATAGCCACATTCATAGCCAAAATCCATTGTCATATTATTAATTAAAACCCACACCGGGCCGTTCTCATCACAATTATAAATTACATACAAAGTTAGATTTCACAAAACTAAAACTTTGATACCACAACTTGATTCCAACAAATTACAAATTTATATTTCAAATTACAACAAATTGATCATTTTTCTTGGCCTTTGATTCACTTGAATATCTTCAACGGCTTGCCACATTTCCTGCACTTGAAGACCTTGACCCCATGCTTTGATTCACTGGTGGCTGTTACACTTTCCATAGCTCCATAGTTGCTGCCTTGTGGCACGGAGTTGCCAGGCTTCGACACTTCCACAAACGTCACTTTTCCGGGATGGTCCTTTATAATTTGGCCAACGGTATAACCTTGAGAGCCAGCCAAAGGAAACAACGAAAAAAAAAACAAGCTGAAACTGGCCACTGACTGTAGAACTCTTTAATACTAGCTTTTCTTTCATGTAATCACATGGTAGTCTTGCCATCATCGTAAGCCTGCAAAATCCCATCATGTTACAAGTGTTCAGCCAGAAAATAGGGGAAAATTCTAAGTACTTGGTCATTGAAATAGTGAAAGAAGGTGCATAAAAAATGTAAATATCTTGTAAACAACGTTTCTAAGAAATCCGAGGGCACCGACCAGGTTACAAATCGGTCCATAGAACAAGAAAGAGAAAAAAGTGTGCACAAAGACTGTAAGATAATCTCATCTGAAGGCAAGCACCATCATATTCTTGTGGATAATCAGAGGCCCTGTATCTCAATTGAAAATAGCATTAAGCTATTGAAATAGAATGGATACAATCCTCTATTGCCTTTCCAAAAAAATTATCTGTGCACACTGAACTTTCTGAAAGATTTAGTCCAACAATCACATAAGAAGCCTATGAGTACAGGAGAAGTAAATAATTTGGGGAAAACAGAGCAAGACCCAATCAATCCTCCAAATTTAAGCCCCTAGTATAAGATTTGTTTTTTTTTTTTAAAACAAAAACAAAAAAAAAACTTGGGCAAATTGAATCTTTAACATGTACACATAGGCAAAGAAATCTACCTTTGTAGACAGACAACCACGACGAAAATAATGTGGAAGAGTAACGTCTCCGACGACGGCGGCAACAAAGAAGGGTTGTCAGCAGTGGTGTGGTAGAGAGAGAGAGAGAGAGAGAGAGAGATGGAAGTCGGGAGAAAGAATGACTACTGGTCAGTGGCGACACCGGTGGTGGATCGTCGTCAGCTGCGGTGGTGGCTCGTGGTCGATCTAGACATTGCGGAGGTGCGTCGTCGTCGGTTGCAATGTTTGGCATTTCAGAGGTGACATTTGGGTGGAAATTGAACACGAATTTTGAGCTTTCTCCTTCTTGAATTTCCACGCGAATTTAGGGCCGGGTTGTGTTGTTTTGGTTCATTTTGAGATTTTTGAAATGGGCGATGGGGAAGGTCCATGGTCGCCATTAATGGTGCTTTGGGGGTTTTGTCAGATTCAATGAAGTTTGGTGTCAATGGAGTTTGGCATTGGGGTGGTTCTTCTGGAGGATTTGAGATAAAAAGTTGGGTTACTTTTTCTCTGAAATTTTCGGATGCGGGGGACTGCTCCACCCAAGGGGGAGCAGCGTGTTGCTGCGCCCCATTTGGGGCCCACGCCGGTCTCGTTCCGATGATCGGGATCGTTCACTTTGTAGAGCTCGTCGAGTAGAACGCTCATGCAAAAAATCAGCTTAATCGGATATGATTAAGTGCCTGATTGGAATCCATATAACTCTCGGTCCATGGGTTCAAGTGGATTTGATTCAGTGTTTCGGATCCATTCGACCGAGAGTTATATGGGTTCCGATCAGGCACTTAATGATATCCGATTAAGCTAATTTTTTGCATGGTTGTTCTACTCGACGAGCTCTACAAAGTGAACGATCTCGATCATCGGAACGAGACCGGAGTGGGCCCCAAATGAGGGGGAGCAGCCCCCCACGTCCGAAATTTTCCGGGTTAAATTATGTTTTGGTTCATTTTGAAATTTTTGGAGTGGGCCCCATCCCACCTAGGCAAGTAGTACACCTTCGGTATATTGTAGTACCAGTAGCAAAATTGTTTTAATATGGCATGAGCTCCCTCTTGTCCAAGGCCGGGAGAAAGACGTGAGAAACCAATCTCCACGCCTCTGCCATTTTGGCAAATTTTTCCAATTGAGTCCTTTGGATTTGGAAACCCATGCCTAAAGCCCGGGGGTGAGATCGACTTTTCACTGACAAAACCGGCACTGTTTGATACTGTAGCAGGTATTTGCAAATTACTTTAGGGGGTTTTCTGACTTCTTGTATTTTCCCTCTGTGTCCTCTCTTTTACATGTTTTGTCTTCTTTTGCTCTTTTGAGCATGGGCTTTTCGGTAAAACCAACTCTTCCCTGCAAACCTGCTTTTGCTTTGCCACCGTAAAGCTGCAACTCTCTCTCTCTATCTCTCCTTCCCAGCGACCGACGCCACAGAGAAGGGTTCAGCTCAGCTCCACTGGACTGGAGTAAACTGGAGCTGAGCTGAACCCAGCAACTCTCTCTCTCTCTCTCTCTCTCTCTCTTTCCCCCCGCCCGCCCCCTTTTACAGCCACCGAAGCAAACGAGAAGGAGAAAAATCGAGAAGAAGGAGTAGCAATGGCTGATAAGGGAGAGGACCAGTCATCGGAATAGATCTCAGAGCTAACCGAACGACACCATTCTCTATTGTCTTCATCGACAGCTCCCGAGTTTATCCGGCGAAACTCCACATCTCCAACTCCCCTTGCATCACCATTCCTCCGGTCTCAGTCAGGTATCGTGCCAGTGTCGGTGAGAGGTATATATTCCGTATTAATTTAGTCTTAATCACTTGTGTATGTAATTTTTGGAATTTTATTTCGCAAATTAGCAGAGATATGGGTGTTTGAAAACCCGTTTTAAGAGCTTCTGTCAGTGTGAAAGAACGTTTTGGGTGGGCTTTCATCTCGAATTTAATTTCAAGTATCGAGGGAAAACTTCTAGGGTTTCCATGTTGAATTCAGTTTTGTGAAGTTCTTTTTGCCTATATTTATTTTGCCTTTTCTTTTGGGGTTGAAAATTCGACTGATGTGTATATCTCTTTGTTCTGCTATTTCTTTTGCTCAAATGTTTTAAACAAATAGCACAGTTCATTCCATATCGTGAGATTGCTGAGCTGATGATGGTTCTCTGGCGAAAAGGCTGCAGTAGGTTTTCGTGTGCAGAGAATTTGTGCCTAGGGTTTATGGATTCTTTTGGTTGCTTTTCTTCTCTTCGTTGGTCTTGTCGGGATTCTTTTCGTTAATGTAGATAATCTCTTAACCTCGTGTGCACCATCTATCCTTATAAGCAGAGACTGTGAGTTTCAGTTTGCTTATCTGTGCAGTGATGGCACTTCTATTAATCAGATTTGTTTCACACACTTGCTTGTTTATATTTTTCAGTTTAAAAATTGTCTATTTCGCAAACTTATTATGGAATCTAATAATATCCTTTGCTATCAAAATTTATGGTAGGTATTTGCTCAGCAAATGGAACTATTCCGGGTGACCAATGGTAATGCTAGCGTTCAGTTCATGATGAGATTGGAGAGTTGGATTGTTCCTATTGTGGATGATGAGTTCTATTATCCATTGTTTAGGGATTTTTTTGGAAGCTTTGGAACTATCTATCGGAGATTTGGTTTTAGTTGGTGTGGTGGAACAATCCATGGTTTGGGTGCTGGTTTTGGATGCTAACGGACTAGAGAAGGTCTATGAATGGCTTTGATAGTAGTATGTATAATTTAACACCGAAACTCAAGCTTTTTGCTTTGTGCACTTTAATTTGTTAAAAGTGTTTATATGCTCAATACTTATGAAGTAATTGCCATTGTTTGTTATCATGGTAAGTATAGTGCCATTACTATTTAGATCTTGTTTTTGGACTGATTAATACAGATAATCTCCAGACATCATGCTTGCGATCGGTTTTTTTGACCAAGGAATGCATGTTTCAGTTTGCCAATATTACGAGAAAAGAACTTTTATTAATTAGGTTTCTGCTAAGAAATAAGTGCATGTAAATTTTTAAAGTACTTATAACTCCCAGTTCACCATATGACAGTGATCAAACAATAATGACTTCTGGTTCAACTAAAATTACAAAAGGAAAAAGGAAATCATACAGCATAACAGAAGTTCTCGGACGGATCAACTATGCAGAATACAATAATCCTACGGAAATAATGTGAAAACCGGCAACAGTGAGCGAAAACATATGTAAGTAACCAACAATGATAGGAAAAGGAACAATTTCGATGCAATAACTAGGCGTTTAGAATTAACGCAACATACACCTGCAATTCCTAGGGAAAAAAAAAAAGCTTATAATTAATCAATATTCCTCCACGTAATGTAAAACAATCCTCAATAGATAACAGGTTTGCTTAGATGGTTCCTTCCGGCTAGCCTAAAGAAACATGACCGTGCGAAACAACCGAGATAAGACGTGAAGAAATAGTAATCGTTGATCTCCAACAAACTTGAAATCCAAATGTACAAGATAATGGAAAACTAATAAAGAATTGACTTATTCTTCTCGAATAAAAGTTGGAAATGATGTTAATCAATGGTCCACAACAACGGCCCATAGGCCTGGCTTACAAAAACACATACAACACAGTAAAAAAAGAGATGGGAAAATGACGGCCACACAACTTCGGCCATTTTAGCCCAATTAGATATGGATCATTTGTTAGGTACCTTCGGTTTGGGGAAACCCAAAAGGGTAGTCTGTCTTAAAACAGAACAACTTTCGGTTTGGCATTAAACTCTAAAAACTTTTCAGCCACAATGACATCAGCTACTCATTAGTATATTCCCTGGCTGTATATAATTCAAAGTGCTAGTACTTGTTATCAAAAAAACACACCGCAGTCTACCATCTTCCTGTTTCTCATCTTCCAAAACTTTCCGTTTGCCTCAGACCTCGCACTGCAGAATCAAAGATTTGCACACGGAATTTTGCAAGGTTCCTTGACTTCTCTGAGTTTGAGGTAAGTAAAATTTCTGCACTTGAACTGACTGAAACTTATTGTTAGAGAACTGATATACTTCATTTGTTTTCAAATTATATATTAGTCATAGCATCAGTTATAAATAATAATCCTATTCATGCCAAACTCTGCCGTGTTATTTTTCTGCTAATCTTATGTATCTAGAATTCATAGTCCGTGTCAACAAAAACTACCAACAAAGAGGTACTACACAACAGAAACATAGAAATCTGAAAATAAAGACTTCCAATTTCCCATTGTCACAGAATGCCAGAAAAGAGAATACGTCGTGCAAGTTCTTATGCTGAACTACCACAAGCGAAAAAAGATAGATTGAATGCACAAAGCCGTGAACGTCGCAAAGAAAAAAGAAAAAGAGAAAATGAACTCATAACAGTACCCATCGAGCAAGACAACAGCCTATATGATATCTTTTCGATAGTGATTAGAACAGACGGGAAGCAATCAAATACAAGTACTGCAGTTCATATTCCTAACATAAACGAAACACCGGAAACATCCACAATAGGTACATTAAAAACCCGTTCATTTAGTTTGTTTTGGTTTAGTTTTACATCTCAAACCAAACAAAAAAAGTATGCTAATATCTGCACAAATCCTATACTGTGTATAGGTTTAACCCCCACAGCAATGACCCTCTTCGAAGACCAAGAATGTATGTCATCCATAATTCTTAGACAGAGTTCTAGGAAATTTTTTTTACACCAATTCTAATGTTTCTATTTATATTCCTTCTTAAAATAGGTCTGCTGTATGACGTTTCCATAGGTACGTTGACATAATTTGGATTTTTCACTAACTCTACAAACAAACGTTACTTAATATTTACTAAAGCATTAACGTCCTATATATAGGATACCTCCAAACAGAACCCCAAACTCTACCAAAACAAAGGCAGCCGGCCACTCCAAGTAAACCATACGTTTTACCAATGGTATTACCATGTTCTCTTTGTGGAGCATTGAGATTCCCATATGAAAGTCCTACGTTTTGTTGCTTAAAAGGAGAGGTCATCCTTTACCCTATCACAGTACCACAGGAATTGGTTGAACTCTATACAGGCTCATCACCAGCAGCAACTGATTTCATGAAGTACATCAGGGCATATAACAGTGTTTTTGCATTCACTTCATTTGGCGTAAACCAAGATCCAGAATATGCATGCAACAACAAGGGTATATACACGTTTCGTGCTCAAGGTCAAATATACCGCCGCATTGATGGCCTTAATCCCCTAGATCACCCAGCATTTCAGCAGCTTTATTTTTATGACACAGACAAGGAAGTGGAACACAGAATGTACCAGAAATCAGAATTAGAGCCCACAATCGTTTCTCAACTTATCAAAATTCTAGAACCAAATCCATATTCAAAATTCTTCAGAAACCTAAATAACCTACCAAATATTGCGAATCACCAAATCAGCCTTAAAGCAGATCCAGAAATGAAGAATCACACTGCAAGTGCTCCTACTGCCTCCCAAGTCGCAGCAATGTGGATTGAAGATCCAGATGCAGCAGAAATTAGGGAAAGAGATATAATGGTACAACAGCATAGTGGTCATATGGCAAACATCCGATACTATTATGGATGCTACGATTCATTGCAATATCCATTGCTTTTTCCTTTGGGCGAGCCTGGCTGGCATAGGGGAATCAAATGAAGAAAACGTGCCCAAAACAGCCAATATTCACCGGGACAAGGAAATGTGTTGCCCGCTCATGCTTCAACTGCTCGGCAGCTGCTTCAGAATGAGGAAACAAGTTAGTTAGTTGAAATACGTTCTTAAATACTATAGTATATTCAGATAATAACAACAGCTAACATGCATAATATATGATCTGCTGTTTTTGAAGAAAATGCAAAAAAGGAAAGCATGGTGACGGCAAGAGAGTATTATGCTTATAGGCTTCAAATTCGACCGTCAGTCAATTCCATAATTCTACAATCAGGCCGCCTACTGCAACAATATGTGGTTGATATGTATGTGAAGCTCAAAACATCAAGATTGGATTATTTCAGACACAGACAACACGAAATCAGATCTGATCTTTACCAAGGAGTTGTTGACAGCATTAAGCAAGACGAAAGTGAAGGATCACAAGTAGGACAACAAATTATCTTACCAGCGTCATTCATTGGAGGCCCCCGTGATATGAGGAGACGCTATTTAAATGCCATGAGTCTGGTCGAACGGTATGGAAAGCCTGATCTGTTCTTAACAATGACATGCAATCCAAATTGGCCGGAAATACAGGAACAGCTCAAACCAACTGAAAAGGCTCAAAACAGGCCTGATTTGCTAACCAGAGTCTTCAAGAGCAAGTTTCAAGAACTGAGAAAAGAGGTCCTCAAAAAAAAAAAACTCTTTGGCGCCGTAGTAGCATACACCTATGTTATTGAATTCCAAAAAAGAGGTCTTCCTCATGTTCACATGCTGTTGATACTCAAAAAACCATACAAACTGAATACAGCAAATAAATTTGACGCTATGATCTCAGCAGAGCTACCGAATAAAAACCAATTCCCCCATTTGCATGCTTTGGTTGTAAAGCACATGATGCATGGACCATGTGGAGTGCTGAACAAATCCAATGTATGCATGAAAAAAAGCTCATGCAAAGATCATTTCCCAAGAAAATATTGCCCTGAAACAACCATGACGGCAGATGGATATCCACTATACAGACGGCGACAAATGAATGAAGAAGTTCTTATAAGAGGACATATGCTCAACAACACATGGGTGGTTCCGTACAATCCATATTTACTTGCTATGTTTGATTGCCATAAAAACGTCGAAGTCTGCTCAACAATCAAAGCTATCAAGTATCTGTACAAGTACATATACAAAGGCCAAGACAAGATCATCTACCGCATTGTAACAGCCAAGGCTAATGAGAATGTCGACGAAATTGACCAATTCCAATCAGCCAGATGGATTTCTCCACCAGAAGCAGTATGGAGAATATTTAAATTTCCTTTGCATGAGATAAATCCTGCGGTCATAATCCTTCCGTTACATCTTGCAGGATGCCAAATAGTTAGCTTCAAGAAAAACACCAAATTGCATAGCATTGCTGATAGTGAGTTCTGTTCAAGAACAATGCTAACTCAATTTTTTTGGATGAATAAGCATAATTCCAGAGCCAAGTCCCTGAAATTACTTTACAAGAATTTCCCGACATACTTCGTATGGAATGTTCAGTCAAGAATATGGACAGAGAGAAAGAGCCAAGATGTCATTGGGAGAATCCTCACAGCTAATCCAAACCAGGGTGAGAGATATTACCTATGGTTATTACTAACTCATGTTCCAGGGCCTGAATCATTTGAAGACTTGCGAACAGTTAATACATTGGAATGCAATTCCAATAGGCAAGCTGCCATAGCGGGTTTATTAGAAGATGACCAAAGCAACGAAAAATGCATGTAAGAAGCTTGTGCCTACCAAATGCCCGTCTCATTACGACAGCTTTTCTGCACTATCCTTGCCTACTGCAATCCAGCTGACCCATTGCAGTTATTTCTGAAATTTGAAGCAGAAATGACAGAAGATTATACTAGCTTGAAGAAGCTAACAAAGGAAAGTGCTCGGCAACATCTGCTCAGCACATTAAACACAGAGCTTGAATCTATTGGCAAGTCCTTGAAACATTATCAATTGGAGCATCTAATTACAACATCTTTACCTCAAGATCGAATCTGCAAAGAAGTACGCGATGAAATGAACCTCGATGTATCATCAGAGGACCTTACAAGTGCATCGCGACTAAACAAGGAACAATTAGATGCCTACAATATTATACTGAAGACAGTCTTAGAAGCAAAAAGTGAGGCCTTTTTTATTGACGGACCAGGCAAAACGTTCTTATATAAAGCCGCCCTTTTAGCAAAGATCAGATCACAAGGGATGATTGCACTGGCCACTGCAACCTCTGGAGTTGCCGCATCTATAATGCCAAATGGAAGAACTGCCCATTCTCAATTCAAAATACCAATTAGCAATGATGGCAAGTTAGCATGCAATGTAAGCAAACAATAAGGTCTTGCCAAACTTCTCATACAAGCATCACTTATCATATGGGATGAAGCATCAATGGCTAAGAAAGAAGCAATAGAAGCCCTGGATTCCATGCTACAAGATATTAATGATAACGACAACCTCTTTGATGGGAAAATAGTCGTATTGGGAGGTGACTTCCGGCAAGTATTACCAGTAATTCCAAAAGGAACAAAAGAGGATAGCATGAATTCAAGCCTCATCAGATCATACATATGGCCAAAACTTCACAAGTTCAAGCTCATAAACAACATGCAAGCCAGAACTGATCTGTCATTCAGTGATTACCTTCTTCGCGTTGGAAACGGGGGAGCAACCATGCAATGCAAGCGGACAGATAAAAATACCTGATACCTTACTTTTGAAACCATCCAAGACCATGGAGCCGTTACACCAATTAATAAACTTTGTTTTCCCTGAGTTTGACACCTATACATCAAATCCTTTGTCCATGACTGATTCAGCAATATTGACTCCGAAAAATCTAGAGGTTGATGAAATCAATGATATAATGATTTCCAAATTCCCAGGAGAAGAGCATACATATTTGAGCTTTGATCAGACAGAGGATCAAAGCCAACAAGGAATGTATATCGACTTCCTAAATTCGGTCACACCCGCTGGCATGCCGACTCATAGACTACTGCTCAAGGAAAATTGTCCAATTCTTATGCTACGTAACATAAATCCGTCTAAAGGATTATGCAATGGCACAAGACTCATTTGCAGGAATTTCGCAGCAAATATGATTGTTGCTGAAATTGCAGTTGGTGAAAAGAAGGGAACCACATTACAGCCAAGTGATGCTCAGCTTTATCCAGTGCAGTTTACAAGGCGACAATTCCCAATTAGATTATGTTTTGCAATGACGATAAACAAACCTCAGGGCCAAACTTTAGAAAAAGTAGGCATTTACTTGCCACAACCAGTGTTTTCGCACGGCCAGCTCTATGTTGCTCTATCAAGGGCCACTGCAGCTGCAAAAATAAAACTTCACCTTGAACAATCCAATGATCATGAGCTGCAGAACAACTACACCAATAATATAGTTTCCACAGAGCTTCTAAAGGAAGCCAATTGTTCTGAATGATGCTGCTTTATTAATTTCTCGCCCTTGTACATATTATATGCAGCACATTATTACATCTAATATATAGTGCGTTAGACATTCTGCCACCAATTCAATCCAACCAATACTACCCTTTCTAACTCTGTTCATTATTCTTTAACAGGTAATTGATGGCAAGGAACATGATGCTGATAAGAGATATCGATTGCAACTCAACAAATTGGACAGCTAAAGTGATTGTTACAGAGAGGGGTCTGCCAAAATACAGCAAAAATGGTAGACCCTACAAAAGGCTGATTTTCCAAGATGTTGAGGTAACGGCACATACATAGCGCATTTTTTTTTGACATGATCATGCATAGCACATTTAAACACACAAATTTACTTTTATTATTGAACACCAAATAATAGCTACAATTTCCAGGGAAACAAAGTTCAGGCCACAATCTTTGGCAATGACATTGATATTCTTGAGAAGACACTCAAACTCTACAACACATATGCAGTGAGCAATGCGAATGTCACATAGATTGAAGAACAACACCGCTCTGTGAGAAATGAGTACTAGTGGGCCATCTCAGCCAGAACTCCGATCGAAGGAATCCAGATTGAAGGCCTAACTCAGAGGACCTTGCAACACAATTTCACGAAAATTGCTGATGTTGCAAATGTTGCTGATCCTGATCCCAAGTTAGGTTAGGCTGAAATCAAACTACAAACTCTATCATAACAACAAATAAGTTCAAACTATTGATGATATTAAATTATGACAGATATCGTGTTTGCAATCCTTCATGTCGGGGAACGCAGAAAAACAGGGAAAACATTCGTAGCTGACCTGCACATAATTGATCAAGGGTAACTACAATCTACCAAGTTACCAAATTCAAGCCCTTACAACATTAATATTACAATAATGTGCCAAACTTACAAATTGCAGGTTGAAACCAGCAAAAGATCTCTCTGTGGGATCAGTTCAGTGAAGTGGAAGCAAGTGCAATGACCCAACTACCCGGAGCGTTTCCCATAGCTCTTGCAACAAGGCTGAAAATCTCACCTTACACTGGTGAAAGATAATATCAAAGTCAATACAAATAGTAAGCCTATCTATTACCTACATACACCATCATTGAAACAATCTCAAATTGCAGGGATAGGTCTTGCCACAAGAAATTCCTCGATATTCATGTTGAATCCTCCGCTGATTGAGGCAGCAGCACTGCAAGCATGGTAAGTCTGAAACATAACGAACTGCAACCTAAACTTGCAGTATAACTTAGATCGTCACTGTAACTTCGAATACTTCAGTGTGCAGTTCTTAGCTTAAATTCCAAACCATAGTATAAAAGAAGAATGTATAATCACATATCAAATTCTATATAGCCTATGATGCATGGACACGAACACGGACACGGGAATTCTAACAAAAATGGGGACACGGACACGACGGGCGACACGCCACGTGTATATTTATTTATATATAAATATATTTTTTTTCCCAAGTTTAAATGGCAAAATGTAGACAAAACATAACATCCATAGTTCTAATACCATTCAAACAAAACAAGAAATCCATGATCCATAAGTTCAATACAATCCAAATACCCAATTGAAAACAAAACATGATAAACATCCATACTTCCATAATAAATTATGGGACACGCCACGTAGAGTGTTCCATACGTGTCCCCAGCCGTGTCCCCCTAAAAAATTTATATTAAATTATGGGACATGCCACTTGGCGTGTCCCATATGTGTCCCCAAGGTGTCCCCGTGTCCGGACACTGCGATACGTCGACCTCTAGAGGTGTCAAAGCTTCATAGTATATAGTATTCGACAACATTTAAAAGCAAATAACATTATGTATTGCACCATGTGGTTCTAATAGGTGCACCAGCAATGCTGCCACCATTCGGGCATTACCTGACTATCTAAACAGCCCAAGAGCAATGGTCAAAGCATCACCACCGCCAAAAGACAAAATCACTACAATTGCAAATCTCCCGACAACAGTTAACGCGGTATGTCCATATCACAAATATGACATTCAAACAAACACAAAACATAATCTCTTTGCATAAATGCAGGCACAATATCCAGCCATTGCAGGAATGATAAAGGTCACGGACTTCGACCAGAAATACTTCTTTCTGGCCTGTTCGAAGTGTAACTGTGCAACTGATGCATATGGTGATGAACAATTCTGGTGCAACCATTGCAATGGAAAAGTTGCCCCACTGCCAACGTAAATTCATGAATTTATCATTCCATATACCTTACATGTACTGTTTGCTTACCAAGACTAATGCTGTGGAAATACCCAATATTGCAGTTTAAAATTCGATATCCAGATCACCTATTCCACAGGTTCAATCACTGCCACAATCTTTGGACAGGAAGCAGAAGATATATTCCAGACAACCGTAGCAGAGATCAGAAACAACATTGTCAATGTATGCAAATAGTTTTAATTCTATCCCCATCAAAAACATAATGCTTTCCAAAAAAAGATTTTAAATTCTTACAATATTGTGTTATGAATTCTAATACAGAATCTCCTCTCACTTACTATGATGGAAAAGCTCTCTGCTCCAAAACACTGCGAAATCAATCTTAAGGCCTATAAATACGATTTTGGAAACATAGGCCAGTGCAAATTCACCGTTAGGTCCATCTACTTAGCCACGCCAGAACAGCCTCTCAAGAAAGCACGCACCGAACTATTCAAGGTTGATGGATCGTCCAGCTCAACAGCATTTGAGCATACTGAAATGCAGATCACACCAGCAAAAGAAGACCATAATGCTGAGCACAAAAAAAAGAACTAATGCAGAAGGACAGTGAACGACTTTTGGCACAAAAAGGAAGCCTGGTGATAGACCAAATACCAGTACAACTTAATCCTTCCTCATTTTGATGCACCTTTTGGAAAACATCAAACTCAGTTATTGTAATATGTGAAGGTCCAAAAACGCAGCAACAAACTTATCAACTCCATATCTTTGTAATATTTCCTCCTGAGTACTACTTAATAGTTCCTCATTTTGATGCACCTTTTGGAAAACATCAAACTCAGTGATTGTAATATATGAAGGTCCAAAAACGCAGCAACAAACTTATCAAGTCCATATGTTTGTAATATTTCCTCCTGCAACAAACTTACACTTCTAATCTATGCAGCTATTTAACTACCTATTTTTCCGCTTGCTATGAGTTCTCTTTCCTTAGTTTATGCTTCTCTCGGAATTAAACATTCCTTCTCCAGTTTTTGGCCATCTGTTTTTTTGAAGTTTTCTTGGAATAGTTTTCGTATATTTATGTTATTCTGCTTACATAACCTACCACCACCTATGTACTGACCACAATTAATGCCATTTAGATAACATTTTCCGTACGTATTGTGTGTGCCTCTCTTAGAAAGACAATTATCAATATGTGATAATCAATTTTACTGTTGGAAAATGGCTATACTTGTTATGTACCAATGCCTGATTCTAATCAATGAGTGTAGTCAGATGCATGACTAATCCACTTCTATTCCTAATACAATTTTGTCAAAGGACAATTAAATGGCCACTCTTAAGAAAAGGAAATTTTAAAAACAAACAAAAACTTAATCACCATAATGAAAAACCATGGGCATTTTAATCGTGCGTAGCACGTAGCCAATCTCCTAGTAGCCACTCAATGGGTAGCTCCCTCTTGTAGCCTCTCAATTGCTTTGTTATCTTCTGGCACCATCCAGCTGAAATCCATCCGCCTCTGTATATATAATTTGATAGTGTAATGAGTTTCAAGACAAATTGGCTTCATTTGTGTCAGACACCCATTTAGGATTCCAATATTTTATTGGAGAGAAAGCCATGCAATTATATTTCCACTTTTCAGCCGAGTATGTCTAGCCAAGGAAAATTACTAATGCTTCTCACGCCGTATTCCATTTATGCCATTAAACGCTTTAGAATTCTCTATTTTCTGTGACGTCAACGTGGAAGACCTGAAATCATAGAAATGGGATAAATAATGCCAACTAACATTTTATTAGGACATACTAACAAGTATCAATTGGAGGGCTCATTTGCACACAATTAAACTCTCAACAGTATTCATCATAGATTGGAGGCAAATTCCAATCTACTTGTGGTTGTGAAACTATAGAATCTTCATACGAAAAAATTCCTTCTAACATTTTTTTATCTTCAAACGCCATTGAATGAAAACTCGACAGGATGGATAGCTATGCTCTGACACCAAATTTCCAGACGGTTAAAAATAAAGAGAATATAATTAAGAAAGAATAGCTCCAAATAGACAAATAACTCGTAAAACAACAAATATAAATGCACCATATGATGAAATGCAGCCATAAAACTAATTCTATATGTGTATTCTTTAGATATATGAAAGTGTATATGTTTATATATTAGAACACTTTCATAATTATACTAATTTATACAAAATTATAAAAAAAATATTTTAATTTCAGGTGGGGGCATGTGCCCCCGTGTAGATCCGTCCCTGAACTTAGGGTTTTGCTCTCTCCTAATTAAAGTCTTAGTTTCGATTCTCCTTGCCCTCAATGATCTTGGGGCCACCTCACCCCCCACTCGTAAGCGTGTAAAACGGCTGTGGGAGGAGCTGTAGGGATTAGTTCAAGGTGTCCGCAAGCTGCCCCAGAACATACCGTATTACAAAAAAGAAGAAGAAGGAGAAGGAGAAGGAGAAGAAGAAGTTGGAAGTCTTCTCATATGCTAAAAGAGAGAAAATTCCACACGGCCCCTTGTGTAGAATGGGTTGAGCGGCAAAGTGATGAAGAATTGACACGTGGCCAATTTGAAAGCAATTGTTTCATCCTGATGCGCGTTTTCTTTTGGTACCTTGTAGAACAGATACTTGATTATGAGAGTGTTGGAGACAAAAATTAACTATGACTCTAGAGAATAATATAATCAGAAAAATAAGATCTTCGCATCGGTTCAAATAGATTGAAAATTGGAACATTTTAATTTTTTAGATTGTTTATATATTAAAAAAATCCAACTTTCAATCCATTTGAACCGGTGTAAAAATTTTATTTTATTTATCATTTTATCCTAAAGAGTCATAATTTATTTTTATCTCTAACACTCTCATAATCAAGTATCTGTTCTACAATATACCTACAATATACCAAAAGAGAACGCGCATTAGCAAGGATGAAACAATTGCTTTCAAATTGGCCACGTGTGAATCCTTCATCACTTTGTGGCTCAACCTATTCTACACGGAGGGGCCGTGTAGAATTTTCTCTTATGCTAAAATTTCTTATTGTCGTTCAAACAAAACCAGCTAGAACTTAAATGTCGAAAATGACGATCGGTGCCCAAGAATCTTCGACGGAAAGTGTCAAAATGGTGATTATCAACGTAACTATCGGTGAAGAAGACTGTTCAATGTATACGGAGGGGAGAGACGGTCGATCGTACCTTGGGAATTGAATTGAAGAAGAATTGCAGGTACGTAAAAGGGAAACCTGGTAGCAATTGGGAGAAGAATTGAGAAAGTTGTGCATGTAGTAGGGTAACCGACGATCGTTAATTTTTTTTTTTCGGTCAAACGGAAATTCACCGACGATCGTTAATGACCATGATATTTGAGGAAAAATAATAAACTAAATGTATGCGAAAAAATAAATAAATGGAGAAACCAAATAATAAATCAAAACGAATTAATAGGAGATTGAGACCAAGGTATAAGTGATTTGGCTTACAATCACTACTACAATAATAGATAAACCACATCAAGGAAGTTCTCAAAGATCACGGCTAAGTTCGGTTGCAATTTCTGGGTAATGATCCGGAAAAAAAATTTTGAGTTAGTGATTGGTTTGATTTTTAGAAATGGTTGTTGGAGTAATGATTTGATAGAAAAATAGGGATAATGATTGGAAATAGGGTAATGATTGGAGAGAGATAGAGAGAGAAGTAGGGGTAATGATTGGAAGAAAATAGGGGTAATGATTGGATGAAAGAGTAATGATTGAAATGAGAGAAAAGTGAATAGGGGTAATGATTACACTTTTTCCGGAAATGTTTTCCAGAAATTGCCGGAAATTGCAACCGAACACAGCCCACGATTTTAGTAAAAGTGTGATAAAAAATTGTAACCTAAACTTAATTTTAATCTCAGTTTAAGTCAAAAGCTGAGATAAAAAGTGGCGCTTAATATATTTTATCTCAATTCTTTAAAAACTGTGATTGTAGACAAAAGACCTCGCTCTTGTGGCGGGATAAAAGACTAACATGCGGAAAAGAGCGCGATAAAATTAAAGACCTCGCTCTTTCAGCGAGATAAACGATTGTAGCCTAAAAAAGATCTCACTCTTTTGGCGTGATAAAACACTGACGTGCGAAAAAAGTCAGATAAAAGACCTCGCTCTTGCGGTGAGATAAAAGATTGAAGACTAAAAAATGCCTCACTCTTGCGGCGTGATAAAAGATTGACTTTTGTGGCGAGATAAAAGACTAAAGTCTTAAAATGATATCACTCTTACGGCGTGATAAAAGACTGACTCTTGCGGCCAGATAAAAGAGTAAAATCTAAAAATGATCTCACTCTTGCGACGTGATAAAAGACTAACTCTTGCGGCGAGATAAAAATATTGAATTAGCCTAAATTTTAGATACTTTGAAGTTCTTAATTTTCTTTAACAACTAGTCTAAGAGATATAAAGCTACGATGAACCTATATGTTTTGCTTTACTCACCTTTTAAGTTTCTTGGGGAAACTTACGTGCATCCCCATCTAGAACAAAGCATAGAAGAACATTACAATGGTGACAAACAAACAAAACTCTCACAAATGAATATAGCCTAGTGAGGGCACCTATTATCATAATGGCGAAAGTTTATTTTTTTTTAGTCAACCACAGTAAGATCGTATAAAATTAAAACATGTATTACTAATTACAAAAGTTTATAACGTGTATTTTAAGTTAAATTAGGTAAAAATGAGCACAAATTCTCAGACAAAATTTTTAAAGTATGTTTTAAATAAATATAGACAAGTTTTAGAATGATTGAACTACTCTGTTAGTCACTTTATTTTAAAATATTTCTCCCAGACGGATAAAAATAAAGAGAATATAATTAAGAAAGAATAGATCCAAATAGACAAATTACCCGTAAAACAACAAGTATAAATGCACCATATGATGAAATGCAGGTATAAAAATAATTCTATATGTGTATTTTTGAGATATATGCAAGTGTGTATGTTTATATATTAGAACACTTTCATAATTATACTGATTTATACAAAATTATAAAAAAATATTTTAATTTCGAGTGGCGGCATGCGTTCAAGTGGGGGCACGTGCCCCCGTGTAGATCCGTACGTCCCTGGACTTGGGGGTTTGCTCTCTCCTAATTAAAGTCTTAGTTTCGATTTTCCTTGCCCTTAACGATCTTGCGACTAGATCAATTTTGAGTAGTAGAAACATAATGGTGGGAGTAGATGAAACAACTCTGTTTTGCCCATTTTGTTTGCTGGAATTAGAAACTCTAGTGCATGTTCTACTCTCTTGTCCCTTCTCGACGGTCATCTGGTCAAGAATAGCCGATTGGTGGAACATAGCTTGGGTGGCTCCTTCAAATTTGGTAGATATTGATGAGCACCCAATAATGTAGATTCTTGGTATTTAAGTCTCTGGTTTTGTAGTATTTATGTTCATAAAATTAATGTTTTATTCGATATTGCACGTAAGGTAGGTTTTTGTATGTTTCAGGTAAAACGTGCAAATAAGGCGCATTTCTACTCCATGCACGACCCAAGTGCTTCCAAGTACCCGAAGACCCTGTCGGCCCCTTAAAATCTATCTAAGTATGGAAAAATGACTTTCTGAAAAAGTTTCGATTTTTGAGAAAAAAAATGGCGGTAATTGATCCTTGAATTTTTCTAAAAGTAACTACAAAGTTACAAGATTTGATTCGAAAAGCAAGGTCATATTTTGAGCCATTTTCTCTCGAGAAAAATGTGTTTCATTTTACACTAAAAGTGGGGGTTGACATTTTGATTTAATTGGAATATTGAAATTCTGGCAATGCCATTGTTTCCAAATGGGGGGTACTTTCTTATTTTCATTAAATAAATTAAAGTAAAAGAAAGGTAAAAGAAATGTTTAAAATGTAATCTTTACTTAAGTTTAAAGAATGAAAATAAGGTGCTGAGAAGCTGAAGGTTGCTGTGTGTTGAAGCTGAAGCCTCAACCTGACCTGGAATCTGCAATTTCTGCAGATTGTTATCGATAACAAGTTGGATGTAATCGATTACTTTTGTCAAGGATTGGTCCAGTAGTTGATTGGAACCATGGGTATCGATTGCAACAAGCCAGAGGTATCGATTACTTTCTCTCACGGTTGAATGTTATCGATTACAGTGAGATTGTTATCGATACCTATGCTCTATTTTGGTCCACAAATACTCCAGACTTGAGGGGATCGATTACAATATGGTGACGGTATCGATTACAATGTTCTACGGGGGAAATCTTGGTGAAGGTATCGATTACACCTGGCTGAGGTGTAGACACCCAAATCCGGACCTCGGAGAGTCTTTGTCCGACCCGATGATGAAATAGAGGAAACGGTACCTTTGCGAGCTTGAAAAAGGATCTCCCTAAGCCCAAAGAAAACCCAAAAAACCAAAAAAACTTGAAAAGCCCAGATAAAGCCCAAAAGACCCTGGACCGAGGAGAGAGGCACCGTGCGCAGTGGCGCTGGAGCGCACGGCACCTTGAAATCCAAGGGACCGTGCGCAGCAAACCTTCACCGCACGGCACATTGAGCAAAAAGGCTGACTGACTCAGAAAGCTGTCGGCCACGCCAGTTTGAGCCACAGCTGATGACTGGCTCAGCCGAAAATGCACTTCTGGCCCGCTCAGAAAATACCTCCACCATTTGAAATTCAAAATCCTTGGCCTTTACCTATAAATTGACCCCTCCACTCAAGGAGAAAGGGCCCTTCCTTTGAATCCCTCTTTTACCTTTCCTTTGGCTCTCTTTACTTTCTCTCTCTAAGTTTTTACACCCACTTTCTTATTTCCACTTCCATTTCCAAGTTTTAAAGAATGTCATTCCCAAAAGACATTCTTTAAGTGCTTTCACTCACCCCCTTCTCGTCATTGAAGTTGATCTTTCATTAACTTCAAAACCCCATCACCCAAAATACCTAACTCTCACTCACACCCATACTCCCTTTGTCTCATTCAACCTCCTCCATCTACATCCGTGACGGTCCATCCATATCTTTGCATCAACGACCCTTGATCAAGCTCGAAACCAAAGGTAAACACTAGTTTCCTTGGACTAGACTCCGTTCTGGTCCTGAGGGGACTTTTCTGTCAGTAGGTCTAAACCCTTTTGGTTAGATCCTGACTCAAAACCCATTTTCATAAATAAAAACAGTACTGTGCTGAGATTGGGGAACTGCGCGGCCTGTTGCTCAGGCGCACGGCATGGTACATGCTGATACTATCATAAGCAGGCAGTCTGGATCTGAGTTTTCCTCTGTTGTGGTTGTCTGTATCTGCTGTTTACTGTTTCTGTTGCTTTTAAAATAAGACCATATCTACAAGCCATATTTTGGCTCTTTAAAAAGTCTTTATAGATCATCCCGAATGATCAAATATGTCAAAAACTGTCTTAAAACTTTGCTTTGAGAAAACAACAACGTTTTGGGATGATTTGACTGCCATGAGACTTCTAATGAGTTTTTCAAAAGATGCACAGAAGGAACAATGAGCTAGATAGTGTTTTGAAAGTCTGTAACAGTCTGACAGCAGTGCAGCTTCCCCGCACGGCATGTTGAGGTGCCGCGCGCGGCAGCTTAAGATGCCGTGAACGGTACAACTGGGTCCAGACAGTTTGCTGAATGTTGTTTATTTCATCTGCTCATATCATTTTATCACTACTGTATAGACAGCACCACATGCACGTCAATGTGATATATTTCCCATGTCCCTTCCCCGCTATGTGCTTTTATCAAAGAGCTTGATATTCCAAACGATATTGAAAATTTCCCCTTTTGAAAATATTAAGTAGAGACCGGTTTTACCGGGCGAGTGGGGTGCTTTTTAAAGAAAAATCTTCCCCACTAGTAACGTGGCCCTCGAACCCAAAATCTCAACGTTTTTCGCTAGACCAAAAGCCTTTTACAAACGACTCCACGGTTTCTCGGATCATTCATCTCAAAAATTCGGGTGGCGACTCTTTCAAAAAAGGGCACAGGAGCCCACATGAGGGTATCGATAACTTCAGCTGCCAGAAGATATTTTACCTGCTTTATCAGACTTTCCTTTTATGGAAAGTTGTCATTTCTAGCTTGGTCTTGGGATATTTTTGGGGGCCTTTTGATCCATTTTGTGGCTGATTGTAAGGCTTATTAATAGGCTCTTTGGCCATTAATAGCTATTAAGTACATTTTTTTCATTTTAAGTCTTTTATGTTTTAAGAGCTCTAGTTAATTTTCCTTCAAGTTCTTGTCTTTAATTCCTCCATAATTCAAGTAAGTGTTGTTGTTTCAATTAAATCTCTAGCATTAAAGTTGTTTATGTGGTTTGGATCCTTACTAAAATCAAGTTTATTTACGCTTTTATTGGTTAAGCATGTTTTCCTTTCCAAGCATAATTTCTAGTCTTCTTCTTATGTATGAGTAGTTAATAGGTTTGGTCATGGGGTGAGATGCACCCTATGGATTAGTCGTTTAAACGGTTTCGCCTAAACTTTAGCTCGATTTCAATGTGTTGAATGAATTAAACCCATGATTTCTAGCATCGATCATGGGATTGGTGGCTTCTTTAATCAATGAAGTCTATCGGCCTATGCTACGTGCTTGATAATCCTACACGTGCGAACGATCCTTTTTCGTTTCTCACTTGCGTTAAATGAGTTCAGTTTGAATTAATGTTTTGAGTTGAGTTACAAGTAGTCTTCAGCTGTTAATTCTTCAAGTGGAATCCGGACGGTTTCGGTCCACTCATAAGTTAGATGAAGAAACTGTTTAACGGCTAAGTCGTGGGTTAATCAATCCCTATGACTTGACCGCTTTTAATCTAGTTTAATTTCAAGTTCAATTTTCTTCAATTAAACCAAACTCCAAGTTGGCTGCTTGAAAGCCGTGCTACATACTTACCTTCTATTCCAAATTCGCTTAAGAAGACTTCTCTGTGGGAACGATCCCGATCTTACCGGATTTATATGCTATCAATGACCTCGCCCTTTGCCATATTTGGAGGGTAGGTTGCGGAGTTAAGCAGATATTTATCTTCATGGTGGTTGTCTTCTCATTTCAAAAATTTGGAGAAATATCTTTGGGAGTATTGTTTCTATGCAACCCTGTGGTCTATTTGGGTTGCAAGGAATGACTCTATTTTCAACAATAAAATTGTGGATCGCAATCATTGGGAAGAGTTAATCAAAACAAGAGCAGCCATGTGAATTAAAGCCAAGTTTGATATAAAGGTGTATACAGTGAAAGATATCAAACCAAACCTTAATGGTGTTAGAAGACTCATTATTTAGGTGTCTTTTTTTTTGGTGTAACTGTCCTTTTATTTTCCTTCCCTTTTTAGGGTTGTGGTGAACTTTCTAGTTCTCCCTTCCCTTTTACTTGATGTACCCTCTTCGAATTTAATAAAATTTTCTTTTGCTGAACAAAAGAAAAAATGATCTTGGGGCCACCTCACCCCCACTCGGAAGCGTGTAAAACGACTGTAGGAGGAGCTGTAGCGATTAGTTCAAGGTGTCCGCAAGCTGACCCAGGACATCCCGTATTACAAAAATGAAGAAGAAGAAGAAGTTGGAAGTCTTCTCATATGCTAAAATTTCTTATTGTCGTTCAAACAAAACCAGCTAGAACTTAAACGTCAAAAATGACGATCGGTGCCCAAGAATCTTCCACGGAAAGTGTCAAAATGGTGATTATCAACGTCACTATCGGTGAAGAAGACAGTTCAACGTACACGGAGGGGAGAGATGGTCGATCGTACCTAGCTTGGCCGGGAATCGAGTTGAAGAAGAATTGCAGGTACGTAAAAGGGAAACCTGGTAGCAATTGGGGAGAAGAATTGACAAAAGTTGTGCACGTGGTGGGGTATAACCGACCATCGTTAATTTTTTTTTTTCGGTCAAACGGAAATTCACCGACCATCGTTAATGATCATGATATTTGAGGAAAAATAACAAACCAAACGTATGCGAAAAAATAAATAAACAGAGAAACCAAATAATTAATCAAAACGAATTAATAGGAGATTGAGACCAAGGTATACGTGATTTGGCTTACAATCACTACTACAATAATAGATAAACCACATCAAGGAAGTTCTCAAAGATCACGGCTAAGTTCGGTTGCAATTTCTGGGTAATGATCCGGAAAAAAAATTTTGAGTTAGTGATTGGTTTGATTTTTAGAAATGGTTGTTGGAGTAATGATTTGATAGAAAAATAGGGATAATGATTGGAAATAGGGTAATGATTGGAGAGAGATAGAGAGAGAAGTAGGGGTAATGATTGGAAGAAAATATGGGTAATGATTGGATGAAAGAGTAATGATTGGAATGAGAGAAAAGTGAATAGGGGTAATGATTACACTTTTTCCGGAAATGTTTTCCGGAAATTGCCGGAAATTGCAACCGAACACAGCCCACGATTTTAGTTGGAAGTCTTCTCATATGCTAAAAGAGAGAAAATTCCACACGGCCCCTTGTGTAGAATGGGTTGAGCGGCAAAGTGATGAAGAATTGACACGTGGCCAATTTGAAAGCAATTGTTTCATCCTGATGCGCGTTTTCTTTTGGTACCTTGTAGAACAGATACTTGATTATGAGAGTGTTGGAGACAAAAATTAACTATGACTCTAGAGAATAATATAATCAGAAAAATAAGATCTTCGCATCGGTTCAAATAGATTGAAAATTGGAACATTTTAATTTTTTAGATTGTTTATATATTAAAAAAATCCAACTTTCAATCCATTTGAACCGGTGTAAAAATTTTATTTTATTTATCATTTTATCCTAAAGAGTCATAATTTATTTTTATCTCTAACACTCTCATAATCAAGTATCTGTTCTACAATATACCTACAATATACCAAAAGAGAACGCGCATTAGCAAGGATGAAACAATTGCTTTCAAATTGGCCACGTGTGAATCCTTCATCACTTTGTGGCTCAACCTATTCTACACGGAGGGGCCGTGTAGAATTTTCTCTTATGCTAAAATTTCTTATTGTCGTTCAAACAAAACCAGCTAGAACTTAAATGTCGAAAATGACGATCGGTGCCCAAGAATCTTCGACGGAAAGTGTCAAAATGGTGATTATCAACGTAACTATCGGTGAAGAAGACTGTTCAATGTATACGGAGGGGAGAGACGGTCGATCGTACCTTGGGAATTGAATTGAAGAAGAATTGCAGGTACGTAAAAGGGAAACCTGGTAGCAATTGGGAGAAGAATTGAGAAAGTTGTGCATGTAGTAGGGTAACCGACGATCGTTAATTTTTTTTTTTCGGTCAAACGGAAATTCACCGACGATCGTTAATGACCATGATATTTGAGGAAAAATAATAAACTAAATGTATGCGAAAAAATAAATAAATGGAGAAACCAAATAATAAATCAAAACGAATTAATAGGAGATTGAGACCAAGGTATAAGTGATTTGGCTTACAATCACTACTACAATAATAGATAAACCACATCAAGGAAGTTCTCAAAGATCACGGCTAAGTTCGGTTGCAATTTCTGGGTAATGATCCGGAAAAAAAATTTTGAGTTAGTGATTGGTTTGATTTTTAGAAATGGTTGTTGGAGTAATGATTTGATAGAAAAATAGGGATAATGATTGGAAATAGGGTAATGATTGGAGAGAGATAGAGAAGTAGGGGTAATGATTGGAAGAAAATAGGGGTAATGATTGGATGAAAGAGTAATGATTGGAATGAGAGAAAAGTGAATAGGGGTAATGATTACACTTTTTCGGAAATATTTTCCGGAAATTGCCGGAAATTGCAACCGAACACAGCCCACGATTTTAGTTGGAAGTCTTCTCATATGCTAAAAGAGAGAAAATTCCACACGGCCCCTTGTGTAGAATGGGTTGAGCGGCAAAGTGATGAAGAATTGACACGTGGCCAATTTGAAAGCAATTGTTTCATCCTGATGCGCGTTTTCTTTTGGTACCTTGTAGAACAGATACTTGATTATGAGAGTGTTGGAGACAAAAATTAACTATGACTCTAGAGAATAATATAATCAGAAAAATAAGATCTTCGCATCGGTTCAAATAGATTGAAAATTGGAACATTTTAATTTTTTAGATTGTTTATATATTAAAAAAATCCAACTTTCAATCCATTTGAACCGGTGTAAAAATTTTATTTTATTTATCATTTTATCCTAAAGAGTCATAATTTATTTTTATCTCTAACACTCTCATAATCAAGTATCTGTTCTACAATATACCTACAATATACCAAAAGAGAACGCGCATTAGCAAGGATGAAACAATTGCTTTCAAATTGGCCACGTGTGAATCCTTCATCACTTTGTGGCTCAACCTATTCTACACGGAGGGGCCGTGTAGAATTTTCTCTTATGCTAAAATTTCTTATTGTCGTTCAAACAAAACCAGCTAGAACTTAAATGTCGAAAATGACGATCGGTGCCCAAGAATCTTCGACGGAAAGTGTCAAAATGGTGATTATCAACGTAACTATCGGTGAAGAAGACTGTTCAATGTACACGGAGGGGAGAGACGGTACGTAAAAGGGAAACCTGGTAGCAATTGGGGAGAAGAATTGAGAAAGTTGTGCACGTAGTGGGGTATAACCGATGATCATTAATGACCATGATATTCGAGGAAAAATAACAAACCAAACGTATGCGGAAAAATAAATAAACGGAGAAACCAAATAATAAATCAAAACGAATTAATAGGAGATTGAGACCAAGGTATACATGATTTGGCTTACAACTGTAACCTATCCTATGGACAAACAAATAAGACACAATTCGCACTATGTGACGAGAACAAAACATAGAAGAGCGCTACAATGGTGACAAACAAACAAAACTCTCACAAAGAGGCAGTCACCAACTCCAAAATAAATTCAAGTTCTCTCACCAAAATACTCAATTGAAATCTCTCACTAAAAAAATAATATAAGCTGGCTTGGGGATACTTTGCGTTACCAAAAAAAAAAAAAAAAGAAGAGTCCAAAACATAACAAAATCGGCCAAATCGAGTATTGACCCTCTGAACAAAATATTCAAAGAGCGAGGATCGAAACCAGATAACAAGATTGTATGGACCTTTTGGACGGAATTCTCAAACAGCTCCGAACAACTCCGAAATCGAGCCAAAATACACTTCAGATACACACGAATACGAACATATATATGACTCAATTAATGCTTGTTATTTGTTTAAAAAATCAGGACACGGGACACAGAACACTGTTAATATAAAACCTTTTTACATAATAAGTGTAAGTTCTATGTGAGTAGAACACACAAAAAAATGGCTTCCTTCTTAGATTACATATGTACATAAAAAGAAACAAAAGTCACAAGTACCGAAAGACTAAGCATATCTGGCAATTTAACCCTCCATAATTTTTTATTAACCCTCCTAGCTTGTCTCCGTGTTGTAAATTGAGTAATATCCCGACTAAAATGATTTTTTTTTTAAATTTAACACGTAATTGGATGTGTCCGACTCAGGTACGAGACGTGTCTAACGGGTATGTGCTTCTAATTAGTCGCAACCCCATGTAGGCTCTATTCTCCTAAATTTTTTCTGGTATTTTTTTAAAGTTTTTTTTGAGCTTTTCTTAGTAATTTTTGGGGTTAATCATTCGTCTCGATGAAAAGAATCAAAAATGAATAAAATGTGGACCGATATTAATAAAAGTTCATATAAAACAGTACTTTGGACAAAAACCTAGGTGTTTGATATTTTTTCATTTTTAATGAATTTTTTTTTTACTTTTTGTCATAATTTTTGTATTTTATAGACTCATCTCGTCGAGATGGATAATTAATCCAAAAAATATGACGTGAATCAAACAAAAATTCAAAAAATATGAACGAAACAAAATAGACAAAAAAAGTCAAGAAGAATGGAGCCGTATCAATCTCCATTATAAATTCACATCTCTCGGAACCGAAGATGACCCAATTAAGCAGAACAATGAAGTTATTCATGCTTTATGGTTGTTTAACTCTTGTATTGCTGGTACATGGACAAGACCAATCAGGTCTCTCTCTCTCTCTCTCTCTCTCTCTCCCCCTCCCTGCATGGAGCTCGACGTTGTGCATTGCAGGAAAATAAAAGTCCCTCAACATTTCTAGGGCGATGTTTATAATGTTCCTTTAGTATTGATCAGTTGGAATTAGGAATGAACAGCTATTTTTGTAGAACTATAAACCACTAATTTCACGTGTCATTCAATTTTAGTGGAAATTGTTTTCGAGAAATTTAATTCACTCTTCTTCATCCTTTATGTTGGCTGATTTTTCAACTCCATTAATATTCTACATGGAACAATTTCAAACATTTTTCAGGCTTCATAAGTATTGATTGTGGAATTTCTGAGGGTTCAGACTACAAGGATGAAAGCACAACCATATCTTACACTTCTGATGCGGCATACACGGACGCCGGGACAAATCACAATATCTCTTCAGATTATATGTCTGCCGATGTTTCAAGGCGGCTGTCAAACTTGAGAAGTTTTCCCGACGGAATCAAGAATTGTTACACCATTCATCTAGCGCAAGCTGGAGGTGACAAGTACTTGATCAGAGCATTTTTTATGTATGGTAACTATGACTCCAAGAATCAACCACCAAAATTTGAACTCTACCTTGATGGGGATCAATGGGATACGATAATGTTTGATAATGCATCAGATGTTGTACGAGCAGAAATCATACATAATGTTCCTGCATCGTCGACTTATATCCATGTCTGCCTTGTGAATACTAGACTTGGAACACCTTTTATATCAGCACTTGAACTAAGGCGGTTGGATACTTCTATATACAAAACAAAAGTTGGATCATTGAAACTCTTCACTCGGGTTGATGTCGGGTCAACTACAAATGAGACAGTCAGGTAAGGCATCTATCGATTCTTGAAAGAGTTAATTAAATATTAATCATCCCAATCAGTCACCCCACGTTTCGAACTTATGTTTTCATCATTTTAGAGCATGAATTGCCTATTAAGATAGATACCATTTTAATCAGACATCCATATGTACATAAGTGCATTCATATTTTGTCTTCCTAAATTAGTGGGATTGAATGTATATTCAATCACAATAACTACGGGATACACCAAGGGAAGAGTTCAAATTAATTTTCAAACATTCAAAATAACCTAGTCCTGCGGATTTGGTTTCCATTTAGCACTCATGGTAAATTTAGCATTCCATAGTGATTTATATTAGGTTTATATATTATTGATTCATGGTAGATTCATGTTCAGTAGTCATGCTAAATTAGTTCATAATTCATGGTTAATTCCATAGTTCATCTGAAATTTGCCATGATCAATTATTTTGGGATTTTTGATAGATTGGTAAAGTGGAAAATTTACCATGAAACGTGCTTAATTAAATACACAATGAATGCTTCTTTGATAGATTTGTGAATAGTATTTTCATAGTAAATTTGAAGAGGTCTTTCATTAAGAAATTTAAATGATTGATTACTTACGTATGCCAAATTGACCTGAACCAAAATAAACATGATTCATGATTGATTTAATTACCAAAGCATGCATGATTCATGATTGATTAGATAACTCAAGCATTTGATAATATATAGGTGTGATCATGGTATATTTTGAAACCATCCAACCAAAATTTATGGCCAATTTTACCTTTATGGCAAATTTATCCCTTTTCAATGTTTTCATCTTGCGTTCTACGGTAAACTTATTGTAAACGATTGTCCTCTTAGTCCCATGCTAAATTAATTGTATACAATAAAATTTACTGTATACGATAAATTTATCATAAATGCAAGATTGTAACAATCGATGAAACTGGTATTTGAAATTCAAAAAATCAACAAGCCATGATTCTATTCGTGTTTGTGAAATAGTTTGACACACAGGAAAGAAAAAGTTAAAAGAAAACAAACAAAATGAACATATCGAACTAGTTAAAAGGTTCGATTACACAAACAGGACTATTTATTTTATCCCAGTAAACAAATCCAAGTGCTACGGCTAGAAAAATGTAGTTCAAGTTGGTTCTGATTGCCATATGCCAAAAGGTCATCAATTAAGAGCATGTCCGTGTGGACCCTTGAGGAATATATCGTGTGTGTCTCACATGCATATATTTAGAGATTCTTCAGAAGAATTGAAGGTACAACAAGCAAATATACTTGCATTAATGTCAAAGACTTGTACACTAAACACCTCCTCACATTTAAAAGCGTCCATGGAAACCCCCTCAACTACTGAAAATTGAATTAATCGCTAACTCCGTTAACGGAATGAATGAAATGACAAATATACCCTTTTTACGTCTCATACTGACATCTCTCTCCTTCTCCTGACCGAACACGCCCCTTTCTCCAATGCAACCAAATCCAAACCCCACAAAAAACGCCCAAATCTTTTTAGAAACTATCCAATTTTCTCCAGATTCAACGCCAACAATAGCAGCAAAGAAAATTGCTTTCCACCACTGCCTCAACCCTCCCTTTGATGTACGACACCAACGCCATGAACATCCAACAACAACAACAGCAAAGAAACCAGATCGAAGGCGAGGAAGACACGATGTCACGAGCGGGGAGGTCATCGTCGAAGAGGTCGGGGTGGGTGATCTTGACGCCACCGACGAAGACCTTAGAGGCGTTAGGAGCGGAGGAGGTGATAGTGAGGCAGTGGGCGGGGGCTAGGGTTTTGATCTTGGTGGCGAAGTGGAGGGTGCAGAGGGAGAAGAGGCTTGGGACAATGTGTTCTCAGAGGAGGAGGGGATGGAGCAGGAAGGGCCGCAGGTGAGGAGGGAGGAGGCGAAGGGGGCGAAGAAGGTGACGGGGCCGCACCAGACAGTGGAGTTGGAGAGGGAGGGAACGGCGGCGGCGGCGAAGTTTTTGAAGCCGAGGGAGGAGAGGACGAGGCCGAAGAGGAGGAAATGGTGAGTTTGGTCTTGGTAGCATGATGGTGATGGAGGGAGGGTTAAGGCGGTGGTTTAGAGGAGGAAGGCGAGAGTGGGGAGTTGCAAAGGGGAGAGAGAGAGAGAGAGAGAGAGTTGTAAAAGGGCATTTTTGTACAGAAAAAGCCAATGTGACCTTCCAACAAACGGTTTTGAGACGGAAGGGTGTCACTTGGATAACGGGAGAAGTTGAGGGGGTCTCCATGGGCGCTTTTAAATGTGATGGGGTGTTTATAAGAAAAAGTGATAGTTGGGGGATGTTTATATACTTTCACCAAAAAAAGTTCGTCGACCATATATTATACATACACTAAATAACAATGTTTTGATTAAGAAGATAATAGAATGTTTATTATATAAAACTGACCGCTCCATAGTCTTTCACAAAAAATTAAAATTATGAATATTCAGGGCAGTGTCTATGTCCAAAGAAGTTAGTATTTTTTTTTTTTTCACTCATTTGCTCTTGAGCTGGCGGAATTGAGGGAATGAAGTATATATGGAGGGGAGTCGTCTCTTTAAAAAGGGATTTTAATTTGTTTCTTAATTTTCTGCAGGTATTCTGATGATGTCTATGATCGGATTTGGTTACCAGATACCATTGTGGGGTTTACTACATCTGCTTGGGAACCGTTCCGTGCATCTTATAACAGCGATACCTTGAGTTCCAACAACTACAAACCTCCGATCCCGGTCATGGCCACTGCCGTTAGACCCGTCAACGGAAGTAATTCGTTGAACTTTTCGGTTGAGTTCGATTATCGGAGACAGCCTTTCTACGTGTACATGCATTTTGCTGAGATTGAAACACTTGCAGCTGACCAAAAAAGAGAATTCGACATCTACATCAACGATGATTCTTGGCGCCGGAATGTTACTACTGCCTTTTTGCAACCAATCACCATCTATAGCACGTCTGCTGTGAGCGCAGATTTGCAGCTGAAGTTCTCTATCCGTGCTACCGAGGAGTCCACTCTTCCCCCGATTCTCAATGCCATCGAGGTTTACGAGGTCCTTGAGTTAACATCTCCGACTCCAACTAACCAAAGTGAAGGTGATCAGGGCAACTCATAAATCGTAGTATAATAATTGATATATCTATCTATCTGCCTTTTCAACTTCTCAACCACTTCCTAGGCGGACTTTAGGCAGGACGGGTCATTGCAAATGGTATCAGATCTAATACAACACGGAAAATGTTAGGATAGATCTTTGCTCCACACAAGGGAACCAAGCTCCCGTCCCTAGTTTGATCCAGTTTTGGACCGTTGTGGGCTGCCCATGTAACGACCCGTGTCAGCTGATCTATTTAGCCTTAACCTAACAACGTGAATCAAAAGGTTCACTTCGGGTTATACAGTAGTTGGTCGGAATTCGTTATATATTCCTTTTCTTTTTCCCAACTCCCCGATGTGGGACTTTGGGACCTTGGGGTCTCACAATCTCTCCACCATTGTTGGGCTCGGAGTGCCTCCATAGATTTGGTTATACAATATAACTCCCTGTGACCACTCTAAAAATAGATTTGCGGGTGCGATGTCGAATGCCATAAAAGACTTAATTGAAACCCTCCCTACCACCAACTGGTTGGTACGCTTCCGTTGCGGATGGCTTGGGGTATAATCCCAACTAGTGGGCACACAAAGTAGAATTTAGTGGAGTAAGGAAAGACGGGGTACGGAAGGGAGCTGAATCTTTTTTATGAGAGGTTCGGAACATGTGAGATTTCTATGATGATCTTTGCCCGGCAGAATTGGAACCTCGTAAATTCTTGTCGTTTTGTGTCTCTGTTTTTTTTCTCTACTGTTGCCGTCATAACGATTACAATTTGAACTAGTTCCTGCCATATTTGTTTCAAAACGGTAAGGATGACTTCCCTTTACTTCTGGATATGGTAGTTGATGCTATCAGGAATATCAAATCGGTATACGGGGTGGAGAGGAACTGGCAAGGAGATCCATGTGTCCCAAAAGAGTACCCATGGGAAGACCTTCAATGCAACTATGATAGAAATTCCGCTAGAATCATTTCACTGTGAGTTTCTGCATTGGAAAAAATGTTGACTATTTTACTGGCTATTTTTCTTTTGATTCTTGCCAACTTATAAACTAGGAACCTCTCGTCGAGCTCATTATCTGGCGACATGAATTCTTCCTTCTCCGGTCTCACATCCTTGGAGTCCTTGTAAGTATAACTACATGGTGGAGAAATATTACCATACGGAACTTGCTGCTTTGTTAAATGTGGTTTACTTTCTGCAGAGTTTATTTTGTATCCCCTTAAGTAACTGATGATTGTTTATTAATGCTACAGAGATTTGTCAAACAACAATTTAACTGGACCAGTGCCCGATTTTCTTAGCGGACTTCCTTCCTTGAAGACTTTGTGAGTCTATGGAACAATATTTTTTCTTTCAATACCAATGCAAATTTATTGGTTACTGACAAGGTACGCACTATCTGGAATCGACGTGTCTTTTGCAGAAACTTGTCATGGAATAATTTCACAGGTTCAATTCCACCAGCCCTTATTGAAAAATCAAAAAATGGATCCCTTACACTGAGGTCAGTTCAGTTTTTAGTTCCTAAAATGGATCCAAATGGAAACCATATTTCAAAAAGTCTGGTGATTGGTGGCTAACACAATCATCTAAACGCTTAAGTTACTAAAGATGGTGTAAAGTCAATTATGCATGCATATAAAATCTAGAAATGCAGAAGAAATAGATTTATCCATTGAGGAGCTGCAATGAAACAAATACGTAGTAATCTTCCACTTCCCTTGCATTTCTTATCTCAAGCTGTCTGATATTATTCTGACTGTTTCCAAATAGTACGGAAGGGAATCTACATCTTTCCGAGGCAGAAAAATCATCCAAATGCCAGGCAGACTCGTGTACTAGGAAGAAAAATTTTGTTGTACCTGCGATTGCATCTATTGCTTCGTGTCTAGTCATCGTGGCTGTGATTCTTGCCATCTGGTGGAGTTTGAAAAGAAGGAAACAGCAAGGTACTTATCTGTGGATGATTTGACTTAAATGGCAAATTCCATTGAAATTATTTTGGTATAGTGTATGCTTATAGGCAAAATTTGTTCTGATCTTGCTTATCAAGATGAAATGGTGGAGGAGAGGAAAAGACACTTTACGCATTCTGAGCTTATGACCATCACTAGAAACTTCCAAAAACAACTTGGAAGAGGAGCGTTTGGATCAGTTTATGCTGGGCAATTGACTGACGGCACTCAAGTTGCAGTGAAGATGCTTTCCCCAACATCACGTCAAGGGTCTAAACAATTTCGAACAGAGGCAAGTGTCAATTACCCATTTCCAATATTCTAGTTTCACTTTGATGTCGGTGTCACATTGCAGCAATTGTTGTATTTTGCAATAAGGTGATGTGCATTGGAAAATACAGGTTCAATTGTTGACAAAAGTCCATCACCGAAACTTGGTTTCTATAATTGGATACTGCAATGAAGGCCAACACATGGGGTTAGTATACGAATACATGGTTAATGGAACCATAAAAGAGCATTTATCAGGTATGAATTATATTAAGTTTCTGTGTTCATCTTGATTTCATGACCATAATTTAGAGTAACCACTTAAGAAGCATGGGTACAGATAAGACACGAGACAAGGACATAAACACGATATTTGTTTGAAAACTAGAACACGTACATGTTGGGTACAGGTTGAATATGACAAATATATGCTTTTGGTTCCATGTTAAAAAAAAAAATAGTCCTATCAAAGTGGAACAGAAAACAAAATTAACATTGACATCAAGGAAAACAAGTCAATAAGTGTTCATGGATGGCCGTTTTTACCTGCCCTGATGTTTTAAAATTGGCCTCAAGTGTCCCCGGTGTTTGACAAGAACAACATAGAAAAATGTCGTATGCATAAACATATATGGGTATGTCGGACACGTGTCCGACATGTTTCAGCCTCTCCCATACCCGTGTCGGACCGGACCATGTCTCTGTTCTTCTTAGGAACCGCTAATGAGATTGATGGTGAAAAATGCTTCAAAAGATATTGTAATCTAGCTAGGTTTTCTTCACTAAAATTGGTATTATGCCAATCCAGATTATCGTATGCTTTACTTTCTACATTTTCCAGTTTAACTTCGATGGCAATTTCTATCTTCTTCTTCTTCTTCTTCTTCTTCTTCTTCTTCTTCTTCTTCTTCTTCTTCTTTTTATTTATTTATAAGTATGGCAATTTCTATCTTGTACAGAGAAAAATCCAAAGATCTTGAGCTGGGAAAACAGACTACAAATTGCATGTGATGCAGCTGAAGGTGGGTAAACTAATTCTCATCTTAGTGTTTCTGTTCGAGTTTCCTTATTCTAGATTCCCTTTAATCTAACACAGTACAATATTGCGTTTGCAGGGTTGGCATACTTGCATGATGGCTGCAAGCCGCCAATAATTCATAGAGACATCAAGACTGCTAACATACTGTTGACTGAAAATATGCAAGCAAAGGTTTCAGATTTTGGGTTATCCAGATTAATGTCCTCTGACGGCGGGACTCATGTCTCAACTTTAGCAGCTGGTACACCAGGATACATTGACCCTGAGTAAGTTTGTGTTTTCCAATTTTTGTTCACATATGCCGCTTTTTCAACATGGTGATAAGCTGATAGCCAATTCATATTATTTTGCGGCACTATTGGACCACGACCTTGACTTTATTTGACAAAACTAAGCTCACCTGGATTTCTGGCAAGAAATGGGCCGATGCTTGCTTGTTTCCATTCGATCCCAGCCTTTATGTAGACTTTGTAAGACTAAATCTTATGTCTCGTTTATGTTTATCTGGGCTGCAAGTTGATTATATGTTGCTTTTATTCTTGTCAAAAAGGTTTAGTGTTACTCTTTGAGATTCTTGCTAATAGAGAAAGGACCCGTCTTCATGCAGCTGAAATCCGGACTGTATGAAGTAATTGCATCTCGGCCTCACATCTCGGCAATCAATGATTCAGATTTTTTGAAAACTCTGACCGAAAAAAATACAACAATTTGTTTGAGTCTCTTAACAAATTTTGATTCTGAACCATTAAAAATACTTTTGAACAGCCAAGATTGCATGGACTGCTCTCTGCAGTCTACAAAGAAGTCAAGTTCTAGAGAAACTCTCAATGGATACTTTGGACATTTTAAGAAGCATCTCAACGGGTGGTATTGAATTTTAAACAACAATAACATAAGTAACAAATCATTGACTTGCAACCCATTTAAAGATTAGAGAGAAACCAAAGATAAAAGTTTCCATAATCATTTCTAATTCAGCAACTGAAGGTTATAACTATATATCATTCTTCTTGTAGGTATCTAGAATTTAACAAGCTGAATGAGAAAAGCGACGTTTATAGCTTTGGAGTTGTGCTATTGGAATTAATCACAGGAAAACCTGCAGTACTAAAATCCCCTGAAAACACTATTTTGGCCAAGTGGATTGTGCCTATGGTTGAGAGAGGTCAAATCAAGGAAATCATGGATTCAAGGTTGAATAGTGATTTTGACACCAACTCTGCTTGGAAGGCCTTGGAGACAGCAATGCCATGTGTGGAACTCAATTCAAATCGAAGGCCAGAGATGAGACAAGTTGTGGTAAATTTAAGAGAGTGTTTGGAGATGGAGAAAACCCGTGTTAGGGATCGGAAGGAGAATGAAGAGCACAATTCTGCATCCGGCAATACAGATTATGTCATATCTGAAAGTTTGGTTGGTGGTCCTTTTGCAAGGTAGAATAAGAGTAGTCTATGAATTTGTGTTAGAGAATGTTTGTCGAGCGATAATCTTGATTATTGTTTGTGGGGCTTATGTGTGATTGATTGGAGAGGCAGGAGAAGATGAGAGCAAAGGCTGAAGGAGAGTTGGGTTGTCTGGTATTTAGTTTTTGGGTTGAGAGTTGGTTTATTTGTATGGCTAGGGTTGAACATGATTGTGCATAAGTTGTATGTGTATGTATTGAATTTGGGGATAAGTGTGTGTGATTGAGAGGAGTGAAATTATATAATTTTTTTTGGGGAGAAATTTCTTTTCTATCTCTTCGACTTTTACGCGAATTTCACTTCTGTTCTTCTATTTTAAATTTGAACAATATTATCCTTGCAATTTCAATTGAGATTCAATGTGAAGCCTCCGTACCTTTCCGTCTAATTTTTGGACAGAAAATATTCATGTGCAATACACTTGAGAACTTTACAAGGTTATATTGGTCATTCTCTTCCAACTCCTTCCCTTTGAAAACCCCAGCATTTGAAAATTCCCAGCCTTTACAAATGCATATGAGTTCTCTCTTTCTCCAAAATCGGCTCTCCTTTTTCTCTCTACCGATTCTGCTCTCTCTCTCTCTCTCTCTCTCTCTCTCTCTCTCTCTCTCTCTCTCTATATATATATATATATATATATAAAGAAAACACCCCGATTTTGTGACCCAAATGGATGTGGGAGAGAACTATTTCTCTGTCCATTTTTAAAGTTGATCCTTGTTCTTGACCCAAGTAAATGTATAGATTATCAAGTTAGTTGAACAAAACCAAATTGTGGATTCAGATCGATCTAGTGAAGATGGTTAAAAACGATTGTTGTTTAAATAGGAATTGGGTATGTTTTTTGTGAAGAACAATCCAGTCTTAGTTGCTTTAGTTCTCTGTAATTTTAAAGCTTTTAGTTGAAGAATGCCATAGAAGCAATACACGTATTTTAATGTGAGGAACAACATTTATTGACTTTCTAAAATGTCTATTTTTGAAAACTCAATAAAATTACAGAGAATCGCAAAATAACGTGGCTCGGCGGTGTGGCTTGAGCTTCCTATATATTCTTCTAAGAACTAGTCTCTGCTGCTGTCCTCAACGGCTTCGACTTGCATTGTGTCAACACAAACAACTCGTTCACTAGCTTTTGCTCTATCAATGCTGCCATTGACACCGGAACCAAGTTTATTTGTTCTCAATTAAATTGAATCAAAAACCGACAACAACTCACATCATTTTCCAATTGGAATTTTTTTTTGTTTTTGTTTTGGGGATTTTGCTGGTATTTCATGGGGGATGGGTGGAATGGAATTGCCAAGGCTATTTTCCGTCAAAAAATTGGACGGAAAAAGGTACGGAGGGGTCACGTTGAAACTCAATTGAAATTGCAAGGATAATATTGTCCAAATTAAAAACAAAATGACTGAAGTGAAATTCGCGTAAAAATTGAAGGGATATAAAAGAAATTTTTCCTTGTATGTATTTTGTTTAAAGATTAATGAAATCAGAGTTGAGTGAATGATTTTTTCTCTCTATACCCAACAACAAATTAATGTTAGGTTCCAAATCGATTGTAGTCTGATTACTAATTTTGGACTGGATGAGCTTATAGTTTCTGACCTGTATTGTCACACCCCAAAATGAGAAGTGACCTGCCATGAACCACAAGACCAAAGCTCATAGAACATGCGGCCTAAAAAGGAATTTTATAAAAACTCCCAATCAAGGAACCATCAAACAGTCAACCTTTTTTTTTTTATTCAAAGCATCGCCAACCAATAAATTCCACAAAAAGAATGGGGCACAAACATCCCATGAATCAAATAATATCCAGTGATCCAACAGTAATAAAAGAATCCAAATATCCGACAAAATATTTTAATGCGGAAGCGATGAAATAAAATACTAAGTTAGGATGAGACACCCTAAGGAGGTCAACAAATGAAATCCCCGAGATGCCGCCAAAGTCCTTGCCTAACTTTCCAACTTGCCTGAAAAAGAAGTTGGAATAAATCCGTCAGCTGACGAGCTCAGTGAGTAGTAAAACATGTATAATAATACAGTTCTAAAACATGGCTAAATGAACAGAGAATCATATAATAATATTATCACTAACTGAATTCGGGCTAATGTAAAATTAGAATTAACCAATCCTAGAACTAACTCACTGAATCTGCGAGAATCGTACAAAACCCAAACTTTAATTTCGAATTCAGACAATATGTCTCCCATGCAGCCATCTGTTCTCCCTTCCAGAATTCCAACCTAAGTCCAAGTAAATCATTCATTTCCCACTCGCACCACGACAAACTTTCTGTTCTAAACTCTAGTTTTTGTACTTTCTTTTGTCATTAATCATTACCTAATCCTCCAATATCCACCACAACAGCCCACTACGAAACACAAAAACACAGTTCGAATAATATAATAGAAAGGGAATTACTTGCTAATATATCAAAAGGACATCTAACAATCTTCGTCAATCCACCACGCACAAACCGACATAGCACCCGACCACCTTCCCCCTCGCCTTGCCACAAACCCAACACACCCAATAATTTCACGACAAGGAGAACTCGGTGCAGACTAAAACATATATGTAGATTAGAAAGCAACTGAACCAATTAGAGAGCAAAGTACCTATTTCAGAAAAACCAAGACCACCAGTTGAAAGAATACTCGAACTTGAGAACCCTCGAAGCTGCGCCCCCTTTTTTTTTCCTCAGAACGATATGTTCAATTTGACAGAAACCCTACTCAGCTTATAGATATAGCCTTAGGTAGTACCCACTAATCACGAGCAACCACAATTATAGCCATTCTGGTTAAACAAAATATGTAAAATTCTAACTGAGGTAAAAACAAAATTACTATGGTTAACTAAGCTCATACCCCTATAGTTATAATATCGGCAATTGCACCCGTTGTGTACGCAAAAATAATTAATCGGGACCAACCACAACACCCAATTAAATAATGGCCAAAATAATTAATAAATTAAATAAAATTCTAGGCCGCAACATGTATTTTGCATGTTTGGCTGATTGCCGATAAAGCCATGTTCGACCGCTCATATGATTTTATTTTGGAATCCGTAAAACTATGTGATGAAACAGTCTTTTATACTTGCGTTTGGACAAATAAGCCACTGTGGCTTATTTTTTGTCCTTATTCAAATTTTTTTCGCATTTTGTGGCTTATTGTCAATTTTTTGGGGATTATTGCTTCGTTATGACGAAACGAATCGAAAAAGTAAAAAATTTCGATCGGAATCAATTTTTTTGAAATTTCGACGAAATTTGGCGGGAAAGCCACATTTTCGTATTTTTGTGCAAAAATTTGGATTTCGACCAAAATTTTTTACTTTTTAGATTCCTCTCGTCATAACAAAGCAATAATCCCCAAAAAATTGACAATAAGCCACAAAATGCGGAAAAAATTTGAATAAGGACAAAAAATAAGCCAAAGTGGCTTATTTGTCCAAACGGGGCCTAATCGAGACTCCTCACAAACGGGTGGTCGGATTGTCCTCAGAATTAATCGAGATACATGAAAATTGTCTCGGACACCCATTAAACAAGCGACTGGATTAGGGTTGGACTATTTGCTCATTAGCTAGGCACCCATATCCATATGAGAGACTAGTACTGTAGTGTTGCCCTCCGGGAAAAATGTTCCTCCATCTATTATTATCTCATTATTTATTCCTCTATTTTTACTGTAGAGTTTTTTTTTTTTCCAGCGCGTTTTTTATTTTATTTTTTAAATGGCGTTGAAGTACTGTCGCATATATTTATGTTGATCATGACTATCAATTTCGACATTCTCCACCAAAGATTCCTGGCCGGGGCTACCAGTGGCCCTCAAGTCCATTATGAGAAACACTTTCCATATTTTTATTAACAGGTCAAGAAATATTGGCACTTTGCGTGGAGGGAAAAGTTCATTTCCATGTCCCTCTTTACCCCCCACTGTTTCCTACTCCGTATTTTATTTCTCTTAGCAAGGAATATTAATTACTAATGTGGAAATCGAAGTTGATGCTTTGCATGTTGTCCAATTAATCCAAGGCTCGGACAACGATCACAATCACCATCCCACACTTTCCATCCATGAGTGCGGGTCAATGCTTTGTCAATTAGGGTCTCCTCCATTGAAGTACATCCGTAGGAAGGGCAACAAATGCGCGAACATCTTGGCACGAGAAGTAGCTCGCTAGAAACTTGTCGGAAGATGTGTTCTCTTTTATCTCTATTCCAATTTGTATTAGTAATCAAGCATTTAATGATGCAAGGGGTGTTAAATACCCCATGACTATGATGATCTCTCTTCTATTTATGATAGTTTCTTTTTAGAGAGCTCTTACTGGTACAACAACTACTATATAGATAGAGAGCACAGTGAGTTTTTGGGCCCGATTCGGATCCAAAAAAGATAATCAGAGCAATTCATTTTGTTCAAAATATTTTTTTAGAGTTTTTGTAAAAAAATTAGCTCCACCGGATATTAGTAAGGACATTTACGAAATATCTAATTTTGCTTCTAAATTTAGGCTAGCAAATATGGACGCTTCGTAAGCACCCTTAACAATATCGGATGTAGCTGATTTTTATGGGGACCCGTATCAATATTTTGAACAAAATGAGCAGTTCTGATTATCTTTTTTGGACCCAAGACTAGCCCAAAAGTGCGCTGTACGTGCTGTCTGTACAGTAATTGCTGTACCAGTAGCATTTTTGTTCTTTTTAATCAATAAAAAAAAGAAGAGATGTATGGGTTGAAAATGTTCTTGCTTGATTTAGGTCCCGTTCTGCTTAAGTCTTATTTTTTAAGTACTTTTTTTTATTTTATAAGACAGATTATTCTCTCATAATACATTATTTTTAAATTTTAATTAAAAAAATAATTACTTATTTTTTACTTACTTGAATTAGCGGAACGGGACCTAAGGATTGCTAAAAAGCATGCTAGTCCAAAAGGGAATTCCATATGAGTGATATCTAACTCCAATGCAAGAGACATTAGGTAAGTGAATTTCGTTTTCACACTTTGATTTAAAGTAGAAAATCAAAATCAATAATCAAACCCTATATATGCTTTTTACTTTTTGGCAGCTGTTAGGAAAACTGCAGCCAACAAAGCAGAGCAATCCGAGGTGGGATGGTCCCACAACCAGGAATCGGGATGACTCACGACTTCACTATTTTTTGTTGTTTTTCTTCTCTGCTTTTGAGATTTCTGAGATGTTTCTGGTGAAACATAGAGCGTTTCTTTGAACCTGCGGCCTTGTGTTGTTGATCACACGGCTGTGAGTCGTTAGGGTCGTAAGACCCGACCGCATGTTCCTTTATGGGGACCGTGCGGTTATTTCAGCATCCGAAATTGTATTTTTCTTCTTCTATTTATTCCCATTCTCGATCCCATTCCTCCTATCCCTATGGATTGGGGGGCTCTGTTGTTCCGGCCGAGCGGGGCCCGTTCCGGTATCACTTCGATGATCGAAAACCGAAAACGCTCACTTCGTAGACCTCGTCGAGTAGAGCTCCTTGGGAATTTTTTTCAACATTAGTGAACTTTTTTTCCTTTTGGTCATAATTTTTGGAGTAACCTTATAGACTACTCTCGTCGAGATGGATGATTAATTCATAAAATATAATGCAAACCAACAAAAATTTAAAAAGCACGAACAAAAATTTAAATGATTTGCCCAAAAAAAAAATACACTAAATGAAAAACACCGAAATTAAAGTTGACGACTAATGACGAGAATAGAGAGTCTTCGTCAATCTCTATTATATATTCACATATCCCTAAACCGAAGAAGAGCCAATTAAGCAGAAGAATGAAGTCGTTATTCATGGTTTGTGGGTGTTTAGCTTTTGTATTGCTGGTTCACGTACAAGCCCGATCATCAGGTCTCTCTCTCTCTCTCTCTCTCTCTCTCTAGGAATATTTAGGATGATCGATGTTTATAATGCTTTCTTATTCCTTGGGTATGGGTTGCAAGCAGGATTGAACAGCTTTGTTTTTAAGACTACTAAAAGCTATTTCGAAATCTCATTCAATTTGTTTGCTGTTTTGTATTTTGTTTTTTTTCCCTTCGTGAGACTCTCTCATTCCTTGTGGGTGTTGTGGTGGGTTTTCTAGCTACGTCGTCTTTGATGGCTTTTTGAGATCAAAGACGACTCTTGTCCGTGTGAGGTCCTGAATGTTTATTTGTGAGTTTAGGCCTCCTTTGTGGTTGCTTTCCTCCCTCCTTGGAGGTGGCTACCCGTTCCCGATTTATGATTTCGTATCAATGAAAGTACCTCTAAAATTTGACCAAAAAAAAAAACTAATTCTGAAATCTACAACCGCAGATTTGTTCTTTTCTTCTTCTTTGTGTTTTCTAATTTTCAAAAACTGCCCTAAAGGCACCACATATTAGTCCTTCACCTACGTTAGAAATGAACTAGTTTTCCATGTCTGGAAATTATGGAAATGAAACAAGACAGAAAAAAGGGTGGGGATTTTGGGACTGAAGGCAAGTTTTGTAACGAATAAAATGATTTTTCTTTTCCCCCGACGCTAGAACAAAAAAAAATGGTCTATCGCAACGGAATCTGAATTTTGTCACCAAATAGAAATATATTTTGTCACCAAAAGGTATTATTTGGCAATTCGTCGCCAATGGTATCTTTTGGTTACAAAATAAGAATTTCGTCACCGAATGCAAGACTAATTATTTTTAAAATTTTGAATAAAACAATATATTTCAAATAAATAATACAAATCGACATATATTATATACATAGATTAATTTAAAAATTATTGAAAAATTAATAATATATATTAGATTTTGCAATATTATCAATGAAATGATAAGTGGCGCAATGGTAGTTTAGAAATTGGAGGTTTCAAGTTTGAGTCCAGGCACCAACGAAGTGGAAATAGTTTTTCTAGTTTGGTCATTTTTGGCAACGAAAAAAAATTCCGTCACTAAAAGGTACCTGTTCGGCGACGAATTTCGTCACCAAAATGTACATTTGCCGACAAAAAAATCCAGCCCTGATAGGTGGTACCCCTCTCCTGTGAAACAAAAGATGACAAAATGGGGCGACTAAATTTTTCGTCGCCAAAGCTTTAGCGACAAATTTTGCATTTTTGGCAACGAATAAGATCGAATTTGTTGTAGTGCGAAGTGAGTTTCATATTGGTTGATTTTCAACTCTATTTTGTAAATTGTGGATTAATTTCAAACATAATTTTCAGGCTTCATAAGTATTGATTGTGGAATTTCTAAGGGTTCAGACTACAACGATGAAACCACAACCATATCTTACACTTCTGATGCGGAGTACATAGATGCTGGAACAAATTACAACATCTCTTCAGCGTATTATAAGTCCGGCACTCCCATGCAGCTCTCAAACTTGAGAAGTTTTCCCCAAGGAATCAGGAATTGTTACACCCTACCACAAGACAAAGGTAACAAGTGCTTGATCAGGGCAACTTTTATGTATGGTAACTATGACTCCAAGGATCAACCACCAGAATTTGCACTCTACCTTGATGGGGATCAATGGCATACAGTAAGGTTTGATGATGCATCAGATGTCGTGCGCGCAGAAATCATACACAATGTTCCTGCAACGTCGGCTTATATCCATGTCTGCCTTGTGAATACTGGCCGTGGAACACCCTTTATATCAGCACTGGAACTAAGGCAGTTGAATAATTCCATATACCAAGCGCATTCTGGATCATTGAAACTCTTCAATCGGATTGATGTCGGCTCAAATACAGATAAGATAGTCAGGTAAGACACCTCTCCAATATTTCGCGAGTTGCCAATTCTGAGGAATAGACAGGAAAACGAGTCAGTTCCTGAAAGATGAGAATCATAGAGAATTAGGACACACACAAAAAGTGGCTAAGATTCATCTTTTATATATACTAGAGATCGGAGCATACGCGATGCGTGTGCAAGTTGGATTTTCACAATATTTTTGTAAAACGGAAATCCTACGTGCATATATATACACGAAAATAGTATTTGGATCGAGCACCCTACACGCGTCGGATGCCATTGAATCCCGCGTGGGCCCCCTCTTTTTTTTTTATAGAATTTTTGGACGGCTCGGATCGGCCGTCCGGTGGCCGGAGACGGCCTGGCGTGGCCGTCCCTACAATTTCCCTACGGTACCGGTCGGTACATGTAGCAATACTCTTTGTAAAAATGCTTCCCACTTATTGTTTGATTGAATTTTCACAAATATTGTGCCACAAGTACTCGAAATAAAATATATTGAGTCAGCATGGTGATGATCGATTTACCTTGTGCTTTTCGTACTTAGATTTTTCATAAAACAGAGCATTGTTCCATATAAAACGACAGAGAGTTGTTTAAGTGTCTGTGTTGAACACTGGAGCATTGAGTAATCATGTGTGTCTCACATGCATATTTAGACATTCTTCAGAAGAGTACAATAAATAAGTGGGAAATTTTCAAAATACCTCCCAAACTTTACACTCAATGTCTAGTAGGCTCCTAAACTTTCAAAAGAAATTAATTTTACTTCTAAAGTTATCTTCCGTTCTTCAGACACCCTCCTTCAGTCCCAATCTATCTCAAATAACTAACGGTAATATCTGAATTGAACGCTAAGTCGCTAACCATGGATAAAAAAGTTAAGCGGGTATTTTGGAAGGAAAACTCTCGATCACACCAAGCTGGTGTGGGTGCTGAATAGGATTAAATGTAAGGCCACACCGAAAACTGGGGTTACAAATTTCCACCCCAATTTTTAAAATTAACCTAGATTCAACCCACCCCCATCGACTGGGATTATGTTGTTCCTCAAAAAAAAAAACCCCCACCCCCTCCATTGACTGGAATTATCTTGTTCGTCAAAAAAAACCGAACCCCTCCATCGACTCAGACTTCTACTCCCACTACCATTGACCCCGTTTCCGGCGACCACTGCTGACACCGACGACCACCACTTAAATCAAAGTTAAAGTAAGTCCAGATTCAACCCACACCGTGCATTCTCAACCCCAATTGTAGGCAAATTCGTTATCGAAATCGATAAAGCCTCAGTCGCCGTCATGGTCTCCGGCTATGGTGCGTTCGCCAAGCAAGAAATCAGAGAGCTTGAAAACGGGAGAATCGGGCGCCGCCGCCGCAGAAAGCATGATGGGAAAAGTCTAAATAATTGGGTCTTGATTAAGTTTTGTACCCTGTTGGGTTTCTCAGTTGCGGGTTTTGTGTCTCCAATTTGGAACTCAAAATCTATGGTGTGGTGATGGTTTTGTTTATCCACCGCCGACGACTTCCTTTTGTTTATCCACTTCCTTAATTAACTATATCCACTTCTTTAATCAACTATGGCAAGAACTATATCCACTCCATTAATCAACTGTAAAAGGAACGTAATAGCTTTCCTTTTCTTTCTCCCCGCCGACGGTTTATCCAACGACTCCGACGTGGACGCTGACGCACCGCCGAACCCAGGTTTCCTTTCAAGCTTTCTCAGCCGGTGGATTACTCCGACGCCGACGATTCTCAACTGCAACGACGCTGGTGGAAATTCTCAACTCCAACGACGCAGACGTCGACGCAATCGGATCTCGTTCTCGTCCTCCCTCTACCGCCTCATCTCTAATGGTCAGCCCACCTAACTTCATCTTCTCCTCCGTTAAACTCTGGTGCAGTAGTTTTCCAACCCCTAAATATTTTGAGGGTTTCGTATAAAAAATGCAATTTTGAGTACTTATGATATTAGGGGTTTTAAATTTCTGTTTCATTTTCGATTCAGTAGGGCTGGGGTATTTAACTGGTGGAGATGGGAGCTGCAATTAACTGCTGACTGAGTTGAATGGGGTCGGTCGGTAATGGACCAGGTTGTGTCAGGTGTTTGCGGTCGGAAAATACTTGACAATTGATTATGTTTTTGGGTTGTTGATTATGATTATGATTGTGATTGTAGTTATTATCGATAAAAGCTGATGGCAAAATATGCAATGGTGAAGTTCCTGCTCATAACAAGCAAAGAGTTCTCCTCTTCCTCCCTTTAGATACTTTGAATTTATTTATTTTTGACCAAGAAAAGACGAGGGGAAAAAAAGAGAGGAACAAGTCACAAGGGTATTAGGGGGTGTTCCAGGAACTCCAAAAAAATTCTTTTTGAAAAAAAAGGTAATTTTAAGTTCAAAAATTATGTATTTATGCAAATAATTTTCTTATCAATATAGATTTTGTTTGATAGATCTCATTAATATCTTTTAAACGGTGCAAAAAAATTAAAAAAATATTTTTTATTTTCATTATATGTGAGTTTGAAATTACCTGCTTTTGAAAAAAAATTACTTTTTTTCAAAATAGAACACCACCTTATAATCAGTTCAGCTTTACCGTTAACGGAGTTACGGTTGCACTTTACTCTAAAACCACTGGGAGGCGATTTGGTCATTAGTAAAACTTAGGGAGGTCATCTGCCAAAAGACCAGATCGCAAGGAGGTAATCCATACGTTGCTCTACATCTAAAAACAGAATAGATATAAAAAGAAATATACATGATAAAAAAAATTACTGAAGGCAAAAAACACGAATCACAGAACAGTCAACAAATTTTGATATAAAAGTTTTGGTAGGAGAAGCATAAATCAGTCACTGAGATCTTTTGAACGCTGTTATTTTTGTTTTTTGAAATTACTTCCGAAAACATTTTATTTTTGAGGTCAAAGTTACATGTACGGTTCAGATTACTTCATTGATCGAGTAGTAATAAAAAAGGGCAGGCATTTTAATTTGTGTCTTGCTACTAATTTGCAGGTATTCTGATGATGTCTATGATCGGATTTGGTTTCCAGATACCCTCAAGATTACTTCAACTGCATGGGAAGTGTTAAGTGCATCTTATAGTAATCCTGATGCCTTGAGCGCCAACGACTACAAACCTCCGTACCCTGTCATGGCCACTGCCATTAGACCCGGCAATGGATATAATTCGTTGGACTTTTGGGTTAAATTAGATTATCCGAAACCGAAAGTACAGCAGCTCTACGTGTACATGCATTTTGCTGAGATTGCAGCTAACCAAGGAGGAGAACTCGACGTCTACATCAATGACGCTCCCTGGTCCCTGGGTGTTGCTACTTACTTTATGCGACCAGTCACCATCAACAGCACGTATTCTATGGGCTCAGATTTGCGGCTGAATTTCTCTATCCGTGCCACCGCTCAGTCCACTCTTCCCCCGATTCTCAACGCCATTGAGGTTTACGAGGTCCTTGAGTTACAATCTCCCACTCCAACTAGCCAAAGTGAATGTGAGGTCCATTAATAAACTCATACTCTCTATCTATTTATCTGCCTTTTCAACTTAATTCTCAACTACTTCTTATAGCTAGGTAGACTTTAGGCAAGACGGGTCATTACAAATGGCAACAGATCTAAGTAATAGAACACGAAAAAGGTTGGATAGATTTTGGCTCCGCACAAGGGGACCAAGCTCCCATCTCCGATTTCCCCTAAATTAGAGGTACATTCACTCGAACGTAATCGCTACCAAATCTTTCACTATAAATGATATTGGGGTAGCAAGAGTTCTTCTTCCCTAGCAAGCAAAACGATAATGGGGTTACAAAAGTTCTTCCCTAGCAAACAACTGGAGCTATACAAAGACCACCCTAATTAAGGTGGATTTCAACAATATCAACACAAGTTACAAGTTTAGGTCTCACAAAGTTGATTTCTCAAACCTGATTTCTCAAACCGTAGATCCCAAGAGAGACTTGCCGATCCGCTCCGCTAAACACGTAGAGCTTGTCAAAATGAAGAATGTACTAAAATCCTATAAAAATCGGAGTAGAGACGAACACCCGATCTTGGCTCGAACTTGGACAAAAACCCTTTGCCCATTTTTCGAAAACTCTCGAAGTCTCTCTTGGAGCAGCAGGAAAGGAACTGTGAGTCTCTTTTTACTTGTTGTTATTTGTGATAAATCACAAGTTCATCCTTTTGCTATTGTCTAATAACAAGATAACCCCACAACTTTCTTGACCCAATAAAATAGGTCCACGTTGAACCCACCAACAAAAAAGAAGGGACCGACCCAACAGTTTCCTCCAAACCTCATCTTCCTTTGGTCCTTCAAATTTTACTTTGTAAGCCATATTGCGGGCCCATATCAATAATCCAAACACTTATAGCCCTTACACTAAAGAATATTTATGCAAGAAATTAGCTTGATTGAAGAAGGATAGGCACATGAACAACTCGCATTTTGCTTTATAGTATTGCATAAAGCAAACACGAGTTATTCATGTGTTTATGGATGACCGATCAATATCATTACTTTCAGATATGTTCTTCTCTATGAGGCAGAGCAATTTGAATCATCAATGTGGGCCCTTGATGAGCTCAAAAAGTAAAGCTTGGAGGAGCAAGGAAAGATGAGGTGTGGAGAGGAGCGTAACGCTTTTGATGAGAGCTTAGGGACAGGTGATCCCACAAAGTGGAGTTTGGAGGAGCAAAGGAAAGGGACCAAGCTCTGGTCCAATTTTACACCCTCCAGTTTGGTCAGTTTGAGTCATTGTGAGCCCAGTCTGGTTATTTCGAAAGGTTCATATGATAGGTCCCGTAAAGAAGTACATCCCTGTAAAAAGTTACCTCAATCAGACATTCATAGCTATGTCAACAGTTTACTTTTGAATGTCGCATAAAGTAAAACACGAATATTCATGTGTATTGATGGCCGATCAAGATCATTTGTTTCCGTTGAAGTGTTCAAATGATCAATGTGGGCCCTTGATGGGTGAAGTTTGGAGGAGCAAGGGAAGAAGATACCTTGGGGAGCTTAACCTTTTGATGAGAGCTTAGGAAAGACGGGCTACGGAAGGGAGCTAATCTTTTTTATGAGAGGTTCGGGACATGTGAGATTTCTGTGATGATCTTTGCCTGGCGGAATTGGAACCTCATAAATCCTTGTGTTTTTGTGTCTATGTTTTTGTTTCTAATGTTCTTGCCGTCATAAAGATTACTATTTGAAATAGTTCTGGCCATATTTGTTTCAAAATGGCAAGGATGACTTCCCTTTGCTTCTGGCTATGGCAGTTGAGGCTATCAGGAATATCAAATCGGCATACAGGGTGGAGAGGAACTGGCAAGGAGATCCATGTGTTCCAATGAATTACTCATGGGATAACCTTCAATGCAACTATGATAGAAATTCCACTAGAATCATTTCACTGTGAGTTTCTGCATTGGAAAAACTGTTGACTATTTTACTGGCTATTTTTCTTTTGATTCTTGCTAACTTATAAACTAGGAACCTCTCGTCGAGCTCATTATCTGGCAACATGGATTTTTCCTTCTCTGGTCTCACATCTTTAGAGTCCTTGTAAGTACAATTACGCGGTAGAGAACTAATACCATACAGAACTTGCTGCTTTGTAAAATGTGGTTTACTTTCTGCAGTGTTTATTTTGTATCCCCTTAAGTAACTGATGATTGTTTCTTAATGCTACAGAGATTTGTCAAACAACAATTTAACTGGACAAGTGCCTGATTTTCTTAGCGGGCTCCGTTTCTTGAAGACTTTGTGAGTCTATGGAACATTTTTCTTTTCTTTCAATACCAATGCAAATTTATTGGTTTCTGACAAGGTACAAACTGTCTTGAATCGACGTGCCTTTTGCAGAAACTTGTCACGGAATAATTTCACAGGTTCAGTTCCACCAGCCCTTGTTGAAAAATCAAAAAATGGATCCCTTACACTGAGGTCAGTTAGTGTTTAGTTCCTAGATGGATCCAAACGAAAACCATATTTTAAAAAGTATGGTGATTGGTGGCTAACACATTCATCTAAACGCATAAGTTACTAAAGGTGGTGTAAAGTCAATTATGCATGTATATAAAATCTGGAATGCAGAAGAAATAGATTTATCCATTGGTGAGCTGCAATGAAACAAAATACATAGTAATTTTCCAATTCCCTTGCATTCTTTTTCTTATCTCAAGTTATGTCCTAGATTATTTGGAATAAGTTAAATATAAAGAAGCTGTCTGATATTATTCTGAATGTCTTCAAATAGTACGGAAGGGAATCCACATCTTTCCCAGGCAGAACATTTATCCAAATGCCAGTTAGACTCATGTGCTAAGAAGAAAAATTTTGTTGTACTCGCGATTGCATCTATTGCTTCATGTCTAGTCGTTGTGGTTGTGATTCTTGCCATCTGGTGGAGTTTGAAAATAAGGAAACAACAAGGTACTTATCTGTGGATGATTTGACTTAAATGGCAAATTCCATTGAAATTATTTTGGTATAGTGTATGCTTATACGTGAAATTTGTCTGATCTTGCCTATCAGCGAAAATTGTAAAGTATGAAATGGTGGAGGAGAAGAAGAGACAGTACACTGGAGATGAAATGGTGGAGGAGAGGAAAAGACAGTTTACATATTCTGAGCTTGAGACCATCACTGAAAACTTCCTAGAACCACTCGGAAAAGGAGCGTTTGGATCAGTTTATACTGGGCATTTGACTGACAACACTAAAGTTGCAGTGAAGATCCTTTCCCTACAGTCAACTCAAGGGTCTAAGCAATTTCGAACAGAGGCAAGTGTCGATTACCTGTCTCCAAGATTCTAGTTTTTCTTTGATGCTGGTGTCATACTGCAGCAATTGTTTTATTTTGCAATAAGGTGATGTGCATTGGAAAATACAGGTTCAGTTGTTGACAAAAATCCATCACCGAAACTTGGTTTCTATAATTGGATACTGCAATGAAGGCCAACACATGGCATTAGTATACGAATACATGGCTAATGGAACCATAAAAGAGCATTTATCAGGTGTGAATTGTACTAAGTTTCTTTGTTCATCTTGATTTCATGACCATAATTTAGAGTAACCACCTAAGAAGCAAGGGTAGAGATAAGACACGAGACAAAGACACAAACACGATATTTGTTCGAAAACTAGAACACATACATGTTGGGTACACATTGAATATGACAAATATATGCTTTTGGTTTCATAAAATCATGTTAAAATATATTAGTCCTATGAAAGTGGAACAGCAAACAAAAATAACATTGACATCAAGGGAAAAAAGTCACTTAGTAAGTGTTCATGGATGACCGTTTTCACCTGCTGCCTCAAGTGTCCCCGGTGTGTTCAACTAGAACAAAATAGAAAAATGTCATACCCATAAACATATATGGGCGTGTCTGACACGTGTCCGGACCATGTCCGACATGTTTCAGTCTCCCATAACTGTCAGAAATACATATGTTGTCTCTTCTTCTTTGGAACCGCTAATGAGATTTATGGTGGAAAAAGCTTCAAAAGATATAATCTGGCAAATTTTTTCTTCACTAAAATAGGTATTATGCCAATCTAGATTATTGTATGCTTTACTTTCGACGTTTTCCAGTTTAATTTCGATGGCAATTTCTATCTTGTACAGAGAAAAATCCAAAGATCTTGAGTTGGGAAAGCAGACTACAAATTGCATGTGATGCAGCGGAAGGTGGGTAAACTAATTCTCATATCTTAGTGTTTCTGTTCGAATTTCCTTATTCTAGATTCCCTTTAATCTAACGCAGTACAATATTGAGTTAGCAGGGTTGGCATACTTGCATGATGGTTGCAAGCCGCCAATAATTCACAGAGACATCAAGACTGCTAACATACTGTTGACTGAAAATATGCAAGCAAAGGTTTCAGATTTTGGGTTATCCAGATTAATGCCCTCTGACGGTGGGACTCATGTCTCAACTGCAGTAGCTGGCACACCAGGATACATGGACCCTGAGTAAGTTTTTGTGTTTTCCAATTTCGGTTTCACATATGCCGCTTTTTCAACATGGTGATATCCATTTTATTTTGCGGCACTATTGGACCACGACCTTTACTTCATTTGACAAAACTAAGCTCACCTGGATTTCTTGCAAGAAATGGGCCGATACATTACCCCGTATACTTGCTTGTTTCCATTAGATCCCAGTCTTTCTATTGATTTTGTGAGACTAAATCTTAAATGTTTCTTTTTTTGTCAGTAAATCTTGTTTCGTATATGTTTAAATGGGTTGCAAGTTGATGATATGTTGCTTTTATTCTTGTCAAAAAGGTGTAGTGTTTCTCTTTGAGATTCTTGCTAAATGAGAAAGGACCCAACTTCATGCTGCGCAAACCCGGACTGCAGGAAGTAATTGCAAACCCGGACTTTAGGAAGTAATTGCATCTCGGTAGTCAATGGTCTGGATTTTTTTGAAAATCTGACCGATAAAAATACAACAATTTGTCAGAGTCTCTTAACAAATCTGGATTCTGAACCATTAAAAATACTTTTGAATAACCAAGATTGCATGGACTGCATTCTGCAGTCTGCAACTCTCTATGGATACTTTGAACATTTTAAGAAGCATCTCAACGGGTGGTATTGAATTAACACAATTATCTTATCATTGACTTGCATCCCATTTAAAGATTAGAGAGAAACCAAGGATAAAAGTTTCCATAATCATCTCTAAAATTTTCAGCAGCTGAAGGTTATAACTATATGTCATGCTTGTTGTAGGTATCTAGAATTTAATAAGCTGAATGAGAAAAGCGACGTTTACAGCTTTGGAGTTGTGCTATTGGAATTAATCACAGGGAAACCTGCAATACTAAAAGCCCCTGAAATCACTCTTTTGGCCAAGTGGATTGTGCCTATGGTTGAGAGAGCTGAAATAATGGAAATCATGGATTCGAGGTTGAATAGTGATTTTGACACCAACTCCACTCGGAAGGCCTTGGAGACAGCAATGGCATGTGTGGAATGCAATTTAAGTCAAAGGCTGGAGATGAGACAAGTTGTGGCAAATTTAAGAGATTGTTTGGAGATGGAGAAAGCCCGTGTTAAGGTTTGGAAGGAGAATGAAGTGCACAATTCTGAGTCCGGCAATACAGTTACACTTGGGAGTTCGGTTGGTGGTCCTTCTGCAAGGTAGAATATTAAGAGTCGTCTATGAATTTGTGTTGGAGAATGTTGTCGGGCGATAATCTTGATTATTGTTTGTGGGGCTTGTGTGTGATTGATTGGAGAGATACGAGAAGATGAGAGCAAAGGAGATGGAAGCCAAGGCTGGAGGAGAGTTGGGTTGTCTGGTATTTAAGTTTTTGGGTTAAGTGTTGGTTTATTTTTGTAGATAGGGTTGAACATGATTGTGTATTTGGGGATAAGTGTGTGTGATTGAGAGGAGTGAAATTATGAACTGTAATTTTTTTGGGGGGAAATTTCTTTTATATCCCTTCAACTTTTACGCGAATTTCACTTCAGTCGTTCTATATTAAATTTGTACAATATTATCCTTGCAATTTCAATTGAGTTTCAATGTGAATCCTCCGTACCTTTCCGTCCAATTTTTGGACAGTAAATAGTCATGCGCGATACACATGACAACTTTACAAGGTTATATTGGTCATTCTCTTCCACCTCCTTCCCTTTGAAAAACCCCATCCTTTACAAATGCGTATGAATTCCCTCTCCCCCTAAAATCGGCTCCTCTCTCTCTCTCTCTCTCTCTCTCTCTAGTCCTATACCTCTATTTTATGTACCAAAAAAAACATCCCTGTTTTGAGACCCAAATGAATGTGGGAGAACTATTTTTCTTTCCATGTTTAAAGTCGATCCTTGTTCTTGACCCAAGTAAATGTATAGATTATCAAGTTAGTTGAGCAAAACCAAACTGTAGATTTAGATCTAGTGAACATGGTTAAAAACGATTGTGGTTTAAATAGGAATTTGGTATGTTTTTTTGTGAAGAACAATCCAGTCTTAGTTGCTTTAGTTCTCTGTAATTTTAAAGCTTTTAGTTGAAGAACGCCATAGAAGAGTGATTTGCCTTTATATCCCTTCGACTTATCATGAAAGTTCAACTTAGTCCTCCCAGTTTCAATTTCACCCAAATAAACCTTCAATTTGCAAATTTGTTTCAATGTGATCCTTCCATTGGCCTCCGTCTGTAATTTGGACGGAAAAACACCACGTGCCCATCACGTGAGCCACCCCCAGGGGCATAATTGGCCATTCCCCTCCCTCCCCTAACCCTAATCCATTTCCTAGTTTATTTTCTCTCCTCTCCCGATACCCCCAAATCCCCCCTCCTCTCTCTCTCCTCCATCCTCCTCCTCCTCTTTCTCTTCCTCCCCCTCTCATCCTCCGCCTCCTCCCCCGACACCGCCACCATGACCGCCCTCTTCTCCCTCCTCTCCCCCGCCCCCTCCGACTGGACCGACACCAACCCCTGCACCCGGACCGGCGTCTCCTGCGATTCCTCCGCCATTAAATACTCTTGTTGATGCACTTTCTGTCCACCATCAACACCATTGACGACCGACGAATCTCTCCCTAGACGTATCACACTCCGGTGACCTCTCCCCCACACTCGCCCCTATCCATTTACCTTCCTAGATTGACGTTTGATTTCCAACAGCCCTCGCCGCACCTCATAGCCAATCGTCAAAGCTCCGTTTGCATCCGCCTACTATCATCGGACTCTCGTCGGCCATCGCCAGACCTCCTACGATCCTTTTACAGCTCGTCGGACCTCTGTTCACTCCGGCGACCCTCAAATTTGCTTCGATTGGTGTTCAAATCTCCCGATCTACAAGACCCAGTGAGTTTCGACACTCACCAGTGGTTCAGTGTGATTCTGACCTCCTCCAACCTTTGCCATCAGTTGCCAAAGGGATATCTTTCTTCTTGTTGCCAAAAAAATTTTGGACAACAGAACCGGATTGTATGTGTGTGTATATATATAAGTAGTGATTGTTTTTGAAAAGCAAAAAATCAAACTGCTTTTGAAAACACTAGAACCGAATATTTTTTTACCTCTTCAAGCATTGAAAACAGTTTTGATTTTCTCTTCTCCAACTCCCGAACTTTGATGTTGTTGTTGCTGTACAGCTTTGGAGAACTGTAACGCCCCGACTTTTCGGGTGCAAAATAAAATAATTTCTAAAGAAAATATTGCTAAATACATATAATTTTCCAAAATAAAGATTTTGCTAATACAATCTCAAGATAGATTTACGGAATCAAAATACACCAACTTCAGAGCTGACTCTAATCTGGATACGAATCCTAAGCATCCTCGATCCTCGTTACTGATATTCGTTCCGTGTCGAACTGCATCATCGTGAATCTCCTCCATTGAATCCTGCGCCCTCTAGCAAATTGATCGCCGAAGCAATCGATTTGCCAGGATACAGACGTATCCGTGAGTGATAAATCACCCAATAGAATAATCCAACTCAACCACCCCTCTTACATTACTGTTAGCAAGCAAACAAGATAATTATGATGCGAATAAGTAAAACAGAGATTTTTCACGCCAACCAGTTCATTACTATCCATTAGCCTAACGTGTGATCCAAAATCTCCCTACGAGATCTTTCCTCCCCAACCGCTAGCCATGCTCGGTCCATGAGATCACTCCTTTGCTAGCGTAGATAACCTAAGTTACAATACTACAACAAGGATAGCTTATCATGCCCGAATCACAACTAGGGTTCGCCTATCTTATATACCACATCACAATCATCACCGAACACACGCCAGTTCAATTCACCACTCGACACACGCCAGGACATCAATTTATTCCATGGACTCTCGCCAGACATCAATTTATTCCACAAAATATCACCTCGACCATCCGCCAGGTTTTATCGTCACAAAACATCGCGGACCTCTCGCCAGGTTTTAACATCACAAAATATCATTGGAGGCCACCGCCAGGTTTTAACATCACAAAATATCATTGCAGCCAGGTTTTATCAAAACATCACTGGGCTTACTTTGCCAGGTTTTATCAAAACATCATTGGGCTTACTTTGCCAAGTTTTGTATCATCACCGGCTTACTCGCGATCTTAAATCATCTCCTGACTTACTCGCCGGTTTTAAATCATCACGCACATCACTGGACTACCCGCCGGTTTCAAATCATATTACTTGGACTACCCGCCAGTTTCAAATCACGATCCTAGGTCCATCAGGCTGCCCTCAGTCCTGCTCAGGCTACCCCAATACTTGAGGTCCTGTCAGGCCGCCCCTAAGGTCCTGCTTGGCCCTTCTCACAATTCTAGGTCCATCAGCCTGCCCTCAGGTCCTACTCAGGCTACCCCGATCACACGAGGTCTGTCAGGCCACCCGAGGTCTGCTTGGCCACCCTAATGACACAGTGGTCTTTCAGTCGCCTCGAGTCCTACTCGAGCTACCCCCGATCACACGAGGTCTTGTTAGGCCACCCCGAGGTCCCGCTAAGCCCACGACTTTCATTTGTTTCCTTTTCCTTAACAATAACAACGTCTAGTATACTTTCTCACCACAAATCTCATCATATCTCGGAATCACGCCTGCAGCAACCTCTAAACAGAAGGAAACTTCACAATTTATCCATTACTTAGCATCGTCTACGTGATTTCTATTTCGCCGCATACCACCCCATGTCCCTAGGGTCCAATCTAACATTCAAATGAAGCATTAACACCATATCATTCTCAATAATAATTAAAAACGAATAACAGACAGGTCAAAACAATTATTAGGCAATGCAATCACATAACTTTTTATGACTGGGCCGTTGCCCTTAATCTCGTATGGTCACAAAGTCATTAAGAATAAAAGAATTAATTAATTAAGATTTAAAAATAATTTTCTAGACTTTTGTTAATTAATTATAAGTAATTAAGTTAATTAAACACTAATTAAATACATTAATTAGGTAAAAATATTAGAATAATTATCGTAACCTTAATAAAGGTCCTAACAGTCCTCTATAATAAGTTCAAGTGCTAAAAGTTGGGTTTGGATGCTCATGAAATTATTTTAAATAAAAAAAGATTTAGTTAATAGACAAAACAAGAATAAATAGACAATAAATAATTAAATAATTGGAAATATATTTATATTTACAGAATATCATTCTAGGGCTATACAAAGTCTAAATAAAATTATTCGAAATTTTTAACGTCCATTATAATATTTTAAAGTATTTATATTTAGAACCAATGCATAAATAATAATAATTAGTTGATTAAATAATTAAATTATTATTTTATTAACATATCATCTTTGAGATGTAATAAGTCTAGGAAAAATAGTTTCGATGTTAAAAACATTATTAGGAAGGTTGCAATTATTTTTCGTTTGTATCTTTAATTAAAAATAAAATAAATAGCTAATAACATAAAAAAAAATATGAAATCAGCAACTTATGATCTTTGATATGTTAGGAATCTAGGAAAAATAGTTTGGGGATTTATAAAGTAGTTTATAAGGTCGCGAGAAATTTTAGTTTGTAAACTTTTACATGAAAACGAATAAATAATTTAATAAATGGTTAAATAAATAAAAAAAATATGACATTAACAAGTTATGATCTTTGAAGTGTTAAAAGTCTATGAAAAATAAATCGGGGGTCGAAAACGAGGTTCGGGATGTCGAAACGAAGCTTCGAACCATATCAAGTCAAACCGCAAGGTTTGACTGGAGTTGACCTTGCTGCCGCAAGGTCCAAAATCTGGTGCATGCGGCTGAAAAATCCGAAGGTTGCGGCCGCAACCTTGCTGCCCAGATTCGGTTTTTTTGGGTTTTTAGCATTGTTCTCGATGCATGGGACTACGGGGGTCATTGGGTTATGTCTATAAACATCAAATATACTTAGAGGAGGCTTCGGATCGAATTATAATACCTCGAATTGGGTGGAATTGGTTTTCGATCGGAAACTTGACAATTTGGAAAGAAAACTTCGGTTTCTTCGATCGGGAGACCTTGGGGCCGAATTAGTTGATGTTCGTGGATGCTTGGGATTGTAGAATGAGATTGGAATGATCAATTTAGGTCTCGGACGAACGGATCTACAAAACCCACTTTTCTCTCTCTCTTTTCTCTCTCTAGAACTCCATAGTTTTGGAGCTTTGATTTCCTTTCGATTTTCTCTCTTTTCTGGACGATTGGAGTGTGAAAATTTTCGTGCGTGCCCTAGGGTCGGAGTAGGAATGTATTTATAAAAGAATTGGATGAGTTTCGAATAAAATCGAGTCCTAATGGAATTGGGTTTTGGAACGGACGAATCGTGCTCAGTTTTAGGGTTACGGAGGAGGTAGAGATCGAGTAAGAGAGTGAGAGATAGAAGAGTTGTGCATGCATGCAAGTATTGTAGGAAAATTAAAAAGAAGTTGTGCATGCATATTTGTATCTAAAAGGAATAATAATAATAATTGTATTAAGAAAATAATTCTAATAACATTATTATATAAAAAAAAAATTGGGTCAAAATTCCGGGTCGTTACAAGAACATAACTGGATTGTTGAATTTGAGAAAAAGCGGAGGTCAAGAAAGGTGTAATGAACAGTCAATTAATTTGTGGCTTGTGGGTTATCAGTTGATTTGTGTAATTAGTTTGTGTTTTTCAATTTGTGGCGGAGAACATGATTTTCAATTTATTCATGGGTTTGAGGTTTGATTTAGCAGGTGGGTTCTCCGATTTGTGGAGGGAGAGAGAGAGAGAGAGAGAGGGGAGGTGGGTTTGTGATGGCTGAGGGAAAGGGTGAGTTTGGGAGGGAGGGGAATGGCCAAATATGCCCCTAGGGGTGGCTCACGTGATGAGCACATGGTGCTTTTCCGTCCAAATTACAGACGGGGGCCAACGGAAGGATCACATTGAAATAAATTTACGAATCGAAGGTTTATTTGGGTGAAATTGAAACTGAAAGGACTAAGTTGAATTTTCATGATAAGTCGAAGGGATATAAAGACAAATCACTCGCCATAGAAGCAATACATGTATTTTAATGTGAGGAATAACATTTACTGACTTTCTAAAATGTTTATTTTTGAAAACTCAATAAAATTACGGAGTATTGCATAATAACGTGGCGCGGTGGTGTGGTTTCAGCTTCCTATTCTTCCAAAAACAAGTCTATGTCGCCGTTGTCCTCAACAGCTTGGACTTGCACCGCGTCAACACAAAGGGCTCGTTCACTAGCTTCTGCTCTATCAATGCCGCCATTGACATCGGAACCAAGTTTATTTGTTCTCAAATTGCTTTAGAAACCGACAACAACTCACATCATTTTCCAATTGGATTTTTTTTTTGTTTTGGTTTGGCGATTTTGCCAAGGCTGGGTATTTCATGGGGGATGTGTGGAATGGAATGACCAATACTCCCTTGTAAACTAGTCACGTGTACCACACGTGGCTATTTTCCGTCAAAAAATTGGACAGAAAGGTAAGAAGGGGTCACATTGAAACTCAATTGAAATTGCAAGGATAATATTGTCTAAATTTAAAACTGAATGACTGAAGTGAAATTCGCGTAAAAATCGGAAGCATATCAAAGAAAATTTTCCTTGTATGTATTTTGTTTAGAGAGTTGAGTGAATGATTTTTTCTCTCTATACCCAGTAACAAATGTTAGGTTCCAAATCGATAAGTGATTTTGGACTGGATGAGCTTATAATTTCTGACCTGTATTTTGCATATTTGGCTGATTGCTGATAAAGCCATGTTCGATCGCTCATATGATTTTACTTTGAAATCCGTAAAACTATGTGATGAAACAGTCTTTTGTACTTAATCGAGACCCCTCGCAAATGGGTGGTGAGATTAGCCCCAGAATTAGTCGAGGTGTGCAAAAACTGGCTCGGACACCCATTAAACATGCGACTGGATTAGGGTTGGACTATTTGCGTGCTCATTAGGTACCCATATGCATATGATAGACTATCTATACTGTAGTGTTGCCCTTCGTAAAAAAAGTTCCTCCACCCATTATTATCTCATTATTTGTTCTTTCAATTTTACTGAGGGGAAAAATTGTTCCTCCACCCATTATTATCTCATTATTTATTCCTTTGCTTTTACTGAGGAAAAAAGATGAGTCGGGATGACCAGCATAGTTGACCCTCTTAAGTGTCCACATTCACATTGTTAATCCTACATAGAGGCACCAAATCTTCCACTATAAAAGATAATAGGGTTACAAGAGTTCTTCCCTAGCAAGCAACTAGAGGTATACAAACATTGCCCTAGGTATACAAACTAATTGAGCGACTCTCTAATCATGTATGTGGGACCCGTGTGAGTCTCACACAACGCATTGTCGGCAATTGTTGGTGAGACAAGGGGCGATGTCGGCAATTGTTGGTGGTGGCATTGGTGGTTGCGGTCGGGTAGGACAAGCCGTAAGTGGTTGGCGTTGGGTGGCGTCTTGGTGTGTTTGGTTTGGTGACAATGGAGACGGTTGTGTCTGACCAGTGTTGATGGCGTGGCGGTGGGCGTCGGCATGGGGGTTGGTGGTGGTGGTGGTAGGACGCGTAGAGAGAGGTGATAAGCCCGCAATAGTGTTAATAACCGGGCTTATCTCGCTCATTTTTGCCACGCTCGCGCTTATAACTCTCTGTTTTTGGTTGTATTGCGCGAAAGGTGCGTTTTTGGTGTCTACAGGTTTTTCCTTGCGAATAAGGCGTTTTTAAGCCACGAGCTCATTTCAACGAGGATCGGGGATCCGAGGGCTCCAATCGGAGCTATTTCTAAGCTTGGGGGACGTCATCAAAGTCCCAGAATCAGTCCAACAAATGCTGTTGTAAAAGCCCACATCCAACATTACCTACCGGTAGGAAATCAGAGTCTACCGGTCGAAAAGGCTGACAGAATGTGCATTGAGCTTCATTGACCATTATCTACCGGTAGAAGAATTTACCGACCGGTAAGAATCATTACCTACCGGTAGAAGAATTTTGCCTTGCGGTTCAAATTTCCAACAGTAAGGCCCCGAGGAAATTCGGGCATCACCTACTGGTAGAGGACCAGTGCCTACCGGTAGGAATTCAGTCAACTCAGCCTCATCTTTTGCTACGTACCTGCTACCGGTAGGTGATCAGTTCCTACAGGTAGGTGATTCCCAGATTTTGTTGATGTTTTATTTTCTTTTTCTTTTTCTTTTTTATCTAAAAAGGGGTACTCTATAAAGCTCCCTTTGCATGTTTTTTAGGGTTATCTTAGATCATTTAGAGCCAGCTCTTTCTCTCTCTACCTCCCTCTCCTCTCCAACTCTCAATTCCTCATTAATGGAGCATTGATTAGTGGGTTTGGAGGTGGTTGGTGTTCATTAAAGTTGTAAGTAACATTGAGATCCTTATTAACCTTGCATTTATTTCCATTTTCAGTATGATTTCGTATTCCCCCTTTCTTACCTTAGCTCATTTTACTTCTCCTGTCATGATGTGTGAGTAGTGTAGCAAGGTTAGGTTATGGGATGGTTAACATCCCGTAACTAATAGCATTTCTCGTTCTTCTCTCTCTAATCTTCATTTTCTAATGGGTAAACATGTTTCTAGGGTATTTTTATGTATCAAAACTTGGAGGTGTTAACCCCTTTGTTCATATGTAGGCAATGGTTTCAACTCCTTGCCACATATGATGCTTAGAGCTATGTCCTTCCGGGTGTTTGCCCATATGTCTTCAAACCCTAGTCATGTTTACCATTGCTTTTGAAAAGAGAGGAACAGGAATGCTTTTGAGTTATGGGTGCTGATTATCGCTAAACCTAACCTTTAATTTAGTCTCCAGTAAAGGAAAGCCGTAGTTAGGTTAAGTAGCCAGGTAACTAAATTCTTAGTTGGCCGTCACAACGCCAAGTCTTGGTTGGCAGCCCTAATGCCAAAACTCTTCACGCAAGCTAATCTCTGAAACAAGTTATGGATGCACTCCCTATGAATTCGACTCCGGACTTCCGGATTTTAATATGCTTTCAACCGACCTAGCCCTACACTTGGGGTATTGTTATTTTGACACTCAATTTGGTCGCAAGCAAGAGGTTAGCATGAGGAGAGTTGAGTTTTATTTTTTCCAGTGCGTTTTTTTATTTTTTTTTCCAGTGTATATTTTATTTTTATTTTGAGTTTTATTTTTTCCCATGCGTTTTTTTATTTTTTTTTTCAGTGCATTTTTTTAATTTTTTAATGGTGTTGTAGATGACGAGGGGCGCACCCGTCACGTTAGCATCGTGGGTTGGGTCGGGGGCTGGATTCAGGCGACGTAGACTTGTTGGAACGATTGAAATGATAGTGGTGTCATGGGGTGGAGATGGGATGTGGTTCGAGGCGTTAAAAGGGTTTTTGGATTGCGTTGAAGCCAAATATGGCAGGCAGTACATTAAAGGGAAAATAATTGACCATTTAGCGCCACTGTGTTGTTCTGTTGCACAGTTCTGGGTCTCTGTTTTACTCACGTCGTCCATTTGAATCCAAAATTTTCGAAGCTCTGCATGTATTGAAAGCATTTCTCAACGTTTGTAAATATGTGCCTTTACGGATACACTGCAAGGTCAGCATGCTAATTCTAAAAAGTATTGTAATACCCGTTCCGGATATTAGAGTATTTAATTCACCTTTTAATTGAATTATATGTTTTGGGGATTAAAAATCATAAACAATAGAACTTAAAGGGCTAAGGTGTATTTTTGTTTAAAATTGTGCATAGTTGCCGTGTGTCATGGTGTGTGTGTGTGTAAAAAAAGAAGTAGAAGAAACAACAATAAGTCTACACACCAGAAAACCAGCCCATGCCCCAACCCAGGATACTTGACGTCAGCCCAAAACGACGTCGTTTTGGGCATCTCAAAAAAAAAAAAAAAAACCTAAATTTCCTGAAATTTTGAATCGGCCGTTCCAGATGATTGTCTCGCGCGGAAACAGAACAGAGAGATAGAAGAGGAGGAGACCCCGACCCTCAGCCTCACCTCCACCACTGTCGACCATCAGCCTCACCACCACCACCGGCGTCACCTCCACTCCGGCGACCATGAGCACCACCGGCGACCGACCCGTTGCGAAAACCAACGCACCAGAGACGTCAAATCCACTGCCAAGGTCTCTCTCTCTTTCACACATTCACACTCACTGATTTGAGCTTGTAAGAGTTCGTCTTAAAAATCTCAGCCTAAACAATTGTACCCAAAGAATCTTCACACTGAAGTTAATATTCGTTTCTAGGTTATCTATCCATAGCTATTAAACCTCCTTTGCGGAAGACGTGAAGTCCTACAAAAAAATCAATTGATACTATGTTAGTCCAATTCAATAGTTGTGCAATTTCTTACAAATTTATGATCCCTCCTGCTTTGTTCTTGATATGACATTCAAGTTCCCCTTCGCTGAGACCAAAATAGTGATCATCCAAAGAGTAGTCAGTAGCTTCAAACTCTCAATTTAGTTCATTCCATTTTGTATTTCATTTAGATTGTTTATTTGCTATCGCTCTCGTAAGGTTTTATCATGAGAAATGCAGCAAATGCTATATGGGGCCTGATTTTCCTCTTTTATGTCATTATTTCGTTGGATAATTCTAATTGGTTTTATCCCCTTCTCTCTCTCTCTCTCTCTCTCTCTCTCTCTCTCGTTTATATATCTGTTGATATTTGTTGGTTGTCGATGACCCCTTCAATTTCAATAGATTCTAGCTAGTTCAAAAAATCCCAACATTTTGGGTCGAACCAATTAATATGACCATATATATTTGGGGCCTCCTGAGAATTTTCATTTGGCATCACATCTGATCTGGACCTTGAAACCTCATATAATGAAGAGATGTTTGGATTATATTCCATTGCCCACATCACCTGAAAAGATGAACCTATCAATAGAAAGGCAAAAAGGCTCCCAACATACAACCAAAGAAAATCGTTGGCTTTGATCTCTTCTCAAGGCTCTCGAACAATGGATCTTCTGTAAATGGAGAGAAAATTTGTATTTGCTGGACTAATCAAACAAGGAAAGAGATATTCCTTACCTCCCAAAAGGTACAGCCCATCTACAACTGACAACTCTCTCCGGAAAAGTACCATTAGCATACGGAGTGCAAACAGATACTGCCCACCATCTACTTCCTCTACAAAATTGAGAAATCAGAAGTTCGAAAATTCAAAGCCATGTTTTAATGGTTAGGGCACTAGAGCCAAAGCCATAGAATAAATGCATTTCAGAGTACTTATGTTGAGCTAATATTGGCTAATAGTGTATCGTTCAATGCCGATAAAAAAAAAAAAAAGAGTGTATCTGATATGAGCTTACTCAAACCCATCCTCTTTTTCCTCTATTTTGGAGAACAAATTTGGTACTCCAAATATAAAGAGTATGGGAAAATCTGATATGAGCTTTCTTAAAGTAATCCTCCTCAGACTGTGGAGGTACAAGTAAAAATAACCATGACAAAATTCAGAGACTTGATTGCATATCGCACCCAATAAAAATGAGAGAATAACATCTAACATGATCAACCCATACCAAGGTGTTCATGAAGCTTTGGATCAATAGCTCTTATTATTCCTGCAAGAGTAGTCAACTGAGATTGCACTCCTAAAGAGGTTGCGGTGGACCTGAAATTTTCTCTCTTTCAAACAAAAGCAGGGAAATGAGTCATGAACTAAAGAAAAGTTCAAAAAATGATGAGCATTAGAGATGAGAGGCAAAATAGATATATAGAAGTTAAAGCAATGGAATCAGGTAGCACTGTCTTGGGAAAAAGGTTAGGAGACCAGAGCATACTTCAGTAATCATGCATAATCAAGCTCCATAGGCTTCTTTCTCAAAGAACAACACGAATCTTCCACATCTGGTAGTTAACGCCCATGTATAAACCACAAACAAGGCATTTTGACTAGACAAGTAAAGAAAAAGGCCACAGTCAAGTTGTTCGCGAATTTTACTCAAGGAAACCTTACTCCTACAAATTAAACAAACCAGGTAATCATGCCGCATTATCAGTGAGAAGTATGCGCATCCAATTAAAATCACTGAATGCTCGAACCTAACAAACTCACGGATTGTTGATTGTGAGGTGAGAATGTAGGTGGGTTGCGGTATTTTGCTCCATTTAACCTCAGTCTTTCAGTAAAATTGGAACCCTATTTTTTTGTGCAAAAATCCCCAATATTTACGAATTGAAATTGGAACCCTAGTTCAATTGATACCAGCGTTCGAGAGAGAGAGAGAGAGAGAGAGAGAGAGAGAGACCTTCGTTGGCGTATGGCGGCGACTGTGGTGGCGGTCGAGACCTTCTTGAACGTTCGAAATCGATATTAGTGATTGTGGTTCGAAGCTCGTCGGCTTATGTTGGTGGTGGTGGTCGGCAATCGTGGAGGCGTCTTCTTCGTTGGTTTCTTCAGCGGTGGTGGTCGGCCGTGGTTTGGGTTGGCTTCTTCGGCGGTGGTTTGGGTTGGCTTCTTCAGCGGTGGTCGTCTTCCTCTTCTTCTTCTATTCTCTCTCTCGTAGTGGAACAGCCGATTCAAAATTTCAGGAAATTTGGGTTTTTTTTTTTTTTTTGAGATGCCCAAAACGACGTCGTTTTGGGCTGACGTCAGGTATCCTGGGTTGGGGCATGGGCTGGTTTCCTGGTGTGTAGACTTATTGAACAAACAAACCCATCTCCTGAGGTTTCTACGTTAGAGAGAGAGAGAGAGAGAACAGTCGTGGAAGGAAGAAGGAAACAAAGAAAGAAGAAGAAAATTAGGGTTAGGTGGAATTGAAGACCTTGTGTGGTAATTCATGTTTTTCTCTACTTGAATATATGATTTTGTTGTTCAATTTCATACTTGGCATCTAGTTAGAGTTGGATTGAGTTCATGGGGAGAGGATTTTAGAGGTTGGAATTGGGCTTTTATCTCAGAAAATTCATGTAGATTATGAATATGCAAAACTGTGTTGAGCAAAGTTGAATCTATCCTGTTTTTGACGAATTTATTCAAGGTACCTAGAAATTTTCTAAATTCTTGAAATAAATCATGAACGTTCGCCTATGAGTCTATTGCATCGTCTTAAATTTTCAGAAAATAACTTGAAGTATTCTGGCCTACAAAATTCGTGGACTGAACTGGTGTCTGGTTCGCGTCTGTGCTGGCAGCACAGACACGTGTTAGAAGAACGGGCATAACTTTTTGCTCGGGTATCGGTTTTAAGAACCGTTTCTTGATTCAAAAACTAGACTCGTATATCTTTCTGAATATGTATGGGTTGTGTCGTGGTTCTTTCTAGATTATAGCAGTTTTTGGATTAAAGTTCAGGTTTTGGTTATTCTGGAAATCTGGACAGATTTTGGAGCTAGGTTCTTCATCAGTTTTGTCTTGGTTAAATGTATTTACTGACTATGGGTTTGCATGGGTTTTAAACCTTGATAAATTGGTGATGTTTTGGTGTTAGAATCATTGGAAAGTATTGAGTAGGTGATTTTTAATGTTCTTTTGATCGCAGACTGTGGTGTTGAATTTCGTATTGGCTACATTGACACATCTTAGAAAAAAGGCTATATCTCTTAGCACGTATATCGGATTTGCGAACCGGTTTTTGATATAGAAACTAGAGTCGTGTATCTTTCTGAACATGTAGTGTTTGTATCCTAGTTTTCCATAGGCAAAATCAGTTTCGCATGTGAAGTAGACTGATCTGCAGAATCTGTAGTTTTGAGTACAGCTAGTGGTGTAACTTTGAACTAGCATAACTTTGTTATTCGGAACTCAATTGGGACAAACTTTATATCGATTTCGGTGTACTGGAAGTCTACTTTTTAATGGTGGTGGTTTCATGACCCAATTCTGATTCTATAAATTGCTACAGTCATTTAAAGACAGGTTGGTTGTAAATGTGTTATTATTTTGGGGTGTTGTGTTGTGTTTGAGCGTAACGCTTATTTTTGGGATACTTTTAGGTATTAACATGGACATGTTTATATCCGTTAGACATTGTTTAGCTTCTTGTTAGCTTTATAACATTGTGTTGAGTATTCGTTGAATTCGTAACTAATATGAATCGACTTGTGGTTAGGTAAAGAGCCGGTCATTCGGGAGGTGCCGAAACCTTAGTTTGGCATACTTCAGTCGACACGAAGGTGAGTGTGTTTGATATGATTATGTTCAATAAGGTATTACATGTTGGAGGTTGTATATCATGCTATTTGGGATTTTAGCTAATGATATGTGTTGTTGGGTGTTGACTGTACCCGCTAAGGGATTGTGGAGTGAGTCACACCATATCGTGGGCCATGCCGTCTAATTAACGGTGAATGAGAATGTGGTGTGCGGGACACAATACCTTGGATACATGGGATGTGGCAGATGTGCCACTGTATGTTGGTGTCTATGCATGTGGTTGTACAATTGAGTACTTATATTGAGTTTTGTGTTGTTTACATTCAAGTGAGATATTCCTTTGGGTTCTGTGGTATTTTATTAAATGTATTCTATATTTCACACACTCTGGTTTTCTTTTTTGGATTGCCAGGTCACAGGTGGCTATAGAGTTGATCCACTACTGGTTGACGTTTTGGGGACACTTGGATTAGTATCGAGTGTTGTTGTCTATAGTCATGTTGGTTGTAATGGGTCAAACTCTTATTTTTGCTAAACTCATTTTGTGACCAACGTTATTAAGTACTTTTGACTTAAAGTTTGTAAATATGTTGGGTAGCGTTTGTACAATGCAAGTTTATGATTATCTTAGACTTCTTGTTATAGTAATGTTAAGTCTTCCGCTGGGGTTTTACTCTGTTTCATATATGGTTTGTCGTTTGTTTGTTGTTCTTTTGTGTGGAATGCCACGTGGCCGTGTCGGTTCGGGCCCACTTTGGGTGTTGTTCCGGGGCGGGGCGTGACAAGTATGGAGGGTTAAATTGGAAAATATGCCTTAGGATCACCCCTATTTTAATGTGTCATAAGAATATATATAACTTCTGCTAATTACGCAAAAACTTTTTATATTAACGTGCAGTCGTGCATCGAGTCCTATGTCGTCGCGATTTCTTAAACTAGTATCATGCACCGACTCTATGTCTAGATTCATGTCTGTATCCATATCTTGTCAAATTTCATGAGAAACGAGGTACCTAAGCTAACCTCTACCAACTAAGCCCCATCTCTCCCACCTGTGTTGAACCGTCACAGATATTTATGTTGATGATTATCAGACATTCGGATCAAAAAAAGAAAAAAGAAGAGATTATCAGACATGAAAGATAGATTCCTTCCTCGGCTACCAGTGGCCCTCAAGTCCAGTTTGTTAGCATATGAGAAGACTTTCCAACTTTTTATTCACAGGTCAAGTAATTTTGGCACTTTGCGTGGAGGGAAAGTCCATTTCCATTTCCCTTATTTACTTTTTCGTGTTTCCTATTTTATTTCTTTTTTTTTTAATTGGTGCAAGAATTAACGTCAATAGAAAATAAGACGGTTTACGGGAATAATACAACACGAAAAATAAAGCTAAAATGGAAAGGTAGCTTTTGGCTTGTCCATCATAATTTAAAGAAACTCGAATAGCCACGGTTATCTATTTTTGGTTGTTCTTTCACAAGAAGAACAAAGCTATTATGACAATAACGAAGAAAAGAAAAAACAAGCAATTACACAATAACGGCAGCTGCTCCATAAATTCAATCAATTATACCTGAGAAATTCAAATTCCCCGAGTTGAAGGCTCGCATGCACACAGATTTTTTTCTCTTTTTCTTCGATCACGAGTCTAACATCTTTTTCTTCAAAGTCCTCATTTTTAAAACCCGCCCATATATCACCGCTCAACTTCTGCATTAGCCTCCACTCTGGGCACCTAAAAAAGTGCCCAGATTGCCTTTATTAACCGCAGTTTTCTTGATAAACTTTTATTCAATTCCCAAGCTGAAATCAGCCCTTCATTATGCAAATCGCATACTATTCATTAATAATTTAGGAATTTGATATTCGCGCTCCCTTTGATGCAGGCGCTCCACTTTGTTCACAAAATTACTGGTAATTTCACGTTGTTCAACCAATACTGTCCCAACCTCTCAACACCCTTTTCGGTTCGCCTACCCCTGCCCTCCACATGGTACCTTTAAACCCAACACTAGATGGCAGTGGCTCGAGCTACAACTCGGAGGCCACAATGGGCGGGAGGCAGTATTCGCAATTCTTTTGGTAAAGGGATTGGCGATTCGTGCTGGAAATTAGGTTTTCTCCAATTCCTATGCGCAGAGATGTATGCACTTTAAGGAGGGCTTGAAATTTCTTTTAGCAAGAAATATTAATTACTAATGTGGAAATTGAAGTTGATGCTTTCCAGGTTGTCCAATTAATTCCAGGCTCGGATAATGACAATCACCATCTCACACTTTACATCCGTGAGCGCGGGTCAATGCTTCGTCAATTAGGGTCCCCTCCATTGAAGCGTATCCGTAGGGAGGGCAACAAATGCGCAGACGTACATCTTGGTGTGAGAAGCTAGAAACTTGCCGTAGGATTTTCTCTTTTATCTCTATTCCAAGTTGTATTAGTAATCAAGCATTTGATGATGCAAGGGGTGTTGAATAGCCCAGGACTTAATCTCTTCTATTTATGACAGTAGTTTCTTTATAAACAAAAAAACAAAAGAAGAGATGTGTTAGTTGAAAATGTTCTTGCTTGATCAAACTTAAGACCCCGTTCAATGGAACAAAAGGGAAATCCCAACTGATGAAATTCAATCAACAAGATTAAGGAATTGGCAGTCGAATGGAATCAATCTAATGGTGGACCTCAACATTTGTCAAGGAAGGAAAGAGGGATTATGTGAGTCGTTGGAAATAGGTGAGATGGAGGTTCAGTCCAAGAATACGCTGGTAAGGGAGATTGATTTGGACTTGGGGTGTATTTCTCACAGAGAGGAGTATGTTATTTCCCATGGGGCAGTAGAAGCAGTTGAAGGGCCTCCTAAGCGAAACTCAAAAGATGGGAGTTACATTCCTGGCGATAGAGCGTCTTCTGATGCCATCGTTAAGATGAGAAGTAGAGTTAGAAGATCGGAGAGAAAAATTAAGAAAAAAAAGCACATTGCGGAGATTGAGGCTAAGTTTGATAAATTAAACCATAGAAACAAGAAGGGTCCTTATTCCTCAATGTTCTTTAAGAGGAAGCTCACAAGATGTTGGATTTAGGCCATACTTTGGGTATTGAAATTAAAGGAGGGAGGAATTATAATTTGAATAAATTTGTTGAAATGCAAGAGGAAGAATTGAAAGAAAGTATACATGCTCTAGATGATTTTGAGGAAGAGGATATCGCGGAAGACGATGTTGATTTTGAGAAGGGTGTTTCTCTCTCTCTCTGGCTTTTTGATCTCAAGATTGGGCGGGTATGGGGTGTTTTATGTTTGATTATTCTGGTTTTTTCTCAATGGGTCTTTTTTATTTCGGTTTTGGATGGTTCGTTTGGGCGAGAAAATCGATGATAGGAAGAAATAGAGGTGTAATCTTTTGCGGTGGTTTTAGTGGCTTGGTTTTTTTGTTTGGATGGGTATTAGGCTCGTTTGGATTTTTTTGGCTAGTTTATGTTGAGTCTATTTGGGTTTTTTATTGTTTCAGTTGGCGTCTTGCCTTCTTCTAGGTCTTGGGTGGCTTTTTGCCGGTATGGCCTTGATCTGTTTAATCTTTTTAATTCTTTTTTAAAGATTAATAAATTCTTTTTGCTTAGCCAAAAAAAAAATAGGCCCCGTTCCGATAAGATTCTTAGAGACAGTTCATTCTTTTACACTGCAACACTTTTAATTCAAAAAAAAAATTAGTAGGATGGGGCCTCGGATTGCTAAAAAGCATCCTAGTCCAAAAGGGAATTTCATATGAGTAATATATGACTCCAAAATGAGGATAAAATATAAATATATATATATATATATATATATATATATATAACTCCCATGCAAAGGTAACTGAATTTCGTCTTCACACTGCTTTTTACTTTTTGGCAGCTGCTAGGAAAACTGCAGCCAACAAGGCAGAGCAATCCGAGGTGGGATGGTCCCACAATCGGGAATCAGGATGACTGTAGACTTTGACTTAACTTTTGTTGCTTTTCTTCTCTGTTTCGATTTCTGAGATTTTTCTGGTGCAGCGTTTCTTCGAAGCTGCGGCCCTGTGTCGTTCATCACACGGCTGCGACATCGTTAAGGCCGTAAGACTCGGCTGCATGCTCCTTTATGGCATCTGTGCGACTATTTTAGCACCCGTAATTGTACTCCCTCTGTCCCATAAAGTTTGACACTTTAACTGTTTCAATGGTATGAAAAAATTAACTATATCTTTTAATCCGTAATGTTTTTTATGAGCAATATTGATCTTATTTGATAGATTTTAATTTGTTTTATTAAACAAAGTACAAAAAATCGCCTAAAAAATTATGGATTGAAAGATATATGAAATTTAAAAATGGTACGCATTTCTGAAAATGCCAAATTTTATGGGACAGATAGAGTATTTTTCTTCTTCTAGTTATTCCCATTTTTTATCCTATCCCGGTGTGTTTACCGCTTTCGTCATTATAAGAGGTTTAATTAAAATGTTCGTGATATCAGGATCATGCGTATATAACCACCTCAAATTCATAACGTGAATAGGACAAAGAGTAGCTTTGGCGACGACTACAAAAGTTACTTTCTCTCTCCTCTCTCTACGTTTTTTTTTTTGGATTACCCCTCTCTCTACGTTCTTGTTTGTTTTTTTCCTTGTTGGTAAAATTGATTCTTAAGCAAAAGTATTTGGGAGCTGATTTTGCCACACCCTAAATTGTTAACGCCACACCTCTGCAGTGTATTTTTGCACCAAAAATTACATTGCAAGGTTATGGCGTTAACAATTTAGGGTGTGGCAATATCATTTCTAGGGCTCCTTCTTTCTTGCTTTTTTTTTTTTTTTTTTTTTTTTTTTTTTTTGGGGGTGTCTGTGACTGATGAAGAGGTAGATGACGAGAAGAGATGTATAGCTAGCTTTCTATCTCTTTATTAACAAAATGCATTAAACCTTCCTCCTATTTTGTCTCTAACTTTCTCTCTTATTTTTTCTACCTTTTTTAAAAGTTAAATATGGTTATGGTTAGAGTGGATTAGTGTGGAGCCCATAAAATGGTAAGAACGAATAGAATGGGGGAATTGTTCACCCTCTTTTATGGGAGTAAATATATTCGGAAGCACATTGACAATTTGAGAATTAGCTTTGGAGGAGCTTTTACATTCTCATTTTGGATTATTTACACTAATTCATAACCGTATTGAGCATTATCCTCCCTAACACTATTTTGTTCCAAAATCTATTCTGCACATTTTTTCCAACTACTCTACAATATTCATTATCTATTATTATCACAATTCAAAATCAATAACTCAAAATCCAAATTACAAAATGTGTAAATAAATTACGGGTCAGTCCAAAAATTGCCCCTTAATTTTTATTAAGGAGTATGACTCATTTTTATTTACCTGCATGTCTACGTAAGAAAGTATGAACATTTTCTTGATGATGCATTTTTAAATTGAGATGAAATTCTTTGAAAATATAGGCCCTTTCTCTCTCACACTTTCTCCAGTCTAGATTTCTACAAAAGCAATCTGATAAGACAAAAGAGGTCGGTGGGGAGTCCATGTTCCTTATTTGCCCTCAGATGAGTGAACCTGATGAAAACCCATAACAAAAGAAGAGGCCTTTTTCTTAAAGACAAAAAGAGTCTGAATGAAAGTAGTATAGATGATTGTCAAAAAACGAAAAGAAAAGTAGTCTAGATTAAATAAAGTTTAACGGCAATGCTGTGCAGCTGGATCGGTCCCAAATTGCCAGGAAACGGGGTGGGTGTTGAGCAAAGAGTGCACAACACTGTGCTCTGCACTATGAGTCGTCTGTTCCAAGAAACGGGGTGGGTGTAGTACAAATAACAATTATGTCACTACCCTAGCTTAACTGAACGTAACCGTGTATAATGGCGTGAAATAAGTAAAAAATCACACATGGTATTAAATTCCAGCAGTGGCATCTGCACAAATTTTGGTTAGGATGTTCATTACAAAACTTAAATTCTACACCAATATATTCCAGATAGAATATTGAAAAACGAACTCTAAAAAAATTGATACTGCCTTACAAACAGCCGATGTTGGATATCTCGCGCAGATTTGTTGGAGTAGTTCAACATATTGTTGTACGTTGAATAGGTTGTGATACTGTCCGGAGTATTTTTGTGAGTCCTCGAAATGGGAGGATGCCAGAAAGCTCGATTGACTCTCTCACTGAAACTTGGATGGATATCCTCATAGAAAGGCAACTCGAAGCAGAACACGAGGAAAAAAAGACAGATCGAGATACCTATAATATTAATTAACAACTTGAAGTTGCACATTATCCCTTTCTTGCAGCATATCCGATTGAAATAAAAATGCACTTATATGTACTTATAAATATTGCTAGGCAAAAGTACATAAACACCCCTTCAACTTCCATGTTTTTCCACAGAGACCCCCTAACCTTTAAAAACGCCCAAGGAGACCCCCTCAACTACTGGAAAAGAAAAAAATGCAAACTCCGTTAACGGAACGAATGAAATGACTATGATACCCTTTTAGTATGAGAAGAAATGCAATCAAAGGGGAGTACCGATATGTTGTTCTCTCATAAGGGGACTTCCCGGAGGCCATTAAGGAAGCAACATCAGAAAACACGAGGTAATCAACATCTGTATGTCTGACCTCCATATGAGTGTCCTGCCATTCTCCATAAAGAATCAAAAGAAGTCGAAGAACTGCTGAGAACAAAAGCAGAGAACGCAGATCTATTGACGGCATTGGTGCAAGACAGGAGGGAAAAAAAATGAAATTATCAGAGTAGTCACCTTTACTATCGAATACTCAGTGGTAAAGTACTTATACCCTTAAGTCCTAAACTCCCCACTCTCTCTCTCTCTACACCACTTCAATCTCTTCCCCAACTCGACTTGTCTGCATATTTTTTCTTTCAATCCACACCCCTTCAATTAATAAAACATATGGCAATCTCCTAAGTCCCAACTGCTGGCTTCATCCTACATAAACTAAAAGCAATGGATCTTATCATTCCACATAAGTTGCCAAATGACCTTTCCCCTAGTACATCCTCAAGATTAATTTCTTTCATTTTGAATCAGTTTAGTCTAATGCCAAATGTTCCTAAGGCGCCAACGGTCTCTGTTCCAATTCCCTAATTTATCCTTTATTAACAGTCTAAATATACAGCACAAATGAAGGACAGTGTACCTTTTTACTCAGGCTCCATTGTCAAGATAGTGTATGGGTATCATCACGTACCCATCTTTCGACTTCAATAAATCAAGGGTAAAATTTTTCGTTGCTTTATATGACGGACCTCCCCACGGTGGAGAGAAATACTGCGTCCCCCTAACAAAACAAACACTGGAAGGGAGGGAGGGAGAGAGAGAGAGAGAGAGAGAGAGAGAGAGAGAGAGAGAGAGAGAGAGAGAGAGAGATTGGGACACAATATAAAAATGAGAAGAGAGGCGCCTTAGTGGAGAAGAAAATGTATATAGCAAAGGGCGTTTTTGTCAAAAAAAACCCAAATCTCTGACAAGTGAGCTTCCAGCTAACGGTTCTAACACGGAAGGGTGTCACTTGGGTAACGGGGAGTAGTTGAGGGGGTCTCCTTGGGCGTTTTTAAAGGTTAGGGGGTCTCTGTGGGAAAACATGGAAGTTGAGGAGGTGTTTATGTACTTTTGCCATATTGCTATTACTGTATTATTTTTAAGTGCTTCAGCATTGTAACGTGTATTTTTTCATATGGTGGATTATGCATGTGTTTGATGCTATAGAGTACGTGAGCCTAAAACTTTTTACTATATGTTACCTATATAGGTTTTCTCCCAAAGGGTGTTCATGTGCACTCCCTCTTTGTGTGCTGTAGAGCCGCCTATGTGTTTCAGGGCAACTTATGTGTACTTCAAAACAAATCGTACAACTCCTCTCACAACTCTTATACACTCGTACGAGTGAATTGAGATGACCCTAAGATGACTTAATTGTTAGAGTACGTACGAGAGTATAAGAGTTGAGGACAAGGCCCCCCCGTTAAGGTGCAAAAAAGAAAGGCTAGTGATTTTGCCACACCTATTTTTGTTAATGTCACACCCTGCAAGTGTATTTTTTGGTGCAAAAATACACTTGCAGGGTGTGGCATTAACAAAAAATGGTGTGGCAAAATCATTTCCCAAAAGAAAAGGAAAGTATATATGAGAGTGTCAAATGAACAGTACGTGACCGTTTGGCCGAGGAACTTTCAGTGGGAATTGTAAAAAGTTTGAAAATCACATAAAGCAATTATCTAGCTTTGAAAATCTACCATATCGTAATTATATAAATAACCGCGTGCGTCTTGTTTACGGGACATATGGTTAAACGCGTCTATTAGTCGAAACTTCTTTGTCTAAAACTTTTTACTTTTACAGTAATTTTGACTTTATGTTTAGTTTTTCGTCGTAATTTTTAGGGTTCATTATTCGTCTCGATAAGATGAATCAGAAAAGTATAATAATGTAATCCGACATTGAAAAAGTTCATACAAGACAACTCTTTAGACAAAAAAAGACAGCTGTTCGGCTTTTAGTGGGGTTTTGTCCCATGAGTGTTATGAATTGACTTCATGCCAATTTAGGTATTGAGTCTCGTATTGGATTGATTGCTCCTCTGAACAATACGTTATTTCCTTGCTTCTAGTCTTGTAACAATTTCAAGTTTACGAAAATTTTTTGCTGTTCAAGAAGAAAAAGACAGATGTTTCGTATTTTTTTCATCTTTAGTGAACTTTTTTTTTCCCCTTTGGACATAATTTTTGGAGTAACTTTTTAGACTCTCTTCGTCGAGATGAATGATTAATCCATAAAATATAATGCAAATCAACAAAAATTCAAAAAAGACGAACAAAACACACAAAACAAAAATGACCAAAATTAAAGTTGACGAGAAAAGAGTCTTCATCAATCTCTATTATATATTCAAATATCCCGCAACCGAAGATGAGCCAATTAAGCAGAACAATGAAGTCGTTATTCATGGTTTATGGGTGTTTAGCTTTTGTATTGCTGGTTCATGTACAAGCCCAATCAGGTCTCTCTCTCTCTCTCTCTCTCTCTCTCTCTCTCATGGTTTGTGGGTGTTTAGCTTTCGTATTGCTGGTTCATGAACTTCATGTACAAGCCCAATCAGGTCTCTCTCTCTCTCTCTCGGATGATGTTTATAATGCTTTCTTATTCCTTAGGAATGAACGGCTTTGTTTTATAGATGAACTCACCCTTCATCCACTAATGTTGGTTTCTTTGGAGTTTTAACCTTTTAAGGAGAAATATAGTATTGACACTTGAATTCAAATTAAGAAAATTCCTTTCCATCATTTTCCATTTTCAGTCTTACTCCTTTGAGCAGATTCCAATGAGTTTATAGTTTATTTTTATGAAGAGGGAACAAACATTAATTTAGGACATTTTAAGATGAAATATAGACATACAACTAGGCAAAAAACTATAGTGTACTTCTCCGAAAGAATTCTACAGAAACAAATTTTGAAATTCATCACCCTTACCAATTTTACTACAAGAACTGCCTTGCAAAATTAAGGCTAAAATTCCACTAGCTAAGCTTTTTGGGCTTTTTGAGATCAAGTTTTGTTCTTATTCAAAAAAATTCGTGTTAGTTAATTTTGCGCTGAATTTTTGTGGACTCAAAAAGCCCCAAAAAAACTTAGCGGGACTTAGCCTAATTCTAAAATCTAAAACCGCATATTAGTTATTTTCTTCTTCTTTGTGTTTTCTGATTTTCAAAAACTGGCCTAGAGGCACTAAATATTAGTACTTCACCTGCGCTAGAAATGAACTAGTTTTCCATGCCTGGAAATTAAGGGTCTGTTTGATTATCAAGAAAAATATAATTAAAATAACCTCTAGCCATTGTTGTTCAAGTGGAACACCAACTCTCACGTACTTATTAGATATAGTTGTCTTCTAACCTATGCAAGACTTGAGTGACTAGAATGATGGATATAGGCTTATATAGATGCTAGGTTAGGAACCCTTAATCTTCCTCCATCATGAAAACTAAGTTAACATAATTGAGAAAGTGAGTTAGTAAAGAGTAATTATTTTCTTAGCCGCCACTTAACTCGTAATGTTAGTGGGCAAAACTTAATCACCCATGTGACTAGGTGGACCCCTAAAAATATGTATTTCTTACGAAACGGACTACTGAGGAAATGCCACAAGACTAAAAAAAAAAAAAAAAAAAGGCCGGGATTTTGGGACTGAAAAGGCAAGTTTTGTAACGAGTAAAACGGTTTTTCGTTTCCCCTGCCCGAAGCGAGTTTCACATCGGCTGATTTTCAACTAGACCTATTTTGTGGAGTATTTTGCAAATTAGGGATTAATTTCAAACACTAAATTTTCAGGCTTCATAAGTATTGATTGTGGAATTCCTGAGGATTCATACTACAAGGATAAAAACACAACCATATCTTACACTTCCGATGCGGCGTACACAGACGCCGGAACAAATTACAACATCTCTTCAGAGTATTATAAGTCCGGCCCTCCGGTGCTCTCGGACTTGAGAAGTTTTCACCAAGGAATCAGGAATTGTTACACCCTGCCACAAGACAAAGGTAACAAGTGCTTGATCAGGGCAACTTTTATGTATGGTAACTATGACTCCAAGAATCAGCCACCACAATTTGCGCTCTACCTCGATGGGGTTCAGTGGCATACAGTGAGGTTTAATGATGCATCGCATTTCGTACGCGTAGAGATCATACACAATGTTCCTGCAACGACGGCTTATATCCATGTCTGCCTTGTGGATACTGGAGATGGAACGCCCTTTATATCAGCACTTGAACTAAGGCAGTTGAATAATTCCATGTACCAAACACAGTCTGGATCATTGAAACGCATCAGTCGGCTTGATTTCGGGTTAACTGCAGATAAGATAGTCAGGTAAGGCAGCTTCCAATATTTCGCGAGTTGTCAATTCTTAGGAATAGATAGAAAAACGACTTATTATGTGGTTAAAATGAGTGGCTTAGGCAAGAAAACGACTCAGTTCTTGTAAGGGTTGAATCATAGAGAATTAGGACACACACAAAAAGTGGCTCAGAACGTGATTTTAAGGGTGTATATATATATATGTGCCACACGTACGTTAAATAAATTAGTATATTGGTTCAGCATGATAATGATCGATTTACTTCGTGCTTTTCGTACTTACATTTTTCGTAAAACAAATTGAGTATTGTTCCATATAAAACGACACAGAATTGTTTACGTAGACTATCATAAATTGTGTTAATTAAATGTGTGTGTTGAATACTGAACCATTGAGTAATAGTGTGTGTCTCACATGCATATTTAGATATTCTTCATAAGAGTCTCATTTTCTGTCTCTTACCTTTTTTTAAATCAAAAAATTAACTACCTCTGTGCATAATTTTTAAAATTTTTCTGCTCCGTATTAAAGATCTAGATTATTACTTTAATTTTGGTGCGGAAAAATTCAAAAAATTATATACGGAAGTAGTTGATTTTTTGATTTGAAAAATGACACGAATTTTTATGATAGACTCTCAATATTGAACAGAAGGAGTATACTTGTATTAATTAATTTCAAAGACTTGTACACTAAACTTGGGTTTACAACCATGCGATAACTGGCAATCCCAATGAGAACACTCATACATAGTTAATAGAAAACACAATTAAGGAAATCTCTTTTGAATATTTAATTACTCTCGTCTTAGATACCACATTCACACTAAGACTTGGACATCACTTTGTTTGGTTGTCAGTTTTGAGGTAAAAAAGTACTGGAGTATAAGTTTTTGTATTTTTTTGTTTTAAATCAATTTTTAAAACATTTTGACATAAAAAATATACTTTTTGGTTGGATAGAGGTATGCTATATACGTCTAAAAGGCAAAATAGATAATAAAAAAAAAAGTAATTACTAAAGGCGAAAAACATGTATGACTGACAAAACAGTCAACAAATTTTGATACTCCCTTGGTCGTTTTTTTAGAGTTCGGTATTTCATTTGGGTTGTCCCTTAACAAGTGCCCATTTTGTAAAGTTAGTGGGTAAAAGTTACTCCCTCCGTCCCGATTTATTTGTCCACTTTTTGACTTTTAATTGTCCCAAAATATTTGTCCATTTGAATTCTAAATGAATTAATTTTCGAATAAAGTAACTTTTGTAAAAAAGTCAAGGGTAAATGTGAAAAATTGTATCTTTTTAGGTGTAATGATTACGTTTCCTAAAAAGGTTGAATTTTTTAGGTTGGACAAACAAATTAGGACGGATGGAATAGTACATTTTTTATTTTACCCCTTAAAGCAGATTCCGATTTGACAAGTTAGTAAATAAATTTGTAATGATATAGCTCCATAGAAGATAAGTAGAAAAAATTGAGGTAAAAGTTGATGTGAAATATGTAATGATAATGTCTCATTAATAAGTTAAACTTACAAAACTAGACACTTAAAAGAAGAAATTGTTAAGTGGCGGGTGGGTACCATGTGGTGCCCGCTCGGCGCATCTGGGCTGTCTATTTCGATTTTAGACGGCTCAGATCTGGAGAGAGAAAAAAGGAGAAAAAAAGGAGAGAGAGCGGTGGGGTGAGAGGGGGGAGAGAGTTTCAATCTGAGCCATCTAACACATTTTTGGACAGTCCGAATGAGCTGCTCAGGTAACACGTGGACACGGCCACGTGGTATCCATCTAGTACCCAAAAATTTCTCCTAAAAAATGGACAGGGAGTATAAAACACACAACGGTTGTGTAAAACACAACCAATCTCTAGCTATCCATTGCTCTAATAAATGGCCCAAAAAAGCTACTTGCACAATCATTGTGTTGGTTGTATGCGTAATTCTGACCGTCCAGATGTATTTGAACCGTCTAGATTTTAAAAAAAACTCTTCCAATGAAAAGTTTAACTTTTTCAGGGAAGACTTTGAACTAATCTGACCATTTATTACAGCAATGAACGTCTAGAGATTGATTATATGTTGTGTTTAACATAACCGTTATGTGTGTAGCGCGCTAGGATTTGCTCAAACTCTTTCGCGGAAGTGTATTTCTAAAATCTAGACGGTCCAAATACGTCTGGAGAGTCAGAATTACGTGCACAACCAGAACAACGGTTGCTCGCGTAGCATTTTTGTAGCAGACTTAATGAGAAAGTATTTTATTTTTGAGATCAAATTTACACGGTTGAGATTACTTCATTAAGGGGGAGTATTAAAAAGGCGTTTCAATTTGTCTCTTGATTTGCAGGTATTCTGCAGATGTCTATGATCGGATTTGGATTCCAGATAACCCTTTATCTTCATGGGAAACGGTCCGTGCATCTTCTTATCGTAACACCGATGCCTTGAGCGCCAACGAGTACAAACCCCCGTACCAGGTCATGGCCACCGCCGTCAGGCCCGTCAATGGAAGTAATTCGTTGGACTTTCGGGTCGAGGTAGATTATCCGAAGCTCTACAACGTGTACATGCATTTTGCCGAGATTGGCACTGCTGAACAAGAAAGAGAACTCGACATCTACATCAATGACGTCCCCTGGGCCCTGGGTGTTGCTACTGACTTCTCGCGACCGGTCACCGTCAATGGCACGTATTCTCTTAGCGCAGATTCGCTGAATTTCTGTATCCGTGCGACCTCTCAGTCCACTCTTCCCCCGATTCTCAATGCCCTTGAGATTTACGAGGTCCTTGGGTTACAATCTCCGACTCCAACTCACCAAAGTGAATGTGAGTTCCCATTAATAAACTCACACTCTTAGGTCCCGTTTGATAACAGTGATAGATGGGTGGGATTCGTATGGAAATGGGATTAGGATTAGAATTAATAATGAGAAGGGATTGATAATGAAAATGAATTAATAATTAGTATGTTTGTTTGAGGCGAGATTAAATGATGAGATTATATTAATATCATGTTTGTTTGAGATGAAATTAGATAATGTGATTAGATTGATAGAAAGAATTGATAATAAAAAGGGATTGGTAATGAGAATGGGTTGGGTTACCAAACAAAGCATTGGGATTGGTAATCCAATCCCAAGGCCGAATCCAGTTAACAAACGGGCCCTTATCTATTTATATCTGTCTTTTCAACTTATTTCTCAACCACTACTTAGCTAAGGTAGACTTTAGGCTCATTATAAATGGTATTAGATCTAGTAATAGTCAATAGCTCACGAAAAGATCAAGATCATTTGTTTCCAATATGTTCTTCTTTGCGGGTTGTATAAGTTGAAGTGTACTTCGAAGGATCAATGTGGGCCCTTGATGGGTGAAGTTTGGAGGAGCAAGGGAAGAAGATACCTTGGGGAGCTTAACCTTTTGATGGGAGCTTAGGATATGTAGGCCCGGCACACAAAGTAGAATTTAGAGGAGTAAGGAAAGACGGGGTACAGAAGGGAGCTGAATCTTTTTTATGAGAGGTTCAGGACATGTGAGATTTCTATGATGATCTTTGCCCGGCAGAATTGGAACCTCGTAAATCCTTGTGTTTTTGTGTCTTTGTTTTTGTTTCTCTATTGTTTTTGCCGTCATAAAGATTACTATTTGAACTAGTTCTTGCCATATTTATTTCAAGACGGTTAAGGATGACTTCCCTTTACTTCTGGATATGGTAGTTGAGGCTATCAGGAATATCAAATCGGCATAGAGGGTGGCGAGGAACTGGCAAGGAGATCCATGTGTCCCAAAAGAGTACTCATGGGAAGACCTTCAATGCCACTATGATGGAAATTTCACTAGAATCATTTCCCTGTGAGTTTCTGCATTGGAAAAACTGTTGGCTATTTTACTGGCTATTTTTCTTTTGATTCTTGCCAACTTATAAACTAGGAACCTCTCGTCGAGCTCATTATCTGGCAACATGGATTTTTCCTTCTCCGGTCTCACATCCTTGGAGTCCTTGTAAGTATGACTACGTGGTTTGAGAAATATTACCATACGGAACTTGCTACTTTGTTAAATGTGGTTTACTTTCTGCAGAGTTTATTTTCTATCCCCTTAAGTGATTGATGATTGTTTCTTAATGCTACAGAGATTTGTCAAACAACAATTTAACTGGACCAGTGCCCGATTTTCTTAGCGAACTTCCTTCCTTGAAGACTTTGTGAGTCTATGGAACAATTTTCTTTTCTTTCAATACCAATGCAAATTTATTGGTTACTGACTAGGTACAAACTATCTGGAATCGACGTGCCTTTTGCAGAAACTTGTCATGGAATAATTTCACAGGTCCAATTCCACCAGCCCTCATTGAAAAATCAAAAATTGGATCCCTTACACTGAGGTCAGTTCAGTTTTTTAGTTTTTAAAATGGATCCAAATGAAAACCATATTTCAAAAAGTATGGTGATTGGTGGCTAACACAGTCATCTAAACACATAAGTTGCTAAAGATGGTGTAAAGTCAATTATGCATGCATATAAAATCTAGAAATGCAGAAGAAATTAATAGGTTTTTCCATTGATGAGCTGCAATGAAACAAAATTTTAGTAATCTTCCACTTCCCTTGCATTCCTTTTCTTATCTGATGTTATGTCCTAGATTATTGGGAATAAGTTAAATATAAAGAAGCTGTCTGATATTATTCTGAATGTCTCCAAATAGTACGGAAGGGAATCCACATCTTTCCCAGCCAGAAAATTTCTCCAAATGCCAAGTAGACTTGTGTGCTAAGAAGAAAAATTTTGTTGTACCCGCGATTGCATCTATTGCTTCATGTCTAGTCGTCGGGGTTGTGAGTCTTGCCATCTGGTGGAGTTTGAAAATAAGGAAACGACAAGGTACTTATCTGTGGATGATTTGACTTAAATGGCAAATTCCATTGAAATTATTTTGGTATAGTGTATGCTTATACGTGAAATTTGTTTTGATCTTGCTTATGAAGATGAAATGGTGAAGGAGGGGATAAGACAGTTTACGCATTCTGAGCTTGTGACCATCACTAATAACTTTGAAAACGAACTTGGAAAAGGAGGGTTTGGATCAGTTTATGCTGGGCATTTGACTGACGGCACTCAAGTTGCAGTGAAGAGGCTTTCCCCAACGTCACATCAAGGGTCTAAGGAATTTCAAACAGAGGCAAGTGTCGATTACCCATTTCCAATATTCTAGTTTCACTTTGATGCTGGTGTCAAACTGCAGCAATTGTTGTATTTTGCAATAAGGTGATGTGCATTGGAAAATACAGGTTCAATTGTTGACAAAAGTCCATCACCAAAACTTGGTTTCCATAATTGGATACTGCAATGATGGCCAACACATGGGGTTAGTATACGAATATATGGCTAATGGAACCGTAAAACAACATTTATCAGGTATGAATTGTATTAAGTTTATGTGTTCATCTTGATTTCATGACCATAATTTAGAGTAACCGCTCTGTCGTTTTCGTACCAAAAATATAATTTATAAAATAGAGAATTAACTAATATTCCGAAGAATAGCGGTCAAGTCCGAGATCGTCCACGGAGAGTAAAAAGCTAAGTTACAGCACTTTCAATTAATTTCTAATTTAATTCTGAAACTAAAAGGGTGCTCGGATTTGTGATTGATTTGATTAAACTAAAACTAAACTAGAAAGCAGATTAAAAGAGTTGTAAACTGATTAGAGAAGTGACTAGTGTTTCCGATTCAGTCTCCTCTTGTAACGCAATTGTTTCAAAACCTAGGGTTCACATTCAACGTTCAACATCACCCTAGGGTAGCAATTCCTATCAATAATCCCCGAAAAGATAATCAAGATTCGAACTCCATATAGGCTATCTCAACACGGCAAAGATTGTCTCACTAGATTTAACCAACGGCATGACCTGTCTCACGTCATATAGGCTATCTCAAAGCCTATCCCGGAACATTGTATACCATTGCATGACAGTGCTTGAAACCATGGATACAAACGCATTCGAATATTGGAAAAATATAAAACTTCAAAAAAAGTTATGAATCGATCAAGTCATACAATCAAGTTGGTTCGGCCGTGATTCGCAAACGTGATCAAAGCGCTGCAATGACTGATGACCGCCTCTACTGTTCGCTGTTTCTGTCTCGATCCGTTATAAGTGAAAAAGTACCCCAAACAAAACCCTTTTCTTCAATATATAGTTCCCCGCTGCACCGAGAATTGTATTTCTGCAGCCCAAGTCCTTCCACAAATTATAATTAATGGGCCCACATTTTCCAAACTCCACCGTTTTGTCACAAATTCAGTCTCCCCTTGTAATGCAATTGTTTCAGAACATAGGGTTAACATTCAATGTTCAACCAGACCATCGTAGGGTAGCAATTCCTATCGATAATCTCCGAAAAGATAATCAAGATTTGAACTCCATATAGGCTATCTCAACACGGCACAAATTGTCTCACTGGATTTAACTAACAGCACGACCCGTCTCACGTCGTATAATCTATCTCAAAGCCTATCCTGGAACATTATAAACCATTGCATCACAGTGCTTGAAACCATGGATACAAACACATTCGAATATTGGAAAAATATAAAACTTCATAAAAAGTTATGAATCGATCAAGTCATACAATCAAGTTGAATATAAAACAAATCTAACAACTACGCTGCTTGGAGAGATCTCCTCATTACCCTAGTCAAGGACATGGAGTTGGAAGCATGTAAGAACAAAACTCCATTGACAACTTAAAAGCTTTTGAATAAATAACAAAGAAATAAAACCCAAAGCTCCTGTTGTTTCTGGTTCGGCCGTGATTCGTGAACGTGGTCGAAGCGCTGCAATTACTGATGACTTCCTCTCCTGTTCGTTGTTTCTGTCTTCCGTTAAGTGAAAAAGTACCCCAAACAAAACCCTTTTCTTCAATATATTGTTGCCACTGCACCGAGAATTGTATTTTTTCAGCCCAAGTCCTTCCACAAATTATAATTAATGGGCCCACATTTTCCAAATTCCATCATTTTGTCACAAATCATGGCAAATATATTTAATATATGGCCCAATTCCCAGCCACAAAACCGCGTGCAAGACTATGCTGCCAATTTCCATTGTAGCTAGAAATTTGATCCAGTGCTTCCCTCTTTCGTTAATCTAGTGTACACTCAATCCCATATCTTCATTAATTTCAACGGCACCGGTTTTGCGTTGACACCGAGTAAAATATTATTTTGTGTTTTAGCTCCAAAAGTTATTCATCGGCTCAGAGAGTCCTGAAACATAATTAACAAGAATCAAACTCAAAGTAGCGCACTAAATGGACATAACAAGCCTAAGTTAGGGAGTGTAAATAGGCATATTTACGCACCTATCAGTAACCACGAAAGAAGCAAGTGTACAGATAAGACACGAGACAAGGACATAAACACGATATTTGTTTGAAAACTAGAACACATACATGTTGGGTACACGTTGAATATGACAAATATATGCTTTTGGTTTCATGTTAAAAAAAAAATTAGTCCTATCAAAGTGGAACAGCAAACAAAAATAACATTGACATCAAGGAAAACAAGTCAATAAGTGTTCATGGATGGCTGTTTTTGCCTGCCCTGACGTTTTACAATTGGCCAAGTGTCTCCGGTGTTCGACTAGAACAACATAGAAAAATGTTATATGCGTAAACATATATGGGTGTGTCAGACACGTGTCCGGCATGTTTCAGTCTCTCCCATACCTGTGTCGGACCAGACTGTGTCTCTGTTCTTCTTAGGAACCGCTAATGAGATTGATGGTGAAAAATGCTTCAAAAGATATAAATTGGCCTTGTTCGTTTCTCATTTTTACTTTGTTTTAACTTTGTTTTTCAATCATTACTCTATATTTTTCTCCAATTATTACTCTATTTCTCCAATTATTAATTTTATTTCTCTCTCTATCTCTCTCCACTCATTATCCCTCTCTCCAATCATTACCCTATTTCTCTCTCCACCCACTACCAAAACTAAAATACCCAAAACTCTTAAACGAACAAAGCCAGTAATCTGGCTAATTTTTCTTCACTAAAATAGGTATTGTATATGCATGCCAATCTAGATTATCGTATGCTTTACTTTCGACATTTTCCAGTTTAACTTCGATGGCAATTTCTATCTCGTACAGAGAATCCAAATATCTTGAGTTGGGAGAAGAGGCTACAAATTGCATGTGATGCAGCTCGAGGTGGGTAAACTAATTCTCATATCTTAGCGTTTGTGTTTGAGTCTCCTTATTCTAGATTCCCTTTAAGCTAACATAGTACAATATTGAGTTTGCAGGATTGGCATACTTGCATGATGGCTGTAAGACGCCAATAATTCACAGAGACATCAAGACTGCTAACATACTGTTGACTGAAAATATGCAAGCAAAGGTTTCAGATTTTGGGTTATCCAGATTAATGCCCTCTGACAGCGGGACTCATGTCTCCACCGTAGTAGCTGGCACACATGGATACCTGGACCCTAAGTAAGTTTTTGTGTTTTCCAATTTCGGTTTCACATATGCCGCTTTTTCAACATGGTGATATCCATACTCTCTCCGTCCTTTTTTTAGAGTCCAATATTTCATTTTGGGTTGTTTCTTAATAAGTGTCCATTTTGTAAAATTAATAGATAAAAGTTGGTGCATTTTTCATTGTGCCCCTAAAAATATATTCCAGTTTGAAAAGTTAGTGAGTAAAAGTGTAATGATAATGTTTCTATAGAGAGTAAGTAGGGAAAATGGAGAGAAAAGTTAATGTGAATGTGTAATGATGATGTCTCCTTAATAAATTGGCGTTACGAAGCAGGACACTTAAAAAAGGACGAAAGGAGTATTATTTTGCGGCACTATTGGACCACAACCTTTACTTCATTTGACAAAACTAAACTCACCTGAATTTCTTGCAAGGAATGGGCCGATACAATACCCGTATACTTGCTTGTTTCCATTAGATCCCAGTCTTTCTGTTGACTTTGTGAGACTAAATCTTAAATGTTTCTTTTTTTGGTCAGTAAATCTTGTTTCGTACATGTTTAAATGGGTTGCAAGTTGATGATATGTTGCTTTCATTCTTGTCAAAAAGGTTTAGTGTTACTCTTTGAGATTCTTGCTAAATGAGAAAGGACCCAACTTCATGCAGCTCAAACCCGGACTGCAGGAAGTAATTGCAAACCCGGACTTCAGGAAGTAATTGCATCTCGACCGCACATCTCGGCAATCAATGATCCGGATTTTTTTGAAAATCTAACGGATAAAAATACAACAATTTGTCAGAGTCTCTTAACAAATCTGGATTCTGAACCATCAAAAATACTTTTGAACAGCTAAGATTGCATAGACGACTCTCTGCAGTCTACAGAGAAGCAAAGTTCAAGAGAAACTCTCTAGGGACACTTTGAACATTTTAAGAAGCATCTCAACGGGTGGTATTGGATTTCAAACAACAATAACATAAGTAACATATCATTGACTTGCAACCCATTTAAAGATTAGAGAGAAACCAAAGATAAAAGTTTCCATAATCATCTCTATACTTTTCAGCAACAGAAAGTTATTTTTTTTCTGGTCAAACAGAATTCGCAACTGAAGGTTATAACTATATATCATTCTTGTTGTAGGTATGGAGCATCCGGTAAGCTGAAAAAGAAAAGTGACGTTTACAGCTTTGGAGTTGTGCTATTGGAATTAATCACAGGGAAACCTGCAGTACTAGAAACCCCTGAAAACACTCTTTTGGTCAACTGGATTGAGCCTATGTTTAAGAGAGCTGAAATCAAGGAAATCATGGATTTGAGGTTGAATAGTGATTTTGACACCAACTCCACTCGGTTGGCCTTGGAAACAGCAATGGCATGTGTGGAATGCGATTTAACTCGAAGGCTGGCGATGAAAAAAGTTGTGGCAAATTTAAGAGAGTGTTTGGAGATGGAGGAAGCCCGTGTTAAGGCTTGGAAGGAGAATGAAGGGCACAATTCTGCATCCGGCAATACAGTTTATGTTAGTGGAAGTTCGGTTGGTGGTACTTTTGCAATAGAAAATTAAGAGTTGTCTGTGAATTTGTGTTAGAGAATGTTGTCGAGCGATATAATCCTGATTATTGTTTGTGGGGCTTGTGTGTGATTGATTGGAGAGACAGGAGAAGATGAGAGCAAAGGAGATGGGAGCCAAGGCTGGAGGAGAGTTGGGTTGTCTATTATTTAAGTTCTTGGGTTGAGAGTTGGTTTTTTGGTGTGGCTAGGGTTGAATGTAAGTTGTATGTTTATGTATTTTGTTAAAGATCAATGAAATCAGAGTCGAGTGTGAATGATTCTTCTCTCTGTACCCAGGAACAAATGTTAGGTTACAAATTGATAGTACTCTGTTAACTAATTTTGGACTGGATGAGCTTATATTTCGGACCTGTATGTTGCATGTTTGGCTGATTGCATATAAAGTCATGTTGAAGCTCATAAGATTTTACTTGGGAATCCGTTGAACTATGTGATGAACTTAATCGGGATTGCTCGTAAATGAACGGTGAGATTGGCCTCAGAATTATTTGAGGTGTGGAAAAGCTGACTCGAACAGCTGAGCTATATAGGAATAGTCTTCTGAACTTAATTGTAACCAAACGACATGTTTGATTCCCAGACATGGTTTTCTAGATAAGCTGATCCGACTCATTAGGTTACCCATATGAGAGACTATCTTATGTACTCAGAAAGTCTACCCACACGTACAATTTGTGCACGGATTTGTTGTGGGGTCCACCACGGGTTCCACACAAATTATCCGAGCCGTTCATTAAATGTAAAACATTTTTTCAAGTGTCCCTATAAAAAAAAGCTCAATCCGATACCTATAGGTGTTCGATCCAACCATATAACTTTTCATTATCCAAAAATCAGAATGAAAAGTTAAATGGTTGGATGAAACACCTATAGGTATCGGATTAAGCTTATTTTTTACAAAAACCCTCAAAAAAATGTTTTACATTTAATGAACGGCTCGGATGATTTGTGTGGGATCCGTGGTGGGCCCCACAAAAAAATATGTGCACAATCTATGCACAAAAATCTGTGTGTAGCAGGATTCTTATGTACTACCTAGGGGTGGTATTATGTGGTATGGCCCTTCGGAATTATTTTCCTCTGTATTCGGGATCTGGGGATTGTGTTGTACAGCTCCGTGCTGCATAGCGTGCTGCGCAGTCGCCGACGCGGCCTTGGTGGCATCTATCCGACAATCAGAGACGTTCACTGCGTAGAGCTCGTCGAGTTCTACATGTGCACCAAAAATCAGCTCGATCAAATATCGTTAAGTGCCTCATCGGAACACATATAATTTGAAAAAAAAATGGATTCGGTGGTTTTGATCCAGTGTTTCGTATCCATTAGGATTCATTTTTTTCAAGATATATGTATTTCGATGAGGCACTTAACAATATTTGATCGAGTTGATTTTTGGTATACTTGTAGTACTCGACGAGTTCTACGCGGTAGACGTCTCCGATCATCAGACCAATGCTGGCAAAGCCTCGCTAGCAGCTACGCAGCACACTATGCAGCACGGAGCTGCACAGCAAAGTCCCCACCTCCCTGTATCCAATGGTCAAAAATGTTATCCACCCATTATCTCATTATGTTTTCCTCTCTTTTTTTTTACTGAGAAAAAAAGATGGGTTGGCATGAGACCAGCATAGTTGACCCCCTTGCATGTCAATATTCGCTTTGTTTTTCTTTTTGTTTTTGTACATTTTATCCGCATGCATCTTTTAAATTTTAATCATACATCTTTCAATCCTTCTAAAACATAATCCGACAATCAAGCGTGGTTTTAGGCATGATTTTAGGCATGAGGGGGCGGTGTATGTCCTGGGCTAAAAACCATGTGATGTATCACGATCACTAGTGTGGAAATTGTGTCAATACTCCCTTTTTCTGCTCAAATACTCGAAAACCATTTTATGAACTACCATTATGCCACCACGATAGAGGTGGTAGCCTAGTTGGCAAGGTTCACTACCCTCCTCGACGGAGACGTGGGTTCGAGTCCTGGCAAGTGGCTTGGCCTTACGTCTGCGGATGAGTCTTTGGACCATTGATGGGGGGAGCTTATGCCAACTGTATACCAGGTGGTGCCATGGTGACAGTCCATCCTCCCTGACGGTAGCTATGGCTCGAACCGGACATTCCATCGGCGGACAAGGAGCCCCTATAGTCACGCCCAAGAGGGGTTGCTACTCTGGTGGCCCCCTCCCACCCTTTCGACGATAAAAAAAAAAAAAACTACGATTATGCCCAAATAGAGGTTTTACTCAATCTACATACATTTAAATATGTGTTATCGCATTAAAGTTTAGGAATTAATATTTACCCTCCTATTTTGGTCTTGTAGCAAAAAAAAAATACATGCACTTTCAATACTAAAAAACAAAAAAAGGAGTGTGGATAAAAAAAAAAAAAGGTGTTGAATATCAATTCCTAGATTTTCATATCTTTTTTTTTTACAAGAGAGATTTTCATATCTAATGTAATATTTATTCAAATTATGGAGGGCCAATGGGCCTGCTCAAAAGGTGGAAAACTGGAAATTTTCCGGGCTTTGCTTACCCGTCAGTAGCACGGGTAGGCCATCACCCCGCCCAACTGTCCCACCCAACCCGAAGCCCAGTTCGGTCGAAACCGAGGCCCTATTAGGTCGGGTTGGGTCCAGGCAAACCCTGAATGTGGTCAACCATGGCCAATTACTGAAACCTCCGAATTGGTAGAAGGTGGAAGTGGGGTGGTCGAAGATGGCGACGACGCCGATGGTGCCGCCGAACGCGGCGGCCGGGAACCCTAACTTCGAGGGGAGTCAGGCGGCGGCGCCACCACCTCCGGGAACGGACATGACTGGAATATGCTTCAGGGATCAACTTTGGCTCAACTCGTATCCGCTCGACCGAAACCTGGTGTTCGACTACTTCGCCCTCTCTCCTTTCTACGATTTCTCTTGCAACAACGAGCTTCTCCGCATGCGCTCCATTCATCCTCTCGACATCTCTCACCTCTCGTTCGCTCTCTCTCTCTCTCTCTCTCTCTCTCTACGCACATGTTTGTATACCTATGTTTGAAGGCTTAGAGTTGTTTTTGTAGTAAACTAGTGATCTAATAGTGAAAGATATTGTTGGATTTTTCTCATTATTTGAAATATCTAGATTGATGTGATTGTGATGAAAAAAATGTACTAGACAGTCATCGTGTAAAAAAGAGGGGAGAAGCAAATTAAGATGGCTGTGCTTTTTCTGTTTGCAGTTTCTTAGGCAGTTATAAAGGGGTAATTTGGAAAACTATATTGTGAGCCAGCCTCATAACTGATGTTCACACCAAAAGAGGTGTTCCCTTATGACAGTTATAGATATATATATATATATATATATATATGTGTGTGTGTGTGTGTGTGTGTGTGATATATAGATGTATGTATATTTGTAACGTAGATTGATTGCAAGTTGCCTCAATGTGACTCAGTTTGGTGTCCAAATGCACACATATAACGAAACTCTTCAGCTAGTTTTGTCATTGAGTTTGCAGGACAGCTGTAATTAAAATGTAGGTTATTCTCCTTGGCCTTCCATCCATAGATTATTAATGAAGAGTATGCGGTTTGCATGATGAAGGGCGGATTTCAGCTTAAAAATGAATAAGTTGATCAAGAACACTATGTTTAGGCAATTTGGCATTTTTTTAGTTGCCTGGAGTGGGGGCTAATTTAGAAGTTAAAGGGTGATAGGGTTTGTTTTAAAAGTTGGGGACTTACGAAGGAAAAAGTGTTGACTCGTGATCGTGCGAGATGAAAAAGTAGGTTTTTCAGTCAGAGCTAAATCTTTTAGATCTGTGATTGAGAATAGTTTTCGCAACTCACTAGTTGAAGAAAGTTAGAGATGAGGATGTTGGGGTTTTTTTCCCCTCACAGTGAGTTGAGATGAAGAGCAGAAAAAAAAAAGTTCCTTTAGAGGGAACCTTAGTAGGACGAAGCGGGGGCGGGGGAGCAGAGGCACTTAGAAGCTCCTTAGGTTGGGAGCACCTAAGGAGTATAGATCATCCATAAATGTGTATGTAATTTTCTTCAACTTCTTAATCATTGAAGGAAAAGTGATACTTATTGAGCATTTTCCTGATCTTAAAGGGTAATTATCAGAAGTTAGATATTTTGGATTTGCAAAACTTCTTACTGATATGATTTTCATATTCTTATTTCCACAATGGCATAACTCCCTTAAAACTAGGAGAATATCTGCCTTATAAGCTCTCATCTTAGTTAGGTGCGAGCTCCTGTCAAGCTCCCAGATTCGAGCTCCCATTTTGGAAGCACGCCCATTTTAGAAGGATCCTACTACGAGGGGGGAACCATCCTGGTATGAAAGCTACACAAAAGGAAGTTGGCTTCTTTTAAAACTTCAAGCAAAACAAATGTCATTTTCCACCTTCTCCTCAATCTTTCTGCCATTGACGGACATGCATCCTTTCGTGCAGTGTTCATTTGTTTCCCCATCCCCCTCTCCAAATTCCCAGACTCCCTCAATCTCGGAATCCCCGCTACCCCATATATCCCAACCCTCCAAAGGATAACAGTTTATTTTCCAACTAGGCTTTCTCTGGCCTTCGAACAGAACCATCAGGTTACTATATAGCAATGTTCTAAAAATCGCTAGGCTCTACTCGGGCGGAAAAGGAGCGCCTAGTGCCTAGTTAGCGCCTAGCACCTAGGCGGGTACTAGGCGCCCGACTAGTTGGCTGCCTAATCTAGGTGTTGGACCACCACCTAGCGCCTAGGCGGGGACTAATTGTCCTAGGCGGCTGACTTTTAGAACACTGCTATATAGAGGATTGAATCACCCTTCTCCTCCAACCCCAGTGCTGCAACTGGAAGTTTGTATCACTTCTATTGTAAAGACCTGCCCGATTGCCTCCTTTGAATTGGAATCATTGTATTTCTTTAGGCTATGAATGCCATAGACTACATCTCTATCTTTAACTAAACACATGTCATTTCACAGTGGAGATAATTCCTATCGCCGTATAGTTTGGAAAGGCATTGCATATGATGTGATTGGTAGTTCTGCAGGAAAATGACAGGCACAGAATTCATGCTGAGCGAAGTTATGGAGCCCCACCTCTTCGTCTTTCGTAAGCAGAAGAGGGATAGTCCTGAGAAAGTCACACCAATGCTTACATATTATGTCTTGGATGGTTCTATATACCAAGCACCACAACTTTGTAATGTTTTCGCTGCCCGAGTTGTAAGTCCTGTTTTTCTCCTTGCATCTTTTTCATTTTTGTTGTCCCCTTTACCTTTAAATAATACTGTGCAACATGGAAACATGCATGTTAGATAAATGCAAAATGTAATCATGGCACCAATGCCTTATTTCGTCAGACTTGCATACGTGATCACAAATTTCATCGGGAAAGGCTCGTTATTCTTCTTTCAAGTCGTATATGAGGTTTGCCCATTTGACAATTGAAAGTGTGGAGATTAAACATCTGCCTTAATAGGCTCTTCTAGGAAGTCGCATTGGGTATCCCTTTCCAACTTGAGATGTTTGATAGAAAATAATTTTTTGTTATGCAGAATCATGTTTCCTTTGCTTTTATTTCTCCGTTGGACACTTGAAGAGCTTAACCTGCATTTAGGTTTGTAAGGTTGAGCAAAGGCATTTTTTGTCTGATTGGTATCTTTGGAGGTCCTCAAGGATTAGGTCTTCTTTGTTTTGCTTATTCAGGACATCCAGAGTTACAGACTGCCACATGGTTGATCGAACGAAATCTTAAATGATGCGTCTGATTTTTTGTCTTAAGAATTTGTGGGAAACATGATGAGTGCATGATCTCTCGTAGTTGTCCCTTTGCTCTCCTTTGAAAGGGAGGGGAGGACCCTGTTGGTGCCTGGATCCAAAGGGGGATTTCCTGGTTAATATTTGATTTTTAAAACTTTTCTCAATTGTTCCCTTTTGGGTCGTGTATTTAATCTTGAAAGTATTGCCCAGGCGTGCTTCTTTTCTGTGTTCATTTGCATCTTTTTTTGTTTTGTGTTTTACCAGCCTGATAGAATAGGTTTTGTTCTTCCACATCGTAGCCTATTGTGCAATTTACCTTGTTCCACTATATGCTCTTGCTTTGGAGTTTGGAGTTATGTTTTCCTGGCTCCTTGAGCTTGATTTGTTTGGTTTTGTCTTCTCTTTCGGCCCCATTTATAGGCGGTACAAATTCGAGTAAAGAGGCCTTAGGTGTCCAAGGGCACAGAATCAAAGATTAGGAGGTTTTTGTTCTCTTTTCTAATACTTGGGAGTTGGGAGTACTTGGACAGAATACAAGGTTAGAGTCTCGTCAGAGAACCATCTGAAGCACTATTCTGGAGAATTAAGGGTGGATCCTGTCATATTTTGTGTTGGTTTTTTAATACAGGTAGTGCTTCTTGTATGTGGGTATCTTATTGTAGGTACATAGACTCACGTATAAATGTCCAACTACAACTCACAAGTGGGGTATATCAGTCAATCTAACTGCTCAGGGTTACATAGAGATGGTCTGGTATTTTCTTAACTGCCCCTGCTCTTTCTTCCTTTTGTGCTACACACGACCAGTGGAGAAGCTTGTTACACAATACTAATGCCATAGTTTCATTGATCTAGTTGATGCTTTCTGCTTCCCTCTACTGTATAGAAGCTGTAATTTGATTTGAATTTTTTATTTTTATTTTTGTGTGTGTGTGTGTGTGTGGAGTTTGTACTTCAAGTTGAGAATGCACGTCATTGTAAATGCTGGATGATGATAATACAGCATTAATACATATATTTTCATGATTCTAGGGACTTAGTCAATTGTATTTTGTCTTGTGACAGGGTCGGGCTTTGTATCATATCTCAAAGGCTTTCAATACTGCTGCCTCAAAACTAGAGAAGATTGGATATGGTATCTGAATCTTGACCATTCCTGTCCTGGTTATAATGAGAGTAGTATGATTGGTGATTAACACTGAACTGGTTAAGCGCACTTATTATAATGTAGATAACTTTAAGTAAATAGTTTCTGTGCCACCGAAGTATAGACCATATTGTTTGTGCATTTGGACAATCACTTCATAATGTTTCTGCTAATTAATGGGTGTAGTGCATTGTTGGTGTTAATACTTCTTTTAAAGTTTTACATATGTTTTGACACAGTAGATGCTGACAATGAGGGTGCATCCTTTGAATCTAAGGTGGGAAAGGAGACGATTGACTTTAAGGAAGTTAAGCGAATGGATCTTATTCTTACTTCATTACAGCGCAAGGTAACTTGTCTAACAAAGTTTTTCCCATGCTTCTATATTGCTGAGAGTTGCACACAATAAATTGTTCTAGAAATTGTACCGTTACGAGAATTCTGATGCTTTGTGATCAACCACAATGTAGCCATTATGATGTAGTAGTTACTTTTGTTGATACCACCACCTGTTCTCTTTAGGATTGAGGCCAGAATATTCGCTTTTATTTAAGGCTTAAAGCAAAAAATTAAAAAAAAAAAAAATCTTTTTAAACTTCAATGACTTAGGTAACAACTAACAAGGGAAGGCGTGGCATGGGGTGCTGCGGCATGCGAAAAAAAGAAAGAAAAAGGATCTTGAAAAGGGAAATAATCAATAGGGCATGAAGTGTCGGAGTAGGGAATTTTTTTTTTTGTTCGATAGTCAGGGGTGTTCAGGCCAGCTTACGCATACCTCAACTAGTCCCCTTTCTAGTCCGGTCGAAGGCAGGCCACCCACGCTGGGACTACCCCAAGAATCAAACCTGGTTAGTTGTGTGGGGAGCAGACCCACAAACCAACCGGACTAACCTTTGGGGCTGCAGCAGGGCATGTTACTCATCTAAGATTTTGGGTAAAGGTTGACCAAAGTTATGGGAAAACTTTGGAAGACGTGGGGTTATCCTCGAGTTTGGTTCCAGAAGCTAAGGAATTCATGAAATTTGATCATTTTCTTCTTTGAAGATTTGGGGTTATTTAATCGTACCATATCAGTATACATTATGATTTTGTGCATTTGTGCAGCTACCACCCGCCCCTCCGCCACCACCTTTTCCAGAAGGATATGCACCTCCTCCTACTGTAGAAGGAGAGAACAGCTCTGAAGCCCAGCAAGGAACGGAGTCCCAAGTCCCTCCAGTTGATCCAATTATAGACCAAGGCCCACCTAAGAGAATGAAAGTTTGAGATTAGATATGTACGCCGCTGACATTTCCCGATAAGAGTGGGTTATATGGATGGAGGAAAGAAGTCCTCACTCATTGAAATTCTCCATTTTGGTCTCTGGCCTTTGTTGTTTCAGTACTTTTTGTATATATAATCTCGATTGCTTTTTAATGTTCCTCATTTACCAGTTGCGGGAAGTTAGATAGGAAATGATGGATGCATGTATCTGATTAATGGTGTTATTCGAGGATCCTTCCGTAGATGGAGAGTTGGATCGAAAATATTTTTCCTGTGGAAGTAACATTCTGCTCGTGGATGTTTTTGTTGGGTTGATGTTTTAGGTTTGGATTTGTGTTTGGTTGGGTACAAACATGCAGTACCATCAGCCACCAGCCACCTGAAAAAAAGGTGGGTTTGATTGAACCAGTACAGCGACCTCCCAATTAATTGGTGAACCCACCCGATCGAGAATGTTCGGACTTAAGTCGTAACTGACCCGGCCAGGGAGGAAACTGCAAGTTAGATTAGAGCCCCATCTCCCAAGTCGTCACCACATCGTCAAAGTGCCAAAGTCCCAAGTTGTCACCACGTCGTAGGCTTGGTCACCAAGCCCCCACCAAAGTGCAAGTTAGATTAGAGCCCACTCTCCCATTCATTTGGTCCCTAGTATCGAACTCAAGACTAGTGGGGGAGCAACCTTATGTTAGCTACTCCATTCAAGGGCAAAGCTATTTATTCAGTGGGGGGAGGCGACAAGTGCCACCCCCGGTCGAAGAAGAGATGAGGTCTCATATAAATGATCCAAGCAGTTTATTTTGTCTAAAATTATTTAAATGTGCCCCCAAAAAATCCCTTAGTGTGTATACCAGATAATTACGAAACATATATTTTTTACTAGGGATCCTGACTAAGAATTTGGCACTGCAGGATTAGTAATTCCAATTGTCAATAATTCAGTGCCGCATCAACTTTTTGTGCAAACTATTGCAGACATTGTCTTTGCTGTTTTATCTAGAGATATTTCTCTTGCGTTGTAGCCTGTTTTGGGCGATCAAAAAAAATATATATATATGCGTCTTCTATGATATATACACTACAATCTTTAGCAAATGTTTCTTAGATAAGATTCTTGGAACTGAATCAAACATTAGAATAGATATCTATTGCACTTGAGTTACTTTGTATTTGATATCTATACCGATTAGTTGAGGAGTCCGTTGAGTGGTGGAAATTCGGATTTGGTTGGACAAGGCCCACCCGCGTTCATGTTCCTATAGCCTCTTATTGGAGCTAAATAAATAAACATACAGTATATTTCAAATACCACACACACGTGGTGAGTTGACCTTAGCTTCGGCCTTAACGTAGATGTAGTGGGTCCCCTACAGATAATGGTGTGGTGTGACAAAACAATAGTTTCTAATGGAGGTGACAGGTGCATGCTTGCACTCCCATTTTATGTACCAAAAAAACATCTAAGTAATTAGATATATGATGCTCATTGACATATATGCCATTTGCATGTATGTTTGGCTGGAAAAATTGTTGCTTGCTATGCCTAGCTAGCTGGTGAGTGTCACATTCAAACTAATTTGGAATTGGATTGTGACAAAAACCCACTATATTATTTTTTTCTGGTATAATAATAAGAAAGCTAAGTGTACGTATCATCCACTTTGTTCCGCTGATCTCCCCAGCTTGGAAAGCATATTTAGGTTAGGTGGGGTTGGGTTGGATCCAGGTTAAGGTCTTTGGATTATATGAGCACTACCTAGCTAACCTACAACATAATGGAAGAAGTCTAGAGTATGAAAGGAATGCATGCTGAGATGATCACACATGCACTTAATTAGGTGTCATAAAATTAATTAATGTGATATTGTATGGTGACCAATCACCCTATATATGTATTGCAAAATGAAATTATGTGTAAATAATTGACAAAATTTTGAATACATGCATGTACCCATTTCATATGGGTGAGTTTTAAGGTCTACATGCTTAAGTTGGGGAACTCTATCACCCATTACAAGAGAAGCGTGATCTGGCAGCATTAATATTGTGTATGTATCTTATTTTCTGTAAGGCATAAATCTTGGCAACGAATATAGGTTATTGATTTTCACACTCCATTTTTCTTATGACAACACTCTCTTCGTGTCCTCTTGGGATGTGAATTTACAATTTAAAGTCGACATGCATTTCATTTGTATACTCTTTCACATTAAAAAAAATGACATTAAGTTATAAAAATAAAAATGGAATTATGAAAATTACTACGTATGGCAACTCCCATATTTGAGCAACAAAAGATATACGTAGTATATATAGTGAATGGAAGAAGTGGGTCAAGATAGTGGCCTAGTGGGCATAAGTTCTATACATGTTCTGATCATCACTATGAATGGAACTCGCCCATTATGAGAGAAGTGTGATCGGGCAATGTATAATCGATTTTCTTTTCTATAAGAAGACATAAATCTTGTCAATGCCAACGAAAAGTAAAAAGGATATATAGCAACTCAGTACCAGGAGCGGAGCTAGCCAGGATTTCGCTATCGAGGGCCGGAATTTGAAAAAAGCATTGCCCGGCCACTGATACAATTACGGTGTTTTGAAGTACCATGCATCCTCATTTTTTAAAGTCCAATAGCGCAAAATAAAAAATATTTAAAAAAAATGCATGCAAAACTATTTGCACATGTAAAAGACTAAAGTGAACCTATTTCATCAAGTGTCGAGAAATATAAAAAGTCAAAACTTATTAATTAACATATGTATATTGGTAATTTGTAATTCGCATCCTCTTATGAGGCTCGATCACCATGATTGGTTAGACATTAAAATCTCAACTAACTATATAAAAAGCTCTTAATTATAAATTTATAATGTACGATGGACTATTAGATAAAATGAATATATGGCGTACGAACCACTATAAACTAAATCCAAATTTATAGGATTAATCCTGTAAATAATGGGGGCCAAATGCTTAAGTTTTGTAAAGTTTTAGTGAAAAACACATATTTATATACCCATTAGAATTATTCAAAACATGTGGGCCAGAGCCACGGACCAAGGGTCCTACAGTGAGCAAAATCACTACAGAGTTGCTTTCATTTACTAGTATTTATTTGGACTTTGCTTTTTACTAAGTCTTGGGTTTTACTTCTTACTTTTTAATACATCTTGACAAAACAAATCGAAAAAATTAGTAGTACAAAATATGATCAAAAGCTAAAGCATTGTTTATTAAAGACATTATTATTTATTTACTTTGTCTTTCAATGATTATTTTCAAGTCCAATCCGTGTTATAATAATATTTTAAATTTAAAAAGCAAGCTCAAACATCTTGATGAATAAAATACTCCAGCGAATTAATTAGGTAGTCTAAACCCACAAGTTATCACCTAATTAATTTTCTTTTTAAACAAAATTATCTTATTTGTTCAACAACCTTGCATGGAACGTGCTCCTCATTTTAAATTTTAGTTTAAAGTCTTTATAAAATAAAAATAAAAATAACTTAAGTTGTTACGTACCATACCTCCACCGACAACATAGGGCTACTTTGATATATTCAGAAATGGTATATTAATCTTCGAAGATATGGTTTCAGCCAGTGCCAGAGAGGGAACAAGTTGGACAACTTGTTGCGACTTCTGCAATTCCAATCGATCGGGTTGGCCTGGTCTTCTTGGCTGGGATGGAGGGATTTGCTCTTACCCGGAAGTCTCAGGTTCGATTCCTCTTACCAACAACACTAAGATTGTCTCACACCACGCGTAAGCATGTGCAAATCTTGCGGAAAGAGCTGGAGGAATTAGTCCGAAATACTCGCAAGCTGTCCCGTGATATCCTGAGAAAAAAACTTATGCAATTTCAATCATCATTAGGAAGATGGAGTTTTTTTATGTGACATGTAACCCCTCTTGAAATGAGCACACATAAGTTACATAACATGACTAACATCTTACCATTTATGAGTGACATGCACATGGAGATGGAGAAGATTCGTTCTTGGCAGGGGCGAATATAATCAACGATGAAGTGTCAGGTTTTTTCTTGATTAAAAAAAAAAATGTGCCAGATTTTTAAAAAAATGTTATTGGGATTGAAAAGTGTTTTCAACGGTCCGTATTTAAAATAAATTCTTTCACGGAAGAGTTGTTCCGTGGAAGAGTTTGTTTTAAATCCGAACCGTTGATTACTGAGATAGACGGATATATGAGATGCTCACTATAATCCTGTAGCTTCTGTTTTTGTTTGCATCGCATAATTAAACTAGAAAAGATTAACAGAAAACCTTGTGGTGCGTTAAAAAGATGTTGTTTTGATACGCATCATAATCCAAAAGTGCTAAATTATGGATATTTTCAACAACAAAAAAAAAGAAGGTAAAAATCATAATTTTTTACTCTTACGATTATTCTCATCGAGATGAATCAATATTCTACAAAAGTTTGACACAAAATAACTAGATGTAATTTTTTTTTTTGAATAAATACAAAACAAAACAAAAAAATCCAGATTTTTTGGAAAACTAGGTTAATTTTAATTGAAATACTAGTAGCAAGGGCCAAGACATGAGAAGTCTTTAAAGTGTGAAGTAAATCAGAATTTACTTCATAAGGATTGGAATCTGTCTAGTAGTTTAATTAATTAGATGTAATCATAAAAAATGATTAATCCTTCGCTCTAACGTGATACCAAGATATTTTCCATGATTGAGTACAGTCAAGAAAAGGACGTGCTGGTGAGAGAGATAATTAACTATCTATGGCGGTAGGTGAATTTTTTTTACTACCGGTTCAGGTGTCCGAATCGACTTACATTCACCTCGATTAATTTTGAATGACCAATCTCACTGCCCACTGGATTTAACTCGGGTGTCCGCTCTAACTTTTTTTTTTTTTGGTTCTTTTGTATGTGAAGTTATTATATTAAAAAGGGTCTATCCATAAAAGGGCAGTTGTACAAATTCACAACCAAAAATAAATAAATAAAGTTCTTAATTAACCATGTATAAGTTTAGCCCTTGTTCGGTTATGAGTTTTGAGTAGTGTTTTTGAATAAAGGTAGATAGAGAAATGAGAGTAGTGATTGTGGAGAGAGGTAAAAAGTAGAGAGAGATAGAGTGAAAAATGAGAGTAATGATTGAAAAGTTAGCGAGAGAAAAATAAAAAAATTATTATTTTTTCAACATTTTGGGTTTGGAGTTCCAAACCGAACGCCCTTGCATTATTGGATGTTCCTTATAATTCGATTTTAACAACTTGCCAGTTGTCAACAGTTTATTGGCTCCTAGGAAAGAAATTACTATATTTTTATGGTAAAAAATAGAAGGGCATGCATGAGACTCGTCACCTCTGCCAGAAAATTTTGTTTCGTCACACAACACCACTACCTATAGGAGAGCCCATCCCACCTTTGTCAGAATTGAAGCTAAAGTTGTACTATACATGGTTGGGAGTAAAGATATAGGTACCGATCAAAATGTAGGGAAATCGTACGTACTGACATATATACACGAAAAAAAGAGTATTTAGATCAAGCACTCTACACATCGGATACCGTTTATTCCCTTGTGGCCTCTCGGTTTTTTTTTTTAGAATTTTTGGACGGCTCGAATCGACCATCCGGTGGCCAAAGACGGTCCGGCGCGGCCGTCGGTACGATTTCGGTAGGAAATGCATCAAAACCAATAGCAGCACTCCATGGTTGTTGATACTACTGTGTTTATACTTTATAGGGACTCAAATCCAGACCTTATCCAATCACGAACTGAATGTATTTCCACCCAACCCTGGCTGGTACAAGAAGAAATTACTACGTAATACTAATTCTAAAACCACACACAAATATATAAATACTTACATAAACTCACCAACATCACATGTGGGCCCGCACTCATATTGGAGGTGTGTGGTGTGTGCGGACCTCATATGTGATGTGAGATAATTTGTGTAAATATTTGTGTTCGATTGTAGCAAAGCTCGTATCCCCAAGTTATCCATACACACGCGCACGTGTCGAAATGCAATATGCTCCCCAAAAACTGGCAATGTTTTTAAGTGCCACGGGCGTAGCTAGCGCCCAATGATTGCCGACCGACGATCGTATGCATCACGTGGCAGCGGTTTGTTAATTGCCAAAAATGGAGTGGAAGTAGGAATCGCCCCGATCACAAATACGGGTTTTCCCCTCTAGAAGCTAGGGTCTCCTTTGAGTGCCTTTTGCTGGTCCTTTCTAAACCCTATAGTATTTTTTATATTGATTAAAATTGTTCATTTTTTTGTATTTTATTAGAAATATTACTCATGCTAAAACTATATGTCTTTGAAATATCAATTGAGCGCAACATATTTAATTTGGGAAAAAAATTATTTTTCCACCGATGTACTAATTAACTTATTTTAGTGACGATAAAGTGTATTAGTTGGATATTTATTTATGAATATCCAAGAAGTGAGAAATGCTACGTACATATATTTATGTGTATAAATCCAGACACATACTTGTCACGACCTTTCGACACAAATGAACCCTTCATTGTCTAGTAGTAACTTTCACTGAGTTATGTGCATATCTTATAATAACTTATACGTTAAAACCATTTTAATTTATAAAATTGATCCACGTGCGACCCCTTTTAATCTTTGCCCCAAACATACACTATTATTTCTCGCTCTCATAGAAGTGTATACGATTCCCACAATTAGACCTAATTTAATTTATTTTAAAAAATGAATAAACCAATTAGTCAAATTAAACAAGTATATTCTCTATGTTCTACCAAGAAGCCAAATTAACCGAACAGTATGATTGGTCTTGCAGATCCAAAAATAGAATGATTGGTCTTATAGTAATCCAAAAATTGAGAATAAAATGCTGGGGACACGGGGGACACACCGCCACTCCCCAGACACTTTTTGAAAAATAAGTGTCTGGAGGGTGACCGAGAGGCGTGGCTTGGAAGCTTACAAAGTAGGGCCTACAAGCTTATGTAAAATTAGAGGGAGCAAGTAATTTGTCCAAAACAAGAGGGAGAGGGAGAGGGAGAGGGAGAGAGAGAGAGTTTTTCGTCCTTGACTAGATGCCACGTCAGTGGGCCATATCCGATATTGACTTCAACGGGCTCTGAACGGTCCAACGTTAAGCTGAGTCACATCTGATAAGGCCGTGGACCCCACAACAGATAAATATCCAAAGTGAGAGAGACAGAGAGAGGTTTTACGCTTGCTTCGGTTCAATGCCAACTTGCATGGCTAGCTGGCTCTCTCTCTCTCTCTCTCTCTCTCTCTCTCTGTAGAACACCTAGCTTTGGTTGTGTGTAAGGGATAATCTACGTAATCCCCACTATTTACTATTTTCAATTCTGGTGATGTATGGATTAGGTGTCAAGATAATAATTGTAAAAGAAGGGAGGGAGAAAGTTCAGATTTTCAGGGAAGGACACAACTCCTCCGAATTCTCAGGGAAGGACTCTCCGGCCATTATAAATACGGATCTTCCCCAGAACCCAAACATGTCAACCAACCCTAATCCATCACTCCCCACCCACGTTACTTCTCTCTCCTCTTTCTTTGCGGTTGAGTTTCTGAAGTTGGATTTCGATTCAGGATGACTATCCCCATCACTCAACCCGAGTTTGGTAATTCTTTTTTTTTTTTTTCCCCCTCCCCTTAATTATTCTTCATTTTTTATTACTACTCTCAGATCTGTTCTTCCTTCTTTTTTTTCCAATTTTTATTTTATTTTATAGAATATCCCTTTGAGACCCAAAAACTAAATTTTCAGTTAGATTTTCCTTGTATTATGGGTTTGCGACGCTGATGAGAAATTTGTAGATGAGTTGAGATTAAGAGGTGTTTGGATTTTGATTGTTTGAGCAGGAGTTGAAACTGAGGCTGAGGAGAAGAACATCCCAGCCAACGAAACTGAATTGATTTTGGATGGTGGATTTTTGGTCCCGGAGACCAATTCATTTGGCCAAAACTTCAGGTTTTTACTCTTTTTCTCTCTATTGTTGTTATGCTTGAACCTAACAGAGTATAAGCCAGATTTATATTTGGTAAATTGAGCTGAACGAAATGACGGATTCGATTCATTGTCTAATTCGTCCATAGCCAGAATTTCAAATGACCCTAGCTAGTTCAAGATTTGTTCTGTTTTTGCTGTTCTTTCCCACAATTGGGATATGCAGAGATTTAAATTGTTTTGCCAAACTGATGCTCATTTGAGTACTACTACAATATATGCACCAATTCCAATTGGAACACAAACATTCTAATGCAAATGTGAAAAAATGTCGGCACAAGATTTATCCCTTATAAAGTCCGGTTCCTTTGCGAACGAAGTTCAGAATCAACAAGGGTTGGTAGAACGAAGGGATCGAGTTTGCAGCCGGGATTCGTAACGAGGGAGAGATAGAATGGAGCTCTTCACGGCCTTTCATTATCGATCTTCCTTGAATGTGGCGGTGAACCATGCCGAGCCTTCCCTTTGGTAGCCTCGAACTCACTTTTTACTTCAAAAAACACGTGCCACAATGCTCAATGAGGTTGAAACAAAAGGCAAAAGGAAAGGCAAGCCCAAGCCAAATCTTCTACTCAATCAGGGCCATTGGGGGGACCAACCTATGCTCTTGAAATGAGCCCTTTCAGCCCTCTCCTTGGCCTACACACATGTAAAAACCAAATACCCAGAATTGTGGACTCAAAAACTGATGTGGATCCCACTTCATGTGACCTTTTCTTGCCTTTTATGTGTACCTGTCGTATTTTCCTATCCTCCCCCACCTTAAAATTCCAATTTTGTTTTCTTTTACCAGTTTATTTTGCATATGTTTTCGACTTTTTCTAGAAAAACTTGTTCTCACATCATGTGTTAAAATAGGGACTATGATGCTGAAAGTGTCAGGCAAGAAGGGGTGGAGAACTTTTACCGGGTCAATCACATTAACCAAACCTTCGACTTTGTAAGCATGATTGCCAGACAAATTCCATTTTCGAATCTGAAATTTCATCTTGTGGTTTTAGACGGAATAAATTACTAAATGCACTGTTACGAATTTATAGGTGAAGAGGATGAGAGAAGAATATGGGAAAGTGGACAAGGTGGAGATGAGCATTTGGGAGTGTTGTGAGCTTCTCAACGAAGTCGTCGACGAGAGTGATCCTGATTTGGATGAACCTCAGATTGAGCACTTGTTGCAAACGGCTGAAGCCATTCGGAAAGACTATCCCAATGAAGATTGGCTGCACTTGACTGCCCTTATCCATGGTGTGTAAATCCCCTGCTCTTGGCCTTACAGTTTATGGGAACTGATGGTAGAAGTAGAAGCCTTGAAATTTGGTTGTGAATATCGGCCCATTATTCTAATTTGTTTCTCTAGCGCGATTTAGAACCATTAGTATTGCCTGTGTAGGCAGGCAAGCCTCCAATAGTTGGAATAAGAATTTCATTCAGTTGTTTCGAAGTATATGTCGAAGGTATTTTAATTTGGTCTATATGCATGGCTTTCTAGATCTCGGGAAGGTTCTTCTTCTTCCTAGCTTCGGCGAGCTTCCTCAATGGGCTGTTGTGGGTAGGTATCATTGTTTCATTATTTCATTCTGTATTATCAAAATCTTGTGCTCTTCTGTACATCATTTGTATAATTCTTGGCATTATAGATTAATATCATGTTAATGTAGGTGACACATTCCCAGTTGGGTGTGCTTTCGACGAATCGATTGTCCATCACAAGGTTGGTCTCCTTACAAATTCCATACTCAAACCGGTGGAAAATTATGACGTGAAACGCCAACATCTATCTATAACTGTCTCTGAAATTTACGAGATGTTTTTGGATTGTCGGTGCAGTACTTCACCCAAAACGAGGATTATAACAATGCAGCTTACAACACCAAATGCGGAGTTTACTCCGAGGGATGCGGACTCAACAATGTCATGATGTCATGGGGGCATGATGACTACATGTATTTGGTACCTGTTCCGATCCTTTCTAAATTGAGAAAATATTTCATTTTTTATTTATGGATTATTGGCAATTGTAGAAACTAAAAATCCGATTTTCGTGTCTCACTTTGTAGGTGGCTAAGGAGAATAATGCAACTTTACCTTCAGCAGCTCTTTTCATCGTCAGATACCATTCATTCTACGGTTAGTTTCAGAAGAAAAAGGAAAAAGGAGAAAACTCCTTCAAATACTCTTAAGGTATATCTTAGGATATATCATAGCAACATATTTACCGGAGTCGTTTTGTTGCCATATTTCAGCTTTGCACAAGTCAGGAGCATACAAACACTTGATGAATGAGGAAGACAATGAGAACCTCAAGTGGCTCCAAGTGTTTAAGTAAGGCTAATCTGTTCTTGATATGCGCTTAACACTCCTAATATACGGAAATTGTTCTGAATTCTGTATGCTATTAAAACAGCCCAATTAATCTAATACGCTCATATTTTTTCCTCTAATTTCTTGTGTGCAGCAAGTATGATCTGTACAGCAAGAGCAAAGTTAGGGTTGATGTGGAAAAAGTCAAGCCATACTATCTTTCCCTCATTCAAAAGGTTTGCAGCCTCTGTTGTGACCAAGTTATTGTAGTCTATGCCTTCGTCGTTTCGATACCATGTACATTTCTCCTTCGTTTTCTATTTGGATGTTAATGGGAATCCTACTTAATCACCGGGATGTCGCTGTTGCAGTATTTTCCCGGGAAGCTGAGGTGGTAAGAAATCTGGAGCTGTGAAGTCAAATGGGTTAATTTCATGGTGGATCGATTGGGGAATCGGTGATGAAGGTGCCAGTGGTAGCTGAATGAATTGATAGTTATCAAGTGCCCCTCGGAGACTCGGAAGCTTTTCTTCCATTTTGTTGTTTTCACATCTACCCCTCTCTCTCTCTCTCTCTCTCTCTCATGTATGCTTTGTTCCTTCCAATGTTGGATAGTTTGATCCTTTCATTTGGAATAATAATTATGGTTCTCGTGGAATAAAATCTCTTCCATTTGTATTTTTCGGCAGCCATATTAACATTCCAGAAACTTTGAAAGCTTTCAGAAAGGTGAATAAATTGGCAAGCCTTTTATACGAAAACAAATGAAAATTAGATTCCCTTAGTGCGGGAGATCTGTTGTAACACTCAAGAATTCAGACCTTATTTTAAGAAGGAGAATTTCAAATGCATTAATCTAACCTGTTTGATGTAATTATGGCATCTTTCAAACCATTTGTTAGAAATTCAACGTTAGTATAGGGCTTGTATAGAAGGAAAAAACAATACTTTGATTGTGTTTTGCCTGACTTTTCTTTCCCAAGCGAACAAAAAGCATTAATATAATTAGTCCCAGTTGAGATATTTAAAATTTTGCATCTTAAAACCCTAACTAAATTTAGTATTTTGGCACAATAAAGTTAAGTCCAATTGCCAAACCCAAAGATCTAAGATATTATTGAAGAAAATACAAATATCTAGTTTTAAGAAACTCTAAAATATCTAGCTCTAGAATATCCTAGTGAAATATCTATAGTTTTTTTTTTTTAAGAAAAAATCTTTGTATTAGAGTCTTCCATAAAGCAATATAAATAAGAATGGATTCTAGCCATTTTGTATCAAGCCCAAAAAAAAAAAAATTGGGTTCAAATGTAATACAAATACTCTCCCTTCTCACTGTTGTCTTTACTATTCTCCCTCTTCCAAAAATATTGTCCAACTAAACAATAACTCTTACTCTTTCAATAACTGTCTTAAGATACGCGATACATATCCGATATGATCTATACAATTGAAAAAAGTACCCGATATGTATCTTGATAAAAAAAATATTCTGTTCATATTTCCTCTCGTAACCTTAGGTTCCCTCTAATCTTCGAACTCTCATCTTTCTTGTCTGTTTCTCCTTGTCTTTTTTAGCTAAATGGAAGACCATGCTCATATGCTCAAAGACTTGCGAAATGCGGTGGGTATTCCACCGTTTTCTGCTTCTTCTCAATTTCTAATTATTGTGATTCTTTTTACAAGTCAGACCGAAGAAATTGGAATTTGCAAATAGGTGGTGATGCTGGTGGTGTTTGGTGGGTAGGTGACAGATCATTTTAGGGAGAACAATTTTTTTATTCTTACCAATTCCGTGAGTAGTGCTTCAAATTCATTCACAACATCTGTGGGGATTTGACAGAAGCGCCCTTGAGAGAAGCACCCTTGAGAAACCTAATCTCCTCTGCCAGTGAATCTCGGGAATCCATCATGACCCTCTACTTCTCCAATTTTTTTTGATGTTTAGACTGGAGAAGTCACTCTCTTTCATTTGTTGTTGGGGGTTACGAATCCAAAAGGTAACATAGCTGCGGTGGAGGGTAACGAAGCTGCTACGACGGAGGGTAACCTCACTCCAAATGTAAGCAAGACTCACTAATTCTGCATTTAAGATGCCATGTGGCAGTTTAGTGAGTTGAGTTAGTTGGTTAGTTAGTCTATGATTAGTTTACTGTTAATCTGTTTTCTGCTATATTAGCACGTGATTAATTGTGTTGTATAAAAGCTGGAGCTGGCCTCCGTTGTAAACGGATTTGGAAAAACCAGTTCAGATGTTCTTCTCTCTCTAGATCTTGATATTCTATACCAAATACCTCAGATGTACCTATTCATATGCATATAGTTCCATTACCAAAATGTGCAAATTGCAATGTGCATTGAATTTATATCTTGTCGGCAACCATAAAAGCATGCATCAACAGCTTGCTTTGCTGGAGCACGAGCCGGTTGGACTATACGACTATGAACCTTCGAGATTTTTCAAAACGACAGCATTATCCTCACAACAGTACTTTGTGAATTTCGTTGGGTAGGGAGACAACATTCTTATTATTATACTGGAAAATTAGCCATAAAAACAGTAAAATATTTTTTTTAGGAGAAAGACGCTAGTAAAATAGTTTTCAATGGAGGTCTTTCAACTTTTTGAGTTTTTTAGCCATAAGACTAAAACATGTTTAGGCACTTTCATAGTATTTTAGAATGCACCTTCTTATTATAAGATTTTAGTAGTTTAGGCACTTTAATAGGGTACCCTAAGATTTTAGGCACTAGGATTTTAAACACTTTTATAGAGTACCCTAAAATTTTAAGCACTTTCAACCCTGAAAAGTTTTTGATTATGGTCATTTGCAAGTCTAGCTTTTACCCAACACTGTTTAAGTGCATGGCCGCCCTTCATTTTTCTTTCTAGAAAGGACTTCAAACTCCCAAATTCAACCTTCATAATTGTCATATTGGGAAAAATAATAAAAAGTTAAAAAGCTGAAAAGTTTGGAATTCAAACAAATCTCTTTTTTTTTTTTCAACCCAACCGCGAAATTCAACCTTTCAGTTGAAATAGACGTCCAAAGATATCCTTTTGATCAGCCACTTGTGTAATGTACACGTATCAGCCTGTTTACATAATAGTGGAGTAGTCAACAATGGCAATTGGAAATTAACTTTTAATTTTCTTTCACCCTTAATTTGTTTTCTTGGGTCAATGAGATTACTATGAATGGGGGCTTGTAGCAAACTCCAACACTCTCCGCACATGTGACTCCCGACTCGCATGTGGAAAGGTAAATAAAAGAACAGCAAGATCAGGGTTCGAGCCCCGTTGTGGACAGTGATGGGTTCAGAGCTATGGACAATCTCTGAACCTCCCGTGGACTGACTCCCCTTAACCCCGCTAACTATAAAATATGCCAGGAAGAAGAAAAAAAGATGAATATAAATGTGCATAATCTGGTGATTCGCTGGACCAAAAGACCCTCACACAACTCGTATAAATGTGCATAATCTGATTTCACCCAAGGGAAATTCAAACAAGAGAGTTCAGTGCCCACAATGGCAGCTTACTCTCCGAGGTCTGTCATGATGAAACTTATTATCATCATATTCGCCATCTTTCTGTCTTCTCTTTTACCATGTGATGCAGCTCGATTGACTCGTGGCCGAGGTAACTTCTCGTCACAATCTTAACATTCCAGTTCCGTGACATACCTGTTTCCAATTTTCAGCTTTACATTTGAAAGGAAGCAACTTTTTGTTTACTTTGTTCAAAATTAGAAGTGACAAATAGGCAGATCTGGACGGATTAAAACGGATCGCGGGTCAAATATGGATCAAATAGCAAACGGATTGAAACGAATCGGGTCAAATATGGGTCGAGGTAAACTCAAACCCGCCTGACCCGTTTTACTCCCCCCTTCCCCCTCCTCTTCCCTTTTCCCCTTTCCTTCCCGCCCCGACCCGTTTTACCCTTCCCCCCTCCTCTTCCCTTTTTCCCCTTTCCTTCTAAAGCTTTTCCGAAAAATTGATGCATTTAAAGCCTCTCATTATACTGTGAAGGTTAAGCACATAAGGAAATGAGAGAGAGAGAAGCAGAAAGGGTATTGTGGAGAAGGAGCGGCTGAAACCGTCATACTTCGTAACTTGGGTGGGTTAATTCAATCAGAAAAACTTCTTTACGGAGTTTTCCGTAAAGAAGATTTACGAAGGACCAATCACACACGTCCAAAATGTTTTTAGATGATTCGGATTGAAAATTAATTATGACCGGTAATAATTAATTGTGACCAGTCATAATTAAAAACGAATCTCAGTCATTAATTGCGGAAATGAACGACTGAGATTGCGCCGCTCCGGGAAGGAGCCTCTGAAAAAGTATACCTCTATTTCAATTCAATTGCCATCCAAAAGGAGTTTTATGAGTTTCTTGTTCAATAACGCCAAAGCATAGAGGACTATTTCCAGGTCAATTGTTGCTCCCACCGCTACCAGGAATATAGGATAATTTTGTACTTGTTACGTCGGCACACGTAGGAACCTAGAAGTAGAACAAACTAAACTGGTCATAGCAACAACCTAGTTTGTAAACGCAAACTGAGACTGTTAGTAGAGATAGAGAAAGAAGCGAGAGGAGAAGCTGAGAATGCGTAGTTTGGTAAATGGGAGTATATACGTGAAGCACTTGGGTTTTTAATTCCAACCTATATTGAATCCATTTCTAACCCACCTAAACCCATGTAAATATCCCACGTAAATATGGATTGATATGGGTTCAACCCATTATTTATATAATTTGGACAAGTTGGATTGGGTTATATATGGACGGGTTTAAAAAATATGGATTGGATTGCCACCTCTATTCAAAACACAAGAAACAGAAAACATGTTCGAGGCACGCCCGGTGTTTGTCAAAATTTGTTCTGGAGAGAAGAGACGGGATGGTTGAAATGAGCAAATTGGCGGCGAAAGGTGAGGAGAGGAGGGTTGCCAAATTGGAAAATAACTCAACAATGAGTCATTCTTTCGGTCGTAGGTATGGTGATAGTCGATTAGCAAAAATTAGACTAGTTGTAAGGATAACGAAAACCTCTTTGTGACCATCAACTGGAACAAAAGACTCATCGGGCCAACTGCCCAACTCACTTTTTCTAACTCATCAGTCTTTACTTTATAAGTTTGAATTTTCGGAAAAGAGTAAAACAATACTACTTACAGGATTCTGAATTTGTTTCTCATTGGTTTCTTCTCGTGGCAGAACTCCTTCAGAGAACCTTTTGCCCTAATTGTGTATGCTGCGCCCCTCCAACGTCCACCTCTCCACCGCCGCGCTCGTGCTGTCGTTGTGCTTGTGCTATTCCTTGACAATATAAGTAGAAAATCCAAGATTTCATACAAGTACTTATTAATAAAAAAATGATTTCGTAGAAGAAGGAAAAATCGACGGATCATGAGGCAATACTTCGGGTCTTTCTTTGGCAAGGATGTATTAGCATATGGTTTAAAATTCTTCAGACGAGTTTTCAACTTTTGTTTATGGTGTCATCAATAAACTTATTGATGGTGTGTTTAAGTACTTGTGATTTTAGTACAGTCGCAAAGTAGATACGAATTGTCAGAGCATTGGGTAGAAATTTCGTAAATACAAAATGGACCAAGGTTCCTGGCAATCTGAAGATTGGATTGTACAATACATTTTATCCACTTGCAGAACAAAAATGGAGAGGAATCCCTTGACTGGTGTAGTAATCAACTACTCTAATCAAAAAAAAGTTCAAACATTAACCGGCACAACTGTAAACTCTTGACCTGAACGATCGAGGCACTATTGCAAACAAGTCACAAACGCTTAACGACAAAAAGAAGAGAAAAACAAGAACAAAACCAAACCAAACAAAGCCTTAAGTCCCAATAAATTGGAGTCGACTTCCTTGCTAGTGAAACCAAGGGATCTTCTTGTAAGTTGCTTAGCTTGTGAACCATCTACCTTGCTTGTTGACCGCTCATGGAAGATTCAAGATCCTGCGGATCCCGCAAAATTTCCAAAGGTCCTCCACTAGCTAGATAAATTTCCAAACACTCATTCAGTTCCCGTAATACTTGACTCATGGATAGCCTTTGAATGGGACTTGATGGTACACATGCCATAGCAGTCTCCAATGCTTTACAGACAGAATTACTGTCAAAATCCCCTTGTAGCCTTGGATCTGCAATGCTTTTAATTTCCCCTCTTTCGAGCATCGGCATAACCCATTGGACTATGTGAGTCGCTTGGCTGTTTATGTATGCAGGTTGGCCAGTGATCAGTTCCAGTAGAACGACACCAAAGCTGTAAACATCGCTTTTCTCAGTTAACCTGCCGGTAATCTGGTACCTGCAGGGAAACATTCCAATAGAAATTTCGTCTTTATTTGGGGATTAAAGAAGTTTCACCACAAACTGAAAGGCCAGAAATGTGGTTATAAAAACTGCCAATTGTAGTGTAACTTGTATGCTACAAATGCAGTGTGAATAACCCACAAAGAAAATTGCCATATGCAGAAGGAAGTTTCAGGGACCTGCGTAGTAAAAGCGCCCCAATATGGGAGAAAAGGTTGATTCTACACCAATATCACACACACACACACAGAAGCACAAAATTGAGAACTATGAAAAATTATTCAATAATGATAGAGAAATATTACCCAGCCATAAAGCTTTCAAGTTAAATCGTGCTTATAATGGAGACTTACTCCGGATCACGATATCCAGGTGTTCCGACTACTCCAGTTGATAAATGACTTCCATCTTCAATGGGAAAGATTATGGACAGTCCAAAATCTGCAACTTTTGCTTGCAAATTTTCAGTCAATAAGATGTTGGCAGTCTTGATGTCTCTGTGGATTATGGGTGGCTTGCAACCATTATGCAGATAATCCAACGCTGCAAATTTTGTCCCACAAAAAAATTGTTACTCAGTCAGAATGCTCACCAAAATGAAATTCTCTTCCTGTCCAGCTGGTTACTAACCTTGTGCTGCATCTATTGCTATCTGAAGTCTCTGCTTCCACGTTAGAACAGCCTTATTTTCGTCTGCAGTTACAAGTTACTGATCTTCAATTTTCTGTTTTCGTCACAAAAATTAAGATGAATTTGTTTTGTCGACATTTGCCATCCCTCCTTGTCAAACACATTCACCTCATACTTGGGAAACAATTTCTTATGCCTGAAATCTATTTAGCTTCATAGTACGGATATTGGATATTGCTTACGTGAAGATGGCAACAAGCACAGAGAAAGAGATGGAAACTGCTATGGTTTTGGCCTTTGGCCCTTTTGGCTCATGAACTGTGCAATTAAATTCATTTAGTAAGTTGTTTCGGTCCCTTTCTTAATTGTTTTCCCTTTATTTGGGACTTTGATTCAACTGCGTGGGTATAATTCAAACTCAAAATACGGGAAAGAAGGCATGATTGTTAATTACCTAGTAAACATTCTTTCAAGTTCCCATTAGCCATATACTCGTATAGAAGTGCAGTATTTGAGCCTCGATCGCAATACCCAATCAGGGAAGCCACGTTCCTATGATGAACGGTCGTTAAGAGCTCAGCCTGTAATCAGAAAAAGAACAACAGCGGGAGACAATTAGGATTATTTTCATAATGCGGGAAAGAGAGTACTAAACTTATGGCGACAAGAAGTTTTGCCTCAGTCCAGAATTGTTCAGATCCTTGGCTTAACGGTCGAGAGAGCATCTTCACAGCAACTTCAGTGCCGTCTTCCAAGTATCCAAGAAAGACTGTTGCAAATCCTCCTTTCCCGATGACCCTTTCGAAGTTATTTGTGATAGTCACAACTTCAGAGTACGTGAATCTTCGGTTTCTTGGCTTTAATGTCCTTCCCTCTAAAAATATTTGCAGAACCAATCAAATGGCAAAGATGAAATTACTACAACTTTAAGTCTATACATACTTGAGGAAATAATTTCTAGAATGTAACCCAAATAACTGCATGAGGTAATACAGGCAATGAAGAAATACACAACCTGTGCGTCTTCTCCTTTTTAAGCTCCACAAGATAGCTATCGCACTTAAAAGTATTATCGATGGAACAACAGAAGCTACTATTATTGCAATAGTGTTCCGGTTCTTCGTCCGTTCACAAGAGTCTGATAGGGGGAGCTCTTTTTCCAGGTAAATCTCCAAAGCATTAAGAATGGGAGGAAGGGTTGACCTAGTTGTCCTCGCAAGAGTCAGCCGAATCTCTCCCGTACTATGGAATTCAACGGGAACGGTGGTTGTCATCAGGTAAAGAGGTTGAACGGGTTCTGGCCAGCGAACACCATTCAGTAAGATGTCAAATTCTCGCAACCCGTCATTCCCGGTTTCCTCGACATCACAGAAGTGCAAGTAGCCGTAGAACTTAGAGTTAACCCCGCCCACGTCCAGGGAGTATTGCAAGGAAATGTTGGAAGCAATATTATTGAGTGCTTTAACTCCTGTTTGCATCATTGTCAACGGCAGTTGATATTCGTTGCTGCTCTCGGTAATCGAGAGAGGTGTCGATATATTCTCGGAGGCTGTCACGGCTTTGTGAGACCAACTGCGACCAAGATCATCAGTGATCCTGAAGATTTTTCAACCATAGAAGATATGTTAGTACTGCTCCTCTTAGAAGTGCACAAAATAACTGTATGACCCTCCAATGGAACTAACTCACTGTCATGATTTGGATTTGTTAAGTTTCCATTAGGGATTGGTTCGATTAATTCCGAGTCCGAGAACATAAGAACCAATCAATTTGGTTTTGATTTAGGCGTTCGGTGACTGACTGGATGATTAACCAAACCGACCTGAACCAAAGATGATTGCTTACCAACCCGTAACCAATCTCCTACATACTCTTAGCAGAAGTTTCTCTCTCTTCAAATATAGTGACTCCTCAAATGATCAATTCAAGAGTACAATAGCAAAAAGATTAATTCAAGAGTACAATGGTAAAAAGATTTTAAAAGGGGAATGAATTAATAAAGTTCGAAGGATGGGTCGAAGTCACAATTTTAAACACTACAAAAATGAGTCATCAAAATGCCACATAGGTCACCAAAGATATATACCATAAAAAAAAAATTAAATTAAATGAGTGGGTTGGAGATGCTGTAATACTATGCGACTAATAGGTTCAACCGAAATTAGATATGCAATCCAATGCTCTGTGACCACAGCCACGGACGATCCGAACAAAATTTCCATCATTATTTTAGGAGACTCGCCAATTTTCCATCATTATTTTAGGAGACTTACCAATTTTCCCCATATGAACCCACGAAATTCCGTTCATAGTAAGCCAAGCATCCAGTTTCTGACTTGTACGAGGGACCATTCAAATGCCTCAGCTCCAGCGCAGATATGAAAGGAGTTCCCTCACCCGTATTTAAGAGACATACATGTATACAATCCGTGGATGCCACATACATGATTTCTGTCATTTTGGCAGTTTTGTCCTCCATAGACAGATTTAATTTTTCCAACAGATTGACACCAATATAAAGATCAAACTTTGGTGGGTTCTTCAGCCCATCGTAATTGCCATACAAGAACCAAGCTCTGATCAAGTAGGTATTGTTTTTTCCCTGTTTTGGTCTCAAGGTGTAACAGGTCCTGTTTCCTTGAGGAAAGCTTCTTAGGGTGGCCAAACGTGGATCAAGATCTACAGTTTTGTACGCTGGTGATATGTTTCTGTTTATGCCCGTGTTAACAAACGTGTCGTCAGAACTGTAGTATGTGTTCCCTTCAACGTAACCTTCTGGCATCCCACAATCTATGCTTATGAATCCTTTCAAATTCAACAACCAGAATGACGACATTCAGTATGTCTATTATGTACAATATTAGGATTAACATCTATTGGCGCAACTTTAAAAAACTCAGGCATGTTTAGGAATACGCATGAATAGGCGAACAAGATAATTTAAATATGTTGGTACGCACGACAAATTGTAGGTAGGAGATTGCATACGGGAGCGCCTCAACCTCGAGGCCAACCCCTTGGTCTTTCTGATGACAAAGACTAAGTACCGTCTGTGAAAAGATTGGTTAAAACTTCATTGAGTTTCGAAATAAAGTATATTCAGCTTAGTGTGGATGAAAAATCTTTGAAGAAAATGCAAGAAGTCATCAAAAGTTGTGAACAGAGGAGATCTTTCTTTTTCTTTTTTTCAACTTTTTGTCAGCAATATAATGAAATTGTGCACGTAAGGTCACACAACAGTATTTCAAGTTTCAATGTAGTGAAAAATTTAGAAAGAAAAATACCATGTGTATATAGAAGTGAGTTACCTGATTTGTCCTCCTGGCCTTGAATCTGAGTTGTGAGAGACAAACAAGCAAGCAGCATAGAGTAGACGAGACCCGTTACCATCGACATTGTGCCCTAATAGTCAGCCTAACATGAATCAATATTGTTTTTCAGAATTAATATTTTACCGAGTCAGGCGCGTGCTACGTTAGCCTACATTTATTATTAAAGCACAAACCATTGCATATGGTAATCGAATAATTGACAAACTCCATTAGGAAAAACTTGTCCAAGCAATTAAGCTGGACGATTATCAGATGAAAACTTCACATGAATGATGAATCTTTGTGTTTGCCCATTGGAGTCCAAAACCAATATTTAGGAAGTCCAGAATATAACCAAAATCGGCCAAACCACGTGATTTCCACTTGGGCGGGATTTTTGGAGAGCACTGGGGTCAAAACCTGATTCAACCGCCCGGGCGGGATTTACAGAGAACACACATATCGAGCCAAAAATCCCACAGTTTTCATGTTAGTTAATTTGGGCTATGTTTGAAACAGATGAACTGAAGGCAACATCCACCAAAAATGAAACCGACTAGGTACTGTATTGATCTCAATTAACCATTTATATCGGGGGTTTTAACCCATCAAGAGTTGCCTAGCGACTAGGGCTGTAAGTGAGCCGAGCTACTCGCGAGCTCGGCTCAGCTCGGCTCGGTTACGGCTCGACTCGACTTGGTTCGAAGGGTAAATGAGCGAGCTCGAGCTCGGTTTTATGGCTGGTTAGACAAACGAGCCGAGCTCGAGCCTAGTTAGGCTCGGCTCGACAAGCTCGCGAGCCGGCTCGACTCGACTCTGTAACGGCTCGGTTCGGCTCGGCTCGAAAAAAATATATATATGCCCTTCTTAATTTTAGGGTTTCTCTTCACCCTTTTTTTTTCACGTTCTAATTTCATAAGCCGTTTGATAGAGAGAGAGAGGAGAAGAAGAAGAAGATCGAAGAAGAGGAAGAAGAAGGGGTATCCACAACAATTACCTAATCCCACTCCCCATTCTCCTCCACCAGTACCACAGCCATCGTCACCATTTCATCAATACCAGTATATGTATATGTTAGAGTTTTCCTGTAAGTTTTGTTTTGTTTTGTTTCCATTCCTACCCCAAAGCCGCCGGCGCTGGTCTTAATTACTTCGATTTGTTTAGATTTTGTGGGATTATTGTCGATTTGTGTCAGTTGCTTCTCATTTACGGCTGTTTTGGGTGTCGAGTTGATTGGGTATTGTATTTGCTGTGTTTGGCTGTTGAGTTAACTGGGTTTGTCACTGAGTTGGAGAGTTAACTGGGTTTGTGACTGAGTTGAACAACTCTGTTTACTTTTGTTCCTCTTTTTTTTTTTTTAATTACAGGAATCAGTTTTTCATTAGAGACTTTTGGCGAATTCGAGCCCGAGCCGAGCTGGCTCGTTTATTATGAACCGAGTTCTAACGAGCCGAGCTCGAGCTTTGTACATGTTTGGCAAGCCGAGCTCGAGCCTTGATTTTTTGGCTCGATTTGAGCTCGAGCCGAGCTCGAGCCTTACCGATTCTGATCGAGCCGAGCTCGAACATGCCAATACTCGGCTCGACTAGGCTTGTATACACCCCTACTAGCGACCAACTAAGACTTGGTGTTTGCTTCATCCTGAAGTCTCAGTTTCAAAACCAACCAAGTGCTATCAACTCTTATGCGGTTAGTTTGTACGGGCTTTAATTGGGCCTGGCCACGTGATTGGTCTTCTACGCGCTCGTAAGCTATCCCAAACACCATGAGTTAGGAAAAAAATAGATACATGGTTTTTTTTTTTTTTTTTTCTCATTGGAGAATTTTATCGAACAATAACCTTGGACAATAAAAAACAGAACAACAAGCCCACCCATCATCTAATCAATTCACACAACCCACTCAAGAACTCGCATATATCACAAATTAACACTGCGCCTTCATAAACTAGCTGCAGTTTATCAGGACTTCAGGAGGGAAAAATGAGAATTCGAAGTAGATATAGAAGAGGTTACTTACCTGATCCAATCCGTCCGTCGTTGGCTTCTTGAATGTGGAGATCAGATCAACAATTCGCAAACACCAGGGATTTTTTTGTATTAGCAGCAGCAGTAGTAGTAGTAACATAAGCATGCAAACGCAACTTTGTAGTAATTAAAGATTAGATATAATATAACCTCGAGTAATCACCATATATATATATATATATGTGTGTGTCAGTCCCCTTCCTACAAGGACGTCCGTACTCAGCAAAGTGCCGATCTCTCCTTTTCTTATCGAATTTCCAAAATTTGAGTCGCTCAATGTGTTCAAAACGTGATTTTAAAGGTACTCGCATGGAATCGAAAAAAAAATGACCGGGAAGGGCTCGATCCGAGCAGTTTTTTTTGAACCGTTCAATGAAAACTGCTTGGATGAAACCCTTCCTAGTCTTTTTTTGCTTATTTCTCGCATGGACCTTTAAAATTACGTTTTGATCACATTGAGTGGCTCGAATCATTGAAATCCGATCAAGAAAGGGAACATCTACACTTTGCTGAGTGCGGACGCCTTTATAGGAAAGGGACTGTATATATATACGGATTGAGATATATTTTGTACTCCGATCCATGAGCGATCTTGCCTCGAATTAGTCTAGTCGTCTTAGAAAATTTGAGTATTTTGGGTTCGACCAGCTCCCGCGACATACATGTGGGTCTCTGATATTTATTGTGGAATTTCCATACATGCATGTGAAAGATGTGTGATCGGGGGCTGTGATACATTGACACACTGTACTACTATTCAACTCTGAGACCCCAAATTCTCAAAGTCTTTTGTGTTGAAGTACGATTAGTACACCACATGGGCGTTGGGAAAAGGTCAGATAGAATATCGACCAGTTAAGAATAATTTAACGGGTTTGGTTAACGTATGCCCTAGAGGTATATATTAATACTCATTTAATGATGTCAATTATACTTAGAATTATATAGGAACTCGTAAAGGTAATAAATAGGTTAGGCATCATTAAATAGGAGAAAAACTTATTTTATGGTGTGACCGAATTACCCTTTTTACTTTTCCATCAATGCTATCTTTTCAACTCCTTTTATTTTTTTGTCTTTCAATTCCTGCGGCTTTAAGCAAAAAGAAAAAAAAAACACTGTGTACTCCATATATATCAGTCGCCAAAATGGTATACAAAAAGCAAGTTTGCGTCAAATGAAAGTTTTGCATCAATTTTTTTTTGGATTATTGGTTCGTTTCAACGAGAGAAATCGGAAAAGTAAAAATTTTGATCCAAACTCAATTTTTTTAAATAAAGGCAAAAAATCTAGCTCTGGAATTAATGTTACCAATTGGAACTTTGTAAGGGAAAAAGTGGTTAGGTCTAATTCAATAGACTTTTTTCTGGTTTATATATGATAATTACGTTTTGTTGAAATTATGTTCCAAAAATTCATGAGAGAACACTTACCGTAGGTTTTGTTCGTTGGGTAGCTAGGGCAGTTTCGTCAAATAAAAAAGGTTTATCTTTCCAAAACGCAATTAATTACTCTACCATTGTTTGTGTTTACATTCCCCGTGGGAGTGGAGTAATGTGGAGCAATTAATGTGTTTTTATCATATGTCCCTAGGGCATACATTAACAAAACCCTAATTTAAAAGTTTGAATTTTTGAGCCACATAATTAGGTTGTATTTACAGATTAGTTGGCGCGAGCCGTCACAATTAGAATATCAAAGCATAATTTTGATCTACACGATGGGAGAATCTGGTACAGGAGCTCACCTTTCTTCATAAGGTTAGGGAGATTGTGAGACCCAAAGTCTCAAACCGGGAAGTTTGAAAAGAGTCGAGAAAGGTATGGTGTGTTCCAAAACCAATTTGAAATACTTAATCTCTTCGTCCTATTTTTATTGTCTATTATTTTGTTTGTTTTTTTTATGTCTTTCATCTATATCTTTTCGTATGAATCTTGAAAAATATGCAATATGAATTTTGTTTGATAGATATCAATTAATTCTATAATACAAAGTTTTTAAAATTATGAAAAACATTATAGAATGAAAGATATAAGCAATTAAAATATTACACGTAATTCAAAAATGGACAATGAAAATGGGACGGGGGGAGTATTTTTAAGAAGGTAATTTCAAACTCAAAAATAATGTATTTACACAAATAATTTTCCTAGCAATATAAATCTTGTTTGATAGATCTCATTGAAATTTTGAACGGTGCAAAAAAAATCAAAAAATTATTTTTCATTTACATTAGTTTTGAGTTTGAAAATGTGAAATAAGTACTTAGAGTATTTTTTAAGAAGGTATTCTAGAACGGGGCCTGAGAATAGGTCAGCTAGCGGGTCGTTGCGTCAACAATCTGTGGGGACCACCTTGCGTTTAAATTTTGCAGTATGGTTGGAGTCTATTTATGGACATGCCAATTTATTTCCTAACGAACTAGGAGATCTCTATTATAAAACAGAAGGGTGTGGGGATAAGTTGTTGGAACGGCTTAGATTCATTTAATTCAAAGGCTGCAGTGCATCCTCCCACTTCCCGGTTAAGTGTCCATAGTTTTCACCTAAATCACACAACTGTCATCCCCTTCCAACCAAAATGCGTAGTGCCGTAGGTAACGGCTAGCACTAGTACTTCTACATGACAAAATTTATAACGTAGTCCTTCAACAAATAGTTGGTGATTAACCCCTCAATAGTTGAAGTTCACATTTTTCAAACTCGAGCCCAATAGTTGGTGATTTTTCAACCTTCTGTGGATGAAGACTGAGAAAATCATGCTTTCCAAGTCGTTCAAATTAATGTTAGGGAAAATGACAGCTCAGGTCGTATTTCGATAATTAATACCCGCCAATGACATTTTTAGCATTAACAAATATTTTCAGCATATTCTCGGGGTATTACTTATCAAAACACATCATTGACCGTCATTTTCACTTAATGTTAATCCTTGAGGACGAATTGACTCAAGTAGGCTTCCAGGTAATTGTCCTGTTTTGTGGGACTCTCAACTCTCAAGCCCAATCGTGATCGTGAGAAACACGGAATTTTGAAGTCTTCGCTCTTTTTTCTTTTCTTTTTTTCACTCGATATATAAATGTCTAGCTTATTTCTAATGGAACGAAAAAAAAGATACAACTAAGCAACATAGGGGTGGGACAAGTTTAAAGGGCATCAACCACTACAAGTACTCATGCTCTTAGCAAGAATCGAATCCTCACTTTTCAAGCGAGAGAAGTGAGAAAGTATCATTGGGCTACAAGCCCGTCCCTTTACCCCACCAGCGGAATTCCAATTCCCTCCACACACCAAAATGAAAAAAAGAAAAAGCAAGGGAAGTGTTTTTTGCAATTTTTTTTTTTTTTTTTTTGTAATAAATACATTCTAAAATCCTCCCTTCGGCTTCGGGCCTATAAAGGAAGAAGTTAAAACGATTTGGCTATTTTTGGTTGATTTTCCAATTTTACCCTCTGATTGGAGGAGGCTGTGCTGTGGGATCGTGGGTATTTTTATCATTTTGTCGGTTTGAGTGGTGGAAAAAACGCAGTCCTTCAACAAATGTTCCTAAAAATAAAATTTCGTAAAAAAAAACTTGGACTTTAATAGTAGTAGCTTTTAATTTTACGAAACCAACCTCTCTCTTCAAGTATTACTTTCATATCTTTTTTTTTTTTATTCGAAAGCCCTTGTTCGTTAGGGAGACTCAAAATCCCTGGGCACGATCTCCAATAAATTTTTCTATCGATCTCTCTCCACTCATTACTCTTTAAAACCTTCTTCAAAACCCGAAACGAACAGAGTCGTTCGACCCTGTTCTAGGTGTTGTTTAACCCTAATATGGGGCTCAAACCTGAGCCTTGTAAGTCCAAATTTTCACCACTGAATTAACCCCTCAATGGTTGAAGTTCACATTTTTCAAACTCGAGCCCAATAGTTGGTGATTTTTCAACCTTCTGTGGATGAAGAATGAGAAAATCATGCTTTCCAAGTCGTTCAAATTAATGTTAGGGAAAATGACAGCTCAGGTTGTATTTCGATAATTAATACCCGCCAATGACATTTTTAGCATTTAACAAATATTCTCAGCATATTCTTGGGGTATTAATTATCAAAACACATCATTGACCGTCATTTTCACTTAATGTTAATCCTTGAGGACGAATTGACTCAAGTAGGCTTCCAGGTAATTGTCCTGTTTTGTGGGACTCTCAACTCTCAAGCCCAATCGTGATCGTGAGAAATACGGAATTTTAAAGTCTTCGCTCTTTTTTTCTTTTCTTTTTTTCACTCAATAAATGTCTAGCTTATTTCTAAAAGAATGAAAAAAAAAGGATACAACTAAGCAACATACGGGTGGGACAAGTTCAAAGGGCATCAACTTCTACAAGTACTTATGCTCTTAGCAAAAATCGAACTCTCACTTTTCAAGCGAGCGAAGTGAGAAAGTATCATTGGGCTACAAGCCCACAAGCCCATCCCTTTACCCCACCAGCGGAATTCCAATTCCCTCCACACACCAAAATGAAAAAAGAAAAAGCAAGGGAAGTGTGTTTTGCAATTTTTTTTTTGGTAATAAATACATTCTAAAATCCTCCCTTCGGCTTTGGGCCTATAAAGGAAGATGTTAGAACGATTTGGCTAATTTTTGGTTGATTATCCAATTTTACCCTCTGATTGGAGGAGGCTGTGCTGTGGGATCGTGGGTATTTTGATCATTTTGTTGGTTTGAGTGGTGGGGAAAACGCTACTATTCACGATTATTTGCAATTTACTTTATAGGGTTTTCTGACTTTTGAGTATTTCCATTTGTATCAAGTTTTTGTAATGCTATTTTGTCCTTTGTTGGTTTTTCTCTGCAACTATACTACTACCACACAAATGATAACACAAACTTTCTCATATCATGGGGCCCACACAAATTGAAACATGGGGTCCACACACACCATATTTGATATGAGAGAGTTTGTGTAATTGTGTGGTTAGAGAATTATTGTTCCACCACTAGGTACTATACGTATTGATCTCAATTAACCATTTATAGGGGGGTTTTAACCCCTCAAGAGTTGTCAGCTGGTGACCTACTGAGATTTGGTGTTTGCTCCATTCTAAAGTCTGCGTTTCAAAACCAACCAAGTGCTATCAACTCTTAAGAGGTTAGTTCGTACGGGTTTTAATCGGGCCTGGCCGCGGGGCCTGTCTCTTATGCGTGCGTAAGCTATTCCGAACAACATGAGTTATGAAAAAAAATAAAAACATGGTTCTTTTTTTTTCCCCTCACTCGAGCATTTTATCGAACAATAACCTTGGACAATAAAAATAAAAAAACACAACAAGAAGCCCAGTATCATCTAATCAATCCATACAACCATATATGAACCATTCAAGAACTCGCATATCACAAATTATATAACACTGCGCCTTCATAATCTAGCTGCAGTTTATCACTGAGGGTAAAAATGTCGATTCAGAGTAGATATCTATGAGGTTCCTTACCGAGTTGAGTTTTGTTCACCATCCACTTAAGAGGGTGAACATTACTCTCTTTCCTATTGGTTGAAATGATGTGGACCCCACCACAAAGTGATGTCATGCTTACCAAAAAGTGTATTGCATGGTAAGCATGACATCACTTTGTAGTGGGACCCACACCATTTCAACCAATAAGAAAGAAGGTAATGTTCACCCTCTTTTGAAGAGGGTGAACAAAATTGCACTCGTTACTTACCTGATCATCCAATCCGTCCATCCGTTGGTTTCGAATGTGGAGATCAGATCAGCAATTCGCAACCACCAGGGATTTTTCGCGGGCGATTTTTGTACAAGTAGCAGTAGTAGTAGTAACATAAGCATAAGCATGCAAACGCAAATTTGTAGTAAAAGATTAGATATAATATTACCTCGACTAATTACCATTACCATATATACTCCATATTACCTCGACTAAGTAGTAGGAGTATTTTGTACGGCCCACGTACAATCTTGCCTCGAAGATTAGTCTCTCTCTTTTTTCAATCAATAGAAGAGATCATTTTTACGTTAGATATGAATTACGGACTACAAATTCGGGGATACTATATCAATTATGAGAGTACACGAGACAACCAAGCCCAACAACTCTACCAATACATGAAATAAGGTCATTATAGGTAGAGACAAAGAAAGAAAAGAAAAGCCCTCTAAGGAAAGAACACTTACACGCAGATAAGGAGACTCAAACTCTTGACCTCCTAGTGAAATGCAAGAGTTCTGGCCAACTAAGCTAACCTCAGTTGGTTCCTCGAAGATTAGTCTAGTCGTCCTAGAATAGTCAAATATAATCCGGGACACAATATCAATTGTAAGAGTCACAACCAAGCTCAACAACTAAACAAACACGTAAAATAAGTCCATTATAGGATATAGAAAAAGAAAAGAAAAAACCCTGGAAAGAACATGGAGACTAAAAGTCTTTAACCTCTTGTCAGAAATGTAAGAGTCCGCACCAAAATTAGTCTCCGTTGATTCCTTGAATTAGTCTAGTCGTCCTAGAAAAGTTTGGGTTCGACCAGCTCCCGCGGTTTCCGATATACTAGTACTCCACTATTCAACTGTGAGACCCCAATTCTCCAAAGTCTTTCGTGATAGAAGTACGATTGTACACCGCATGGGGAGTTTGGGAAAAAGTTAGACAGAATATCGATAAAAGTTACTCCGAACAATACTAACTTTTTGAGCCACGTTATTAAGCGAGAGGTCAGTAAATTAGTTGGCATGGGCCATTACAATTATTAGTATTAGAGCACAATTCTGATTTACACAATGGGAGAATCTGGTTCAATAGCTCACCTTGCATCATAAGGTGGGGAGATTGTGAGACCCCAAAGTCCCACGTTGGGAAGTTGGAAAAGACTCGAGAAAAGTATGGTTTGTTCCAAAACGGTGTGTTCTAGAACCAATTTTAAGTATTTATTTTTTAAAAATGTAATTTTAAACTTAAAAATAATGTGTTTACGTAAATAATTTTTCTAGCAATATGAATTTTGTTATCTCATTGAGATCTTTTGAGTGATGCAAAAAACAAATTAAAAAATTATTTTTTATTTACATTATTTTTAAGTTTAAAAATGTGAAACAGTTGGAGTATTTTTTTAAAAAAAATATACTGGAGGTAGCAGGTCGTCGCGTCAACGGTCGGTGGGGACCGCCTTGCATTTAAATTTGTGCAGTATGGTTGGAGTCTATTTATGGACATGCCAATTTATTTTCCTAATCAACCATTGGGAGAAACTTTACACTTGAACATTTACAGCTAATGACAATTTATAACGCAGTCCTTCAACAAATGTTCCTAAAAATAAAATTTTATAAAATAAAAACTTGGACTTTAATAGCTTTTAATTTTACCGAACCAACTTCTCTCTCTCTTCAAGTATTACTCTCATCTCTTTCTTTTTTTTCCTTCAAAATTGGCCTTGTTCGTTAGGAGGACTCAAAACCCTCGGGCACGGTCTCCAATAAAATTTTTCTATCTATCTCTCTTCACTCGTTATTCTTAAAAACCTCCTGCAAAACCCAAAACGAATAAGATCATTCGACCAACTCCCGAGGTTTCTGATATGCAGTAGTAGTATTCAACGATCCACCTTGCGTTTAAAATTTGGGCTCCAAAGGAGAAGGATTGGGCTAAAGGAAGTTGTAGCAGTGGAATAGCAAGGTTCAGTCCGGTTGAGGTCGGTTCGAATCAAACGGTGTAGTTTACTACGCGATACGTCTACTAAAACTAACACTAACATATATTTTAAACATTGTAAGTTGAATTGAGTTGTAACATATTGTATCTAGTCACTTCCGTCAAGAAAAAATGTGATTAGTAGAGGATCCGACGAACCTACGTCAGAATCGAACCTAAAGTACCGTCACATGTGAGTGGTGTTAGCTGTTGTTTAACCCTAATAAGGGGTTCAAATCTGAGCCTTGTCCAACTAAGTTCGACTTCTCACCACTGAAGTAACCCCTCAATAGTTGAAGTTCACATTTTTCAAACTCGAGGCCAATAGTTGGTGATTTTTTCAACCTTCTATTGATGAAGAATGAGAAAATCATACTTTCCAACCCGTTCAAATTAATGTTAATCCTTGAGGACGAATTGACTCGAGTAGACTTCCGGGTAATTACTAATTTTTCAAATCTAGGGTTTTGAGAGCTCTAAGGTGATTTTGAAAAGCCACAATCACCTTGCTTTTTTGCTTGTGGGGGGGTGTGCCCCTCCTCCCCCAAGCACCTCCTCCTCCATTCGCTCTCCTTTTTCTTCCCTATGATTTTTTTCTTTTTGTTTTCTCCTCCCTCAAATCTGACCATCTCTGTTCGATGTCACCGAAATCGTTTGTCTGCATGCAATCCGTCATCGGAGCCCTTGTGGCAACAGCGGTGGAGGCAGTGAGGGTTGCGATCCGTTTGGTGGTTTTTTGGACAGCCAGATTTAGAGCAAGATCTGGAAGAGTTTTGTCTCTCTGATGCAGGGAGATGTGTCAAAATATAAGAACGGGCAACAAAGACGATCACAAATAAGTATGAATTAGAGGTACTCCCTCTACGAACACACAATAATGAGAAAAACTCCCGATTTTCATTGATTCATTCAAAAACAACTCTCTTAGCCCGAAGGCTTACAATTTATTATATAGGAAACCCTAATTGATTCATCCGAAAAGGAAGCAGAATCAATTAATTAACAAAAATTACCAAAAACAAAAAATTCTACTTTGACTAGGAAATTAAATATTAAAAAGAAATATAAGGTATGCAAAACAAGAGGCAACTAAAACAGAATTTTCTAAAAAAATAATAAACTCAAAATAATGCGTAATTAATTTATATTCTACATATTTCTGTTCTGCATCACTCTCCTTGAGTGAGTTTTGCCTCTCCTTGTGAAAGTAATAAAGTTCGCCTTCGGGCGATTTGTTTACTATTCAGGCTCAAGAAGATTAACATGCATCTATTGGTGGTTTACTAGAAAGTCATTAGTGTCTTCATTTTTTATCGAAGCTCATCTGATCATCTGGGTTCTTGCTGTCTTTTTTTTTTGACTAGCAATGTATCTCTTTTTGAGATTGATATAGGATATATGAAACTTCCACTCAGCAGAAGGTACGTCCTGAGTTGGGGATGAATGACATCAATCACCTCTTTCTTTCTCGTTATGTATTAGTTAGATGGTTAGTTTGGCTTTGTCTAAGTTACCTATAATAAATTTCATTGCGTAAGTGTCGTTGAGTTTTATCAATGCAGTACCTGTCATTTTTGTAAAAAAAATAAAAAAAGACTTCCGGGTAATTGCCCTGTTTTGTGGGACTCTCAAACCCAATCTTGATAGTGAGAAACACGGGATTTTGAAGTCTTCGTTCTTTTTTCTTTTTTCTTTTTTTTTACTCAATAAATATTTAGCTTATTCCAAATGGGATGGGAAAAAAGGATACCGTTAAGTAACATACGGGTGGAACAAACCCAAAGGACATCAACCACTATAAGTACTCTTGCTATTGGCAAGAATCGAACCATCACTTTTCACGCGAGAGAGGTGATGAAGTATCATTGGACTACAAGCATGTTCAGTTACCACACCAGCTGAATTCCAATTCCCTCCACGCACGAAAATGGAAAAAAGAAAAAGCAAGGGAAGCTTTTTTTGCATTTTTTTGTACTCCATAAAGTACATTCCAAAATCCTCCGCTCGGGCCTATAAAGGAGGATGTTAAAACGATTTGTGTTTGGTTTGATTTTTAAAAAGTTTTTTAAAAAATAGTAAGTATTATAAGTGGAGAGAGAGAGAGACATATAGAAAGTAGGGGGAATCTTTTGAAAAATTCTTTTAGAAAACTAATAAAGAGAACTATTTTTGGTTAATTTTCCAATTTTACCCTCTGATTGGAGGAGGCTGTGCTGTGGGATCGAGGGTATTTTGATCATTTCGTCGGATTGAGTGGTGGGCCAACGCTATTATTCACGACTATTTGCAATGTACTTTACAGGGTTTTTTTGACTTTTGAGTATTTCCATTTGTATCAAGTTTTTGTAATGCTACTATTCCCTCCGTCTCAATTTATTTGTCCGTTTTTTGACTTTTATTTGTCACAAAATGTTTGTCCACTTTAAAAGATCAAAGGACCAAAAGCTACAAAATTACCTTTTTGTCCCTTATCATTTGAACTAAAGTAATCTTTTTCAAAAAGTTAGGGGGGCAACTTTTGAAAAGTTGAGCATTTATAGGTGCAATGATTGTGTTCCCTAAAAAAGTTGTATTCCCCAAATTAGACAAACAAATTGAGATGGAGGAAGTATTTTGTCCTATGTGGGTTTTTTCCTTGCTACTACGGAGTATTACACACATAATAACACAAACTCTCTCACATCAAATACGAGGTCCACGCACACTGCACATGCACTGGATGTGTGAGTCACATGTTTGATGTGAGAGAGTGAGTAATTATGTGTGGTTAGAGAATTATGTTTTCCCTAAGTGGTTTTCCGTAAAATCGCCTCTCATCTCTGCAAAACATACGAAACCGAGAGTACGAAACCGGCCCCGTCTTCTTTATTATCTATAGTGACTTTCAGAATCGTATTCTTCTTAAATTTTAAGCAATAAGATAGTACAATTTGTAGAACTTACAGGAATATAGGGTGAAAAAATCAATTTCCAAAACCAAGCGAATTACTATTTTTTTGGTAATGATGAAGAGGTACCGGACCAGCTTTCAAACTCTTCGCCCTCATATCTTACAATCCCTCTAAGAATTGCCAACAATGAAATTCGAACTTGAAATTTTAAAAAATAAATAAATTCCTAAGTTCCGAGCCAACACCATCATCAAGCCAAGTCCTTGGGATCGGATTAATGTTCATTCTAGAGGACGTATTGACTCAAGCAGTCTTCCAGTCAATTGCACTATTTCTTTATTTATTTATATTTGGTAAGAGAATAAATTCTCTCCGCCAAGAGAGGAGAAGTGGGTTTCTCCTCCGAACTAATTTCCTACTGCCACGTCATCAAAAGTACAAAATCAATTGAAGAATCACGTGCTGTGATTTGGCCTCACTCTTAACAAGGGAAGCCAACTACTCCTCCAGTAAAAACATGTGTTCGAATTTCCAAAAATTGAAGGATAACATGCAACGATAACATAACATAACCCATCTAGTACCCAATCATTGGAGGTATGGGCGGGGAATGATTGGAGACAGACCTAACCTTTGGCAATATATGCACAAAGTGGTTGCTCTCATATGACTAAAAAAACAGAAAAATGATTTTCACACTCCTCTTTTTACAATTCATATTCTTTTTTTTTTTTGTCTTTATCTATTTGAATTTACTATCTTGCTCTTTATTCAATACATTTTTTTACATTTTCGAGGACACTATTTTAAATTCGTGTTGATAGAAACAAAATAGAAAGTGTGGATGGTTAAAAGGTAGTGTGAAATTCATTTTTCAAAAATAAGTGCTCCAATTTTCAAACCATTTGAACCGTTGCGAAAATCTTATTTTTCTGATCATATTATTCCAAAGGGTTATAATTAAATTTTGTCAACTCTCATAAAACTTTTGCTCCATAGGATACCAAATAAAAAGCAAAAACTTAATTATGACAGCCTTTGAGATAAAATTTAATTATTACCTTTTAGAATAATATGATCAGCAAAACAACATCTTCTCACCGATTCAAACGGATTGAAAATTGAAATACTTAATTTTTAACCCTATTTTTTAAATATATAAACAGTCTAAAAAATTAAGTGCTCCAATTTTTAATCCGTTTGAATCACTGCAAAGATTTTATTTTTATGATCATATTATTCCAAAAGGTCATAATTAAATTTGTCTCTAAGCTCTCATAATTAAGTTTTTACTCCATATGATCCCAAATAAAGAGCAGAAACTTAATTATGGGAGCTCTAGAGATAAAATTTAATTATGACTCTTTAGAATAATATGATCAGTACCAATCTCGCACCGGTTCAAATGGATTGAAAATTGAAATACTTAATTTTTAATCATATTTTTTTAATATATAAACAATGTAAAAAAAGTAGTGCTCTAAGCTTCAATCTGTTTGAACTACTATGAAGATCTTTTTTTTAATTATATTATTCTAAAGGGCCATAATTAAATTTTGTCGCTCTTATAATTAAGTTTCTGCTCCATAGAATCCCAAATAAAGAGTAGAAACTTAATTATGGGAGCTCTAGAGACAAAAATTAATTATAATCTTCTAGGATAAAATTATCAAAAAAATAAGATCTTTATAGCGGTTCAAACGAATTGAAAATTGGAACACGTAATTTTTTTCAATCATATGATATCCTTGAGTTTCCGGAAATTGAAACACTAGTTTTTACCGGAGGAGTAATTGGTTTAACCCCAGTTAAGAGTCCAAGGCACAGCATGTGATTGTACAATTAATTCTGTACTTTTGATGACACGGCGGCAGTGAATTAGTTCGGAGGAAAAGCCCACTTCTCCTCCCTTGACGGAGAGAATTTTCAAAGTCTTTCGTTTTTTACCCCACAAGTGGAATTCCAATTCCCTCCTATTCAAACACCGCGGAAACGGAAATTCATGACCAAAAAGTTCTCACCAAGTCCCTATAAATATGCTTCAATGTGTGTCCAGGAATTTACTCATCACCCAACAACGACATCTATTTAGATTCAAAAAATAAAAAACTGTAAAGCAATGGCAAGTTACTCTCCAAGGTTTCTCCTCCTTGCATTCTTCCTCATCGCTATCATTCTATCTCCGGCGTTACCTTGTGATGCAGCTAAATCGGCTCCTCGAGGTAAGATTTCAACACACAATCTATCGCCTGATGCTTGTTAGTTTGTCGGTTCGCATTTGATTTTCGTTATTGATGTTATCCTCCTTCTTCTTTTCCCCTGATGCAGAGCCAAAGAAAAAAAAATGCAGATCCTTTGACGCATTTGATTATTGTCCTACTTTTTTTACCTTGTGATGCACCTTGTTGTCCTCCTGCTTGCAATTGTCGCGTAAGGTTGAACCGCCACCACCCTGTTGTTGCTGTGTCTATCATGTCGTCATCCTTTGACGCATTTGATTATTGTCCTACTTTTTTTACCTTGTGATGCACCTTGTTGTCCTCCTGCTTGCAATTGTCGCGTAAGGTTGAACCGCCACCACCCTCTTGTTGCTGTGTCTATCATGTCGTCACCAGTCAGCCTAATAACGCGTTACCATGACTTAAAGATGGTTGTTCAAAATCAAAATCCTCAGCATGTCAACGAAAAAGAGAGATGATAATAATCAAATAGAAGAAGAGTTGTTCGTTTTTAAATCAAGATAATATGTAAAAATATAAATGGAAGAAAAGAGCTATGTTTTTTATCCAATAAAAGCATGTCCTCTAAGGGTTCATCAGAGAGAAAATGAATTCTATTGCAAGCTTGCAACCATTTGAAAATGATTTTCATGATTTTCGTTTTTATTTCTATCCCATGTAAAAACCATGGCGATTGGCAAAACCGAAACTGAAAGACAGATTGTATATGTAGATTTACATATGGTTACACCACCATTGACAGGTTGGCTCATTGGAGCTCAAGACCAGTTACACCACTACTGTGGTGGTGTCGGCCCTACTAATAGTGGTGTGACGAGATAATACTTCTTGATGGATCGATGCGTATGGTTACTCAATTGGGTAGAGATTAGCTCTCCAGTCCAGATTAAGAATTTCAAAACGAAGTCCAATTTTTGACTATGATCCTACCAAACATTTGTCTCTGGCTCCTCATAGCTTCGATCAGAAACTCAACTGTTAATAATTAGAAAAAATCAAAGCTCGATCAGTTCATCTTGATTATTTATTATTTTCAAATTCAAATTATGAACGGTGAGTAATATTTTCCGAATGAGATGAGAAAATCCAAGATTTCAAAGAAGAAAGGAACAATCGACGGATCATGAGGCAATACTGCGGGTCTTTCTTTTTGGCAAGGATGTATTAGAAGCATATATGGTTTAAAGTTCTTCAGACCAGTTTTGAACTTCTGTTTGTGCCTTTCTGGTGTACGTTATCAATAAAATTATGGGAAAATGACGGATCAGGACGTGTTTTGATAATTAATACCCGTCAAGGACATGCTGAGAATATTTGTTAATGAACACGTCCCTAAAACACATCATTGACCGTCATTTTCCCTAAAATTATCGACGGTGTGTTTAAGTAGTTGTGATTTTAGTACAGCCGCAAAGTAGATGCGAATCGCCAAAGCACTGAGTAGAAAGTTGGCAAAATACGAACCGGACTAAGGGACTCTGGAGTCCGAAAATTGGATTGCACAATATGACCATATCCACTTTGAAAACAAAAATTGATAGAGAGGAATCCCTTACAAATTGTTTGGAGGACTTGCATTCGAGTCTCCAGCAGAATTTTGCTCTAATCAGAGAAAGTTCAAACATTAATCTCCACGACTTTAAACTCTTGACCTGAACGATTGAGGCCCTATCGCAAACGAGTCAAACCATTAAAAACAACAGAAAAACACGGTATGGGCTTGGATCTGCAAAATCCATTGGGGCTATGTGAGTATGTTCCTTTTTAAATGTCCGCTACAGTTCTCCGTGCCATTTTTGAATTGCATATATGTCTCGATGTATAGTTAAAGATATATAATATGGATCTTGTTTGATTGATCTTAATTATTTTTATAAGACATGTATTTTAAAAATATAAAACATAATATACGTCGAAAGATATATAAACCATTGAACATTGCACGCAAAATAGTAGTGGACGCTTAAAATAGGGACTGATAGAGTATTCTCTAGGCTTTTGAAGATGGGCTTCTTTCAAGCCGGTCCCTTTATGTCACTGCCTACCCCTCCAAGCCCACCGCATGTCAAGCCCATCCCGCATAAGCCCCATTTTAAGTAAACTACAGAAAATACCCTTACATATAGGGTTGAGAAAATAACCTTACATATAGGGTTGTCTAATTCAGTTTACTTCAAAACCCCAATTGCGACCAAACCTACCCTGAATTTTTCGATCGTTTTTTCAATCGATTCGGTTTTCTCGATTATATTTTCGCCCCTAATAGGGACTAGCTACACATCTTAAGGGCCCAATTGGAACAAACATACCCTACGTGTTTGAATATGAATACGCCATAACTGGAAAAAAACAAAACCAAAACCAAACTACTGCTTTGCTTTGTGTACTTCTCATGGACCAAAAAAAACCTTTGACAGCTACACCCGGTAAGTACCCGATTAAACAACCGAAATCGTTTTACCGAAAAGCCCCCTCCTGCGAAGCCAAGGACTATCCACCTGAAGGACCCAATTGGAAAAATTGGATAAAATCTCTACGTAGTAAGATTAACCACCTGTAAAGCAATCGGTTGTAAATTTGTGATAGTATCGGAGTCCCATCATAAAAAAGGAACTTCCTAATTCCTGTCATGTTTCCTATTCTGACTTCCCCTGGCTTTTTGAAACAGAGACCACACACATCAAGTGTGTGCACTTTGATTCGTCTCATGCATAGCGCAGGTTTTTGCTAGTTTCTATATATATCTTGATCGGGTATATATGTCCTCAAGACTTGGGAGGTTCTAATTAGTACAGTAAATTAATGTTTCCTTTTCCTACTCAGTTTTGGATTTCCGGAAACAAATAGCTGCCACCAAAAAAACATCTAACTTGTATAAGAACCGAACAACTCCTGACTAGACTTAATACAATATACACGAATTCGAGAGGTTTTCAATTTCTTTCGAGAATTTGAAAGAATCATGGACTAACTACGATTCTGCCAATATCAACTCTCTTCCTCGTGAGTTGCTGGTCGATGTTCTAGCTCGAGTTGCCTCCTCTACCTTCACTGACCTCTTTAATTCCAAATTATGGTCAGTCGCTACCTCCAGCTGGACCAGCTCGCATCTTTTTTCCGCTTCGTTTCTTACGTGTGAACGTGCATTTGTGTGATTCAAGAACTAATTTCATCCAGCATATTATTAGGCAAAGTTCATCCGCTCCATCACGTCGTCGAAGATTGCAGGTTTCTTATGCATGCATACAAAAAGGCTATGGGTGGTTTATAGCTAGTTTGGGCCAAGTGGGTTATTGGATTAGATAAGAGTGGTATGGGCTTGAATTTGGGCTATCAAGTGCCAGGGATTAAAATTTTGGTTTCAAAGGAGAAGGATTGGGCTAAAGGAAGTCGTAGTAGTGGAATAACATTGCAAGGTTCAGTCCGGTTCGGGTCGGTTTGAATCAAGCGGTTGACGACCATAGTTTACTACGCGATACGTCTAATAAATAGGATTAAGACTAACACAAACATATAGTAAACATTATGAAAATTCGCGGTCACAAATGTATTCGGTAATCTCGTGGTACCACCGTGGCATAGTACTGGAAGGTCACAAATGCATTCTCTAGTCATTAGCCACCCAAGGGTTGGCATTGACTGACTCATGATGATAATGAACCCGTACCCTTTGTATTGTCAAACTTGATGTTCTCAGTTTTCTTTTTTCCTCTTTTCGGGCCAAAATACGGAAATGCAAGTATGGTATCTAGTCACTTCCATCAGGAAATATTGCCCCATCACATAATATGACTATCTATAGAGGACTCAGTCACTCAGCGCACCTATGTCGGAACCGAACCTAAAGTCCCGTCACATGTGAGTGGTGTTAAGAATTGTTTAACCCTAATAAGATGCTCAAACCTGAGACTCATCCAACTAAGTCTGAGTTTTTACCTCTGAACTAACCCCTCATTAGTGGAAGTTCACATTTTTCAAACTCGAGCCCAATAGCTGGTGATTTTTCAACCTTCTATCGATGAAGAATGAGAAAATCATATATTTTTCCAAGCCGTTCAAGGTGCTAATGGACATCTCTTAAATAGTGCAAAAATGCAAAACACAATCACAGAGATAATTATTACTATTCTGATAAATAAATAAATAAATAAATAAAAGATAAGTATTACTGCTATCTATCACAACACACACACAGTATATGTGTGTATATACAAAAACATATTCTCAGAGATTTTTAATTTTTTTTATATCCGCATTCTCAGAAATATATGCATATCTATCAACACACACCCACACAACCACCACACCACACCCTTCCCCCCCCCCCCCCCCCCCCCACATGACATGGCTAAAATATAGGACTCGGATTTTGTCCATTTGGCCAGTCTAAAATATTTTTGGACGGTCCAAATGCACCAAATGGACCGAACTGGTCCGAAGCAAACGAACTTATCACCTAGGCCTGTCAACGGGTCGGATCCGGATCCGATTAGATTTGGTTCTGATCCGAATCCGATAAGACTCAAATCCGATAGTGGTTATCCGGATCTGATCTGAAAATTTTGGATCCGATCCGAAAATCCGAATCCGATCCGAAAACTTTTTTACTTCAAAAATTTTAGCAAAAAAAAAAAATTTTTTTTTTAAAAATATAATAAAAAGTAAAATAAAAAGCAAGGGAAGCGATTTTGCTTTTTTTTTTTTGTAGTAATAATAAATACATCCCAAAATTATCTGTAGTGGCTTTGAGAATTGTATTCTTCTTAATTTTAAGCAATAAAATACAATTTGTAGAGTAAACTTAAAGGAACAATTTAGGGAGCAAAAATTATTTTCCAAAAACCAAACGAAGTTTACTATTCTTTCGGTAATGCAAGTTGTACCAGACCAGCTTGCGGGCTCCTCGCACTCGTATCTTACAATTCCTCAAAGATTTGCTTGCAAAAAAAAAAAATCGAACTTTAGATTTTAAGAGAAAACAAATTCCCAAGTTCCGAGACAAAACCATCAAGCCAAGGCCTTCGGATCGGATAAATGATTAATTCTAGAGGACGTATTGACTCAAGCACATTTCCAGTCAATTGCCCTCTTTGGTGGACTCTTGACGTGGAACTCAGAAAGCAAAACAGAAAAACTTATTTACGGATGGTTCTTTAAATAAGTTTTGCAGAGGTGAATCCAAACCGTCCAAAAGTGTTTTCTGGATTTTAAACAAATTTCTCCGGGAAAGAGTTCAACTCTTCTTATAAACCCTTCCCCGGAAAAGTTTGTTTAAAATCCGAACCGTCCAAAATACTCTTGGACGGTCTATGCACCTCCGCTGTAAACAGCTTGTTTACCGCGACTCCGTGAATAATCTTTACTCAAAGCGAAAACCCAACCTTTATTGCGAGGAAAATGGAATTCTTAAAGTCTTCGTTTCTTTTTCCACAAGTGGAATTCCAATTCAAACAACGCGTAACGGAAATTCATGACCAAAAGCCTCACTAGGAGTCCCTATAAATATGCTTCAATGTGTGTCCAGGAATTTAATCATCACCCAAAAAACATCTATTTAGATTTGAAAAAAAAAAATATTGTAAGCAATGGCAAGTTATTACTCTCCAAGGTTTTTCCTTCTTGCATTGTTTCTCATCGCTATCGTTCTCTCTCCGGCGTTACCCTGTGACGCAGCTAAATCTGTTCCTCGAGGTAGAATTTCATCACACAATCTATCGCCCGATGCTTAGTTTGTCAGGTTCGCATTTGATTTTTCGTTATTGATGTTAAACTTTTTTTTTTGTTTCCTGATGCAGAGCCTAAGAACAGACCTTATTGTCCTGCTTGCAATTGTTGCAAGGTTGAACCACCGCCGCCATGTTGCTACTGCGCCTGTTCTGTCGTCACCAGTCAACCTAATAACGCGTCACCGTGACCTGAAGGCTGAAAATGATCGTTCGAAATAAGAATCCTCCGAATGAGAACGAAAAAGTGAGAGGATAATATAATCAAATAGAAGGAGAGTACGTTGTTTGTTTTTAAATCAGGATCTTCTTCTGTAAATATAAACGGAAGCAAAGAGCTATATATATGTTTGCATGTCATACAATAAAGCATGTTCTTTGATGGAGGGCTCACGAGAGATGAAAAGTTGGTTTTGTCTGTTTGTTTGTTTTGTACCAGGGTTATGTTTATAACCATCAGATTCTCGAGAAAATGAATTCTAGTACTATTGCAAGTTTCCAACCATCTGAAAGTCAATTTTCTTGATTTTTTCGTTTTTATTTCTATCCCATGTAAAAGCCATGGCAAAACCGTTACCATAACTGGGTAGGTACGTATGAATGGTAACTCAGGACCAAATTAATTGGGCAAGGGCCGAGTTCGGCCCTAAGATAGGGTCGGTGCCCCTACAGATAGTGGTGTGATGTGATGTGACGAAAAAGTACTTCCTGACAGAGATGACGGGTACCATACCTAGTACCTACACTTCCATTTGTACCCAAAAAAATGCGTGTATGGTTTCTAAAATTGGGCCGATTAGCTCCCTAGCCCGTGTTAAGAATTTCAAAACGAAGTCAAATTTTTGAATATGAATCACTACCAAACAATTGTCTCTGGATCATTTAACCTCACAGCCTCGATCCAAAACTCAACTGTGAATAATTATAGGAAAAATCAAGCTCAGTTAATCTTGATGATCTTTTATTTTCGAATTCAAAGTTTGAACGGAGAATAATATTTTCCTAATGAGATTGAAAAATGATAATTTTATGATAATTATTTTTCACTTTTTAGGTGCGGTGAAAAATGAGTAACAGTAGTGAAAAATGAAGTAAAAGGAAGGAGAAGTAAGTTAACAGTACTCCTCACTATCTTAACAAATCTCTTCAATTCCCAAATGAAATGGAATTTTGTTTTTAACCTAGAAACGCAAAAGAAGCAGAACTCGTCAACGCTATGCCTATCCAAGCATTGTCTTGCACCAAACCAAACCAATCCCTCCACCCACAAATCGATTTGGCCCAAACCATCCCTACAACTAAACCACATGAAGTTAGTAACTACGGGTGTGATCGGTTCGGTTTGGCCAGGAATATCAGACATGGCGGACCGAACCGACGGATCAGTTCGGTCTAGAAATGATGACAACCAACTCCAATCAAAATATTAGATGGTCCAAAATCGGCTCGAGGATATTTAGTTTGGCCGGGTTTTTCAAATTTTTAGGATTGCGCTTCAAGACTTCTCCGATATTAAAATCCTATCGAACACTACAAAAAGTATCATAACCCCTTTGTAAGATTATGAAAATATCAAAACCCCCATCGCAACCAAACCTGTACCATCCTACCTGAGAATATCAAAACCCCAATCGCAACCAAACCTAGACAGTTCGAACTCTAAATTTTCCAATCGTTTTTTTCATCGATTCTATTTTCTCGATTATATTTTCACCCCCTAACTGGAACTAGCTACACATCTTAAGGGCCCCGATTAGAACAAACATACCCTACGTGTTTGGATATGGATACCCCAAAACAGGAACTAAACCAAAACCAAAACCAAACTATTGCTTTGCTTTGTGTACTTCTCAATGGACCAAAAAAAACCTTTGACAGCTACACCCGGTATGTACCCGATTAAACAACCAAAGTCGTTTTACCGAAAAGCCCCCGCCTGCGAAACCAAGGACTATCCACCTGAAGGACCCAATTGGAAAATTTGGATAAATTCTCTACGTGGTAAGATTAACCAACTGTGAAGCAGTCGGTTGTAAATTTGTGACAGTATCGGAGTCCCATCATAAAAAAGGAACTTCCTAAGTCCTATCATGCATGTTTCCTATCCTGATTTCCCCTGGCTTTTTAAAACAGAGACCACACACATCGAGTGTGTGCACTTTGATTGGTCTCGTGCATAGCGCAGGTTTTTTCTAGTTTCTAATTAGTACAGTAAATTAATGTTTCCTTTTCCTACTCAGTTTTGGATTTCCGGAAACAAATAGCTGCCACCAAAAAAAACATTTAACTTGTATAAAAACCGAACAGCTCCTGGCTAGCCTTAATACAATATACACGAATTCGAGAGGTTTTTAATTTCTTTCGAGAATTTGAAAGAATCATGGACTACGATTCTGCCAATATCAACACTCTTCCTCGTGAGTTGCTGGTCGATGTTCTTGCTCGAGTTGCCTCCTCTACCTTCCCTAACCTCTTTAATTCCAAATAATGGTCAGTCGCTATCTCCAGCTGGACCAGCTCGCATCTTTTTTCCACTTCGTTTCTTACGTGTGAACGTGCATTTGTGTGATTCAAGAACAAATTCATCCAGCATATTATTAGGCAAAGTTCATCCGCTCCATCACGTCGTCGAAGATTGCAGGTTTCTTATGCATGCATACAAAAAGGCTATGGGTGGTTTGGGCCAAGTGGGTTATTGGATTAGATAAGAGTGGTATGGGCTTGAATTTGGGCTATCAAATTGCCAGGGATTAAAATTTTGGTTTCAAAGGAGAAGGATTGGGCTAAAGGAAGTCGTAGTAGTGGAATAACATTGCAAGGTTTAGTCCGGTTCGGGTCGGTTTGAATCAAGCGGCTGACGACCATAGTTTACTACGCGATACGTCTAATAAATAGGATTAAGACTAACACAAACATATAGTAAACATTATGAAAATTCGCGGTCACAAATGTATTCGGTAATCTCGTGGTACCACCGTGGCATAGTACTGGAAGGTCACAAATGCATTCTCTAGTCATTAGCCACCCAAGGGTTGGCATTGACTGACTCATGATGATGATGATGAACCCGTACCCTTTGTATTGTCAAACTTGATGTTTTCAGTTTTCTTTTTTTCTTTTTTTGGGCCAAAAAACGGAAATGCGAGTATGGTATCTAGTCACTTTCGTCAGGAAATATTGTCCCGTCACATAATATAACTATCTATAGAGGGCTCAGCACACCTACGTCGGAACTGAACCTTACGTCCCGTCACGTGTGAGTGGTGTTAGGAATTTTAATCCTGATAAGAGGCTCAAACCTGAGCCTTGTCCAACTATAAGTTCGAGTTTTCACCACTGAACTAACCCCTCATTAGTGAAAGTTCACATTTTTCAAACTCGAGCTCAATAGTTGGTGATTTTTCAATCTTCTATGGATGAAGAATGAGAAAATCATATTTTTCCATGCCGTTCAAGGTGCTAATGGACATCTCTTAAATAGTGCAAAAATGCAAAACGCAATCCCAGAGATAAGTATTACTATTCTGATAAAAAAAAGAAAGATAAGTTTTTTTTTTAAATCCGCCAAAACGCCCCTCAGGCAAGAAAGATAAGTATTACTGATCAAAAAAAAAGAAGAAAGATAAGTATTACGGATTGGGGAACGCTGTAGTGCGTCGTGTAGTGCAACATCGCAGCCGGCCAAAAGTATTTTCAACAGTTTAGGGTTTACTACTATCTATCACAACACACACGGAGTACAAGCTATGTGTGTATATACAAAAACATATTCTCAGAGATATATGCATATCTATCAACACACACATGAATAACCCCCCTATATGGCTAAAATATAGGACTCGACCAAATGGACCAAATTGGTCCGAAGCAAATGGACCTATCACCTATGACGTCTCAAATCGATTATGGGCATACCTTACTAAAAAAAACTCAACAATTTGGGACCGAGGAAGTATAGTAATTATATTACGGTAAGAGGAAACATATAAATAGGAAATACAAAAGAAAGTTAAAAGTAACAATAATACTTGAAGACTTATTGAATCATGTGAATTCCAGTCAATTGCCTAGTCGTTGGGGCCATTGGCCACCTCGCAAAATACATGGGGAATGATAACGAAACAAGTGCCTCAGGACGAAAAATTGAACCTGAGACCTTACGAGAGCAAACTTCCTCAGTCCCGGTCCCAGACCAAGACCATCGAGCCAAACCCTTGGGTTCGAATTGATGTTAATCCTTGAGGACGAAAAAATTGAACTTGTGACCTTACAAAAGCAAACTCCTCAGTCCTAGTCCATGACCAAGACCATCGAGTCAAACCCTTGGGTTCGAATCGACTCGAGTAGACTTCTAGGCAATTGCAAGCCCTGTTTTGTGGACTTTCATCGTCAAACTCAGAAAGCAAAAGCCCAATCTTTATCGTGACAAACACGGGATTTTTCAAGGTCATTTTCCAACTCCACTCAACACACGAAAATGGAAATATAAAAAGCAAGGGAAGCGATTTTGCATTTTTTTTTTTTTTGTAGTAATAATAAATACATTCCAAAATTATCTGTAGTGTCTTTGAGAATTGTATTCTTCTTAATTTTAAGAAATAAAATACAATTTGTAGTGTACTTAAAGGAACAATTTAGGGTGCAAAAATTATTTTCCAAAAACCAAACGAAGTTTACTATTCTTTCTGTAATGCAAGTTGTACCGGATCAATTTATGGGCTCCTCGCACTCGTATCTTACAATTCCTCAAAGATTTGCTCGCAAAGAAAATCGAACTTGAAATTTTAAGAAAAAACAAATTCCTAAGTTCGGGGCCAAAACCATCAAGCCCAAGGCCTTGGAATCGGATTAATGTTTAATTCTAGAGGACGTATTGACTCAAGCAGATTTCCAGTCAATTGCCCTATTTGGTGGACTCTTGACGTGGAACTCAGAAAGCAAAACAGAAAAACTTATTTAAGGATGGTTCTTTAAATAAGTTTTGCAGGGGTGAATCCAGACCGTCCAAAAGTGTTTTGGACGGTCCAGATTTAAACAAAGGCAAAAGTACATAAACACCCCCTCAACTATTATTTTTTCTCACGAAGACCCCCTCACATTTAAAAGCGTCCATTCTGACCCCCTCAACTAATCTCCGTTACCCAAGTGACACCATTCCGTCTCTAAACCGTTTGTGATGAACCCCTTCATCCACAAATCGGTCAAAAATACCCTTGTTGCATTACATACATACACCCTCTCTAACCCTTCTCTTTCTTCCCTCTACAAACAGGCTCCAATCAAAACCCAAAATCAACAAACAAATCTGGAACTTTGATTCATATATATATATATATATAGGGGTTGGTTCCACCCACACAATTTTAAAAAAAAAAAAAAAAAACACTCCATCTCAACCATTAAAATCAATGGTTGGATTAAAACTTAAAAGAATTGTATTCTCCTCCATCTAAGCTATTCTCTCTCTATGCCCGAACCAACTAACCACTGGTTTCGGTAGCCTTTTTTTCTGGCCTTTTTTTCTCTCTCCTCTAATACATACACACTCTCTCAAGAAAAGCAAAACAAATAGAGATGGAAAAAGCAATGCAGCAGCTGCTGTCAACTGCCACCACCATTCTCCTCAACTTCTCTTCTCCCACACCTCTTTCCTTTCCCTCGTCTTCTGCCCTTCTCATTTCTTCTCAACAAAAGAACCACCGCGGCACCTGCCGCCGTTGCGCCACAGTTTTCACGCTATTTTTTTTGTGGTTATAAACAGAAGGTTCTCTTTAAAATGATTGATGTAAGGAAAAAAGAAATTATATAAAACGAAAAAAACGATCAGAACAATGATTGATAGAATAAGGGTATAATATAAATGTTAGGAGGCTTCCGTGGAACAAAACGATAGTTGAGGGGGTGTTTGTGTACTTTCATCTCATAAAAAAAGTGTATCTTAGTCATTTCCTCCATTCCGTTAACGGAGTTAGCATTTTTTTCGTTTTCAGTAGTTGAGGGGGTCTGTATGGGCGCTTTTAAATATGAGGGAGTCTCCATGAGAAAAAATGATAGTTGAGGGGATGTTTATGTACTTTTGCCTTAAACAAATTTCTCCGGGAAAGAATTTAACTCTTCTTAATTATAAACCCTTTCCCCGAAAAAGTTTGTTTAAAATCCGAACCGTCCAAAATACTCTTGGACGGTCTAGATGCACCTCCGTTGTAAACAGTTTGTTTACCGCGACTCCGTGAATAAATCTTACTCAAAGCAAAAACCCAACCTTTATTGCGAGGAAAATGGAATTCTTAAAGTCTTCGTTTCTTTTTCCACAAGTGATATTCCAATTCAAACAACGCGTAACGGAAATTCATGACCAAAAGCCTCACGTACCAGGATTCCCTATAAATATGCTTCAATGTGTGTCCAGGAATTTAATCATCACCCAACAACGACATCTATTTAGATTCAAAAAATAAAAAACTGTAAGCAATGGCAAGTTCTTACTCTCCAAGGTTTTTTCTTCTTGCATTGTTCCTCATCGCTATCGTTCTCTCTCCGGCGTTACCTTGTGACGCAGATCAATCGGCTCCTCCAGGTAGAATTTCATCACACAATCTATCGCCCGATGCTTAGTTAATTTGTCAGGTTCACATTTGATTTTTCGTTATATTGATGCATGTCAAACTTTTTTGTTTCCTGATGCAGAGCCTAAGAACAGACCTTATTGTCCTGCTTGCAATTGTTGCAAGGTTGAACCACCGCCACCATGTTGCTACTGTGCATGTTCTGTCCGCAACAGTCAACCTAATAACGTATCACCATAACCTGAAGATGGTCGTTCGAAATAAGAATCCTCGGAATGAGAACAAAAAAAGTGAGAGTATAATAATCAAATAGAAGGAGAGTACGTTGTTTGTTTTTAAATCAGGATCTTCTTCTCCGTAAATATAAAGGGAAGCAAAGAGCTATATATATGTTTGCATGTCATCCAATAAAGCATGTTCTTTAATGGAGGGTTCATGAGAGATGAAAAGAGGGTTTTGTCTGTCTGTTTGTTTTGTACCAGGGTTATGTTTATAACCGTCAGATTTCCGAGAAAATGAATTCTAGTACTGTTGCAAGTTTGCAACCATTTGAAAGTCAATTTTCATGATTTTCGTTTTTTATTTCTATCCCATGTAAAAGCCATGGCAAAACCGCAACCATAACTGGGTACGTATGAATGGTAACTCAGGACCAAATTAATTGGGGAAGGGCCAAGTTCGGCCCTGAGATAGGGCCAGTGACGGTACCCCTACAGATAGTGGTGTGATGCGATATGACGGGAAAGTACTTTCTGACAGAGGTGACAGGTACCATACCTAGTACCTACACCTCCATTTGTACCCAAAAATATGCGTGTATGGTTTCTAAAATTGGGCCGATCAAAATATTGGATGGTCCAAAATCGGCTCGAGGTGGTTTAGTTTGGCCGGGTTTTTCAAATTTTTTGGGTTGGGTTTCAAGACTTCTCCAATATCAAAATCCTATCTAACACTACAAAAAATATTATAACCCCTTTGCAAGACTATGAAAATATCAAAACCCCTATTGCGACCAAACCTAGACCGTCCTACCTGAGAATATCAAAACCCCAATCGCGACCAAACCTAGACAGTTCGAATCCTGAATTTTCCGATCGTTTTTTTCATCGATTCTATTTTCTCGATTATATTTTCACCCCCTAACAGGAACTAGCTACACATCTTAAGGGCCCAATTAGAACAAACATACCCTACGTGTTTGGATATGGATACGCCAAAACAGGAACAAAACCAAAACCAAACTATTGCTTTGCTTTGTGTACTTCTCAATGGACCAAAAAAAACCTTTGACAGCTACACCCGGTATGTACCCGATTAAACAACCGAAGACGTTTTACCGAAAAGCCCCCTGCCTGCGAAACCAAGGACTATCCACCTGAAGGACCCAATTGGAAAAATTGGATAAATTCTCTACGTAGTAAGTTTTACCACATGTGAAGCAGTCGGTTGTAAATTTGTAATAGTATCGGAGTCCCATCATAAAAAAGGGACTTCCTAATTCCTGCCATGTTTCCTATTCCGATTTTCCCTGGTTTTTTCGTGCATAGCCCAGGTTGTTGCTAGTTTCTATGAATATCTTGATCGGGTATATATGTCCTCAGGACTTGGGAGGTTCTAATTAGTGTACAGTAAATTAATGTTTCCTTTTCCTACTCAGTTTTGGATTTCCGGAAACAAATAGCTGCCACCAAAAAAAACATCTAACTTGTACAAGAACCGAACAGCTCCTGGCTAGCCTTAATACAATATACACTAATTCTGAGAGGTTTTTAATTTCTTTCGAGAATGTGAAAGAATCATGGACTACGATTCTGCCAATATCAACTCTCTTCCTCGTGAGTTGCTGGTCAATGTTCTTGATCGAGTTGCCTCCTTTACCTTCACTGACCTCTTCAATTCCAAATTGTGGTCAGCCGCTTCCTCCAGCTGGACCAGCTCACATCTTTTTTCCGCTTCGTTTCTTACGTGTGAACGTGCATTCGTGTGATTCGAGAACTAATTTCATCCAGCATATTATTAGGCAAAGTTCATTCAAACACCTTACTTTATAAAGTTCTTTCGGAATCTTTATATGACACATAATCGAAGATATAGATATAAAAATATTCTAGTTGGCAAATAAAACAAACATAACAATTGTATATAATAGATTTCACAGAATAGCACGGGATTAGAGATTCTGACTCGGCCACTGGTTGCTTACCTTGTCATTATGCAATAGGTTGAATATTTCACTCGCACGAATACGCAATCAGGGCTTTGAGAATTTGAGGAGAGCAACCGAGAAAGGACACGCGGAAGCCACATACGTCTATGGAATTCTCCTACTCTGTATGGGTGGGGAACCAATCGTGCATGGTTTGAATCTTCTAAACACCATGGAGAAGATTAATACTAGTAGTTCAAAATCAGGCGGCCGCGGCTTCAATATATTCCAAGAATGCTGGGAAAAAATCAAGTCCATTTTTGGCTCGATGTGGATCAACAACCATGTTGTTGACCGGCGAATAAGTTCTTGCCGCCATCCGAAAGAAGTTGTCACAGTGTTCGAAACATGGGAAGGGCGTTTTGAAGTGGTGACGATGGTACGAGGTGTGAGTTATGCAAATGGGATGGAGAAGTGAGATTTTTTTGTAATTTAATTGTTGACATAATCGAGTTTATGACATGTAATTGACGGGGCCCAAAAATTGTGAAAATTGTCTAGGTGGAGTATTGGTTATATACTTACATTTCACTATAGGAGCATTGTGAAATGAGAAAGGTTTTGCTTCCTTAAATTGGTTCATTGGTGGGCTTCCTAGAGTGCTCTTCATTACTGTTTGCGTATTCTTCCTACGTGGAACTTATTTTTATGTACTTGGTGAGTGTCTACCCAACTCACATGGAGAACCCGAATGTTGTGGTTTTGTTACCCAACAGAGGGCTCCGGGGGATTTGGGCGTTTGTAACCTCGGGGCATTTTTTTGTTTTATATGAGCATGAGATTTGTCTTTTGTTCAAAAAAGTGTACGTTCAGTTAGATATAAAGCTTGTTTCTTTTTGGTAGTGATGGTTTGGACTAGATTCCTCATTAGAAAGATAAGAGAAGTTTTTGGGTGCCTCGGCGATCCCAGCCGTCCAAACGTGTTTTCTACATTCCGGATTTTAGAGAGAGAAAAAGAGGAGAGAGAGTGGTCAGGTGAGTGGAGAGAGGTAAATCTGGACCGTCCAAAACACGTTTGGACTGTTGGGATCACCAACAGGTACCACCACATGGTACCCGCTTGGCACCCAAAAATTTCTCGAAGGACAAAAGGTTAATTGTCAACGTAAATTAGTACTCCAAGATGTTTACATAATTACATGGAATTAATTATTTTTTACGATTGTCTTAATTCTTATGTTTGGTTAAACTTTAAAAAATTCAGAAAAGACAACATAAAACTGGTTAAATTTTTCTCTCTCCGAAGGATGGGTTGCATAAATTTAGGGTGCAGTGGCATTAATGTTCTCTTCTGCAGTTTAGACTCTGGACAGCCAATTCACAGCTCAAGGGGCACTAATTCCTCCCCCAACCCAACGTTGATAGATATGGCCCATTAAGTTTGTGATATTTCCTTTTCAATAACCGGGTGTTATGTGAGTTTAGACGCACCTCAATTAATTCTGAAATTTTGAATTATTTTCCGGGTAAATCTACAGTAGCCCTAAAAATTATCTGCTCGTGTGAGAGTTCAACTTACAAGTATAGAAAAATAAGTGTTCCTTACTTGCGTTCTTGTAAACTTATTTTTCCAGAACTTATTTCGGTAGTTTTAATTTTTTGTAACTTTTTGTCGTTATTTTTAGGGTTAATCGTTCGTCTCGTGGGAATCAGAATTGGCGAACTTTTTTTTTGCTTTTGGTTATAATTTTATAGTTTTTAGACTTCTCTCTCGTCGAGACGATTGATTAATCCAAAAAATATAACGTAATTGTAACAAAAAAATTCAAAATAGATGAACAAAATACACAAAACGAAGGGAAAAAAAATAAGTTCACAAGAACCCACAATGTCATGCTCTCCAAAGCTCTGAATTATTTATCGGGTAAACCTATATATAGTAGCCCTAAAAAGTTCCTGCTCGCGAGAGAGTTCAACTTAGCTTAGAAGATAAGTTCCTTAATTTCATGCTCTCCCTCGAACAAGTTCTTGGGATTAGCCACATAAATTTTCAGTAGAACCCTCTGCTTCAACCTAATCTCCCATGTCTTTTCTTGTTGTTGTATATCCTCGCTTTGCACTCACACTTTCGATCCTCGCTCTTCCGAATATTTAGTACTGTCTTGAGATAATTTTGAAAGACGCTTTCACGTACGGCCGTATCGGCGCTCTCTCTCACGTACGAGCACGCATGTGTATCGGCTCCACGTGCATTGAATGAGACTCCTGTATCGGACAGTTCCAAACAAACTTGTGTCCGATTTTATGCCTAAAAATTGTGTGCATGCATAACATTACTCTTTACTCATACTACCACAGTGGCTTTTAAATGTGTTTGAGGATTCTCCATAAAAAATCTACTGCTATAAGAATAGACCTTTCTTTTTTCTTCATAAATTCAAGCAATCTGATTTTTTTTTCATGCTCGCACAGCCATCCAGACTCGCAAAATTAACGTCTTGGATCTTCAAGTAAAACCGTGCCGAGTCTCGTTTTCGTATATCACATGAAGATTAAACGAGAGATCTTGATTCTCATGGAGCAGAACTCTGCCCAACTCGCCAATCAACCCTGCCCAACTCTTTCAATCAATGGCCTTTTTCCCTTGTGAAGCTCACACCACTGAGCAGGGTCTTAAGATTTTCTTTCAATCACATTACTGTTTTGGGGTAAGAGAAATAAGTGCTCCCATTTAGTTAGCATGGAACCATATGCCTTTCTTTCTTGTAAATGGGTAATGAACTCAAATGTCAATGTCCATAATTAAAACTGACCATCCAGTGTCTGCAACTCCCTATGCCACCATCCATTATCTTCCCAACTACTTTCCCAGCTATTTTTTAATGTTAATTAAATATGTTCCCCCCAAAAAAAAACCACATAATTGTGTTTTCCATTTAATGGAGGGTGGCAGTTCAAAATCTAGCAGATACCCATCAACATAACAATGGGTCCTGACGTAAGTGCGATGGAATTCCTATAGATAGTGGTCTGGTGTGACGGGATAATACTCTCGGCGACGGAAAACTATACTTGCACTTTCGTACCAAAAAAATACTACACTACATGTTGTGGATATTTTGGGACGTGCTTTTAATGCTATATAACCACTTCTCAGACACCCACCATTATTAGCCTCTCAACTTTCAATTGGGTTCATTTGCATTTTCTCTTAGTATAAGCTTTGCTTCGCAGAGCTTAGATCTTTCAGAGCCTAAAACACCATTTTTGGGTTGAAAATGAAAATGGGTGTCTGTTTCAGAGGGGCATTGGTTCTGATCCTTGCAATGGCATTTTCCATTGGTGGAGATGCTCAGAGTTCAACCACTCTTGTTCCAGCAATCATTACATTTGGTGACTCTGCGGTGGATGTTGGGAACAATGACTATATCCCCACCATTTTTAGGGCTAATTACCCTCCTTATGGAAGAGATTTCACCACCAAGAAACCTACTGGAAGGTTCTGCAATGGGAAATTAGCCACTGATATCACTGGTAAGTAGTAGTACTAAGTTCATGAATTTGTTTAGTCTGTGCTTTCATTATATATGGGCTTTGCGGAGAGATTTACCAACCCAATGGAATTGTTTTTGTTTCTCAGAAATAAAAAATAAAAAATGCATAGTGGTGATTTGGATCTCTATGTGTAGAAGTTGTTTTCCTAAAGATTTTCTGAAAATAACCCACTTTCGAGAAACACATGTTATCTAATTTGAAACCTAGTTATCGAACATTTTAAGGGAAAACATACAAAGACAACGTGTATTTTTCAACTTTTCATTGATTTCTGTTAAGAGTCTAAAAAAGTGAGCAGAGAAGTGCAAGATTTGGTAAGTTATTACTGGCAACTTAAGTTCAGGCCAGGCTTTGTTTCCAATTTCTTTTTTTTTTCTTTTTCGTTTCTAAAAAGAATCTGGCTTCTCATCAGTCTTGTGTTGGACTGCAAAGAGCCGTTCGTGTCATATTGGCCGTCCAAAAGTGTTTTATAATGGTCCAGATTTTGAAGACTCTTCTTCCCAAGAAAGAATCTAAAAAGATTTTGTTGTTTTCTAAAAAGAATCCGGCTTCTCATCTCTGGACCGTTGAATACAAATATTACCGGTTGGGATGTAATGGTGTAGTCTTCTTTGCGGTTGGACTGCAGAAAAAATCGGGTCCTTCCAAAAGAACTTAAAGTCCAGGCCCTTAGTTCGATCTATCTTCGTTTCTTAGCTGATGCCTGATGGTAAGTGTCATTTCAAAACTCTTATGCAGCTGATACACTGGGATTTACCACATACCCGCCAGCATATCTTAGCCCACAGGCCTCTGGGAAGAACCTTCTTATTGGAGCCAACTTTGCTTCTGCTGCATCTGGCTATGATGACAGAACTGCCGCCTTGAATGTAAGAATTTTCTACAAAACAAGCAGAAGTCAGTGGTAGGGCTGATAAATGAGCATACGAGCTGAGTAGTACATCATTCAAGTTTGATTTGAAAACTAAACGTGCTTTGAAAATGCACTCAACTTTTGCTTGTTTATAAGTGAGCCAAACTCGACGAGTATCAACCTGATTCAATGCACCTCAGGCGCAATTGGATGCGCCCCGGGCGCATTACCTTTAGATTCAACGCGCCTCAGGCGCAATTAAAGATTGGCTTAATGCACCCCGGGAACATTACCTCAAAAGATTCAATGCGCCTCAGGCGCAAGTGGATGCGCCCCGGGCGCATTACCTTTGGATGCAACGCGCTTCAGGCGCAATCTTGATGGGTTTCGAGTAGTGGGAACTTTTAAACATCATGACGTGGACTTGAGTAGTACTTTTGTTTTTTTGGACGAGTAAACTTGAGTAGTTGAGGCTTGGCTTGAAAAGCGGCTCGAGAAGGCGTTGAATGTAAGAATTTTCTACTCGTCTCTCTCGGGAAACAAGCAGAAGTCAGTGGTAGCGCTGATAAATGAGCGTACGAGCCGAGTGGTACATCATTCAAGTTTTATTTTAAAACTAAACGTGCTTTGAAAATACACTCAAGTTTGGCTTGTTCATTAATAAGTGAGCTGAACTGAACTCGACGAGTATCAACCTGATTCAATGCGCCTCAGGCGCAATTGGATGCGTCGAGGGCGCATTACCTTTATATTCAACGCGCCTCAGGCGCAAGTGGATGAGCCCCGGGTGCATTACCTTTAGATGCAGCAAATCTTGATGGGTTTCGAGTAGTTTGAACTTTTAAACATCATGATTTGTTTTTATGGGCAAGTAAACGTGAGTAGTACTTGTTCAGGCTTGGGTTTCGAGTAGTTTGAACTTTTAAACATCATGAGCTGAACTTGAATAGTACTTTTGTTTTTCTGGACAAGTAACTCGAGTAGTACTTGTTGTTGAGGCTTGGCTTGAAAAGCAGCTCGAGAAGGTGTTAAAGTTTGCTTTGTTGATGTAACAAACGTATCTCAAACGAGCTTTTACAACAAATATGACTCAAATTTCAGTAGCTGATTTCGTTTATCAGCCATACTCAATGCCTTTTCTCATTGAACTCTGTGGCAGCATGCAATTTCCTTGTCGCAACAGTTGCAGTACTACAAAGAGTACCAAGCTAAGCTAGCACAGGTAGCAGGGAATCAAAAGGCAGCATCCATTTTAAAAGATGGATTATACATAATGAGTTTTGGTAGCAGCGACTTCGTTCAAAATTACTACACCAACCCTTACCTGAACAGTGTCTACACTCCTGATCAGTATTCCTCTGTCCTCGTCGGCATATTCTCAAACTTCGTTAAGGTACACTAACTGAGTTATTTGCGATTTTTCTGTCATAGTAGTTTACGGGTTGTTTGCAATAGCTATTGAAAGGGTGTTTTTAAGTTATGAAAAAACGGAAGTTGTGCCAGGGTATATGTCACTGTTTTGATTACTACTTTTGAGCCAAAAACAGCCTTTAAAACTGGTTTTCCATCAGAATTGACTCTTTTGAATACTGATTTCATACCGCTTAGTCATAAGACAAACCCTTAAACCCCAAATCTTATGTCCCTCCTCCCGTGCTTCCTCTATGCCTTGAACTTCATTGGTTCATGGAGTCACAGTTTGTTTGACATGCACAACTCCATGAACCAATATGATCTAGGGAATAGAGAAGGGGCACGGAAGGGGCAGTTGTTATGGGTTTAATGAGCAGAAACCGAAGCTCACGGGTCTGGGTTCGAGAGTTTGCAGGTTCGAGGCATGTCAACAATGCCCCTCGTTTCTTGCAACTCTGTTAGCGCCTTGTGACCCACTAGCCCTAGGTAGGGCAGTAGAAATCTATGAGTGATGATTGGTCTCCTTACGGGACCCGCTGTGGGGATAAAGTCCCCACGGTCCAACACCTTTTTTGCTCAGGAAAAAAATACCAAAAAAAAAAAACCCCGGTTTCGTAGCTTATTCGCTACCTGATTCATAGTTAACACGAGTCGATTCACTGACTAGCTCATCTAATGAAAGATGGTGGTTAATTTGTGGTGCTTGACAAACAGAACTTGTATGGTTTGGGAGCCAGGAGGATTGGGGTGACTTCACTCCCACCACTGGGTTGTCTTCCAGCTGCCAGAACTCTATTCGGATACCATGAAAGAGGGTGCGTCTCTCGGATCAACACCGATGCCCAAGGGTTCAACAAGAAGATCAATTCAGCTGTATCAAATCTCCAAAAACAATTCCCTGAGCTTAAAATCGCCGTCTTTGACATCTTCAAACCCCTCTATGACCTTGTTCAGTCTCCTTCAAGCCACGGTAAACGACATTTTGAATTATGGATACACAAGGATTTGTTGTTTCGGTTGGCTAGCGAAAAGGAAACTTTTCTAAAATATTTTGCAAAACATGTTGAGAACATTGACTGATCAAAATGGAAATGTCAAAAGAATTTATGAATGTAAGAAAATGTCATAGTCGAAACAACTCAATGTTTTGGTCCCTGTGTAAACTCTTTAATCCACCCATTAGTGATTACTAGAAACCCAACAGCAAAAATTATGTTAAAATGAGAAGAAGAAAAAATTCATCATTCCGTTATTGAAGCTTCTACACTGATGATGATGATGATGGTTCAGGTTTTGCTGAAGCAAGCAGAGGTTGCTGTGGGACCGGGACGGTGGAGACAACATCACTGTTGTGCAATCAAAATTCCCTGGGGACTTGTAGTAATGCTACACAATATGTGTTTTGGGATAGTGTCCATCCATCTGAGGCTGCTAACCAGGTTCTTGCCGATGCTTTGATCATTGAAGGAATCAGTCTCATCGGATGAAGTTACATTGTCTGTGCCTCTGCTCTAGATTCTACTCCTATAATGTCATGCAATCACCATGGTTTTCATACAAACTTGATTTATTGCAGTACTTGTAATGTAGTAAGGGCATCCACTATATCCTGAAAATGGATAAGACATCCTTGAATCCAGGATTTTATTTGTATTTTCAGTATTATCTTACAAAGCTGTGTGGTATTATATGAAGCTTTTTAGATTATAAGCTGTTTATGAATACAAAACCGACATAGAAGAAAATGCAGAGTTGCGTTCAACATATATGTGAATCGTGACAAAGGGGTATGAAAAGTCCAAAATCTCTTCTTGAACATGTAGGAAACCAGTATCAAGTTGCTGAAGTACATACAAGCCAAAGGAAAAAGAACACATCGTCTTAGACGAAATTCTAAGCTGTACCAACAGTTTGAAATACAGCAATGGAAGAAACAAAGTGTTGATAAAACTGGATACGGAAGTACTTGACTTGTTAGATGTGTTTGAGGAAATCCTGTGGATCAGTAGCTCAAGCAGCGGGCGGACTTGTGCAGCTGAGCAACACGATCATCTCGAATGGTCCACGAATTTACATCCCCCAGCACTTGTATTGCTTTCCCAAGATGCCCTGCCGGGGACTGTGATGAGGTTAGTACCTCGTGGGCATCAGATTTCTTTATTTCCAACACCACTTCTGTTTTCTTTGCCTCATGCCCACGCTATATGGAGAACAAGAGAAGAATATTGTCACTACGTAAGCAATCAAACACATTAGGCAACGATAATGTACTGTCATTTTTATTCACGCACCTGCAGATTTGCGCCCAGAGGGTGAAGTTTTTTCCAGGCATTTTGGTTGCAGTTTCCAAGATATGGCGCTGGGTTAAAACTTCTTGTACCTACGTATCCTTTAGAATAAACTTGTTCAGCTCTGCTTCTCTTGTCCCTTGATATCTGCAGAGACCTGAAACTCCTGTAGTCTAGATTTCTGGTGGGTGAAATAGAGTCCGGATATCCCATTGGCTGTGAAGTAAGATTAAGAAAAAAAGCACAGGGTGACTGAAAGGAACTAACATTTCCATTATAAGTAATGGAATTCAATACATTTAGGAAGAAACTGAGAAAAATGTTGAGTTGAGTTCTGAGGATCAATACGGGTGAAAATCAAACCAAAATCATGCAGCAATAAGATTAATAATGTGGTTAATCAAACAAAAATTATTTGTGTTTAGTGCAAAAGTCATCACTTTATGAATCTGTGCATTATGAGATATCATTTGCTAAGATATTTAGAGTCGGTCAAAACGATTTGCAAAAGGTTTAAGGTAAAAAATTCCATAGAAGAGGCATACATGTTGGTAAGCAAAGTCCAGGTAGGTCTGTTGCTGAGATTGTCTTGAAGGAATCTGCAATTCCATTTCCTCAAAGTTATGCAAAAGAAAATCAAAGCAGATGAAACCATGGTACGAATGAGGCAACTACAAATGAAAATCATCTGATTTCCTTACATATGCGGAATCATTTCTTGGGTAACCTCGTGCCATAAATGGGTACATTGCACCCTCACTTCTACCACACTCTCTGTACATCATTGCCTGATTTGTAGTAGGAAAAGGAGGGAAACCGCAATAGGCTTGATCAAGAATAGGGGAATAGCTTTTGGAATCAGAAGGATAGAAAGCCTGCGGTGGATGGTGTGTATTACTCTGCATTTCTCTTTGGCGTTCTTCTTTACTCTGAGCTACAGACACATACAGATCCCTTCCTTTAAAGTCAGTTCCTGTTTGGAAAAATGGAAAAAAAATTAATCAACTTCAAGAACTAAGCTTAGAAACTGCTTAAAATATAGAGATCAGAAGAGATTTAGCGACCACGAAGTGCATCCAAAGCCCTCTTTGCTTCTGCAGGAGTGGAGAAGTTCACAAAGCCAAATCCTTTACTAATCCCGCTTTCATGGCGCATCACTTTTGCAGAAGTCACTTTTCCGAAAGCACCAAAATGTTCTTCTAGTTGTCCTTCATCAACAGATGCATCAAGATACTTCACATACAAATTTGAAACCTTGGGCATTTCAATATTGGAATTGGTTAACTTGTGTTCACGTTTCAGAAGCTCTTCCCTTTCGGCCTTCTTCTGAGCCCTTCCAACAAACAACTTCTCTGATCCTGATCCACAAAAAAGACATGCACTTCAAAACTTATCTTCGTGATCTACTGAGAAAAGCTAGTGCAAGTGAAGAAGTTGCATATTTACCTAGGAGTGAACCATTCAAGGCCTCAACAGCCTTCTTAGCCTCCTCATATGACTCAAAGTTGACAAATCCGAAACCCTTTGATTTCCCCTCAGCATCTTTCATGATCAAAACATTGCGGACCTTCCCATATTCAGAAAACTTTTCTACAAGGATGTCTTCTGTCACAAACTCGCCCAGATTTTTGACATAGAGATTTGTAAATTTTGGTTCCTCATAAGCATCCTTTCTCTCACTTTTCTTTACAAATTTGGACACATGTCTGGAAGAGGATGAAACAACATTTCAAAGTGAACAATCCCATTCCCAGAAACAAAATCAAAAGCAATTGCTACCATAAATCACAATCCAGAACACACCTTGATAGCCTATCTTAAAAAAACCAACAAACATGTCGAGCATACTAACCATCATAAGAGATCATACTATCGACAGAAAGGCTGTACTAGAGGAAGAAAAAATATAGTCCGAAAAGAGAACTACTTTAAACTCTTTTATTCAATCATTCATCTAGAAGTTGGAGCAAACAACTGGAATCCAAACGTTCATCAAAACTAACAAAGAGATCAACTTCTGAGAAAACAATTGAAGGAAAAGAGGAGTGCAGAGAATCACAAATAAAACACAGAGCAATTAGGAAGTAACAATGCATTCTACCAAGCATAAGCAAAACAACTCATGATGTATTGGCCGGGAATTGTGTACTATATGCCTTTGCTTATGGTTAACATTCATTTATTCAAGAAACTGTAAGATTCAGTTAAAGCATATACAAAATACTTACAAATTCTTCCCTTCAAGCATTGTGCCATGGAGAGCATTGACAGCACTCACGGAAGAATCCTCTGAATCGAACTGAACAAAACCGAAACCCTTGCTCTTCCCGTGTTCCTCAGCTACCTTGCAAGAAAGTATAGTTCCAAATTTGCAGAAAATTCCCTGCAACCGAGCACTGGTAATACAAGGGTCAAGGTTCTTGACGAAGACATTGCCGACACCAGTCTTTCTAGTGAGAGGGTCGCTTTGACGCCACATTATTCTCATGGGTTTCCCCTTCAATTCAGTGTGGTTCAGACAAGCGAGAGCCTTAGAAGCTGATAGAAAAACACAGGAACAACAGTTAGAAAGAAAGAAACACAGGAACAGTATGCATATGAACAACTTATGAGGAAAAAGACAAGAGATAGACTGATCTGAGAATATTACAACAAACAAACCATTATTGGCAAGTAATAGAATGAAGAAAATAACCTCATGATCCTTATGGGTCATTGGCAAGTCAGGGAAAGAATGGAGCAGACAGTGATTTTTACAGGTTCCAAGTACATGACATAAAACTAACCCAATTCTCAAACAATAAATGGCCATGTTGATGTAAAGATAGGGAAAGTTCACCAAGAGCGTAGCAATAACAATAGGCCATTGGCAAACAAGGAAAGAAGTATTAGAAGTCACCGTTTACACATAAGAGAGGTCATTACAGAACATGAAGCAATCATTTTCTGAAGAATTAAGGCAGAAAATTGCCCCAAGTCAACACAGAGAATAGGGAACCCCTGAATTACAGTTCAGTATGCTTTGAAAACAAACAGAACAAACGTAACCCTTGCCCATCAAGAACCCCAACCAATTCTCAATCTATATGAAGATTTCCAACTTTCGAGAACCAAGCGAGTACATGAAAATCAATGAAATACTCCTAAGAAGAAAAGAACCCGAACAAAATACTCAAAAAGTAAAGACAAAAATCAATAGACATAAACAAAAGAGAACCAGGTAAAGATTTTCAAGGGCGGGGCACATTAAACTAGGTCATTCTCAAACAAGAAAATCTCACCATTACAGATACAGAGGTCATTACTTCACAGAAAACCAATATCTAAAACCCACTTTCTGAAGATGCAAAACAACAAAATACCCAGGTCGAATTGGGAATCCCTCAATTGGAGTTCAGTAGGCTCAAGAAACAAGAGCAATCGTAACCCATTCCCACCAAGAATCTCAACAAACCACCATATAAAAGAAAACCTATGCCGTTTTCTTTGTCAACTAAGACACCATTCGTTAGATGTCAAAAAAGAGAATTCCAATAAGAGAACTTGTATCTAAATACTTCATTCACAAACAAGAAAGTTTAAGATCAAGTCACCGTTGACACCGACCCGAGGTCAACATTTACTGGAATCAAATCACTCAATGCAAAGAAGAACAAATCCCACTTTTCCAAAGGAAAAAAAACGATTAAAACCGTACAGTACAAAGAACCCCTAAAATTGAAGTTCATTCATATAACGAAAACAGAACAAACGCCACCCACATCAAGAAACCGTAAACAAGATACTAGAGAAAGAAAGAAACCCTAAAGGCCATTTACAGATATAGAGGTAATTATTTTACTGGATTAAAAGAACAGAAAATCAATAACTAAAACCCACTTTCTGGAGATGAAAAACAACAAACTACCCAAGTCGAATAGGGAACCCCTCAATTGGAGTAGGCTCAAGAAAACAGAACCCTAAGCCATTTCTCAACAAATCACCATGTAAAATAAACCCTAAGCCATTTCTCTATCAACTAAGACACAGTTATATTTTTTTTTAAAAAGAGTGAGTTCCAAGAACAGGACCATTATTTACAAACAATAAAGTTCAGAAACAAGTCACCGTCGACACCGACCCGAGGTCCATATTTTACTGGAATCAAATCACTCAATGCTAAGAAGAACGAAACCCGCTTTCCCAAAGAAGAAATACAACTAAAACCATACATTACCAAGAACCACTAGATTGAAGTTCATTTAGCTAACGAAAACAGGACAAACGCCACCCATTTCGCATCAAGAACCCATAAACAAGACACAGAGAGATAGAAAGAAACCCTAACGAAAATGCGCGGAGAGTAAGAGATGTACCGTCAGAAGGAGAGAAGAAGTTGACGTAAGCATAACGGAGAGATTGGTGGGAGAGTCTGTCTCTGCAGAGGCGAACGGAGACGAGTGGACCCATTTGGCGGAAGGTTTCGAAGAGGTCGATCTCCGTTGCTTGTGGGTCCAGATCACCCACGTACAGCGACGCCAGTGGAGGAGTCCTGCCAGGAGACGTAGGCGGAGGCGGAGCCACCGCTTGTGCCGCCATTGTCTTCTTCTCCTCTTCGAACTTCGACATGGTGAGAGAGTTTTAGAGAGAGAGAGAGAGGTGGAGACGAAATGGGAGAGCAGAGTTGGGATATGGGTCTGGGACTCTGGGTGCTGTTATAGAGAGAGAGAGACAGGGAGAGAGAGAGAGAGAGAGAGAGTTCGTTATAACTGTCTTGTGTTGGCGCGTCTCCGGTTGTACGGTGGGAATCTTTTTCCCGTACGGGTATATATTCTCTGCGGTAGGAGTTGAGTCGAGTGGTACAATTGATGCGGTAATTGACGAAATCACCGTAAGCTTTTATTAATCTGAAACGATTTGAAGATTTTATTTTTAGCAATTGGGTGGAGAAAAAAATTGAAGATGTGGCGGTGAAATACTACAAATAGAAATGCATGGTTTCAGACACAGATGTGTTTGAAACTGTTCGATGCACATTCTACCTGCGGACTAAATGTAGGGCCCTCACACATCGAACAACTCCGGAAGCATCTGTCTCCGAATCTGTGTACTTTTATCTATGTCCGTATCATTTTTGTTGAGAAATGTATCCCTAAGAAAAATGAGGTTTCATTACGCTGCCAAATGTCCGAAGTATTGACATTGTTACTCGCGTATGCATTTTAAGTTTTGTAGATTTTCAAACATAAAATAGGACATCGTGACATCAATTCAGATAAATTACATCTATGAGTCAAAATCTCTAGTAAAGTGGAAATGGCTTTTTCATGTGAGAACTGATTTTCACACTCCTCTTTCATCTAAACGCACTCTTTTTTTGTTTTTGTAGTTATATAAAATTAAATGATTACCGAAGGTAAAAATGCATGAAGGGCAATTTTGTAATTCTACATTGATAAAGGAAAAAAAAGAGTGACAGAAGGAAAGTGTGAAAATCAATTTCATTTCTATATATTATACGATAGGAATTTGGGTTTTTTCTCGAAAAATGTTTATCAAAAGCAGACGAAGTTCTTTGTTTTCTACGAAAGGAGTTCAAAATTTGGGTGGAAAAGGCATAAAAGAGGTCCTAAACTTCATACCTGTTATATGTGAGTGAACAAAATTAAAACTCACCCCAACTTGAGTGAAAATCGTCCTATATGATTGTAACAAGTCCGTATCAATAGATTGGTCCTCAAGATTAGCTGGCGTATGTGTGAGCCAGCCCGACATCTGAGTTGTCAAAAAAAACAAGTCCGTATAGATGTGTTCAATCCTAAGTCATTGATGCATAACACTCAACTTTAGCAAAACATCAGGTTAAAAACTCGGAGTGGCCTCATAGTAAATTACCAGCTTCACCTGCCAACTCAATATTAAAATGCTTAGAGCCCTCTGTGAATTTACTGTTCATTGTTAGGGAAGGTTAATTGTTGTTTGCCCTGTCACTTCCAACTACATGCTGCAGCCACCTACCCAGCAAAGTTCCATGAATGATCAAATTTAATGTTTAAGGTAAACTAATCTCAACAACTTCTACACCATTCTACAAATAAGTATTTACATTCTCAGATTCTAAGTCATTACAAAAGGCTATATTGGTAACTTGTGCATGACAAGAAAACCCAAATCACTAAATATGGAGTTTCAAGATCAACTATCATATGGACAGGTAAAAGAGGTATCAAATTTTCTATATCGGCTGCTAGACGTTAAAATGAAGAGAAAGGTCAAAAGGAAGCATGAGATGCCGATCTCCGTATCCGGCTGGACTTTGTCTTTTCAACAGAAGAATCCTTCAAAACTTTTGCATATTTCACCAGTTCAGATTTCTGACCGGTTCCCGTGTTTTCATGAATTATGCTTTCCTTTGGATCTCCATTGCCACTTTCCCTTCCCAAAGCAATGCTCTTGTAAACCAAAGGGGGTCCAACATCACTGTTTCTTGAGCTACTTCCCGTATACTTCACATCATCTACTTTTAGCATCTTTAATCTGTCAAAATCTACCGACGATCTAGATGAACCCAATGATGAACTCTTTAGATGTTTACCTAGTCCATCATTTCCACCGTCAATCCCAGGTGAAACATCATCCACAGACGTAATTATTTCCATTGATGAACTACGACTGTGATGGTGACTGTCTTTTCCCCGTAGTAGTCTCCTCAACTTGCTGAAAAATTTTGTTTTGGTCGTAGTATCTGTCTTGTGATTGGATGAGTTGTCAAAAGAAGTATCATCGAGCTCACCGGAATCAGTAACATATGAATGAGAGGACGACCACTGGTCAAAATCAGAATCTGTGATGTTGATTCCCTTTTCTGCAAAGCCTTCTTTATTTGCATACTCAACTATTAGCTGCTTGGCTTTCTCTTCTGATCTAGGGCTTAAAGTTTTGCTAAGGTCCCTAGCAATTGCTTTTCCATGTCCAGGTTCATAGTTTCTCAGCTCATAACGTAAGCAAGCGTTTATCCACCGGAGATACACTAGTTCCTCAACATCACCACACCGATCTGCTTGGAGTTGCTCAATTTCCTTCGATAAATCTTCATTTAGTTGTCTTAAACGCTGGCTTTCTTCCTTCAATGCTTCTGCCTGCAACAAGATATATGTAGGAGTCCAAACTATAAATCCAGAAAGGGTCATGCTAACAATTTCCACTTTGGGCAGTAGTCGAGATGCAAATAATGCCACAAAAGTTGGAACTCGATATGCATTTCACACATTTCAATGATCGTTTGTATATGTACATTTCTCACGTATTCTAACGCAATTTTTGCACCTTAACCATGCCCAGTTAACATTTTAGGGTCTGTTTGGCTCGTTTGCTAGTTGCTTAAAATATGCAACCAAGTTGTATTGTTTCGTGGAGTTGGTTGCTTAATTGCTTGTAAAGAAAACTAGCACACAGAATAAAAAAATAAGCAAACTGGTAGCAAAGCACATTTGCTTAGTTTGCTTATTTTCACAAGAATAAGGAAATAAGCAACGGAAACCAAACAGACCCTAGAAACAAAAAAATCATGGACAAGGACTGTGATGAGTACCTCTTGATCTTCTAAAACAGAACTTGCAAACATTTGATTGTATTCCAGCTTCCGCGCCAAATGAGAATTTTCAAGCTGCAAACTATGATTAGCCTTTCTCAATCCCTCAGCTTCCTCCTCCAAATCCTTCAGTTTGTGCAGTCTCAATCGAATATCCTCATCCTTCGCAACAGCCTCATGTTCCTCAAGCATCAGCACTTTGACCCTCTGCTGAAGGGCTACAATTTGTTCCTTATTGTGTTCAGATTCAGACTTCAGCTTCTTCCTCAGCAGCTTTACTTTGGCTCTTGCTGCCTCAAGCTCTCCAACAACTTTTGCATAATCAGCCACTTGTGCCTCTAATCTCCTATTATCAGCCTGTAATGACTCAATCTTTAGGCTAAAGAGTTTGGCCTCCACATTGTGAATCTTCAATCGATTATGAATCTCCATGACAGCAGTTTCTTGCTCTTTGAGCCCACAATACTCAAGCAATTGGATCTCAAGTGTCCTCTCCCTTTCTCTAAGAATTCTCACCATGTTGTTCAGATTCTTTATCTCTTGCTCATAGTCTTCCCTTTCATAAGGTTTGAACAACGTGGGTGCTTCTACATCTGAATGAGGTGTCTCCGCATCCTTTTTGGGAGAAAAACCAGCCTTGGTGGCAGCCAAATGGAAATCCCTCACGAGTTCATTGAACTCTGGCAACAGGAACCCGTCTCTATCTCCACTACATCTGCTGCTCGGTGAGAGACCCGATATGGAACTATCAGGGGAAGCCTTATGGTTAGTCCAGTCTTCCTACAGATGAGCAAAAGAGATTTAGTAAGTACACGCACACTAAATTCAGTAAGATAACAATCAACTAATTCAGCTTTGTTGTGCAAGAAATAAATATGATTCGGGCTAATTACACGTTCATTAACTGTCTTATTCAACATTCAAGCCAAAGCTCCAAGGCACCATTGAGGAATAAAAATAGAATGAACAGAAGAAGTTAGCATCATTTGATTAAACATTTAAACTTGTGTTCCCTAATTGTCTGATGTTAAAGCAATTCAATTGATTCAATGCTTCACAAACATATCTGATTTTAAAGATAACAAACAACATCTACCACTTTGATCATGCATCCCAAATGGTTCATATAGTTGCTACGGTGCTACCTAAGAAAAGTCGAAAAAGGTGCCTTAAAGTTTTCCTCATTTTCCCATTGGAGTACTTTTGAACAAAAAAATTCCGCATATACACGTTCCTTCACCGTCACATGAACGGAATATATCCTACATCAGTTTCTTAAATTGCAAACTTCAGCAGGCACGAAGTAATCTTGAATCGAAAACTTTATTTCCTACACTTTCTGGGCCAGTAACACCCCAACATCAAATTGATGAAATTCCGTGGATCAAAAATACAAACAGAACAATTAAAGCAAAAAGTTAAACCTGAAAAAAGACAGTTCAAACATTCTATTGACTCTGCCAAGAACATTAAAAATCTGAATCAATCGATTATCGAAAATCAAGACAAAAAAAAAAAAAGTTGATCAGAAAGGGTAGTTTTAAATTTTTAACAATCTCACATGTTTCTCTGATGCAACTGAAGCAGAATTGGAACAAAAGGGTGCTGCCTCTAACATAGGGTGATCATTTCTAATCACAGCGTTTTCCCCTCCTGCATCAAGTAGATTTCCACAACCTGAATCAAAGAAATGAACTATACATGATTAATAACAAAATTAAATACCCATAACCCATATCAATATTAACAAGGGAGACAACAGAGAGGATGTAATTATTAATTAAATAAATAAAGCCAAACCTGGAGGAGGAGGCCTTGGTGGAGATTGAGAAGGTTTATTTATCCGCCTGGCTCTGATCACAGAGTATATAATCCCACCAAGAGAGAGTGCTAAAGCCACGCCAAATTTCAATATCTCAGGCCCTATCTGTCTCTTCTCTCTAACCATCGTGATTAAGAACCTCTAATCCAGATTTAACCATGAAACCAAATTCATATATACAGCATAGATACATGTGTTATCCTTGGTCATCCTCTTCATCATCCTCCATCTAAACGCCAAAAACCAGAGGAAATCCAAATACCCATGAAAGGAAAAACAATCAATAGGCATAAACCCAATTCAGGTTTTGGAATTTGTAGGGAGACAGAGAGAGAGAGAGAGAGAGAGGGAGAGAGATCAATGAAAGGGTTTTTGTTGTTGTTCTGAAACACTTGCAAAGGTACTAATGTTTAGGAATTTGTCTTTTCCTATGAGGCTGAAGAAACAGTTGCGTATGTTTGCTGTGAACACCAAATAGGAGGTTTAATGAAAGAGAAATAGAAGTCCTTTGACTTGAGTTTTGTCTTACTCCTAATGATGTGGGATTGAATGCATATGTGCAAATTGCATAAAGTCGGTTTGGAATAGTACATGCTATGGACCTTTGTAGAGGGAGAGGTGGGTGGGGGTTACAGAGAGACAGAGAGAATCTGATCCTTGATTCCATGTAGGAAATTGGAGTTAGAGAGAGAGAGAGAGAAGAGAGAGAGAAGAGATTGGGGCCCGTTGATGTAAGATTACATGCTTTGTTTGTTGGAAGAGAATCTTATGGATTAGATTAAGGATTAAACTTTGTAATTAACACCCTGTTTAAGCGCTCTACCAATATACTACTATTTTCCCTCCATTTATTTCGTACTGGGTGTAGAGAAATTATTCACCACACGTTGTGGTGGGAATACCCAGGAGAGATTGACTTCCTAATTACTAGTATTTTTCTGTTTTTAAAATCAACATGAAATAGAATCATTAGTATTAAACACCTATATACTAAAAAATTGACTTCTTTCTTTCTTAACAGAATCAACTGACTAAGGCTCCGTTCCGCAAACGAAATAAACTGCTTATTTTTTAAAAAGGCAATTTGAAGCTCAAAAATAATGTGTTTACGCAAATAATTTACCTACGATCTTGTTTGATAGATCCATCAAGATCTTTAATACAGTGCAAAAAAAATTAAAAAATTATTTTTCGTTTGCATTATTTTTTAGTTTGAAAATGTGAAATAAGCTGTTTATTTTTTAAAAAGGTTTCTGGAACGAAGCCTAATTAGAAACGAAAGATTATTATATACGAGGACTAATAAGCAATTGACTTGTTGGTGAAAGATGAAGCACCTAATTCTAAATTCAAAGGGGGAAGCGGGTGTTTGGTGCTGTTTTTTTTTTAGTGAGTTTTGGCTTTTGTTTCAGGATTTTTGGCCTGGCATCGAAGTTTGAAAAGGGGCTCTTTGTTCGCTTCAGGAAAAGATTGTTACGATTGATTGTCGCCTATGTAATGATTAATTGACTTATTATCAGCTTGTTATGGGAAGAAGCTGCTAATTTTTTTAGTGGAGATAAAACTTGATACAATAATAACTGTTATACAAAAATATGTGTAATTAGCGTGTCAGCTCGACATCAAACTTGTGGTGAAGGACTCTTGCCCACGCCGGGAAAAAAGATTGTTGTAAATTATTGTCCTTGAAAAATAACCAACCAACTTATTATTCAACTTGTTATTGGAAGACGAAGCTGCTAATTTTTGAATGGGGCAAAACTTGATACGACAACAACTGTTAGCCGAACATAGATGTTAATTGGCGACGTGTCTGCCAGGTATCGAACTTGCGGAGAAGGACTCCTCTGTTGTTGGGAAAAGATTGTTGTCAATTATTTTTCCATGAAAAATAACCAATTGACTTAATATCAACTTGTTATTATTGGGAGACGAAGCCGCTAGGTTTTGAGTTGGGTAAAATTTGATGCAAGAATAAATGTTTTACGAATATATACATGTAGTCGGCGTGTCGGCCTGATATCAAACTTGTGGAGACGGACTCTTTTGTTCACATTAGGAAAAGATTGTTTGTAGGAGTACAATTTATTGGCCTTGAATCACTCGTTGTAGTGCCAACTGTAATGGTCTGTAATCGATAAAGATACGAGGACCGACGGTCCCCGTTATACACGAAAAATAGGGTGCTTGATCAAGCACCCTATACATTTCGGATGTCGTTGATTTTCGCGTGGCCCCCTCGTTTTTTTTTTTATAGAATTTTTGGACGGTTCGGATCGACCATCCGGTGGCGGGAGACGGCCGACCAAGGCCGTCGGTAAAATTTCGATCCGGAAACCGTCGGTCCCAATAGCATTAGTAATGTGGGGGTGGGGGGGGGGGGGGGGGAAAAGCAGAAACTTTTCTCATACCGTACTAAAAGTTTAGTACTACCCATCCTAATTAATCTTGCCTCTTAGAGCATCCGCAATGGGAATAATCAAAATCAATAATCAAAATGTGCCACGTCAGCATTTGATTATCCATTTAGTTCACAATCAAACTTAACAACCTCTATCTCTACATTGTTTATTTTTGCATCCCTAACCAAAAAAAATCTCAAAGTACTCAATGCATCTATGTCCAATCGCAAACGAGTTTCAATCACGCATCCGATCACACTAAATTATTCGTCTCGATGAGACGATTCCAATGAGGTGTGTTTTTGAGTTATTGAGTTTCGAGTTTCCTTATTGGGTTTGGTTATTGAGTTTTGGTTATTGGTAAAAGTTGTTAAGTTTGGTTATGGAATGAGTGGAATTTGATTATTTGCTAAAAGACTTGTAACTTTGCTTATTACAATGTGAGGTGTTTTTTGAGCATTTTTGTTAAGTTTGCTTATTCACATCTATTTGATTATTACAATGCGGATGCTCTTAGAAGTATGTTTTTGATATTTCAAGTAAAATTATTCCCTACAAAATGCCGACTTAGATGACATCGCCGGTCCTTGGTAGTTTACGTGGGCCCACCACCATAAATAGTCAAGGCCAATTTATGCTCAGAAATTTTAATGGGCACCCAACTGCTTGAAGAAGACGGCATAAAATCTGGGAGTAGCCCGGGGGGTTTTGACATAGTAATATTGCCACGAGACTCAGGGATTTGATTTATCCTACTATGTTTTTTCAAATTTTTCTTTCACCAGTAAATCTTGGGATCACCTTGTCTTCAAACATAAGCGTGTGGAATAAATTATAGGCTCAGTTTGGATGGTAGGAATCTTGAGGAGGAATAAGAATGTAATACCATATTTCCATGATTCCAACGTTTGGAAGAAACATGAATAGGAATGTGATGCCGCACTCTCAGAATTCCCCATGTTTGGGAGAGACAGGAATAGGATTGTGATTTCTGACGACACATCCGACCAGGAATCACATTACCAGATAGAGTGAGAATTTGATTCCTCTCTTACCCCATAGGAATCTTAGATTCCTCGCTCAATCAATTAAAAAAAGAAATATTAACTTTGATAATTTCCAAACAAATTGATTTCTGCAAAAGATTACAGAATTAATCCAAATACTGGAATGAAATTACTTCAGGTATCGTATTCCTAGGAATTTCATTTCTAGCAATCATATTCATATTCCCACTCCTAGGAATTTGATTTATTGTAATCACATTTATATTCCTATTCAAGATTTCGGTCATCCAAACTGAGTCATAAGAATTAATCTGAGGTGGACGCAAATCAAACATGTGAGCGGAAGGGCGGCCCGGCCGAGGTGGGCTGAAAAGGATCGCCAAAGGTGGCTTCGAGACATTAATTGGCCTTGTTCGGTTTGGAACTCAAAAACAAAAATTTTGGAAAAAGTAACTTTTGTACTTTTTCTCTCTCTAACTTTTCAATCATTATTCTCATTTCTCACTCTATCTCTCACCACTTTTTACCTCTCTCCACAATCATTACTCTCATTTATCTCTCTATATTTATTCAAAAATACTACTCAAGACTCACAACCGAACAAGGCTAAATCGTGGTTTATGTATGTCGTGTCTAGAAAAGCAAATGCGTGACTGACGGGGACGCCCACTCATGTTTCACGCATGAATCCTTGAGTCATGACCCACGCAATCTCTCTCTTGTGTGAAGACAAAAAAAAAAAAAATTAAGGCCGTTTTGTTAATCATTTTTAATTTTCTTACTCCGTATTAAGTAGTAGTATTATTTACTCCATTTATTTTCTGGTTGAGATTCACACTTCACCTCTCTCTCAAACTCTGATGCCAACTTAATTAATTGGGCAGTTCTTGATCTTTCAATTTAATTAAAAGACAGATTAAGAGTTAGGCTGCGTTCTTGTGAACTTATAAGCCTGAAGCTTATTTCGACATTTTTTACTTTTTGTTTAGCTTTTTGTCGTATTTTTTGGAGTTAGTCATTCGTCTCGACAAGACGGATCGAAAAAGTATAAAAATAAAGACCGATAATGAAAATTTCAAATAAAATGGCACTTTGGACAGATAAGACAGCTGCTTGATATTTTTTTCGTCTTCAGTATTTTTTTTTAATTTGCGGCATAATTTTGTATTTTTTTAACTCCTCTCGTCGAAACATATGATTAATTTTAAAAATATGACATGAATCTAACAAAAATTCAGAAAATACGATCAAAGCACACAAAACAAAGAAGAAAATTAAGTTTACAATAATAGAGACTTTAATTACAAAAATGCTAGGGACGAAGAAAACTTACCCCGAAAGTACCCCGAAAAGAGCAACTAGTGGTTGAGATTCACTTTGATGTGTGTGACCCAATCATCAAAGTGATTCTCAACCACTAATTGTTTTTTTCGGAGCACTTTCGAGATAAGTTTTCTTTGTACGTAGCATTTTCATGTCATCCAATATCTCCTTTCCACACTACTTCCAATACTCCCCATATTTTTTTAAGAGACTAATAAAATCTAATCATGGATAATGTTCTCGTCTTCGGACTAATTTCATAAAGTATCTCCTTTCCACACTACTTCCTTCAATATACTCCTAGTATTATTTTTATTTTTTAACAAAAAAAGAAGAAGCTAGAGAAGAAGATTTTTTTGGAGTAAATAAATACTAACCAAATCAAATTCTGCAAAGTACAAAAGGAAATAAGCGGAGGTTAAAAATATTGATAACCACGGATTTCTAATTTTGGGAAGAAAAAAAAACTTCTCCAATTTTTCATGTCGCTCTGTGAGTCCCTAACTAGAAAATCAGCCGCCGGTAGCCATCATCAACCGGCCGCCATCGTTAGCATCCCATTTGTTACCTCCATCCTTTGTCGACACTAACGTAGTTGCCTCCATCCCCAACCATCCTCTTTGCATTGAAACCCTTTTCCCGGAAGCCACACCACCACTCCCGACTCATATGCATGCGCCTCCATTCAATTTCATGCGGGGGGGGGGGGGGTTGCAAGTGCAAATTGTTCTACTTGGTGTGAGCGTGAGTATGTATAGCTGACACATACTCTTACGCTTCGTTTTCACTAACAGAAAGAACTAAAAACTATGGAGGCCCCCCCTCCCCCTCCTCTTCAGTGATCAAGTGGACATAAAAAATTCTAGATGATTGGCTGTTGGAAGAAGCGAGTAATTTCTTGAGCAGAGTAGCAACAACAGCGTATATGGTTTATCTGGAAATCAAGAAACGAATTTATTTTTAATGGGGTGCCTATAAAACCCAGATGTAACTTTGAGAAAGGCTATTGGTGCGTTTGGTGAAATTTCTGGAATTTTGGATTCTGACCAAGTCCATAGGGATAACCTGCAAGCTGGTGCTCCTGCCCAGTGGAAGGCTCCGGACCATGGTAAGGTTAAATTCAGATGTGATGCTGCAGTTTCTAAGGATGGAAGGAAAGCAAAGGTGGCAGCGGTAATGAGAAGTGATCGGTAATGAGTACGTTTGTTTGGGATGGGATTTGATGATGAGATTATTAATATCATGTTTGTTTGAGATGGGATTAGATTGATAAAAGAAATTGGTAATTAATGAGAAGAGATTGGTAATGAGGAGGGCATTGGATTGGACTACGAATACCAAGTCCCACGGAGTATTCCTAATATCCTCTAAAGTCCGGCTTCCTTATCCCATGGGAGTACCAATCTGAAAACTCTCGTTTTTGGCACAAGGCGTGAATGGGATGAATGCGGGCGTGCCAAGACTTGTAGCGCCTAACTTTTGATGAAGATTCCCGTGAATCTTGACTTCTATCGTATGAGCGATTGTGTGTGATCCAAAGGTTAAAGATCACAATGAGGTTCGGGGTTTGCCACACGGTAGTGGACTTAGAATTTCCTAGTCGTATAGGAGTTGGAATGTAAAAGAAAAACGTGAACTTTATTACACCGGGATAATAAAGTTGGTACAAGGAAAATAAAAGATCCAAACCACTTGATGAAGTGAGTTTGAATGAGGGGTGAGCACGTGGTACTCGATAATCGACTTTGCTGAAAGTAGGAAAGTGTTTGCTTCGCTGGGAAGGCTTGGGTTTTTTAGCGTTATGCTTGATTGGTGTTGGACCCTTTTTCCATCTTCAATTCTGCTATTTATAGGCCAAACAGCATCCTGATTCAGGTCTGAATCCGAAAATCTGCTTGCTCCACAGGCTGCCACGTGTCCCATGATTACTCCACCCTCCATGCATGCAAGATAATGGGTAGTTATTGGCAGTTAAAAGCAGTTTGAGGCAGATCATGGGTAGTGGGCCTCTTGTATTATGACAAGTGTCACCTCAGCAGTCTGATTCAGGCCTGAATCCGAATCTGCATTGCACCACCAGCTGCCTTGTGTCCCATGATTGCTCCACTTTTTGTGCATGTATGTTAGTGGGCAGTTTTCAGAAGTTGAAAGCAGTTGATAAATCATGGGTGACATGGCAAATAACTCCCCACTATCCCTTCTCTCATGCATTTGACACATGGCCAATTGACTAAGTCAATTGGCCTTTGCATTAGGAGGGAAATAACTGCCATCACAGCAACAAAATCCCTAAAAACGTGGGCTGCAACTCACGGACCAGATCTGCTCCTTTTCTTCATGGGTCAAACCGTGGGCTACTCCATGCGGGCCAAATCAACCTCTTCTTCATGGGCCCAACCGTGGGCTAGCTTCCACATAAATACGGGGCCGAGTTCTCCATATGGGCTGCGTATTTCTCGGGCCCAAATGGGAAAATACCCATGGCCCAAGAATTACCCAATTAATTACACAACTCTCGGCCCAAATTAATAAAGCAATTAACCAAAAATCCAATCACGGCTAGCCCGATCCGTGGTGCCAAAAACGGGTATAAACATTGCCCCCCCATTCTCTCCTCTCTAGAATGAAAACTCTCATTTTTGGCACAAGGCGTGAATGGGATGAATGCGGGCGTGCCAAGACTTGTAGCGCCTAACTTTGGTAGAAGATTCCCGTGAATCTTGACTTCTAACTCGTGAGCAATTGCGTGTGACCCAAAGGTTAAAGATCACAATGTGGTTCGGGGTTTGCCACACGGTCGTTGACTTAGAATTTCCTAGTCGTATAGGAATTGGATTGTAAAAGAAAGCGTAACTTTATTACACCGGGATAATAAAGTTTATACAAGGGAAATAAAAGATCCAAACTACTTGACGAAGTGAGTTTGAATGAGGGGTGAGCACGTGGTACTCGATAATCTACTTTGCTGAAAGTAGGAAAGTGTTTGCTTCGCTGGGAAGGCTTTGGTTTTTTAGCGTTATGCTTGATTGGTGTTGGACCCTTTTTTCGGCCTTGAGTTCTTCTATTTATAGGCGAAGTGCTCCCACGGTTTTGCATGTGTATTTCCAGCCTTCACCTTCTTGCGCCATGTGTCCCATGCATGTTACACCCACGACAACTTGCGGCAGTTAACAAAGATCATGGGTAGCAGTTGTAACTTGCCCATTTACCCCATTTCCTAATATGTTGCCATGTGTCTTAATTGTTTCCAAAGAAACACCAAGATGCCAAGTGTCCCATGATGGCTTGCAACTTTCAAGTGAAATGCCAACTGCTCCTGGTCGTGGGCCATTTCACATGCCCAAATTCTAAAATAAATCATAACCTCTCCGAACAACCAATCTCCATGGAACAATTATTCGGCGTATCTTGCTCCATTTGGACTTTAATTAATTGGGCCTTGCTCCAAATCACAAAATTAATGTGGCCCATTAATTTTCAGCCCGAGAAACTCGTAGAATCGGCCCAATTTAATTAATATTTAATTAAATGGCCCTCCAGCGCTGATCCGAGATTATGTGCCAAAAATGGGCATAAACATTACCCCCCCATGCCTTGATTCTTGATTTTTAGGATCATGGCATGTATAGAAAGTAAAGCCATTTTTGGCATCCCAAACAGGTCTTGAATCCTGTTGTAGCATGCCCTCTTTTGTTTGCCTTGCCTATGGATAGTAGGCATTAGGCATCTTCTACGCTCCATTCAGGCCTTGACGATATGAGATCTGTCTATCTTCAGGCCTGAACCATGAAAGGCTCCACAAAAAGGCCTAGAAATACGTTGAAAGGCCTGAACTTCTTCTTGGAATGCTTAGAAATGTGGTTCAGGCCCAAACAAAGAGCTCAAAGGGCCTTCGTCTCTGCAAAAAAGGCCTTTGTAAATCAATAAAGTCCTGTGTTCAGGCCTGGTTGTAGAGAAACCATAGAATCATGAAAAAGGCCTGGGAAGGACTGAAAATAGATTGAAGGCCTGAACCTCAGCTTTTGAACTTTCAGGCCTACTCAATGAAACGAAAAGGCCTCCACATCTGCGGAAAAGGCCTACTAAAACTCTAATATGGCCTACTCAATGACTGATAGGCCTTGGCCGAACACTTAGAGATGTTTGTTCGGCCTTTGAAAGACTTCTCATTGGCCACTTAGCCATTTTTACAACCGCGATATTTTTGCATAAGCCAAGTGAATAAGACCCGCTTTTGATGTGCCCCACAAATCCAATGCGGGCGTAGTTCCACAACTTTAAGGCCTACAGTTGGCCTAAGCTTGTAATGGCTTTTGGCAGCTTGGACAATGCCAAAAAGGCCTTCATGAACAGGGGGAGGAGGGGGATCTCCAATTATGAATGCATCATGATCAAGCCCTGGAGTGTTGTCGGATTCCTCTTTTTCATTTAATTCCTCCTGCTCTAGAACGGGTGCGGCAGCCAATTCAGACCTGGTCTGACTTGTATCTGTTATCTGCTCACTGCTCAGGACTGAATCTGGATGTGGTAACTCTTCAGACACTTGAGAAAACTCTAGAGAGGAGAGAATGGGCTGATCTTGCCTCATAATAGGACTCTCCATGTTCTGGCTTATTTCAGGTCTGAAATCTTGCTCCCTTTGCGTTGAAACAGACCTATCTTTTGCTCCTCCGGGCATGGAAATAGCTTACCATCCAAAAGTTTTTGAAAAACTCCTGAATGTTGGTTGTTGTGTTCAGACCTGAAACTGTTGCCATGATCTGTATCATTCAGGCCTTGCTGCTGCTCAGGAATCCTTAAAGGCCTGAACTGGGACGTTTGCCCCCCGAGTCGAATTCCTTGGCCTCCTTGCCCCCCGAGTGTAGAGCTGTTGGGATCGAAGGGTTGAGAGAAGCCTGGAGGCCTGGAGTGCTTGTTGGAAGCTTGTTGAGACACATTCAGGCCTAAAGTTCGGCCTAAAGTGCTAAATGGTGATGGCAGTGGTGGAGTAAGAGTTGGAATTGACTTCATGTCTTCGATGGCCTTTTTGGATTTGATTAGATATTCTTCAACCATACAGAAACATTCATCCCAAGGATTACTGAATTCCTGTGAGAGTCCTTCGTTGGATGCAATAGTATAGGACTGAATGCCCATATTTTCTTCAACTTGGCCCTCAAAGGTCTGAGTAGAAGGATAATCAAGCCCACCATTTTAGAATTCATGCTGTTCGGGCAGGGCTGAATACATGATATATGAATTGCCATGTGACTTGGCAATAAAGAGATGGTTTACCTCACGACGTAAATTGGAGATCCTCCTCTTCAAGCCTTTGAATTTCATCGTTGTAGCGATTTTGTGCTTCAAGAAACCAATCCTCCATAGGATTGAGACGACGCCTCTCACAATCAAGGCGGTAGATTTCGTCTTCAAGTTCGTCGACCTTGTCATCACGCCAACGAATTTCTTCTTGACATCGCCGAATCTCAACATCCAATTCAACGTATCGAATTGACATGCGAAGGAATCAGCGTAATAACCCTTGAAACGACTAGGGTCCCACCGGGCGTGCCTATGAAAACTCTCGTTTTTGGCACAAGGCGTGAATGGGATGAATGCGGGCGTGCCAAGACTTGTAGCGCCTAACTGTTGATGAAGATTCCCGTGAATCTTGACTTCTATCGTATGAGCGATTGTGTGTGATCCAAAGGTTAAAGATCACAATGAGGTTCGGGGTTTGCCACACGGTAATGGACTTAGAATTTCCTAGTCGTATAGGAGTTGGAATGTAAAAGAAAAACGTGAACTTTATTACACCGGGATAATAAAGTTGGTACAAGGAAAATAAAAGATCCAAACCACTTGATGAAGTGAGTTTGAATGAGGGGTGAGCACGTGGTACTCGATAATCTACTTTGCTGAAAGTAGGAAAGTGTTTGCTTCGCTGGGAAGGCTTGGGTTTTTTAGCGTTATGCTTGATTGGTGTTGGACCCTTTTTCCATCTTCAATTCTGCTATTTATAGGCCAAACAGCATCCTGATTCAGGTCTGAATCCGAAAATCTGCTTGCTCCACAGGCTGCCACGTGTCCCATGATTACTCCACCCTCCATGCATACAAGATAATGGGTAGTTATTGGCAGTTAAAAGCAGTTTGAGGCAGATCATGGGTAGTGGGCCTCTTGCATTATGACAAGTGTCACCTCAGCAGTCTGATTCAGGCCTGAATCCGAATCTGCATTGCACCACCAGCTGCCATGTGTCCCATGATTGCTCCACTTTTTGTGCATGTATGTTAGTGGACAGTTTTCAGAAGTTGAAAGCAGTTGATAAATCATGGGTGACATGGCAAATAACTCCCCACTATCCCTTCTCTCATGCATTTGACACATGGCCAATTGACTAAGTCAATTGGCCTTTGCATTAGGAGGGAAATAACTGCCATCACAGCAACAAAATCCCTAAAAACGTGGGCTGCAACTCACGGACCAGATCTGCTCCTTTTCTTCATGGGTCAAACCGTGGGCTACTCCATGCGGGCCAAATCAACCTCTTCTTCATGGGCCCAACCGTGGGCTAGCTTCCACATAAATACGGAGCCGAGTTCTCCATATGGGCTGCGTATTTCTCGGGCCCAAATGGGAAAATACCCATGGCCCAAGAATTACCCAATTAATTACACAACTCTCGGCCCAAATTAATAAAGCAATTAACCAAAAATTCAATCACGGCTAGCCCGATCCGTGGTGCCAAAAACGGGTATAAACACAATCCGAAGCCACTTGTGTTACCAAACATGCAATTAATAGTCCGAATAGACTATTAGTTCAATCCCATGGCCGAATCAAGTTTTCAAACGGAGCCTTAGAATTTTGTTTCCGATATTTCAAGTAAAATTATTCTCTACAAAATGCCAACTTAGATGACATCGTTGGTCCTTGGTGGTTTACGTGGGCCCACCACCATATATATAGTCAAAAGGCCAATTTATGCTCAGAAATTTAATAGGCACCAACTGCTTGAAGAAGACAGCATAAAATCTAGGAGTTTTGACCTAGTAATATTGGCACGAGACTTGGGGATTTGATTTATCTTTACGATTTTATTTCAAAATTTTCTTCACCGGTAAATTTTGAGCGGGCCGGCCGACGTGGGCTGAAAAGGATCGCCAAAGGGGGCCTCGAGACATTAAAATAAAAATCCTGGTTTTATGTAAAGCCGTGTCTAGAAAAGCAAATGCGTGACTGACGAGGACGCCCACTCATGAACCCACGCAATCTCTTTGTTGTTGTGTGAAGACAAAAAGATTAAAGGCCGTTTTGTTAATCATTTTTAATTTTCTTATTAAGTAGTAGTATTATTTACTCCATTTATTTTGTGGTTGAGATTCACACTTCACCTCTCTCTCAAACTCTAATGCCAACTTAATTAATCAGGCGGTTCTTGATCTTTCAATTTAATTAAAAGACAAATTAAGAGTTAGGCTGCATTCTTGTGAACTTATAAGCCTGAAGTTTATTTCGATATTTTTTACTTTTTGTGTAGTTTTTTGTCGTACTTTTTGGAGTTAGTCTTTCGTCTCGACAAGATGAATCAAAAAAGTATAAAAATAAAGACCGATAATGAAAATTTCAAATAAAATGGACCTTTGAACAAATAAGACATCTATTTGATATTTTTTTCGTCTTTAGTATTTGTTTTTTTGCTTTCTGGCATAATTTTGTATTTTTTTTAACTCCTCTCGTCGAGACATATGATTACTTTTAAAAATATGACATGAATCTAACAAAAATTCAGAAAATAAGAACAAAGCACACAAAACAAAGAAGAAAATTAAGTTTAAAAAAATGGAGACTTTAATTACAGAAATGCTAGGGACAAAGAAAATTTATTCCGAAAGTACCCCGAAAAGGGCAACTAGTAGTTGAGATTCACTTTAATGTGTGTGACTCAATCATCAAAATGATTCTCAACCACTGTTTACTTTTTTCGAGATACTTTCGAGATAAATTTTTCTTTGTATCTACCATTTTCACGTCATCCAATATTTCCTTTCCACACTACTTCCAATACTCCCTATTTTTTAAGAGACTAAATCTAATCATGGATATTGTTCTCGTCTTCGGACTAATTTCATAAAATATCTCCTTTCCACACTACTTCCTTCAATATACTCGTAGTATTTTCTTTTTTAAACAAAAAAAGAAGAAGCTAGAGAAGAAGATTTTGGAGTAAATATTTTTTTTTTAAACAAAAAAAGAAGAAGCTAGAGAAGAAGATTTTGGAGTAAATAAATACCAACCAAATCAAATTCTGCAAAGTACAAAAAGAAATGAGAGGAGGTTAAAAACATTGATAACAACGGATTCCTAATTTTGGGAAAAAAAAAAAAAAAACTTCTCCAATTTTTCATGTCACTCTGTGAGTCCCTAACTAGAAAATCAGCCGCCAGTAGCCATCATCAACCGGCCACCATCGTTCGCATCCCATTCGTTACCTCCATCCTTTGTCGACACTAACGTAGTTGCCTCCATCCCCAACCATCCTCTTTACATTGAAACCCCTATCTCGGAAGAGCAGTGCTATGTGTACATATGAAAATTTTGTAGGATTCGCCTTGGGTTTTCACAAAGATAATTTGAACCGTCTATTATTTTTAAAATATTTTTTTATGAAGCCCTGTAAAAAATCAGCTCAACCCAATATCGATAAAGATTTTTTTTGAATTTGTAGGGGCGAAACTAAACAGTTAAGTTGTTTTGTCCTCACAAATTCAAAAAAAATTCTTACTGATATCAGGTTTAGCTGATTTTTTACAAGGCTCTATAAAGAAATGATTTAAAAATAGGGAAATGATAACGCCAAAAACCGTTTTTGTTAGTGCCAAAACTCTAGTGCACAAAAGACTTGTACTATTTGCAATGTACAAAACTTTTATACACTTGAGTTTTGGCACAAACAAAAACGGTTTTGACATTATCATTTTCCTAAAAATAATGGCGGGTTAAATCATCTTTGACATACCCAAGATAGGTCCTACAAAATTCATATGTACATCGTATGTACATTCCATATGTACTCATAACATTACTCTTCCCGGACACCACACCGAAGCCACACCACCACTCCCGACTCATGCATGCGCCTCCATTCAAGGGAAAAATTCAAAATAACCCCCAACCTTTAGACCAAAATTCAATTAGGCTCCCAACCTTTTAAAAACTTCAATTTTATTCTCAACGTTATCTTCCGTTAATCAAAACGCCCCCTTCCGTCCGAATGACTAATGGATTCCGTTAAAGGCTCCGTTAAATTTCATCCTAATCAAATTTTGATGATCCGAGCTGCTCAATGTGTTCAAAACGTGATTTTAAGGGTACTTGGAGGAAATTAGCAAAAAAAAATGATCGGGAAAGGCTTCATCTGAACAGTTTTTTATTGAATGGTTCAATAAAAAAACTATTCAGATGAAGCCCTTCCTGATCATTTTTTTTGCTAATTTTTTGCCGGTACCCTTAAAATCACGTTTTGAACACATTGAGCGGCTTGGATCATCAAAATTCAATCAGAAAAAGGGAGGTGCAAACCAAAGCAAAATCTGGACGTTCGGACTTGAACAAAATCCAGATCAATCCACACCTCCTCTTTTCCAATCGAATTTTGATGATTCGAACTATGTGATTAAAACATGATTTTAAGGGTAATCGCGAGAAATCGGAAAGACCGGGAAAGGCTTCATCTGAATAGTTTTTTATTGAACTATTCAATAAAAAACTGTTCAGATGAAGCCCTTCCAGGTCATTTTTTTTTGCCGATTTCTCTCAAGTACTCTTAAAATCACGTTTTGAACACATTGAGTGGATCGGATCATCAAAATTCGATCGGGACGCTATTTAACGGAGCTTTTGACGAAATCCGTTAGTCATTCTGACAGAAAGGGGCGTTTTGATTAACGGAAGATATCGTTGGGAGTAAAATTGAAGTTTTTAAAAGATTAGAAGCCTAATTGAATTTTGGTCTAAAGATTGAGAGGTATTTTGAATTTTTCCCTCCATTCAATTTCATGTGGGGGGTTGCAAGTGCAAATTGTACTACTTGGTGGGAAAGTGAGTATGTATAGCTGGCACATGCATGCGGTCTCATACGCCCCGTTTTCACCAACAAAAAGTATTAAAAACTTGCATTTTATCATTTCGTTTTTATTAACTAAAATATTTTTACTAACAAAAATTTTTTTGCCAATTTTTTCTCAACAACTTTTTCACTCACATATCTATCAACAATTTATTTATTATCGGAAAAAATTTAACATTTCTCAACAACTTATTCACTCTTATTCCTTACCGGAAACACCTAACAACTTTTTAGCCACAACTAAAAATTTGCAAAATTTTCAGTACCGAAAACACCCCCCTTTGGAATAAAAAAAAAATGTCACCTCTCATTCTACAACATATTTCTTGTAACCTATAGAGTAATGCTAGGAACATGAATACATGATGTTGGTAAAACATAATTCACGACATTACTGTGTTCATTGTATACGGATTTACATACATCCAAATAACTCCAAACATATTTTGGTTTTGAAGAGTGTTTTTAAATTATGTCCGTCCATAACTAACCCGCTAACAATCTGCCCTTGACTTGTCACCCCTAAACCCCTCTTCCTTCGGGAAAGAGGATGATGTCAAGCATCTCTATGTAAATTGGTGCTAAGCAGTCCATTCGGTCATTCATCGTGGCACAAACAACTCCGATCGAATTTGAATACATATAAATCTAAATCGTTTATTGCTCGATAAGATTTGAGTTATCGATTACCGAGATCAACTTCCAGAATATCTCCTCCTCTTCCATATGCATCATTGCATCTTTCTTTCTACTACCATACATGCTCTCTCAGTCCCGAGGGAGGAGTTTAGAGGCCTCATAGTAGCACACGGCCCTAGCTCCCGCCCTTTCATCTCAATGTCCAAAACCAAAAGAACAAAATCAAAAACCCCAGTCGTTTGAAATTCGCGGCTACTTAAACCCTTTCTTCCACTCTCTTCTTCCCCACTGATGCAAGTCTCAGACATGCGAGCACTCAAAACCCTCTACTCCCTACACCTCCGCAACCTAGCCTCATACAGACCCCCTTCTCTAATCTCATGCCATAACTCTCCCCTCAACCCTAGAAAATTCCTCCACCGCAAAACCATCCACTCCACCTCCCACCGCTGTAATGAATCCGGCTGGACCACTTCGAACGCGTGGGACAACAGTAACAACCACGCCGGTTCCAGACCCGAGAAAACAAGCCCCAGCGGCGTCGCCGCCGTTTACGATCCCATCTCGGGCCGTCTCGTCACGAGACGAGGAGGACCTCAGTCCGTTCCTGAAGATCGAGAACCGGAATCGAGTAGTGTAGGCGGTGATGAGGATGCTTATAGGGAGAGGACTTATGGGAATGTAATTAGGAGAGAGAGTTTGGGAGGAGGAGGGTCTGAAAATCAGGGTTTAGGGTCAGGGGGTCGGGGTGTTTATGTGAATAGGAAGAAGGGGAAGGGTAAGGTGGCTTGGGTGTGTTCGAGCTGCGGGCATTCGGAGGGGCAGTGGTGGGGGGCGTGCAGGGCTTGTAGTAGTGTGGGCACGATTGTGAAGTTTGTGGAAGGGGTTTATGATGAGGGAAAGATGAGCGGGTTTGAGGTTTCGGAGAATGTGGTGAGGACGTGGTTCCCGAATCAGGGGACCGAGACAGTGCCTTTGAGGTTGACAGATGTGAATAGGGGGGTCAATCAGACCGAGTGGCGAATTCCCTTGTGAGTTATTTTTTGCCCATACTTCTTGGTGGTGGTGTTATTAATTTATAGGGCTGAAGCTGTCTGTTAAATTTGGTGCTTGTGTTTTTGGTTTGGTAGAATTGTTGTGGAAAAGTAATGTAATTGCACATAAATTGGTGAATGGTTATTCCGTGTGTAATGCACATTATGTCATTATGTTATGTTTTAGCAAACTAAAGATTGGAATCAGAACTACAAGGGGAGTAATAGTTTCATTCTGGCTTCATTTGCGTGAACAAATGCAACCGCAAGTTAATGATGTCGTGTCTGTAGTTTCAAGCCCTAAACACGATCTTTAGATTTCATCAATGATTTCATTCGGTGAGGGATGTCTAGGTGGAAATACGTCCTCCAACATTTCATATGGCCCTCAGTTTGTTTCGGAGATTGCATCTTGGCAAAATTTCTAAACAATGGCAGGGAAGAGAGAGTGCCAAGGCCAATTCTAGTATGGGAGCCTGCTGCTTTAGATGGAAAAGAAAGGATTTCACGGGATAAAAACCTGTGATTGTTTGTGTGGTGCCCCTTCATTTTTGTATAGTAAGGAAGATTTGCAATAAGGGAGCAGCTTGTAGATGATAAAGTTATGTAAATTAAAAATATGCAGCTACATATGATGGATTTAGAAGGAACTCATTTTCTTCTGCTAAACAGAAAATCTCAATGTTTGACAAACAGAGAACCCCAGACGTGATGTTACTTTGTCGATGTTAGAATTGCAAATGTAAAATTCTTCTTGCTAGCTTCTTTATTGCGGTAGATAGTATTCTTTGATGCTAAGAATTGAGATTGTATATACTATATCCTGTGTGTATGAGAAATCAATGTGTCCATTGTGATTTTGTCATGTGATATACCAGTTAAGTAGGCATCATAGGAAGAACTGCTTTGAACTAAAAATGGGAAATCCTCATGGCATGACTTGACTCTTGAGGCCTATGTATTCTATACATTGCTCATTGTAGGAGATAGCTTTTGTTTACCAATTATATCAATAAGGCGGTTCATATCTTTTGTGCTTGATGTTTAGGCCTGGTCTTTTTGGAAATGAAGTTGCTAGGGTGCTTGGTGGTGGTCTTGTTCCAGGTATATTTTTTCTTCACCTCAAAGTTGTAGGAATCATCTTTTTGACATGGGTCTGAGCACCCTTCACATGATCTGTGTGACATGATCAAGGGTAGTTTTCCCATGAGGTTCACCATGGAATATTTTGAAGTACTTCAGAAGAAGTTAAAAACCTGAGTTGTTTTTGTGCACAGAAGATGATGTACTTTATGAAGATGAGAAATGGACAAAGCTAAGATATCTTAGATGTAGAATCCCGGGGAAATCTAAAGTTTTTAGCTCAAAAACATTATAGCCTAAGGGTTCGGCCGCATCTTTTCCCCGTAGTATATCTGAAAGCTCCATGGGGTTCCGTTTTTTCACTGAATCACTGTGCTCTTTGAACAGTATAAGTTGTGAATCACGGCGTATCTGAACATTTTAGTTCTGATTTCCCATGGTGATTGCTATGATTAGGCATCACCTTTGAATTTGAAAGGTCTATTAACCTTTTTTGTGTGTGTGTGGTTTCTTAGGATCTTTGGTTTTGGTTGGTGGTGATCCTGGTGTTGGCAAGAGTACTTTGTTGTTGCAGGTATGAGTTTGTCCAAGGAATTAAATTCTTTATTGCGAGTTATATGATGTGTGCCTGTATGACTCTTTCTCATTAACTTCCCTTTCAAATAGGTTTATGTTCTTTAGAAACTTGTGGTTGCCACTGTCTTTCGTGATTAATCTATGCTGATGCATATCTTTGTTTTGATTGCAAGATTGCTGCATTAATAGCAGAAGGGCATGGTTTTGGTAAACCAGCTCCAGTTATCTATGTATCTGGTGAAGAGGTTAGTGTTTCTTGTGCCACCTGAAAGACAAATACTGATCCTGCAGAGAAAGCTACTTGTTCTGATAGACACTGGTTCATTTTTTTTCTTTCTTTTTTTGCTTAAACTCTCTTTCAATTTGTCTTTTCTCCCCCTTCCGAGAAGTGAAGTACCCATGTGGTAAGAACCAATCCAGAGGCACCATTCACGTGTTGCGCCTTTCCTTGTTGACCATTGTCCCTTTTCTTTTCCACTCAATTTCCTCCATTGACACTTGGCAACTTTATTTGTTTCACAATGGCAGAGTGTTGAACAAATTGGGCACAGAGCGGATCGAATGACGATTGAAACAGAAGAATTGTTCTTATATTCGAGCACTGATATTGAGGTGCATCCTTTTGGACGTACCTGATTTGGTGGATGATCATGTCGATGTACCTTTTACAGTACTATAATGTGTTTTTTTTAATTGGAGTGATATTTTGGTTTGGAATTTTTTTTTTTCTCCTGATATTGTCTAGTCTCATGTTGAAGGGAATGCTTGTGATTCACTGGTGCAAATTCATGTTTCAAACCAATTTCAGTTTGAGCAAAAATTGTGTGATATGTTTTGATTTGGTGTAGAAACTAAGCTACTTTCTTGTCGTAGAAGGGGGCCAATAGTAGTTGTACGAACCTGTATTTGCATCTTGTTTGGTTATTCTGAATTTGTTAACAAGTGACATGGGGCCATGAACACATTTGTCGATATCCACATAGGATCCTGAATACCAGTTATTATCTAAATCATGCAGTTTTTATTTATGTAATGTATATTTCTTCATCCACTTCCTACCACATGCAAGATTAATGATGTTTTTGCCTTGTGCCTATGTGTGTTAGTAAGCTAGCCAGATTGCAAAGAAGATTTTTTAAGGACATATTGACTTGTCAATCTCATTTAGAGCGGTTAGTGACTGGTGTGTCTCTCATAGTTTTTATCCGTTTATCATAATATTCATATATGCATATGAATTACATATCTTGCAAGGGCCAATCTGATGTAGTAGTCTACCTTTAAGCGTGTTATAACCTAATTTGCCGGTAATAATTTGGTTTATGGGGGAGCAAATGATTTCAGTTAGGAATGACTTTTAGCTCTTTGGTATGCCTCACGGAGACATGACTTCATTTTAGTTGTGTTAGAGCCATGTTTATTATTGAAAGCATCCAGGCAAACATATTCTCATGAAAGTGCCATTGGCATGTGAATTCTCAAAATATTTACGTTCAAGCGGTGTTTGGTACCTTCTTTCAGGATGTGTTTGAGAAAATTCAGCATCTCTCCCCTCGAGCTTTAGTTATTGATTCCATTCAAACAGTTTATCTGAAAGGAGTGACCGGAAGTGCCGGAGGACTGCCACAGGTTTAACTTTTTTGAATGGTGCAACTGTTGGGCAATATGTATTCTCATTGTCTCAAAGAGAATCAACATTGCGTTTATTTAGACAATATAACTGGTGTTTTAGGAATGTGCCAAGACTGCTTTGATCTGTGACAGGTGAAAGAATGTACTTCAGCATTGCTGCGTTTTGCTAAGAAGACAAGCATTCCTGTTCTTCTTGTGAGTATGCTGTTTCAAATTCATGATGTCCCATCACAATTGACTTTCTTCTTGGACAACCTCGCTCCATTTCTTATGATATTTGCGAAGTACCAAGATTAGTGCAGCTCATTCTGGTATTAACAATTGATATTGTAGAGTCTTCAGGATATTGAAGTAGTGGAATATGCACCGTTGATAAATCCAAGTGACTTTTTCTTAAAATCCAAACGTTCTAATGAACCAACTATTCTAACACTATTTATTACTTACTGCTCCGTTTTTATTCCTGTCATTGTGATTTTTTTTACTTCTTATCTTTGCTTATGTACTACAATAATACATGCTGGCTTGTTTTGGTAGGGAACATATCTATTGTCTGTTTTTTCTATGTAAAGCGATGTTTTGTTTAGTTGTATTTATCTAATACCAGTAAACATGGTCACATATTCATTTGTTCATCTTCAATAAATATTGTCAGTTATTGTCTTGGCCAATTCTCAACATGAATTTGAATTGGATTGCCTCATTATTGTTTATTCAGATTGGACATGTGACTAAATCAGGAGACATAGCAGGACCTCGTGTCTTGGAGCACATTGTGGATGTCGTTTTATATATGGAGGTTCGTGTCTTATGGCATTTTCTACTTGGATGGTTAGAGTTTTGTTCTTTATCTTGATTACTTGTTAGCCCCACCTCTCCATGTCATCCATCCATCACTAAGATGCCTCTGTATGTCAACCAGCCTTGGCGATGCATGGTTTTGTTAGAAGCTTGTTTGGTCCAAAATACAGTGTACTGGTTGTGTCTAGATTCACAGTTAACTTTTTCCCAGGTTTTTGTGCTTGTAAAGCTCTTATTTATGTCTGAAAGAGTGAAGAGTTTTATTTTCCTCGATTAATGTCTTAAATAGTCAAGTTGTTTTATTGCTTTTCTGTTTTCAGTGGCATTTCAAGAGTGAAGAGTGATTCAGTAATTTTAGGTGTTGCTAGGCATGTTCTTTAATTTTGTTGGTTTACCGTTTGTGTGTTTATATGCACCAACTGTATAACTGTAGAGTCTATTCAATATGTATTCAAGATTTTTAGTATGGCATGCTTAACTCTTGATGGATCAGTGGATTATCTACTTTAGACCATTGCATTGAACGATTGTACTCCCTCCATCCCTTAGCGGTAGTCTCTTTTGTGAATTCAACTTTTTTAATGGACATGCATTCAATGCACCAAATTCAGATTAAAAGGTATTGCTTTTTAACATTACCTCCTTTATCCTAACTTCTAAAAGCCCTCTTTAGGGGATAATTTTGGAGAACTAAAAAGTTTTTAGGGTTGGACTTTTGAAAGTAAACATGCATTTTTTTTTTTTTTTTGAAAAAGATGGACAAGAAAAGAGAGCGAAGGGAGTAATTATTTGTGAATGTTACGTCACCACTACTTTAAACATTCTTGCAGGGGGAGAAATTTTCTTCTCATCGCTTACTTAGATCCGTGAAGAATCGTTTTGGATCCACTGATGAGGTACGTAGTGGTATAAATGCTACAGGAGTGTGTTTTTTCCTTTGCATTAATCTGCCAGTCCGCAGTCCTTAATTGTGTCTCCATGGACCAAAATCGTAGTATTCCCCTTCAAGTCCATTTTTTGCCTGACCTTTTAAGAGAGATGATATGCTAGAGCCCTATTTCAATCAGTGATGGCTGTCAGCTGCATAGTATCCAAGTTAGAAGTTAAATATTTGGACATTTTTCTTGTTGGTCTGTAATTACTTAGAATCACTTCTTGCTGGCAGCTTGGAGTATTTGAAATGTCACAATTAGGATTGCAAGCTGTTTCAAACCCCAGTGAGATGTTCTTGAGTGAGCAGCAATCAGATTCAGAGGTTTTAGCAGGATTAGCTGTTGCAGCAATGATGGATGGATCTCGAACTTTTCTGATTGAAATTCAGGTAGTACCATTATTCTCTTTCAGTGCGTCTTTCTTTCTCTTTGACTTTTTTTTTGGGTGGTATAGAATTGAACAGCTCTGTGCGAATTCAGTGTCTCATGAAACTCTTAACTCTTCTGGCTCATTTTTAGAATGGATATTATCTAAAGCTAACATGCATAAATGATAGTTTGTATGCGTTTGAATGAGTGCATAGTTTGTATGCGTTTGAATGAGTGGAGTGATCAAGATTACTTTTATACTGATCAATATTAGACTGTATGACGGAATCAATTGAGTAGTTTTTGTGGTCAAATGATAGGTTGTATCATTGGATGTGTTTATATCATTTCATGACAGTACCACGAAATGTCCATATTTTTGTTCTAAGCTGGCGTGCAGTGTTTTCGTTCCATTTTAAATTGGCTGTTAATATGCTCTCATTTTTGTTATTCACCTTTTCCCTTAAAAATTACTATGTTTAAGTGACTTGCAAAGTTTTCATGTAGGCATTATGTGTCTCTGGCTCATCGGGTTCGAGACAAGTAAATGGTGTTCAAGCTAGCCGAGCAGACATGATTATTTCAGTTGAGTAACAGTTCCGTACTTCTACTTACACCTAATATTTGGGGCTATTCTTTTGCAGTCTTGTTGATATTTATGGAGCAATGAGGCCCAATTTAAAGTTAGTCTAGTGATTGCTCATAGCATATGGCACATGATACCCACCAGTGTTTGACCATAGAACAGCTTTGTTTCCCGATTAAATCTTTCTTTCACTAAGATTTGAGAGGTTATTAATGCCCAATTCGACCACCTAGAATATTTTGTTCCATGAAGAACATATTAAATTTCATTTTGGCACCATGGTTAGTGTTGTGAAAGAACCATCAAATACTTTTTCTGTAAATAAACCAAATTACAATTGGCATTTTTTTTGGATGGATATTGATTCAAAAAGGATGTTTAGGGTGGCTTCTGTTTTTTGACTCAGCAAAGAGGTGGAACAAATAGAAATATTAGCATCCAAGATTGTTTCTGTATCCTGCGCTTTGAAAAGAAGAAAACAAATTCCGGTTACTGGATCTACTGTTAGCTTTGCTTGAGGCGAGCTTTTACTGTCATAGCGTTTGAAGAGGAAAAAAAATGATCGCCCATTATTAAATCAACCTTCACTGTCATACCTGTTGCAAATGAGGGTGTAGTCATTATCATGGCACGGTAACATCTGGCTCTTTATTAACAAAATCTAACATCCATCAATTATGCTGCAAGTAATGTTTGTCATTTGAAACTGACCTTTGTATTTCTTAATTTGTAGGTTCTTAAGAAGCAGGCTGGCCTGAAGCTTCAAGAGCACGTAATGAGATTTTCCTTGTTATTTATCCTATCAAATGACTTCTTCTTTTTTTTCCATTTACCCTTCACCGTTCACTATTGTTGCATTCACAGGGCGTCTATTTAAATGTGGTTAGTGGGGTGACACTGTCAGAGACAGCTGGTGATCTTGCTGTAGCAGCTGCAATTTGCAGTAGGCATGTATTCTGCTATCTACTTCAACTCAAGCGCCTCAAAACGAACATTGACATTTATACTGTTTGTTACACACATGCTTTTCCTGTGTCGTTAGTCACCTGATAGAAAGAATGTAATGGCATGCTAGCATTGGTTACTCAAGAATATTCGGGCTTCTTTGTTGCTTAGCTGGATTTGGGTTAGTAGTCGGCTCGAGCCAAACCTTAATGGCTCAGAGGCTACTGCTGCCCAACCCTACTGACTTAAAATCAACATAGTTAGAAGTTGACATCTAAACATCTGAAAGAAACATGACTTATTTTCATCTAAAGCATCATTACCAGTCATGATGATGAACACCTAATCAGCTGAAAGAAACATGGACTTATTTTCATGTGAATTATTATTATCAGTCATGCTGATGCATATGTGGATGTTTATGCAATTCTATCTGGCGACTATGAAGATTATGGGCTCCTAGAATATAATATTTGCCAGTTTTGAAATTTGTGTAGCCTTTCAATAAGCATCTCACATACAATATATGTTTGATTTGGGAGTCAAACTGGGCAACTTGTGCCCAATCGGACCTTAGGCGAACCTCGTGCCTTCAAAACCCATGCCCAGTTGCAGCTCGATTCGTTGCAACCAATTCTTGTATTGCTTCTTTCATCTCAGCTGTTGCGGCCATTATTTTCATCTATTTATATGTTCGTTCTGCATTTGGCTCTTGGTTTTTGCAGTTTCTTGGAATTCCCTATTCCCAATAATGTAGCATTCATTGGAGAAATTGGCCTTGGTGGTGAGCTTCGCGGAGTAAGTACATACTTCCCTTTTTGATCAAACTGAGCCCTTTTTGATTAAACTGAACATCTAATTTTAGATGCCTACGTTAGTTTCAGCAATACCTCACCTAATGTGCCCGTCTAGAGGACTTGAAGAGTCGAAGGATATATGATCGATTGACCAAAGAAGGAACTCTATAGTATTGAAAATAGTTGCTTTTTCATTAAATATCTAGTCCTAGGTTGTTGATTGACAAGACTTTCAGATGTTTCCTTTCCGGTGTTCATTTGTTTTCTTGCTTTCGTTACTATTTGTAGGTACCAAGGATGGAGAAGAGAGTGAATACAGTGGCGAAGCTTGGATACAAAAAATGCATAGTCGCCGAATCAGCTGAGAAATCTCTCGCTGGCCTGTCTTATGAGGGATTGACAATCGTGAGGTGCAGGAATCTGAAGGAAATGATCAATACTGTTTTTACTTAGCCTGACACAAAGCTAGAGATGTCTGACTTCTTTTGTCTTTTTGCTTCATAGTTAGAATGCCAGCAGCGTTATTAGTAAGTTAGACTTGACTGAGCATCTCCAATCCACCTTTATTTCCCTAAAATAGAGGATGAATGTGACACATTGAGGGGATATTTTGTAATTTATTTAATTTTTTCTTCACTTTTTGTACTTTTTGGGAGAATTGTCGAGGGACCTACCGTCCTTTTTAGAGTTTGGTCCTCCAAAAGTAAATTTGACCCTCTAAAAATGGAGGATCAAAAGTAAATTTGGAGTACAAAATTCCTCCATACTCTAAAAAGGAAGATGGGTCCCTCAAAAATTCTCCCAAAAAGTGAAGAAAAAAGGGGATAAATTACAAAATCTCTCCTCAATATGTCACATCCATCCTCTATTTTGGATGGATTGGAGATGCTTAACAGGGCTTCGATAGCTCCTCCATGTTACTTTCTCTTAGCTTAAACCAGCCTATTGCCTTCTTCGGCCTCGGGTGGGGCACCGCGCACCTATGGGTTTCAGGTCTCCTACAGGGGGGTCACTCTGGGTTTGGAGTCCCTATGGTCACTGATGCGGCCCTTTCGGTAGTCGTTGAAGTTTACCAAACGGCCGTCAAATTCAATTATTTATAAACCGGACTATGACTAACGATTTGCATAGTATAGTGAGGAAGTTCGAGTCGATCCACAGGGAGCTCAAATATAGCTTGTTCGGATTGTAGGTATTGTACGGCGTTTAAGACGGCCAACTTTGAGATTTACTTTGAAAGACGATATTTAAACTTGGAATTTAAACTAGATTAAGAATGGTCGAGTCAAAAGGGATTGATTTACTCACGAGTTAGCCATCAAACGGTTTCTTCATCTAACTAATGAGTGGACCGAAACCGTTCGGATTCCACTAGAAGTATTAAAAGCTGAAGACTACTTGTACCTCAATTCAAAGCTCTAATTCAAATTGAACTCATTTAACGCAAGTGAGAGACGAAAAAGGATCGTTCGCACGCGTAGGATTATCAAGCACGTAGCATAAGGCGATAGACTCCATTGATCAAAGAAGCCACCGACCCCATGATCAAAGCTAGAAATCATGGGTTTAATTCATTCAAAACATTGAAATTGAGCTAAAGTTTAAACGAAACCATTTGAACGACTAATTCATAGAGTAAACCTCACCCCTAGACCAAACCTATTAACTACTCACACATAGGAAAAAGACTAGGAATTATGCTTGAAATGGAAAACATGCTTAACCGATGAAAACTTAAATAAACTTGATATATAAGAAGATCTAGCTCGAAGCTACAACATTAATAAGCGTAAAAACATCAAACACCAAATACTTACTAGTGTTCTTGAAGGAAATAGCTAAGGAAAGCTTGAACAAAGCTATGGAGATCCTAGAAAGCAAATAAAAGACTTAAAGCATAAAAATCTACATCTATCTAGCTAATGGCCAAATATGGCTTACAAAGGTATTTATAGGCCTAACAAATCAGCCAAAACATGGACCAAAAGGCCCCAAAAATATCCCAAAACCAAGCTAGAAGTGGAAACTTTCCATAAAAGGAAAGTTGGAAAGTCAAGCAAAATATCTCCTGGCTGACCACTGTTATCGATACCTTTTCCTTAGGTAATCGATACCTTCATGTCTCCCTTGCCACGAATCTGCATGTAATCGATACCATGGCTAAAGGTAATCGATACCCTTCTCTCTGGAGTCTTGGTGGACCAAAATAAGGCATAGGTATCGATTACTGCTCCTTAGTAATCGATAACATTGAGGAGAATTGGCCAGTAATCGATAACATTGAGCTTAGTAATCGATACCTTCACGGCTGGAAGCTGCTTGGACCAAAAATGGACAAGAGTAATCGATACCTTGCTTGTTGTAATCGATAACAGTGTACAGAATTTGCAAATTTCAGGCAGGCTTCAGCTTCAGCACACAGCTTCTCAGCAACTTCCAGCTTCTCAGCACCTTATTTTCATTCTCTAAATTTAAGTAAAGACTACATTTTAAACCTTTCTTTTACATTTTCTTTACTTTAATTTTATTTAATGAAAATAAGAAAGTACCCCCCATTTGGAAACAATGGCATTACCAGAATTTCAAAATTCCAATTAAATCAAAATGCCAACCCCCCACTTTTAGTGTAAAATGGAAAACTGCATGATTTTCTCGAGAGAAAATGGCACAAAACATGACCTTGCTCTTCGAATAAAACCTTGTAACTTTGTAGTTACTCTTAGAAAAATTCAAGGATCAATTACCGTCATTTTTAATCTCGAAAATCGAAACTTTTTCAGAAAGTCATTTTTCCATACTTAGACAGATTTTAAGGAGCCGACAGGGTCTTCGGGTACTTGGAAGCACTTGGGCCGTGCATGACATTGAAATGCGCTTATTAAGGCGTAAAACCTGAAACATCCTCAAACGAGCCTTACGTGTAATATCGAATAAAGGATTAACTGAATGAACATAAATACTACAAAACCAGGGACTTAAGCACCAAGAATCTACATTATTGGGTGCTTATCACACCCCCCAACTTGAACTTTGCTAGTCCCTAGCAAACTAAAACAAAATGTATTAACTAAGCTATGCAACCTCCTAAAAATTAAGACACAAAAACTATGCTCAACAACTACAACTAGGCAAGAGTCCAAAGCACCCCTTCAAATTCGAGTACATGTAATCCACGCACAAACAGGCCATGAACTAGGATGAACAAACTTTGCTATACTAGAACAATCAAGCATGCATGCACCACAACGAGTTTTGACTCCAAAACTCACAAGGATACGCTCTTATTCGACTTTTCACATAGTAAGATACAAGATACATCCCATGACAAGCGCTAGCGAGTAAATGCAATAGCAAGAGGCAAAATGCTATGCATGCTATCAAAAGGGCGCTTAGAACGAAAGGAAAGCTAATTATCAACAACTATGGAAAGACTAGGAACAAATCATACTCAAAAAGCAATAAATATCAATTATGCATCAAACGGAGTTAAGAAGCGTACAAAAGATCAACGGAGGACTTTATTAGCTTATAACGACCTTGGATACAAAGAGAAAGGGAATACAAAAATGTAGTGACCATATACTTGCACGGTTCATCTACCCTTGGCTACTACCGACCCTAAACTACCCAAGGCATGGCCACATATCGGCCAAAGAACAAACAAAATACGAAGAAGAAATAAAGAAAAACTACTAACACCGACTCCACCACACATAGTCGTCATCCACATATGGCTCCTCATGGTATTGAGCATCGAGCTCCCCCTTCCTCATCGGACTCTTTCTTATCCGGAATGTATGCTAGCCCGGAGGTCACACCAATCCTCTCATCATAGTATTCAACCCTTTTTCGAATCTATTTTTTTTCACATCATTTCTTTGATTTTTCTTTTCCTTTTTTTTTTCTTTGAGAAATAGGGTCATTTGAATTGAAATTGGTAATAAGAGATTGGAGGGCCAATTTTCGAGGGCTTTGGAGAGGGAGATGAACATTTGGTGCTTTAGCTTTTGTAGTGGGAGAGGAGAGACAAGGAATCATGAACCAATTTTCCGCCTTTTTACATCCCAACCACTTCTAATCACATTCACACCACCCCCAAATCTCCTTGAAACATTGAAATACACTTCTACATAACCCTCCAAACATCCGGTTTCCTAAGTTTGACAAATGGAAGAGACTCAGACTATGGTTCAAAATAAGGACAAGGTGACTCTTATGTGGTTTAATCAAACAAAAATGCCTTGAATCATTTCCTTCATACGCCAACAACTCCAATAAGATGCAAGAAAGATATATACACTACTCAAGCATGAACAAAAGATATTATTTACGCAAGTGCGAAAAATGAGAAGAAAAAGCATGGGATGCTTAAGAAACCAATCTCTACTCTAGCGATGCACACTACTTGACTTGACTTATAGGCTCAACTTGTTCAACAAAATTCATGTATATGCATATGACATGGATTCAAACACACAACCAAATTTGACGGGATACACGACTCTTGTCATATTGACACAATTGAGCATATTTGAAGTATCTAGCAAGCAAAATCACTACTAAAAAGAGAGAATCGCAAAAAAAAAGTTGAAAATTTTACCAATGAGACAAGTCTCATGAACATATATATAACTTATATATCCCTCCCCCCAACTTAAACGATGCTATGTTCTCATAGCATGAAGAACAATAGTATGGAGAGGAAAGAACAAAAGATTGTACCTCCGGGGGAATGTCAACCCCCGTATACCTCGACCAAGTTGGAGGCTTTCTTGTCATTGCTTCCTTTCATCATTGGAACTGCTTCCAAGGCTCACTCTTTCAGCTCCTCCATCGGAACCACAGCTAGTCACACAAGGTCATCGCTGGGGCTTTCTTGGTCTTACAACCGCGACACGTAGCCGCACCCATGCTTAGAGCTCATGAATGCCTCGCTCACCCGAGCTTTTAGACCTAAACCACCAAGGCTGGTGTGGTAGCATGCTTACCCTGCAAAAGACTGAAGAACCAACTACCTACTAAGAAGCAAATGACATTAGTATCGCCCGGCTCGTGTTATCCGGGTCCAAAAATAGACAAGTATTTAAATCCACCAAATCGTCACGTGATTAAACGGGTACTACTTTTCTCCCCATCCCTTGCGTGAGCTAGAGGTGGGTGGCTATACCGGACCATCAAAAGAGAAAGAGAAAAGAGAGAAAGAGGGAGAGAAAGAAGGAGAGATAGAGTGTTCAGCCACACGAGGGCTTTGAGTATGCAACATGCCTGCAAAAAACAATAGTATGAACATAACATGCCACTCCACATTCTGTTTCAAAAATTGAATTCGACCATTCCACAAGAAAAGATACTTAGAGTAAAGCATAGGCCGAATGCGTTTCAAAAATTTAAGTGCCACCAAGGGCATAAGCCAAATAAGATTGATTTTCAGATTGTGGACAAAATCTACCATGTAAGCACGATAAAGAAAATCAAAATCATCAACTCCAAGAAAATCAATTTGTTCTACGCCAACAAGATTCGAACGCTCAAGAGTAGGAGACCTACTCTTGGTCTCATATGCATTATCTTGCTCTTCCCACAAGGAGTCCATAAAAGGTTCCTCAATTAATTCGACTCCAACGAAGTCTTGCTTCGCACAAGTAGGAGACCAACTGTTGGTCTCGCTCTTCTAACAAAAAGTACAAATAATTCACCTCCTCATCCATTTCCTGAATAGTGAGTAATTTCCCTAATGGGTAGATACCACAAGGAGAGGACACTTGATCTATCATGCTCACCACAAGAGCCGGGTCCTCACAAATAGGAGACCAACTGTCGGTCTCATCCACGTTAACCTTTGCAGCTATGAGATGATTTTTCAACGGATCCTCACACAAAGGTAAGGACTCAATGGGAGGGGAGGACTCAAGGGGAGAATATTGGAAATTGAGCTCATCATTCCCGCCAAACGCTGAGGAGTTTTCAGAATCCAAATCAGAATCGTCCATGAAACTAGGTTACACATGAGGTGAACAGTGGAAATTAAGTTCATCACTCTGTCCAAGCTCAGAGGAGTCATCAAAATCTAAACCAATGCTTCCAACAAAGTTAAATGGCGCAATTTTTGGTTCCATGGCATTCAAGTTGGTTTGTTCAAAATCGTTAACAAAAATCGGTGGCTCACTTTCCTCATGCATGGCATTTGAGTTGGACTCTTGAAAATGTTTAACAAAAACCCGAGATTGCAAAGTTTGAGCCAAACGATCAAAGAAATTTAAGGCGTCAACGGGTTCTTTATCAAACAGGTTTCCATCACACAACACATCTATGAAAGCATGACTCTTTTGAGAAAGTCCATCATAAAAATAGTTCGCAATTTGGAAATTTTCAAAGCCATGATTCGGGACTGCAATGAGCAAATCCTTGTACCTTCCCCAACATGCATAAAATGACTCATTCTCTCTTTAAACAAAGGTTTGAATTTGTTTCTTGCGAACTCACGTATAAAAAATGGGAATAAACTTTTTATAGAACTCATTTAGCAAATCAACCCAAGTCAACACAGATTGAGGGTTCAAGGAATTGAGCCAAGTGTTGGCACTATCCCTTAAAGAGAGAGAAAAGAATTTCACCCACGAGGACTCTGATTTCACAATGGCACCAAGGGTACCAAGTTTGCCCTTGAAGAGTGCAACATGTTTGTAAGGATTTTCATGCTCCATGCCATGGAAGTGAGGTAATAAATTGGAAAATGTCATTTGTATCTTAAATACATTGACGGCAGGAGCGGTGGGAGCTACGATACAAGAATATGGATAAGCATGATCGGGATAAGAGCATTCCCACATAGTCATGGGGACTATTTCCCCATTTGCCGCCGCCATTCTATTAGATATATAAGACATAAAGTAAACAGGCTAGAGGGGCTATGCCGCCACCTCTTTCTCAAAACAGTTCCGTGGGGTTATGCCACCACCACATTATAGAAACAATAAAAGAAAAGGCAATCCATACCTAATCTAGCTTCGTTACACCTCAGGTTTGATATGAAGATCGGTTAGAGGTATCCGCTAGACTATATACAAGTTGCACAAAATAAAATAAAGTGGGATACTTACAATGGTTTGTCGAACCTCCAAATAAGCTAAAATAAGAATTCCCCGGCAATGGCGCCAAAATTTGATGCGGCCCTTTCGGTAGTCGTTGAAGTTTACCAAACGGCCGTCAAATTCAATTATTTATAAACCGGACTATGACTAACGATTTGCATAGTATAGTGAGGAAGTACGAGTCGATCCACAGGGAGCTCAAATATAGCTTGTTCGGATTGTAGGTATTGTACGGCGTTTAAGACGGCCAACTTTGAGATTTACTTTGAAAGACGATATTTAAACTTGGAATTTAAACTAGATTAAGAATGGTCGAGTCAAAAGGGATTGATTTACTCACGAGTTAGCCATCAAACGGTTTCTTCATCTAACTAATGAGTGGACCGAAACCGTCCGGATTCCACTAGAAGTATTAAAAGCTGAAGACTACTTGTACCTCAATTCAAAGCTCTAATTCAAATTGAACTCATTTAACGCAAGTGAGAGACGAAAAAGGATCGTTCGCACGCGTAGGATTATCAAGCACGTAGCATAAGGCGATAGACTCCATTGATCAAAGAAGCCACCGACCCCATGATCAAAGCTAGAAATCATGGGTTTAATTCATTCAAAACATTGAAATTGAGCTAAAATTTAAACGAAACCATTTGAACGACTAATTCATAGAGTAAACCTCACCCCTAGACCAAACCTATTAACTACTCACACATAGGAAAAAGACTAGGAATTATGCTTGAAATGGAAAACATGCTTAACCGATGAAAACTTAAATAAACTTGATATATAAGAAGATCTAGCTCGAAGCTACAACATTAATAAGCGTAAAAACATCAAACACCAAATACTTACTAGTGTTCTTGAAGGAAATAGCTAAGGAAAGCTTGAACAAAGCTATGGAGATCCTAGAAAGCAAATAAAAGACTTAAAGCATAAAAATCTACATCTATCTAGCTAATGGCCAAATATGGCTTACAAAGGTATTTATAGGCCTAACAAATCAGCCAAAACATGGACCAAAAGGCCCCAAAAATATCCCAAAACCAAGCTAGAAGTGGAAACTTTCCATAAAAGGAAAGTTGGAAAGTCAAGCAAAATATCTCCTGGCCGACCACTGTTATCGATACCTTTTCCTTAGGTAATCGATACCTTCATGTCTCCCTTGCCACGAATCTGCATGTAATCGATACCATGGCTAAAGGTAATCGATACCCTTCTCTCTGGAGTCTTGGTGGACCAAAATAAGGCATAGGTATCGATTACTGCTCCTTAGTAATCGATAACATTGAGGAGAATTGGCCAGTAATCGATAACATTGAGCTTAGTAATCGATACCTTCACGGCTGGAAGCTGCTTGGACCAAAAATGGACAAGAGTAATCGATACCTTGCTTGTTGTAATCGATAACAGTGTACAGAATTTGCAAATTTCAGGCAGGCTTCAGCTTCAGCACACAGCTTCTCAGCAACTTCCAGCTTCTCAGCACCTTATTTTCATTCTCTAAATTTAAGTAAAGACTACATTTTAAACCTTTCTTTTACATTTTCTTTACTTTAATTTTATTTAATGAAAATAAGAAAGTACCCCCCATTTGGAAACAATGGCATTACCAGAATTTCAAAATTCCAATTAAATCAAAATGCCAACCCCCCACTTTTAGTGTAAAATGGAAAACTGTACGTTTTTCTCGAGAGAAAATGGCTCAAAACATGACCTTGCTCTTCGAATAAAACCTTGTAACTTTGTAGTTACTCTTAGAAAAATTCAAGGATCAATTACCGCCATTTTTAATCTCGAAAATCGAAACTTTTTCAGAAAGTCATTTTTCCATACTTAGACAGATTTTAAGGAGCCGACAGGGTCTTCGGGTACTTGGAAGCACTTGGGCCGTGCATGACATTGAAATGCGCTTATTAAGGCGTAAAACCTGAAACATCCTCAAACGAGCCTTACGTGTAATATCGAATAAAGGATTAACTGAATGAACATAAATACTACAAAACCAGGGACTTAAGCACCAAGAATCTACATTATTGGGTGCTTATCAGTCACCCTAGGAGAGGGTAGCTAAGCTTGGTCCCCCCGCCACCACCCTTAACAAGCAAAAAAAGAAAATCCCATTACTATGTAACTACCTTGGTATGTTGAGAGGTGAGAGTATATGTAATATATACAGCATTCATAGCCCCCAATTACCGGAGTTGAAAACTAAGTTTAATTGCTCATTCAGTTTGATGCTCCTTATTTATCAGCTTATTTGCCTATGTGCTTATTTTAACGCAATAAGTGGATAGAGAAGCCAAGTAAACGAGTGAATGGAGTTGCTAAACAGTTCGTTTGGCCTTTAGATAATGTATTTGAGATAAGGAAAAGGGGTGGATAAAAGGTAGATGTGTTTTAAGGGAGAATTAGTTAAGAAAAATGGATCAAATAAGGGGATTGTTTGGTAGTTGAAATGGATGGATAAGAGGGGTGACAAAAAAAATAATGTTGAGATTTTACTCTATTGTCCCTCGTAATAAGAATACAAAGATCTCATTGCAAAAGAGTTTAAAGAGGTTTGAGGGATGGACGTTGTGCTAGTTCGGATAAGCTTATGCTTGGGGTAGGGTGGTTGCCGGATAAACAATCCGGGTGCAAAGGGAGAAATTAAACACCGGGTAAGAGTGAATCCTGCTTAGCTTATCCTTATCCCCTCCATTGTCCACCTGCAGAACGGCCGTATTTCTTTCCCAACTCATAAAGAAACGGCAGCCAACAGAATACAACTCGTTTCAAATCTTTCAAACAACTTACCCAAAATTTCATAATCTGAAAACCTCGACAGACTGAACCTTAAAACCTGCTGGAAGTACTTGCAGTCATCTACAAACTTGACCATATGTGATCCCAAGTCCTTATATACATCATCGCTAGAGATTCTGCTATCCATCCTATCACATTACAGCTCTCATCGACAAGAAACACAAAATCCATCTCTACTTCCAATTGTGGCTGCAGGTGAAATCCTGAAAACTAAGTACTCCAGATCAAAATCAGCCATTTATCAAAAGTTGGCTGCAGATCACAGCAAACCAAGAGCACAATCACGGTGGTATTTTAAGCGACAATGTTTTGCTCTCAATCATACTGATCTCTTTGCTTGTTAACTCGTTACTAACACCATTTCCCCCTTCTAAGAGCTGGGATTGTGGTTGCGGTTCATCTTTCTTGGCTTCATTGATGCATCTAGGGTCCAAGAAACTTGGCTGATTGGTCGAAGACAGCAACCGGGCCCACATTAACCTTGTTCTGTCTCTCTATCACCCGCTGCACATCAACATCATTAACATAAATTCATGCTAATCATTTCAATAATTTCTTTAACCAAACTTGATTTAGCCATTACAGAGATGATTACAAGAAGATAATACAGTTAAGAGAAAACTCAAATCAATAAGAGTCTTTGGCTGGAAAAGATGTCACCATTGGCAGAACCAGAAGTTAATCTTTGCTACCATTCACAAGTAAACTTGAGAAAATGATTGAAAATAGCATCTCCAATTTCTAAGGCTTGAATGCCATCTCCGACCTCAGAGACCTACCTTTAACTCAAACTTCAAAAGTAAGTACCTAAAGAACAGCAAAAATGTTGAATGCTCTTAATTCTTTTACATGTTTCTGAAGAGTACCAGTCCAAGCATCAGTCACTATGGATAAACTCCATGATTCAAATGTTGGTAAAGCAAAAACCGACTGTTATAAAGACGGGCATGTTCACTATGCATCATTCATAATTTTTTTCCATTGATAAATCAAGAAGTGCATATTGATGATGTTCAGTACGTTCACACCAGAAGTCAGATGCTATGTTCGATATAAGTTGGTAGTTAGACAAAACATAGCACATTACCTTAATCCTCCTTTTTAGAGATTTTTTGCACCCAAATAGTCGATCATTATAATGGTATAACTAATTTACCAAAAAAAAAAAAAGGCTACTTAAAAGAAGCCACTTTGAAGATCCCAAGTCATAGGATTGATGACTGATATTTTTTTCGAAAAGCAAAGAAAGTAATATTTCATTGATATAACAAAATATTACAAGGAGGAGGAAATAGATAAGATTGATGACTGATATAGAGAGATACTCACATAGAATGGTATGTAAGCATGTCTTCCATTCCATTAACTTGACCAGCTGTGAAGCCTGTGTATCCTGCCATTGCACCATGGATTGCACTGTGAGCGAGGAGTGTGCAGTACACATTATCTGATGCATTGCTTGGAATGGCGCGAATCATGTACGTCGGATCTGCCAGATGAAGGAGAAGAATAGTCCAGTTATCTAATTTTTTCCAGGTAAAATAATTGTCCAAACTGTACCACTTATCGGTACTTCCGGACAAATCACCATTGTATCGTGAAAGAGAAAGGAGCTATATTTCAGAAAAGCAACCTATATACTTGAGGTTTATCGCCATTTTCTTCTGTTTAGTAAAGTGATCCTGCAACAGCAAAGAATAGCTCACAGAATAGCTTTCTGACTTCATACAAAATACAGGTCATCAAAATGGATATAGTTGTAAACAGGACCAAGATAAAACGACCAAGTATATGGCTTCAATAATTTCGCAGCTTTAAATATCACTCATTGCATCCTCTCTGGCTGTCAATAGTTAATTTTATGATTCATTACCTTTTGCCCCATAGTTATCAACTCCAATTTCACTTCGATCCCTCGAATTTCAACATGCAACACTTACACGAGCACAAGGTAAAACAGTAAGCAAATACCTTGATCTTCTGAGATATCCACAACCCAACATCTTGGAGTGGTTTGTTTCCTGAAGCGTCCTGCCGGTCGTTGACAGACAGGGATTCAGAAAGAAGCTCCTGTCCAGCACCTTCGGCTATTACAATGACCAGGTGCCCATTTTCTTTAAGTCTTTTCCCCATATATTTAAAAAGACCATCCGGTCCCTCCAGATAAAAGGGTGATTCTGGAATTAAGCAGCAATCCACATCTCGGCTGGCAAGAGTGGCATACATTGCTATAAATCCTGTAAGAGCAAGTTAAATACGAACCACATTAAGAAATCACAAGTACATTCAATGCAACGTGTTAGCACATACTCCACATGATTCTTTAAAGCAAGCAAATGTTGAAAACTGGTATATCATCCGGGATTTTTTTTACGAAAAAGATGTAATGTTGGTGTAAATAGTCTATAGAAAAAACATGTGTGGAAAAAGATATTCTAAAGAGAGAATATACAGTGGAAGACGTCCCATTACAGGACGTAAGCTTACCGCTGTAGCGGCCCATTAACTTGACAACACCAACGCCATTCTCGAAGCTTTCAGCTTCAACATGGGCTGTATTAATAGCCCGTTGAGCCTCCTCAACAGCAGTGTCAAAGCCAAATGACTTATCGATAACCTGAATTGCACTATTACTAGTATCAACATGGGAATATTTCAGGACACATCATTTCACATCCGATGCTAGGCAACATTTGTAACTGTGAAGAGATTGTGAAGGCAGGAGAAGTACCGGAATGTCATTGTCAATCGTCTTGGGTATTCCAGCCACTGCAACTTTCAGACCATCCATGGCTTGGAATTTCTGCAACTAGTAATGTAACTCACATTCATTTAATTGGTTGATATAGATTTTCCTGCAAATAGAAAAGACATAACAAAAACACAAATAGTAAAATATTTCCAATACCTGATTAATGCCCCGATCTTGAATGCTGTCAACTATTTTAGACTTATCGTGAGCGCCCCGTGATGTTCCCAGGATGGTACCCCCACGTTTATGAATGTCATTCACACCTTTTGGTGTTAAAGGAATGGTATTCCGGGAGTAGAAACCCCTGTATCCCCCCTACATGCACAACGTAACCGTGTTAGCCAAGACCAACGAAGAAGTAAACACCTTGATTTTATCTAACCACCATAAGACTATACTCTTGATCTTGTCAAAAAAAAAAAGACTATATGGAATAATGAAAGGAACACAAATTAAGAACAATATTGAAGGCTTGTTTGCACGTTCCGCGTGAAGACTCTATTTCATGATAAATGGCAAAGGAAGAAATATCCAGCGTCAACTACTGGCCGAATGCATAAGTGCATAACCACAAAAAATAAAGCTACCTGATTATCTAGGGGTTTTCTTCAGGTGACACTTTCAGTTTTGATAATATTTGAAATGACAACAATTAACCTATAATGTCATATTCACCGAAAGAGACTTTTAGCTTCAGATACAAGAAACTGAATGCCGCCATGTTCCTAGATTGAGGAACAAGAAACAGAATGCCGCCATGTCCTAGAGTCCACAATTCCAATCACATTATTCGATCAAGGGCTTATGCTAGAACTTCCCCATGAGAATCTTCGTAGCTTTTAAGCATGTGTCAAAGCTAAAATTGCTCCAAGATCAAATTGCTGCAATGTGATACTTTTAGAAACACCAGAAAGCAGGATAGACAATGCATTTTTATAGATCAACATCCTCATGTTATCATCCGGTTCGACTATGACGTCCACGAATTCATGGAAACTATCCACAAATTACAAACTTAAAAGGTTGTTTCAATGGGAAACTGATGCTGCAGATCCAAATTATGCGAACAAAGAAGAATTAATAAAATGATGCTTAATTTAAAATCTAAACACACGTATGTAAATTGCTAGAATAATCCGGAGACAACCCTTGGCTCCAGACGACATCAGTCATTGACTAGTATGTAAATACTTGGTAAAGTATACGAGGAATGGGGGCAAGAACAATAATCAGGAACTTTACCCTGGAGAAAACACATTGAACAAAGCAAGTCTGCATACAACGTAAGGGAGGTATGAGATAAATGAATGTCCTTACCTCTATTCCAAGAACTCTGCTGACACCATACATGTAGTGTAGACCACATACTATTTCCCTTACAGTATTTATACCAGGGCACAGACCTCCACATGTGACGATACACGCATGCACGTCTTCAGATTCAAAATACACCTGTGGGGAATCCAATAGCATTGGTCATCAGGTGGATTTGCAAATGAACCGAGAGGCTAGAGTATATGAGATAGAGATGCAGAAAAACCTTTTGCCGAGGTCCTGCATGTCGAAAATGTGTACCTCTTGGACTGTTCTTGTGGACAACAATCTATACAACAATATTAGTGGTATTCTATCATCTTTGACAATGTCTTCCAGCAAAATCAGTAAGCATGACAACTACCGGAAAATTTTACCTGTTGAGCAACAGTAACATCATCGTTGACAAAGTACTGCCTGGAGAAAAAGAAATTTACCGATCACGAATTACACAAGCAAGGTCATTCAATGAGAAACAAGCAATTGATCACTACCCAAAGGGGATGGAAGTAAAATATAGTAAGAAACAAACGTACTTGGTTACTGAGTAGGAAGGATTGGATTGCAATGGATTGGGGTAGGTCTGCAAACACCAGAAAAATTGGCAGTCTTACGTGAGAGACTTCGAATCCTACAGACAGCCACATAAGTTAAAGAGCGTAAACACCTCCTTCGAACTTTATCCGTCTTTAATGTTTTTTTTTTTCTTATTCTTTTACTTCTATCCTCCCCGCCCATACCTTCAATGGTTGAGGACTAGATGGGTTCTATTATTGTTGTTTTAGTCATATGTTATAGTCGCTCCCCCACACAGGGGGTTCACAAGCTAAAGGATGGAATGAATGATGTTCAAAGAATTGTTGGTAGCTGAAGTTATACTAACTCACATTGTGATTGGTAGCCGCTGGCTTTGCTGTTTTAGGCACGCATGCATGAACAGAAGCGCAAGCGCGAGCATGAGAGCCGTCTTTGTAACACATCTCGTATTACTGCTACTAAAATTCGCAAAAGCGATTGAGAGCATGAGTGCAGTACAAAGATTGAGAGCGGGAGTGAGATATATTTTTGAGAATTTATGTGACTAAGGACATGTGCTAGCACGAAAACGGGGTCGAAACAAAAATGGGGAGCGTAGGGTCCAATTAATAGTGTGGTTGAGACTTTTCGGATAATGAGTAGAAAGATATATAAATAGATAAATGAAAGTAATAATTAAAGAGAAAACTTACCGATGGCCATGCACATAGAGAGAAGTTGGTTTTAGAGACATGAAGGGAACACAGTCGAGATCTTTTCTCCTGGTATGATCCTCGTGTTGTTCTTCATGTGTCACAAAAAGTAACAATTACGGTCTCATCATCATTTAAGGTATTCACCTAGTGGTGGATTCAAGAATTTTCTGCAGATGGGTCACCTCGTCTTATATGTTTCTACAAGAAAATTAGTAAATTATTGAAAAAAATTTGAAATTTTTTTGAAAAATTTGTATTATTGTTAAATTTTCGTTTTGGTGACCAAATATTTATTTTGGGACGAAGGAAGCCCATGGATTAACATGGATCATCGGAGTGGACCCTTCGACGGGCCAGACCCTTATTGGGCCTCCAAATGGTTTTGAATATCAATCGCCCCAACTGACACTAGAGAGCACAGAAGCAAACGATGAGGCGCCACCACCACAACCACCGCCTCCTCCGCCATCTCCACCGCCGCCACTTCGCCACTAAATACACCGCCAGAGTCATCACCGAATCCTCCGATGGTCGCTCCCTCGCCATTTCCGTCAACCCCCCAACCCTCCCAACCGACGTCCGAGGGTACGCACTCCCCCGCCGCGACCTCGTCTGCCACGTCACCAAACTCCTCAGCCAATCCCCGCCCGCCCCGTCGTCCCCCTTCCCCGACGACCTCCACGACCACCTCCTCTCCCTATCCCCTCCCCTCACCCCCTCCGAAGCCTCCGAAATCCTCAAATCCCTATCCTGCCCCCGCCTCGCCCTCCGCTTCTTCCAGTTCTGCCCCTCCCACATCCCCGATTTCCGCCACGACCCCTTCACCTACAACCGCATCCTCCTCATCCTCTCCAAATCCGCTCCCCACGACCGGAACGACGCCGTCCGCCGCATTCTAAACGACATGGAGCGCACGGGCGTGCGCGGCAACATCTCCACCGTTAATTTACTGATTGGGATATTTGGCGGAGGCGAGGAGCTGGAGAGGTGCCTGGGGCTGGTGAAGAAGTGGGAGCTGAGGTTGAATTGTTATACGTACAAGTGCCTCCTTCAGGCCTACTTGAGGTCGAGGGATTTAAACAAGGCGTTTGATGTGTATATGGAGATGAGGCGGCGCGGATATAAGCTGGATATATTCGCGTATAATATGCTCCTGGATGCTCTGGTTAAAGACGAGAAGGTTTGATCTTGTTAGTGGTTCGTTTTGCGTACAGAATTTCTATCTTTTTGTTTCTTGAATCGAAGTTGTTATTACTTGTTCTTGTAAGTTGTAGCAGTGCAATGTATATATGATTAGCTACGCAGTCAGCGACGCATAATTTGTACTCAACAGGGCCTGAACTTTAGGTATTTCTAGTGTAGTAACAAAAGTATATTTCTTGAATCGAAGTTGTTATTACTTGTTCTTGTAAGTTGTAGCAGTGCAATGTATATATGATTAGCTACGCAGTCAGCGACGCATAATTTGTACTCAACAGGGCCTGAACTTTAGGTATTTCTAGTGTAGTAACAAAAGTATATTTCCAAAGTATATATTGCTACTTGTTAGGTCTACGTAGACTCTATTTAATTTTATACTGGAGACCAAAAAATGGTCCATAATTTGGAATTTTATGAGGGTTTTTTTTTTTGTTCACGCTTATGTAGGAACTTTAAGATTTTTTTTTACCCTAGGGATTTGCAGGGGCCAATCCTTTAGAATTTTATTGAATTGATTTGAAAAGGTAGTAATTCGTGAAAATATTTGGAGTTGTTCAGGGACTGGGAATCCCCCGACACCCCCCTTGTGTCCGCCCCTGGCCATAGTTTGTTTTGTATGGTGTATTGGTGTGAAAAAGTGTGAAAGTTGTCTAATCTAAAGGAAAATGTCTTAAAAGCTTTGGCATCATCAAAACAAGAGAGAGAAATTGGTGCATTGAGAAATAGATGTATTGAAGGATGTGTGTGGGTAATTGCAAGTGAAGCATGTAATACTACTCGGAAAAAGTCTTCAAATTTGGTTCGTGGATGGGGTTTTGATTAACCTCAAAAACTTAAGGTAGAAGAACCTACAGAGCTGAGCTAACTATTTTTGGTCCTAAATTATGTGAATTGTAATATCGAAAACACACAAGCTTAAGCTGTTTAGCATGTAGTTGCCAATAGCGTTCTGTCAATTGTCTAATTTTCTTATCAGTGATTGGTAGAAACACCCTCCTCATTAAAGTATAAACTAGAGAACACTTGATTTCCTCTGGATTGCTTGATGAAGAGTGCAAGTCTGGAATTGTCTGAATGGTTTCTATTGGGACCAATAGCTGATCAAATCTTTATACTTGTAATCTCTGATCAACACGATTCATAGCAAAAGGTCTTTCAATATTGCATTATTAAGTGTAAATGTATAATAAGAACAGTTTGCCATTGATTTTATTGGTCCTTTCCCTTGAGTCTTTGTTCTTCTTATTTTCCTCAAATTTGTAAGCATCACCCCAAATGATCCTGATAATCTGATGATATGCAGAATATTGACAGGTAGAGCAGGCTTACAAGGTTTTCAATGACATGAAACGCATGCACTGTGAACCAGACGGGTATACGTACACTATTCTGATCAGAATGACTGGCAAAATTGGGAAGCCTGATGATGCAGTAGCCCTCTTTCAAGAAATGCTAGCAAAAGGCTGTATTCCAAACTCAATTGTTTATAACACTATGATCGAGGCACTTGCTAAGAGTCGGATGGTTGACAAGACAATATTTCTCTTCTCTAAAATGGTGGAAAATGATTGTCGGCCAAATGAGTTCACCTACAGCCTCATTCTAAATGTTCTGGTTGCTGAAGGGCAGCTTGGTAAACTTGACGAGGTTGTGACGATTTCAAGTAAGTACATGAATAAGTCGATATATGCTTATCTTGTGAGGACCTTGAGTAAATTGGGCCATGCAAGTGAGGCTCACAGGCTTTTTTGCAATATGTGGAGCTTTCACGACAAGGGAGACAGGGATGCTTACTTTTCTATGTTAGAAAGTCTATGCAATATGGGAAAAATAACAGAAGCTTTGGATTTTTTGGGCAAGATTCATGAAAAAGGAATAAGTACTGATACTTTTATGTATAACACCTTGTTCTCAGCCCTTGGAAAATTCAAACAGATTTCCCATCTCCACGATCTTTATGAAAAGATGAAGAAAGACGGCCCTCCACCAGACATCTTTACCTACAATATTTTAATCTCCAGCTTTGGTAGAGCTGGGAGAGTTGACGAAGCCGTCAAAGTATTTGAAGAACTTGAGAACAGTAAATGTAAGCCTGATATTATCTCATACAACTCTTTGATCAATTGCCTTGGGAAGAATGGCAATCTTGATGAAGCCCACATTAGGTTCAAAGAGATGCAAGAGAAGGGATTGAATCCTGATGTGGTCACATATAGCACACTGATTGAGTGCTTTGGCAAGACAGATAAAGTTGAAATGGCTTGTAGGTTGTTTGATGAGATGTTGGCTGATGGCTGCTGCCCTAACATTGTAACATACAATATCTTGCTCGACTGCTTAGAGAGGTCGGGAAGAACTGCTCAAGCAGTTGATCTTTATGCGAATCTTAAGCAACAAGGGTTGACACCAGATTCAATCACGTATGCAGTTCTTGAAAGGTTGCAAAGTGGTTCACGTAGGTCAGGTAGAATTCGCAGACAGAGTCCAATTACAGGATGGGTTGTTAGTCCTTTAAGGTGATTGAACACATACATATTTAGCATATGATCAGGGGAAGTGGAGTTTTGTTTGTTCATCCTGGAATTCTTCTGTTTGTTTCTGCAGCAGGTGACTAATTTGTTCTAAACCGTCAGGATTGGTGAACATTATAGAATTTTGACGAAACACTTTCATACTTCTCACATCTTTTGAAGGAAAGAACTTGATACCATGTCTTGATAGGCAATTGGTTGAATATAAACTTGAGATTGACAATATGAGTTGAACTGGTTTGGGCCTTATGGTTCTGGTGGATGCTGGTTATCAGAGGAGATGGGCCTTCTTTTGGATGCTGCTTTGCAAAGAGATGTCCAACATCCCGAGTAAAGCAATCTGTATCAGAATCTGCTTCATTCTCATGTGCAAAACATCACAGTTGCATTGTTCATAATGATCGAAAATGTTTACGGCTATACTATGAAAAAGATGGTGGAAAGTGCTGATTTATTGGTACCAGGTCTCCTGTTTCTAGATTTCTGGGGTCCAGATGAGTGGGTGCCTTTCTTTGACATAAAGTAAGAATCGTCCTCGTGCAATTTGAAATTGAAGGAGCACAATGAACTGGCCTTGCCTTGCCTACGAAGCAATGAGCATCACCAGCTGATGTACGTAGTTGCGCTGAAACTTGTTTTACCGCCCATCCTAACATTTCCAAGGTAATTTCGTGCTGTTGATGTGCCCATCTTTGTAACGCAGTTTTGTTCCCTCATTCTGACAAGACAGAAGTGCAAATTTCATAATTTTCTGAAAATTTGAATGTTTTGGATGCTGATTTATGCCTTAATTATTCTTGTTATGTTAGCAGCTAATACTGCTAATGTACAAAAAGAATGGCGCGTCCCTGTATTTTCTTACGGGGTGCGTCCCATGTGGCCTTGTCCGGGGCGTGATACCAAAGAGATTCCTGTGATTGTCCACATAACCTAATTCCTGTCGGGATGGCGATGCACCTTATTGGACATTATTCATTTAGAGCAGTCACTTAAAAGTCATTAGTCAACATATGCTTAACTTACAGGCATATACTTTTACTCATATGCAGGGTTTGTGTGTTTTTTTGAGCCCCAGACATGATCAGTCACCAGCTATAATGAGTATTGAATTTTATTCTCTTGTTATCATTGCTACAAATGTTTTTTGTTTGATGTTTGTTCAGGGCATAGCTCTTGTGGAAGCAAGGAAAGCGTGCGCGGAGCAGATATTTATATGATTGAAAGTTATTGTGTAGGGAACTTTTGTCTAACGACTCTAACCTCAAGAGCCACGTGTTATGCTCACCCATCTTGGGCAGCTAATCAGGTTATTTCTGGTAACTCGAGGGATATTACTGCACAACTCAAACTACCTCTTTTGAAGGGTAACTTTGTATCTTTCTTTTTTTGTTTTCATAAGTAGGGTTACTTAGTATCTTGATTGTACTTATATGATTGCTGTATTCTTGACTCTTGAAATTGAATTCTATTCGTTTTGCTTTTCCTCTTCAACAGTATGCCAGAATGCTTGGAAATAAAATTTGTGTTTCTATCCGTGGCCAAGCTAAGCTGCGTAGAATGGTGAGAAATAAAATTTTCTGAAATCAATGGAGGTGGCGGAATAACCTTGAATCTGACTTTGTCTTGTCATGGAGACTTGTTCATGAATATAAATTTAATGTAATGTTTGACAATTGGAAACCTAGAGGTAAACTCAAAGGTGTAGACAATCTAATAAAGTCGAGCCTTTTAGTGCTGTTGGCTATGGATCCCTTATATGAGAGAGGGGAGAGAGAGAGGTGGGAAAAGTGTCAAAGTCCTTCCCCAAGATCCAATTAGTGGAGAAAAAAAGATTAGAGATTTTAAGATGCAAAACATGACTGAAGAGCTTCTAGGAAGCGGGCCAAAACGACACCATTTTGATGCCCTACACAGCTGTATGTGTGACGGCAGTACAGCACCCTCGGATCCCCCTCTCTCTCTCTCTCTCTCTGTCTCTCTCCCCTGTGCGTCCTTCTCCACATCCACTTTTATTTGTATTGAACCCTTGGGCCCTTTGTATCGGATTTTTTTCCTTAGTTTGGTCTCCACTTATTTTCTTCGTCAGTAGTATTGCCTATTTCCCCATACATACGACCAACACCATCATATAGGCTCATGATTTAACACTGATTTTTCTTCCTCCCTCCTCGCGTTTTCAAATCACCTCCGATTTAAACACTAGTAGCTCAAAAAGTGATTGAATCGCAAAAAAACCAGACCACAAACACGTAATCTTCATTGTTCTAAGTTCCAAATAAGAAAAAAGGGAGAATATACGGAAATAAGTAAATAATCATTAGGAGATATAAACTGAGAGAGAGGAAGAGGGGGGCAACTACTCACAAAAGAGTGGACGATTAAGGATCCGACCCGTCTCGGCTCCTGCAAATCTGGACAATTGCCGAGATAAGATTTGGACCATTGATTGTTGAGATGCTGCACCTTGTAGTGCACCCTCTGCACTACATGATCCGGTGTCCCGCAAGTAAATTTGCCCACCCAGTCGCCTATACATGCAAATAAATAAATTTGCCCACTCAAATTTTCCGCATTTCTCGTTTTTGAATTTGTCTGTCTTTCTTATTATAGGTGGATTTCCCGTACTTTTCTTTCTGGTATGTGCGGAAATGACTTTATTTTGACTTTTGAGACACAAAAATGCCACTATCATACTCAGGTTTATTGCAATAGTAACTAGTAGTAGTTAATTTGTCGGGTAAGCATCTCAAAGATTATACTATTTCTTATTTATTAATAAAAACTTGGTTTGCCTCCAAAGTCCAACATGTAACGTTCAAGCATTACCTTTCGTGACTAGCTAAAACAGCCGACTGCCCATCTTAGAAAAATGAGAGAGAGAGAGAGAGCATCTGATGCATGGAAAATGTGGGGAATCAATGTAGCCCCAGTCCGTGGCCATCAACCACTCTGTTGTTTTATCTTTCTCCTTTTCGCATCTTTTACATTGTTGAGGATATTCTGTTTCAATGCTACATTTGCTTTGGGGTGAAAAAGCTGATCTGATTCTCTCGCCATTGATTCAAATAGTAATCTTACCGCAAAGGGTTCCTGTTTGAGACAAAACCGGCCCTATCCTGAAGCCAAGGCATGTGGTTGGGCCATGGGTGAGTCAGGCTCTGTTCTGTACTAGCAAAAATCTTGCAAATCACTGTCGACCTTAACTGCGTTCTGTTGTCTCTTTCTGATACACACCATTCACATGGCAATAATTTTGTGGCCACCAAAACTAGGCCATGTGTAGAGGCAAGGCTTATTTAAAGAACCCAAGAAAAGAAAATGAGCACCAAATTTCGCAGTCCAAAGAACATGGAGCTCACATTATTCTTCTTCTTAACATCTGTTCTAGCAACTTCCCAAGCTGCAGCAACTCCCCACCAAATCCACCTTCTCCGGCCACAGTCCGGCGCTTCCGGTCACCATGTCCCCGGCATTTCCTGCCTCAGCTGGCGGCTCGCCGTTGAGACCGACAACATCCGCGACTGGGACGTGGTCCCGGAAGCGTGTGAGAACTACGTTGGCCACTACATGCTAGGCCATCAGTACCGAAAAGATTGCAACGCAGTTGGGTACTCCGCTTTGCAGTATGCTAAGAGCCTTAAGCTCGCCGGAGACGGGAAGGACATTTGGGTCTTTGACATTGATGAAACTGCACTCTCTAACCTACCATATTATGCTCGCCCAGAAAATGGATTTGGGTAGAGTCCTAACTGACTGTCTTCCTTTTTTATTGCATGTGACCAGACAACCTCAGTTTTTTCCTTTACGTCAATGGTTGTTACTCCTACCAATTAGAGAACGTTTTCACTTATGATTCTCTCTCTCTCTCTCTCTCTCTCTCTCTCTCTCACACACACACACACAGAGTCATACCACACATCCACACCCTACATCTCAGTCCCCAGATGGCATTGCTGATCTTATAATTGTTCTATGATGTTTTTATATCCTCGTTATAGCCTCGGGTGTTAATTACTCTGGAGTTGAATTATTTCAGGGCGAACGAGTATAACGCGACATCATTCAATGAGTGGATCGAGGAAGGAATAGCACCGCCGGTTCCGGCCGTTCTTAAGCTATACCAAAAGTTATTGCCTCTGGGGTTTAAGATAGTCTTCATTTCGGGAACATCTGAAAAGTACAGAAAAATAAAGATTTCTAACCTGAAATTAGCCGGTTACCACACCTGGGAAAAGCTCATTCTCAAGTAAGTTTTATTTTTATTTTTTCAACGGATAATTGCTTTCATTTCCAGTCTTTTAAGTTTCGGAAAAAATTATTTATTTTATAAAAAAACAAGTAAAATGAAAGAAAGTACAAGAGGATCCAAAGAAAGGGACCGAGATCCCCTATTGCTCGGCACATCTCAGCCGTTGATTTGCGAGATCAACGGTCGAGAGAAGTGGGACAGGCCCCTGTCTGGATTGGGGTCGGACAGAGGATCTCGGTACCAAAGAAAGGTCTGAACACCTACACGTCACAAACTACCAAAGAGAAGCTGGGAAAAAAAATAAAACCACCTCTGATGTTAGAAATCACCATTCCTCTGGCATTGTAACTCGGCAGACCAGGCATAACTTTATACCCGCCATCGGTCATCGTGGCCTTTACTGCTTCTGAAATTTGGAAACTTGTCATTGTCAACGCCGCTGGTTGCCACCAATTGCCACAACCACCAGAGACAGGTAGTGGTCATTCAAAAAATAAATAGAAGATGGAAGATCGTATATATGTCTCATATTTAGGAAAAGAGAGAGTATCAACCTCGATTTACAAAGAAAAGAGGGAGATGGCGGCCGGTTTCTGCAGTGAAATCTTATAGGAGCGTGTCTTATCCGTAATATAAGGGGAAAATCCCCAAACTACAAAGAATGTTGTGCTGCCACATTTCAGTCTGGACAATCATCTTTAGACCTTTCGTGGGTCTGTACTACTATTACGGATGCATTTTACTACCAGTGTTATTATGTCAAATTATGATCAAGTTGCGTGTCTGCGTGCACAGGGCAACATTGGAGAGTGGTTCCACGGCATTGGTGTACAAATCGGCGAAGAGGAAAGAGCTCGTGGAAGCAGGATACAGAATCCTTGGAAACATAGGAGATCAATGGAGTGATCTGTTCGGTACCTACGTCGGCAATAGGACTTTCAAGGTGCCGGATCCTATGTACTACATTAGCTGAAGTTTGTGGGAGTGTTCAGTGTCTAGCATTATCGTTGTTCTATCCCCATTTAATCCAAGTCATTATAATGGTTCTAATTTCTCAAAGCCCAAAGGTGCCAATAAAGAGTTGATCCTAAACCTGTTCGATTTGAGTTCGGCTTGATTTTTTAATTGATATTCTAATTGATCCTCCTTTTTTTTTTCCCATCAACGTCAATTAATTCATTCATCATCCGAAGGGATAAGATTTCATCACAATGTATAGGAACGAACCAAAACTACTAAATCAAAGACACGAGTTGCTAAAAGCACACAGGCTACACACTTAAGGAAACTCTGCCGAAGCAAACCTACACTAGGTGCCATTATGAGAGACCCGTCAGTGACTCAATAGTAGAGGATCCAAAAGGATCCCCAGCTCAAACACGAAGTAAGTGCAAGATGAAATCGTCAATCGGAAGCAAAAACCCAAACTGGCACACCGGCCAGCTCTTGATCGGAAAACAGCACCAACGAAGTGCCGGCGCGGCTTCGCAATCACAGCATGGATGCCACTCCAGGGCAAGTCTTCTCTGGCACGACAGACTCCAATGCGCGGGCAGGCAAGACTGTAGTAAAAACCAGCCCATGCAACCACGGCAGCCACAGATCTCAAACTCCGAACACCACACAACGACCACCAAAACAGAAACAAACTCAATGTTATTCGCCCACCTACCACACCCACCGGACTAGAAAATCCTAGATCGAAAAACCTACTAGAAAAACCAGTCGGAGAGAGAGAAAAAAAAAACTGCAAGAACAACGCTGGAAAATTCACCTTCGCCCTCACCGGTTATTGCAACCACAACCACCGTCGACCCAAGAAACATCCAGAGATTGAGAGGACAAGGAGGAGCCATCCAAGACAGACGAACCGACCCAAGGTTGATAACCCGCTCGCTGGTGACCTAGCGCTTAAACCACCAGGCCGGAGAACCAAACAACAAACGGTAGGGGTGGGAGGAGGAGAGGAAGAGGAGAGGGAGGGAGAGGACACCTCAAATGTAGAACCGTTTTGTTTGCGATAATAAACTGATGATAATTGTTGGGTCGAGTCCGACCCCAATTCACACCTCTACACACACAAACACGCACACACTTGAGAGAGATTGAGAGAAAATCATGTATATAACTCACATATATACAAGCTACAAAAACTCTCCGGGAACCAACATCGGTTCCACTCCGGGAAGCCACAACCGGCTCCCGCACTCTCCTCACCCTCTCCCTCACATGGCTGCACCGCCCTGCTCTCTCATACATACATACATATAGGAGAAGAAAGAAAGAAGGAAACAAGGAAGCATGGGGAGGGATCCCGTGCTTCTTGCACATGTGAGAAACCCAACAATAATTAAACTGATGTCAACTACAGAAGGAGTACAACGTTAAATGTGTGTCTAGCCAATTAGTTCAACAGCTTATTTGCTTGTTTTTTTGGCAGGGGATATTCAGATCAACTCATTTCAAAACCCTTAAAAGCTAACCATTATTAGATAAATACTTTATGGTTTCAAATTTAAAATATTCGACTTTCGTGAAATTCGTAAACTCTTGGAGGTAATTAATTCATTACTTGAATATAAGCAAATAATGTATGCAAACACCCAAGTTATAAGCGAATCAATCAAAAACAGCAAAACAAGTATTTGTTGTGCATACATAATTGGATCCATCTTAGACAAGTTATTTAATCGAAACCGTTATTTTCTAAACACGCTTATTTTGTACTCCGTATACAATTTCAAATTAATTAGATATCGTTGTGCTTAATCGTTACACATTTACCACACTGTTTTGTTTTCAAAAGTCATTTGTTCTTTTAAGACAGAATGTCCTTGTGTGGATCATATAAAATGAACGGCTGAGAAAAGATCACATCCGCATCAAATAAATGGAGGCCCCACCAAATTCTCCGTCCCCTAGGAAAAATTATTCCATGCCCCACGTGATACCCTGTGCCTTTCTTTCTTTAGAGTATATTAGGGGTGTACATGGTCCGGATTGGTCCGGTTCTCTAGAAAACCAGTAATCGGACCATTTCAAACGGTTCTAGAAAATTAAGAACCAGAACCTAACCAATATATGCATGAAACCTAACTAGAACCAAACCGTAAGACCGGTCCGGTTTTGGTTCGGTTCCGGTTCAATCCAATAAGCATCCAAACACTTATTCACAATTAAATATGAACTCATAATATTAAAGAAATAGGAAGATAATCTGTTGGAATAGGAAAGAGGGAAAGAAAATAAAAGCTTTCGTAACAAATGAGATTTTATCTCTAAATAAATTAAGTTTAGCAAGGAAAAGATTAACCTATCAAATACATATTTAATTACACACACATATGTATTTCTATATTTATCTTAGTGTTAAATGGTCCGGTTCGGTTCTAACCACGGTTTATTAATTGAGAACCAGTAACCAAACCGAAATTAACGGTTCTTATTTTTTTGGAACCATAACCTGACTGTAGAACCGCAGAACCAGACCAAATAGGACGGTTCGGACCGGATTGGACCGATTTTACGGTTCGGACGGTTTTCTTGAACACCCCTGAGTATATGAGTTTAAGTGTCAAGATCCAAAAACATGTGAGATGAAGAGAGATTTGGAGCACTGCCATAGGGTGTCTCAAAGGCACTGAATAATCTCTCCTCCCTCTAGCTCTCTGTTTTCAGAACTTTCCAGACAACTATTTATGGCATGCCTTCCTCGTACCACATCCCACCTCAAAGACAACCAACGTAGAACCATTTCTCCTCGTTAAGCTGAGAGAGAGAGAGAGAGAGAGTTTAAACACAAGGGAAATCGAAAAAAGGGTTTTTTCGAAAGATGTCGTGGCAAGCATACGTCGACGACCACCTGATGTGCGACATCGAGGGCCACCAGCTCTCCGCCGCCGCCATCCTCGGCCACGACGGCAGCGTCTGGGCTCAGAGCACCTCCTTCCCCCAGGTCCTCTCTCTCTCTCTCTCTCTCTCTCTCTCTCTCTCTCTCTACACTCTTTTTAACCTTTTATTCTCAATCAATCGTATTGTTGGTTCCCTCTATCGATCTGTTCGTGGAGACACTACTTCGATTACATTCATCAGATCTGTACAGCCGCCTGTTAATTATTCTATAGTAATCAAATAGTATTTGGGCATTTCTTAGATGTGTGATATGATGCGAGATCGATCTTGTTTGGCTAGTTGGAGGTGGTTTTTAGGGAGTTCGATTTCGGTCAAATTGTCTCGGTGTGATCAAATGGTATTTACTATGATTGAAGCAATCATGAATACCAATTCATCACTTTTGTGGGATTGGCATATTTTTTTGTGGACTTATGGGAGATCTCATTAGTCATTACAGATCTTTCTTTTCTTTGCAACTTTCCCCTGCATTTCGATATTTAAGGTGTGTTTGGTAGTAATGTTTGCCCGACGTATTGATGCGCTGCGTGATTTGAAATGCGTGAGTCATTTAAGATTCGCAAAGTTTGATACGTTGTAGTGCTTCTGATCAATTATGACTGGAAATGCAATTCCAAGCTTTTTAATAAGCAGTGAACGAGCGGTACTGGGGAATATGTCGTTGGGACGGGTTGAATGGAATCAGAAATCATTAGTGATTTCAAAATGGAGATAGTGTCATCTACAGTGTGGGGTAGCTTAAGTTCAGTAATTCGCTACTTTTTTCTTAGCATTGGTCTTTCTTACTGAAAAATTGGGTAGGTCATGTTGCCTTTTGTGTTTTTGTCCAATTTAAAGTTTGCTATCTACTATTGCTTCTTCTTCTACTTTTGTTAATGACACGATCATTAACTATGAAGGGCGTTTGTATGCTTATTTGCAGTTTAAGCCTGAAGAGATTACTGGAATAATGAAGGATTTTGATGAGCCTGGATTTCTAGCTCCTACTGGACTCCACCTCGGTGGCACAAAGTACATGGTCATCCAAGGAGAGGCCGGAGCTGTTATCCGTGGGAAGAAGGTATTTCCTTTCTTTATTATAAACTCCTTTCACAATTTCTCGTATGATTTCAAAACAATGCACTACATGTTTTAAACCTATCGCAATTTCAATGTGATGGGAGCATTGCAATTGCTTTCTATCAAACACTGAAGTCCCTCATCAATTTCCTACTGTAGATGCATCTTTTATGTGCTTTTCTGTCTTGTATATTTGGTAACTTGTTTGTTCTCTAGTCCAAATCTTACTTTTGACTCTGCCTCATATTTTGCCTTCAATTGATTGCTTCTCTATGTATTCCTTGTGCTCCCCACCACCACAAGCACAAATTATTGCTAGTTGGTGTGATTTGTTCAAAAAGTGGTACATACATCAGTATGTTTGAATCATCAACCACAGGGTTGGCAAAGTGGTTCGTAGGTTGTAGCAATCACGAGCCTCAGGAAGCCTTTGATCTGGAGTTTAATTCCCACCCTATTCTTGTGTTGGGCAAATACATATGAGACTTGTTACCCAGCTTTCATTTATGGGGCCCCTCCTAGCAGGAGGGTGGGATTGGTTGCTCGGATTAGTCGGTCTGTTGGGTTGGATATGAGTTACCTAAAACTTTGAAGCAATACACGAGTTTTCAAAGGTGTAATAGAAGCCAAGTCTCATTTGTGAACTCACTTCTGTGGTGGCTTAATGTTTCAACCTAGAAACTTCAGCAGTTGGACCTAATCCTCCGACTCCTATTCTTTCCACTTGAGACCAATTCATGTTTCTTACGGACCTAAATACGTGTCATTTGTGCAGGAAGAATAATCTAAAGCAATTGAAAGCTTCCACATGAGGACCCACCTCCAATAAGCCTTGATCATAGTGTTTGTTTGCTTTGCTATTTGCTAGTACACAATCACATGTGGTTGATTTTTTTGCTTTTTTCTTTTTTTTTTTAACTTTATATTTGAGGTGTCACTGTTGTATGGGCTTTCATCATAAGATTTTGCAAATTCAACTATTAAAGCAGAAAGCTAAGAAAGCCTTGGTTGCTTTTGTTTTCTTTCGTGCTTAAATGACATTAGACAGATCATCTGAACTGGCAGTGAGTACTTTGTTCATATTGCAATGCAAGGGTCCCATCCAATTTGCTTGGATCACAGATTTGTGAAAGGATTTCCCAAGCGAAAAAGAAGAGAACCCAATACAATAAATCTCTTTCTTCCCTCATCCAAACACAGTCTTAATCTTTAGATAACCGGGTAAAATTGTAGAGTTGAAATGGGACTTTGAACTGGCAAGTTTTGCCTTCGAGCCTAAATTTGGAGGATGGTGTATCCAACTAGGGTCAACTACCAATGTTGAATTTTCCATTACTTTCTTGTTCGAGTTCGACTTGATCATTAGGAATTGCTGTATTGATCAGTACTGCTGTTAAATCGACTTATTTTGCAGGGCTCTGGTGGTGTGACTATAAAGAAAACCGGTCAAGCTCTGATTTTCGGTCTCTACGACGAACCCGTGACTCCAGGGCAGTGTAACATGATTGTTGAGAGAATGGGAGATTACCTTATTGATCAGGGACTTTAGGTCTCTACTCCAGATTCATCATCTCTTTTGTGGGTTCTGTGCTTGCATTGTCTTCCTTCTGTGGCAATGAACTAGCCTCTTAAGAAGTTGCAGAAGAATAACGACGAGATTGGAACCAGTCAGTTTTGGCATTTTAGAATCATTATGTTTCGTATTGATTCATGTTTTAGTTTGTGTATTTATCATCCTGCTTTTCTTTTGTGTGTGTGTGTGTGGCCGGAGTTGAATCTGAATATTTGGGATTTTGGTTATCCTTGGATTGCTTCTGAATATGATTATCATTGTTTTTGCTTCAATCTTTTATGGTGTTGCCTGCTAAACTATCATGTTAAGATCGAACGATCAGCCCCTTGAATATGTAAATAGGGCCCGTAAAATGGATATGTATATAGGGTTCTTCCACCAATAGAATCACATGGCCATGTGAAAGAGAGAATTATTGAATTTACATCGGACACAAAGTTAAAGGTGCATTCTACGAGTGCTGCAGAGTAAAGGTCTCATATAACATGCTACAAACGCTAAAAAAGAAATGTCCCATGCTACGAGCACTCAAGAGTAAAAGTTTAGTTTCATGAAGCGATTATAAAAGCTTACAAATTATAAGTACTCAATGGCGGGTGCACAGCTGAACACTCTTAAAAAAAATTCCTTTGAATTTTATTAATAGTAATTTTGTTATAAGTTTTATTGAAACACTCAACTTTATATTGTAAACGTTTATCGGTCCGGATAACTCATGATGATACATTTAATTCCGAACAAGGTAATCGTAAATAGAATCTGGTTTGATTGAATCCTTGCCCGCATTCGATAGTTTTATAAGAGGATCCGCCATTTCAACACGATGTGAAGTCTTACCCGGATCCGACAAAACATAAGAGGATCCAAATATTAATCCAGTCTTATTCGTTTAGGGGTATTTTGGTACAATAACAAAACCCTAATCCTCGTGTATCGATTCACTATATATATATACAGGTCCTCCCCCGCCAATAAGAGCTGCAAGTGAATTGTGAGGACGTAGAGGGTCTCTCTCTCTCTCTCTCTCTCTCTCTCTCTCTGTGTGTGTGTGTGTGTGTGTGTGTGTGTGTACTTGACGTACGTACTTACATGGTTATTGCATTCTACTGTAATATTGATGAATTTGATTGGGGGTGGGTTTGTGATTGTGAAGAGAGATTATAGTACTATGCAGGGATTGTGTGTATCGGCGTTGTGCAAGATCAGTGCACGGTGTCCGAAAGTGTTTCCTGCAACAACGATTTCATATGGGGAAGATGGGCAGTTGTGTTTCATTCCTCCTGTTGAAACTTCAACAATCATCTTCCCCACATTCTCTCCCTCTTTCTCTCTCTCTAGATTTCTGTCAAGCTCATCCAAAAAGTTTAGTTATGTCAGAAATCTTGTTAATCGGAGCTCATAAATTAATATTGGTCACAACTTATTTATCTGGAAGTAGTAAATAAGTCTTTGATTTTGTGTATTTTTTATCATTATTTTTAGGAAAAAGCACAAGTTCGTCACACAGAATGAACGATTTTGAACTGAAAGTGAGGCAGTGAGCTGTGTAGGTTTAGAGAAAAGGCAGCAAACAATTTTTATGAGTAAGATCATCTCATTTATATTAAAAAAAAAAATGGACATATTACAATTACCAAAGAAAATACAACAAAACAAACAAAAAAACCCCGCAAGAAATCAACACCGAGATTTAACCTGTTAGACACACTTTTGAAGAAGGATGGAATGACCAGATCTGCACCTAATTGATGCTTGTTTCTGCTGCAAGTTGAAGGATCACTACTGGATGCGTTGCCGCCGTTGGGACGGTCCAATTATTTTCTTGTTTGAAAATATATGCTTCTCTATCTAAGAAGTGCTAGTTAGAAAATTCTATCAATTTCCCTCTTTGACTCAGTTATAAAGCTAAGTCACAAACTTTGCGTATGTAAACGCGGACTAAAAGCGCGACCGTATAACATTTTTGAAGATTTGTGAGGCTAAACTATGAAAAGGACAGACCGCGAACTGAGCACGGCCTCGTGTTTTTGTCAACTTGGATCTAGGTCGAGGTCGCTGTCCGACATATCACAATAATTTCACACTACTAAAATGGTGCAGGCCTTAGACATGGATAGACATACAATTAACAGATCAAAGTCTTTGAAGTTATCTATTCAGCTCCCTCTTTTGACCAAATCAACTAGACTGGGGATGGAATTTCCTATTTTCTACTCCACCGTAACACGGGGTGTAATACCAACGAGGCGCATCTTTAACTAGTAGCTAATAAATGAACGAATACCCTTACCCGTGATCGAGTCCACGTTAGATAATCTCAGTTAGATTCTTCAATCTAAATATGGAAAATCTCCATTCAACTCTTTTAATGGAAATGGAGTTCTGCGAAACCTACCCCCGGAATGGACTGTTTTTGCAATGTAAAGAATTAGAGCATTGTCTCGTCATGTACGACAACCTAGAGACAACTTGATAAGATTTCTTTGTTCTATAGAATAAAAAATTAATGAGATCACCTTATCCTCCATTGTTCCAACTCATGAGGGGGTATTTTGCAATGTAAAGAATTGCTGTCCCCCCAATTTGGATAAGATTTTTTTTTTTTTGGTCTCACCAAAGTATGCAAAAATCATTTCGATAGTGCCTCTCAATATATTCTCATCCCACATTTATTGACTAGTTCTGGAGTTTATCTCCTGTCTCAAGGGAAGTCAAAAAATTAGAACATTAACCAAGTCCACCTTTGAAAAACTCGACGAGTTTTTTGAAACATGAAATCCTAATTCCCTACCAAGAGACCAGATATGTTCAAGTTTACTGGATAAGGTAGGTGAGAAGATATATATACATATAAAGGTGGAGTGTCACAACCCGCGCCAGCTGAACTGCTAACCATTCGCCTAATCACGTGGCTCAAAAGGTTAACCACGAATTATACAGTAGTTCGACGTGTCCCGTTATATACCATATCAACTTCCCACAATCCACCGATGTGGGACTTTGATTCCCATGGTGGATTCTCACAGTCTCCCCACCTTGGCTGCAACGTTCTCGTTGCACCACATGGTCCACCACATCCACCCACCAAGCGATGTAGGACAAGTCTCTGCTTAAGCACGACAAGCGCCTCAAGCTCCTCACTTGTCGGGCCCACCCAAGCACGTCTCCTCGCGGGACCCGCCCTACACTTCTAGTTGGTGTAAGCTCTGATACCACCTATCACGACCCGCGCCAGCTGACCTTTAACCATTCGCTTAATCACGTGACTCAAAAGGTTAATCTCAAGTTATACAGTAGTTCGACGTGTCCCATTATATACTATATCAACTACCCACAATCCACCGACGTGGGACTTTGATTCCCATGGTGGGTTCTCACATGGAGAGGAGTTCTGATGTATAAACTTTCGAGTCGATACCCTCTTACTTATAATTAAGTTATGTAAGAGCATCTTTAAGGGGAGAAGAAAATTTTGATGTCCAATGAAGAATTTGGTTATCTGTGTAGCAAATTGAAGAGCTATTGGAAAACGTAACTATAAGGGAATCTTCAAGTATTTTAATTAGCGATTGAAATCGATCTCTCTATTCAAACATGAAGAGAGAAAGCTACATCAAAATAGTGTATAGCATCTTTTGCTTCTTCCCTTAAAGAGCATTTTGCTCACATGATTCCTCAAATATGAATAAATTTTAATTTTGCTTCCTCCCTCGAAGATAAGTTGTGTAAGTCCCGTTTATTTGATAGCGACTAACAATAAAATCAATTTTAAAATGCAATAAAATGTGTAATCATTGTTGTATTTTATAACTTTCATAATTTAATTGAACACTAGATATACAGTCCTTTCAGATAGATTACAAAAAATCTAAACAAAGAGATTCTTGGATTAGAAAATGATTATACATGCAAGGTTTGGTTAAGATGGTGACTAGGATTTGGCTGGCTCCCAAACCATAGAGCTTATCTTCTTTTAATTTCAATATATAATACTACTAATCAATTGTGATACAAATCTTGCCTAAGTCAAAGAATTAAGTTAAACCATGGGCGATGATAATGTGGGATTAAATTAGTCCATGGCTTTTGCCTGCAACCCTCTGTCAATCGTCGACACCTGTGCCATCACCCAATAAGAAGTTCACTAATTAACTTTGTTTTCTCCACGTGTTACCGTCTGGTCGGAGTATCATCCAAAATCCATGCTCCCCCCTCTCACGAGGAATTTTAAACTAAAACCTAGTCCACACACAAACATACGCATGTTTATAAATGTGCTCCCATCCCTCAAATTATTATGACTCAAGTTCATAAGGTGAATATTAATTATTTAAGTTCCATCTCCTTAATCCTTGTCTCTTTAATTACATGGGTGGCCGTGAAGGCATCATCGTGATGGATGGGGAAGAAGATACTAATGGATCACCGTTATCAACATCAGACAATATGGGATATGACGATGATGATGCAACTTCATCATCAACTTCATGTTCATCAAATTCCACTTCCAGTTCTGGGCCTTTATGTGATTTATCTGAGCTCATGGCCCAGCTACCTATCAAGTAAGTATTACTCCTATCTTCTAAAAGGGGTCCTTATGGATCTTAATTTATATATCACATAACATATATCGTTCATTCGATTCGATCAACTCGATCGCATATTATTGAATCCCTAGTGATCATAAGTCATGTTTGAATCATGAATTTGTAGACGGTTTTAAGGTATAAAAAAATTGATAGGAGAACCAAGTAAAAAAAAAAAAAGGGGATATATTCATTTTATTTTAGTCTTCTTGTTATTTCCATCATCTTTTCTTCTCCAGTACTAATCTATCCTTCAAATTCATAATTCACAATAAGGTCAACTATTCCATTTTAGATGTCCCACAATGTTCATCCTCCTCAAATTAAGCTTTCTAAAGACGTCGATCTCCTAAAAAAGATAAATACACATAGTGAACCAGCAACAATATGGACGGAGGAAGTAATTATATGCTTGACGACAAACTATATAACTAAATCTGAGTGCGTTTAAGCTTGTTGTTAAGTCGTATTTTTATGTTTGACTAAACACAAATTAATTTCAAATACCATATATGCAGGAGGGGATTGTCTAAGTTTTACCAGGGAAAGTCTCAATCTTTTACATGTCTTTCAAGGGTTAAGAGCATAGAAGATCTTCCAAAGAAAGAAGCCAACCCTTACAGAACAAGGAGGAAATCATTGAAGGAATCCAAGAGCTATGCAGGAGGCTCAGTAGACAACTACAAATTATACACTCTTCCAAAGCCTGTTATATCAAAGAAAGTTAATATTTCAAGGGGTCAATTACCCTTTTCATCCTCATCCTTTCAAAGCAGAAATGGGAGTTTTGTTTTTGGCAATTGCATGCCTCCTTTCATTCCTGTCCAAAAGGACTTGGGATGTTAATTTATGACCTGCATACCCAGCTGCAGCATGAATGTTCAGAGAGAGAGAGAGAGAGAAATGTGGTTCATTGTATCATCTTGTAGTAAGTTAAAATGTAAGAAAAAGTCTCCATTAACCGGTTATGTCCCACATATTATTAAGATAACAAACATCACATGCAAGTGTATTGTGGTGGTTTTGGATTGAAAGGATGGATCCAGACCAAAGTTTGTTGAACTCATTTATGATGGGTAGATGTGGCTTAGGCTATTTGAGGAGGAGGTCCTCTCTCAACCTATTACAGAAAAATTGAGACTTACCCCATCTACGAAAGACGGTCTGAATTTGTAAGGTTTGAGGGTCAAGAGAGAGAAACTTTCTACTCCCAAGAGCTTGCTTTGCTCTTGCACTTATTATCTCTTCTATTAATGGATTGGATCTTATCTCTTATCGGATCCAGGTTAATAGATTTTATACGAATCCTTTAAGTATTTTCGCAGTATGTATTTGGTTGTGAAAATACATGATATTCTAGATCTTGTAAATTTAAGTTTACATAAAATACACACAAACTTTTCTTTAAATTGTAGCGCTTTTTACAAACTGATGTGGCAGTTGAGTTGTTTTATCATTTCATTTTGACGGTGTCATTTTGTATTTCAAGACTTATTGGTGTACATCAAGGTTGTGAATACCGTATCGGTTTTCTCATTAGTATGGTACGTATCGGTACTGGTTATATCGGATACCATTTTGAATTTTGCGCTACTATGATTATGTTGGGTCCGGAGTACCCCTATGAATTTGATTACATAATGTCACTTCCCCCGACCACTCTAAAAACAGACTTACCGGCGTAATGTTGAATGTCATAAAAGACTTAATTGAAGTCCTCTCTCACAACAATTGTTTTCATGAGAGATGGTGAAAAAGCGATTCGACAGATTATATACAATTTTTTTATAAAAAAAAAAATGCCTTATACCCTCCAATTAAGTGCAGAAAAAATTATGTTGGGATAGATTTGGATGAAGCGACAAAAATTGAACTTTTTCATTTTCCCTTATTGAGCATATAAATATGGAATTTTAGAGAGAATTCTCTTATGTTCAAATAGTATCACCGGATTTTAATTTTTCCGCTTTGAATAGAATCACCATAATTTGTGACGTGGAATAACATAATTAACTCAACTCAGGTGTTTACGCTAGTGATTAATTTATGCAGAATAATTTTTGGGGTTTTGTGTTTTTTCAATTTTTTTTGGTTTTGAAAAATATATAAAAAAAAAATCTAAAAATTTGGCGTAAAACTAACAAATTTAAAAAATTATTAAATAAGAACAAAACTAAAAGAATTATGATGCATAAATTAATGACAGCATAAACGGGACGTGACTGAAACTAAACTACCCTTGTTTCCAAACAGCCATCTTCTCTGTCTCTCAAAAACCTCTCCCTAGACATACGGGAAAACCCTAACCAACGCCGGAGATGCAACCTCGCCCCCCCCTCCCGCCGCCTCACCATCACCCCTCAAACGCCGGAGATGCAACTCGCAGATCTGTACGTTTTTGAAGTAAATATAGAAAACAAATATTGTCACTGCAACTTACCGGGTGAAATAGATTCTCGGCCGGAAATTTTTGGAATCGCCGGTAATCACCGGTATTGTGACCGGAACGGAATTGACGTGCAAGGTACCGGTCAGTCATGGAAACGGTACCTAACGTCCGGAACGGAACGAGATTCTAATCCATGATAGTGTACACCACTACGGAAGTTTTTTTTTTAAAAACAGTACTCACTCCGTTTCATATTGAGAGTCTACCACGAAAAATTGTGTCAATTTTAAAATAAAAAAATCAACTACTTTCATATATAATTTTTAAAAATTTTTCACATCAAATTAAAGCACTAATCGAGATCTTTAATACAGAGCAAAAAAAATTCAAAAAATTATACACGGAAGTAGTTGATTTTTTCATTTGAAAAATGGCAAGAGGGAGAGAGTGAGACTTTCAATGTAGAACGAAGGGAGTATTCAATAGAAAAGTGCTTGTCATTTTGTTGTCGTTAACGTTCTTGTTGTTTATAAGTACGATATTGGGAAGGAGAGAGAGAGTAGAATAGAAGATAGGGGCTGCAAATAAATTGAGCAACTTGCGAGCTCGAGCTCGGCTCGTTTACTTGATTATGCACTATATAAGTACAATATTGGAAGAAAAAGAGAGAGAGAGAGAGAGAGAGAGAGAGAGAATAGAATAGAAGAAAGGGCAGTAAACGAATCGAGCAACTTGTGAGCTCGAGTTCGAGTTTTCAGCTCGTTCGACAAAAACTCAACTCGGCTCATTAAGGGAGACTCTACTTAATTAAAGAGACTCGTTTAATAAATAACTAAGCTCGACTGATTATGATTTAAGTTCAACAAAACTCTGTTTGACTCGTTTGCAGCCAAGCAACCCAATCTCAGCCCAATCTATATAAATAAAAGCCCTCTATTACGTGGGCTGAAAATGGATAACAAACGTGGTTTGGGACTTCTCGTGTGTAGGCTCCGTTTGGAACCTATGGAAAGGAAAGGAAAAGAAAGGAAAATAAAAAAATTTTCCTTTCCATTGTTTGGTTGGGAGGGAAAATGTGAAGAAAATAAGGATTTTTGGTGTAATGAATAGTGAATTTTCTCTCCCATTTTCCTCTCATTTTTCTTCCCTTTTATTTTCCTTTCCTTTCTTTTTCTTTCTTCAAGTTCCAAACAGAGCCGTAATACCCAGAGCGGTGATTAGTCGACATGGCCCACTAGAACAGCTCAAAACCCTCCCTCGCCTCTCTCACTTCACCTTAAACCCTCTCTCTCTCTCTCTCTCTCTCTCTCTCTCTCTCTCTGTCCTGCAATTTATGCTCGCAATGCCAAATTACACTCAAGTGACCAATGCACAACGAACCTGTGATGGTTCTACGTATGCTAACTGTGTTAAATCCAGGTGAAGGTTTTTGAATCACTCCTTCGAAAATCTTAATGGCGACGATTGCTCACCTCTTTCAAAGAAGCTTGCTTGCTGCCACTGCACAACTACCCAACGCAGCCGCAGCAGTCAATTGTTTCTCCTTCAGAAACTTGGTCGCCGCGTGGCCGCCGCGGCTTCATCCCATCACTTTGAAGGTCCTTACTTTTCTCCAACATTTATTATATGTATATGCATAGCAGCATATATACTTGGACGCTCGGGCACACGACGATGGGTATGCAAATCGTGTTATCGAAAAGATGGGAAGTGAAAAATCTTGAATTTTGATTAATCTATAATGTAATCTGGGATGTGACACATGATGTGGGGCGTTACAAATAACTGTTGCATTGAAAATTCTCTCGTAGAAAAGAGGGATATAAAGTACGAGGTGGCATGTCCTTCCTTCTTGGCAGTTTTTCTTTTGGAAGTTAAGCTCAATTCAAGATTTTCTGTCATTCCATCTTTTATGTAAGTACACGATTTGCACGCGCATTGCGTGTTTAATCTGTGGTGTGTTTAGCATTTGGGTAGGAATATTGTGTTAATGTATTACGAATTGATGTTAAAATGACAACTGAAAATAGATGGATATAGTTTTCTACGTTTGTTTTTCTTTTAGCATTTTTGGATGAAGGGCAAGGTAGGGGATATTGTGATGTACGGAGTCGCACTAACCTGTTCTCTAGAAAGTTAATCCCTCCGTCCCAAAAAGATTGTCAGATGCGCAAAAGGATGACTTATACAACATTCATTTTTATCAACACAAAAAGATCAAACTTTTTTGTTGCAAATTGAAAGAAATCTTGATATCTAATCACTTGAAGTTTGAATTTTAATGATAAGAATGCAGTCTTTTTAAGTTTTCTCGTCTGTGTACTGGAGTCTTTTTGGAATGGAGATAGTAATGCACTATAATGGAATGGGCATGCTTATTTTCTTTCTAATGAGAGAACTTAAACTCAAGGTATAAATTTAATATCCAACCCATAAGCTTAAGCTATTAGGTGAAGAGGTTTTAAAGTTATATTAAGGTGTAAATTTCATCGAATCCTTCTGAGATTTTTCTTAATGACAGATACCCCTTCAGGTATGAGCAATGATTATAAACCTTGGTGGTTTCAATGTTCATTTCACTTGACCAACACCCCAACAACTGTTCGACCAAACAAGTGATGGGGATTAAGCTATTAGGTGTAGATGTCCCAACATTATAGAAAGTGATCGCCCATTCTATACCAAGCAATGTGGGATTGTATGCCTTAACACTCAACATACGCCTTCCACAAGCATTTAGCATACCCATTTGTTGCAAAATAGAAAATCTCTTGAATGATTACTTTTGAGAATTAATTTTGTAACCTGTCCTAGTTTTTATGCATCACGTAATCCATTTTTTGTTCAATCATCCCAAATGGGATGAGAGAGAGAGAGAGAGAGAGATTTGTTCGAGTAGTGTTTTTGAAAACTGAAGTGGGTTAAAAGGGCCAGGAACTTTTTGTTATGGAAAAGAGTATTTTGGTTTATATGCGAGAACAATGCCTTACCTTTTCTTTTGTCCTTTGTTTGTCATGTTCTTCATTGTTTCCAATTTTTCGGTCAAATTGTTGTTACAGTTGCAGAACGGGGTGATGCAGAATCACATTTGCTCTTACTTGCCAAGTTCAGCTTTTTGTAATGGAGGTAACTATGAAAATTGCTTCAAGCTGAATTTTAGACAGCTAGGGGTATCTTGCGCGGTAAAAGACAATCAACCAAGGGTTCTCAGACCTACATCTGTACAAAATTTCCTTACTTTTAGAAGCTTAGGTGTTGACGAATCTAAGAGGGCCCTTACCAGTAAGCCCCAAATTAATGTTGTTGGATATTCTAGTAGTGTGGTGCCTTCGGGTATGTTTGGTTATGGGTTGAGATCGCCTTATTGTGTTGATTATGCAAAGAGGCGTTTTTCTCACGTTCCAAGAGCAGTAACGGATAAAAATGATAAGGTTGGTTTTAGTGATGGAAGGAATAATGAGAAAACTTTAGCCGTCAAAGTTTTCAATAAGCATTGGAAGCGGGCAAAGTCATTTGCTGCTCACAAGAGGAACGAGGCACAGCGGAAGAATGCTTCTAACTCGATGGATACACAGTTAAAAGGTACTGATATGGTGAACTCAAGAGAGCAGCTAGTGGGGCATGGAGTGGAAGATGCAAGTTTGGGACCTTCTGTTTCAAATTCACATGTTGGCAATAAAAACAAACTCTCCGAAGACAAAGGAAAACACAAGCAGCAGTCAAGAAGCAAGAAAAGCGAAGGACAAAGTCGTGGCACTAATGCTGCTATTGATGCAGCAACTAAGCCAGAAGATTCTGCAAAGGTTTCTCAAGCAAAGATACCCAACATGACGGCCAAAAAGAACCAGTCTTTACCTGCTACAGAGGTTGGAAATTTTCAAACTTGTTTAATTCTCATGCTTAGTTTTTATCTCCTAGCAATATGTTAACTAATGCTGCAGCTTTTCAGAAGAATTCTACTACAAACAGTAAACCCCTGGAGGTACTTGATAGTTCTGTTTCAACAAAGCAGCAGTGTGGAAGTATAGCTGGGAAAAATCATATTGAGGGGAAATCAACTAACGTGTTTAAAGTTACATCTGAAAAGGAGTCAACAAAGATTAAAAGAATTCACCCAAGCAGCAAAGCGAAGGCTCACGGACAAAGGAGAATGCCGCCATTGTATCCTCCTAGTGGGAAATCTGTTGTGGTTGTGGAGTCCGTCACTAAGGCAAAAGTAATTCAGGGCTATCTTGGTGACATGTTTGAAGTTGTATCTAGCCATGGTCATATTAGAGACTTGGCTGCAAGGTCAGGTTCTGTGCGTCCTGATGATGACTTCAGTATGCTATGGGAGGTTCCATCTACTGCCTGGACTCATCTTAAGAGTATCAAGGTTGCTCTTAGCGGGTATGATATTTGTTTTCCTTTCAATCACTGGTATCAGAACATTTTCTTTGGACACACTAGTAGTCTGAGAACAGGTGTTTATATTCTTACAATCATAGTTGTTGGAATAATGCGGAGCACGATTCGAAACGAGTTTCAACCAATTTGAGTTGAATCTTGGTGTTGAATTGAAAATTAAGTGAATCTTACTATTCAATTTGTGATAGACTCTGATTCAGTTTCGTTCCTACTTTTTGTTTGTATAGAGTGTAACATGACGTCGTGTAAATGTTGTCACCTCTCTATTAAGAAATAACAAGACATCGACTAGTTATATTGATTTGGATGGTACCATATGTATAGGCTGATATTCAATCTAGTTACATAAGTTTTTTTTTTTTTCCAGTTCAACCAATTTGTATTTTTTATGCACATATATTTATAAATATAGAAAACCTGCAGAAACAAAGCAAACCTTATGATTGCAACTCAATATTTTAGCAAAACAATTAATGATTCTGAATTTTGACATCCGTGGTTATAAACTTATAACCAACAGTTCTCCTTTTGTGAATTGCCTCTGAAGGAGTAGTATCTATGATTCTGTTCAAGACCTTTTACCTGTGCTTGTATATTTATTTATCATTTTTAAGTAGGATATTTTCTCACTTGCTCATCCTTGTATCTCAGTGCAGAAAATCTTATTCTTGCATCAGATCCTGATCGTGAAGGAGAGGCTATTGCTTGGCACATCATTGAGATGTTGCAGCAACAAGATGCTTTACGTGATGGTATGACTATAGCAAGGGTTGTCTTCAATGAAATAACTGAGTCATCCATCAAAAGTGCATTGCGGGCTCCACGTGGCATTGACTTAAACTTGGTTCATGCTTATCTTGCACGGCGGGCTCTTGATTACTTAATTGGATTCAACATTGCACCCTTGTTATGGAAGAAATTACCTGGTTGCCAGTCAGCTGGGCGAGTCCAATCTGCTGCTTTGTCTCTTATATGTGACAGAGAAATGGAAATCGACCAATTTAAGCCAAAGGAGTATTGGAAAGTTGAAGTTCAGTTTAATAAAAGGGGAAAGGGTTCAATAACTAACAAAAACTCCTTTTCATCATATTTGACCCACTTTGATTCCACAAAGTTACTCTCAATTAGTTGTCAGACAGAAGCGAAGAACATGGAACAGAAGATAAGTTCATCAAATTTTGAAGTGGTTGCATGTAAGAGAAACAAAATTAGGAAAAACCCTCCAGCACCATATACAACATCGACATTTCAACAGGATGCTGCATACAAATTACACTTTACGACAACATATTCAATGAAACTGGCACAAAGACTATATGAGGGGGTTGAGTTATCAGATGACAAGGCAGCAGGATTGATAACATACCCCAGAACAGATGGATTCCACATTTCCGATGAAGCTATGAAGGATATTCATGCCTTGGCTATTGAAAGATATGGACAGGATTTCGCCTCAAAGACTCCTCGTAAATATTTTAAAAAGGTAAAGAATGCTCAAGAGGCTCATGAGGCGATTAGGCCCACAGATATCCGGAGATTACCTTCAACGCTTGTTGGAATACTTGATGAAGATTCTTTGAAGTTATATGCTCTCATTTGGGTTCGTACAGTGGCATGCCAAATGGAACCCACAAACATTGGTCACATAAAAGTTGAGATTGGAAATGCTGATCAGTCCATTGCTCTTCAATCAACATGCTCAACAGTTGAGTTTATAGGGTACCAAGCAGTCTACAAGGATCTGGAAGCTAAAGCAATAAAAAACAATGAAGATGGAAATGGTCGTGATGAAGCTTTCAACATTCTCAATAATCTGAAGCCAAAGGATATGTTGAGTGTTGCTGAAGTGGAACTCATGCAGCACCATACACAGCCTCCTCTGCGCTACTCAGAGGAATTATTGGTGAAAAAGCTGGAGGAGCTTGGCATAGGAAGACCTTCCACATATGCAAGTACAGTAAAAGTTTTACAAGATAGAAAATATGTGACCATACAAAACCAACTACTATTTCCAGACTTTCGTGGTCGCATGGTGTCGGCATTTCTCTCCCACCATTTCTCCGGGGTCACAGATTACAGTTTTATAGCTGATGTGGAAACAGAGCTCGACAATGTTGCTGCTGGATTGACTGAATGGAAAGGACTACTTGGAGATTATTGGACAAGGTTCAGAAAGTACTGTGATCGTACTGCTAATGTCCATATTCATCAGGTGGAGAAGATGACGGAGAAAACATTTGGGGATTTGTTGTTTGGTTCTCTCCCCTACAAAAGCAGGAAATGCCCAAGTTGTTCTGAAGGCAAATTGATTTTCAAAGTCAGTAGGTTTGGTGCTGCATATTTTATAGGCTGTGATCAACACCCAAGGTGCAAGTGAGTATTATCTTGCATGATCTCATATGTTCTTTCCTCCCCATCTTGCATGTGGTATATAAGGAAACACTACTTGCTACTTAAGTAACTTGGGCTTAAGCATTTTGGGCCAGTGATTAGAGTCCAACAAGTTACTAAGGCGAGCTAGGGGTGGGTCGTTACATATAATGTATTAGAATTACACTAAAACCCTTGTAGTATATTAGCCCGACTTTCTTGCAAAAATACATATTTAACCGCGATTAATACCTCATAGCTGCGTAATTCTCCTATATATCTGCCCGACTAATCATCCTGGCGCCTAATTCAACGCCGAGGCCCCTGTCGAGGAGGCAGACCACCGCCCAGGCCAATTTTTCGAACAACTGAGACAATCTATGACGATGATGCCCTCCATTGATTGGATTAATTTAGTCTGGTAGGAAATACTTTATAAGTTATTTTAAACTTCTTTAGGTTGCTATAGGGAACAAACTTTGTTGATAAGGTAACGTTTTGCTATTTTGATTACTTCAAACTGCTTGAGTGTTGAGATTCTGCAGGTTTATTTTTTGGACATTGTATGGTGATGCCCTCAATTGATTGGAGTTAATTTAGTTTGGCAGGAAATACTCAGTATAGGTCATTTTAAAACTTCCTTAAGGTGCTACAGGATACAAACTTTGTTTATAAGATAACGTTTTGCTATTTTGATTACTTTCAACAGTTTGGGTGGTGCAATTTTCCAGGTTTATTGCTAAGACATTGTATGGTGATGATGAGGAAGAGGATACTCCTCAAAATGAGAACACAGTGGAGCCGCCAAAATTGTTAGGGCTTCATCCCGACTCAAATGAGAAGGTTAACTGTTATTTTGTATGGAGCTTTGTCATTGTGAGAAGTGTATTCTTTTTTGTAATGCATGAATTGGAAACTATCCATATCTTTCAGATTCTCTTGAAGAATGGTCCTTATGGATGCTACATCCAGCTTGGTGTGGACAGGAAGGGTTACTCACCTAAAAGAGCTTCTGTGCCCCAGGTATGTTTACGTTAATTTAGTATGACTATTAAAATTTTGGAGCCTTGTTTCCGGATCTAGTGTTGTTGACTTGCCATCTCCGCCTATGCAAGTGCTTGTGTTATCTATCTTGTATCTTTTGGTTCTCAATTACTAAACTATGGATGATTACGTGGCCTCTATTGGTATATGAGGATATCTTGGCTGTTAATTTTCTTCTAAATCCTTTTTTCCAATTAAAGCATAAGCGAAAGATGCACACACAACATAATTTTCCTTACCTTCAATTCAAAATAGCATATAAAATACTCCATGTTTTCTGTACAGGTCAGATACTTGTAAAGTTGTAATCATGTAACTATAGAGTGTCGAAATAAAATTCCATTATCATAGTGCCTCTCTTGAAACCATAACTTAAACAAGTGAATCTTCAACTAAGGATTTTATATACCCGGACTCAGTTATCTAGTTATATAACTTGCATGATTTTGTTTTTCCTTTATATCCTTATAGAGGTAATTGTTTGTCCTCCCCAAGGGAAGTACCTAAAGGATATTACATTTGATCATGCTGCAATGACTTGGTTCCCGAAAATGCTAGCTGTGTGTTTGCATTTGAAAATATGGCTTATGTAGGTGCTCACTTAGAGGAAGTCTCTTGGGGCATCAAGGCACACAATGTTCACCCACTAAAACGAGCCGGCCTCCTTAGAGAGGGAAAGAAAAGAGCCTCAGGGTCCTCATCATAGTTTTTCGTATCCACATGCTTAATGCATACATGTTTTCTGATATTAAACCCGTACAGGATTTAAAACTTCTCTTATTTCAGGTAAAACTTATAGATTCCATTACCCTTGAAGATGCTATTGAGTTGCTGCGTTATCCTGTGACATTGGTATATCAACATCAAATTTTCTTTTCTTTTCTTTTTTCTCGAGTTTTTGTAATAATGAAACTCATTCTGCCCGACTTCATGTTAGGGAAAGCATCCTGAGGACGGTCGCCCAGTTGAGATAAAGCTTGCACGCGTGGGATTTTCTATCAGACATCGGCACACAATTGCGCATTTGCCCAAGGTAAATCCTCTTGTTAAGCATACCTCTATTAACTGTTTGTGATCTAAGTAGTTTTAGAAAGAAGAAAGTGAAGTGAAGCATAGGAGATTCATGTGCAAGAAGCATAAAGTTCTCTGTAGAATGTGGACAAACAGTAGAATTGAATATTTTTTACGAAAATTTTACTTATCGATTGGCAGCTCTAGGTTTAAATCTTTTTAATGGCCATTTTACCCATTCCTACTCGTGCCAGCGTATTCGATTTCTTGTTTTTGAATAGGTCAACCCTTTTGTGGTTCTATGTTTCTATATATGTCATCCTTATTCTCCTTCTGTGTTTCTGTATATGTCAACACAGAACATGAACGCAAGTGATACAACCCTAGAGAAAGCATTAAAGCTTTTGTTGGGTAAAGATGTGAAAAGATGTGGCCGACCCAAGAAGAAACCAAAGCTTGAGGAAGTCATCGAGACTATGTGAGCAACACATATCAATGCAGAGTACAAGTGATTTAAACAGAAGGTAGGTATGTATATAGAGAGAGACATCCATCCGCAACATCTCATGCTTCTCCAATCCTTTCGTCGGTCGAGTGGAATATATGTTCATTTTTGTTGTAAAGTATGTAAGAATTGTTAGTCCATTTTTGCAGCTCTTAAGTTTTGAGTCTCGTGCACATTCTGCTCGTTTTGGGTTTTATTTAATATTTTGGATCGAAGAAGATAAATGAGGCACCAGAATTTCTTATCAGGGCAAGGAAAACAAATTTGGTTATTTTGGGCACTCATCTATGTTCCTACTATCATGATAAGTCACTTTGAACTAATTAAGACTACATGTTTGTTCTTGCTTTTTTTTGCTTTGAAAAAAAGGGTGGAGGATTGAGCGGCCAACGTAGCTAGCTCCTATGGGTGTCACCATCAGAATTCTAGTGTCCTGGGCTGTGTCTTGGTTCAGGGTTGGTAGCTTTAGGTCTGTAGAGTCTGTTATGTTTTGGGGTCTTTTTGTTGGTCAGTCTTGTGGGTCCTCACATGTCTTGTGTCTGTCTTGGAGCCCTCTTTCTTCAGTTGTAAGGGTCTTTCTATTATTACCTGTTCCTGGATAATCTTCGATGCCTTGCTGCAAAGCTGTGGGTTCTGTCTTGGATACTACCTGCTGCTCTTTTCAACTCCAAATTTTGGAGGGCTAAGAGCTTAACTGGTGTTTTGCCTGATGACTCTTTTAACTCTTTCAACACCAAAACTTGGAGGGCTAAGAGTTGTACACAGGCTGCTTTCTATTGATTGGAGATCTGTTGATTAACCTTTTGTTGCTGCTGTTAATGACTTGTATGTCAGTTTGATGCATATCCAGTCTTGCTTGATAAACTACGGATCTTGTTGCTCCTCTTTGCGACTCCTTAGTCTTGGAGGGCTAAGAGGTCCAGTGGACTTGAAGTTATCACTGGGTGAACACTTGTGCCGCTTTCTGTTGTGTAGCTTGATATACTGCTGTTTCCTCTTGTGATCTCCTAAATTTTTGGAGCGCTAAGAGGGCTGCTGAATACTGGCCTGGCTGCCTACCTATGCTGCTTTCTATTGTGTAGCTTGATATACTGCTGGTTCCTCTTCTCAACTCCTAAGTTTTGGAGGGCTAAGAGGGCTTCGGAACACTTGATTGATGCTCCTTTTGCCTGCTATTCTGCTGTTGCTATGTCTTGACTCCTGGCTGCCAATGTTGATGCTGTTCTTGCTGATGTTGGCTAGAGTTTTGCTATTGGTGGATTCTCTTCAATGTTGCTACATTATATTGCGGAGTGATTCTGACTGTTAATGACACAAGCGATCTTTGCTGGTGAAAGCTTTTGGATCTGAATGAATGCCGTCTCTACTGGATTGCTTTTGGTGATGTTCGGGGTAGTCATGGCTTAGGGTTCATTCAATGGTTATTGAAAATGTAATTTTATTTTCTTTTTCTTTCGTTTTCTCTTTCCTTTTGGTCTCCTGCAGTGCCCCAATCTCTTTGGTCCATATTTGGTCTTCCTCGATGTACCATTTGTCGAGTTTCTAATAAAATTTTGTTGTCTATAAAAAAAAAAAAAAAAAACCCATCAGAATTCTAGACCCACGGCGGATCTTATATGGGATATAAGTAACCCATAGGTTTCAGTTAACCGACCAAGGAGCAACCATAATAAAGCCTCTCTCATATGGCTCTGTTCACCGGACAACTATTGCAAGCAAATTCGACCCTGTGATCGTGTGGTTCAGACCCTAAGATTGCATGTTCTACTTATTTCGGGAGAAATGAAAAAAAAAAAAAACCTCAAAAGTTCCATTGCATGCTGCCTTGAGATTACAGGAAAGCCTTTTGAGACTTTTGTAGATAGGAACACCAAGGAGGTTTTGTTGAACTCTGTCATGTAAGAATATCAAAACTGCAGATACAAAATAAAGAGTTGAAAAGAGGCTATGTGTAAATAGCGAAAATGCATGCCCTGCGGTGTTTGCCATTTTCTCTTCTTTTCTCTCTCAACCTAACGCGGGAAGGAAAACTTTTTAAGCTTTCCTTTCTTTTCACGAGTTCCGAACAATCCTTAATCTTTCAAACCTGGGTTGGTGCCCGTTTGGCATCTAGTTTATTGTTCCTCCCATTATTTTTTGGGATATTCCATGGGGGAATGATACAGAGTCCAACTTTCACCACAACATCAAACGAAGCAACTTTCAGCTTTCATTTTCCCTTCAACTTATTCCGGATCCCTCTCCTACCAGCTTGTTGAGGCTTATTTTTCTCTTTTTTTTTTTACTTTCCTCAAATCAGATTTAATATTTTTTACTACTTGGATGGCAACGAGACACAAATTCAACTAAGTAGACCATTTATCAGTTCACTGAAGACGAAAATAAATGTAACCCAAAAATAAACAAATTAAGCCACTAAAAGGACATGAAAACAAAAACATTACTCAAGTTAACAATGGAAGTCTCCCGGACACTTTGTTGTTTGACAAATTAGAAAAATACCTATACTAGTGTTTCTGTTCATTTTCAGTCATTATTATTCGAATAAAACGAGAAATTGATCTTCGTCCCTCTAGATTAAAAACACATCTGAACAATTGCTACAGGTGGTGGATGCTATTTCGGCAGCGGTGGCGACGGCGCGGTTTTGATTTCGTCAGGCAATGATGGTTACGGAGTTTGGTCAGCAGTTAGGGCGGCTAGGGTTTAGGTGTTTGGGCTCTGGCTTCTTGGGTTCGGGCTTGGCCCATAAGTGTTGTAAGGGTTTTGTCCTTTTAGGTGTTTTGGATTTGGCCCACTTGGTGTTTTGGGTTTTGTCCCATTTGGTTAGATTCCCCTCCTTCGATTTGATGTACTCTATGTCAAGTTTTCTTGAAAAACCTTTTGGGAAAATGACGGCTAAGGACTTGTTTTGATAATTAATACTCGCTAAGGATATTTTTAACATCAACAAATATTTTTAACATGTTCTTATCGGGTATTAATTATTAAAACACGTCCTGAGCCATCATTTTTCCAAACCTTTATGCCTGTCAAAAAAATTTTTCCTTCCTATGTAGGATTTTGAGGGGATCTCACCTTTTGACTTTTGCCATCCCCTCCCCAAACCTTGTTATGGTGGATGGTAATTTCCAAAACAGTCCATCTTCTCAAGATGGAAAGCCCCATTCCAAGATGGTCAAAAGTGGGACTTTTTGGTCACTTCTGTTTGTTTGAATCTGCAATCGAAAGAACTCCCGGATGACAAGTATGGTCTGGCTGTCATTTTCGAACGTTAAAACCAAAAAAAAAAAAAAAATTGCAAATTTAATGCCCAATTTGACCAAAACAACCAAACCCCTAACTTTCAAATTCTGCCCATATATATATATCTCTCTCTCTTTTCAAAATTATATCTCTCTTTTCAAAATTCAAAGTTTCAAAACTGTTAGCGTCCGTATTAAACTAATCTCCTCGATTTGCACTAACCAACCTTGATTGTTACACTAATCAAAGGGATATTAATCTTTCTTTGGTATTTTAATTTGTGTTAATTTATTATAGTTTCTGTATTTTATTATTTATTTTGAAAAGAGAATGTGAATGACGCAACCAAAGGCGTTCGACCAACCACAGGAGACTTTACAGGTCACATATTGTAACCAGTGCTTAATTAAGAAAAATAGTATTTGGTGTTGCAATCAGAGGAAACATAATATACAATAATTCACGCGAACCTAAAATCATTTTTTAAATGGAGTATTAAGTTAGTTGTCTTTTACTTAAGTCTTACAACTTCGGTTTAAACTAGGGAGGCTAGGCTTTGTTTGGAATCTATGAAAAATAAAAGAAATGAAAGAAAAATTAAATAAAAAAATTCCCTCCTCTCGTTTGGTTTAGAAAAGAAAGTGAGAAGAAATTATGAAAAATAAGCAGTTTATTTCACATTTTCAAACTAAAAAATAATGTAAATGAAAAATAATTTTTTTATTTTTTTTTGCACCGTATTAAAGATCTTGATGAGATCTATCAAACAAGATCCATAGTGGTAAGAAAATTATTTGCGTAAACACATTATTTTTTGAGCTTGAAATTGCCTTCTTAAAAAATAAGGAGCTTATTCCCGTTCTGGAACGGGGCCTATGTTTTGGGCACAATACATTTTCCTCATGCTTTTCTTCTCAACCATTTTTCTGTTCTTTTCCTTTCCTTTTCACAAATTCCAAACGGACCCTTACTCTGCTACTTGACAATTTTGTCGCAGGGATAATTCTGCCCAAAGTTTCGGTGATCTCTCGTCTCTGTCATTAAAAAGTTAAATTTTATTTTTTGTATAAATTATTTTTCTTAGTTTACTTATAAACACCTCGACTAATCGTGGAAAAACAATCACACCGTCATTTATGGGGCTTTCAATTAAAACTAGAGCAAAACTCTAGGTGCATGGAGTCTATCTGTCTATGGACCACTCCAAAAACATTGATGCTCCACTTGAGAGGAATATTAGAGTATTTTGTTCTCTAGTGTTTGAATGACTGTGTTCAATGAATACGACAGGTAAATTCTGTTCTCATTGTGCTACTACTATATATATATCGTTATTTTTGGCGAACAATTTCATTTACCAAATCCCAAAGAAAAATGGGTTGTAAGAAATCGCAAAAGATGGGTCCCACTTTGTTTTTTTACAAGGTTTTTAGAAAAATTTTACTCTCTGCACGGTTTTCAATAAGCTTCTTTATTCATCTTTCTCCACTCATTATATCAACAAAAATTCTCAAAACTCGAAATCAAGCAAAGTGCTTTGTACTTTTTTGTGGAAAAAATAAAATGCAATTGCGAAAGATTTCTTTTGTTAAGTCTATAGAAAGTTGAAGGGAGGCGCAAGGACGTAGTTAGAATTTCATTAAGCTAATAAAATGGTAAAATTTGAAAGCTGCATAAACACGTACGTAGGGCTGCAAACAAATCAGGTTCTCCGGTTTTTCCAACCAGTTCGAGGCTCGGCTCATTATGGGCTCTGCTTAGCTCAGCTCAGCTCATTAGTAAATGAGTCGAGTTTGAGTTCAATTTTAAACTCATTTAGTAAACTAACAGAGCTTGAGTTAGTTCTGACTTGGCTCGTTCGTAAAATCTCGATTTGTTCATAGCGTTGATTAGCTTGTTTTCAGAGGCTCGTTCAGTAAACGAATCGAGCAAACGCTCAATTATTTGGACTTGACTCAAGCTTGAGCTGCTTGAGCCGAACTAGAGCTAAGCTAGTTTTGAACGAGCCGAGCTCGAATACTTCAAAGCTCGACTGGGCTCGTTTGCAGCTCTATATACATGTAAAATATGTAAAATTAGCCACGGATGAAGTGTTAAAAGCCCTCAAAATGCATAAAAAATGATAATTTCCTTGTTTCTAGTGTTTGGGAACGTGTTTGGAAAAGAAAAAAATAAGAACCGATGACCTTTGGTAAGGGTGTTGGAATCTTAGGCCCGTTTCAGAACATGAAATAAGTATTTATTTTTTTAAAAAGGCAATTTTAATTCTAAAAATAATATATTTATGCAAATAATTTTTCTAATAATATGAATCTTATTTAATAAATCTTACGAGATATTTTTTAAAATATCTTGCGCTCTTATTTTCAATATTCACAATGCACTCGCACTCTCTATTCTTATTTTTTTAGAGATTTTTATGCTTTGTTCTCTTTACAACTTAAAAAGAATTTTTCAAAAAATACCCCCTAGATTCCATCTAGATTCCCCCTACTTTCAACATTTCTCTCTCTTTCTCTCTCCACTTATTACCCCTACTATTTTTTAAAAAAAATTTCAAATATCAATCCAAACAAAGCATTAATAATTTAAAATACAATTCAAAAAACGTTTTTACGTTCGCACTCCCGCTCCTCCCACTCTTAAACGCTCAATTGAATTACTGTAGGGTATGTGGCTTGGGGTTAGAACGAGGGGTAACAGCGGGAAACATAATAATTGTCGAAAGGATGGGACATGACTCTTATCCACACACACTGCACGAAATGTCTGCTATCAGGCATGGCTACTGGAGATAATAATTCACACAAGGACAGTACTGCCCCTCATAATTGGAACCTAGTTAAAAAAAGGAGTAGTAGGGCAAAAAGACTGCAAATTTCAAGAGATCCTCTCTCCTCAGAACGCAAAAATCACATCAATCAAATCACAGCACTAATCATTACTGGTAAGGAATTTAAGATCCTTTCTACCTGCCCTCTCCTCCCATTCTAGGGTTTCCTGTGCTAAAAATTTATGTCCTTTCGTACCAAGAAATTTTTCGGCTATTGAATTTAAAATATGCTCTCGACGCAAAGGTTCAAAAATTTTCAAGATGGAGAAAATCGGATCCCCAATTTTAGAACCTACTCGTAGCCCTAGATAATACCCTGTAGATGTACGTATATTAATACATCCTGTCTTTCTTTCTTTCGTATTACAAAATGAAACAAAATTTAAAAAAGGATAGATGAGCAACTCCAAAAAAGAATTTCTTGGATTTCAATATTGTTATTATTAGTATAACAAAAAAGAATTTCTTTTAAGATTAATGAGTGTATCAGATTTTGTAAAACAATGTTCAAGAAAAGGATTCGTCTGGGTCTTAAATTCTTCAATGGAAAGGATGAGTTTAGCAACAAAAAAAAAAAAAAAACAGTTTCTTTTAAGATATCTATAGTCTTTTTATTCTTATTTTCCTCCCCACCGGAACACACAGTGAAAATTAAGATGTTTTCTTTAGTTCATTCTTTTCCCTTTTCTTCTTTCTAGGCGCCGTTTTTTCTTGCATAATTATTTTTAAAGATCAAGAAGTCATACAGCATCTACAAAGGAGATTCATAACTGAAACAAAGAAAAGAGCTACTCCGTAAAACTTATATCACCAAAACCGAAAACATGACAGTGCAAAGCAGAGCCAATGTAGTTTGGGTATAGGGGTAGTCAAACAATGAGAAGGTCCAAAATCCTAACAAACCATTAGAATGTGAATTTTGATTCCTTTGAATTACTCAATTAAACTGCTCAGAAAACTATTCTTTTGTCCCCATTCCATAACCCATTATAAGTACTTATTTTTTAAGAAGGCGATTTCAAATTAAAAAATAATAATGTGTTTATGTAAATAATTTTTTCTAATAATATGAATCTTATTTGATAAATTTCATTAAGATATTATAAACGATACAAAAAAATTAAAAAATTATTTTTCATTTATATTATTTTTTAATTTAAAAATATAAAATAACTACTTAATTTTGTAAGAACGTGTTGTGAAACGGGGTCACTCCCACTTCCTTGGGAATACATAACCTTTTACGCCCTTTATGGAATAAACTTGACCTTCGACAAAGAAAATCTATTCCTAGTAAAATACCTTTCTGTTGCAAGAAAAGCAGCAGCCCACACCTTGAAAATTAGTGCCCTGTTTTTCACAACACCGGTGGCTCTTGCCTTAATAGGTTGGTGGGACTAGGAACCTTTTTCGTTAAACCACGAGCTTTCCCAAATTGCCCTGAAATCTCTTTTGGGGAACCACTTCAATTTTTCTCCCACTTCACTTCTTCATGTTTCATTTACTGATCAATATGACCTTACTGATTCCAAAGACCTTAATTCTCCCGTTTTCCAAATCTGTTATTTGTTTTTGCATGACAATGGAATCCGGGGCATTTTACGCTCGCGTCAACTTATCTCTATACGGTCATTCTTACGGTCAGTTAAAACCTTCTATATCTGACTCCACAAAAGTTAATACTAGTCAAAAAAATTTCGAATAACCTAAAAACAATAATCTTAATCTAAGGCCAATTTTGTCAAGGTTATACGTAACCTGTTCTTGTTGATAGAATTCCTTACACCCACTAATGCCATATTAGAAAGTATGACCGTTTCTTTTCTGTTGCAAAAGTGTACAAGGGTGTCTAACCGAGCTAGCTTCACTAAAAAAAAAGAGAGTAAGCTTCCATGTCGTGTTTCTCTTACATGTTCTCATATTCCTCCCACAATTTCAAGATCCAATAACAACATTACAACCAAGAACAGTACAAGCAAGAAGATATATATGCCAACAAAGATTTTAAAAAACTCTCTCATTTCATTGATAATAAAAGCATTGACTTGATCAGACACTATTGGAAGAATATTCACAACAACCACTCTGTTCTATCCTCCTATTGATTCTCCCACCCCTAAACAAACAGAGTAAAAAAGAAGAAAAAAAAAAAGCTCAAAGAACTACTAGTAGTACTCTACTGCTATGTTTCCATCCCACCCTCCTCAACCATCTCTCAAATTCCCTATCAAACACAAGCTGAAAAACCAAAATTTCTCAAAATTCCAAATCCTCTTGAACTTGAGTGCAGGACCTCTGCATCCTTACGCCGCTCAAGCTCGCCCTCGACTCCATTATTTCGTTCAGCGAGAGCCTCTTCTTGGAACCCGGCTCGGGCCTCTGCTTCGGCGCGCTCTGGGACCTCACCTTCGCCCTGAACGACTGGGTGTTCGACATGTAGTTGGGGCAGTTGGAGTAAGCCCGGAAGAACCCTTCCCCGCACGCGCTCTTGGCCGGCGTTACCGGCGCGTTGGACCTGGCGGAGTTGGTGAAACGAGGGGTGCTTTGCGCGGTGCAGCATTTGAACTCGTCGCCCGTGAAGCTCCATTCGTAGTGGTGAAGGTTTCTGCAATCGGGGACGGATATACGAGTGGGAACTGGACATGGGAAAGAGGACGAGATGTATTGGTAATATGGGTCTTCACCGGAATCCGAGATTCGCCTTGATCTTGATCTAGGCCTGTAGGTATCAACCTCAACGATTTTCGGACTTCCCTCGTAAGCGTTTAGCGCATTTTCAACAGATAGCCTCTTGCTATGGAATTCGCTCCTCGTTTCATCGAATCTTTCCTGAAAACCAAGGAAACCAAAATCAATGAGAAATCGAAAACGAACCGATATTTTCATAGTGTTCAAGATGTTGTGTCGCTGTCACACTGCATTCTGAACACTTTATGGTAAAAAGTTTATTGACCGAAAAATAGGAAAATGTGAAGCCATTCTAACCATGGATCTTCGAGCACGATTTTCGGGGGCGAATCGGCTGCTTTTGTTGAGCAAACGAAGAGCTCTCTGGGATCGGACCGATGCCTGAGCTCGAATAAGGGCGTGCATGCTGTGGAGAGTTGCGGCGGCTCGTTTTCGGACGAGGTAGCCCCTAACAAGTGCTTGTATTTTCACTAGGCCTTTCAGTGCTCGAAGGGCTTTTCTGGCCTGAGAAGAGAATGTCCAAATTGAACTTCGTACGTATTCAAAAGTGAATGGGAAGAAAATGGGTTTTGTAACGCTTTGTCTAATTCAAATTCAAACTGGTGAAACCAGAACAAAAAGACAGAAACTGGGCACCAGTTTTGGAAATCAATAATGGAAATCAGGGCCAAAAACAGATTAAAAAACAGGGAATTGGTAGTAGAAAAAGATTTCAAATTTCAAAACCTGAACCTTAAAATGGGAAAGAAGAATGAAAAAAAGGAAAAGGGGGGAATGTCAATCATTGGCTTAAACAGAGGAAAAAAGGTGAAACATAACTGTACCGGACTGTTCGGATAGCATGTTTGAAGTACTTCAGCAACTTTTGGATTCGAAAAGCAAGAAAATTGTTTCTAAAAAAAAAAATGCAGGAAAATTGTTCAAAAAAAAAAAAAAGCAAGAAAATTGCATAACACATTCCAATTAGCTGCACCAACTATCAAATACAGAATACACCGAAGGAAAAAAGACACAAAAAGTATGGGAATACAACTTCTAGATTAGATGCATCATCTGTGTCCGAAACCGTTCGATGTAGGTGATACCACTTGCATCGAACAACTTTGAATCCAATTGTATCCAGAGTTATGTTCCTAGCATTGCTCGAAAAGATATGAAAACAGAAGAAAAAAACTGACATATTTAGATAACCATTTCAAGATTATGAGTTGAAGCAATTTTGAAATGAAATGGAATGAAAGAGATAAAATGAAAACCGGCTTACCAAATAACCTCTAAAAACAGACTGAATCCTGATTGCAGCCCACTTCTCATTCCCACAACAGAACAGAGTTCCTCTGTTTCCTCTGTTTTGGCTAGTAAGCCTTACAACAGCCACCGCTGCCTGCGCCGCGGCCACAGCGGCGTCGGCAGCCGCCGCGGTTGCTGCGGCCACGGCAATTGCGTGCTTGTTCTGCTCCTTCTCCGACTCAGAAATGTAAGATCTCAACCAACCAGCTTCGGTCGCCGGAGCGTTCGCCTGAATATTCAACGGTATCTTACTCGACTTAGCGAAGCTCCACCGCTTCTTATCTTTCCTGTCACCGGAGCTTGAAATCTCCGGTGATTCCTTCTCTTTCTTCATACCCAACAAGCCCTTGAACCACCTTGTTGCTTTCCCCATCTCCTCTCTCTCTAAAACTATTGACCGGAGAGGCTAGAGAGAGAAGAAACAGAGCGGTGGTGTGCAGTAAATCCCTATAAGAGCGAGGAGTAGCAGTAGAGGGTTTTGATTAGAATCTTTCACAATGATGCAAGCAGAGAGCTGAAGAGAACCGAGGAGAGCGTGGTGGAAAAGATTAACAAAAGGCATCAAACATTAAAATAATATATATATATAGAGAGAGAGAGAGAGAGAGATAAAGTCTAGGTTTTTTTTTTCCTCTTTTCTTTTTATTGAAATTTTCCCTCTGACACTACCTCGTGAAGGAAGTATATTAAGACAAAAAGGTATCGCAGAAAGAAACAGATTAAAAGATTATAAAATTGCTAGCAGATTGAAACAAGAATTTTGCTGTACTGCCTTGAAAGATTGAAGTAGTAAAAATTTGAAAAAAAAAAAAGAGGCCCAAAAAGTCCAGACATTATCCAATCTTAAAAGGGAAACGATTTTATTATTTTTTTTTTAACGTCATTCTAAAAATATATTTATAAGAGAGTGACATTAATGAATAAATAAAAATCTATAAAATCAGCAGCAGCGGTCTCAAATTCACAAAAAAGTGGAAAAAGCAGAAAAGTTTTTGAATATCCAAATTCTTCCAATGAGAAGCTCAGAAAACCCACAGAGAGCACAATCATTTGTCCCCTCCATCTTCTTTCACAAAAACAGTCAAACAAACAGGAATTATGAACAGTGCCCAACAAAGTGGAGAAGTAGTAATAATCAAACCAAACTCACCTCCTCGAATTCAAAAAAGTAATCAATGCCTACTCTCTCCAATTAGAAACTCACAAAAAACCTTTACTTCCCGCTCTCTCTCTCTCTCTCTCTCTCTCTCTCAAAATTATACTTTCTTTCACTGCCTCTCTTTCTGGAGCGGCGTGTAGTATGAAAGATGCCCAGCCAACTGGGTCCTCAGCGGCCGACACTCTATCTCGTGAATCTCTTTTGAGTATGAAAAAACCTTCTTCTTTCTTTTTTCACGTTTCTCTATCTAAAGCCCTAAAACCATCTCCATTTCTCTCTCCCAAACAAAACCCATCTCCATTTCTCTCTCTAAAACAAAACCCATCTCACACCTTCTCTATCTCCCCTCAAAACTGATAAAAGATTCACTCTTTTATTGAATTCCCAGCCAGAAGAAAACAAATTACGATATGGGTCTGAGAGAAATAATCCCTCTGATTCCTCTCTCTCTCTCTCTCTCTCTCTCTCTCTCTGCCCACTATTAAAGCACATATTGTACCATCCGAAAAGGACTGTTATGTCGCAGAGCAGAGAAAACTTCCGGATCAGAAAATTTTTTCATTTAATTTCGTGGGATTCGCTCAGGAATCTCTGGCACATTTTGCTTGCGCAGAAAATCTCTGAGATATTTACTGGTAGTATTTGCTTAGTGAACAAAATTGAAAACGGTGCGAACCAGTAGATATGAGGGAAGATCTGGGTCGTATATGGAAGAGATAAGGACAATGGGCAATTAAGACGATGATGATGTATATAGTGTGTTGGGGGAAGGTTGGTAGTCAATTTCCCAAATTTATGGCCTTCTTTGTTGGGGGGTGTTTTTCAAATTTCCAATGCCTTGTTTGCTTTGATTTTGGGGAATTTTTTTTCAATTCAAAAAATACTTATTATTCGTACTTTCAATCATTACTAATATCTTCAATCATTATTTTTATTTCTGCCTCTATCTCTCTCCACTCATCACCCTTACTTTCAATCATTACTATATTTCTCTCTCCACTCATAACTCCAAAAAAACTTTTCAAACACTCATCCAAGCACCGCATAAATCTTGGGATGGGATTAGGTTAATTAATCTATTTATTAGGGTGTTAAATATGGTAAGGGGTTATAAATTAGCCAGCTATGGTGCAGCTGAATGGTCTTCAGAAATTAGGGATAGGTTTTAGGTTTTCAAATTTTGAATGGGTTTTGCTTTTAATTGGGTCTGAAACCTTTGCAATTAACCGTTTAATCATCACCTAATCCGTTGCACTTTACCCACAAAATCAAGGAAAAGACCCCTCAGATTCTTGTACTCACTCGTACCTCCATCTTCAAGTAACAAGACTTTTCACGGGATCGAATGTCCGAAAATGCTAACGTACCGACCCCTTGTGCACCATCGTGCATTGATCGATGTGTCTGGGGCTTTTTTTTGGGTCTCACAAAATTGACACGGGTCGTTAAATCAATTTTAAAATAGTTTCTCAAGTGGCATGGTCAAAATAAACTTAACCGAAAACTATAAGTACTTAATCAATGTTATAATTTTTCATTCAGAATTTAAAATCCTACGATTCCGGGATTCCTAGATTTTTCCAAATAGTATGGATTGCTACTGGAGGGGAGAATGAAAAAGTGTACCCAAAGTAGGGAGGAGAAGTGCCGAGCAAAAAAAAAGTAGGGAGGAGAAGAATGAGACAAATATGTAACTTTCACACATGTCCAATTTTCAATTTTGTAGAATGATTTGGTTAGGATGTGCGGTTCAATCTGAACCGTTCATTTTGTCAATGATTCAGATTTTTTGAATTATTTACCGGTACAAGTCTTTTATTACCGATCAAAGATTGAAAATAAATCTGAACCATTAAAAATACTACTCCCTCCGTCTCTTTTTTAGAGTCTGGTATTCCATTTTGGGTTATCTCTTAATAAGTGTCCATTTTGTAAAGTTAGTGGGTAAAAGTTGGTGAATTTTTCATTTTGCCCTTAAAAGTAGATTCCATTTTAAAAAGTTAGAGAGTAAAAGTATAATGATGATGGGTAGGTAGAAAAAGTGGAGGAAAAAGTTAATGTGAAAGGTACAATGATGATGTCTTTTTAATAAGTTGAAATTACGAAACAAGACACTTAAAAAGGGAAAGAGGAAGTATTCAACAGTTGCGATCACTGGGACTGCACCTATGTAGTCCAAGCCCGATTCTTGTAGAATAAGGTGTGGGCTAGTTTTGTTTTTTGGGTCGTGAAAAATAAGGTTGACAAGTATTGAACGTTAGAAGGGTTTTCCTGGGTTTTGGGCCGTAGCACAAACCAAGTAAACAGCCCATAACAAAACCGAATAACAGATGGACTCGTTAAGGTATTTTTTTCTCAGGTTTTTAGGCATAGCCCACACAAACCCATCCAGGCCACATTTGGGCCACAGCCACACGGCCCACACCAGCCCATCCAGCTCACAGCATAGGCCATTGCTCCACAGCACCCAGGATTTACTATGCAATTGATAATTGACACAAACATCAGAAAAAGGACAAACAAAATGAGACGGGAAGAGTGAGTTTTCTTCATCTTTGATTCTAGTTGCGGAGCTCCTACTCTGGCTAGTCCGATTTACCTCGCCTCGGAGGGCCTTGGTCTCTCAGCTAACGTCCAAAGAATTGATTGGACTATGGCGAATCGCTCACAGATCAAAAGATCAGAGCATGATTCCTTTTGTATTTTATTTTTTGATGAATAGCATGCCACCCCTTTTCTCTTTGACCCTGTTTTATATCTCCGAGAAATGAAGATTTTCATTTCATGATAATGGGTTAACAACAGTCTTTTGTTTTAAAATCGGACGAAACGGAGGAACAAGCTAAGAAACATCTTTCAACAAAATAGCTAAAATTCGGGGAGGGGAAGACAGCCAAATTCAGGTCCAAACGGGATGCCCTGGGGGATAATAACCAACAAAATAGCTAAAATTCGGGGAGGGGAAGACAGCCAATTCAAGTCCAAACGGGATGCCCTGGGGGATAATAACCAACAAAATAGCTAAAATTCGGGGAGGGGAAGACAGCCAATTCAGATCCAAACGAGATGCCCTCGGGGATAATAACCAGTGAGCCGCTTGGTTCTCTTCCCGAGAAGTCCACATTAAATTTAAATCCACATCCAAAATCAGCTTCGCCGAGACTTCCCATGGAGGAACCGGAACGGAGACGCTAAGTGAAATAAGCTAACGCATCATCACTTTCCACCCAAACTTTACGAATGTTCAAGGCTTTGGAAAAGAGGCGGGTTTCTCTTAGAAGAGAGGCCTCTGCTATAAAAGCCGAAGATGCTGAGATTTTAAAGCTTCTCTCATCGATAAGGCGACCATCAGAATTTCTAAGGATAATTCCACCCCATTGCCCTTTTGAGGAGGCCTTCCAAGACGCATCGCAATTGATTTTAAAAGAACATGGGGGGTTGGGGGGGAGACCAATGACGAACCACAGAATTAGCAGCACAACAGCCAAACAGGTAGACGGGGGAAAAAGATAGAAAACCCACGTTAAGCAGAAGTAAATTCCAGCACAAACAAGTAGAGGGGAAAAGGAAAAGAAAAGCATAGTCATCCCCATATGAAGCCCTTCTATCTTGACCTTTTCGTCCGAGAAAAAAGCCGGAAAGTAAAGGAAGATTTCGAAAACTTACAAGAAAACAAGTACATTCACAATACACGAGCTCGAGTATATTTAAATACAATCGCTATTCTCTTTCACTCAGAACATACAATCAAATGTGTCAAATTTGATTCACAAATCAGGTCTCCTCCAGATTCTCACATGAAAACGCTACTCTTTCCTTCAATTCTTTGCAGCGTCAAGTGGGATCTTCTGTTGCTTATTACCAACTGCCAAACACAAAAACCCCCATGGTGAAAAAGTTCAGAACTAGAATGAAAGCAAAGTTTTGCACAAATCAGATGAAAGTTAAAACTTAGTAGAAGGGGATTAAAAAAGTAAACTCACAGCGTAATGTCGACAGCTCAGAGGTTTTCAAGACGCGCAGCCTTTTGACAGTGGACACAAACATGCTGCAATGAACATGTTAACAACCCGAATTAAGAACGAACAAAAGCAAAAGTGTAGTTAAAGAAAAACAATCCGGCCCTAGATTAGGAATCTTAAGTACGTTTTGGGGGAAAAGAATAACGAATTAAGATTACAAAATAGGCTATTTGTAAAGGGTTAGTGACCTAATGTTGTACTATGAAAGGGGTTAGATTAAAATAAAACAGATTAGATAGACAGTTGTAAAGATGCTTACTGCCATGGGACATCTCCAACAAGCATCCTGTCTCCTTCATTGTCCTCATAAACAAGGGTATATTCCCCACTTCCATCTAATAAACCTGTAATCGCTTTCTCTCCCTCTTGCTTGTTCTGAATTCCACTAGCTGAGGAATCTCTTTGAGCTAAAAAAGAATAGCAAAAAGACAAACTCGATAAGATTACCAAATATTTATTGTAGGTTTAGTTGTATGCATAGCACTAAATTACAAGCTATATTAACAGCCAATCCCCAAAACAGAACTGCTGTAGAAATGCGTAAACTAGGTAGTTCAAGCTTCGTTTGACATAATTAACGAGCTTAAAAAACTCGGCTTGTTATCACCGAGTTTATCACAAATGAGTTTTCAACAAGCTGAATTGGAGTCGAAGTTGAGTGACTTGATTCGTTTCACATGGAAAGTTCAAGTTCAACTTTCTTGATTACAAAATATGATTTACACCTTTAGGCAAGTATCAAATAAGGGGACATATCAAATTAGTATTCTCTAACGCTACATTTCACTATAAAAAACCAACAGTATGAGTAGAACTGTTACTTGAGTAAAGTAGATAACCTGCAAGTAGGCCTCTGAAGAGCTCATCAACAGAAGAGGAGAGGTTTTCATAGCTGTCATAGGCTTTAAGATCAACTTTCCTTCCAATGGGAACTCCATCCATATTTATCTTCACAAAGAAACCTTTTTTACAACTTTCACCCGGTTTTTCACTCAATTCCTTGTTCGGGGCAACATTTTGCGACTCAGGGATCGGCTTGGATGAACTGCTACTGGAAAGATTCTTCCTAAATGAACGAATTGGAGGCCACCCCACTACTGGAGCAGGAGCAGTTCTTTTGTTTTTGAAATATTTTCAAGGGATCATCAAGAGAGAATTAGATTAGAGAAAATCAATCCGTCACAAAGAAATTTTATAAACTAAGAGGTAGGAAAACACAAACACCAATTTTATTGCAAACTTGGGTAAACAAATCAATTTTGAGTTCCATAATTAACATAAATAAACAAACAAATACATTCTCATGTCTTTAGAAGAACATCATAGTACATCAATTGAACCCACGACCAGATGAGATACACAATGCAGGTCCATCCACTCTGGGCTTACAAAAAAAAAAAACCACATATATCCTGGCTAAGCTATGAGGTTGTGTAGTTCATATGAATTATTGTCGTTTTTCTTATGAAGTTTTTATACTGCTTTGTTGCGATGCTTTTTGGTGCTTTTATTAAAGAAGTATTGTAGTGAAATCCAAAACCGCATATACTATACCCTCTTTTTGAGGGGTGTACAATTATAGGCTATCCCTAGAAGAAAAGTAGGAAACGGAGGAATTGAGAAAGTTACAACTGCGTGAACTCTTGTTGGGATTATAGTCAAGAAAATTCCCACAAAATTTAGGGGTCAATGGAACCTATTTTTAAGTAACAGGCATTACCTTTTTTGAGTGACTGGTTCTTGTTTTCCAAATTTCCAGTATCCGAGGTCTGGTTTTTTATGCAGCTGCTTATGGATGCATGGGCAACATTATCTACCTAGGGCACTCGGCACTTGGTCATTACTCATTGGTAAGATTTAAGTTGTAAGGGATTAATGTGGCACTGAAGGGATTGTTGCATCTATATGTTTTCTCATCGAGGGTGTTTTCATGGGGGCAATAGGATAGTTCTGTATTTATGTTACAATAATGTTATACGCTGCTTGCGGTGGATTTGTAATATCATTATTAAAATTTCCAATTTTATTAATGTATTTGTTGTCATTAGCATTCATTTTCCAAATAATCCTATGCAAAACGAGTTGAAAATATAGCTCTCTCTCTCTCTCTCTCTCTCTCTCTCTCTCCCTCCTTTTCTTTTTTAAAGAGTTGAAAACGTAGCATAAGATACACAATTTCCATAAAAAACAAAAAGATATAAGTATGAGTGAACCGGGGGGCGTGTTGTGCACAGCACGGCCATCCGAGTTGTCCATTTAGCAATTCAGCGGTCCAAATTTTATCTCAGCAATGAACGGCGTGAATGCTACACATGATGCCGAGATGAAATTTGAACAGTTGGACACAAGACAAGTGAGATAAACCAAGTAACATAAATGAGTGACCAAAAGGACAAATGGAAAATAAGGATGGGCTTTCCCAAAAGAGAAAACAGCTGTTTATTCATTAATGAACAGGTCAAAATGCGAAACGTTTTTAGTAAAAGAGATCTTTACTTTCACAAAAATACAAAAAAAAAAAAAAACCTAATATATAAACAAGAAAAAAGGAAACCATAATGAATAGACATCAATGTGACTGAAGAGTGATGAATATCCTCTGTGACACTGTCCAAGAGAAACAAAAAACAATAAGGCAAAGAAAAAAAGCTGGGGGTGTACCTTTTCTGAGAGCTGTTGGTGGCCACAGCTGGATTTGCAGAAGCTGGTGATGGGGGTGGAAAGACCTTCTTTTCTGCATTTTTCTGCTGCAGATCTTCTCCTTTATTGGGACAGCCATGTGATGACTCCTTTGCCTTTATGGCCATTCTTTGTGGGTTCGATTGAATCAAAGGAAACAGAGCATTACTCTGCTGCTGCTGCTGTTGTTGTTGGGTCTTTACCATGTAATCCAAGGATGACCCAAATGGATTTTCTGAAAAAGAAAAATGGGTTTGGCCTCCATTGTTGTTGTTCATGATCCAACCTTTCTCCCCTGGCTTCATTTCAACAGCGTTTGTAAATCCTCTGATTCCTCTGTTCTGGTTAGTTTTGTTAGAGAAGTACCCAAGAGAGAGGAGAGACGATTCCTCTCTTTCTTCACCTGGTGGACCAAGCCTGAGCTCAAGCTTTTTCTCCTCTGAAGATCCATGGCTGTTTTGCTCGCCCCTCTGTACAAGCCACTCTCTGTCTTTAGGTATCAAATCCAGCAGCTGTGGACAGTCCATGTCCGTTTTTGAGCATCCATCCATTTCTTAGCTCCAAGTAAAAAAGACTAGTAGAAGAAACCCAAGTGGAAAATTGGCTTTTCTTCAAGTTTCACCACCGGAAATCAACTGGAAAACAGAAAAATCTCTCTGCAAATGTTAGCATACACCAGTTAGATCATCGGTAAGAAAATATGTAAAACTACACAAATCTTCAATTTAAAGACATGAGATGAATAAAATAAAAACCCAGATAACCGGTTGGCAAAGCCAAGCGGTCTTGGTCTGGACTTAGAGGTTTGTTCCCTCCCGAGTGATCAGACTCAATCCTTCCTGTCAACTCTTTTGGGCCAGAACATAGAATTTCCATATGGAAGGTCTAAGGTTCGAATCTCAACGGCTTAGGCCCGGTAATTACCCCGTACATGTGGGAGGAGGGACTGCATGTATCCGAGAGATTTGGAGGCAAAATGTTTTGGACACCCTCGTAAGAAAAAAGAAAAACCCACATCCTCTCAAGGGCTCAAACTATCGAAATAAGTTGTTTTGGCCCAAAAAATCAAACACCCAGATGGAAAACAGTTACTGAAAGTCTGAAACATCAAGAACACCAACAAGAAGAAATATATGCAGACTATTTCGTTCTGTTTGAGGAAGAAGAAGAAGAAGAAGAAACATACCGGTTTTACCAGAGTTTCAACCCATCCAGTGAGAGCGCAGAAAGGCAGTAACCAAAAGACTGAAAATCCAACCACTATCATATAACATCCCAAGAGAAGCCCCCACCGAAACAAATATAAAAACCAAACGCAATAAAAGGGGAATGAAAGGGGAAGGAGAAAGGGAAAGAGAGGGAGAAATGATTGTTTGTGGGATTGCAATCTCAGCTGCTTTTCTTTTGGGTTTTGCACGCCGAGTGAGTGAGTGGGTTCTCTCTCTCTCTCTCTCTCTCTAGATGAACATACTGGGGTAGTATGTTTATTTTAGTTTTATGAGGGTAGGCCTTTGGTATAGGAACAGAGGAGGTGAACAGAGAAAAGAAAGCGAAAGGGTATAGAACCAGGAAAGATTCCCTTCACTCAAAGGGGGGGGTCCCCGAAAAACAGTAGAAACAGGATTGGAGCACAGTGCACGCAACCAGGGCCGCCCCTTAAAAAATTTATACTTAAATAATGTTCGCTCCAGCAAGCAAAGCGACCGAAAAATTATTCACTGCCCCTTGTCACCTACACAAGGCTACTGCGTAGCATGATTTTAGCGGAGCGATTATTTGAGAGGTTCCTGAGTACCACATGGCATTGCCTGTGTGGTACTTCAAATCATTTACGTAGCGACGAGTTATCCATTAGAATAATTGTCATTCATTTTTGCTGAATAATTGAAAGATAACGAGTGATCTATATTATGTAATGACGATTTTTTATTTACAGATAGTATCACATAGTAACGTCACATAGTTGCAACAGAATTAGCCAAGAGTTGGCCATTTCGGTGTGACAACTGAATACTGTATTTTTTTTATTTTTTTATTTGGTGTCCAAGGAATCACCCCACGGATCAGCCACTAATTGGACCCAGAGTAAACCCTCGCCGCAACTCGCAAGGTAAATCATGGTAATACCTTGGAGGGGAGCCCAACCCTGTCCAAAATATTGTGCATGTTGTTGTTTTCCTAAAGAGAAAAATTTATTTACGGAGCTTTCCGTAAAGAAAGTTTACGGAGCTCAATTTCGAATGTTCAAAAGTATATTGGATGGTTTAGATTGAAAATAATTTATTATCATTAATAAATTATCTATTAGCGGTTATCTATATAATATGATAGGAAAGTATTTGAATTCAAAAGACAATCAACGCTTAAGATTTATCTCCTCTTTCTGCATAAATCTAGACCGTTGGCTGAATGAACATTAATGCAGGTAGAATTATGTATAGCATATCTTATTTATTACCTTAATCGAAAAAATTCAAAAATATTAGTACAAAGCATTCCTTACGTTCTAACATCTTTTTTTTTTGGAAGGACTCTATATCCAAATTGGCCTTTGCAAATGTAGGAAATAGATTGTAGATTCTAAAATTTTCGTGCATTGATCTTAAACTATACTCCTAATTAGGAATTGTTTTGAATATAGATACGGTAATGGGTGTCAAGAAGTCTCATAAGTAAAGATAAATATTCAATAATTGATCCCTAAAATAAAACTTATAATTTCCTCCTTCAATTCTCCTAAAAAATGATAACTTTTGAAAGCTCACAAAGAATAATTGTCCTATAACATTATCGTTTATTCATATTATTATTTTGGTAATCAAAGCAATCTTCTTATCGTTTTCGTGTTTGTTTTTTCAGTGTTTAGATGTTTCAAGATCTCCCAGCGACTGAAAATTTCATTGTGGTACTGTTGCAGGTTTGAGTTTATTTCACTCTTTCTTTAGAAGTTTTTTTCTTTAAACAGATAGCTCCCTTTTTTGTATTGGTGTAACTTTAATTGTTGCTTTGATTTGTTTCCCTTAGGTAGTCTGTTACTTCTTACATCCAAAGAAATCAAGAATATTTACATTTCGGAATCCAAAGAAATCAAGAATATTTACATTTCGGAGCTTCTAAATATATACATAAATAATATGTAGTCAATGAAGACACGGCTCAAGATTCCAATGATATTTTAAATCAATTCTTCCTTCATGATTCAATCTGTAAGTTCGGATTTTGGGTCTTTTGAGTTTTCTAAAAATCATGAACTCAAATTGGGAATGAGAATCTAGGGTTATTTTTTCGCTTATTGTTATCATTGTTGGTTAATGGTCGTGGTCTGGTTTTACAAAAGTATAATATCATGTTGTGCGGATATGATAAAGTTATCTTGCTAATGTGATTTCGTATATGCTACTGTGAAAATGAATTCATTTGGTGTTCCAAATTGGTAGTATAAATGCGAAATCACAGTCGAGTTTATCTTTAGTTTCCTTTTGCTCAATTTATAATTTTTTTTGATATCTTTTACTGTTGTATCCTACTTTTAAGTTATGTTGGTTTTAAGTTCTGATTTTATGGATTTTCTTCTTCTTTTTTTTGCAGCTATATATTGTGATGTTGAAGGCTAAACTATTAAGGCCATTTCAGTGAATACCGCGCATCAGAAGGTAGTTTCGTTCAATTCATTCTCTGTATAGTATAAGCTGCAAGTTGGGGTACCGTGTTTGAATTTTTTGAGCTTTAAATGGCCCTAACACAAATCTAAATTAATGGGATGATTTTTTGAACTAATTTTTATGCTTATTGTTGTTGCTGATGGCTACTCTCATCATGTTTTTCCACTTTGAAAGTAAAGGATAACAACAGCTGGAGTGGGTGCGAGTCAATCTTAGTAAAACTAGCCATGGCTCAACGAAAGAGGGGTTTGCACAAGTCCACTATCTTATTGTGTTGTTGCAAAATTATTTTGTGAATGTGCTTTGGTAGTTGGGGCACTCTAGCTGCTTTTATATTTTCATATTACGATAAATGCTTGTACGATTCATTCAAGAGTTACAGTTTTAGTATCTGATTTACATAAGTGCAACCTTTTCTCTTATTTGCTTTGGAATTTTAATTTTGATCCGAAACGAAGAAGAAGGAATTAAGAAAAATGAGAACTCACTAATTCAAAACCGATTGAAAAGAAACTTCATGTCCGATTTTGAAGACAAGATATCCCATCAGGTACTAATGCTATCCTTATTTTTCTTTTGCTAGGCTCATACCTAAAAAACCTACTTTTCTTATGATTACGAGGTTTATTTTCAAATATGAAAAGGGTATGTTGTTTCTTTTACACATTAAAAGAACACTACAATATAGACGTGGCAAAAGAGCATGTCGATCGTTAACTTCACTTGAAGGGTGAGTTGGGCATGGTGTATAATTTTAGGGAAATTTATAGAAATGTTCCTTCTTGTTTCATTCGAGTCTCATTTTCGTCCTCCAAGTATCAATTGCAACTCTTTTGACCTTCAAGTTTGGTTTTTGTACCAAATCGGTCCAATTGATAACATCTGTCAGCCAAACTGGATGAAAAAAATCAGATTGAGGGCAGACGTTATCAATTGGATCAACTTGGTACGAACTGCAACGTCCAAACTGCAATCAATCTAATTTTTTCTGTCCAATTTGTTTGATAGAAGTTATCAATTGGACCGATTTGGTACAAAAACCAAATTTGAAGGTCAAAAAGTTGCAATTGATACTTGGAGGACGAAAATGAGACTTGGATGAAACTAGGAGGGCCATTTCTATAAATTTCTCATAATTTTATCTAGCCTCTTGGTTATGCGTGTGTTATTATAATAAAATTGGTATAATCCCTATGAATCTGAGCAGGATTCAACATGGGCATGCATTTTTTCAATGTACGTACTTGGAAAGTGACTAATCAAAATTTTAATTACCTATTATAAGACGTAGAAATGTATATTTCTTTGGTTGTTGGAATCCCGTTTGATTATACATTCTTAACATCTTTGATACTATGCGTGAATGCAACTAAAGGAATTAGACAGGTTCGATAACATATGCTGTGTTAGACTATTTTATGAACTTGGCTAGATAGACCATGTTTGAAGCATATTCTTCAAAATGGAAAATTTCGAGAAGTAGATTTTGTTGGGGGGAGGAAAAAAATTTCATTTAATAGTTATTTATAGCGTCCTCTCACATGGGACATATACATATATGGTCCATATGGAACTCAGCCCATGTGAGATGGAGTTAAAAACAACCATTTTCCAAAAAAAAAATTCGAAAAAGTAGTGTTCGATACTTCATTTAAACTGTGTTTAAAATGTGTTGGCACGGCATGCACTAGTAGATTAATATTTTTCAAAACCTCCTCTCCCCTATATAACATGAAGTGTATTGGACGGTCGAAATTGAGCGCTTCCATAAAGACTCCGTGAATAAGTATCTCACTTTCCTAAACCTCCCCTCCCCTGTTACATGAAGATCGAAGAAGACTTACGGCTTAAAAAGCAGTCCCAGATCTTCTTCTTCTTCTTTTTCCGTTAAACTTGCCTCATTAATTTATTTTCTTCTTATTTTTTCTCGTCTTGGATCCTTTTTTTTTTCCCACAACTTCCATATGCATCGTTTAGTCCTCTCTTTTTTCTCTCCATTTTTCATCAGAACGTCATAATTGAGGAGAAATTATTCAACCAATAATCGTAAGAGTGTTTAGAATCATTTAAGTATAATCACCTGTAGTTCGATTATAAATAGAGAATCAATTAATACGATATATACTATATGGGAGGAACCTTACTCCATTATTTGTTGATAATCAGGTGTCCCGACTAGCTTACACATACTTCGACCAACCTTGGAAGACAATAAATCCACCGCCCACTAGCGGAGACCCCACTTGATCTAATTTAATAACTTAACGTATGAGGTTTAAGAGAGAAAATGCAAAAGTGGATTTTTTGCATGATCCCGTATTTGCAGGGCTGGGCTCGTGCAACAAAAAAAAAACATGCGGAACCCGTGATTGATCGTGTAGGCTGTAGCCGGTACCTTGAATTGGGGATAGGATTAGAGCATCTCCAGGAGACTAGCTCCAGCCCAAAATTTCACAAAAATGGCGAGAAACCGGTGAAATCACATACCCAGGAGACTCGTTCCAGCCACGCCAATCTGCTTGGGAGCTACAGTACCTCGCTCGAACGAGCGAGGTACGGAACACTCGCCTCAGAGTATTTTACTCTTTTCTACTCAGCCGGACTGCCGGAGCTTTCAAAATCGACGGAACACTCACCCCAGAGGTACAGTCGTACAGATCATCTCTCTCTTTCTCTGCAACCAAGCAACTTCCCTTGCCCTGGACGACAGCAGAAACGTGGATATGGTGGAATCGAAGATGTCGGATTCCGAAATCAAAACCCATGCTACAGTGCATCTCCTCTCGTCGACTTCCCAGCGAGTTTCTCGGTGGATTCTTGGAATTTTTAATGGTGTGTGTGTGTGTATCTAGATATATATATATATATATATATATATATATATATATATATATATATATATATAGGCGTATGTATATGTGTGTGTCGGCTGGATTGATTTTGTGGGTTTCAACTTCAATTTGTTAATTGAATTTGATTTCTGAGATTAATTTTAAGGTTTGATTTAGTTCTCAAGTTTGATTTTGTATTTGTGGACTGGGTAGTCTGGGTTTGTTTCCTCTGATTTGTGGACTGTTGACTGAACGCGGAAGGAATAGAGGGTTTGCTGGGTTTGTGCAGGGAGAGAGAGAGAGAGAGAGGAGGGAGAATTGATTTGGTACAAATGGCATTTGGTTTTGCTTAGGCTATTGGGTACCCATACATTGAATGGCTAGCTAAATGAGAGAAATTACACTTTTTCTTGCTTAAATGGCTAAAAATTTGGTGTGATTGCTGGAGATGCTCTTAGAAGTCTTGAGAGATTTGGTACAGACTACAGAGGTGTTCGGAATTATCTTATGCGCATGAGTTTCACACAGTTGATATGACACGGGCAGGTATGAAATGATTTTAAACACGTCTATATTTGGATCTGAAAGTGAGAAAATATAGAGTAAAATTATGATCAATGTGCAAGAAAATTTCTTCTTACCAAAATTTAAAGTTCCTTTTAGGAATGAAAAGTGATTTGGGCCAGAAGAATCGGATTTCTAGTCGGTCCTCCCTTCCTCGTTTCCTATCGGAGCGGAGAACATGACGGATCGAGGTGTTGGAAAAGAATCGGATTCCATTCATCTTTGTACATAATTTGCGCTTACACTTTTCTTTGAGAGGACTTTGCAAGAAAATAAGATATTTATAAGCGATGAAAGTTAAAAAGATATATATAACCAAATAAGAAAAAATAAATAGTAGTGATTTATTATTTTACTCTTGTATTTTCAAACGAATAAAGCCCTTGTTCGGTTATGGATTTTGAGTAGTGTTTTTGAATAAAGGTAGAGAGAGAAATGAGAGTAATGATTGAAAAGTTAGAGAGAGAAAAAGTAAAAAAGTTACTTTTTCCAAAATTTTAGATTTAAAGTTCCAAACCGAACAAGGCCTTTAGTCTATATAGATATTCAAGTACAAAAATACGAGTCACTATAATCAGAGTGGGTTGGGTAAAACAGGATCGACGGAAGAAGCAAGTACAAGCGCACCCCCATTTTTATTGGATCACAAAATACTCACTTGGATCGAGACGAGAAGGATGACGAAAGAAGTGATATGACAGAGGAGGTTATCGTTCTCGGGGTGTTTTTTTTTTTTTTTTTTTTGCATTGAAAGTGAAGGAAAAAATGACAAAATAAACTATGGTTTTCCAATCTTTTCTTTAAATTCCAAACATAGGTTAAGGCCACTACGCAGGTTAATAATAATAACCTTCGACATGTGATTGGATTCGAATCATTTCGATGCAACTATATCCATAAAAATCAAAGAAATATATACAAAGAGAAAAATATGTGATTGGACGATGGGGAACCGCTTTTGTAATCTAGTACTGAGGGACACGTGTCGAGCCACAAAAGTTGAAGTTCATGTGGGCCGCCGAAGGCATTTTCGCCCACTCTCCAGCGCGCAGTGGAACACCTTTTCCTTTTGGCCTCCGACACCCCCACCCCCAACATGTTCGGTTCGATAATGCTCCAATCTCACGGAGTAAGTGTTCAGTGGTCTTGCTGTGCAGCTGCTGCATAGCACCGTGTTGCACAGCTCGAATATCGTCTGTTCGGTAATTTAATAGTTTAAATCTCATCTCGGTTTTTCACAGCACCAACCCTCAATCCGGTCTTGCTCACCACGCCCAAGTCATTAGGCTTTATTTATTTTATTTTATTGAAAATGTCAATTTCATTCAAGTCCGAAGGTAAAAATTACATCACAAAATACATGAGTGCACCAAACTATTTAATCCGGGATCCTAAGACACCCTGCAAAAGCAAATCAGCACAAGGTGCCGATATGATAATCTCATCCGGGACTAGACAGAGAGATAACAACTGAAATCCCAGTACAAACCATCACAACTAAGGCACAGATGTAATCAAAACAACAGAAGAATGCAAGTGAAAAAGAAGAATCTACTCCCATGGTCAGACTATAAGGCCGCCAACCGGAGTGGAATAGGGGCCCATTCCAAGTTGAGGAGACACTCTGGGGAGCCTCCAAGGCAAGCCTCTGCTGACACGCGAGACTTCGGGCGCAAGGGCCGGGGCAGCGTGGAAACCCAAGCAACCACGGCGGCTGAAGACTAGATCCTCCTTCACACAAGATCTATTATTGACAGCCCAAAATAGAGGAAACGTAGTCGGACGAAACCATACCAGAGTTGTTCCCGAAGTCCTCCAACATCGGCACCACTGCTGCCGCCGGCAAGCCCCCACAAACACCACCGTACAGCCACCGATCACAGAAACCCTCAAAACCGACCCACTACCGAAACCCTAACTAATTTATTCCACCCACCATCCAACCATCGGACCTAGGGAAACCCAAACCAGCATAGGCCAAATCTAGGAGGACCTAGATCGGAAGATACCTGGACTGAGATAGCCGATAAGAACGGAAAAAAAAAAAACTAAAGAGAAAGAGAGACCCACCCCCAACCGCACACCTTATTAGAACTCACCGGCGACCCAAGCAGAACCAGAACTGAACTCGCCGAACGAGGTCACAGCTAGAGGACATCACCAATCGTTGGAAAACCAACGCAATGGAAACCTCACCAAGCCAAAATGAAACCGGCACCTCAACTGGGTAGTTCGGAAAAACCAGACCGGAGAGAGGATGGTGAGGTGAGCAACAAGTGAAAGAAAGAAAGACGATATAAGATTTTTTTAGGCTTAATTTGTTTGGGGGTTTTGAGAGATGTCTTTGGGAGAGAGAGAGAGAGAAAGAGAGAGAGAGAGAGAGAGAGAATATTGGAGATCATGCCCAAGAATTGAGACTCCAAACGATCGAACAAGGTCTAAAAGCCGTAATTAATTTGATAGATTTAAACGGTAGGAGGTTGATTGATTTTTTTTTTTTTTTGATAGGCAATTAAGGGTGTAGTGGGCCGAAATATTCAAAGGGTTCACAAGATTCAAAGGGGTTACACCTGGGGTCCATCGTTCAGTTGTCTCAGTCCGTTGAGAGCTGAACTGGACCGGTAACACGTCATCTACCCTTCACCGAACGTAAGGAGGCGCATCTGTAGCTCGCCGAACGACGGCATTTAACTGGTTTGTTCGGCGAAATGGTCTTTTGTTCGGCGGAACGTTTTCCTATTTTTACCTCCGTTTGTTCGGCCTGTAATATCTCATTCGGGACCAGTTTGCTCGGAAACCGTTGGTACAGAACGTTCTAGAACCTTCCACATGATACGTGAGTTGCCTTCTCTTCTCACTGCCGTGACGCCCCTTCGTGATGTGTCTGACACGAGCCCATGTGCGTCTGCAAACCTGGGAAGACGGCCTTCATTAAATGCCTCTGACGGGTGACGTCATCCGAGCATAGGAACGCGCGTGTATCCTACGCTCGGTTGGCTTAGCATGCAAGATTCCCTTGCCTATAAATACAGTGGTACTTCTTACTCAAAAAGGACTGATACACACTTCTCCTCTCATAAGCAATTCCTCTTTTCCTAACATACACCACTGTACTTCTTCTTCCCTATACTGACTTAATCGTCGGAGCTTCTACCCGGAGGAACACCATCCTCCGGTTTGCAGGTACCCGGCGAGCCACGTCATCTTCCCACAGCACAGTAGCGGAGGAGTAAAGGGTTCAAGGGATCCAGGTTGAAAACAACCCCCCACAATTGGCGACTCTGCTGGGGAGGACATCCCAGCAGGACGTGGATCTGTATTCAACCTTAGATCTCCCCCACTCCTTCCTTTACCACCGTCGGAAAATGACACAACGCCTTCCTCCACCTAGCCCGGAGAACTTCACCCTCGGTCTGGCTGGGTACGGCGCGATGAACATCGAGCCTAACCAGGCCGCTGCCGCCCCGCAACCAGTGGCTCGTCCACTCAGCTACCCACCAACAGAACTTGACATTGCCTTGGCGGAGCAGAAGCGTCAGGCAGCTGTCATAGCCCTCTTACAACAACGCCTCGAAGCTCGAGACGGAGGCGCACTCGAGACTCCTGCTCGGAGCCACCAGGCCGAACCAAGCCAACCGAAGAAGCCTCACAAACGAAGACGAAGGATGCACCAAGCTCAAACGTCCGAAGGAATACCCTCCGAGCGTCGCAACGTATTTGAAAGGCTCGAACGCACTCCTAGGGATCCTCCAACTTCCTCTCGTCCACGTGTGGCAAGCATCATCAGCGAAGAGAGTTCACGCTCTTCGGCGACACATTCGACGGCTGGAACTCTTAGGATAGGAGTCTCGGGGCGGACACATCGCCTTAGCCGACGACAACAGGAGCGGGCGGATGGAAAAAGGCCTTTAAACCTCAACGAGCACCCTGTACGTCAACAAACAGGAGAATTTCCAGAGCGATCCGAGCAATCCAGGTCACGTACCGAACGAAACCCCCAAGGGGGGCAAGCTGCAGGTTCGCGAGGCGAGCGAACGAGTAGGGGAACGCAATCCGAACGTGCGAACACCATTGTTTTGTATGATCAATATACGGGAAAGCCGGTGGTATACCAAGCGGTGGATGATGGTGTAGACATATCGCTCGCTCGGAACGGAGGTCCGAGAGTGGAACATCCGGAACCTTCGGATGAAGTTCGGCTTAACCACCACGTTCGGCAAGAACAGGGGTATCGTCACAGAGATCCGAGGGCCAACAATGGGGCTCGGCAAGGGAACCAGGCGCCGGTCATTCCACCCGCACCTGTGCCTGTACCTGTGGATGACTCAAAGCTCGGAAAGGCAAAGGCATCCCCCTTCATTGACGCCATTCAACAAGAACGGCCACCAGACCGTTTTGTCATGCCGAAGCTCAAACGCTACGAGGCAAAGGAGGATGCTGTTGCGTTCGTTTGTCGCTTTCGTCAGACGATGAGCCTCCACAACTTCACCGACGCACTCATGTGTAAGATCTTTCCTCTTACATTAAGTGAGCCCATTATGTTGTTGTATAATCAGCTCAAGCCGAAGTCCATCAAGAGTTTCAACGAGCTGGAGTTGGAATTCACGAAACGGTTCGTGACAAGTAACATTCAGCCGAAGACACTCTCGATGCTGGTAAACATGCGGAGAACTCCGGGGGAAACTCTTCGGGCTTATACCGAGCGTTACTGGGAGGTGTACAACCTGATTCCTGATTGCGATCAAGGTGTTGCGGCGGAATCCTTCATGAACGGGTTGGACCCAACCTCGGCGATGTTCCGAGACTTATCCAGAAATCCACCGAAGACAATGAGCGATCTAATGGTCATTATAGAGAAGGATTGCGTCCACGAGGAGGCTATTGCCGAGCGAAATGCTCCGAAGAATGCCGAAGTACCAAAGTCCACTACAGCGAAGAAACATGTTGCGAACGTTCGGCAAGGACAAAGTGGACAGCATAATTCTGGCTCAGGGGCAAATAAACCGAACAACAAACCCAAACCTCCACAGGTCCCACAACAGCAGCCTTGGCAGCAGACACGAAGGGATCCGAGGCCTGATGAGTATGTTGCCGAGCGTACTGCCTTTACAGAGCCAATCTACAAGCTTCTGAGTATCATTGGCCAACTCCCGTTCTTCGTTTGGCCAACGGGACTCCTTGGTACGGCGGGCAGCGGACCAGGGATGTGCAGCTTCCACAAAGAGCGTGGCCATTATACCACACAATGTCAACCATTCAAACGTTATTTGGAGGAACTAGCCGCAGCAGGGCATCTTAACCAATGGATCGACTTTCGGCGAAATCCACTTCCACCTCCCCCTCCCGTAGTTGGAAATCTTGTTGGAGTGATCCAGGGTTTGGTGTCCGAAGGAAAGGCGGCCGAGCTCCGAACGGAAATTGATAAAGCTGTTGCTGCTCTATCCGTTTGCAATGTAGGAACGACGTCAAAACGAAAATGGGAAGATCCGAGCCTCGGAGGGCTGATAACCTTCTCAGCCGAAGACATGCTTGGAGTACAAAACACCACACGTCGACGCTCTTGTTGTTACAGTAACGGTGGATTCCTCAACAGTACAACGAGAGTTGATCGATCAAGGGAGTTCGGCTGAAGTGATGTTCCAGTCGACCTACAAGAGTTTGGGGCTTTCACCAGGCGGAGTTTGGTGGCAACCACCCATTTCGTCGATTCCGCAGGGGCTCAGGTTTTGGCCTCTTGGGTGATAACCCTTCCGTATCGCGTGCGGTTCGAGTAATTAACGCCGAATTTGTAGTGGTTAGCTCTCCGAGCCCCTACAACGTTATCCTCGGTCGAGCCTGGTTACATGAGATGAAGGCGGTCCCATCCACTTTGCACCAAGTGATGAAGTTCGTCGGATGGAATGGGCGACAGGAGAGCCTTCGGGGAGACCAGATCCAGTCGAAGAAATGTTACATCAGCACGGTAACCAATAAACCGAGTTACCTGGAAGTGCAATGCGTCGACACAGCCGGCACCCCCGTATTGGAAGACGTAGGCCTCCCTGCTGAGCAACGGTCCGCCGAAGAACTGATAAAGATGCCAATAACGGAGGATGGAAGCCGGTACTTTCTTCTCGGCAGTTCTATGGTCGAGACCGAGCGTACAGAGATGTTCAATTTCCTCAAAGAGAACATCGAAGTATTTGCGGACTCCCGAGGAAATGCCTGGCGTGGATCCGACTTTTCGCCATCATCCGAACGTTGATCCGGCAGACGCCCATTATTTAGAAGGTCGCGTTCGCCCTTCGCACGTGGATGCGTGATGACCGGTTGACCAACTTTTAAAGGTTGGGGCTATCCGAGAAATTCTGTACCCGATGTGGCTGGCAAACCGGCCGTTGTTCAAGAAGAACGGAAAGCTCCGAGTGTGCGTTGATTTCACCAACCTCAATGACGCTTGTCCGATGGATCGATTCCCTCTTCCTCGGATAGAGCAAATGGTGGACGCCACGGCTGGATATGAGCGATTTTGCTTCATGGATGCATACCGGGGCTATCATCAAATTGCCCTGGCCGAAGATGATCAAGAGAAGACAGCCTTCATTTCTCCCCGAGGAACGTACTGCTACAATGTCGTTCCGTTCGGGTTGAAAAATGCTGGGGCTACGTTTCAATGGGCAATAACCAAGATGTTCCTCACCAAGCTCGGCAAAATCATAGAGGCATATATTGACGACATGGTGTGCAAGAGCAAGTTTGCTCGGGATCACCTTCAGCACTTGGGCGAAATCTTTGCCATCTTGAAGGAACACAGGCTCCGCCTCATTGCAGAAAAATGTGCGTTTGGAGTAGGCTCGGGGAAGTTCCTCGGCTACATGGTTAGCCGCCGAGGAATTGAAACTGATCCGACCCAGCTCACTGCCGTGCAAAAGCTTCGAGCTCCAACTACAATTAAGGAAGTTCAACGGCTCACAGGCATGGTTGCTGCGTTGAGTCGCTTCATTCGACGTTCGGGAGATCTTTGTAGACCTTTCTTCCAGGCAATAAAGACCAGTCGGCGAAGGTTTGTGTGGACTGAGGAATGTGATGTGGCTTTGCAATCCCTTAAAGAATACCTTGCACAAGCTCCACTCCTCGTCACACCCCTTCCCGAAGAGGATCTTTATCTATACCTGGCGGTCTCGGATCATGCCACCAGTTCTGTTCTTGTTCGGAAGGAAGGCATGGACCACTTACCTATATTCTTTTCCAGCAAGACGATGACGGACTCTCAGACGAGGTATCTGCCTATGGAAAAGTTGGCTTTAGCACTCGTGTCATCTAAAACGAGCCTATTGCCATACTTTCAATGTCATAGGATCGCGGTCCTCACTGAGTTTCCTCTCAAGGCGGTTCTTCGGAGAACATGTTCGTCCAGCCGGATCCTGAAATTCTCTCAAGACCTGGCCAACTATGACATCCAGTTCGAGCCGAGGACAGCCATCAAGGGACAAGCTTTGGCAGATTTCTTTGCCGAGCTTACTCCTGGGCTCAAAGACGAAGAGAATGCACTGGCAACAGCTGCCGAAGAAGCACGAATGGCCGAGGCAGAAGAGCATCTTGAATGGAGTGAACCTCCCCGCGAGTCTCTTCGGACAAAATTCACTTTAGGCACAAGAAAGCCGAAGAAGGAATGGAAGCTTTTTTCCGGTGATGCGTGGAAAATGACCGTGGATGGTGCTTCCAACGTCAACGGGGCTGGAGCAGGGGTCGTGCTCGTTTCTCCGGCTGGTACTGTGCATGAGCATGTAGTATCCATTGGCTACCCTGCCACCAACAACGAGGCCGAGTATGAAGCTCTCATTGCTGGGCTGCAGCTTGCTCTTAAGTTGGGGGCAGGCTCGGTACATGTATTCTGTGACTCTCGGCTGGCCACCTCAATGACAATTACCAGGCCAAGGACGCTCGGATGAATGCTTATGTAAGTCACGTGTTGGCCCTGCTGAAGCAATTTGGCCGCGTGGAAGTGGAATGGATTGCACGGGAGCATAATGCTCATGCCGACGCCTTGGCGGGTCTTGCTTCGGTGTATAAGGCTGCTGGGGCTCGCACCATCGTTTTCGATGAGGTTGTCCATCCGAGCTTCGAGCTCGCGGTTTGCACGGTCAGCACCGCTCCCCTCGGTCCCAGTCAGCTGGATCCTGTTATTGCCTTCCTAAAGAACCAGACCCTTCCACAGGATAAAAGGGAAGCAAGGTTCGTTGTCGAGCAGCTAACTACTGGTTGGACCCCCATGGACAGTTGTACCGTCGCACGTTCACTGTTCCAGACCTTCGGGTGGTGCATGAGGATCAAGTTCAAAGCATTTTGGATGAATTACATATGGGAAGCTGCGGTGGGCATTCAGGAGGCCGCACAATGGCACACCGAGCGTTAACACAGGGGTACTGGTGGCCGAAGATGGTCAAGCAGTCCGAGGAATATGTGAAGCGCTGTGTTCGGTGCCAGGCTTACATACCTCACCAACCAGCCTTTCCCCTCAAAATGATTACCAGTCCATGGCCCTTTGCTGTATGGGGTTTCGACATTGTGGGAAAGCTGCCAAAGGCCCCCGGCGGATTCGAATATCTGCTTACTGCTACGGACTTGTTCACCAAGTGGGTGGAAGCAGCACCCTTGGTCAAAACGACAGCTTCGGACGTGGAGCGCTTTATTTGGAGGCATATCATTTCCAGGTTCGGCGTTCCCTATGCCATTCTCTCGGACAATGGCACCCAGTTTGTAGCAACAGCAATCCAATCCTTCTACAAGCGCCATCATATTATGATCCACACTTCGTCGGTGGCCTACCCGCAAGGCAATGGACAGGCCGAGGCTTCCAACAAATCTATCACTCTGGGGCTTAAGCGCCGTTTGGATCGTAAGCTCGGCAAATGGGTTGACGAGCTTCCTCACGTACTGTGGAGTTATCGTACCACCCCTCGACGTTCCACTGGCCGAACCCCATTCTCGATGGCGTACGGCATGGAAGCTGTCCTTCCTCTTTCTGCGCGTTCCTACTGTTCGGTCAGAAAACTTCAATCCCGTGGACAACAATGCTTTGGTTGGTGCCGAGCTGGACTTCGCCGAAGAACTCCGTGACAACGCCAACTTGCACCATGCTGCTGCTTATCAACAGGAAGTTGCTCGGGGTTACAATAAGAACGTCCGTGCTCTGCCGTTTCAAGTTGGTGACCTCGTTCTTCGGATGGTTGTAGAGGTCAAGAAGTTGACCAAGCTTAAGGATCCTTACGAAGGCCCTTACAGGGTGGTTCAGAAGATAGGCCACGGTGTCTATAAGCTCGCTTAGATGGATGGAACGTTGATTGCTAACCCATGGAACGCCCAAAAACTTCGAAAGTTCCATGGCTAGCCTCGCGTACCTCTCTCGTATTTTTGTTCGTTGATTCTTCTTTTTGTTCGGCATGTAACCCACTGGGTGTTTTGTGGAAATCTACGATTCGGTTAACGCACTCGTTCGGCTAATTCGTTTGTTCGGTAATTTTACTTCGTTTGAGGGTATACCATCTCGCCCGGGATATCGCCTTCGGGCTCTGGTACTTTTACCTCGGTCCTCTCGTACTTTTCCCGAGCTTGCTGTACCCATCTCTGCCTTCGTGTTGTTTGTCTTACTCAACCAACCCGAAGGCAGGGGGGCTACTATGTGGGTACAGGCTTACGTTTCTTACGTTTCACATGGTACTTTTAATTATGGGTTCTCAGACGTAGTATTATCCGAACCGGCTAAACCAAGCTTCATTGGTTTGTTTAGTTTTTATGAACCCAATCCGAATGACAATACTTGGAAATTTGTGGCATTGAGACATGTACTTCATCCGAACGAAAGTACTTGGGCAAATTCATGACATCCCATTGAATCGTAATAGATGCGATATCCGAACAGATGTAGATATCATAAAATGAAAAGCGAGGAAATATCACCACATATTACCCGAACAGATATACTAACTGAAAAACAAGCATCAACAGTTAAAATCTATTACTTACAAACTACGTTCGGCAAACTCCAAAGTTTTTGGAGCCGAACGTCCCAATTCAAAGTTCAAAATTAAAAACAAGCTACCAAGAAAAACTGTTTATGTCTGGGCCTCGGGAGTGGTTGTGGCCGAGGGAGTGATGGGTTGGTCAGCTGGAGCTATTTGGGCCGCATCCTTTGCAGCATCTTCGGGAACTGGAGGCTCCCTTTGAATTTCTGCTGGCTCAAAAGGTGGTACCTCGACGAGGGACCTTCTCTCATCATCAGCTTCGACTCCAGCCTGGTCGAAACCAAAGTTGAAGCCGAGCAGAAAGCTCTTCTTGTGCTGGGCCTCCTGGAGCTCGGTCTGCAAGGACATAAGTTCTTCGGCAGCATCTTCCTCTGCCTGGTAGTAGCCCTTGTCGTAGGAGACCTTGAGCTCCTTCCTCATCTCTTCCTCCATCTCCTTTCTACCAAGATTTCTTCCCTCGGCAAATCCCTCATCTTTTCCTTCGGCCCTCGCGTGTTCGGCACCATCTTGCAGCCCCTTGATCACATCGTTCAGGTTGGCAATAGTGATCTCTTGGCCTCGGCAGGCCTCCTCTGACTGTTCGAGGCACTTCTTGTAGTCCTCGGCCGTAGTATGGCTCGACTCCAGCTTTTGCTGGAGGAGTTTTGCCTGCTTGTCGTGTTCAACGAGGTGGCGTTGGGCACACATGATAGATTGAGTGGCCTGCAAGTGGAACAAACTATGAGAATTCGAAGAAAAACAGTTGGAATTATGCTTTACAACAAACCAAACAACTTACCCTACCAGTGAAGTAGTAGTAGTCTCTCAGAGCCGACTTCAGGGACACCTGAGCATTGATATCCCTCGGCAGCCTTAGCCCCGAGTGTAGAGTGAAGGCCAAGGAGGGGTCATCAATGAGGCTATCCGTACGAAGGATTTGTTTGCCTCGTGGGGTGATGAAGCTCGGCGCCCAGATAGCGTCGGCGCTCGGAGCTTCGTCTTCGTTGCCGGTGCCCTTTTGCCTTCGGCACTGGGAGACGTGTCTGCAGCGGCCGAAGCTGCAGCCTTCTTGGCAGTGACTTTGAATCGCTTCGACGGCTTATCGGACGAAGCAGGGGGAGGTAATTGACGCTTTTGAGGGACCACATCCGGTGCGGTCTTCTTGCTTGGAGCGCTGGGCTTCGGTGCCGAACCCGACGCACCATGCCCCCCAGATTTCTGTTTTTCGGCCAGCTCTTTGGCCGCCTTCTCCTCAAGCTTTGCTTGAAGGATGGCTCTCATGCTGCGTGGCGGCATGTTGTCTTCTTCGGCGAAGGGAGTATCTTTGGTCGGATGGCGAATAGTGCCTCGAAGTGGCTTCTCTGGGTTTGGGAGCTGGTCCTCGGGAAGCTCTGTGAGGTCGACTGTTGGACTTTTCCTCTTTCCGCTCCCTTCGGCTCCTTTTCCTTTGATTCTCCCGCCGTACGTCGCGTCGTATTGCAGGATAGTTGGCGCGTCCCTCGGAATTGTCAGGAGCGAGTCTGCAAGGCCGCAATTTTGGCAAGCCTTAGCAGGTTCTTGTTAATCTTAGTTGTATCTGCCGAACACATCACAGAAGGAAAACGTACTTAGTACAAAATGAAATAGACGAACATTCGACTCAAATCCAACGGAACAAAGAGGTGCAACAAACAAAACGATATCATAACTTACTTGGGTTGCCCCTTTCCTTGGCAACATAGACGTGATCATCCTGACCGGGGGGAAACTCGTAATTTCTCCGAACTTCAACGTAGTCCGAAGCCCACTTCTCCGAGTCATACATGCCCTCGGGAATGATTTTCATCATACTCCTTCGGGAGCAGAGATAGTACCGTGAGTACCTCACGTTCCGAGACATCATATAGTTCTCAAAGATATGATGAGCTTGGAGGTCAAACACTTTTACCTCGGCCAGCTTTATGATCGAGTGGATAATCCGGTAGGAATTCACACTCAGCTGGCACGGGGTTAGTTCGAAAAATTGGAGGATCTCCCTCAAGATCCTGTGCATTGGGAATCTGAGGCCTCCTTCGGTGATGGCCATGAGTGGCACCGTGATATGCTCATCGGAAAACCGAATCCGAGGCCCTGGGATCACGGAAATTACGACGTCTTCGGGAATGTGATAGGTTGTTCGGAAAAGATCTATCCCCTCCTGATCGCTGAAACAATCCCAGTAGGGACATGGATCTCTTCCTGTTCGGGGAGGTATCTCATCGGGGTCGAGGGCCACGATTTTTCTCCTCTTCTTCGGTGGATGGGAAGACGACTCACCGACGTTCCCAGCTTTGGTGGCAGAGGCGGCAGGATTGGCCTCGTCTTTGGCTTCCTCCTCGGTAGCTTCTTCATCTCTCCCTCGGCGTAGCCTTCCTCCTCAGGGTCTTCGGCCGCCTTTTTCGAGGGGTCGTCCTCGAGGTCTATTACGTTAGGACCTATCGACCGAAGTGGCCTCGCATTGGCCGGGACGAAGACCCCTTCGAATGCTTCGGGTAAAGGTTTGCCGCCCACCCTGTATTCCCTAGCCGCAGTTCGGAGCACTTCAACTATCCGCGGATCAATCTCGCCGAGGCCCGTAGCGTTGGGATCGACGGAACTATATGATTCCGCCGAGGAATTTAAGGAAGACGCCATCCCTAAAAAACACAAGTGCAGGGATGAGACCGTTAGCGAAATGCAAGGTCAAGTCTCCTAAGGTGCCTACGTTCGGTGTACTATGTTAATTTCTCCGAAGGTGGGTCATAGTTTCCGAGCGATTAGGTGTCGAGGGGGGACGCCGAGCGTAAAGGTTTACCCGGAGGAGAATGTTTTTCGATGGGTCTTGTGTTCGGAAGAACGCTGGTTGAAGGTGAACGTGTGCTCGGAAGAACACATGAACATCTTCAACCTGTTCTTCCTTGCCCAGAAAGCGTTTCAGGCGAATGTGGTAAAACCCATTTTTCGGGGTCAAAAGTATGCAAAAATAACCAAAAAATGCGTAAAACAGTGGAGAAACAAGAAATACCTGAGAATCGAGGGAGATTTGAGATCAAACCGCAAAATCTGGGTTTTTGATGAGTTTTGGTGTTGAACAGCGTCTTGGCCAGAGAATGCTCGAGAGGCGAGAGAGAAAAGTGATTTTCTCTCCCCGCTCCACCTTTTATACCTAGGGCGGCATTTGAACGGTGCTGAGCGCCCACCGTTAGATCTGGGCGGGAGATTGATGTGTCATTGGATGCTCGACGCGTGGCAGCTCCAGCGCGCTGTGTCTCCCCCCCAATGGCCTATGGACGCGTGGCAGATTTGAAGTTGGCGGTTGCAGGAGCAATAAATGCAATCTCAGCTTTTGCACCTCGAAGCCTGGAGCATACTTGTCCTCGGCTGTGCACTCTGTTCGGAAAAGTCAACGTTCGGAAGTCTTACTTTTTAAAATATGAAACGTTTGTTCGGCCACACTGGATCAACTCCTCCCTCTTTTCCGAGCAAAAGAAGAAGAAGTTGAGGGGCTATTATAGTGGGCCGAAATATTCAAAGGGTTCACAAGATTCAAAGGGGTTACACCTGGGGTCCATCGTTCAGTTGTCTCAGTCCGTTTAGGGCTGAACTGGACCGGTAACACGTCATCTACCCTTCACCGAACGTAAGGAGGCGCATCTGTAGCTCGCCGAACGACGGCATTTAACTGGTTTGTTCGGCGAAATGGTCTTTTGTTCGGCGGAACGTTTTCCTATTTTTACCTCCGTTTGTTTGGCCTGTAATATCTCCTTCGGGACCAGTTTGCTCGGAAACCGTTGGTACAGAACGTTCTAGAACCTTCCACATGATACGTGAGTTGCCTTCTCTTCTCACTGCCGTGACACCCCTTCGTGATGTGACATGTCTGACACGAGCCCATGTGCGTCTGCAAACCTGGGAAGACGGCCTTCATTAAATGCCTCTGACGGGTGACGTCATCCGAGCATAGGAACGCGCGTGTATCCTACGCTCGGTTGGCTTAGCATGCAAGATTCCCTTGCCTATAAATACAGTGGTACTTCTTACTCAAAAAGGACTGATACACACTCCTCCTCTCATAAGCAATTCCTCTTTTCCTAACATACACCACTGTACTTCTTCTTCCCTATACTGACTTAATCGTCGGAGCTTCTACCCGGAGGAACACCATCCTCCGGTTTGCAGGTACCCGCCGAGCCACGTCATCTTTCCACAGCACAGTAGCGGAGGAGTAAAGGGTTCGAGGGATCCAGGTTGAAAACAGCCCCCCACAAAGGGGGCTTGATTGATTAATGGCTCAATATTTAAGGTGGATGCAGCCATCTTGAAAGATAAAAAGGCAGCAGGGATGCGGCCATCTCGAAAGATAAACAATTGAATCAGATTATTGTCAAGAATCGCGTCTCTTCTAAATTGCCTCCTTCTGATGGTGGGGTGTTGATCCAAGACTGCGTTGCTCTTAAGAATTGTATTTCAATCTGGTATTTATGTTCATGTTCGTAGTCTAGATCGAGTAATAGGGCTGCACATGATTGTGGTAAAGAGCCCTTTCAATCGGAACATGCACTACTGGGATTTCTGATTAGCTCCCCAGGGGTTTATCCCTTTTCTGATGTATGTGTTTCAACATTTCAGATGAATAGCATCTCCTTCCTTTTGTTTAAAAAATTGCAATTTAACAAGGTTTTAGGTGTCTATTGGACATTAAGATAGATCGAAGTTTGAGGGTATTCCGAATTTTTTCGTTACCGGAATATACCGGTCAAATTGAACCATTAATATTTGGCTTGAAAATTGTACAAATCAAAATGTCTGGGTTGATGTGAAAAATGCCCAAATCAGATCGAATCGAGCCATTTACACCCCAAGTCATATGTGTAATGATGCCAAAAAATTTATGAACACAACTCCTAGTAAACCCGTAGAGGTTTGGTAAAGTGGACACATGTTCGAATGTCACGGAAGTTAAATATTCCAAATCTTGGGCCACCTCCCATTGAAGGGTTTTTCCGGTTACTTTAGGGTCTCAAAACTAGTCAAGGTGAGTGCAAACTGACCTGAACATCCAGTTATATAAACCCAACTCCAACCATAAATTGTGATAAAGGTGTTCAATTTACGTAGATTCATGTACATTGAACGATACTAGATATTAAATACATCTGTATCTTAAAACTATATTCATAGCATTAATAATGACGGGTTTGTTCTCTTGGATTCTCAAAACTTGTCATCTCTCCGTGCATAGTATGAAGAAAGGTGAAATGATGTTTTTTTTTTTTTTTTTCTTTTGGGTACGTCGGAATTTAATGATGTATTATTAATTGTATATAAAACATAACCCTACCATGTCTTTATATAAGCTACATAACTTGGTAACCAAGAAATCTAGACCAACAAAGGAAGTACGCATAACAAGAAAATATAAATATTAACCTAGCCTAAACAGAAAGCACAATATTAAAACCTAGAAAACACGGTAACATCTTCTAATTAATTTTTTCTCTATTTAGTATTATTTTAATTTTCTACCTATCTCTCTGCTCATTACTCAAAATTCTACCTCAAAATATCTACCAGACAACCATGATAAGTTCTCACAAAAGTAGAGAGAGATAGAGAGATTTGTGTCACAAAGGAGTTGCAAAATTTGTGGTAATGGAAGCCAGCCGAAGGGCACCAAGCCGAAAAATCGAATAGAAAGGTCAAAGCTGCATTTGTTTACCCAACGGCCAACCGTTAATAGGATAAATCGCAGCCGTCCATACGGATATCATAATGATACCCTCTCACCGGACAATGACAGCAATATTTCAACCCTTTTTTTTTTTTTTTTATTGCAATCATTTTCTTTTGAATTTTTTTGTCTATCGATAAGGGTCATCATTTAGCTTAAAAGTCTGCGATCCGCTCGGAGTCCGCCCAGTCCGAGCCCGTTCAACGGGCAGGTTAGCCCAGCCCGAAGTTTTATGGCCGGGCTTTGGACCTATGAATTTTTACTCAGCCTGTCCATCGGCCCGCCCGCTGCAAGCTCGAAAATCTCCTTGATTTTTGGAAAAAATAATTTATTATTTTCAAGTTGTCTATCCATTTGGGAACAAAAAACCAACTTTGGAGAGTTTTAAAAGTTGTCCATACACAAACATTGTGTTCATGTAAAAAAAATCCCACTTTTGAGGTAATTTTTGAATTCTGACCGTTGTGAGCTGGTCCGCCCAAATGCTGGCCTGTTGATTGGGCTAAGCCTGTGGGTGGGCCTGGGCTTTAAGTTTTCAGAGATAGTTCGGTCTGACCAGGCCCGCGAAAAAATAAAAGCCTGCTAAGCCCAGCCCGCAGGAGCGCTTGGGTAGTGACTTGGCGGCCTGGATCGGCCATGTCCGACTCGATGATGACCCTTATCTGTGAATGTCTGGGTCTATGCTTACGCGCACCTCAACTAATTCCTGAGGCTTGTAGCTAATAACGATCAAATCTTCAGTGTCCTAAGATTTAAAATGTTTAGCGTTCGTATGAATCGAACATGCAATCCCACCAAGAACAGACACATACGTATTTGTTTTCTAATGCTGCTTTGCCAAAGCTCTGGGCTTATGACTACTTCTATTTAACCCAAAATTTATTCTCGTCAAAATTGAATTGTTTTTATTTTGATCCCTCCCTCAATATTAAAATTTCAATCCCCTCCTTTCCCGTTGTGCAGCCACATTACTGTTAGTGACCATATATAAGATATCAATGAACAGTGCTTGAGACCTCGTGATATAGCTAGACATGGTGACTTCTATTTATTGAAAAAAAAAATAGAAGACATAGCAAGACACACAGAAAAACTTATTCATGGAGAAGCCGTGAATAAGTTTTTTCGGAACTCAACTTCGCGCGTCCAGAAGCGTTTTGAATGGTCTGGATTAAAAACAAACTATAACCGATCAGAAATATGGTCAAAGTTTAAAAATATATCTCAACTATTAATTATTTTCCGAAACGGACGGATATAATTGAACGATTCCGTAAAAGGAAAAAAGCATTAGCGATAAGAGACAGGCAGCTCAAAAGTATCCGTGGGTGTACTCGGGTCAATTGGTTAAAACCTTGTGCTCTTCACATCAACGATCTCTCACTATCTAAAGTCTTAAACTCATTCACGGCATAACTGTGGGCTTTTGGAATGCTTTGAAAGGTGGTGACCGTGGCCGGTGGGTGGCATTTCGTAAGTGCTGTTTGGGAGCAGTGGCGGCTCCACATGGAGACCACCATGGCCACATGACCACCCAAAAGAAAATAAAAAATGCTATAATACATGTAAAAATTTTAGGATAACTCGTACTGACTTTTGGAATGCTTTGAAAGGTGGTGGCCGTGGCCGTGGTTGGCATTTCGTAAGTGCTGTTTGGGAGCAGTGGCGGCTCCACATGGAGACCACCATGGCCACATGACCACCCCAAAAAAATGGTATAATACATGTAGAAATTTTAGGATAACTCGTGATTTGAAGTAATTTGAACACTCAGTCCATACATCAATGAACACTCAATTCACAAAATTTTGAACACCCAATTCATACATCAATGACCACTGATCAGTGATAAAATTACGGCTTTTTATTCTCTTTCTTTGAGACTGTTTATATATTTTTCCATCATATTTCTTAATATATAAATAGTCTACAAAATTAAGTTATTCAATTTTTAATCTGTTTGGACCCGTGCGAAGATATTATTTTCCTAATTATTTTATTCTAAAGGGTTATAATTAATTAATTTTTGTCTATAGTGCTGTCATATGAGAGCTCTAAGAGAGCTATAGAACCATATGAAGAGCACATAGTTAATTTTGAGAGTGCTAGAGACAAATATTAATTATGATCCTTAGGGTAAAATGATCATAAAAATAAGATTTTCGCACCGGTTGAAACGGATTAAAAATTGGATCACTTAATTTTGTAACCATAGTTTTTAATATATAAACAGTGTTCTCTCTTTTTTTTTATTTCAGTCCATATTGTATTAAAAATAATCTCTTGAATTTTGTTAAAAAAAATGCTAAATTGCTCGGCGGCGCCTAGGCGGGTTTGGTGCTTGGCGGTGGGTCACCGCCCGACTAGCAGCAAACACCATTTAAAATACTGGGTAGTATATTGTAAAATTTTTTTCGAACACCATCCCGAGAAATACTGGAGCCGCCATTGTTTGGGAGTCGAGAATATACGAACCTCTAAAACCAACACGAATGTATATATAGAAAACCAAAAAAATTAAAACCGCAAACAGCCCCTTTCCAGTTTTGTTCTGCACTCCGCTGATTGCCTCCATCACTGTCCATTGAAAACTATGCATGTATCATGATTCATATGAATGTATAAAGTCGTCTATTTATCATCTTGTATCATGTATATTTTCCTTTCTCGCCGTCTTTTTATAAATGGTTTCTACATTATATATGTAGGACGAGAATCAGCTTCGTATTTTCAAAGGTCTCTCTTATTCTAATATATATACTCGTGTCTCAAAACATATGCATTTTCTAAATTTCCACCACATCACAAGATTCGAAATGCATCAAGACCACACACACACACAAAAAAACATAGAGAAAAATGTGATTCAGACTTGTCTACAAAGCTGCTCATATCCCAAAAGATTGGGGCTAGATGGGTTCTGTTATTATTTTTCTTGGTGAGGTTCACTTTCCAAATTCAAGTTATGAAAAATGTCTTAGAGGGTGTTCCAGTTTTGGCAAAAGTTCCTTTCTTCCAAACGGAGGAAATTTCAAGCTTAAAAATCATGTGTTTACGTAAATAATTTTCCTACTAATATGAATCTTGTTTGATAGATCTCATCGAGATCTTTTAAACGGTGCAAAAAAAATTAAAAAAATTATTTTTCGTTTTCATTATATTTGAGTTTGAAAATTGAAGAAAAAGAACTTTTTAAAAAAGAAGGGAAACCGGAACGCCCCCTTAGTCAGATAATAATAATGAAGAGATTTAGTGTAAATGCTCATAAGTTAGACTAGACACTTTGGGTTTAAAAAATAGGTGAAGAAAAATTAAGGCAATGAGTTTTATGGGGGAAAAGATAGAGATGGTGTTTGTGATAATTGGAAGCATGGTGTTGGTGGCCAAAAAGTAGGATGTTGATAGCTACCACTTCAAAGGTTCTCTATTTTATTATTGGTTAGGGTGTGGCTTGCCATAGTTTTGGGTCAAATGATGCAATGTATCTATAAGTTTTCCCTCCCAAATGGCAGTTTTACAAAGTGTTTATTATTCTAGGTAATGGTCTCCTAATTTTGGGCTTAATTAAGAAGTCCACATAGTTTGATTTTTGATGGTGACTTCTTTATCAAGTCCCAACTATGGATTTTCAAGTCAAAATTACATCAATGAGTACAATGACCTCTCTCCCTCTCTCTCTTACGAAAAAGAGGTCCGAGCTAGTGACCCAAGTCTCAAGTGTGATGTGATTCACTTGCCACATCACGGTGGGAGGGTAATACTATCTTCTTTCTTCTTTTTATAATCGGATGTTCGAACTAATTTGCGCGGGCGTTTCAATTGCTTGTGGAGCCTTGAACTTAACAACCGAGCAAACATCTAATGGCTCCGAAATTTGGAACGTTTGGCCTTCATAGAATTAGCACTTGCGACTTCTTGAATACATGCCCTTCAGCAGCTTTCTCACACCTACTTGGCCAAACTCATTTGGGTTAGGATAATGTTATTTTAAAACACAACAAAGTCATGTATTGCACCAATCGATTAACTTTCCATTATGGTCTGATTAATATGAAAAGTTTTTGTTCTAGAGGACAAGTAATCTCATCGTGTCAACTACATCCATAGAGTTGTTTTTCTAGCGAATAAGGACGTATTTTCTTTGATTAATTGTCGCAGTCAGACAATAAAATTCAGATTTTATCATAATCCATTACTATATATGTTCAATTGAGCTCAATTGAAAATGAGCAATCATCATCTTGCACTTTCATCAAAGAAACATTTTTTGCCTCTACAAATATAGAAAGGGGCAAGTTGATTGGGTCTATATATGCATCATTGGGTGCTGTTTTCTCAAAATTTACTCTAGTGGAATGCATGCCTATGATGATTGAAGTTGATCTTTTGATGGAGGGAGGAAACCTACAAGGTCTTTCTAGGACTTCTAATCGCCCGCTTAACTATGTACCGCTTCTCGTTTTTGCTTTTATAATAATGGGATGTTGAGACAATTTAAGTGTCTCGACTAATTTTGACACCCTAAAATTATTAACTGGACAAATTTCCAATAGCCTCAACGATGTTCCTGCTTACCGTGAGAGTCGAACCTGTGAATTTGGAAGAATAAACCCCCCACTTGATACCATGATCCTACTTGATCAACCCTTTGAGTTTATTTATCACCTGCCTACACAACGTCTACCCTCCTTTAACTCTTTGATTATCACACAAGCTTACCTCATTCCACAGAAATAAAGGAGAATAGTTGATGAAAAAACACATAAACAAATACACTCTGGAAAACCACGACACCCACAGAAAACATGGAAAGTAAGGATGGAAAACAAAGGGGTATCTAGTGACAATGTAGATAATCTGTAAATCCAGACACGTTTGAATTCGAAACTTTGCAATCTCTTGGGCCCCGTTTGATAAATGGATTGGAGGTTGGGATTGGATTATGAAGGTGATGGTATTAGTAATACCTTGTTTGGTAACCAAAAATGGTTCGGACTAGTAGTCCGATGGAATTAATTGAGGGGGTATTGCTAATACCCCGTGGGACTTGGTATTACGGGGTATTAATAATCCAATCCCAACTCCTTCACATTATCAATCCCTTTTCATTACCAATTTCTTCTAACAATCCAATCCCATCATCTAATCCCATCTCAAACAAACATGATATTAATAATCCCATCATCTAATCCCATCTCAAACAAACATACTCATTATCAATCCCATCTCCTTACCAATCTCATCTCCTTACGAATCCCAATCCTAATCCCATCTCCTTACGAATCCCATCCATCTATCACTGTTATCAAACGGGGCCTTGTAGTTCTAGTGTGAATGGTCTACCTTTGACAGAATCAGCGAGGGAAACAGATAAGTTGACCCGAATAACTCTACCCGTCCAAAAGAAAAAGAAAAGCAAGGATGGGATGGAAAGAGATTAGAGGGGCCCCATCCCTTTGAAAAACGTGCGTAATTTAACCTGGCCGGGCAAATGGAGAAGTTAGGTTTGGGTCATTTTCAAGGTCCCCGGGGGAGAGCATAAAAAGGAATTCTCTATCCTCTGCTCAAGCCCAAAACCAAAATGCCCCATATCCCAAAAGGCACAATCAAGTTCCCCATATTCTCACCAATATAAAACATCCATGTGGTGCAAGTCTGAAAAAGTTAGGTAAAAGGGACCCCGTAGAAAAGGGAAAGTCGTCCGTGTAGATATGACTAACCCAAACATGGCCTTCTTTAGCAAGAAAGTAATGTTAAAAAGGAGAGTTGAATAATTGTGCGAAAATCACAGGCAGTCCGAGAGTACTTTTTCACCACTTTAATTGATGAGATATTAATGACGAAAGAGGAGAAGAAGGGAAGTGCAAAAATCATCACTGGCAGAGGTGGCAAACGAATGGGTCCGTGCGGGTTTGAGCGGATTGAAACGGATCGTAGGTCAAATATAGACGAGTCAAATATAAGCCCAAAAACAAAAAAAGTTGAAACTGGTCGGGTCTAGTATGGGTCAAGTCAAACCCAGACCCGGCCTGACCTGCTTTTGCTTCCTTTTCTTGTTTTCCAAATCATTTCTGATTCAATCCCGATCAACCCATTCCACCTCATTTCTGATACTATAGTTTATGGCATTAACTCACACAATAAAATTCTAACTTTGTCACCTCGAAACCAATTTAAGGAAACCCTAAATCAACATAGCCCATTTTGCGGCAACAAAATAAAAATTTGCAATTTGATCATTTTTTTTTTTTGCTGCAAAATAAAAACCTAGAGAGAGAGAGAGAGAGTACGTTTTGGACAAAGAGGCAGTTGGCAACGACAAGTGAGGTGGAGACGATCACGCCTGCCTTAAAGCACTTGATCTACTGGTCTAGACTCTAAACTCAAGTTGCCCTTGGTGATCCATAAAAAAAAAAAAGAAGATATTTTTTTTTATCAGCAAAAAAAAAAAAAGAAGATCTTCTTTGAAAGATCTCATCGACATCTTTTAAACGATGCAAAAAAATTAATTTGTTATTTTCATGAACTCATTATTTGAGCCATTGATTGGTTACTTTGATCAGATGAAGAGTGATGGAAGAGTTTTTAGGCTGTAGGTGATAATTTGTCACCGACGGAAAAGAACGTTGGAGTTTACAGGTTCTTTGAGCAGTCCGGCCCTCAAGAGTGATTATTGGTAGGTGGGTCTTTTAATTCCAATCCATATTGAACTCATTTTCAACCCGTCTAGACCCATGTAAATATAGGTTTAATCCATTATATAATATGAGCGAGTTGGGTTGGGTAAATGGACGGATTGTGTGGGTTAAAAAAATATGAATTATAATTATCACCTCTGATCGATGGGATTAAAAATAAAAAATAAAGGAGATGGCGATGACCATGTGTTAAACGAGTCGTAGAGCTATATGCCTATGTTTGAACTTTGAATGTAGGTTTCGGCGATCCAAATGTGTTGTCAATGTTGTTTAGTACAGTATTAGTTACTGTCACAGTCCTCACTATGACTTAGATAATTCTCTAGAGCTCCATTCAGTTGCACGAAAATGATAAAAAATAATGAAAAAAATAAAAATTTTCATAATTTTTCGTGTGTTCAGTCACCAAGAAAGTTGCGGAACTCACAACTTTAAGTTTCCTACCGTGGAACACATTTCTGCAAAATTGATCTTACCAAAAGGAAGCAATTTCAGTTTTCCTGCAAGATTCATTGTCAAGAGAGCACACACGGAAAATCAATTCAATTTTCCTTTACTCCACCTCACTTTACTTTTCTTGGGAATTCAGTTTCCAAACAACATTCCGGACAACGGAATAGAGCCTCTAAGAAATTTATTTGTTGGTCCTCACGTTTAGTTACAGTGCGCCGTGTGCGTAAGCTGACCCAGAGACCTAAGTGAAAACACTTGAGTTATCCCAAAAATAAAAATAAAAATAAAAAATAAAATTGAGGGAACAACAAACCCGTAAAATAATCCGAAAATCAAATAGTGGACTCAGCAATCTTGTTGAACATGTTAACCGAGCCTATAACATTGGGCTGAGGTCATGACCCAAAAAAAAAAAAAAACAGAGAACCTAGGCCCAACAATGTGTGCACCTAATGTCTTTGGCATTTGATGCTGCCCATCTGGTAGGATAAAATTGGGCCTGTGCTAAAACCCAAACAAACAGAGAATCGAGGCCCTGTCCTCATTCATTTAATATACAAACCCCAAAGGCCCAAATGAATGAGCATAGGGCCGCCCAATATACACATTGGAACACTGGCAAAGTGATGCTCATGCATAACGTTTGGGTGTGTGTGAGACTCACACTGTGAGTCCATAAGGGCATGAAGAACCTTTCCAGTGAGCAATTCCGTAGATGTGATTTTCTCGTGGATCTCGTCCTTTGTTCATAAAAGAATACTCCTAAAGTGTTTTGGACGGTTAGAAGTTAGCGGCCAAGAAAGAGGAGAAAGAGTGGTAGGCTGAGTGGGAGAGAGAGTGCTCAGACCTAAGCCGTCCAAAACACGTTTTAACGACTCGGATGCGCACTGGGTACAGCCACGTGATACCCGTTTTGCACCCAAAAAACTTAGTGCAAAATCACTGTATATATGGTCCTTCCAATTGATGTGGAAGATAGTGGTGGGGGGACAATAGTGCGTGATCGAGGAATTCACCAATTATTTAAAACAAAAGCTTTATTAGCCCACGAAAAGATTAAAATTTAGTTTGTATTTGAGACTATTTTAGTGGGTATGATATTGAATGGCGCACGTCCTAACATTACTGACTGAGAGATCCAACGGCAAAATGGCCTATGAATTGGAGGAGGGAGGGATAGTTGCATCATGTGTCTCATTGTCCTGTGTTTCTAATTTGCCGGCTCTCCTACGTTGTGCTCTCAATAATTATGGTGTACTCATTTTCGAGACAGTCAGAGGTGTGCGGGTCAACTGAAGCACACCTCGATTAATCACCTTCTCAATTCGGTCAAAAGCATGCCATTCGCGTTTGAACCGGGGAATTTACAAAAGAAAGTCGTGACCTCAAAAATCGAACCCTTATCTATTGTGTGTGAGGAACAAAATCCACCAAGCAACCGGAGTAACTTGAAGGCTCTTCTCCATAAATCCTCCACATGGATATGACGTGGGCCCCATGCCCCCACCACTTTCCAGTATATGCATTTTTCTGAATTCTTTCCTTGCTAGTTGTTGCTATCTGCCTCCCAATTTAATTAAATACTGAAGTCTTCTTTGCCGTTTCACGTACGTTGGCTTAATTTGCTGCCTCTCTCTCTCTCTCTCTCTCTCTCCTGTATTAATGATTTCGTGGCTGGCCCAACCGGGTGACAAACTTTGTTTCTTTCAATTTTTTCCACCTACTCTTACTCAATGACATAGTAAATTTTTGTGTTTGACTCTATTTTTCTAATTATTAATTTCATTTCTCTCTCTATCTCTCTCTACTCATTACCCCTCTCTCTAATCATTACCCTATTTCTCTCTCCACCCACTACCAAAACTAAAATACCCAAAGTTGCTAAACGAACAAGGCCATCTTTCAATTTTTTCCACCTACTCTTACTCAATGACATAGTAAATTTTTATGTTTGTTGGTTTCAAAAAAATATATATATGTTTATTTGCGATAGGTTCTAAGCCACGTAACTTGCATGTGTTTGCGAGAGTGCGAGTGTGAAAATGCCATTGAGACACATTCCAAAGTATTAAGATTTGCAAGAACGCGGATGGGGCGTGAACGGCACATGCTAATTCGAAAGATTACTGTGATAAAGTGGAAGAAAACCTTCAGGCTGATTAGTGTATACAAAGCGTAAGTAAAATTTCAAAAGATGAATCCTTTCCCTTTTACGGTTACGCGTATTCAGGAATTCACAATAACAATACATAATTACTTGCGGTATTGAAGTTAAAAAAATTTAAGAAGGAAATAACCATGAGACACATTGTGGTGATGGTGGTGAGTTATTTTTTGAGGAAAGTCCACTTTCACCCTCTGTGGCTATCGCCATATGCGGATAGACCCCCTACCGTCATATTTTTCATCCATTTTAACGGAGGTGTATCTCACACACCTCTAGAATGTAATCTGAGTCGTTCATAATGTATTAAATAAAGAATAGAGTATCTCTGTAAAAAATCATCTCGATCAGGCATCAATAACCTAGTGATCTAACTTGTAGTAAATTCAAATTTGAAATTTTAATTTCATAACAAAATCGATTTGACCGTAAGTTTTTCATTTTTTGATTGACTTGAATTTTGGCATAGACGCAGTACTCCTCAAAATTTATAATATCAACGGTTTGGATTCAATTTTTGGTATACGGGATGGTGTGGTTAGATTTAAACAAGAAGAAGAATCAAGGGACGTGATAGGGGGTATAACGGTCTTTTAATGTTGTTTCCGTTAAAATGGATGGAAAATACGACGGCAGGGGGTCTATCTGCACAATTTGAAAACCACAGGGGGTTATGTGCACATTTTTAAACCACAGGAGATGTATCCGCACATGGTGATAACCACAGGGGGTGAAAGTGGACTTTTCTCTTATTTTTTTTGTGTCCTCTCTGCAATTGACGCATATATAATGCATGCGCCTAGACCTAGGAAATTATTTCTTAAGATTTTTTTATTTTTGTAATTTCTTAAACTTTTTAAGAGTAAATTTTTTCATCCACTGAAAGGATTGTGCTGATGTTGACGCCCATATAAAAACTCTCATTGCTAGCTTTTAATCAAGTATATACTAGATATAATTACCAAAAGAAAGAGAGAGAGATAATTATTGTGTATATATGGTCCAAGTTCCAACAGTACCCCTCTCTCTCTCTCTCTCATCTTTTTCTTGTTTTGGTGTGGGTGGACCATGGGTTTAGTAGTAGTAGCCGTACTTGTTTGGCGCTTGCTTGCTCCTGGTTTTACCTGCTCCTTGTCCGCTGGATGTCACCACGTTTACAGTTGTTCCTTGACCCACGTGTGTCCCCACCCTAGGTCAATTTCAAGTCACCCCATACTCAACCCAGATGCATTTTTCTACCCCAATATTAACCAATCTTGTTACGGAAATTGACCGGAAACACCAACGGCTCCTCTTGCACGGAGGATTCGAGTTATTCAATAATTTTAAAAAAAAAATTGAATGGTCCCGTAAAAAATTATTGGACATTCATGGAGGACTTGGGAGCGTTGGTTCCCACTGTAGTTGGAAAGAAAGAGTTCCTAGGACAGAGTTTCCGAGACAAGGGACAGTTGAGCAAAAAGCCAGCCCATATAGTTTAGGTCAGAAACATACACAAGGGACGCAAAGCTAACCCTAAATATTTATTCATATTACCTCAGCTCAAAGGTTGTTTTCTCGGATCTTTTTTCTTATCAAAGCGAGGGATTCGTTTCAGGGGAAATCAAATCGGAAGCGATATCCGCACCCCTGTCCGGTGATTTGAGATCGAAGCAGCTCCAGTTGATCGTCTAATAGTCTTCGATCTATTGATTGTGGCTCAGCTCCTGAACGTATCCTCCTCCGTCCCACGTCTATGGAAAACTAGGACTTTTTTACGAGCTCCCGTCGGTTTCTTCAGCTTTTTTGAATATTAACAAGTAATTATTCAACGGTTTTGGTGCACTGTCACACCCCAGGAGCAGAGCCAGAAATTTTGGTTAGTGGAATCAAAAATCAGATTCATATTCGCTTAAAACAAGTTGAGGCAGTTTAGAGATTTTTTGTGGGGTCAAAATAAATAAATTATATTTGTTTCCATGAAAATTTGGGGTCGAATTGATAAAAATGGTGTATAAATTATACATATCTCTACGAAAATTTGGTAGCCAGTAGAATCAGGCACCGTCCCTTATACCTATGTACCTCCGCCCCGGATCACACCACTTTTATCACACATTTATGTGAGATTTATTCATTTAGTGCCGGGGCTTACATAAAATATGCAATTGATAAATGTATTTAGGCTCCGTTTCAAAAACCTTCTTAAAAAATAAGCAGCTTATTTCACATTTTCAAACTAAAAAATAATGTAAACGAAAAATAATTTTTTTATTTTTTTTGCACCGTATTAAAGATCTTGATGAGATCTATCAAATAAGATCCATAGTGGTAGGAAAATTATTTACGTAAACACATTATTTTTGAATTTAAAATTGACTTCTTAAAAAATAAATTATTTATTCCCGTTCTGAAACGGAGCCTTAGTACTTGGTGACGGTGTCCCAGAAGAATCAAACAATTTGTCGAAATTTATGTGGGCGACGAGTACTGGGCATTTTCATCGGCGAGATGATATTCCCGCGTTGATAATGGCGTGGTGGCGCCAACGAAGCGGGACCCGACCAACTGTCGTTTTCTCTTGTGACATGTGCTTTTTTTGCTTTCCACTTCCCGCAGCCAGGCTTTTTGTTTCCCCAAAATCAAAGTTACGTGCTACTACATCATCTTCCCATAATACCCTTGCTCCTTTCAAATTACGTTTCCATTGCAATAAACACCTCTGCTTTCAGACAAAAAAAAGTGCTACGCGCAGGCACAACAACGGTTGTGCAAAACTTTTTCCACGATCGATCTCTACCCATTTATTATTGTAATAGATGGCCTAGATTTGTTGAGAGAATAAATAAATTATTCATGCAAATAGTTTGCTTTAAATTTGGATCGTCCAAACACATCTGAATGACCATAAGCTGTAACACCACGGTTGTGTGTAGCATTTTTGAGGTATTAAAGGGTTCTGAGGCACCACATAGGACTCATAGTTAATCACGGGACCCAAGTAGACGTGTGGTGTTAAAGCTTCCTACCGCAACGCGCGGCGGTGCCAGAAAACCACTGAGGCCCGTTCCGCTAAGATTTTTATTTCTTAAGTATCTATTTTTCGTTTTATGAGACATGTTATTTTCTAACAATACCATTATTTGTAGTTCAAAAAATAAATATTTATTTAAAAATTAAGTATTTATTTTAGTTAGTAGAACACACCCTAAATAGTTTTTCGTTGTCAAGCCAGAATGTAGCAAGAGCCAAGAGGTAATTTTACTATTACAGTCTGTGCACGGTCCGGATTGAATTCCGATGAATCCGATTCTAATTCGCGAGTCACGATTTTTTGAAAATGAAATCCGTGTTCGGATCAAAAGTCTCGCGGTTTGGTTTCAATCCTAACCGTGAGCAATAGTTCAGTCCCGGTTTTGTCCACAAATTACATCTTTCAAGTACTTTATCAACCAAGTTACATGATTCTATACTCAAAAAAATGTAAAAGATGATAACAATAAGCACTGAGCGAGTATTCCAAGTTTTCAAACACATTACATCATATACTCAAGCATAACGAAAGTAAATACATGCAAATCCATCAGCTAGTAACGGAGATTCAATAGAAATTGCGAGCTTGGGAGTCAGAGAGACGACAACCAAATTTAACGAAGATAAATACATGAGGGAAGTTATAGTACACAGGGTATACCGTATGTTTAAATTATGACAATTTGTGATTTCCATTATGTCTATTTTTGGTTTTATAATGCATATTTATGACTCAGTTACGACTTGAACTTTACAATTTACCTATTGAACAGGTCACTAGCAGGTTACCCATAGTTAAAAAATATTGTTATGATATAACCATAATTATTCGTACCCGAATCCATAATACTTGTACCCTAACCAGATATATGCGTACAATATCAAAAATTAAATAATGCTACCTACAAATGTTATAACAACACCATAAATTGGCATTATCTTACCACAATGAGTCGTACCAAAAATTCTTTGACTCGTATGATATTCCGTAACAAAATCAAAATATGTCGTATCAGAATCATTAATTGTTATACCCAAGACAAAAATATTTGTAGAATGTCATAAATTTTATAAAATAACCACAATTGTTATGACAATACCTAAAATTGTCGTTTTCTTAACACAATGTGTCGTATTAAAAGAAAACATATTTAAATACCACAAATTATATAACAAACCACAATTGTTATGACAATATCATAAATTGACGTTTTCTTACCACAATGTGTCGTACCAAAGGAAATTAATTAAAATATTTCGTAATTACACATGTCTAAAATATCACAAATTCAGTAATATAACCAAATTTGTTATGACAATACCATAAATTGACGTTTTCATACCCACAACGTGTCGTATAAAAAATTTCAATCAGAAAGTTCAATTAGCGATAGTTATAATCAGCAAAATATCATATCACAAATTCAGTATTATAACCAAATTTGTTATGACAACACCATAAATTGGCATTTTCATGCCCACAACGTATCGTATAAAAAAAATTCAATCGGAATGTTTAGTAAACGATAGTTATAATCAACAAAATACCATACCACTAATTATTTTCAATTCCCGTCACATTTTTTTTCAAATTTTAAAATTTTCACCATATTATCTTAATTTTCAATTCCCTCCACACTATTTTTTCAAATTCTTATTTGTCCCTACACAATACCTCAATAATTTAAACTAAAAATAAAGTTCTCGCTCAAAATTTTCATCCAAGAAATTCACCAAAAAGTAAGTACTATACCCAAATTTTTGAATACAACTACAATTTTCTCTCAAAATATTAGTCTAAATTAAGTTCTTTCGCTACAAAATTTAATTCAAAAAATCAAAATTCCTTCAAATTTTCGTAGAAAAATGAGAGGTCACTAAAACAAATAATTATCCAATTGTCTCAAGATACGGATATTCAGGGCGGTGCATTTAACAATGGACACTATATATTTGACAGGCGGATTGGTGTCAAACCTTCACCCTATGCATACAAATCCAAATTTAATGGTGGTCTTTGGAATTAGGTCATGGAAGTACAATCTAAATAATTTTGTAAATTTACTGTCATTGTACTTTCTTTTAAAAAAAATTATTATAGTCAACATATTGATTTACACTAATGACATGGGCCATAATATGATCTACAAGTGAATTTGAGGCCACTGTCTTCTCAAATTTTCAGCCGAAAATAAGGCCCCTACTTTCAAGAAAGTACTATATAATTAATAGTCTTCAAAATTTCAAATTCTCAATTGTTTACCACAATGATAAGGTGTTGGAATTTGGACATTTATCTAAAAGATCAGGGGTTCAAGTCTTGCACCCTTCATTCCTTTTTTTTTTTTAAGAATGTTGTTTTTTAAGGTTAAATTACATAATTAGTCATTTTTTAAGGTTAAATTACATAATTAGTCCTTGTAGTTTTATACTTTGAAAAATCTAGTCGTTTAATTTCAATATAACAATAAAATCTAAAATGAACCATCTGAGCCCCACGTAAGGTGTTATATATATATTTTTAATTATTTTATCGAAATCGTCTATCTTTTACATAATATCAATTAGGTCATTCGTACCAAGAATGAAGTTGATGGCTTATAGGTAGACACTTAATTGGATGAAAAATATCATTATATTATTAAATTTGGGTGTCGATGATGGAGCTTCCTAAATCAGATCGAGGCAAAAATTTACGTAGGTGACTTAATCAACAAACATACAAAACTCAATGGAATTGATCGTCATTATTGTGTCACGATCGCATAGCTACCTTACATTCAACTACAACAGAGGACTAGGTTTCATATCAAACATAAATTGAATGTACAATCTAAATGTCGTTAGTAAGTGTATTTTTAGAATGATCGATCAGGACTGTTAGGATGCCAAATTATATGACATTCAACATTGTCACCAAAATTAGAGATTATTGGATATCGACAACTACGTAATCGAAGGACTTTTAATGTATCCATATGCATATAAATATCTAATAATGCAACAACTGAGCCCCATGTAAGCAATTTTTTTCGATCGGACCCGTCTATCTTGTACAGAATATGAATTAGATTAAATGTACTAAGAATGAAGGTCATCGCTTATCATTAGACTATTAATCGGATGAAAATATTCTTTTTTTATTGAATTAGGGAGCCGATGAAGAGGCTTTCTAAACTTGATAATAGCAAAAAATTTCGTGGATGATGTAATAAACAAAGATAATGCAATCAACGGTTTCGATCGTCATTATTGTGTCTCATTTAATGCATCCCGAAGTTATTTAGAACATCAGGTGTGCTCTCTCTCGCAGTCTCTCGGTATGTATCTTTTTTTTCCCGCTCTCTGTATGTATCTAGCAGTTAGGTATAATAAAATAGGGCGGTATCTCTAGGAGAATATGCCGATCTAAGGGCTCCTATTGCCAACTTATATTTGAGTCATTGGATTCAACGGTTTATTTCTTCTCATAATTGGAGTAAAAGTGCTAGGGATGCCAAATGGGCGGATTTGGGCCAAATTGGGCAAGTTATAAGTGGGTTAGGTTTCATACAAAATATAAATTGACTGTACAATCTAAATGTCCTCAGTGAGTGTATTTTTAAAATGATCGATCAGGACTGTTAGAATGTTAAGTTCTACAATATTTAATTTGTGATATTTTAGACTTGTATCTTGCTAAGGCATAGTATTATTGATTGTGCTACGATATATTTTGGTCGTGTATCTAGTATCTTTTGATCGATTTCTTTTGGTACGATACATTGTGGTAAGAAAGTGTCAATTTTTTGTGTTGTCATAACAATTGTGGTTGTGTTAGTATTTTACACATGAGGGACAGGGAGAGAAAGTCAATGAGGAGAGAACAATCTGTTACCTGCTAAGCCCTTTGTTTATTTTATTAATTGATTTAATAAATGGGTGGTCCGGATTATTTACTTTGAAATCCAAGGGTTTAAAATCATGATGCATACGGTACACCCCCTAATAAGGGGTGTGTACCATAGGACTACCCTAAATACATATTCGTATAAAATGCATATATAAGTTATTGTATGATATTATGTATAATATAGAAATAGTTGCAAAATTATAATTATTTACTTTATGTTACATATATATTATAATTTTTATATCTTTAATAATATTTCGTGGTTCGGTTTCGATAATTCACGGTTTTCAAATAAAAATTCAATCTTAATCCGTATTTCACAATTTTTTAATTTTCGAATAAGTGTCCAACCATTAATTTACGAACAAAATCTAAAATATAATGGACGATTCGGTCTGAATTGATTTTACGATTGACCGAAATTTTTGTACAACCCTGTAAGTATTTTCTAAACTGCCGGGAAATATCTTTAGGAGTGTGAAGTCTCTTTCAAATCCAGTCGCTTTCTCCCCTTTTTTTGACAGTCATTGCAGTTTACCGGCCCAGTTCTGTTTGTAAGCTGGAAAGGAGCAATTCCCCTGTTTCACAGTCACTCCCATTTCCTCCCCCCTCTTCTGTCCTTCCATTAAACTATTCCATCCCCCAATATCTCCCAAATTCACACAACTCCTCAAATTCCCTGTTTTCTCATTAAAATCCCACCAAATCCACCCTCTCTCTCCTGTCTATGCATCTATCTCTGTTCCCAAGGAGGCCCCAGTTGCAGTTCAATAAAAAAGGAGACCCAAATTCATCAAATTCCCATTCTTTTTAGCTCAATGTGACTAAATTTTGTGAAAGATTGATCTTTTGCTCTGAATCTTTCTGGGTTTTTCTATTCTCTGTTGTACTGTTCAAGGGGAAATCCAAAACCATTGAGTTTCTGTGCTTCTCAGCTCAATCCGTCTAAATCTCGGTGAAGATTTGATATTTTTTTGGGTGAAAGTAAAGATTTGATCCTTCCAAGATGAATTTCTCCGCAAAACCTTTCTGGGTTTTCCTATTCTTTATTGTTCTCCCCCAGTTACACTCACTCTGTTCCTCATATCCTACTCCACTAAACTGCACCGACACCACTCGCCTCTGCACCTCCTTCCTAGCCTTCAGCTCTAACCAAACCCTAACCCTAATCCAGAGCATGTTCGACGTGCTCCCGAACGACGTCACCGTCGAAGGAAACGGCCGTGACTACTTATTCATCAGAAAGAACTGCTCCTGTACTTCAAACAAGGAATACTTGACCACCACGACTTACACCGTCAGAGTTAACGGCGGATCCGTGCATGACTTGGTGGTTGAGGCCTACAATGGGCTGGCTCTCTTGCCCAGCTTCATGCGCGAGGCACGTGCCGGGTCGGTGGTGTCGCTGCAGCTGTTCTGTGGGTGTTCGAGTGGGCTGTGGAATTACTTGATGAGTTATGTAATGAGGGATGGGGATAGTGTGGCTTCATTGGCCAGTAGGTTTGGTGTCAGTATGGACAGTATTGAGAGAGTGAATGGGATTGAGAATCCTGATAATGTGTCTGTTGGGAGTCTTTTCTATATACCATTGAATTCAGGTATTGTTTTCTTTCTTTACTTTGCATTTCTTTTTCTTGGTTTTTTGGCTTGTTACAGGACATTTGGATTGTGAGGAAGGGACAGAAAAGGAAGGGTTGGATTTAGAAACAAAAATGGACCATTGAAAAAAAAAATATCCCCCATTCTTTTCTTTTTCCCACCATTTCTTGCAATTCAAAGGGTCTGTAAGATGGATTCTGTGGTTTTCAACCCTAAGGGGTTTGCCTGGTGGTCTAGACGTGGACTTAGGGGGTTGCTACCTCCTAAGTTGTCAGGTTTGAAACCTCTCAGGTCTATCAACTCCTTTCAGGCCAATCGCTTTGCTCTGGCTTTAATTAGGCTACCCCCACGTGGGCGGTGGGATTGGGCCCAGGATTAGTCGAGGGGCGCGGAAATCTGTTTCTGACACCTTAGTTATAAAGAAAAGAAAAGAAAAGATTCTTTGGTTTGCAATTGCTATGTGGTTAATTGATTCAGATTCCATTTTGTATCATGCTCGATGGAGTTTGACTCCTGAGTTTTAGATGGTGGGATATTTCTGTTGAGTGTGATTGGAGGAAAGGCATGGAATGGACTACAATCACGGTTTCCTTGTAATGGATTTCATTTGGCGTGGTGGACCAGTTGAATTCTATTGCATTTATCTGATTCGGTTTTGAAGTGTTGTGGTTTAGTTGATAAGGATCTCATTTGTTGGCGATGCATAATGGAGTTCAATTCATGGGTCTAAATTGGTGAATCAGTTTAAGGCATGCAATTGACTGCACTAAGGGCTTCCTTGATAGTTGATACATTGTAAATGCTTTATGAGGACCATTTATATACATAGTTATCGAATTTGGCCCTAAACACGTGTAAGTAGAATTGTAAGTTTGGAGTGTACCAGAACTGGTAGTATACTGGGCAAATATGAGCTTGGATCTAGTCAAGACTGGTTTATTGGGCAAATAGTTATCCCAAATAATAGCTACTTGTAATCCGATGAAATGGATACATAGAGTGGAAGGGTTTGGAAAGATTGAAAGATGGAGCAATACTCTATTTCTCTCTTTACCCACTACCAAAACTAAATTAAACTAAACTACCTACCAAACAAAGCGACTAAGTTTGAGGTTAATTCAACCCATAAACAGACCCGCAGAAGCCAATGGTTTGGACCAAGGAAAATGCGTAATGTGTGTTGGTTTTGGTGTCATTCTATTAGAGTTCCTAGAACGGAGGTTGAGGCTGTGAGCATTGTTCTACAACATGGGTATAATTTCATGGACTGAAAAAAATGCTGAAGTCAATGAGTGCAGTTAGTTTAGGGAATGGGTCTTCTTTCATGTGAAGGGTCACAAAGGAAACTTTGATTTTGAATGACAGCGCGCATCAGAGAAACTTATTTCAAGAGGCCTTTGTATGAAGCAGACTTTGTGTATCAGTTAATGTGTCAAATTATCGGCAAACACCCAGCTTGTGGTCTTAAAATTTTCCAAGGACCTCCCTCGTATAGTTCACACATGAATCTCTAGAACCAAAACCTTGTGAGAAGGATTTATATTGGACATTGCGTGAATTGGAGATAGGTGAAACTACTTCGCTGTTGTACTCTATAAAACCTCTTCCCAATTACAAATAGAGAAGCAAATGTGTGAACGTGTGATTTTTTGTCTCTTGTAAAGGCAGATTACAATTGTTTGATTGACTGAAGAAAAAATGAGGGAGATCGGTGGGCTGGATGCCGATTTAGTGTTGTTTTATAAATTTCATTGAGATAGTATAAACTGGATATGTGTGCTTGACTTGGTATTCCATGTTGTTTTGTTTACGTTCTTATTTTGATCCCCTTTTTTTTTTTGGTTGGTGTGTAGCCCCTGGTGAGCCATATCCTATCGAGAATTACACTCCTCCGGCTTCTGTTCCTGTTCCAGCACCGTCTGTTCAAAGTAATGCAGGTAGGGGTAGTTCAGATGGTACCACTTATTTATGTGGTAATCCATTTTGTTAAACCTACGAACTATTTGACTGTAATCTGCTTATTGGCACATGGTGGCTGATTATCTAACAAATATTTTTGATGGAGGGAAGAATGAATTTGTATCTGCTTATAAATTGTTTAGAGCCAACAGAAGGTTGCACACCTAATGTGAGAATCAGGAAAAATGAATCATTTTGCTATTTCTCATGTAGTTTCCCTTAGAAGTAAAGCTGCAGCTGTGAAGGCAAGATCAAATAAAAACTGTGGCAATAAAGAACCAAAATTATAGAAGACATGCATGTTAAACACAACACAACTAGGCATTTTCTCCCGTTGGTTTTCTGTTAATAGTGAACTCCTCAACAAAGGTAAATAATTTGTAGCTTGAAATTCTGTGGCAATTAGCATCTTAATTCTCAATACAGGACACTGCAATTCTCCTTATCTTTTTTGAACTCAAGGATTTTTCCTTTTGCTTCCACCATTTCCGATATTCCCAAGTTGTCCTACTAATATCAATTAAGATACCAAATCATTCTCCGTCTTGCAAACTCTGTATCTGTGTCAGTGATATTGTTGTCCATTTATGATTCGTGTCATTAATTACCTGAAGTGCAAATTATGCAATGAAGTTATTTTCATAAGGTTTCTAAAGCTATTTGTTTTGCAGAAAATAAGGCTCACGTCCCATATTGGTGGATCCTTGGGAGTTTGGGGTTCGGTCTGGCTCTGGTCATTGTAGTAGTTATTTTTGTTTGTTTGAGAACATCGAGCTGCTTTGCTAAAACCCAAGAAAGTAATGGACAAAATCTTGACGAGAAGACTTCTCACAAGTTCCAAATCCTCCGGAACACAAGCTTCTGTTGTGCTTCTGGGAGGTCCATCTGCTGCAAATCTGGGGATTGGAAGCAAACTGACGGGGAATCGAGTGACCGCCAGATGAATGTTCCTAAAGGTTTATAATCATGTATTACACTTGTTTCAACATGACGTGAAACTAACTGCATGCTATGGAGTGCATCATGCATTTTAATCATCATGATTATCTTTATGAGTATGGAGTGGGGAATGAGGTTTTCTTTTTCCCATAGTATGTGTGGATCATATAATTGCAGATCATTTTGTTGGGCACAACGGTGTTTGATGCAGGGGTTTGGGAGGGGGAATTGGACTAAAAGGAAAAGGAATGGACCTTGTAAAAGTGTGTCTTCTAGGGAATAATAGTCTCATTTTTTGGTGGTTATATTTTGATACCATATTTCCACATCGAGGGGTTTGTTCTAGAATTCTCAGCTCATAACTATGGAGACGAGAGATTTGATCTTGCCATCTGCTTTTTTGCACAGAAAGTTTCAGACTAATACACTGTAGTTTGATGATGGTTGTTTCCCATTGGTTGTTGGTTTGTTTCGGGTAACCTCATGTGTTGAGATTTACAAACTTGTTTAGTTTAAAACTTGAATATGCAATTTGCATAGCACTGTAATCTCTCTCTCTCTCTCGCACGCGCGCGCATAGAGAACAGAATTGTTCATTGTTGTTTTGTGGTGGCTTTTCTATCTTGGATTTATGCTGAGCCTAAGTGAATTTGCTGCAGCTATGGGGCCTGATGTTTTTTACTTGGAGAAACCTGTGGTTTTCACGTATGAAGAAATTCTAGCTTGTACTGATGGTTTCTCTGATTCAAATCTTATTGGGCACGGAACTTATGGTTCCGTGTATTATGGCCTCCTTCGTGAACAGGTTAGCAACTATCTAATCTGCTCTTGTCATGGTGTTACTCTTTCATAGAGTGATTCCCAAGTCAACTTATTATTTATATAATGTTGAATCTTTTAGGAAGTTGCGATCAAGAGAATGACTGCTACAAAAACTAAAGAATTCTTGGCCGAAATGAAAGTGCTTTGCAAGGTTCATCATACTAACTTGGTAATTTTCTAGACTTACTATTTAAGTGTTCGGTCTTTTTTTTCTTTTTCTTAAGCTTGTTCTTACGGTCTTGAGAATTGCAGAGATTTGACTCCATTTTGGCTTCATTTTGCAAGGTAGAATTGATTGGCTATGCGGCAAGTAGGGATGAGCTTTTCCTCATTTATGAACATGCCCAAAAGGGTTCACTTAGAAGCCATTTACATGATCCTTTGAGCAAGGGTAAGATGACTTAATTGGGAGTGTCACAAAAAAAAAAAAGTTTTCTAAGACTGTCCATATCTGGCTGGGTCCAACTCTTTTAGTATCCAAAGCATGATCATCAATTCGGCTGGTCTACTAGATGATATTAGTCCTGATAACGTCAGCATAAATTATGTCCCCAGATATTCTTGTTTGATGATCATACTGTGCTACTTAAATGATGCATCCCTTGTTGTTTTTGCTGTCCATTGCAAGGTACTTAAAATGATAAAGCTTTAACGACATAAATAGTCTGTGTGTTCATTTATGAAGCTTGTAACCTGTTTACCGGGATGGGCTAGCTAGTTCAAATCCGGTTAGAAGCTGACTATGTTTTCATCCTATGATCTTGCTGTGGTCTTTGATATTTATCACACTCATTATGTATTTATTTTGTCGAGTGAAAACTGCTGGCAATATATATTCGTTCATCAAAAGTTTCAAATTAAACCTGACCTTGATATATAATTCTTTCTTTTTAAAAGTACACCTGGCTACTTCAGTTTTCAGGGGTGAATGTATGAGGGCAGAAACTAGGACCTCATAAATGTTTGGTGTATGCATTTTATAGCTTTGACTTGTTTGTTGCACTAAGACTTCCTAGTTATTTCTGTTCAGGTCAAACATCACTTTCTTGGATCATGAGGCTTCAGATTGTACTTGATGCTGCTAGAGGTCTGGAGTACATCCACGAACATACTAAACCTCATTATGTCCATCGAGATATCAAGACAAGCAACATCTTACTAGATGGTGCTTTTCGGGCGAAGGTGTCTACCCATCTTACTTCAATGGTTCTGTTTTTGTAGCCCTACTATAGCAAGGGTGTCTGATTGGTTTTGTCCTTCGTTTCTAGATTTCAGATTTTGGGTTGGCAAAACTAGTGGGAAAAACTACTGATGGAGAAGCTTCAGTAACGAAAGTTGTGGGCACTTTTGGTTATTTGGCTCCAGAGTAAGTACAGATAACACTGTCAACCAGATTTGCTGACGGCAACAAACTCTTGAATTAAACTTTGATCGCCTCCTCTTATGATTATTACAGATACTTGCGGGATGGCCTAGCGACAATTAAAAGTGATGTTTATGCGTTTGGTGTTGTACTTTTTGAGATTATATCAGGAAAGGAAGCCATCACACGAACAGAAGGCATTGCACCTAAAAATTCTGAAAGGCGTTCACTGGTATCCATTGTATGTGTTACTGCAAGTCCAATAAGAAAGTTTCCTAATTTTGTGCTTCATATACCGTTACAGATGAAATTTTTACTGTGAAAGTATATGTTAGATTTTATTAGAATAACTCAATGTTGCATGCCAGCAAATTTTTTTTTTTTCTTTCTTCTCACTGATTCTGCTTGTTGCTCATGAAATTGCAGATGCTAGCAGCTCTCAGGAATTCACCTGACTCGATGACTATGTCAAGCGTGAAACATCACATTGACCCTAATTTGATGGATCTTTACCCTCACGACTGTGTTTTCAAGGTACATTTTTCCCAATTTCCTGGTCAGAGATTTGGAATTGTTAGAGTTTGTCCCAAACTGATTAACTTTCAAGTCCGAAACTAGTATGTGTGCCTTAGGAGGCTCTCCACTAATTGCCAATTGTTTTTAGGTTCAATGCCTCCAAAAATTCTTGCAGGAATAGTAGGGGGTCTGTTGATAAATCGACCATATTCGGTTAGGAGACTAGAATGTAATGTTTTGGCCTTCAGCCTTCCCCTCTATAATATCATCTATAAATATCTCGTCTATGTTTTCTTAAGCTTCTAGAAAAGATGTTATCCAAGTTATAAGATAATTGGTGAACTGCATACCGTTACAGAGGAATGCTGGAAAGAAACAAACATTTGTACTCTATTGTATTCAATGTTTGAGGTTGTAATGTGGTTTCCGACCTCTTTGTTCTATTTGTCGATGTAGGTGGCCACACTGGCGAAGCAATGCGTTGACGATGATCCCATTTTGCGGCCAGATATGAAGCAAGTTGTGATTTCCTTGTCGCAGATCCTTTTGACCTCCGTGGAGTGGGAAGCAACTCTAGCTGGGAACAGCCAAGTATTCAGTGGGCTTGTTCAAGGACGATAGGTGATGGTGAACATACCATTGGAATCCTGCTGCTTTTGACGTGCTCCTTCTCTACCCTTATTTTTTGTAAGCAAACCCTCAAGATTCATCACCTTCTCCCCTTGTTTCCACTACTATCTCTTCTGACCTGTGTAGTTTGTGTTTGTATAGTTGCATAGAGGTTCGACCGTAAGTGTTTTGTGTTGTGGTGTTCATATGTGTAATTCATCGTTCTATATTTCTTTCATTTCTATATTTCTTTCATTTCGTGATGTATCCTTTCCAGACCCGCTTTGTGTTGGTACAATTTTGATATCATATGAGGTGTAACGACCGGAGTTGATGAAACCTCTCTTTTCCAATCATCTCTTGATCTGAAACTACTGTTTTTGTTGTTGTTGATAGGCATCTGAAACTACTGTTTCCCTCTGTTCTTAGAGAAAAAGGACTTGAAAGAGTTTATATTTTGATCCCTTTTGAACCCTAGATTGGATTTGGAAGTTTGAATGTTGGTAATCCGTAATTGATATCATACTAAGTTGGAAGGTTGTACTTTCTTTCATCGAATAGCAACAAATGCCGTGTCTATAGTAGAAAAGCTTGCTTTCTAGTACTCGTTCCAAGCATCTCCATAGTAGAAAAGCTTGCTTTCTAGTACTTGTTCCAAGCATCTCCAATAGACTCAAACCAATCCTAGTCAAAATGACTAGAAAAAGTGCAATTTTTTACTTTAGCTAGCACCTAAATGTTTGGGTTACCCACCAGCCTAGTTTTTTTAGGCTAGTCAAATCCCGTTAATATTATTATATTAACGTCAATACACAAAAATATATTTTCTACACACAAAATATATAGTACATAATATGTATTGAAGAAGAACTCAAATCCACAAAAGCTCCATCTCCGGCACCGTCATCCCCAATCTCCATAGCAACCACCACCATACCCACCTCTCCCTCTCTCTCTCGTACCAGACCCATTCCAACTTTTTTTTGGCCGCTTGCATAGTTGAGTGGTTTCATCCGCCGTTGAGTTCGATTCCGGAGTCCGTCGTCGAGTTTGATTTTGCCTCCGCCACCGTTGTGGAGTTCGATTTTCTCGTTGCCGCTGTACCCAAAGTTTGATTTTTCTATCATCGAGATCGATTTAATTATTCGGAGATCTAGAACAAGTCTCCTTTGTACTTCTTCCTCACGAAACGCTCTACCAAATCCCGCATGTGGCTGGTTGCGGAATGCCATGAATGACTGAATCTGTAACGGGAAGCTGCAACGAAAATATAAAGTAATGTTGGCTAGTGAACAAGTACCTCGCTGGTACACGCGAGAAACTGTAGCAATATTCTAAGAGGCGACCCTCTTGCTTAGGCTGCTGGGACTTGATTTTGTGGTTCAACCTATTCAAAATAGCTAAAAGGAAGGTTTTGCTTAGGCTATTGGAGATGCTCTTGAGTACCTATCACTGGAAATTCAACTTTTTACTTTTTCACTCCTTCTGTCCCTTTATAAGTACGCTGCTGATTTTGTCACTCTCTGTTTTTGTTAACATCATTCCCCTGCAAGTATATTTTTGTGCAAAAATACACTTGCAGGGGAGTGACGTTAACAAAAAAAAAAGGAATGCCAAAATCATTTCCCTATAAGTATCTATCATCGGAAATTCAACTTTTTAAGGGAATGCCATTACTCTAAAAATATCAACTTTTGTAAAATACACTTGAGCATTTCTATGAGATTCTTCGGAATCTACATACTTCAATACTCAAAAGGTGGTGAGTGGTGGTCCGGCAAGCGGCGGGCGTTTGATGTGGCAATAAGGTGAGTCTTGGGGTTAGGGTTTTGCTCTATTCTCTTCTGTACCAACCGTTTGGCTTGGTCTTCTACTGACCGGTCTCTCCGGTCCGGTCAGTACTGGTTTAGGCTTTTAGATCCAGTGGGTGTTGGTGGTGGGATAATAATTTTAGGTTAGGGTTTATTGTTGGCCAGAGTTTTCAGCTGCAGCGATGTCCTTTGCGTGCTGGGTTGTGCCGGCAGTTTTGGTACGCGATTGGGTTGTAGTTTAAGGTTTTTGTGTTCGGGGGTGGTGTCTAGTTGCTTTGCCGCGGTTCTGCGAGCCCGTCATGCTGCTGTCGGTCGCGTGCCGGAGCCTAAAGTGTCAGCAAGGCTTGCATCGATTTGATCTACCCGTGTCAGCGGGTTGTCGGCGTTTGGTGGTTCCCCAGTGTTGCTGTGCTTTCGGATATGGATGTGCTAGCATTTTGAGCGCTTTCTGGATATCGTTCCCGACCAGATTGCATCATGAGCGTAGTTTGGGGTTGGACTGTTGTCCCTCGAGACTTCTACTATCACTTTCGACGACGGGCTCCTAGTCCTACAACCGAGTTGCAGGCCTGCTTCGGCAGGGTGCCTAGAGTAGTAGTGTCTGGTTAGCATGTACTCTTGTTCTTGTATTTTGCGATGTAATCTGTTCGGCCTTTGGGTTTCTCCATTATGTAATGGATTGACGTTTTCAAAAAAAATAAAAAAAAAATACTCAAAAGAAGAGTAAAAGGGAAATTGTATCAAGTTTTACCCGTTCACTTTTGGAAATTGACACTTACTTTTGGGATTAGGCCCAAATAAAAAGGCAAACACTTGAAAAGAGACTGATGAAGTACTTCTTATTGGAAATTGACACTTATTTTTTGGGATTAAGCCAAAATGGAAAAGACAAACACTTGAAAAGAGGAGGATGGAGTACTTATTCCTTTCGTACCGGAGGTAAACATAGTTTTAATGCTATGAAAAAACAGGTTCCTAGCATAAGTTACAATGCAAAAGATCCGCAGGAGACGTTTATGATCACCTGTTTGTTATCTCTACAATAAAAACCCAACATACATATTGAAGCCCATACAAGCTCAGTTATAACTAACAATTTCCAAGTTTATGCACTAGACAAATTGTGAACCTCATTTGGAATTCGTTACTTGCACAGTGAAGCTAGTACACGGCGAGGCGGGTCGAACGGCCGCCGTGAATGCAGCACAGCCCAGTTATCCAGCAGCAGAACATCACCCATCTGCCAAGGAACGGCAACACTCTCCTCGTCGAGGATTTTGAGGCAGTCGTAGATGATCTCAGCCGGCAAAGGTTTCCCGTCTCCGAAGGTGACAGCCTTAACTGGATCATTCCGGGCGTCTTCCCAACCCGTGTACGCAGCCACCATGCTGTTGAACCAAATCTTGCGTTGGCGGGCTATGTCTAGTTTGATTGCTGGGATTGGACCCATTATTGTTTTCACTGATCCATCTTCTTCCCACTCCAATTTCATACCCAGTTTGGCAGCCCTGTAGAAATTAGCCTGATGAGGTTACATAGCTTATACTCCTACTTCATTATTAATCCCGTCAAACAAACAGCTCTAAAATTGTTTAACAGAGCAGATAAGTTTCCAGACCCTTGATACAGGGGATGAAACTGGGTTAAGGCAGAAACCAACATCTTTTCTTGGTATTGGAATTAGGCTCCGCTTTGAGGAGGGCAAGAGGGAAATTCCACATACCAACTCACCTAGGCAATTGTTGACTAGGGAGAGGTATAATGGACCCTTTAAACACACACAAAAAATACCCAAACTCCCGATACGGGAGCCAGCCCAACTGAGGCAGGCCCATGAGCCTCGCCACTAAAGAGTGGCACCACGACAGAGGGCCCAAGGGGCCTGCACCAAAGGTCATACGCCACAACAGGTAGGCGTGACTTGGTTCCTTGTATTAGGCTCCGCTTGAACATTAGGAATCTCTAGATTCCATGACTTCAAAGGTTTGAGATTAACTAGCAATACCCATATCACGAAAAGATCAGGATTCAGCAATAAAAACCAGGGAATGGATGAAACAATTGAACAAACCTTTCCTCCGCTACGCCCTTGTCTTTGGTCAGGAAAGTGGACTTCCAACCACGGCCGATTGGCGATGAAGGATCGTCGTCTTCTCCCAACACTCGAGTGTATATCAATCCATGCTCTTCCAATCGTTCAACGAATTCTGGGTATTTGTTTTTCATCCTCTGGTATATGATGTGGCTTAGGACAATTGGGGTTTCTCCCCCTTTTCCAGGTTCTACTTCACAGTAGAAAAACAATTTGGATGGGAATGTCGGTACCTGTTCGCAAACGCGCAGTGAGTATGGCATTCAAATTATTGGAGAAGTTTTCCGGCATGTAGTGCTAGGGGAGACACAAAGATCAGGACACAGATTTGAATGTTTCCGCACAAGTTATGTGGGGCATGTGGGCCCACCGAGATCGGATGGCAACATACATCCGAAATATTTTATGCACGAGGGTTCAACAGGGACCGACCTGTGTGCATCGGATAACTCCGGACGCAATCGGACCATTTGATTCCTGTGGATCCCACATATCACGTGTTGGACGGCTTTGGATATCCACAACTAAGGGAACTACTTACATGACTCTGGACGCAATCAGACCATCTTATACCTGTGGATCTTGCGAATAAACTACCGGATCCACTTGCATAGGATGGCTCTAGGCACATATATATATCTAGAGTCGTCTAATGCTCGTGGATCGAATAAATGCACTAAGAAATTAACATTCATCGGACGGCATGAGTAAGATCGTCTGTGTCACAAGCATTATTGTTATAGTCTTATAGGAAATATGAATTATATCATTTACTAGAAAATTGAATTTGAAGTATAAAAGATAATAGGAAATACTTAACTTAGGTTCAAGTGATTATTATTCCCCTGAAATCAGTCCATTCTTCTAAGGCTCCGTTCCAGAAACCTTCTTAAAAAATAAGCAGCTTATTTCACATTTTCAAACTAAAAAATAATATAAATGAAAATTAATTTTTTAATTTTTTTTGCACCGTATTAAAGATCTTGATGAGATCTATCAAATAAGATTTATAGTGGTAGGAAAATTATTTACATAAACACATTATTTTTTAGCTTGAAATTGCCTTCTTAAAAAATAAGAAGCTTATTGTCGTTCTGGGACAGAGCCTAAGGATCTTAATTTTCTTGCCAAAGAAACCGAAATATAGGAGTGATTTTCAAACTCTCTTTTTTCTTTTTTGATGCAGATTTCCTATTCCCCTGAGATCAGGCCTTATAATTGTTTGTTAGGTGTGACAAGAAAACTCTTTTGAGATCCATTGCAGCCTATACTACAAGTATTTCAAGAAATTCAAATATTTTGAGTTATCGAATTCGATGATACAAGTACTAATAAATATCAATTTCAAGATTTGGAAGATCAATCCCAAAGAATACGAAATAGAGGAGGAGTAATTGTGTGAGTTTCACAGGGCGACACGCAAATTTGTGTGTCTAACATCTGAGTCCGTAGCGTTACTCCAAAAATATGTACCTGAGCCATTTCATGATGAAATGGGATTTTCTGATCAGGCGGGGCCTCATTGGCCGTGAAAACCCGCCCGACGACGTTAGTCCGCGGGGCAGCGCCGCCTACGTACGGCAACTCCTCGAACCCGAAAGCCTCGACGACGTCGTTGAACTCAGAAGCCGTCGTGACGGGGAATCCCCTGAACAGAACGGCCCCGGTCTTGTGCAGCAGCGATTCGAGCCACGGCTTTTGCGCTCTGATGGCCTCCACGACGTCGTTGCGGTTGAGCACTTTAACGTTGTTTTTTGGAGACAAGACCGCCGGGAACAAGAGGTTTTGATCGTGGGTCTTCTGGTGAGGAATTGTGATCTCGCTGAAGAAGGTTTCTACTGGCATGATTACACAATTCTCTCTCTCTCTCTCTCTGGAATTATGTTTCTTTGTTTTTTGATCGATCGGAATAGTTACGTGTTCTTTGTTTATCCGCCACTTTATCCCACCATTTTGTAAACTGTTCCCGTGCGAAGTGAAGGATTTTGTCCCTTAGGCAAAGATGGCGTCCGGATTCATTTAGAGGGCGGCTGTGGCAATAGGACCAATGGAGAGGATAAAGGGTGGTTGTCAGACTCTCCGCTATTCTTATCTTCCACTGGAGATAGGTATCCCTCCTATCCCATTTGGATCTCCTCGAAGTATATTCCAATTGCATGTGTACAACTCAAGTGTTCGAGCTAGATTACCTACGCCTCGACTAATTCTAATGATTCAATTTCGACACCCATTTTCAAAAAATTTAATTAAAATCGAAGCAAAGTCCCGCATGAACTGACTCCAAATAAACAGATAGAACTTGAGAACTACAAGAATAACTTAGGATTGAACTGATTTATTATCCAGGAATCTAAATCAAAAGTTAAATGATTGAATTGAACATCTATAAGTATCAGATTGAACTGATTTTTTGCAGGGGCCCTTGAAAAACTGTTTTACATTTAATGAACGGCTCGTACCATTTTTGTAGGACCCGTAGTGGGTCCTACAACAAATTTGTACAGAAAATTCTAAACCAGTAGACTTTCTGATAGTAAAATGCGCCTTGCCTCTAACTCTGTTTGTACTTTTCAAACAAAACAAAACTCAACTTGTATGTTCTAACTTTGGAAACTAAGAGGGTGGATCTATTTACTTGGGTGTATGTAGAAAAAAAATTAACCCACATATTAGTGGAGATGGATCCATAAAAAGGTTTTCAATACTCTAGTAGTAAAAAACTAATATCTAGCAATTGTATCAAATGTACCAACCATTCAAGGGTGTGACGTCACAATTTAAGGAATTTTATTTATAGTAATCAGAAAGTTTAAGGGTCTATTGGCACTGTATTAGGGAACGCGGTGAAAAAGGAGATAGAATTACCGAGGAAAAAAAAGGAAGAGAGAATAAAAAAAAAATCCCTTTCTCCCTTTGTTTGATTTCTAGTGTAGAAAGAGGAAGAAAAAAAAATGATGAAAAGAGAAGTGAAAATCAAATTTCCATTTTACTTCTTTTTCTCTCACTGTTTCCATAAATTTTCTCACTCTTTCACAAAATTAAATGAAAGAGAAAAAAGCATTCTCCTTGTCATTTATTTATCTCTTATTTATGGGAAAAAGGAGGGAAATGTGAGTCATTTATCTTTCAGTCTTCTCTAGTTTGTCTTCTATTCCCTCATCTTTTGAGCATCTCCAGTCTTAAGACTCTTTCTTCACTTAAAACCTTTTTTTTTTTTTTGAATAAAAGGAGCAAAAACCCATCTCAATGGCATTTTAACTTCTCTACCTCAATATAAGAAAATCCAAGTCTTGACCCATTTCCGTTACCCTTTTTTTCAAGGTTCAATCTTATCCCTCTTATTTGCTAATAGTAAGAGATTTGATTTTCCCATAGGAGATACTTCTACCCTGATATCGTTTTTGCACATGTTTTTACTAAAATTTGGGTAAAATTTTGGACAAAAGACTGGAGAAGGGAGAGGACTGAAAAATTTAAAAAAAATCCCTCCTCCTTGTTTGGATCCCCATAGAATGAGGAGGGAAAATAAACAAAATGAATACGTCCCTCCTATTTTCTCTCCAACTTTTCCTCTACTTTCTCAGTTAATGAGCATAAGTCCAACCTTAGGGAGGTGTTTGTAATTTACCCAAAATTCGAACACCGAGAAGCAAAAGGCCCGCTTAATTTTTGCCCGCGTTGTGAAAATATCCAAAAATCAAATTGCCGGAGAGAAACCACAGAGAGAGAGAGAGGCGTGGTTACCGTTGGGGAGAGAGATTGAAGAAGATGCCCAAGAACGAATTCAAAACGTCGAAATCGACGAGGAAGCCACTGAGGGACGTCTCCAATGGGGCAAGGCCCTCGAAATCAGTGAAGAAGAAAGCCCCCGAAGACGACGGTCAAGCCCAAGACGAAGCCCTCGATCGCCTCCTTCTAGTTCACTCCCATCTCTCCTCTCTCATTCACCAGGTATCTAACTTGTAGTTTTGCATATATATATATATATATATATATAGAGAGAGAGAGAGAGAGAGAGAGAGAGAGAGAGAGAGAGAGAGAGAGAGAGAGAGAGAGAGAGAGAGGGTATGTTTCTGTTTGAAACCCTAGTGATGTCTTGTGTTTCAGTGATTGTACCCGCTGATTGGATTACTTGGTTCAGTTACTGCGTTTTTACTCTCTTTGATTCTGCATTAATCCGCTGAATAAGCCCTAATTTCTAGCGTTCTGTATATTCCAATGTGTTACGAGATCACTCAATTAATGGGGGGAGGTGGGGGAAGAAAAAGCACGTCTTTCCCAACCAACATTCTCTTTGATTCTGGGTTGGCTATTATATTTTTCTCATTGTAGTTTAGTGTGATTCTTGTGTGGTTCCATGTTTTTTTTTCTCGGAGAAAGTCAGCATAGTTGTAGTCAGTGAGGTTTAAAGTTTGAACCCTGTTTGACTTACCCCAAAAAGAAGTAGTTTGAACCCTGTTTAATGCATGGGAAAAATGGTGCCTACCACTCCACTTGCTGTTTCCATGTAATGTTGCTTTTAATTAGATATCAGCAATAGCATAATTATGATTTTGAACAAAGATAAGACACATATGTACTAAGAGCATCTCCAACACTGAAAAGTTTGGGTCAAAACTCCATTTGGGTGTGCCTTCTCCAATCCTAAACTCCTCTTCTTAGTTTTTACCCAAATCTAGTGTATTTTATGTTTTTTCTCCAAAGTTTGGGTCAAAATGGCACATTTGTAAAAAACAAGAAAGGGAAAAGAGGGGTTGAGAAAAATGGTTTGGATTTGGGTCTCCCCTCATTTGGGCAAGGAAAAGGGTAAAACTCAAAAAGGGTATGCCATTGGAGATGGATTTGTAGTGTTTTTACTCAAATTTTGAGTTTGGGTAGAAAAAAATGTAAGGATAGGAGATACGTTAAGTAATATACCTATATGGATACCGGTGAACCATTTGATTCCATTGAATCCAGGATTTGAAGGGCCTTGGGTATAAAAACTTCCATAGAATGCGAACTTGAGCTACCTACAATACTTTTATTGGGGAAGCTAGGGTTTGGCCTGGTCTTCGCCTTGTATTTTGCCCTTTCAAGTGTGTGCATGGACCTTTTGGACAACACGTTCATTTACTTGTCAACGAACCCGACCGCAAATTGCGCCGTGATTACTTTCAAAAATAACTTGAGCTACTAGCCTCTGTATATCTTATATTTATGAGAACTAAATGTGAATCGGGGGATTGTTAACTTAGTAGGGGAAGCTATGAAGAAGTATCTCTAAAACGTCTTGTATACAACACGTTCATTTACTTGTCAACGAACCCGACCGCAAATTGCGCCGTGATTACTTTCAAAAATAACTTGAGCTACTAGCCTCTGTATATCTTATATTTATGAGAACTAAATGTGAATCGGGGGATTGTTAACTTAGTAGGGGAAGCTATGAAGAAGTATCTCTAAAACGTCTTGTATACTTTACGCAAACTTGTATGGAGCTTCTACTAGGAGCTTGTAAGATCCGGTCTAAACCATAGAAAAGGTCTTCATACAGAATGCATACACACGTCTATAAGCCTCTTTTATCCATAATTTACATGATTTTTTTTTTTCTGATATCATCGTGTCTTTGTAACTTATTTTTCCTTGTACTTTTTACTGTTTTTGGGGTATTTTAGTTTTGGTGCTTGCTACCGCATAGATACTCCAGCCGGAGCCATAGTCCCCTCTCTGATGGACAGACACTTTTTGTGAAACAATTGCTGCAATAGCTGCTCCTGTCTTAGAAAAGTTTGTCTTAGAAGCTAAAAATTATTCTGCATCACTCCTCACATCTCATTCATTATGGTCTCTTGAATCACATTGTACACTTCACCTTCCCTTGTTGTTTCCTACTTTTGCATCTATTATACCCTACTTGCCCAGTGCATGCTGGATGAATATGATATTTCTTCATATACTTAGCTGAAGAATGTTTTTACGCGTACATATGTAGACTAAAAAAGATGAGCTCATTTGTCCTTCTCTTATTTAGCCAGGATTTACATTTCATATGTCCTCTTCTACTTGCAAACTAAGTTGTTATGCTTTACTTTATTAAGTTAAGTAATTGTTCCAGATTGATGAACATGTTGTGCAAGCTCTCAAAGTAGCGCCAAGCAAAAAGGGAAGAAAGGAAATTGAATCTTTCACACAAGTCTTGTCCGAAATCCAGTCCTCTTTGAAGGTTCTTGTTCTAGCTGATTTTTATTAGTGCTGTCCTTTTGTTGCACATTGATTGATGTTTTGTCTTGCTGAGTGCAGCCGTGGGCTCCCATACTCCAGAAAGCACTCTCCAGTCACCCTGGTGGTTCCGAGAATCTGTTGGGACAACCTTTGGATAATGGGACAGTTCCTATTTTAGATGCAGGTACGAGTGATGTAGTTTGGAGTCCAGAACAAACCAAACTTGACTCCTTGGTCTCTCCTTCACCACTAGTGTCATGGCGTGCTGACTGTACTGCCGAGGGTGGTAGACAGTTGTTTCTGCTCACGCCTTTGCCAAGATCAAAAGTGTTTTCATCCAAACTGCAAGGCTCATCGAAATGGGTAATGAAAAAGGTAACATCTACTACTACTGCTGGGGTACCGTCTGTTAGTGCTATTTCTGGGGATACAAATGATAATAATGTTGAAGGTCTGGCAGTAAAACCAAGTAAAGTTGCCAATGCTGTTGAGAACGAAAGGGAAAGCAATTTGAAACCTCAATTTGCTTCTCCAAAATTGTCAAAAATGGACTGCTCTGTGCTTGTTATGACTCCATGCCTCAAAATGTCACCCCCTAAGTCGTGTGTATTGCTTGAGCCCATTTCTGAACTATCTCACAAAGATACTTGTGGGGTCCGAAAATCAACGCCATTTCCCGTAACAATTAAAGAGTTTTGTAGGCTGCAACTCTCTGAATCCTCTAGCAGTGAAGGGTCAGAGGAGTTGGCTTTGAAATATCCAGAACTTTATGGGATACAACCCCCTCATAAATTGGGAAACCGCAGGAAAGGGGTAGAAGCTTCGCCAGATTGGTTTATGTCACCTCCTAAAACTTGTGTTCTAATGGAGCCGCCTGAGGAGAAATCATTTATTAATGCTACTAGCAAATGTCAGTTGCCAAGAACTGCTTGTGTCCAGAATCAGCAGGCACACTTGTCTTTAGTGACAGCAAAAAATGACGTTCAAAGTTATAACTACGTGAATTGGAATTCACATAATGAAGGTACTTTGTTTTATTTCGTCCAAAGAACATGTGAAATCTGATTTAAGTTGAAATCAACTGAATTTATTTCTCTGCAGAACGCGGTGGCGGCTCAGCTCTAATTGAGAGCACTCCTATGTGGAAGGAACCCGGAACTGCTCTTCGAACAGGGAAGCGTCCAGGAGAGAACACTTTGAAGAAGGAGTTGTGGACAAGGTTTGAAGCAGCCACTAGTCATGGGACACGTGTCGATGACTCAGCTCTCCAAGAATCTGCTCAGAAAGGATTTCTCGACAGATTGGAGGAGGTTTCTCGTGATGAGACAAATTCTAAGTATTAGAGATGGTAAACATGATGTTTGTGGGCAAATGTAGGTACTGTTGTGTCATCGGGTTGTGGGAGGCTTTGGAAATGTTATTGTTGTTGTTCGTCGAGTATTGCATAAATACTGTAGATATATTGATAGCCAAGGAGAAAGGGGTATTGCACCCTCTTCCGTTTTGTACTAGTAATTCACCTGCCATTGCATCTTCACTCTGTGAACACTAGTGACACTGATACCCTCGCCTCCTATGTTTAGTCTCTGGATAGCAAGTTTTGAGCATGAAGCGAAATAATCCTATATATCAGTTTGGAGCTGGCTAGCAGTATTCTCATCCTCCTGTAGCCCTTGTATATGGGTTTTTTTTTTTTTCGTTTTTTATTATTTTTTTATTTTTACAGCAGCTGCCTGTATCCCATGCAAGGGCAGGTGACAAACTATTTACTATTTCCCCGCAAGTACGTGGGTCGGCCAGAACATATTCATCAACTTCTTTCCTTTGCGATTTTTGCAGATTTAAAAATTGTTTCTAACTTTCTATTCTCTCTGTTTTGCGGATGTTATGACTTTAGATAAATCCTAGGTTGTTTTCACAAGAAAAATAGAAAGGGTCGGTAAATGATAAAACTAAACAATGTGTTTTTCATAGGAAAATGGCCCTACGCAAGTCACGTTTTGCCCTTATTTTGAGGGTTGCTTGGTTCGGTTCATCTCTTGAGTTGTTTTTTTCCGAATATCCAAATTAGTGCTTGTTTATATACAGGACAAACTCTTTCCAATGATAAATTCCCCACCCCACAAAAGCTGGAAAATTATGCAAAATATATTCCATTCAAAAAGTGAGAGGAAACAAATTGTAAAAAAAATAAAAATAAAAATACTTTGACAAATTTTTTTTGAAAAGTATAGTAGTACTCAGAGTATGTACACTAATGAAAATGCAAAAATGCTAGTCAACAGTGTATTTTTTTTCATTTTACCTACTCACATATTAACACTACATCAATACTATCTATTTTACCTATTTTTTATTAAAATATGAATTTCATTTCCAAAACCTAGACGTTGGGAAGTAAAAAGCAAGAGAGAGAAAAAGCATTCAAGAAAAAAACTAATTAAAAAAAGATTTCATAGTGAACAGTCCTTCGATATTGATAGCGAAGAACTGTACATGAAGGGATTTTATCAACTTGTTTACAGAAGCTGGTGCAAGAGCCTTTTTCTCAGTTTGAGCAGCAAAAATAGCTAAAAAGCTCTTCTAGCTTATCTGATAAACTTGCTCTCAAGACACGACTTTTGCCTCTCTTTTTTTATCCCGCCCAAAACACGCAGCTGCCACGAAACCTAACAGAATGGGAAGGAGTCACGGAGGGATGACAGTGACGAGGCACAAAATAAAGATATCGAAATTCAAGTGACCAGAGTGAAACGTTTTTAAAACTATAGGGACCATTGGTCATAATCTGTGTTCGTAATAAATAAGCGAATTTACTTGCATCGTACAACCGCAAGTGGTAGGTTCTTTCGCGGTTTTCCCCGTTCGCTGGAAAACCCCTTAACCCTCTCTCTCTCTCTCTCTCTCTCTCTCTCTCTCTCTCTCCAATGGCCGACTCGATCCACTGGATTAAGCACGTAGAATCCTATGTCGACTCTTCCGGCTCCCCGTCTCAGCAGGTTGACTTCTTTCCACTTCCCTATTTTCCTTAACTGCCCGAATCAATAAAATTGCGTTAGCTTTTACTGCATTGTGTAAGATCATTTGAACTTACTCTGTTTGTAATTGCATGCTAGGTTGCAAGTTTAGACGCAATTGCTGCTCTATTGAAGAATGACATGTTAAAGATAGAAGAACTGGTAAGCTTTTGTCCTAAATATTTTCGTCTGGGGCGGCTCCAGGATTTTGGTTGAGCGGTGACAAAAACTTAAAGAAGATTTTTGTGTACAAAGCATTATGTAATATGGACATACTTATTTTTGAAGAAAATTTATTGGGCCTAATTTATTCTCTTTTGGTGAGCTATCTTATCTACTTACTCATAAAATTAAGTGAATTTTGATTTACTATTGGCTACCGATGAATTATTCACTGTTGACTATATGAAAGAAAAAATAAAACATATGTAAAAAATTACAAAATTTTAGTGCATTTTCTTGAACCCCCGCAACCCATGGTGGAGCCGCCTCTGATTTTCTTACTTCTTTGCGGTGATTAATTGCCAGTCATTTTTATTTTCTACTCGATAGGCTCTCTGTTTCCCTGCGTCTCGTTAAACTATAGCTGTTTAAAATGTAGGTTAGAGATATGGAGATGTATCTGACTACCACAGACAGCATTATTCGTTCGAGAGGTACCTCTTGTGTTTTTGTTTATTTTTTCAGGGCTGTTAGTTTCGGACTGAAGCAATGAGTTGGTTTTGAATGTATGTGTTTTTCCACAGTCGGCTTCTGTTGTTTGGTGGATGTATACAACCACATTTTTAGTGGCCTTTGCCACTATATTTGAAAACGCGGGTTCTTCCATTGAGAGTGCATTTGCTAGTATTGTTTACAGCAGTGAGTGGAAAGTGCTGCACCTTGTTGGGGCTATTGAGGCCAGCTGGAGCATTACTACTACGATCGTAGAGGGCCTGGTAAGAGTGGAGGATGGAAAAGATGATTCAATAGGGAACTTAGAAACCTACAGGGTTCAATGGACTGCAATGGGAGGGTAACAATGAATACAAAATACAGTGATTTGGAAGGGGAAGAGGATGTCTACAATTCCGTTAGTTGAAACATGTTGGGATCAAATCCAACAGGCAAGCCTGCAGCGGTTAAAACCCTTCTAGAGATTGGAAAGCAAATATGGTGTGTTTCAAGACTCAGATTTATAACGAGGGGCATCTAGGATAGCCTTTTTTGTGGAGTGACATTCCACTGGAGCGGTTGGGAATGCTGATGGAGATTCTAGCTTGGTGGAACTATAGGTGGTTTGGATTAGGAGACCTGTGAGATTAAGTGTTCGAATCTTATTTTCGATCTGTGTTCTTGGGCTTAGGGTCTGTCCAATTAGAAGAAAAGTGTGGTAGGAATTGGTGGATGATGCCTTTAGGTTGGATGCCTCTTGGAGAATACATTTTATTCTTAGCATAGTTTGCTTTTCGGCGAAGTGATCAGATTGTGTTTGTTTGCACACATATAAAGGGTTCTCCAAGTTCATCGAGGACTAATTTCGTTATCTAGGTTCCGTAGTTAAAGGATGGAGAGGATGGAGGTGATGTGATCCATGCTCAAAAGTATTGTGGCTCAAGTGCGAGGTTGTTTCTGGCATATTTATGTGATCTACCAAAAGCGATAGTGTTCGATGAGGAGTTTATAGGGCCAACTACAGGGCCAATATTGCTCTACCGTACCAAATGTTGAGTAAGTCAGAAAGATCCACATTCTGATATAAGTGTATGGCGATGCAAATATGGTTGTGTGGTTGAGCTTAAAGGAAAGATGGATGTGCAGTACCTCAAAATAGAAATGAATATGTTTGTGAAATGGTCGTAGGAGCACCAATTAAAGATAAGTTCATGGAGAATAACCTTTTAGATGATGTTGTATACGATCAAGACCTGTTGATGCAACAGTACGGATGGTTGATGCAGTAAAAAAGAGTGGTCTGTGATTGAATCAACAATAATGGAAATGCTTTAGGGAGGGGAAGACAATGGGATTTTTTTAAATGCTGTATACATTCCTTAACATATTCATGTTGGTGAGAAAAGAAGTAATGAGCCAGCCAACTGCATCATATATTCCATGCGTCCCCAATTTATGAGGGACACACGGAATGGTTTTGTTTGGTTACCAACTGCACCATCTATTTACAAAACTTCTACCCCCGTAGAATTATTGCCTCCACCACAAACCATATTAATCGTTTTCCTCCCAGGTTGAATAAAATAAATGGTATGGGAAGGGAGACCTAAATTGCCATGGGATGAATGCTTTGTATAATTGCTTATGAAACCTTGAACATTTTTGTCTTGGAGTGAATGAATTCATTAACTGAAAGCCGAGCTGAACAATTGTCGTCTTCATTGAACCTCTCTCTCTCTCGAACTGCTATGCAGTTGTTGATGTTTAGTGTCAATTTCTCGATATTCATAAGAGTCATGGTAGCTCCTGAACCCTTGTGTAATTTAGATGGCTAAGACTGTAAGACAAAGTATCTTTTACTTTGGGGCCATGTTGTTATTGGTAAAATTTATAGGAGCTATTTATTGCGTTAACTATCTTTATAGCATGGATGTTCACAATTTTTTCTTATCCTGCTTTTCTGTCCCCACAGGTATACTACTTCTTGCAGAGTTGCTGCAACGTCTTGCATCAAAGCCTTTAAATGATGCTGTCATCCGTAGCTTGATAGGATTCTTTACAGAAAGGCTGGTGAGTACTCTTTTGCAAAATATCACGTGATGGAAAATTCTCCAGCACTTTTTTGACAATATATTTTAGCACTATGTATGTTCATTTTTAACTGTTTTTGAAAGTGGGGTAAAGACATCCCAATATCAGCTAACAAAATGCTTGAAAGACCATGTGGCTAGATTGAGCAAGATCATACTGTTCTCTCCGATAATGGGATAGTGATCTTACTGAATTCACACTTAACCCTCAGTTTGGACAGTGTATGATCACTCATTTCACTCTTGCTTTGTTTGTTTGTCCTATATTGCTTGCACCTCCTAGTTCAAAGATGATAACTCAATAATGTTACTATTTCATCACAGAGGTTCCAGTTGGACCTCTCTAGTTGCTTTATTTCCTATGGTCTTATGAAATTCTTGATCTGGATCTTTAGAAGTTCTAGTTATTTCTTTAAAAGGGCTTGAAAAAGTATAAATTGCTGTTCAATATATAGCTTTCATCTATCCACATCATTTGTACATTTGCATATAGATTTAAAATTTGCACTCAAATTGGTGTGTATTTTGTCTGTAGCCTGCAGCTTTTACTTTTAAGCATTTTAAATTTATGGTAAGGCTAATGTTTCCACATCAACGATGTGTTCGTTATAAACGTACTTGATATTTTGTTTATATCAGGCAGATTGGAAGGCTTTGCGTGGTGCACTTGTTGGTTGCTTGGCACTGATGAAGAGGAAAAGTAATGTTGGAATGGTCAATATTAACGAAGCAAGAGCAGTTGCCCAATCCTATATAGTAAACTTGCAGGTGCAATCCTTGGGGCAACATGATAGGAAGGTATAACTGATTGCTTGCCAATTGTTGATGATGGCTTCTTTGGTAATTTTATTGCGTATACAAATGCTACAATTTTTGAATTACTAAAAATGAAGAAGTGGCTTGGTGATGGGGTTGGAGGGGGCGTGTGTACAGGGGAAAAGAGAGCTACCGTGTTTACTAAGCACTTCTGTATGGAGAAGAGAGAGCTAACATGTTTGCTAATTACTTCTGTTTGGGAAGAGAGAGCTACCATGTTTATTTGATACTACTGTGGACTTCTTTTCCATTCCTTTTTACTACCTGAACGGTTTTGCAGCTCTGCTATGAACTTCTGGAGTGCCTATTCGATCGCTATCCTGACGTGGTTGCGGCACTGGTATTTCTTCAGCCTCCCTGCAATTTGGTGTTTGTAGAAAAATGATCTTAGCGATTAGTTGCCTTTGTTTGATTTTAAGACTTATATTTTCAATAAAGGTAATCGTATGAGAGGAAAGAGGCAGAAACAGAAGAGTTACGGGTTTAACCCTACAGTCAGGATCCTTTAAATCATCATCTGATTATGTTCTTTGTACTTTTAACATTTTTTAGGCCTATACCTAGTTGTGTAATTAACCATCTGAAGGAAGTCTGTAGCCACCGAAGTATGCATTTGAGTGCATTTACATTTCAGCTGTCTTCTCATTCATTTCTTTGGATCCATCACAAGATACATTTGTGTGCACGATACCGTCGAATCTGTGTTTATAATTTTCTGACCCCCTCTCTCTATCTCGTGTATGCACCTCTATGTCAGTATGTCCAACTCGTAATTATTGCCTATCGTGTGGGACTTCTTCCACTTTTCTTTTCAAGCTTTTCTGTTGTTTCACGGTGATTTCTTTTCCTTTGCTGTTGCTTCCACAGTGACTCTTCTCGTCTCCCCTCCCCCTCCCTTGGGGCGCTTGTCAAAATCCTCATCCTTTAACTTTTAAGTCTTACACTTTTTAGTTGGCTCTTATAACTCTTATTTCTTTTCTGTTTAGGATGATAATATTGTCCATGGAATATGTGAAGCGATTGATGGGGAAAAGGATCCACAGTGTCTAATGATCACATTCCGTATTGTGGAATTATTGGCTCGAATATTTCCAGATCCATCTGGTCCACTTGCAAGTTTTGCAGAGGAGCTTTTTGAAATTTTGGGAAGTTACTTCCCTATTCATTTTACACATGTAAGACAACTGAATGCCAGTTTTCTTCTATTGTGTCTTCTTTGCTCGTCTGTTTGTATTATATGCATGCATCTGGATGAATTCTACCACTTTATGTAGTCTGATGGAGACTAAATTTTGCACAATTTTCCTTTTGGTAACTGAAAACAAAGATTTCTGGTACTAATTTTCTTGACTCTTCCTTGTAATTGAAGTGTGATTGTTCTCTAACTTCCCAGTTTTATGTAGGATGATTTATTTGTTTAATTTTGTGTTGGAAATTATCTTTTACTAAGTAAGCTAGTTTAGAATCAAGGTTGTGGTGTGGCATGCAAGGAAGAACCGCGAAACCTGAATGGAAAACCAAAAACATTGTAGTAAAATGTATGGCTTCCCAGGTTTGACCTTAATACACTTAGCAACCTTGTCGTATTTCTGTTGCAATAATCTCGTGTTGATATGCTTTTACAACAAATTCACCCCGCTGTCAACTATTGGTAAGTGCAGAAACGGACTTCTTCTCTTGTGATCTTAAGAGTGTGGCGTATAAATAGTTTAACGTTTGTATATTACCATTAAGAGGGTTTTAGATAAATAATTTATTGTTTGTTGCTTTGAACACATACATTTTTATTCGTTCCTTTCATTTCACGTATGAATCTTTTTCTCTCTTTCTAGGGATTATTGAGTAGTATATGATCTTTTTATTCACATCTTACACTTGATGTTTACCTTTCTTCTATATCTAAAAGCCAAAAGGAGATGAAGTTGAGGTGAAAAGGGATGAGCTGTCAAGGGCACTAATGGTTTGTAAATTTCTCCCAGCTCTTGCACATAATTTGTCTTTTCCTTTCTTTTTTTCCTGATATTTTGCCTACGCTTGAAGTTCATTTTATAATCTTCCAGATATTTTGCCCAGATTCTTCTGATCTAAGGCTGTCAGAAAGGCTACATTCCACTGCTTTTGTTGGGCTTCCTTAATGCACACAGTAAAGCTATATTCCTTTCTCGTTTTTTGCATTAACCTTTTTTTTTTTAACTACCAGCTGGCGTTCGCTTCTACACCTCTTTTTGAGCCATTTGCCGTTCCATTGCTTCTTGAAAAACTTTCTTCTACTCTGCCATCAACCAAGGTTGGTATCAACAAAATGCATCTCTACTGCTTGGGTTTCTATTAAGATATTTAGATACCATCAGAAAACTAGTTATGCCTATTTCGTTAGTGACTTTATTTGCCCACAGGTTGAGTCTTTGAGGTATCTTAGCTATTGCAGTGTGTTGTATGGAGCAGAGAGGATGGCACAACATGCTGAAACTCTTTGGGCTTCACTAAAAGATCCACTATTTAATTCATTAGAGTCAATTTCATCTCTGGAGTTGGAACCAGTGGATGATATGGGTTTTCAGGGGAATCAAATTGCAACAGAAGCTCTCCTACTTCTGCAAAAGGTTGTTCAGCAAAATGAGGGCTCCTTCTTAAGTTTGATTGTTGGTGATGAAGAAATAAACTTGACTATCAACTCCATCACTACTTTTAAGAATTATGGGGATATTCCTATGCCAAACAAGAAGAAGCTACATGCAGTTGGTCGAATATTATCTGTTTCTGCCAGGGCTTCCATTGCCTCCTGCAATAGAGTGTTTGAGATCTTCTTCCTCCGCTTAATGGACACTTTGAGGCTTTCAGGTTCTTGTGGGGATATTCAGCTGGAGGATGGTTATAAGTTTTCTGGAAGACTTGATTATGGAGCCTTATATCTCTGCATTGAACTCCTCACTGCTTGCAGATGTTTGGTTTTGGGCTCTGAAGGACAAACTTCAACTACTGTGTCTGCACATGAGACATGGAGCTGCATGCTTCAGAGTTTTTGCCGCTCTTTAACTGAAGCCTTCAGTTTTACCTTAGTAACAACTGCAGATGAAGAATTTCAGAATGCCTATGTTCACTCTGGAGGTAAATGGTTCTGCATAACATGAAAAGGGTTTAGTGAATCTCTTTGTTTACTGATAATTATTAACATCTGATGAGCAAGTCTAATAATTTCTTATTCTGGCAACATTTCCTGGAAGCTAATTTCCTGATTCTTTTTTTACCCCATTTGTTCTCAAATTACAGTGAGGGGTCTGCAGATTATGGCCACATTTCCTGGCAGCTTCTCACCTGTGCCAAAATTGATATTTGAAAGTATTTTGACGAGGTTGATGTCGATCATCACTTTGAATTTTGACAACGGACTTTTGTGGAAGTTGTCATTGAAGGCATTGGTGGAAATTGCCTCATTTGTTGATACTCGTCATGATTCGGACAAGGCAACATGCTTTAAGGGTCTTGTTGTAGAAAGGATCGTATTGTTGCTGTCTTCCAATGATTCAACCATGCCTTTATCTCTCAAACTCAAAGCAATTTCTGAGATTGGTCCAACAGGCCTGAATTTTATGCTGTCTATTGTCCAAGGGCTGGAAAAGGCCGTATTTGACAGATTATCTGATGCTTTAGTATGTCTGACTGCTTATCTCCTTCCTGTTTGACTGGAAATTATGGTTCTATTGGGACATCATTTACGGTCCTCTCCAAATGGCAAATTTTGTGTGTTTTCTTCTCTTTTTGTGTTGCTAACTTAAACGGTGCATTGTTTGTGCTCTTAATTAGTCTTTTATCCATGCTAGTTTCTCAATCTAATGTGACATTTTACATCTTTAGGTACATGGAAACATCGAATCAGCTGAGTCCGCTGTTCAGCTTTTGAAATGTTTATCTAATAAGTTGCTTCCATGGTATGCGAGTCTCTTCGAAACATATATTGCACTTATTCTCATTCATTGTACTTCTAGAGACTAGTTGCTGAGGCTCTGCTATCCTTCTCAGTGTTTTCTTTTGATTACTCCAGTCACATGTTATGAAGCTATTGATTTGTCTATTATTTGATACATGCATATTGCTACTTTTTTTTTTTGTTTTGTTTCTCCACTTGCGAGATTTTGTGTATGTTCAACGCCAAGGGAGTAAACACAAATTTTTGGACTGTTGTCTATTGAGGCTTTGTTGGTGTGTCACGATCTACAGAAAAGAAAGATCTTGTCTGGTAGAAATGGACGAATGCTCTCAGGAGTTCCCTTGGATGGGACCCCTCTTGCACATAGAGAGACCAACCCACAGGACAGGCTTCAAAAACAGAACAGAGGGATTGTATGATCTAAATATTGAAGTCTTTGAGTGAGGGAATCCTAAGGTGGCTGAAGTCCTGTCATCAAAATATTAACAATCTCAAACTTCGTGGCGGAAAAACTGATACCCTGCGTGTACCCTTCATTTTAGCAAGTCCTAAAGATACATGGATATCTTGAATATGATGAATTTATGATATATTTTAAAAATCATGCCAGAAAACTGATTAGTGTACAGTTTTTCAACCAATAACATCTTTCTCACCCAAAATTTTTAGCATGCATGCTCACCTGATGATTTCTGCTCTTTCATTGACGTAATAGAGAGGTAGGGAGTTGTCATTCCCCTTTTTCTCTAAATAATAGTCAGATGGTGAATGCGTAGCTGGGAGTTAATTATTGAGTCCTAAATCTTGGGGCTATGCTTGTACATGAACAAAGAGGGATAGGGTGTTTTCATGATTGCTTCTTATTGTTTTCTTTTTTTTGTTTCAAACCATTCTACTCTTTCTGCTAGTCAGCAGACTATTGTTTTCTATTTCACCTTATTATGATCAGCAATACTTCTTGGCATGGACTTAGGTTTGATAAAATTGGTGGTTATGAGGAATTCCCATTCCACTTCGCTGTAGATATTTGGGACCACATTGCTAAGAACACTGATTTCAACATTGGCCTGCAGGAAAATGTAAGAACACTGGCCATATTCATGTACTTAATTTTCTTACTCTTTGTTGTCTAATTTTCATATGATCTGTTTTCATGTTTGTTTTCACGTCATTAGACATCTTCAACAATTGAGGACTTATTGTAATGTACTCCTTAGTGCTGCTGAGTTCTGACTATATACTTACATGCATTTAGGAGCTTCTTGATGCAACAATGACAGCAGTGAAGCTAGCCGTTGCAAAATGTTCAGAGGAAAGTCAAAGCATCATTATTCAAAAAGCCTTAAATGTACTTTTCTCAAGTGCTACTTTCCCATCAGAGGAGTTCATATCTGGTGTCAATCCAAGCAAACTTGAAGCTTCACAGCATAAACATGGTTTGAACAGTTTTCCGTGTAGAGACAAGTGGATAGTTTCATTGTTTGCTTCAGTTATCATAGCTCTTCGTCCTCAAACACGCATCCCAAATGTAAAAGTTATAGTGCACATATTTTTGACAACCCTCCTCAGCGGTCATGTTCCTGCAGCTCAGGCTCTGGGTTCCATGGTTAACAAACTACCTCTAAAAAGCAACGGAATGGAGACCTCTGATGTTTGTAGTTTAGAAGCAGCATTGGATATAATCTTTAGCTGTAGTGTGTGGACTCCGGACGACAGTGGTCTAAGGAGATTTTGTGGAATGAGTGATGGCAGTGAGATTGGTTGTAGTGGACTAAGACTTAGTAATTTAAGCAGTAGCTTGCTTCAAGTCCATGCCATTGTTGGACTGGCATGGATGGGAAAAGGTTTGCTTATGCGAGGTCATGAAAAAGTTAAAGATATAACGATGACGATTTTTAGTTGTTTACTGTCAAACAGTGATAGCGCGGCCTTGTCATTGAAGCAGCATCCGATTAAAGACAGTGATGAGGAGGATGTGCTTCCTCTTATGAAATCTGCAGCAGATGCATTCCATGTTCTTATGAGCGATTCCGAAGCTTGTTTGAATAGAAGATTTCATGCAGTTATTAGACCGCTCTATAAGCAACGCTTTTTCTCTACCATGATGCCGGTTCTGATATCTTCAGTAGTGAAGTCTAATTCATCAATCACAAGGTATGAGGCATAGCTTAGGACATTCCCAAGCCTTGTAGTTGATAATCATTAGTGCCCTCAACACATATTATGTTATCTTTCTACATCTTTGGCTCACTTCTATTTTTGTGTAACTCGAATGGCATTGAATGTTTCCCACCTAGACTTGAAATCCTGCCCCAGATTGTTGATTATGTTTTCTATTGACTTCTGATAATTCTTAGATAATTACTTACTTTTTTCCCTTCATCTAGCATAGTAATGTTTGTTTATCCGCTTAGCATATACAGCTTTAAAGTCTAACATTGATTCACTACACTGCTGCCTCATCTACATAATTTCACATTGCACATGTCCATTTACTAGAAATAAGAATAGGACTTTTTGTCATTCATTTCTGCTTGTCATTTTATATTCAGGAGGCTACCGCGTTCTATTTCTATTTATAAGTTGTTGAGCATCATCCAAACAGCGTCGCTGCTGAGTGTTGTCCATATAAATCATTTGGTAATTTCACAAACATTTTACTAGTACCGAGTAGTGAGTATGTGGTTATACGTGCCAAGCAGGATTTTGCTATTACTAGAGCGTGCAAAATCATTCCATGTCTGAACCCTGTGTATTTTTATATTTGTCATGCTTTCAATTTGTTCAAGTCATTTGCTGAACTAGAGGATAATTTAATCCATTCTGATTGATCTGCTTGGATCTTGATCAACCAGATTCAAGCTTAGCTTTGCTGGTAAAACATGACTATTTAGTCACCGACCTTGTAGAGTTTGTAAAGTTGGTTTTTGGAAAGCCCTAGTCCTTGGTTTGATGTAGTGTTTATGACTTTTGATATACTTAAATTGCTAAATGATCTCAGATCCATGCTGTATCGAGCCTTTGCACACATTATATCCGATACTCCACACAGTGCCATCTTGAGTGAAGCTAAGAAGGTTGGCACTGGAGAAACTCAAAACTTACTACTCAAAGTCTTTTTTTTTTCCCCTGTTGATTCTGATGTGACAAATAGCATCTTTGTGTTTTGCAGCTCATCCCCTTATTAATGGATAGCTTATCAATGTTAAGTGAGGACATTTCTAATTCGGAGGTAATATACAGTGTCCTGTTGGTATTATCTGCAATACTGATGGACAACGCTGGTAAGGCCATTTCTTTGTTTTAAGACTCTATCTCAGTTTTTTCCGTTTGTATGTGCATATGCTCTTGTTTCGGGGTTAAAAAACTTATGAAAGATGGAAAGGAGAGTTTAGTATGCAGAGTGGAATCAATGACATTTTGTAGCCATGGGCATGTGTCTTAGGAGTTAAGTGATTAAAGTAGGGTAAATTGAGTACAAGGACATACTATAAGATTTTTTGCTATAATAAGGACATAAATATTTTCCCTTAAAGTCTAAAGGACATTCTGTCCAGAATTTACCAAATTGCCTTTAATGAGACAAGGGCCTTGTTTGACTAACACAAAAAATGTCTTTTTTCATTTAAATTAACTTTAATGGGACAAGGGCCTTGTTTAACTAACACAAAAATGTCATTTTTTAATTTTTTAATTTTATTTGTATGACGTTGGTTTTTTTTTTTTGATTTTTAATTTTTAATTTTGATCCAATTGGCAATAATTGGTATATCTATTCATTTTTTGTATATTGTTGATTTTTTATTTTTACCTCCACCACTCAACCACCACTTCTACCACCACCACCACACCACCATCGTCACCTCACCACCACTTCCACCACCAGCTCCATCACCACCACGCCACCACCACCACCACTTCCACCGCACCACCACCACCACCATGCCGTCGCCACCAGCACCACTCTTCCACCACCACTCTACCACCACTCCATCACCCACGCCACCACTCCACCTCCACCACTTCCATCACCACCACTATGGCGCCACCACCACTACCACCATGCTACCAATACTCTCGAAGTAGACACTCGGTTTAGGGGTTAATGAAACAATTAGTTCATCTACTTTTTCCACTTATAGTCTCGAGGATAATATACACTTTCGGTCTACGAAAAATACCCTCGAGTCGCGGACATTGGCCGTATCACATTAATTTTTTGGTGTATCTATTGATTTTTAATTTTTTTAATTTGATCGTTGACCGGCATTAATTGGTGTATCTATTCATTTTCGGTGTATCTGTTGATTTTTTTATTTTTATCTCCACCACTCAACCACCACTTATACCACCAACACCATGTCGCTATAACCTCCATTTCCACCACCACTCCATCACCACCTCCACCACTTCCACCGCCACCACCACTTCCACCGCCACATCTACTTCCACCACCACTCCATCACCACCATGCCACCACCACCACCTCCACCACTCAACCACCACTGCTCCACCACCACCACGACGCCACCACCACCGCCAGCCATGCCACCACAACCTCCACTTTCACCATCACTTCTATCACCCTCACCATCACCATCACCATCACCATCACATCCACCACCACTCAACCACCACTTCCACCACCACCACCACCATGCCACCACAACCTCCACTTCTACCACCACTCCACCACCACCAAGCCACCACCTCCACCTCAACCACCACCTCCACCACTCAACCACCACTTCCACCACCACCGCCACTATGACGCCACCACCACTACCACCATGCTACCAATACTCTTGGGAGTAGACACTCGGTCTAGGGGTTAATGAAACAATTAATTCATCTACTTTTTTCCTTATAGTCTCCAGGATAATATACACTCGGTCTCTCCAAAATACCCTCAGAAGTCGCCAGACATTGACTAGCGTATCTCTTCATTTTTGGTGTATCTATTGATTTTTTAATTTTTTTAATTTGATCGTTGACTGGCATTAATTGGTGTATCTATTCATTTTTGGTGTATCTGTTGATTTTTTTATTTTTATCTCCACCACTCAACCAATACTTCTACCACCACCACCATGTCGCTATAACCTCCACTTCCACCACCACTCCATCACCACCACGCCACCACCTCCACCACCACCACCACTTCCACCTCGTGCCACCACCAACTCGACCACCACTTCCACCGCCCTCTCTTCCACCACCACCCATCACCACCACGCCACCACCACTACTCCACCACTCAAACCACCACTTCCACCACCACCAGCTCTCTCCACCACCGCCACCATGCCACCACAACCTCCACTTTCACCACCAACTTCTACCATCAACTCCATCACCATCACCATCACCATCACATCCACCTCCTCGGCACCACCACCAACCACCACTTCCACCACCACCTCCACCACAACCTCCACTTCCACTTCTACCACCACCACTCCACCACCACCAAGCCACCACCTCCACCTCAACCACCACCTCCACCACTCAACCACCACTTCCACCACCACCACCACTACCATCATGCCACCAATACTTCCACTTCCACCACCACCACGCCACCACCTCCACCACCACATTCACCACTCAACCACTATTTCCACCACGATGCCACCACCACAACCACCACTTTCACCACCACCTCTACCACCACTCCATCACCACCTCACGACCCGCACCACCACCACCCATCAACACCTCCATAACCACTCCACCACCACCACTCGGTTCCACCACCACCACTCTGGTTCCTCCACAATCATCTCCACTACACCACCCCACCGCCATCGCCACCATCACAACACAAAACAGATACAGATATACCAGATATAGATATACCAAAACAGATACAATAGATATACCACAACAGATACACCAACACAACACAAAACAAATACAGATATATCAACAGCAGATGTACCAAAACAGATACAAATATACCAAATATACCAACAATATCTGCTGGGGTTTGCTCCGACTTCTCTCTTGCAAAATTGGAGAGAGAAACATGTTTTCCGTTTGTTTTTAGACGGAGTTGACGGTAGAAGTTTAATTGATGAGTGTTTTTTAATACGTCAAGTGTTTATATAATATTTCGTTATGGTCAGGTGTCTGTGTGATTTGTGAGAAAAGTCAGGTGCTAATATAAAATTTTCCATTCAAATATATCAACAGCAGATCTACCAAAACAAAGTCTCTTTTTCTTTATTTCTTAAAACAAAACAGATATAATAGATATACCGCAACAAATACACCAACACAAAATAGATACAGTTATATCAATAGCAGATGTACCAAAATAGATACAAATTACCAACAATAGATACAAAAAATAGATATAAATATACTAAAACACATACATCAATACATCACAAAACAGATACAGATATATCATCATATATACCAAAACAGATCCACAACCTCCACTTCCACCACCATCTCTACCACCACAACTTTCACTTAAAATACAGATATACAGATATATCGACAATAGATACACTAAAAATGAACAGATACACTGTACGTTAATGCCAATTAACGTCGGTCAACGGTAAAAAAAATAAAAAAATCAACAGATACACCAAAAATGAACAGATACGTCGGTCAACATCAACGTCAGTCAACGCCGGTCAACGGTCAAAAAAATAAAAAATAAAAAAATCAATAGATATATAAAAATTGAACAGATACACGTTCAACATCGATCAACGGTCAAAATAAAAGAAAAGACATTTTTACGACATTTTTCAAATAAAAAAATCAACGAGATTTTTAAGATGATGCGAAAAAATTGTCGGCGCGGTCATTAACATCGATCAGCGGTCAAAATAAAAAAAAAAGACATTTTTGCGAGTTGTCAAAAAATAAAAATAAAAAATCAACAGATATACAAAAATTGAAGAGATACACTAAAAAGTTGATAACGAATCAATCAAGCGGTCAAAATAAAAGACATTTTTGCCAACGGTCAAAAAAATAAAAAATAAACAAATCAATAGATCAAAAATGAATAGATACACTAGTTGACGGTCGGTCAACATCGATTAACGGTCAAAATAAAAAAAAAAGACATTTTTGCGACAGTCAAAAAGTAAAAATAAAAAATCAACAGATATACCAAAATGAAGCGAGATACACTAGTCGACGCTGGTCAATATCGATCAACGGTCAAAATAAAAAAAGCATTTTTGTGATAGGCAAATAAGACCCTTGTCTCATTAAAGTCAATTTAAATGAAAAAAGATATTTTTTGTGTTAGCCAAACAAGGCCCTTGTCTCATTAAAGTCAATTTAAATGAAAAAGATATTTTTGTGTTAGCCAAACAAGGCCCTTGTCTCATTAAAGGCAATTTGGTCTTTTCACGGACCTTAAACTCCAAAATATTTTCATAAATGGACTTAATACATCATTGAAACTTAAGCTGGACTAAATCTGATTTGGGACCTCTTCTTTTGGACTTTAGACCAATTTGCTGATTAAAGTATTAGTTGGGCCACCCATGCTCATTTTACATATTTGTTTCTGATACCTAGAGTAATTATGTTGTATCCATAGGAGGAGAATGGGGAGTTGGATTCATTGATTATTCTAGGTTTCATAAAATTTAGCATCGACTCTGGTTTGAAAGTCTTGCAAAGCCCTGAAAAATAGTAAACCAACAAGATATGGAAAATGACTCCAACTGGGAAGTGTTGCTGTGGCTGTTGGACATAATAGTCTCCAGCCATTTGGGTAACTGACATGAGAGAGGTCTCCTTCACGTTGAATGGCAACTCTCCTGATGAAAAGGGAGCTTAAGTAAATTGTACCCACGTGACAGGGCTCCCAGGACTGTCAAAGTAGTAGCTACGCCCACTCTCTGTGGAAAGGCTGATTCCCATGATCGGAACTCGAGTCCCTACGTTAGATTGTATGACAGGCTCTTCGAGTTCTCATGAACGAGGAACTAACACACTTTGATGGTTTGACCTCCAGGGTGTTCTAAACCCAATAAAGTTTTGACTTTTGAGATACCCGAAAAAACGTAAGTTGACCAAGTCAGAGATTCTTTAAAGTGCGAAAGGTTACCGTTTTGTGATGCACGGGATCGAAACTACCCATATAAATTCTATCAAACAACAAAGTAATCCTATATAATTGATATCAGCCACCTGGCCCACACATGATCTTGGACAAATGTAAAATTCTTAAATTAGCCGGAAACATATTTGGCCAACTACATAACCCTTGATTTACTTACTCAATTCTGGATAACCACGGTATGCTCCAAGTCAATTTCCAATATTAACCATTTTTAGGTGGGAGTTATCAACATTTAAGATAATTACCATGCATTCATAAGATTCTTGCTTTTTCTTGCATTTTTTTGTTAGTTACTAAACATTGAATGTCCAGGCATCTGAGGACAATTTTTTCTTTATGACTCATACATGCAGGACAAGAAGCAGTGGTGGAGAATGCATATATCATTATTAATCGCCTTCTTGTGCTTATCTCCTACCCCCATATGATGGTATAAGACTTCTGCATAGGAACTCGAGTTTTTGTTTTAGCTGGGACTTAATTTTGCTTGGTGTTACATTTGAAACATTTACTTCCTGCGTTCAGCTTGTACGAGAGACAGCGATTCAGTGTCTTGTTGCGATGTCTGCACTGCCCCATACAAGGATATATCCCATGAGATCACAGGTTTCAAGTGAATCATCAATCACCCATTCAATGTTTCATATTTTCTCAGTTTGCTCAATTTGGAATACTAGTGGGTTTTTTAAACCTTCTTTTTATAATTGAACAGACGATATGCATTCGTACTAGGGCCTTATAAAGTGCTCTCTCTCTCTCTCTCTCTCTCTCTCTCTCTCTCTCTCTCTCTCTCTCTCGTGCGTGAGTTTGTGCATGTTAATTTTCAGGTGCTACGAGCTATATCAAATGCTCTTGATGATCCAAAACGAGCTGTACGGCAAGAAGCTGTCAGATGTCGGCAAGCATGGTTAAGGATTCAAGATCTATATAGTTGTTTTTCTAAAACTAGTTTGACCTTCTCTTTAAGATTAAATTTGACATTTGTTTCCATTGGTCAACAGGGCAACAATTGCATCTAGGAGTCTTCAATATTGAGAAAGTATAGAAGAGTTCATCAAGGGATGGGTAAGTAAGAAATAAAGAGCCTTCCTGAATATTTGGGATAGTTATCGGCTACAAAGTATATCTCAATGTGAATAGAGTTAAAAGTGAGCCATTGGTAAGTATATGCAGGACAGACGCTGACATGTAATACATAAGACCTTTGACGTCCTAAAATGAGTTCTCTCACAATCAAAATTAATCAAACCCTAAGCATTCCGCCTAAATAGCGTTATGTTTCCCTTGTAATAAATATTTTAGATCATGCATTCTGAGAAAATTTGTTTTACTTGGCCCATGATAATCTTGAAATAGGGGGTACAACCAAGTAAGAAAATTGCGAAATGGAAGGAGGAACATGCACGTATAGTTTATGTGAACGTATTCTATAGTTTACCTGCTCCATAGTAGCAGTTCACATCTTATTTGGTTGAGAGGTAATAGGCCTACTTGCATAGGTGTGCAATCTCCTTCTTGTCAATCAGCTATAGTGTCGATAGTCCTCAGCATTTGTATGTTAACTTCTGTTTTAATTTTTATAGGAATTCTTTATTGTTTATTGATTATCTCCTATTGGTTATTTTCTGTTGGGGTCGATCAAAAATAATAAAACATGCCAGCAAGTCTTCTGAAATCGTTTTACATCGAAAATGCCATGGGCTCCTTAAGTTGTCCATTTCTTGTCGCTACATTTGTTACATTGATTCCCGTAGTTTTGATTTGTTGAATGACCTATCCTTTCAATATGATATGATAATGCAGATGCATGCAAAAAGATGAAGTGGGCTTACGAGTTGTCTCGTGCCTTTCCATCTCAGACATGTACACAGCAGTATCAGTGTGGATCACTGCGACTATTTTTCGTTTGGATGGGGTTTGGCGACATCGGTTGTGGATACCTTCAGATGAAACATCAAAGCATCCCCCCGGCATTAGACTTGACAAGTTGAGTTGTGTACCATTTAGCTGTACCATATCTACTTGCATGTTTTTGTGCAAAGCTCGGCCCACAATAGATTGTTATCTTCTGTTTTTTAGCTGATTAATAACTTCAAAATCAGTTTTTTATTTTATTTTAAATTTAACCTAATTTATTAGGTTTTCCAAAAGTAGAAAGCAGTCGTATTTCTCTAGTCAGTCCATTGTGAGAAACAACTTTTGACATTGGTGATGAGTTTATTTCCATTTTTAGAGTATGTAAAGTACCGTCCATTGTAAAGTAGGATATGCGAAGATCATTTGCAAAGGGTGTAATGTTCAGAGAAAATTGTTTAAATTTGTGAGTTCGTGGTTTTTTTTTTGACATTGGTTAATCGAAAGGAGCTAATTTTACCAGTATGAATTGATGGTGTCTTGAGCAGTATTTGGACATATACGCGAAAAATAAAAATCTCAAATACAGTCACACTCAAAAGCTTAAGGCCGTCAATATCTACATTTTCACAGAAAGGCAGACCGCTTGCCCTATTCATCTCTCCAGAAAAGTTCTACATTGTAAGAAATTGGTCAAGAATCACCTAACCAGAAAAAAAGAAAAAAAGAAAACAAAACGTCATTGCTGGGGAAAATTGAGTACTACAAATGAAAAAATATACCTACATACAAACAATGTTTGTAACCGTCTTTAACTTCTATCCATTTCTCTTATTTCTGTCCTGTATTTAAAAAAAACCGGCATAACCAGAAATCAATCAGACATGTACTCTCCTTCGCTCGAGTGATCCATGTCTTGGTCATCCACAACCTTCTCTTGTCTCTCAAGGCCATCCTCAACGTCTTTCGTTCCCATTTTCGAAGCTGGGTAACTCTGCAAACATCAAAAGTAGATGGGCTATCAAAATGCATGAAGTTAAGAAATCAAAGAGCAACATCTAGGGCACCAACAACTTTAGTAGTCTAGTGATGTTCCCGCAGCATACCTCTGATTCTTTCAATTCCACCGCAGAAACAGTCTCTCTCCGCCTTACAGTTACTCTTGAAGGCACTGGGAAATGCTCAACTTCATCACTTGATTTTCCTTCTTTTGCCCTCTTTTTGCTTAAAATAAGCTTTGTTGGAAGAGGCTGCATCGCAATGGGAAGAAAAAGTGCAGTGATTTACTGAAACAAAATTCATTAATGAAAATGAGTCATTGTCCAAGTTCATACCACGTAGTGCGCTTCTGATTCACCAAATGCCACAAGATACGTTGTCGGGTCATCAGCAACATCACCTCGTACCTGTTGATGGATGCAAAATAGATAACTCCAATAGCAATTTTGACTAAAACTAAGGAAACAACGTTCCAAACCAATGTGGTACATACATCCCAATGGTACTCCCGGATCCACGAGAATGAGACATCTTCATTCTCATCATACATGTCCTTTGATAGCTGCCACCGTCATAATTCACATGAATAACAAATGATTAGTAAGAGTCAATCCAACAAACAGACATCCAGAGCCTAAAATGCAATGTCGCACCATATGCTTTTCAAATTCCATTGACAGTTAAATGTACCTCATCAGGTGATGGTGCCATATAGGCCAAGAATTTATCTGGCTTAGCTGAGTCCGAGCCTGTTGCCACGTAACTTTTCATGATGGCCTGTTGGGGAGTACAGGAAGAATTATTAAACATAATCAATTTGTCAAACCACGCTTAATTTCCTAGTAATTTTGCCACAAGTAATTTTTGGGAACCACAGCTAATCTGTCAGAAGATGATGCTTAACCTTAAATCTGCATCATGTGAAATACATCAAACTTCAGACAATACTATCAATAGAAATAAGAGCACGCCTAGTCCATAAACATTCCGTTTATATTTTTGGTATCGGGAATACTGAGTTATATAGGTATCTCACCCGTAGGCCATTATTAATAGTAATATTATGCATCAAGAACCTTAAAACATATACTTGACATACCGCAAATCAAATGAAGACCCACTTCGAGGTTTCATAAGAACCGGAAGATTGATTGTTAAAGTCCAGTATGAGATTAAAGGGCCAGTGTGTGCAAGTCGAGGAGCGATGGCCTAAGTAGACCGTAAGATGGCCAAGAGCTGAGGTGAGAGCTTAGCACCTTTAGGGGGACAGGTTTTTTCCCCCTTTCTAGAGGGAGGAGATCAGATGGCAAAAGCTTGGTAGGTAGGTTGACGGCTTTGTTAATGGAGAGGCCTCTTATATGCAGGTTGATCCCAGCGTGTTGGCAACGTCCAATGAACGCATGGTGTCCCCCTTGGTTTGACCACTTGCCATTCCAGGTATGCAGTTGTCTAATGAGATGCAGTGAGTATGTTGCGAAGTGTCACAACCACATTATGATACAAGCCCCAAAGCGTTAGGAGCTCTGGTCAATGTCCCCTCCGTCCTACTGTCCTAAGACTGGTCAAGCTTGAGCCATTCGTGAAAAAGGAGCCGCCAAGCAGCCTTGACGATCCTCAACTCTAGTACCTAACCACTTATCCTTCTAACGGTCCAGGGCAGAGATCCTAGGTTATGCTCCCAACCTAGGCCTTTTGGAGTGGAGATGACTTCATGCAAATGCAGTGGCATGGCAGCACATAGAAATGGCACATGATGACATGAGTAACGGCACAAACATCTGAGGATGGCACGTGAGAATGATGTTGTGCGGGCGCTTGGAAGTGGCGGCCAGTCATCAATCGCATGAGTGTTTTATGCGGGTAGTAGAAGTTAACCCTCAGCATCAATCCATCTCCATGGGGTACAACATGAGCAAATGACAGAATCCCTTGACCCCGCATGAAAAAACTCAATTTTTAGGGAGTGAGGAGGTATTTAAAAAGGGGCTTGATACTTTGAAACGAGATATGGAGAAAAAACAACAATCGTTCGATTGAATTGTAAGAGGTTTCAAAGCTCTGGCATCCTGTTCTAAAAACACTAGGGTAAATAGCACGACGGGTCAATAAAGTGCCCGTAATCTTACCCATTATCATCACTTTGTTTGGCTACATTTATGTCATGTCTGTGCGACATAGCACCCCCATGAATATCTTACCTGAGATTCATGGGCATCACGCACAGATTTGTCCAACTTGCTGTACAGTTCTGAATCAGCAGTAGGAGCGCTATCGAAAGTAGCAATGACAAACTGATCATCATACCTGGCAGAAATATAATACATATAAGAAAATGATGCACGGTGAAATATGATTAAGAAGAACAATTAAAACGCTATGAGCTAAGGGCAAAAGATGCAGCAAATAATGTCCACACCGTTCAAAATCAGGGAGAAATGGCAAAACTTCAACTGGCTGCAGCTTGCTATTTGTTGCATGGACAGGTAGCGACTTGCAGGCCGCAAAGGAAGCCTCAATTTCCTTGATTCTCCTTTCTCTAAAAAATTAGGAAAAGAATGGCTCTTTTACTGGAAGCAGAGAGTATGCACATCTACCCTGCTAATATTCACTTCACATGGAGATGATAGAAAATAACAGACCTGTTATTGAAGTTCTCCAAAATGTTGTGGCCACCCCGTGCTTCTCGCAGTTCTTTTGCTTGTTTCTCAGTCAGAGACTGCAAATGGTTTGGCAATAACCATGATATGGATTTCAAAACAATTTGTAAAAGAAACAAGAAGAAACAACTTCATAGGGCGCTGTAATACTAGATTACCTGTTTCGTTGCTTCCATGCTAAGAGGGGAGATGTACTGTGTTTTAACGAGCCAAGACATGCCTGTATCAGTAGGCCGCTCTTTCCTTTTAATGCCATCTTTTTTGACAGGGGTCACTGGATCATCATCTCGCAACAACAGCTCGTCTTCTGGATCAAGGGGTAACCTTTCTCCCTTGGGAGGACTAATCATAAGAAAGAAGTTTTTATCAGGTTTTTTGCTAAAAATTATTGCTGATGTAACCAAAAGCAGGTTATCAAGAGACAATACTTGTATACGCTGAGATCAAGCAAATCAAGTGGTATTCCAAGATCCGGCTCAACATATAATTGAGGCTTGTGCATTTTCTCCAAAGATGTAATTGTGTATTTTGAGAATCTGCAAATACAGATCATAAGCTTTGCAATAGAACCCAAACAATGAAAGAAAGCATGAAATTCAAAATCTAAATCAGAACATAACGCGTTTACATTCCTGCAGCGTTTGATACAGATATTACAGTTCCATGATGCAGCATATAAAATAGATCATGTGGTACCGTGTCCAGTTAAGGGCGATGTCATGTGCCAGTTTAGAAACAAACAATCAAGTTAGAAGTATTGTTGCTTGCGAGGGCTTTGGTATTGGGAGCATGCCTCCCAAGGCCCAACAAATGGGAGCAAAAAAAGAAAGAGAATAGAAAAGAAGAAATTCAAACTACGAATAGGCTGCTTCAGCCCCTCAAAGCTCTCCTATTTCTCACCCTCCATATGAAATCAATGACACACGAAGGGGAAACTTCCCCCCAAAACAAGAAAAGACATCTACTATTTTCTACACATCTATCTTAACATTGATGTATTCTTCTCCCCCCAATATGTTAAGTACTGCAACACATTTTGCATGCAACACCTCTATATGCAAAATCGCAGATTAGAACCTAGAGTCCTAGTTCAAATGGTTCAACTGAATGAACCACCTTAAGGAGAGAGTCCCCAAGAGGAAACCAAGAGAACACTTTCTAACTTCAGATCAGTAGGCATGAACACAAGCTTGTAACTCCTCCTTTCAGACATGATGCATTGGCTAAACAAATATATGTGTCTGTGACCACGCAAATTCGTGGGAGGGTACATAAACGGATACCAATAAGGTTGAAAAAGTTTAGCATCTATTCGCTACTCAGATAAATCTCAATAAGACTGTGTACCTATCTTTGTCTCTTCTCAGAGAAAGAAGCTTTGGTTGTGAAGTTGGATCTGGCAACTCGTTCCGGAATCTTCAAAGAGCACAAAAATAGAAAACTAGTCAATCAGCAACAGATCAAGTAACAGACACATTAGGAATATCCTGAGATGCAAGAAGACTGCCAAAAGTTAACTGAGGAACTAAAAAACCATTTAAGAATAGCAAATGATAAGTTCTGAACAAAACTAGAATGCGTCCAAAATCAATGAGAATAAAGCATTGATAACAGATGGCACAAAAACAACAAGCCTATTTGGAAAAAGAAAAAGTATTCCATACAATAGATTAAGGGGGGGCGTGCAACAGATTTAAGGCATTACCTTCCATTTACCAATGTTCTAAAAGTCGCTAGGCGATAGTCGGGCGGTCGGCCACCATCGAGCGATTAATCGAACTAATCGACGATCAATCAGTGCATATTAATTAGTAATCGGCGATTAATCGTTATCAAACCTAATTGGATAGGCCCCAACAACGATTAATCGCCGATTAATTCCTTGTTTTAGAACATTGCCATTTACTAAAAACAATCACAGGGCATGGGATTGGCAGTTCCACGTAAGAGACTTCAGATTCCTTAGAAACTTATGTTACCTCCATGTCCAGAATGGGGTTGCTGTTTGGGATATCTGCTTGTGAAGAGATGTGGGTGAACGGGAGGAGGCGGCCTTCATGTCATCGTTCTCTAGAGTGTATGGTGCACGGGGGGATAGGAGAAGGGGAGGATGAGATGCGGTATCTTCATTTGGAGCCTTTCGGGTGAAATCCTATTATCAAGTTTTCTTGGCAAGCTATTAGGAAAACCTAGGCTCCGCTAAGGTGAGTTTCTTTGTTTGGTGCGGCTCTAGGCAAGATTCTTACTATTGATAACTTGATTCGGAGACAGAGGGGGGACAGGAGAAGGGGAGGATGAGATGCGGTGGAATTAATCTTCATTTGGAGCCTTTCGGGTGAAATCCTATTATCAAGCTTTCTTGGCAAGCTATTTGGAAAACCTCGGCTCCGCTAAGGTGAGTTTCTTTGTTTGGTGCGCGGCTCAAGACAAGATTCTTGCTGTCCATAACTTGATTCGAAGACGGAGCATCATGGTAAATTGGTGTTGTATGTGCAAAAGGGATGCGGAGACGGTCAATCACCTCCTCCTTCATTGCCTGGTGGCTTGGGAGCTTTGGACTTTGGTCTTCTCTTGGTTTGGGATACAGTGGGTTGTATCGGGAAGTGTCATGGAACTCTTAATTGCTTGAAAAGATGCTAGAGTGGGAAAAAGAAAGAAGCATGTTTGGGCCATGATCTCTCATTGTTTGATGCGGGTGATTTGGCATTGTGGGTGATTTAGCGTGAAAGGAATTCGAGATGTTTTGAAGGGGTTGAAAAATCTTTATTTAAAATCAAATTTTTTCTTTGGTTAAATAGCTTGTATAGTTGGGACAAGAATGATTGTTTTCCGTCTCTTGACCAATTTTTAGATTGGTTTGAGCTTTTTCAATCGCATAGGAGTGCAAGTGTATAGGGCCTTTTTGTCTTGTGGCCTTTTATTGTATACGGACGGCATTCCCTTAATGCCTTTTTGGTAATATAATCTTTTACTCATCAAAAAAAATTGACTAGGATCCCTAATTTATCACGGTTACTTTCTTTGTCTCAAAGCTTATAACGGAGAAATAATGTGAAGTACTGAATTTTAGTGCCACATATCTGGAAAATCAGAATGAGCAAATAGTCACATTAGTTTCGATGCAAATGGATATACAAGTTGAATGTATGTACCAAACTAAGAAGTTTATAACAATATTTTGTCAAGGGTCCAAATATCACCTTGAGAAATTACATATCCTCGAGAGATTACAATTGATAAATATTCCTCAAAAATTCCCAATCTAGTTAATAACATTAAAGGAATTCCATGACACATGGCAATTAACATGACTCATTAATGAAATAGAGCTTACAGATCAAGAAAACAAATAGGTCAGATAGAAACCCAAAAGTCCAAAATCGGTGTAAATACTCACTTCAACTTGCAGATGAATGTTGTGGGCTTCTTTAACCGGTTTTCAGCTCTCTCACCGCTCAAAAGTGGGGTAGTCCTCCTCTCACCCATCCGTGACCCAATAATCGACCCATGCCCCTTCGCCCCAGAAGACAACATTTGTGTCTTCTGCAGCACCGCGTTCTGTGATTCCTTCAACTGCTGACTCTGCCTTTGCTTCTCTTCATGTTTTTGTTTCTCCAACTCTCTCTTTTTCCGCAACCTCCTCTCTTCCTCCGTCTCAATCCTGCCCCCATTAGATTTCTTCACTGCCATCGGGGGAACAGGAGGCCTATTATGCTGTTTCGCGGGTGCCCCCTTTTCACCATGTCCTCTACTTTCCTTTGACCGACCACTCATTGGAACAGTTGAAGGAGGTGGGGGAGGAGATGGAGGTTGTGATGGAGGGGGCGGGGGAGGGGGAGGAAACATAGAGCTCGGAGGTGGGGAGGAAGGAGGTGGCGGCGGTGGAGGCGGTGGTTGCTGCAATGACTGGTGGTTGAATTGGGAGTATTGGGATGATGGGTAGTACATCGAACCCTGTGTAGGGGGTAAGTTCATCGGTGGTGGGGGCGGGTACGAAGACTCGGGTGGAGGTGGTGGCAACGGGTATTGATACTGCGGTGGCAACGACCCGTAACCACCCCCATGTTGAGAATACTGGTTAGGGTTATAATTCTGAGAACTGAAAGATCCACCCCAATTCTGAGAATACTGGTTTGCACGAGGTTGCGGTGGGGCCATTGGTGGTGGAGGGAGAGGGTTCTGATTGGGTGGCGGGCCGAAAGTTGATTGCGGGGGCGGAGGGAACGGCCTGTACGATGCCATGGCCACTTAAGGCCTAACGGTAGTATAAAATTCCCTAAAGAGACCAGTGATCTTCTAGCTTCCGACAAAACCCTCAAAACCGAACCAAATAAAATGAACCCTTGGAGAGAAAATTACTAAAAGAGACCAGTGAAGAGAAAACTGCTTCACAAAACTATTCAAATAAATAACCCTAGAAGAGAAAATTGCATTCAGGGCGCAAGCGAGGGATACAAAAAACCCAGAAAAAATTCCGAGCCTCTGATGATTTCTGGAGGGTAATTTGAAAACCTAGGAGAGGTAAAAAGTCGATTAACCACAGAAATTGAGACCCTTCGATGGTTTCTCGAGGGTAATTTAGAAAACCCTGGGAGATGTCAAAACTGAATTGAAGAAGTTAAATGGCAAATCGGGGCTTACCTTGATCGTCCACTCGATCAAAAGAAACCCTAGGAGAGAGGGATATAGATTCAATGGCAATTGACAGCTGTTTGATAAACCCTAGGAGATGGGGAGACGTGCAGAGAGGTATAGCTCCGAGGACTGCGCGTTCAAGTGTGACGGAAAACCTAGCTCGATGATGATGATATAAACTGACGAAGAAAACATGTACCGGGCGTTGTGTGCATGCGTATATAGAGAGATAGAGGGAGAGAGATATATATATAGTGAGAGAGAGAGAGAGAGAGACAGCGAGGCGATGATTCGTAAAATCGGCCTTTATTTCCCTTCTGCCCTCATTCTCCCCAAGTGGATTTTCTACTCCAACAAGAAGGTGAGAGTGTCCATCACTTTCTTTGCTACTTCCAGTGTTTCTTTTAGGCCCAAAAATAGAGAGAGAGAGAGAGAGAGAGAGGTTACAATTTTTACATGGTTGTATTGGATTTTCGTTCTTCTTTCCTTCTTTGCTAATGAGGGTATGAAGTTGTTTTTACCCTTGCCCATCTTGAATACATACATTATTATCATGTAAATTGGGAAATTATTAGGGCTACATCATCGGAGACGAACGGAAGATTGGTTAACTTTCTGCTTTTGAAGTCACGCCGACGTTCAGTTATAGCCGATATTATAGTTATTCTGCACATTCAATCCCTTGAGAAATTATTAATTCAATCCCTTGGGAAATTATTAATTAAGGCTACATCACTGGAGACGGAAGGAAGATCGGTTAACTTGTTGCTCTTGAAGTCACGTCGAAGTTCAGTTAAAGTTGACATTATAGTTCTTCTGCACATCAATCCCTCGAGAAATTATTAAGGCTACATTGCTGGAGATGGAAGGAAGGTCGGTTAACTTTTTGCTCTTGAAGTCACGCTGAAGTTCAGTTAAAGCTAATATTATAGTTCTTTTGCACACTCAATCCCTTGAGAAATTATTAAGGCTACATTCCTGGAGATGAAAAGAAGGCCGATTAACTTTTTGCTCTTGAAGTCACGCCGAAGCTCAGTTAAACCCGATATTATAGTTCTTCTGCACACTGCGTCCCCCAAGTGGTTTTTCCTCTTGATAAGTCCAAAACGTCCATCACTGTTAGGGCATGTGTTCTTTGAATTTTTGTGTGTGTGTGTGTGTGTTTTAGGCCTCAAAAGAAGAAAATTTATATGTATTATGTGGTTCTCTTGCATTTTCTTTCCTTCTTTGTGGATGAGGGTGTGAAGTTTTTCTTTCTTGCTAATAATCTCTTAACTTTCATCACCATCTTTCAACCGACCTCTTAAATACGTTGTCATCATGTATATTGGGAAATTATTAGGTCTACACTGCAGGAGACGAGAGGAAGGTTAGTTGACTTCTTGCCATTCAAGTCAAGTCGAAGTTTAGTTAAAGCTTATACTATTTTATTTCCGCCCACTCGATCCCCACAAGTGGTTTTCTGTCTTGATAAGTCTAGAATGTCCATCACCGTTGAGGCTTGTATTCTTTGAATATTATGTGCTTTTTGAGGCCTTAAAAGGAAAAATTTATATGCATTATGTGGTTGTAATCTTTTAAACACGTGTTAAACACGATGGAGCTGTAGGAGCTTATTAGGATCGAGTGGTATTATGAAATGGTTATCTTGCATGGTGAATGTGTTAGATGCTAGCTCACTATCTAAATATGGTAATTCATTAAGCAAGAACGTGAAAGAGAAGAAAGACTAAAATGTGGAGTATCGTGTCATTTATTAAACGTGTCATGCCACGCCGTGTCAAACAAATTCAGGCCTGGATTGACCTATGGGCACACCCACAAGCCGTGCCATGTCCGTGCATATGTTGTGCCAGTATTGTGCCCTATCAATCGGGGTGCCTGTAAAGTCAAAGAAAATAAAAGAAATGAAAAATAGACACCTTCTTTTCCATATTGGAGCAAAAAATTCCGAAAATGAAAAATTCCGAAATAAGAACTGCATCATTATAGTTACACTTTTTAAATTTTAAGATCTATAAGCACTTAAAAAATTACAAAAGCTAAGAGGGGTCCTCATCCCTTGATCCTCTCTATGAATAACAATGTTACTCACACAATAATTCAAACACAACAATTTACACAACTTCTCACATACAAGTGAGGCCCACACATAGTAGTGTGTGTGGAGTCCACATGTATGTGAAAGGTTGTGTTTAGATTGTTGTGTAAGTATCATTTTTGTTCTACAAATACCCAATACATTTATTTCGTGTGGGAATGTCATTTGAATGTGCCACATGAGTTGCTACATAAACAAAATCCATAAACAATATATACGATATTGAATGAGATGTGGGTCCTCAACATAGTGTCTTTGTTTATACATGTTCACCGTTAACAATTTACATTTTTTTTCATTCTTAAATTTTATGCATTTTACTTCTATATTCATACGAAATGTGTACATGCCTCGAGTCGCCACTGCCCCTAAGATTGAGCATTCATACTCTTTTTCTTCTTCTTTTTTTTATAAGTAAATAAATATATTAGCCTGAGCATTCATACGCTTTATCACTTCCGACTAACTTAATCGTTGGAGTATCCACGACTGGCAGACCCGCTGATTCCTGAACTTGTTTTACAAGTACCGCTCGGAGCAACCAAAGGTCCACAGCAGCTTGTGGCATCATCAGTTTGCTTTTTCGAAAAAGATTCACTTTCCCGTTGTGGTCGGAGTAATGTTGTATCGTACAATACATACTTTAGTTACTTGTAACTGGCTTTCTACAATTCGGCTTGATGATGGATCCCCCTCAGCCCAGACCTTGTGGGCCTAATTAGCAGTGCAAACAAGGTTCAAGTCCCGGTCTAGACCAGGCTTCGTTGGTAGCCCAAGATAGGCGTTTGGCGCATAGATGGTCCATATGAATATGTCAAATGCCAAGTATAGCCCAATAGCCCCTCTCTCTCTCTCTCTCTCTCTCTCTCTCTCTCTCATGCAAACTCATCTATGTTTTGATAAGAGTTAGAAGGGTATTTACCTAGAATGAAACCATAGAAAATGGTCCGTAAATGTAAGTGAACAATACAAGAAGGTAATTTGCACTCTATACATTTGTTTTCTTCGTACTTTCCTGTGGCTTCTAGGTTTATAGATCTAATTGTTTTGATAATCGAAGTAATCCAACGATACCACACTGTCATGTGCCACGCCAGGTGTTCGAGCTTTGGTATCCTCTCTCCCTCTCTCTCTCTCTCACATGAAGCGACACCACCTCTAAAAGAATAAAACTCACCAAACTCGTCCCTTAAGTAATAATTGGGTACTCTTGGAGTATTGCGTAATATAGCTGACATGATACTCCCGTCTAAGTTCTGCAACAAACACAACGTGAGCCACCTTTTTTCTTCTAGCAATCCACCAAAAGGGGTTGTTAATGTTCCACCCTCAAAATTTATCGCTCCATAATTTGTTGGGATTACAGAGTGAAAGTACCACATGGTACTCTGGAAGCATTCAATAATTACTCTTCTCTCTCTGAGTGTGCATGTGTGTATGTACATATGCATGGACCACAAACACGAAGGAAAGGAGCCACGACAATAATCTGGATCACTCCTACATAATAGTAGCTATCTGGTTCATTGACCAAACATCCAGAGCTTACATGCATGGGAGTAGATTAAAAACCCAAGAGCTAGGGCAGAACAACATTCCATGCATCATTATTCTCTATAGGGGTGGTGGCCGGAATGGTGGATTCCTACATGCCTATGCTAATGCGCCAATCTCGTACAGCCAAATCAGATCCCTAACTAAAATCAGTAACTTGAGCGACATGCGGTCTCCACAGGTCCAATTTGCCTTGCAAACTGCACAAATGAATGATATAGCATCTACTTAAATTGATGCATACTAACACAAAGTAAGAAAGGAAAAAAAAAAAAGGAATTTTGCTTAAACTATCCACACACCTGAAAGTAAGTTTCAAGTTTCTTCTTCAGTGTGGAATATTCTTTCTTGAGCTGTTGGAAAGTCCTCTTGCATCTGGGGCCATGTATTCAATCATAAATAAAATAACTCCAATATCAAACAAAGAAGATTCCTAGTATAATGCTATATATGTGCATGCATGCATGGCTTTTCGGCACATATGGAAGCCAAGTTGGCAAAAGGTGAGCAAGAGAAATGACATCTAAACCCCTGATCTGCTTCATATAGCTCACTGAGTCTCAATTCTGTATTTAGAAAGCTAGTATTGTGTTTGGGCATTGGATTGTGAAGAGAGAGGAATATTAAAAATCTCCTTTGGTATGTGTCTTATCCATTTCTTTTCTCTTTTCTTGACAAATATACGAGCCAAAGAAAGCATATGTTGTGATAAGAAACAAAAGGGAGGATTGTTTACCCTTCTCCATTTCCTGCATTGCAGTAGTCCGCAAATTGAGTGCATTCATTTTTCACCCTTATGGCTCCAATGCTGTAAATGAGAGAGAGAGAGAGAGAGAGAGAGAGAGAGAGAGAGAGAGAGCCTGTTACCGTTGAAATAGAATATACTTGCATATACAACTATGAGAACATTAACTTGTAATATTTCTACAAGTTATATTTTTTTTACCTTGTAGTTTTTCCCTTAAGCTGGTGCATATAGGTGTCCAATTTACTGAAATCAAGAGAGCTCTTCTCCCTGCAATCAATTCCAAACCAAAAACATTGATCACTGCTACCAGCATTATTTGCATACTACGTGTAGATAATGACATAATTTACTCACAAGGCTTGCTCTATATTCAAGATTAACCGAGTTGAATCCCTATAGAACAGTGTAACTATTTCCTCAACAAAGTTTGGGTTAACGTCATCCTGTAATTCCTCCAGTTGAACAAATTGTTCGTCAAGATATCTCTGCGCCATCACCCAATGATTAGAATTCAGTCTCCCTCACAGAAAACAGAGTATAATTAAAAAGGAAAAAGAAAGAAAAAGACTTGCTAGTTTTTGCACATCCATGCAATCTCTCTCTCTCTCTCTCTCTCTCTCTCTCTAAATAGGGAGAGACAGATTTACACATGCGTACTTGAATAAAGTTATATCAAGAGCAAACTTCAGCAGAACAGTTCCCATGCATGTAAAAATGTGCGAATGTACTCATGTTGAGTAATGCTAGTGATAACATCCCATTCGAATAGGTCCCACAGGATACAAGTGATTCGGTCATGTGAAATAACAAATCAGATAGTACTAAATGTGATATGGTAATTATGGTCATCCTAACATAATTGGTATGTTAAGGCATTAGAAGAGAAGGTTTCAAGAGATACTCATATCATACTTCTACAGTATGTAAGAATAAGGGAAAACCTGATCAAAAAGAGCCTTCCTCATGTTGGCAACTTGTCTATGACTTTGGTTTCTCTCCATTGGACAGGTGTGAGGGGAAAGTATAAAGGAAGGCTGGAGTGAGCTGACGAGGGAGAGAGAGAACTAAAGGCTTAAGTGAACTGAGAATGCTATGTATGTATGATAGGTGTTACCAAGAAGGGTTTATATAATGGTGAAGAGAGAGAGAGGGAGAGAGAGAGAGAAGAAAAAATCAGGACAATTTGTGTTCCACTGACCCAAAGGGGAGCACAAACAAAAGGTTTTTGGATCTAAGCAATGAAGGGAGGAATGGCATTTTGATTCGGTAGGAGGAAAAATCAGATTTGTTTTGTTATTTTTAAAGGTCATGAATATATTCATGTAGATTACTTAGTTTTTTTATATATAGCCGTTATGCACTCAATATCCATGATTCGTTTATCAAGAAGCTGAAAATACTTTTATCTTTCTCCAAGAAAATCTTTCATAAGTACTAAAATTGTAGAAGTATATAGTTAAGAAGACCATCAGATAAAATAAGTCAGTGTTAGGACCATCTCATTTTACTTTGCCGAAGGAATGAAAATGCTACTTTTCCTACTGTTTTTCAGCTAGTTTTACTTCAATATTACTAGCTCTGCACGATAATTTCAGTAAAAAAGTCGGAAATATATCTTCACAAGAAGGAGAAACATATATTGGCATATGCTCTTTTGGCTTCTGCTTATGTTCCTTCGCATTTGTGGGTTATACAATGAGGGGAACAAATGAATATATCTTAAGCAAAATATCCAAAAGGAGCCGAAAGTAGAATATATATTTTGCCCAATGCAAAACGCAAAATAAAAAATTGTAGTGGGATTCAAAATTCCAGGAAAAGCATACATAGAATCCTCAAATTAATCACGTATGGGGGGCTTACAGCTCCAAAAAAAAAACGTCAAAATTAAATCACGTACCAGTGGATTTTGCCTACTTGATATCATTCCATTACACCAAACAACTGCCTAATTGTTCCCCTAGATATGGAGGGTGTGTCTGGGAGTTAATGTGTTATTGTAAATTATGGTTCTTGATTGTCTACTAAGACCCAATAGCCTTTCAAAAAAGAAAAAAACCTAAGACCCAGTTTGCATCAACTTTCTAGTTCACTTTTTAAGCTTCTCTCTTTTGTGCATAATTTCTCAATTCTTATTAGGGTATTGTAACTTCTACAGGCTTTTAGTGTTGTTTTGATCCTTTTGTATCGCCAAACGAAAGATGAAAAGCAATGGATGTGGAAGAAAAGTTTACCCAAAAGAAGTACAAGCCAAGAACGAGATAGGATATGTTTGGCTGCAGAACTGTAGAGAACTTAGTTGGGTTATGTTCCAACTTTTCAGTGTACTTCGTGGATATGCCTACTCCAAGTGCCTGTGGCCATGTGGTTTAACAGGCTCATTCTCCACCGTCAATTTGAAACAAAATGCAAGTGAAGGCCCCACCTGATATGACTGGCACTGAAATATAGTGAGTTGACATTCATTTGGAACCAAAGGGGTTCCATTTTAATTGTGATGGAAGCATGAATCTTTAATCCATATGAAATGTATACCACAAATGGCCAATTAGAGCAAGTCTTCCTTTAGGAACTTCACTAACTGTATTCCTAAATGCAATGTGATAGCATGTACCCATATGTGCATAATGCGTGCTTCTAACGAAGACATGGAAATCTCATCTACATGTGAAGAAAAAAAATCCACGGTGGAACTCAACAGGATCAGCACCTAGTGGCGGATGGGAAGGGGTGCGAGTGGGGCCACGGTGCCCCAAAATATTTGAGTAATCTCATTTTTTCAACGTATGTTTTGTTATAATAAAATTCAGTGTCTTGACTCCTTCAATCTATATAATTTTACTATAGCCCATTCATATTTTTTTACCAGAATCAAACTAAACTCAAATTTTTTCGCAGTTGATCCCTCTTCATAAATTTTTTGCATCAGTCACTGTCAACACCTAATAAAAAAGAAAAAAAACTCTACACAAATATACAGTTCATAAATCTAACATTAGAATAGGACTCGTTCATGTATTCTCCACTTGGCTTCAGAGGACATAACTCAGTTGGTACTTAGCAGAGCTCAACTCTGGCAGTTAGGCCGTTGCAGTTATGGGTTAGCTGTCTAATTATCCTGTAGTAGCAATAGTATCTTGCAGATGAGCTGGTGGCTAAGGAAAAACCACGGCACATTTGTAATGAGAATTGGTGGGTGAGGAATATTTCCAAGAGCACACACCAAAAGGAAAAAGTATCATGCATAGGGAGTAACCAAATAAAGAAAAAGAAAACAGAGGAGAAGGAAATCCCTATAATGATTGACATACAAGAGCTTTAGCTTTGCAGGCAGTGGTCCCTTTCTTGTCTTTCTCTATCTTTCACTCTTCCCCTACCTGCCGTTACAGCAAAATGTTGAGAAAAGGGAAAGAAGTGTTTGAGAAGAGATTCCCCCTTTATCACTCTGCCACACTCAAGTGAGAGGAGAAGAGAGGAGAGATACTAAAGCACGCCCCCTCTCTCTCTCTCTCTCTCTCTCTCTCTCTCATGTTTCTTCTGTAGATATGTGGTCACATCTGATCCTTGAGGAAATAGTTAATAAAAGTTAGGAGAGTGTGGGTGGAGTGGGATCAGAATATGATTTTTGTGAGTTCTTTTCCTGGCACTGGTTTTGATTCTCTCTTCCTATCACTGTCTCCTATGGGGATAAGAATCCAACCCTCATCTACCATGCTCATAGCGTTAAGTTTGCTGGTACATGATATAAAGCTACAAAAGAAATCTGAAAAGAAAATGCATCTGCAACCCTATTCTCCATTTGAGAGCATGAAACTAATGTCTTGCTACATTGAAGAGTGTTTTCAAAGTGTTTTCTATTCCTTTTCTATAACTCGGTATTCAGGTCAATGGGCCAACTAATCTTGGCGATCAATCCAGCCGTCCACTATCAGGACGCCCAATACAAGTAGTTATTCCTTGCCAACTCCAATCCAATAGACATTAAAATGCTAATAATATATTTGGTCACCACAGGAAATAAAGGCAACTTAATAACTCAAATCAGATGTAGGAGCAGGAGTAATGGTTCTCCTTTCCCTTTCCTTCCCGAGAGCATTACGAATGCTCATGTTCTTCCCTTCCCTTTCCTCCTCTCTAGCCGTGTTTTCCCTTCATAGCAAACAAAGTGCAAGAGTGACATTCCTACTCCCCAGATGAGTAAATTATGTGGAATGGACTTTGAGTAGCTTGGATCAACTCATAAATCTACTTGAGCTAAAATGGAAGACAAAATGTAACTAACCACCGTATACATCTTGATGTAATATATGAAAGTGTGTTTGATCTTCAAGAACTAATATCAGCTACAAGGTTCTCTAAAAGTATGCAGTTCATATGATCTATTTAGACTCTTTACCTGGCATTTTTATTTCTCAACCCATTTCCTGTTGCATCCCATTTACTAATTCGGGCGTCCTTTCATACCTTTGATAATATAAGCTTCTTCTCTAAATCTCTGATCTAAACTTACTCCAATTATCCATTCAATCATTTCAACATTCCTTTCTTATCTAAGCATCCTATTTTACACGTTTGGAACTGCCCCTGAATCAATTGCATTTTCTATCCTCCTTTCGAGTCTCTGCAACAACCAAGTACGAATATAGGGATTTTGTGTTTTCACCACATCAAGCATATAAAGTCACAGATACCACTACATACAACCTTCTCCAAATTCCCATCATCATGATTAGAATGTCCACTTTCTTTGGGAGGCATTCACTTTGAGGCCTAAAAGTTCAAATTCAATAGAAGCAAATTCACTCCAGCATTGAGTTGTAAGAATCCAAATATCATGGTGCAGGAAGATTCAATAAACATCACATATGATAGGACACAAGCACAGTTTGGATACTAAACGCACTTGTGTGGAAATCAATACCTTATATTTATAGAAGTTAGTATTTTAGCCCGCTGATTATAATTACCATTTTAGGATATTTTCCATCAATTGCAAGTACCCTACAGGACTGTTCAAAAAAAAAAAAGTACCCTACAGGAAACAGAATAATCTGATTCTTGGGAAGTTGGGTATGCAGCTTCCATTCTTACAACCAAGAAAGGTATGGGAGTATATGGTTGAAACTAGATCAACTGATAGTGGCAAAAAATCCAAGCTATCAAATCGATGTTAACTGGGACGTGGATCTCTCGATATGACATACGAGGAACAAGAATGAAAATGTGGTACGATCATATGTCCGAAATGATGTTGGGTAGACTTCTCTAGATTTTTGTATGAGAAAATAGAAATGTACTTGTTTTGAAAGATAAGCATCAAACTACACAGAGTATTTGTTTTTACAAATGAAAGATAAGCATCAAACTACACAGAGTATTTGTTTTTACAAACAATTTCTATAGAACAGACACCTAGGAGCATGATGCACTGCCTTACCAATGCTCCACACTCTCTACATTTTTAGTTTGCTATATTTGGTTTTTCCATTTTGTTAGCGTACTAGAAACACAAATCACCAGGGTAATAGCATTTCTGATAACATAGTATCAGATTCATGAAAGGCAAAAAAAAACAATAGGGGTGAAAATGCAACCGTATCAACAACAGCTACTTGTGGGACTTTCATGAAAAGCATTCCTTGTCTCATCAAGAATGTGCTCAAGAGATAATCGGAACTTGTGAGTATTGATGCAATCATACAGCAATCAGCTTTAAGGTTGCTTTCTCACCGACCTTTTTGCAGATATTCTTATGCAGCATCTATTCTGCACATCTTGGCAAGATTCCCATTGCTTGGTATTATTGAAAGCTGGCATCCGCACTACAACAAACTTTTTGCTGCTTCTGCGCAAAGTATCTAGAATTAAACTGAATAACACTTGATCCTCGTAGAAAACCTAAGAAATAAGAGGGATAGGAATGAGAGCGACAAATATAATGATGGCCAAAACTCGATGTAACTTGTAGATTAGCGATACATTTGATAGGTCCCATTTAATAGGTCCAAGCTCTTTTTCGTCAACTTAATAGGTCCCATTTAAACTACTTAAGTATGCCTAACAGACTAGAGGCCACGTCCAATGGGGTTTCCATTTTTTCCAGTTATTAAAACTTCAAAACCACAAATTCAGTCTTAAATCCTTGATGACAAAATGTTTTGGAGCTTGGTACCTGAAGATTTTGCAGTTCTCAATACATTTGACAAGAACAAAATTCACATGATGTTGAAATAAAGGCATACTGGAATGACAAATCACTCTCCGCCGAAATCCTCTCAACCTTTTGGTCAATTGCATGTGGATCACATAGGAAAAACTGTCAAAGTACTTCCACATTTTACACTTCTCATCTAAGCATGGTCGCAGTGAAACATGATCTGCACAGCAAAATTAATTATGCTCAAAGGAAAGCCTCAAAAGCTTAAAGATTTACACTGTGAATGTATATCACAATCATAAGCTCAAGATATCTTGTTTTAAAGGTCCAACCTAACTAGCTATGGACATTGAGCCTAACCAGACCTCAATTTATTCAGCAAGGGCAGGGAGTTCAGGTGGGTTTAGCAAAACTTGGGCTGGAATGGACAGACTTTAGCTGCCTCAAATATGAAGGGAGAACACTGTTTATCAAAATTAGTAGGATGGGGAAAACTAAATGAACACCAAAAATGACAAGGGATGCTCAAGCAACCACCAAGTTAACATCCTAAATGGCCACAAAGCATCCAAATCTCTGTCCATCGGTCGATACCCATTTGCCAAAAGGAAAGTAAGTCTTTGGTCGATGCCCATTTGGCTATCGTTTTATAGGTATCGTCGACACCTTTTGAATGGTACCGATTTGATGGAGGATGGATCCCCAAATTATGGAGTTCTACATATTTTCACTATATGGAGATCCATCTCTATCTAATTTTGGAGTCTCTATATTTAGAGATTCAAATAGAAGTCTCCATTTAGAGATGAAATAGAGGTTGAATGGAGTGGTTTCATTCTCCATTTTAGTGGACCATTGGAGATCATCTAATTGCTACTTATCAGAAAAGAAAAGGAAGTAAAACAAAGTTCCAAACTCAAACGAATGGTCTGAAACACGTGCAAAGTATTCATATTTTAAACCCAACTCCAGACACAACTGCAAATATCTGAATCAGCAATCAGAAAAAACTGAATTCTGAAATACAGCAAGAAACTTAATGCTTATATAATACATGTTTACGAAAATTTCTAAAAGGGTTCTACCGTTCTAAACCTGAATCTAGAGAAGCTAGTTTGAGATGCCTTTCGAATCAAATTTTAGATTTCAAGTCTTCAACTGACATCCAAAATGTAGAATTTATATTCTATAGCAAAGTCTGATACTGTAATCTAAAACCTGCCCCCAAAGTTATCGCAAGCACGCCCATAGAGAATCCTAAATCCACGAGAGTTTATGTATATACGAAAAAGGTAGAATCTACCTCTTTTTTCTACATTGTTTCCCTTCGTTTCCCCAAGCTGAGAAGCCTAGTTTTAACCGACGAGTAATAGCAGGATCAAAAGCTCAGTTACATAGTGTGCGCGCGAGCGCGAGCGCGAGCGTGAAAGTCTTTCCGAAATATCCCAGAGTACTAAAATTCAGGAGTCGGGATTTGAGAGCGCGAGCACAGAGCCGAGGATCGCGGGAGCGGAGGCTCATGCATTGTGTGACAAAGATCGAAAGGCTATCCACAGAGAGAGAGAGAGAGAGAGAGAGGGTTTTTCCCGCGAACAAGATAAACGATGAACTGGCATTCGAACCGGAGCGGTTCGTTTGCCGGAGCCATATTCGGATCTTTATGTTAATAAAGGGCTTAGGGCGATTTTGAAGACAGGCCAGGCCCAGTTAGCCTTGGGCCCGATATATAGGCCAAAAAAAAAGACCATGAAAAATGCCCTTGAAGACTGTTGGAATCGGAATCAATTTTGCTTTTGCTCTTATTTTATGGGAAAACACAAGACAATTATTCTTAACAGTAATCGGGGAGTGGTCGATAGGAGTGTACGTGGCATTGCTCCAAGACTTGTTTCCAGATAAATTTTTCGAAGAGAAATTATTGTCTAGGAAAAATAGCAAAAAGATAATACTTAAAATTCTCGGAAAATGTCTGGTGAAAGTAAATAAGATACGAGCCCGTTCGTGTTTTGGTTTCAAAACTAACTTCTAGAATACTTCTCTAGAATAATTTTTAAAATGGAAAAAAACTATTTGGCCGGTCATGCTCTCTCTCAAAGGTGACGTCGTGACGAGGTCAATTCTTTCCCGGGCTGTGCTTGCTTAATTTTCATTTAAATTCAGGAATTATTACAACATTATTGGATGAAAAAACCATAGAAATGGCCAACCAAACTTGTATGGCTTTCAATATGGATGGGTAAAATTATTGCACATTTTGTGTGCTGTGGACCTATAGCTGACCATCCCTAAATTTAAAACCCCATTGTATTTCTAGGTTATTAGAAATTTTCTTTTGACTAGACAGTAATATGTTAGTACTGAGTATCTGTTAGATTACTACGAAAGACAACTTCATGTCCACATGAGTCGAAAACCAAGATCTCACGCTCCTTTGGGCCCAACTCCAAGGAGTATTAGATAAATAAAGGAAAAGACATGCAACTGCGCTTCCAGGGAAAATTTCTGATTTATTTCTTGCCTCATTAGCATAAGCATTGATCACAAATGATTTCATCATCCTTTTCCCTAATAATCTTATCCACCCATGACAAAAGCAAAAAAAAAAAGAGAGCAAAACTTTTCATTAACATTTGAACTTAATCCAATTATAACTGCTACAGTGAAAGCAGACTAGCAATTGGAGGCTACCTACCATATGTGACACCAGATTGGAACCAAACAAGAATTCACCTAAAAAGAGAGGAGAGAATATTGCTTCCAACTTGATCCATATTATTTCGAAATTCTACCTGTTTACAGGGGTGAAAGAATAACTATTTCGAACAAGAACATCCTACCATCAGTTTTTCACATAGATCGATACAGCTACATGATAGCACAGATAAATTTTAAAAAAAAAAACTAAATAACAAGGGAAGCGCACAATTTAAATTCACAAATGTTTACTTGTAGCTGACGGATTAACAGGAGTGCTTGCATGAAACGCAGAAGGTCTTGACGGTGTCCCTAACAGGCTTAAGGACAGCGATGGGGGCTCCCTATGGCTCGATTCAGTCTCTCCCAAACTAAGTTGAGACATTCCCACTAATTCATCCACATTTACTGGTTCTTTAGGAATGACAGGAATGGGCCTAAGGACTTGATGATGGAATGTCTCTACTCCTTTCTCTTCTTCAGGAGGGGCTGCATTTGATTGCCACAGTGGAAATGGAATGGGTAGAAAAGCGGGAAAGAATGCAGGAACCACTGTTGGGAATTCACCTGATGGAGTCACGGTTTCTTTGGCTTCTTCTTCGACCTTTTCTTCAGAAGTGGTTTCCATGGGTTCAAATTCTTGACTCAGAGAGAGCTTCAATGAGGGGAATGAGTTTGAAGTATCAGTATCAAAAGCTTGAGAGGGAGGGAGCATAAATTGCTCTTCTGATAGTGGTGGCTGATCTGTGTCCTGACAAACAACATAATAATTGGAAAGTTAAACTTAAGTTACTTAATGAAAGAAGAATGGTTGGTGGTGTTCTACAATTAGCAAATGACATCTTAGTCTTGTGAGTGATCCATTTACAACCTAATGAGAAATGATGAGAAAAGAAAAGGAACGTGTAGATATTAGAAAAGGGATAAGCCAGTAGTATAGCGACAATCTGTAACATCACCCACATTAATTTTAAGAGGTGAGAATCACATCTTTTGTTTGGATGAAGAAAAGGGGTGAGAAATGACAAGATACGAGGAACTTTTATGGGTCCATTGGCATCATGAAACTGGAATTGAAAACCACAATGGCATTATGAAACTGGAATTGATAACCATTTACTAATTCCAACTCGACGCAAAAGGGCAGGTTAGTTTTTTTGTAATTTACTCTCTAGGTGATATTGAGATATTATCTTTCATACAATGATGTAATGTAGAGTGAATTTGGAGCTGACAAACCATTTCTGGAACCATATCGAAAAGGCTGGATCGCCTCTTTCTCCGGATAGCATTAGTGTGCCGGATGAAATACTTCTGGGCATGGCTCGCTACTTGGGTAGGTGTCCTTGATGTGACGTAACTACGTGATATCCCACGCCAATCACCTTTACCTAACTTTTGGAGACCAAGTAAGAACAGGCGATGTTCCTCTTCTGTCCATGGAACACCTGGAAACCAAGCAGTCAATAACAAATTGTCAAAAGGTAGAGACCAAACCCAAATTAGTCGAATGACATTACCAAGTGTTCAATGCCACTGTTCCACTTCTACCAAAAGAGGTGAATGTACAATAGGCTGTCAACAGATTGGAAAGAAACCATTTTGCTTACTTATAAGCATCAAATGTTGCATGACTGCTGAAGGCAATATGCCAACAGATTAGAAATGCATCACCCAATATTTAGGAAACGAGCACTAATCTTTCTTTGTGCCCACACCACATGGTTCAGACAAAATGCACAATTATTTGAAGGATATGAACTGCATCATAAAAAGCAGCATACTTGCAGAACACTTCTGTATGTTGACCCACTCTCACTGTACAAAGAAGGGCAGGACTTGCTTATAAAGTTAACAAACCTCATTCCCAGCATTTTTCAAATGCAGAATAGGGATTGCTTTCTATAGCTTTACTCCACTCCCATTTTCTGCTTCCAGGTCAGTACCATGCCCCAGACAAGTACCAGCTCCATAAAAATCAACAGTGATCTAAAAATCGCTAGGCGCTAGTCGGGCGGAAGAGGGGCGCCTAGTGCCTAGGCCGATTTTTATATAGGCATTGGACCCCCGCCTAGTGCTTAGGCGCCAACTAGTCCACTGCCCAGACCAATTTTTAGAACAGAGAAAATCAAGCAAAATTGTGCTATATAAAACCATTGCTCCTGGGGTCACCACATTACAGAGGTTCCTAAAGGACTGGAATGTCAAGAGTTCCAACACTTGAATGCCCCTACCAATAAGCTCCCCCTCCAATCTGCAGTTCCACATCAGAGTATTGAAACAGGACTATGCCAAGACCTTCCTTGCAAAATGCCGAATTGTAATGAAGACCACTTGACTTAAAAGGCAGATTACCGAGTCTACCAATCAATTCAAACTGCAAGAAATGCAGCTCAAGTATAATGCAATCAAAATACTTCCCTTAAACCTCTGTAAGTAGAACAAAGATAATTAACCTGAATAACGGATTATTTCATCTTTGAATAAGTGATCTTGGAAACCATAAGATGGAAACAACATCATCAGCTGAAACTAGTAATACTAAAAATTTGCGTCTTAAATTCAGTTGTGTAAACAATTTTACCCAAGGATGTCAATAGTTTCTGTATCCACATGTCGTTACAAAAAAAATCAACAGCAGCCAATGAAGGACAAAAAAACAAGTTGTATGAGTTTGTAAACCCGATAGCTACTAAGAACCTAACAGAACTTTTCCAAATGTCGAAAGTTGTGTAGGTCGGGGTTGAGAAAGTTGACGGCCTGAAGATGCAACTAAAGGGGAACCTATGGCTTTCAAGAATCCATTCCCCATCTCTCTAATGAGAAAATCGATTTGACAGGCCTAAGGGTCATCTCAGTCATTGACACCTAAAGAAAGCCCAACTGATGTAATTTGTACTCTTTTCCTGTAATTTGTACTCTTTTCCTCTCTTTCCAAAAATCAACATTAGTACCACTACTTACTCATTCGATACGCAGTCAAAACTAGTGTGAGCTGTGAGCCGTGGATGTACCTAATGACACAACTGGGAAATCACGCAGTCGCGTAATCCTTTGTGGTATTGCTTCATATATTCTTCGTGCAGTTGTGTGTTGGGTACAAAAAGTATACTCCGTATTAAGGAAGACCAAGTCAAGACCTCAATGAATGGTGACAAAAGCATGTCACACTGTCATCTACCCATGAAGCACTGCACAACACATTAATTCATTTATTCCTATCCAATCCAATCCAATCAAAGTACAACCCAAAAACTTTAACACATAAACAGATAACACCAAACAACCTTATCCAAATAATACATCCAAAATTACTTAATAACCCAAGAAATTCCAAGAATCGAAAACCAAAACACTAAAAACGATACGATCCGAGATTGAATCGAAAGAAGCTAGTACCTTTCTTTCGTTCGGCGCGGCGATTCGACGAACCCGGGCCGTGGGCCGGGTCGTCGGACAGGTACTCATCGGGCACGTGAACCGGGTCGCGGAGAAGGTCTGAGGAAGGGGATCCGGGATTGGGCGAAGCGGCGGCGGACGACGAAGAATGGTAGTGCGCCGAGAGGTTGCCCATGCTGGCGCTCTTCTTGATGATCGAGCCGCCGTCGGTGAGCCTGACCCCAAACAGCTTCACACCGCCGCTCGCCGCGGAGCCGCTTCCGCTGCCGCCGCCTCTGGTGGGGCAGGTCCTGGAGTTGTGGCCGTTGTTGCTGCAATGGGAGCACCGCCGAGTCATGGCGGGTTAAGTTGACTCGACCCTCTATTGATGACTCACTGAATTGGACGGTGAAGGTTTTGGATTGGGAATTTGGATGAGAGAGAGAGAGAGAGAGATGGAAGGAGGGTGCATGTGGTTTGAGGGTTACCGGGAAAGGAGATTTATGCGAAGAGGGGTTAATAATTAGGGGCTGGATTTGGAGAGTAATTACGGAATTAACCGAACGCGGTGATTCGTTGGACTTGACCTAGAAATGAATAATGTTTTTTTTTTTTTTCTTTTCTCTATATATATATATATATATTGTACTTGGATAACGTCACGCATTATTGGATTAAAAGATTTTGCTTAGGTTCACTACAAAAATAAACAAATACTCCTACTCCTATGTATAGAACATTTTTTTTTTTCCTTGTGTGCTCGAGTTTTTTTTTTTTTTTGGTAGAGTCTATATATATACCTTAAAAATTTTACGTGCCTTCCGCAATAATTAGACTTAAACTGGTACTATTTTTAAACCTCTTTTCATTCCTCTACTGAACTAGGATGATGTAGTATTTTTTCACCGATTAGTGTTCTCTCCGTTTCTCCATTTTGTAAATTTTTTTCTCAATTTTCGGTCTCAGATTAGTTAACAAGATTGAATAGCCAGTACTCCTCCGGACCTTCGAGTTCGCATTGTTTTTTCAAGAATGTTTGCTTTTTAATTAGTACTACAAAGAGACTACAGTTTTTACTTGAAAGAATTGAATAACGTTGTCCATTTTAAGAATGGATGGATAATAGTAACATGGAGGCGGAAACTCAGGGTTGCACAGGCCGCCCATTTTTCGGCCCTGTTTAGAACTCATTTTGATGATTAAACTCGTTGACATGGATAGAGCTCATCGATAAAAATAGCTACATGAAAAATCAAATAGATCGGATACCAATCAATACGTGAACATAGCAAATTTATCTTGGAAAAAACGAATCAGACACACTGGATTATAACCTGAAAAACCCATTTTTAAACAGATAAATATGCTTTTGTTCAGGTATTGATAAGTATCCGATCAACTTTAATTTTTACGTAGTTGTTCTCGTCTACGAGTTCTACAATATAAACGAGTCTGATCAGCCAAGGTGAGTTGGAAAGTGTGCCAAAAATGGCCGCACGGGACCCTGTGCAATCAAATAGCCCAACCTGGAGGAAATCCAAATCCTAAAAAGCAAAAACATCACTCATGTTCTTGAAATACGAGCACGACGAATAATTTTACTCCATCTACATACTAATAAATTCAATTTGCACCCGTATTTTTCTCGGGATGTCCAACAAAACATGGTCCCTTGGAGTGTAATGTAAGAAAACTTTTGATTATTAGGATGAACGACTCGAAGCGGCGGTCGTGTACTCTTGCAGTTGTAGCGCACCCTTGCGTATCCAAAGTATGGTTAACGGTGTGAAAACAGTTCTAGGGCTCTACTAGCACTACTAGCCAGCAGCCAGCAGCCCGCAGCCAGCCAAATCTCGGTTACAGCGAAGTTGTCTAAAAGATGATTTTTAAAGGGAGAAGATTAGTGTACCCGTTCTCAAAAAAAAAAAAGGGGGGGGGGTGGGGGGGAGATTAGTACCTTATCTTCATCTTAATTAATGCTTTAGGATGCGTACGGACACGTTGATCACCAGAGGATAAAACCTTTTTCCGATACGCCACGTGTCGGAATGTGCTACCGTTGGCAATTTGGGACGAATCAAAAGTCAAACTTTGCAGGCTCTCTCTCTCTCTCTCTCTCTCTACTAGCAAAGCAAAGTGGTGGTTAACTTCCTTTTCCTTTCCTTTATCCCAAAGGAAAGAAAGAAAAATAAAAATAAAAAAGGAAGCGATTAAAGTAGGTTATCTTGACTGGGATTTCCAAGAATATCTTGAGGGAGAGACTTCATTATAAAACACGAAGTGATTTTTTCCCTAACCGGGTATGTATCAAGTCACGTTACTAGCTCCGAGAACGGATCTCCTGTCCGATTGGGATTCGGACAGGTGCCTGTCCGAGTGTCTCTCGACCGTTGATCTCGCAAATCAACGGCTGAGATGAGTCGTTTTTGTAGTATCAATCCTTATCCCATCGTTGATTTGCGAGATCAATGACCGAGATGAGGACAAAGGAGTAGGACAGGGGATCCTCGGTGACTAGCTCCTCGATTAATTTTGGGAGGTCGAAGTTAGTGATCAAACGAGTTTATATGGTTTCTATAGTATTACACCCTTGCGCTACATGTATTACAACTCCACGAGACTACAATTGTAAACAATTTTTTATAACAATAGATTTCACTCCTGGCTCCGCCTGTTTGAGCGTAAAATGTTTTTCGGTAAAATATTTTACTTATATTTTCGGTGTTTGGTTGTGTGAAAAATTAGGAAAAAATTTTACATGTAAAGTATTTTTCATCAATTGGATGAAAATGACTTACCCTTAAATCTTCCGCAAGTTATTTTCCGAGAGAAACTTGTTGGCTTCTACCGCAATTCTCACTGCGCAGTTTTCTCGATCATTGTCAGTTCTGACCCACGTTTAATTCCAATATTCTCCGATCTCTCTACCGTTTAAGGCCCTCCCTCTACACTATTTTGTTAATTTCAAAAATATTTTTAAGTACCAACTAAACACGAAAAAATAAAAATTTAAAGTTTATTTTCAGAAAAAATATTTTACATCAAAACATACTAGCCTAATTTTGTTTTTCCTTCTCTTTTGCTGTGTAATTTCTGTAATCATTCGATGTAGTACACTAACATATAGTCAAGCTAAATTTGACCTTGACTAGCCTGGCAAGCAACTTCCTGGTTCCTACCACTTGGCAGTTTATGACTAACAAGTTACGACAAAGATGGTGGTGAATTTCATCAAGAAACAACTGGGAAAATGGGTAAGTTAAGTGAATGACAAAATGACTTCATGGATCTAAAATTCCTTTCTATCATAAACGAAAAAGAATCAAAGTGAGTTCACACTATTGACTAGACTAGAACAGTATTTATCCGTTTGATAACAATAATAGATGAATGAAATTCGTAAGAAGATGAGATTAAAATTGTGATTGGTAATGAGAAGGAATTAGTAATGAGTATGTTTGTTTGAAATGGGATTGAATGATGAGATTATTAATCATGTTTATTTGAGATGAAATGAGATGATGGGATTAGATTGATAGAAGGAACTGATAATGAGAATGGATTGATAATTTGAATGAGTTGGGATTGGATTATTAATACCATCTCCCCTAGGGTATTCTTAATACCCCCTAATCCCCGGTTTGCTAGTTTATTGGATTCATAGTCCAAACTCATTTCGGGTTACCAAACAAAAAATTGGTAGTCCCTTGGGATTGATAGTCCAATCCTAACGACTAAGAGGGTTAACAAACGAGACCTAAATAGTATTTTTGATAACTCATTTCTCTTGTCTAAATGGACTAAATAGTATTTTTGATACTTTTAATGAAAGCAAGTGGTATTTTGACATTAGTCCAAACACAAAAGAAATATAACGTGAAGTCACCCTGAGCAGTAACAGAAGTGTAACAAAGACTAGTAGTTATTTATGATGAGCAATAATAAAAGTTTATCAAAGACTAGTCGTTATTTGGTCATTTGGAGAGTCTTATAGATGAATTCAAATTTCAGATTAATGGGGCAAAAAATGTGCCTATGTCGTGTCCGTACCTAGAATAGTAATTTCGACTCTAGAATAAGAGAGATCACTTTTGGCATTGAGTACATGTTGTCCATAGATATCAGGTTGATTCATGACTGTAGAGATATCAATCCATCTGAAACAAGAGATAAAATTATTTCCACCAGTGGTGGAAACCATGGGTTTTCCACCACGGCCAATTACGGGTCCCACAAGACACCCTTTGTTATAATCTAAACCGTCTATGTTGTAGGGTCCGTAGAGTAGTATATCCACGCAAAAATTGAGATTTATCGGACGTCAATAGGTATATTAAAAATCTACTTTCGATTTAAGAAATGGACAGTTATGGATAGTTTAACTTCAAAATCTATGACCGTTCATTCTGCAAACCAAAATTCAATTTTTGATATATCTATCGATATCCAATCAAGCTGATTTTTTTCATGGATGTACTACTCTATGTACTTTACAAGATGAACGGTTCAGATTAGAACAAAAAAAATCTTATGGGACCCATAAACAGTGGTGGAAACCCCATGGTTTCCACCAGAGGTGGAGAGAACATACTCTCCTGAAACAAATACTAATCAATACAACACACAAGAATTAACATAAATACCTTTCATGATAAATCCTCAAGTAGTTCTACAGAAGAGCAAGAAAAAGCAATTTCTTCCCTTGTATATTCTGATGACACAGCTCGAATTTGGCTGAAAGAAGCAACAGTTTCCTCCCTTCTATATCCATGTATTCGATGTCTATACAGTAATATATGTTATTAAATACTTATAAAAAAATCTCTGTCTAATACCCACTCTGATACTAAATATACAGCTTGTTGAGCAACATTTCTCTTTCAAAATATGACTTCCAACGACTCCAATTCGCTGCTTGGTATGCAGCACAAATTTTGTCCATTGACTCGACAGTCATTTCTACCTCATTTGGAAATTCAAAGTTCGAATGCAGTAGGCATACATGAAAGCAAAGAAGGCCGCGAAAGCAACCAAAACTCCAGCAACTGACACAATGAAATCCGGCTTATATCCATAATAATTTTGAACATACCATCGAACAGTCGGGTCGGACGTCATTCCGGGAACTTTTATGGTATCCTCCACATCACCATACTGTGACACAATCAACCCATAAACAGTCCAGGCCAAGGGGCAAATCCAGTAATACCAACTCCACCACTTGGGAATTTTCTGAATTTTCAGCACGAAGATGAAAAAAAAACACATAGTTAGCATGTATGGAGATTGATTTGAAACATAAATTCACTAAATGGCGCTGAGAAAAATGAAAATTACCGGTCTAGGGATGAAGAAACCGGAGAAGAGATTGAAGAGAGAGTAGAAAGCGGCTGCGAGAATAGATGCTACTTGGTGGTTTGGTGTGATGGAAACAGTCATCATTCCATAGTAAGTGAAGTAGAGAAAGGAGGTATAGGTGACGAACAAGAACCAAAAGAATTTCGCTGCTGCCCATTCGAAGCCCATCATGGAATAGACAATAAGACTAAAAAAGACAGTTTGAACAAGAACATATGGTAATTCGGTGATAACCTGCATATCAAATAACAGATACTATATCAATACAATTGAATGAAGCTGAGAACATAAATAAATTCCAAACTCAGTGCTGCTGCATCCCATTTCACTTTCCTCTGATATTCTTCTGGGTATGTGGCGTTACTACGCAGGCTCAGAACACGTGAAGAAAATTTTCTGCTTACCTGTGCCAAGGCATATGGTAATGCAGAATACATTCCGGCAGCTCTTTCTCGATAAAAAACTGTTCTTTCAACAGCTACTAAAGGTTGTACTGACCCACAGTTATTAATCCCCACAAATAGAACAGCAGAATACATTGCCCCTATGATAGTGGTCAGATCACCAGAGTTGTGCCTGAACCAAAATAGAGCAAAGAATTCGCAATGACCTTAGAGTCCTTCGCCACTGGGCTAATAAGAAGGAATTTTAGAAGTAGACACAAACCTTTTTTTGCCAATTTGCCAGAAGACCGTTCCTATCAAGAGGGCAGCAGCTAAGGTGAAGAAGAACCTCAAGAGATTATAGTCAGGAGTTCTCCAATAAGTCCACCACTGCTTCCATAAGCAGGATTTGAATTGCCCCCAAGAGGACTGAGAATATTGTGTTGGGAAATACAGGTCTTTTGCCCCTGGCGGAGGAGTGCTCAACTCCTTCACTAGACCCTTATTCCATCTGGAAATAGGCTTTTATAAGCTTAATCACCATCTATATGAAAACCTATTAAGCATTGTGTTTTCAGAATGCCACTTTTCACTTACTGATACAAGGCAGACGATTTGTAGTGATCAGCGAAATCCATTCCAAGACGGACTTCTGCTGCAACTGAGCTCACTTCCAGCATCCATGTCGCTGTATTGTATTTTTCTTTGATTTTTGGCACCCCGGGAATCGCCTGAAATTAACAAATCAGTTGAATCATTTAGTGGGTGTTCTATTATACAGAAATCAGGAAAATTTCAGGAATTTTAAAGTACCTCAAAATACTTGATAATCTTGTGTGAATTCCTTCCTAGTGGTCCTGAGTAGATCACTTGTCCCCCCCTTTTCATCAGTAGAAGCTCATCAAATGCTTCAAAAATATCAATGCTAGGCTGATGAATCGTGCAAACAACTGTTCTCCCAGTATCAACTGTGTTTCTCACAGCTCTCATAACAATGGCTGCAGCTCTTGCATCAAGACCAGAAGTAGGTTCGTCCATGAATATAATAGACGGATTAGCAACTAACTCTACTGCTATTGTTAGTCTCTTTCTCTGTTCTGTCGACAAACCAGTAATTCCCGGAAGCCCCACAATGGCATCCTTGAGATTTTCTAGTTCAACTAATTCCATCACTTCCTCCACAAAAATCTGCAAAATTAAATTTCCATTTCAGTACTTGTCTTTGTACAACATAATATCCTTATTATCTTAAAGAAAAGGATATGGATGAGATTATTGAACCATCTTTTCTTCCTGGTTGACTTCCTTGGGTAGGCGAAGGAAAGCCGAGTAAATCAAAGATTCACGAACAGTGACTTGCGGTGAGTGTATGTCATTTTGCTCACAGTACCCGGAAATTCTAGCAAAGGTTTCTTGAACTTTAGGGAATCCAGAAATTCTGATATCACCTTCAATGTAACCACCGGTTTTCCTCCCGGCTAGGACATCCATTAGTGTTGTTTTTCCAGCTCCACTGACTCCCATGAGGGCAGTCAGGACACCAGGCCTAAATGCACCTGTTACTTCCCTAAGTAATTGGAGCTTGTCCTCAGTCACTCCTTGCTCTTTCATCTCCTATTAAACCAACATAATCCAATATTTTTGCACTTAGGTTTCAATAACTTACTTGCATTAGAGTGAAAGAAGGAGAAAATGGATACTCACTGGCGACATGTCTACAAAATAATTTACGGTGTCAAAGGACATGGCGAGGGGGGTGAAGGGAAGGACCATTCCTCTCTGGGGAGCGAGTCCACTTGCTGCCTCAAGGCCTAATTCATTTCTACTTAGTCCGATGGCATTGGATTGACTGCTCATTCTTTGGATTGCCATTTCTCCTGCAAAAGGCATCTCAAATTTTACAACTTTGGAACTGTTATCAATGACTTATGTTAGATTGGTATTGAGTGTTATATATCCCAACATCTCAAATTCCATGTTTCTTACTGGAATAGTTTGCATCAGCAGACGATAAGGATTGAGGGAGTGACATCTTGCTGAATCCGTTTGTCCGAAGTCTAGATTCTTCCTTAGTTTCCTTTTGATCTGCTTCCATTTCCCTTGCTGCTTCTTTGGAGATTAAAGCTTGAGGCTTCCCAAGGGCTATTTCCAGTAGTACCCAGCATGAGTTGCCCAATTAAATGAAAAATCCCAAGTTTATCTTTCGAACCATAAAAATAGAACTTACGATTTAAGTACATAAGAGCAAGGGTGAAAAGCACGTTGTAGAGAGCTGTAAACCCCGAAAGAGCTGCTACACTAATCCAGAACCATTTTCTTTCAGGAAAGACACCAAAGTTCTTTAGCACTGCAACCCCCAAACTGCTAACATTATCTGAAGCCTGTCACAAAAACAGAAATTTTGTTTTTTCGGGAACTTTCTTTGTTGTGTAATACAAACTCTCTCCTACTACTAATTACAGTAATGCTACAGGCAAGAAAATTTTCTCAGAAAATCATCTAAAATGCATTATTTTGGTGGAGCTTGGGCTCCTTCCACAATTAATGTAATAGTGTCGACACAACATTTGGATACTTATTTCGTGAATGTTTTCTGTCCGGGGATATAAAAAAGAAGGGTAAAATGGGAAATTGCAATACCAGTTTGTTCATCCACCTAGGAGCAAACATCTCGTTGACAGCCAAAGCATTGAAACCATAGCTCATAGGGGTGACCCAATAGGCCCACTGCCACCACATGGGAATTTGATCTGGCAAATAGGAAGCAACTCTCCATAAATCAATCTTTCTAGTGGAAACAACTCATTTCAGCATTAAACAAATCTTTATAATGTTTTCTGAACAGATGTGTTGGACTCAGACAAACCTTTAGGAAGGATGAAACCACCAAGCAGGAAAACGAGGAGAACACATAGGGCTCCTCCAGTATAGGCTACAACATTTGTTCTACAGACACTGGCAATGAGCCTGAACATGCCAGCTGCCGTTTGTTGGATGAGAAATATCACCAGAAATTGCTTGACGAACCTAAAAAAAGAAGTGAAAGAATGCACGTTAGTTGAAATTTCTCAGCCCATATAAGAAAAATCTCTCTTTGGGTAGAAGCCTAGTCTTACGCATTGCTTGGCTCCCAGTGTTGTTGGGTGCATCTCCACAAAAAGAGAAGAGTCTTTAGCTACTCTCTCTCACGATTATAGATTAAATGCGAGACTTGTGTACTTACCACAAAGAGTCAGTTTCTCTAGTACCCAGAGATAAAATGGAGAATTTGTAAAAACATTCTTTATGATCACATTATGCGCATAATATTACGAGCCTGTACTTTGTTTTGATCTGCCCTTTTGTGCATAAGGCTTGAGAAGTAAGTGCATAGCCCATGCTGTAGCACTTGAGCCCAATATAGATTGAATGACCTCAAACTCTCTTAAAGCTTAAGTGAGTAAGTGGTGAGCCATTCAAAACAATATTAAGACCAACCCTGTATTCTCTTTATCTAATGTGAGACTCAACATTCACACATGTCCCAACACATGGCTATGCTACAACCTAGTAGTGTACAATTATGTGCACTTGTTGCTTCTGATAAAAAGATCCATTGCACCATTACTGCCCCGAAGCAAGGAAAACTTTCCTAGTCTATGGAGCAAGCATACTTCAACATACGAGTCCTATGCCTATCGTAGTGGTAACGGATACCAATAATCACAGATACAACCCCATTTAAGGGGTTGCTAAGGTTAGCAATGTAGTTGAAATCATACACATTTGATTAGTCCAACTACGTATGCTCTTATACATATAAAATAACTGTGTTTTCACTCGTAAAAATATTTAAGTAGTTACCTGCTAGGTTCAGGAGCGAACCCAATGGTGTAATAAGTCACAGCCATCCAAGCAACAGACTCCACCACCGAAATCGGAACCCTCAGAAGAAACGTCGGCAGGGTAAAAACCCACGGCGGATGAAAAAGCAAATCCCGCTGCTTGTAAAACACCGGAAGCCTCTGAATCGTGATCGGAAGCTCCGACAAACAATTGAACATGTTGATGATCAAGCTGAACAAAATCGCCCCGACGTAAATCGCGCCGTCCTCCTCGTCCCGCGAGTGCATTTCGGTCCGCAAGAACACCGTCGAAGCGACGATCGCCACGATGACGATCTGGACGGTCTTGAAGACGTAGACGAAGGAGTTGCGCTTGATGAGGAGCCATTCCTTGTCGAACGAGGCCTTGAGGAGCTGGAGTTTCGGGACGGAGTATTTGGTGAAGACGAGGGCGGCTCGGTGGCTGCGGGACTTGTCGTAGGGGACGGAGAGCTCGTTCTCTAGGCGGAGGCCGACGTGGAAGCGCTCGAAGAGGGTGGCGAACTGGGTGACGGAGGTGTAGGTGTAGGGTCTGGTTTTGTCGGACCAGTACTGCTCTTGGTCTTTTCTTGAGATAACCTGGATTTTAATGTGGGATGAAAAATTCTTTAGTTTCGCTAATAAGTGCAAACCAGCAGAATCGAGTCGAGTTTTGTGGTGTTCGAGTTCGAATCGTTTGTAAAGAAGTGGAGTTTGACTAATTTTCTTAACGAGTCCTTATAAACGAGTCGAGATTTTGAGAGTGCATGATTTTATAGTTACCAAAAACAAGCGGATCAATGATATGAGAAACTATTCCTAATTTGGAGAAAACAAAAAGAGGCGCACAACAATACGGGGAAAGATCCCGTCCAGCTAAAACCAGTTTAGTCCAGTTTTTGTTTCCGGACCGTTTAAAAATATTTTGGACGGTTTAAATTTGTTCGGGTAAATTTTTATTAGTATCTTTTTAAAAAATAAGTACTTATTTCTTTTTCAAGAACGGGACCTTTAGGCTCATCCTGTATGCAGTCTTCACCATACGGAATCGAGTCAGGCTTTCACACTTGTCTCCTTTATATTCAGTTTATCTACAAATGTTAAAAGAGCAGGAAGAAGGAGAGAAAAATTGTTCAAATTTTTAAGCTTTTTATTGGATTTTAAAAAAAATTCAAGAAGGCCATCTCAAACAATTTTTAACTGTTTTAGATGAGTTTTCCTACTTAAAAAAAAAAAAGGAAGGTTAAATGTTCACACCGCCGGTGTATATAATTTATTCTCTTTTTACGAAACCTATGTCATAAAGTTGTTCTTTTTAAGTATTTCGGAACGTTTTTCCTACTACAGTCATGTTTTTCTTTTGGAAAAACTAGGGATACGTAATTACGTGCGCAAAACCATTAATTGGTGGAGTATAAAGTGGGCTTCGTGGCCCATTTTAGGTTATACATGTATTGCAGACTTGGGCCGTGGCTGTGATTACCGACTCATTATTAAGTATTCCGGGGAGCACCGCCAGCACCGTCACGTGATGCTCCGGACCACTCTACAACCACACATTCTTGTAATAAAGCCCATGACTAAACGTATGAATCCCACGTAAATTTGTGATTCTCAAATGGCTTAGAGCACCACATGGAGGCTCCCGGACTATTGAATGATTTCACGTGATTACCTCTTGTAAGAAATCAGCAGTTCCTTTTCTCTCTGGGCACCTGAAACCACAACATTCAAAGAACTGCATTATGTGCTCTCGCGGCCCCTCATAGATGATCTGGCCTTCCGATAAGAGGATGATGTCATCAAAGAGTTCGAACGTCTCCGGCGCGGGTTGGAGGAGGGACATAAAGACAGTGGCATCAGTGACGTGCACAACTTGTTGTAAGCACTTCACGATTTGAAACGTCGTAGAGCTGTCCAGGCCCGTTGATATTTCATCCATAAACAGCGTCTTTGTGGGCCCAACAATCATCTCTCCTGCATTATTAAAGTCCACATGTGTTGAAATTTTCACAAGCTCGTCGCTACAAGCACAAATATTAGCAATGAAGATATCATCACAAAACCTCCTTTGTTTGGGTCTTTTCAGTCTTTTTTTTGGGTAGTGATTTTGTCACACTTTTTTTTGATAATGCCACACCCTACAAGTGTATTTTTTTGGTCCAAAAAATACACTTGCAGGGTGTGGTATTATCAAAAAATGATGTGGCAAAATCATTTCCCTTTTATTGTTGTTGGAATTTTGGACTTCTGATATTATTTTTTTTTGGTCGAGTTTGGACTCTTTTATTAGTATGTTCTTTTGTGTGTGTATGATCTTTTGGTGTTCGGGCTTTGGCCCTTTGGATATTTTGTTTCTAGGCCTGACCCTTGGAGATGTTTGGGCTTCCGGCCTTTTTTAGGTGTTTGGGTTTTGGCCCACCAAGTGTTTCATCCAATCGTTGGTTGGATTTCCCTCCCTCTCCTCCCAACTTTTGTCAAATTTTTTTAAATAAAATATTATTTTTAACGATAAAAAAAATATATGCATCATTAGCAAATAGTATATCAGATTTGGTTGAGCGAAAAAATAATACTACATCAGATTTGACTAGGATGATAAACGAGTTGAACGACCCGGGCAGTTAGTTGTTCAAGTTTGGTTTGAAAGTTTCGCGAGCTTCAAAACACGTTCGGGCTTGGGTTGTTAAATGAGACGAGCCAATCTCGAACGAGCTTTAATGAAACCGAATACGAGTAGGTTGAATTTTTATACATCATACGCTGAACGAGTTATACGAGCCGAGTATGAAGTAACTCGTTCGAACTTGGTTTGAGAGCTTAACGAGGTTCAAATAACTGTTCAAGCTTGGTTTGTCTATGTAACGAATTCAACAAGTTTTTAATGAGCAAAAACAAATACGAACTCAAACACGAGTAGCTTGATTTGTTTATCAGCCCAGTTTGACGCCTCTTTTGATTATTGGCAAAGTTGCATGTAGGTTTAATATATAGTTTGGTAGTTGGCATCTTTGCTTCTTAATTAGAATTAAGTAGTAGTAGTAATATTGTTATTGTTGGTACGAGTACCGGAAAGATCACGGGGTTGGTGGTTCAACCGTCGGAACTTAATTGTCCAACTGTTGAACTGTTCACGAATCTTGGTCGGTTGGTTCCAACTTGTCCAAATATGCCCTCTTCCAATTAAAATAGAGTAGAATGATTAGTGTTACTAATTCATTTTCATTGGAGATCAAAGTTCTGGAAAAGGTATTAACCTGTTGTGACTCGTTTCTTCTGTCCTCCTGATATTCCTCTGTGCATTTCATCGCCAACGATAGTGTCTCGACACATGTCAAGTCCCAAAATCTGTATCCACATTTACAAAAAAAAAAAAAAAAAAAAGTAACACATTAGTCATCGATCAGGTTGTTTTTTTTATATCAGTTTGTCCACCAAAAACGTCTTAAGAATACAAAGAAGACTTTTTTTTTTTATTGAAGAAAAAGAAGACTGCGCACTGGTTATTCTCCAATGTATTCAGATGAGATGACAGAGTAGAGTAGATAAGGAGGGCTCTTAGAAAATTTGGTGCAGTCTTATTTATTAATTTGCAGTTACCAAGTCACCCCTAAAAAATAGAAGCCTCTTCATTTTTGACCTTGTGACAAATGGAAGGGTAAATAGAGTACTGCTCAGCTTACCCTAAGAGTGTAGTCAGTAAGGAGGCTGCTCTCAACTCCTTCCATTGCGGTTGCCTGACAAAATTTAGAGAGGGAGAGAGAGAAAAATAAATTAAGAACATATAACTAATTGGTGTGCATAACTATATTGTTCTATAGGAAAGGAGTTATTCACTCAAAATTTTCAAAGTCTTGCAGAAACCTTCATGAAAAGATCGATCTCGGCCTCTGGAAAAATACCCGCGTCTTTCTCTCTCCTTGCTAGCTCGGTCAAGAGTTCTGTAATTCATTGTTCAACAATTGAATTAAACAAAATGTTTTTAGGATGAAAGAGATTTGGCTCACAAGGGAGTACGGTTGAGATTTGATTGATTAAGCACCGTATCGCGTCCCGACTCCTTGACACCTTGCGGAGAAATCTAGAGTTTCTTTCACAGTCATTTCGCCCATATGAACGTCGTTTTGACTAATGTATGCTGACGTCTTTTGCGGTACGAATTCTTCCAACTCGTACCCATTGTAAGTGACTTCTCCTTTTACCTGTTGCACATTTGTACTTTCATAGAATCATAATCACCTAGGGATTTAGTACATTTCTTGAATTATTCATTAATCTTTGGCAGTAAAAGGACAGTAACTAACCTTTAAGCTTGGGTCCAACTTCCCAGCTAGGGCGAGCAAAAGGGTTGTTTTACCGGATGAAGGTGGGCCCAATAGAAGTGTCATCCTATAATGTAAATAGTAATTGGGTTTTCAAAAATCAGAAGGCACCAATGAGAACAACATCAATATTTCTTGTTGATTTGGTATTATGCTAAACCAAGAATCAAATCAATTTCTGCGAATGGATGATTTTGAGAATCAACTCAATTCTTGAAATTCATCGAATCAAACTAGTCCAGACCGTTGGATTCAACTTTGGTTCCGATTCGAACCGCGGTTGACTAGAAAGATTTTTATATCAAGAGGGTTCACAGTTCGGTCAACTTTTTAGCACCATAGTGACAAATTAAGTTGTCGAAGCTCACCTAGAAGGCTTTATAATACCGGAGGCATCTCTGAGAATAGTGAGTTTTGTTGTTTCGGCCAACCGGATTCCGATCAGACCCAAAGCCGACTCGGCGATGTTTCGGACCGTGTTTGCGAGGCTTGGGAGAGCTCTGTTGCCAATGTAACAATCGGCTTCGATTGTCAAATGCTCGAACCTCACTTCTACTGTTGGAAGCTTGATACCAACCCTACAACCACACAATTTCATAACGTTAATTTGTTACCAACGACCGATCCCGGGGGGTCGAAGCATGAAAAAACCAAAAGTTCTGCCATCCCTCTCTATCTATCCGAGGGATGGAAGGGCAGAGGCCTTCGGTGTCCCCTCCGGTCAAGAAAAACGAAAAATTAATAAGAAATGTCAGGAGCAATGAAAAAAAGAAGAAGATTCGAATGCGAATTGTTAGGAACGAACTTGTCGATTCGATTTCTAAACTTTTGCAAGAACTTCTCATTATCTTCCTCCGCAACTCTAAACAGCTTGTCGATGAGCTGTTGTCGATAGTTATCATCGAGATTTCGGACATCAACCTCCTTGTGCACCACCTTATGATTACTATTCTCATGAACTCCGTTGTCCATAATGGATTTTATGATGCTAGTTCTCAGCCTGGAGTAAGTTGGCAATCTCTCCAGCGCAGCCCATGTCAGGGCTTCTTCATCTTCCACAGAGTTGATAGTCTGTCTCCGCGAAGTGGCGTTGCTGCCACCAAACACTTCCTCCACCCTCCGACTCACGCTCCGGCTCATGCTCCTGCTGCTGCTCCAGTTTCGGCTCTGGGTTCTTCCCAGAGCACCCCACGCCCTGTCTGCGTCCATCTTCTTTAGTCCTGTACACGAAAAATTGTTCAATGTGAAAGTTTCATTGATAGAGAAGAAATACAGATCACGTTAACAATGTGAAGTTGGAGGAAGCTAAAGTACTTACTTGTTTGGATTTTGTGGAAATGCAGATACTGATTTAATTTGTTATGTAGGGATTGGCTTTAAGAGTGTTCTTGAATGGCAATTAAGAATGTCATGAACATTGTATTCTCTTTTCCCTTCCAAAAGCTCTTGACAAACAAAGTCTCTCTTGTGGAGAGAGAGAGAGAGAGAGAGAGAGAGAGAGAGAGAGAGAGAGAGAGAGAGAGAAGTGGGTTGATTCCTTTTTGAAGAAAGTTTGTGGGTACTTATACATGTATATATAGTAGTATATATTTGTATACATCTACCGATGAACGACCAAGAGTGAGTTGATAATACTTATAAAAAAAGAAAAAAGAGTGAGTTGATAAATAATGTCAAAGACCAAGGGAGATCGAGGTCTAGAGAAGAAACAAAACATTTGTATATAATTTGAACTTAATTATATAAAATTTTGAATATTTCAGTGTGACAAAAATGTCATGAATTATTGAATTGACTTAACGTAAATAAATGTAGTCATAATGATATATAAATATTTACATGACACTCTAGTAAATTAGCATTAATATATATACATCTTCTTCTTTTTTTGAAAAGAGAATATATATACACCTATACTCGAGTAAGTTTTAGAATATGCTTGAAATCTAGAATCACAGAAGCCTGCCAAAAAATGTTAGCATCTTTAATAGGGCTGAAAACGAAGTAAGCCGCTCGCGAGTAGCTCAAGGCTCAACTCGGCTTGGCTCGATTAGTTTGAGCCCATCAAGTTTTAGGCTTGTGTAGCAAACGAGTCAAGTGTAGAAATTTTATATCCATCTCAAAATCAATTAGTAATGAGTGGAGAGGACCCAAATGTTATTAAGTAATCACTCATTCCACTCCTAAGCAACGTGGGATTCTATTTCCTTAACATCCGTGTTTGAGGTCTGTCACGTGTGACCACTTTTGGGTCCTATCATCGTGCAGCCTTTTTGCTGGTTTGTTATCGTGGGGTGTGGATTGCAAATTTTTAAAATGTGGAGTAGAATAGGGCCCGCTCTGATACAATATAGAAACTTTATGTCCATCTCAAAACCAATCGACAATGTAAAATTCTATTTCCTTGACATCGAGCTCAACACTCTAAAACTCGGGTCATTTGTATAATAGGCTCGGCTCGTTTACAGAAGCTCATTTAGTAAATGAACTGGGTTCGACTTGTCAAGGACTCGGCTCATTTACAAACCAGTCGAGCTCGAACATTTCAAAGCTAGACTCAGGCATAGCTCGTTTACCCCCATAAATTCTTTAGAAGGTCCTTGGTGCTCTCCCTAACTAATAAATCCCAAGCCAATGAACCATTAGATCAAATAAGCCAACTTGCTTTTGTATTGAAAATAGTGCTTGTTAACATGTTTTTTAAAAGGTAATTACAGCCCTTGATTCTCTCCCTAACCAATCTGGATAAGCTCTCCCTATTCCGAACCAAATTCACATACCAATATATAGGAACCATAAAATCAAGTGAGCCAATTTTTCTTCGCCAGTTCCTGTGGTAATTGATAATTCACTATTTGCATCCCCTTGTTTTTGCATTCATTCTTGTGTATGTACACCAATGCGCTTTCATTTAGGAAGGGAGTATTTAACAAGTGAAAGAACAATCTTCTTGTTTTACATAAATAAATAAAGACAAAAAAAAAAACTAAATATTTGTAAATCGGGGCGGTTCTGGGGACGACAACAACAATAACCGAGTTCCTGATCAAATTTTGATTATCCGAATTGCTCAATGTGTTCAGAACGTGATTTAAAGGGTACCCGCAAAAAAAAATTACTATGTATGAAAGTGATCACTACCCTTCACTTCATCAAAATTTCGGAAGTTCACCCAATTGTCAAAAGTTCTCTCTCCCCCTCCCTCCCTCCCTCTCTCTCTCTCTCTCTCTCTCTCTCTCTCTCTCTCTCAGTTAGGATCCTGTGTCCCCCCATGTTGATGGCCTTTAGCTAAACAACCTTATGTACGTGGATTATTGTAAACCTAAAGGACCATTTTGTCTATACGAAGAAGAAGAAAAAAGAACAGACAATCGTGATCCCAAAGTAACCATCAGTTTATGTATATTCTACTGAATGAAGTTGGTATTGGTTGATCTAACATATAGTTTTGTATAAATGCTCGTAGCAGGTGATGGTTCTTTCCTTTTCTGCACTTAAATGTACTCACAAGCAACATCAAGTTCTTTACACATATGTATATGGAAGTTTATTGGTAAGCTATGAAGCATGGGTACTTTCTGAAATTCTGTCACTCTTAATGTATCAGGTATCAATACTTTACACTATTTCTAAAGCTTTGAAGAGGATCAAACCGGATAAGGCCTTAGGGCCAGATGGTATCCCTATTGAAGTGTGGAAATGTCTAGGTGACCTGGGGGCGACTTGGTTGACGAAATTGTTTAACAAGATTATTATGACTAGAAAGATGCCCGACGAATGGAGAAGGAGCACGCTAGTATCTATCTATAAGAATAAATGGGATATTCAAAGTTGCAACAACTATAGAGGTATTAAATTGATGAGTTATACGGTGAAATTGTGGGAAAGAGTTATTGAGCATCGATTGAGGATGGTGACTACGGTGTCAGAGAAACAGTTCGGATTTATGTCTGGAAGATCAACCATAGAAGGTATCTACCTATTAAAGAGAACGGAAGAAAAATACAGAGCAAAGAAGAAGGATCTCCATATGGTTTTCATAGATTTAGAAAAGGCTTATGATAGGGTGCCTAGAGACATCATATGGTGGGTTCTGGAGAGAAAAAGTGTTACCAAATGGTATATCGAGGTGATTAGAGACATGTATAAGGGTGCCGTCACTACCATTCGATCACCAGTAGGGAAAACGAGTGAATTTTCTATCACTGTAAGATTGCACCAAGGGTCAGCCTTGAGCCCGTACCTCTTTGCCTTAGTTTTGGATGAATTGACTAGAAACCTTCAGGAGGATATCCCATGGTGTATGATGTTTGCAGATGACATTGTCCTCGTGGATGAAACTGCTAGAGGTGTTAATACGAAATTAGAAATTTGGAGGGAAGCATTAGAGTCAAAAGGTTTTCGAATAAGTAGGAGTAAAACTGAGTATATGGTGTGCAAGTTTGGTGGTACCAATAGTGCGCATGAAGAAAGAGTGATGATCCAAGATCAGGAGATACCTAAGAGTGATTATTTTAAGTATTTAGGTTCAATTATTAGTAGTGATGGGGAGATTGCCGATGATGTGACCCATAGGATCCAAGTTGGGTGGTTGAAGTGGAGGAGCGCTACGGGTGTACTGTGTGACAAAATGGTACCCACAAAATTGAAGGAAAAATTTTATGGAACTGCCATCAGACCAGCGATACTTTACAGGACGGAATGTTGGCCTATTAAAAAACAACAAGTGAACAAAATGAATGTAGCAGAAATGAGAATGTTGAGGTGGGTGTGTGGTAAGACTAGACGAGACAAGATTAGAAATGAAACGGTTCGTAAGATGGTAGGTGTAGCACCTATAGAAGAGAAGTTAAGGGAAAATAGGCTAAGGTGGTTTGGGCATGTCTACCGTAGATCAAAAGATGCGGTAGTTAAGAGAGCGGATAAAATAGCTTTGGATAGCAATGCTACGGGGAGAGGTAGACCGAAATTGACATTAGAGGCTGTAGTGCGCAAAGATATGAGTATTTTAGGTCTGTGTGAACAAGTGACCCTTGACAGAGTTCAATGGCGGAAACGGATTCATGTAGCCGACCCCAAGTAATTGGGACATAAGGCTCGGTTTGGTACACCAAACATGTATCGAAAATTTCCATTGTGGCTTTGTCGTGCCCGAGAAGTACCTCAATTAATCAAAAAAAAAAAGTACCTCAATTTCTGCCATGGCCCGTGCAGAGTCATCGTTGCTTCCCCAAAACAAATAAATAAGCAATACTAACCAAACAGACCCATAACACGTATCCATTAAGCAATACTAACCAAACAGATCCTGTAAGAATTTGAAGAGACACAAGAATAAACAAAAACCCTTTCATTGATATAGCTGAAGTTGGCTGAAACAGTAAGAACTACAATTGTTCTTCTGAATAAGAAATTATAGCTATTTCTTCCCTAATATATATCCAATGGCTATACACCTATTGTTCTACAATAATTACTTCTTAGTACATGTTCAGTATTCTACTTTTACAGTGATCCACAGCTTGTTGAACACCATTTTCTCTCCCAAAATATGACACTTCTGATTTCATCCAATTCGCTGTTTGGTTTGCAGGACAAATTCGTCCATGGACTCAAACAGTCTCTACTACCTCATTTGGAAGTTCAAAGTTTTAATACAGTAGGCATACATGAAGGCAAAGAAGGCAGCAAAAGCGACCAGAACTCCAGCAACTGGCCCAATGAAATCCGATTCATATCCGTAATGATTTTGCACGTACCACTTAATAGTTGGGTCGTACGTCATTCCGGGAACTTTTATGGTATCCTCCACGTCACCATACTGCGTCACAATCAGCCCATAAACAGTCCATGCCACAGGGCAAATCCAGTAATACCAAATCCACCACTTGGGAATTTTCTGAATTTTCAGCACCAAAGAAAACAAAGGAAATAACTGTTAGTACATATCGAGGTGGATTTGAAACATACACTATTTCTAAATGGCTCTGAGGAAAATGAAAATTACCGGTCTAGGGATGAAGAAACCGGAGAAGAGATTGAAGAGAGAGTAGAAAGCAGCTGCAAAAATAGCTGCTACTTGGTGGTTTGGTGTGATGGAAACAGTCATCATTCCATAGTAAGTGAAGTAGAGAAAGGAGACATAGGTGATGAACAAGAACCAAAAGAATTTTGTGGCTGCCCATTCAAAGCCCATCATGGAATAGACGATAAGACTGAAAAAGACAGCCTCAACAAGCACGTATGGTAATTCAGTGATAACCTGCATATCAAAAACAGAAACTATATAAATAAAATTGAGTGAAGGTGAGGTCATATATCAATATCCAAAACATTGCTGCCACTTCCCATTTCACTTTTCTTTTATACTATTCTGTGTATGTAGCGTAACTCTGCAGACTCACAAAAAGTGAAGAAAATCTTCAGCTTACCTGTGCCAAGGCATACGGTAATGCAGAGTACATTCCGGCAGCTTTTTCTCGATAAAATACTGTTCTTTCAACAGATACTAAAGGTTGTACCGTTCCACAGTTATTAATCCCCACAAATAGAACAGCAGAATACATTGCCCCAATGATTGTGGTAAGATCACCAGAGTTATCCCTGAACCAAATAGAGACAAGCAATTAGCAATGACCTTTGAATCTATCGCCACTGCGCTGATAAGACAGAAATCTGTGAGAACTAGTCACAAACCTTTTTTTGCCAATTTGCCAGAAGACTGTTCCAATCATGAGGGCAGCGGCTAAGGTGAAGAAGTACCTCACGAGGTTGTAATCAGGAGTCCTCCAATAAGTCCACCATTGCTTCCATAAGCAGGATTTGAATTGCCCCCATGAAGACAGTGAATATTGCGTAGGGAAATACAGGTCTTTCGCCCCTGGTGGAGGTCCGCTCAACTCCTTCACTAGTGCCTTATTCCGTCTGCATAGAAGCATATATTAGTTAAAAAACCATAACAATCAAGACCAATTAAGCATTTTGATCAAAGAATGCCAATTACTACTTACTGATGTAAGGCGGATGATTTGTAGTGTTCAGCGAAATCCATTCCAAGCCGAACTTCTGCTGCAACTGAGCTTACTTCAAGCATCCACGTTGCTGGATTGTATTTTTCTTTGATTTCTGGCACTCCGGGAATTGCCTGAAATGAGTAAATTGGTTGAATCATTTTCTGTGTGCTTCACGACATAAAAGAGGTAAATTTCAGGAAGTTGAAGTACCTCAAAATACTCAATAATCTTGCGTGAATTCCTTCCTAGTGGTCCTGAGTAGATCACTTGTCCTCCTCTTTTCATCAGTAGAAGCTCATCAAATGCTTCAAAGATATCTATGCTAGGCTGATGAATAGTGCAAACAACGGTTCTCCCAGTATCCACTGTGTTTCTCACAGTTCTCATAACGATTGCTGCAGCTCTCGCATCAAGACCAGAAGTAGGTTCATCCATGAATATGATTGACGGATTAGCAACCAACTCCACTGCTATTGTCAATCTCTTTCTCTGTTCTGTCGACAAACCAGTAATTCCCGGAAGCCCTACAATGGCATCCTTGAGATTGTCTAGTTCAACTAATTCCATCACTTCATCCACAAAAATCTACAAAAGAAAAATACATTTTAGTACTTGTCGTTGTCCCACATCATATCCTTATTCAGTTATTCTTCTTCATATCAAATGGCTATGGATGAGATTATCTTACCATCTTTTCTTCCTTGTTGACTTCCTTGGGGAGGCGAAGGAAAGCCGAGTAAATCAAAGATTCACGTACAGTTACTTGTGGCGAGTGTATGTCATTTTGCTCACAGTATCCGGAAATTCGAGCAAAGGTTTCTTGAACTTTAGGGAATCCAGAAATTCTGATATCACCTTCAATGTAACCACCGGTTTTCCTCCCAGCTAGGACATCCATGAGTGTTGTTTTTCCAGCTCCGCTAACTCCCATTAGGGCAGTCAGGACACCGGGCCTAAATGCTCCAGTCACTTCTCTAAGTAATTGGAGCCTGTCCTCAGTAACTCCTTGTTCCTTCATCTCCTATTAATAGCAACATAATTCAATACTTTAGCACTTGGGTTTCTATAACTTAGCTGCATTTGAGCTAAATGGGAGTGAAAGAAGGAGAAAAGGAACACTCACTGGCGGCATGTCAACAAAATAACTGACAGTGTCAAAGGACATGGCGAGGGGGGTGAAGGGAAGGACCATTCCTCTCTTGGGAGCGAGTCCACGTGCAACCTCAAGGCTTGAATCTTCATTTCTGCTGAGTCCATTAGCATTGGACCGACTGCTCATTCTTCGAATTGTCATTTCTCCTGAAAAAGCCTCTGAAGTTAACAACCCGAAGTTGTATACCATTACGTCTGTTAGATTTGGATTCAGTTACATATAAGTCCACGTTTCTTACTGGAATTGTTCGCATCAGCGGCAGATAAGGATCGAGGTAATGAATCTATCTTTTTCGATCTGTTTGTTCTTAGCCTAGGTGCTTCCTTTGTCTCCTCTTGGTCGGCTTCCATTTCCTTTGCTGCTTCTTTGGAGATTATAGCTTGAGGCTTCCCAAGGGCTATTTCATTGCACAGTAGAAATGCATATGCACCGTGAGTTACCCAATAAAATGAAAAATCCCAGGTCCATTTCTTGGCCATAAAAGTAAAACTTACGATTTAAGTACATAAGAGCAAGTGTGAAGAGCATGTTGAAGAGAACTATAAACCCCAAAAGAGCTGCTGCACCAATCCAGAACCAGTTTCTTTCGGGAAAGACATCAAAGTTCTTTAGCACTGCAATCCCCAAACTGGTAACATTATCCGAAGCCTGAAAGAAAACAGAATTTCATTGCAATCTTTCTTTGTCGTTTAACACAAACTATCTAGAAATACTTTCACTGTGATGCGAAAGGAAAAACGTCCAAAATGCAATCATCCAGTAGATCCACAATTAATGAAGTGGTGCCGACACAATATTGTAGACACTTTTACGTGAAATTTTTTCTGTCCGTGGAAATAAAAAGCAGGATAATATGGTAAAACTGCATACCCGTTTGTTCATCCACCTAGGAGCAAACATCTCATTGACAGCTAAAGCATTGAAACCATAGCTCATAGGGGTGACCCAATAGCCCCATTGCCACCACTTTGGAATTTGATCTGGCACATGGAAAGCAACTCTCCATAAATAAAATATCCACTCATTACAATACAAAACAAATCTTTACAGTGTCATCTGAATCATTGTTTTGGGCTTGAACAAACCTCTGGGAAGGATGAAACCACCAAGCAGGAAAATGAGGAGGACAGATAGGGCTCCCCCAGTATTGGCTACGATATTGGTTCTACAGACACCAGCAATGACCCTGAATAATCCAGCCGCCATTTGTTGGACCAGAAATATCACCAGGAATTGCTTGAAGAACCTGAAAATGAAAGTAAGAGGCTGCATGATTGCTTGACATAGTCTCAGCTCATAAAAGAAGAAATTCTATTCTAGTACTTAAAACAAACACTCTTGAGGCTGCATGTTTATATCTACTAGAATTTCTCTTTCACGATTCTACTTTGAACGGGAGACATGTGAACTTAGTACCAACAGCCAATTTCTCAAATACCCAGAGATAAAATGGAGCTTCATGATTAAACTCATGCACATGACTATAGCACAAGGCTACAGTATACCCTTGTTGCTTCCCATAAAAAACTGTCCCTTGGTCATTAGTTTTGTATATATGAAAAACTAGGTATGCAACATGGCCAACTATATACCAAGACCCTTGAACAACTGGGTTCTGTGTCAAGAGAATATACTTTTGAGTTTTTTTTTTTGGTAGTGTGTCCACACCGTAAACTAGAGCGCCCTCCCAAGTCCCATCCCACATCCATGCTGCACGAGCTTGACCCAAAGAATACTACCAGTGAGAATTCAACTAGACAGTAGAACTTGTAAGGCATTAATCTCCGCTCTCTTTACCACTAGACCTAACCCGTTGAGTTCACCTGAAGCAACTTATGATGCAAAAACAAGCAAAAGTTAAATGGACTGAACTTAGACAGTTAGCTAGGCTATTCCAACTACAAAGTTCTAAGTTAACTTCAATCCAAGAATTCTACTTAACTAACAAAAATTGTGATTCCAAAATCAAATAAATTTTTTCCAACAGGAGTTACCTGCTAGCTTCAGGAGCAAACCCCATTGTATAATAAGTCATAACCATCCAAACAACAGTCTCCACCAAGGAAATCGGCACCCTCAGCAAAAAAGTTGGCAGGGTGAAAACCCAAGGCGGGTGAAAAAGCAAATCCCGTTGCTTGTAAAAAACCGGAAGCCTCTGAATCGTGAGCGACAGCTCGGCGAACCCATTAAACATGTTAATGATCATCGAAAACAAGAGCGCCCCAACGTAGAGGGCGCCGTCGTTCTCGTTCCTGGTGTGCATTCTGGTCCGTATGAACACCGTGGAGCCGATGATGGCGACGATGATGATCTGGACGGTCTTGAAGACGTAGACGAAGGAGTTGCGCTTGATGAGGAGCCATTCCTTGTCGAAGGAGGTCTTGAGGAGTTGGAGTTTGGGGACGGCGTATTTGGTGAAGACGAGGGCGGCTTGGTGGCTGCGGGACTTGTCGTAGGGGACGGAGAGCTCGTTCTCGAGGCGGAGGCCGGCGTGGAAGCGCTTGAAGCGTTTGGCAAATTGGGTGACGGAGACGTAGGCGTAGGGCCTGGTTTTGTCGGACCAGTATTGTTCTTGGTCTTTTCTTGAGGTCACCTGTCATGACACAACAGAAAATAGGTGTTAGGCCCATTTCTTTTCTTCCTTTGATATGGTTGGCCGATTCGGTAATTCAACGATTCATATATCATCTCGGCAATGAATGAATTAGATATTATATAGTGCTGAGATGAAGTCTAGACTGTTGGATTGTTAAGTGGACGGTTTGGACGAGGCACAACACCGTATTAGAAGTATTGGGCTACAAAGCCCTTGTTCGGTTTGGAATTCCAAACTCAGGATTTTGAATAAAGTAACTTTTTTACTTTTCCTCTCTCTAACTTTTCAATCATTACTTTCATTTTTCACTCTATTTCTCTCTACTTTTTACCTCTCTCCACAATCATTACTCTCATTTCTCTCTCTACCTTTATTCAAAAACACAACTCAAAACCCACAACCGAACAAAGCCAAAAACTTGAACTTGGACCTTGTCGAACCAAATTTGAGTTTTCACTACTGAACCGGTCCCTTCTTGGTAGGGCCCCTTTTTTGCTCTATTTCTTTTGCGTTTTGTTACGAAAACAAGTAAGAATATTTGGATTAATGGTACGAGAAACAAATTAATGAAATTTTGCTTTTAGAAGAAAAAACAAAAGGAAGAACAATACCCTTATCAAAATATCGTATTTTATCTTTTTTGGATTAGAGAAGTAAAAAAACTTTTAAAGCAACTAGATTGAAGCTTTGTAAATTAGATTTCATTATGAATACGGTGGTTATCCCACGAAAATGGAGTCCAAAGCTTCGTTTAGTTCTATCTCATAACTCATTCACTATCGAAAACGCCCTCCATTTTGTTTGCTACAAAAAAATGCGTACTTTCCTGTTTTGTCACCTTTACTTGAGGGCACTTCAGTCATTTAGTAGAAATAGTTTTGTAAAGTAAGAGGGGTCAGTGAAATTTTCAGAAACCTCCGGGGGCTCTTGTATTTTTTCAGAAACCTCAGGGGGGGCGTCAATGAAATTTACCCACAAGTTTAAAACTTAAAACTGGGCTACTTTGCCCCATTTCATTTCCCTATGCAAACGTACATGGGCGCAGGCCCGTTTCTTTGGGTACAGGCTCGGTCCACCACTTCTATAACATGGTTTTTGCCTGGCAACTGAAATAAAACGATTACCTCTTGCAAGAAATCAGCAGTTCCTTTTCTCTCTGGGCATTTGAATCCAAAACTCTCAAAGAATTCGAGTACGTGCTCTCGTGGGCCCGCGTAGACGATCTGGCCCTCGGACAAGAGGATGACGTCATCGAAGAGATCGAACGTCTCGGGAGCGGGCTGGAGCAGAGACATCAAGACAGTGGCCTCGGTGAGATGCACAATCTGCTGTAAGCACTTCACTATTTGAAACGTCGTGGAGCTGTCTAAACCCGTAGATATCTCGTCCATGAACAAGGTCTTTGTGGGCCCAACAATCATCTCTCCTGCATTATTAAGCCCGAATTTTTTTAAAAAAAAAAAAATCACAAAAAAATGTCACTGCAAAGTTAACAAAATATTGATTTAGAAAGACTGCTTTTTTAGGAACACCATTCGGACCTATAGTTCTTGTTTTTCTTTTTAAGAATTGACTTTTTTATCCATGCGACATAAGGTTTCGCCCCGACATGACGAAAATCCGAATGTTTCGTCCCTGATTGTTGCACTAGCAATTCACTTCCGTAAAACACAGAAGCTCAGCTCAAGATTGAAATGACTTTAGTTCAATTAGGTAAAATACAAAATCATCTTCCATATGGGCTACTTGTCAACGATAAAAACTAAAATCCAAAAGGAAATGGAGATAGAATCGGTTGGACAGTGCTGTCGTAGAATCACCACTATGTTGAAGGATAAAAGGGTATTTTCATAGACTTCAAGCTTTTTAAAAATGAACAATTATTTGAAATATAGAACAATTAAAACATGGACAATAGAATGGGAACATAGGGAGCAATACTGTTGCTTCTTGAATGGAAAACTCTCGGTGTTGGTGGTTCAACTATCCTAGAAATGGTCAGCAGATGCATTGGCTACTAGTAGAGTTGTTAATTAAATCTCGGCCAAAAAAATGCCTTTTCCCACTAATAAAAAGAAGAAATCAATGTTTACAATCAATTCAATTCATTTTTCTCGATGACATTTTTTCAAAAAAGCGCATCAACCTGTTGTGACTCGCTTCTTCTGTCCTCCTGATATTCCTCTCTGCATTTCGTCGCCGACAATAGTGTCCCGGCATACATCAAGTCCCAAAATCTGTATCGATTTACCAAAAGCAACACATTAGCGTTTCTTTTCATTTCCTTATAACAATGCCGATCGAGTGACAGAATTGAAATACAATAAAATTCCAATTTAAGTGGAGCTTTAATTCAGAACCCATTAATTGCTACTCTAGCCCCAAACCAGTTGTTTCACCAACCAAAGTTTAAACCAAAAAGAAAACCTCGTTATAAAAAAGACAAAAGGAAGGAACAAAGGAAATTATGGATAGAAGAGTAGGTAAGCCGATATGTTTGACGAATTAAAAAGTGTAGAAAAATAAAAATTTCAAGATAGTACTGTTGATCGAGTTGGTGGAGTGAGTCACCACCCACCCATTTATTAGTTTGAAATTACCAAGTCACCCCAAAACAAACACAAGTTTCTTGATTTCGACCTTACGAAAAAACGGAGGGGTAAATAGAGAGCTGAAATTACCCTAAGGGTGTAGTCGGTAATTAGGCTGCTCTCAACTCCTTGCATTGCAGTTGCCTTCATGTAAAGATCGATTTCGGCCTCGGGAAAAATACCGGCATCTTTCTCTCTCCTTGCGAGCTCAGTTAGGAGTTCTGCAGTATTCCATTGATCAACAATTAAAACCAAAATCTTTTTGGAACGAAAAGAGATTAAATTTGGTTTACGTAGAAATACAGGGAGACTCGATGGATTAATTAAGTACCATATCGTGACCCAACTCCTTGACACCTTACGGAGAAATCAAGAGTTTCTTTTACAGTCATTTCGCCAACATGAACATCATTTTGGCTGATGTATGCTGACGTCTTTTGAGGTACAAATTCATTAAGTCTGTGTCCATTGTAAGTAACTTCTCCTTTTACCTGTTGCACATACATAAAATTGATGATTCTTAAATTTTATATTTAGTAGTGGTAACAAAAGGAACGTCTATATATATATATATATATGGTCCATCAAAGTTTTCAAGAAAATTGGCTAGAATTTGTAATTAATGGTTAATTAACAATCACTTTAACCATTTATCTTGAATTCTGATGTGGTCTGAAAAAAAACCTTTCAAGAAGTGTAGCAGGACTTGGTGACAAAAAGATTTGTAAGTTTGTCACTAACCTTTAGTGACGAGTCCAACTTTCCAGCTAGGGCCAGCAAGAGGGTTGTTTTCCCAGAGGAAGGTGGGCCCAATAAAAGTGTCATCCTATAATGCAAGTAATCAAAATAAGATAACCATTTGTATTTTTCCTTAATAATCGGATGTCCAGCTAGCTTGCCAGCTTATGCGCACCTTAATTACGAATCTCGACAAAAACTGATATACTTATAGCGAAAGAGTTTACCAAGTTTGTTAATCGACAAGAAAAGAGTATATGAGTTTTTTACATGGAAAGAAAAGGAAATGAGCTTGATGAACCTCACCTTGATGGCTTTATAATGCCGGAGGCATCTTTCAAAATAGTGAGCTTTGTTGTTTCGGCCAACCGGATTCCGACCAAACCCAAAGCCGACTCGGCCATGTTCCGGACCGCGTTTGCAAGGCTCGGGAGAGCTCTGTTGCCGATGTAACAATCGGCTTCGATTGTCAAATGTTCAAACCTAACTTCTACTGTCGGAAGATTGATCCCAACCCTACAATCACAAAAATAAATTATCCAATCTTAGGGTACATATGTGTTAAACTGGCATGCATGGGAAAAAAAAAAAAATCTTTCTTCGGTGGTTTGGTTTGTACAGTAATAATTACAGCCCGCTAAAATGCAACGCACACGTTTGTGTAGGCAAATGAAATTAGAGAAAAGTCAAATGTGTAATAAATAGTGAAATTAATAATTATCCCCTTTTGGAAAAACAAAAATCATTGTTTTTTCTCTCACAGCATCCTGTAACTGGGAAGTCCAATTCAAGTTTTTTTTTTCTTTTGAATGTTTCATCTTCATTTCCAAAATTAAATTAAAAAAAAACCTTAAAAAAGAGTGATGAATTAATGCAAATTAAGAACTCACTTATCAATTCGATTTCTAAACTTCTGCAAGAACTTCTCATTATCCTCCTCCGCAACCCTAAACAGCCTATCGATGAACTGTTGTCGATCATTCACGTCAAGCTTTCGAACATCAACCTCCTTGTGCACCACCTTGCTAAAGTTAGTATTGTTGCTAGTAATATTTTCATGACCTCCACCGTCCATGAAAGATTTCATGATGCTAGTTCTGAGCCTGGCATAAGTTGGCAATTTCTCTAGTGCAGCCCATTTTAGGGCCTCTTCGTCTTCCTCGGCATGGCTAGGCGCCCGCCTCACCTGACTGCCACTGCCGCCACCGCCACCACCAAACACTTCTTCCATGTTCCAGGTCAGGCTTACGCTCCGGCTCCGGCTCCGGCTCCAGCTCTTGTTCTTGCTCCTGTTCCGGCTCGGGGGCCTTTCCACACCTAAGGGTTTCTCTGTATCCATCTTCTTAGTTCCTGACACATATTCAAAAAGAAATAAAAATTCTAGCTACTGTGTCACGCGTTTTCAGAGAACATGAAACAAACATGGAAACGTAGATAGAGAAGAAATCAAGAAGTACTACACATCTTATAAACAATGTGAAGTTGAAGGAAGCTAAAGTACTACTTACTTGTTTCGGGTTTTTGTAGAAATGCAAGATACTTATGATCAAATCTAGATGTAGGGGAGTGGGTCTGAGTGTTCTTGAATGGCGAAGACAGTAAAACCGAAACCGTGTGATGTTTCTCTCTCTCTCTCTCTCACGGGAGGGTAATATGGGTTGGTGGAGAGACTTTCGTATTCTCTTCTCTTTCCAACGGTTCTTGACAAGGTCTCTTGTCTTTGTAGAGAGAGAGAGCGGGGTGGGGGGGAGAGAGATCAGATATGGTGGTCCTGAGAACTGTGGGTTGATCCCATTTTGAAGAGAAGTTTGTGGGTACTTATATACGCCCATGAGAGAGAGAGAGAGAGAGAGAGAGAGAGAGGTAGGTTCGGTGAAGAAAAGTAGCACTATTTTTGTTTGATTTGTTGGGATCGAAGGGCCAAAAAGAATAAGTTTGTGGGGGTAGAGTGGTCAAAATGTGATTGGCCGAACCCAATCATCGTATCCGAGCCAACATCCCCAGGCCAGCACCCCAATGAACAGAACCGGGCGTTACATGCATACACCCCAATGATGCACAGAATTTAATCATGAATTAATTAAGGATTTGGTTAATGACTAATGAGGGCTCTGATGGCAATTTTTAAATGAAGCATTATTATCTAATATTTTTACCGGTGATGAAAGAAACAATTTTTTTGAGTAAATTAGCTTGAAATTAAAAAGGATAACCGGATGTACATGTTTACAAGGGGCAAACCCCGGGCAAACAAAAGAGAAGAAAGAAAAAGAAAGGGGGGAGAAGAGAAAGGACCTAAACTAAACATGAAAAATCCAAGAAAGTTCTAAACACGCTACAAAGAAAGTACAAACGAAACACACCAAGGAAGCCAATAAAAAAGGACCTCAAACACAACATTACTTTGTCCTCGAGGCCTTTAACATTTTGATTTTCTCCTTTAGCTTCCTTTTCGTTTCCCCTCTAGGTGAAGAGGGATCTCCCACCCGTGGATTCGGGGCATTAGGTCCAATGAAGTCACCTTCCAAATGGATCCTTAAAGGCTCCCGAAAGCGCGCGGACCTACGAAGAGCCACGGTGTCATTTGCCGGTTGTCTTTCACAAACCGGATCGTGAATGAGCATGCTAGGAGAGGTGCGAGACACTTGTTCCACTACACTTGAAATCGCGTCGCTCGACTTAAGCACTTCAAAATAACTCGGAGATACCACAACCGGAGAAGGCACAACCCCCTTATCACCATTATTTGGCCCTTTCACAATGGAAGAGACACACAAAGCCTCGCAACGGAAGAGAAACAATTTGGAACATGAAACTGTACTTTCGAAGAAGTTATTCTTATAACTCAGGTTTTACAGGAGGAGACAATCTTTTCAACCGCTCTGCGCTAATTGCGATCTCAAAAGCATTTTAGACGGTCCGAATGCTAATAAAATTTAATTTTCTGAGAAAAAGTTAAGCTATTTTTCGGACGGCTGAGATCGTGCAGAGCCACGAATAACTTCTTCATGGCTCTGCCGTGAATAAGTTTCTCTCTTAAAGGAGATTGATATACAATTTTTTTTTTTTGATAAGTGATTGATATACAATTGATACAGGTCTTTTCAAGAATTTGATTACATTTTCGACTTGCTCTCTTATTCTGTACTTGTGCAACTACTTTAAATCATTTATGAGGATGAATTTATAAACAAAAATTCTAACAGCAGAGACGATTTGCAGAGAATCACGCAGAGAAAAATGTGTTTGGTCCTATTTCGGGTCCTAGAAAAATTTAGAAAAATATCCATAAATTTTTTAATATTATTTTATGGGCCTCAGAGAGTTACATCATGATATCGAGCAAGACTATCTTCAATGCTACAGTTTATGTTTTCTGCAAATCGTCCCTGCGGATAGCAGAGCTGATAAAGATTTATAAATGAGTGTTGCTACAGGTACCGACCGGTACCGTAGGGAAATCTTACCGACAGCCGTGCCGGGCCGTCTCCGGCCACCGGACGGCTGATCCGAGCCGTCCAAAAATTCTAAAAAAATAAAACAAGGGGGCGTCAATGGTATCCGATGTGTGTAGGGCGCTTGATCTAAATACCCCTTATATACATGAAAAAAGGGTGTTTAGATTAAACATCCTACACATATCGGATGCCGTTAATTCCTGCGTGGCCCCCTCGTTTTTTTTTAATAGAATTTTTGGACGGCTCAAATCGACCGTCCAATGGCCAGAGACGGCCCGGCGCGACCGTCGATACGGTTTCCCTACGAAAACCGTCGGTACCTATATCAATTTCGTTTATAAATACTTGTACCAAAGTGAGTTTTGGTTGTTTTAAGGTGCTCTCAGTGTGAATCCGCGTAGTAGGTGATACTACTAATTCTTTGTTCTCTCATTTTCTCAGCCCTAAAAGTCCTTGTTTTATGGGACCCTTGAATTAATGCAACATTAAATCTTGGGAAAAATTCAAAAAAACCCCCAACCTTTAGGCCCAAGTTCAATTAGACTCCCAACCTTCTAAAAACTTCAATTTTATTCCCAACGTTATCTTCCGTTAATCTCCTTCCATCGAATATCATGATTCGATTAAGTAAACTCGCTAAATATCATCCCGATCGAATTCGATGATCCAAGCCGCTCAATGTAGCTTAAAAGCGTGATTTTGGGTACCTATAAGAATCAATAAAAATGATCGAGAAGGGCTTCATCTAAACAGTTTTTATTGAATTATTCAATAAAAACTGTTTAGATCAGAGCGGGTCGCTCATTTTTTTTGCTGATTTCTTGCAGATACCCTTAAAATCACGTTCTAATCACATTGGGCAGCTCGGATCATTGATATTCGATCGAAAAAGGGGAGGTGCAGATCGAAGCAAAATCCGAACGTCCGGACTTGAACAAAATCCGGATCGATCTGTACCTCCCCTTTCCCGATGATCCGAGCCGCTCAATGTGTTCAAAATGTGATTTTAAGAGTACCCCTCAAAAATCAACAAAAAAAATGACCGGGAGGGCTTCATTTTTTTTGCTGATTTCTTGTAGGTACCCTTAAAATCACGTTCTAATCACATTGAGCGGCTCGGATCATTGATATTCGATCGGGATGATATTTAACGGAGCTTTTAACGAATCCGTTAGTCATTCTGACGGAAGGGGGCATTTTGATTAACGGAAGATAACGTTAGGAGTAAAATTGAAATTTTTAGAAGGTTGAGAGTCTAATTGAACTTGGGACTAAAGGTTTGGGGGTTTTTTGAATTTTTCCCTTAAATCTTTGTTTGTGATGTTTCTTGGAAACTCACAACAGAGGCCACAAAAAACGAGGGATTTGCTTTAGTTTGACCCGCGCGCCATCGTTCGCTTAAGTACCACGCCTCTAATTTGGGAAGCGACTCACCTAACCCTCCGGAGGTGCATGGCCATTAGTTTTATCCTAGTACTAATCAACAAAATCCAAACCAAACTAAGTCGACATACGTCATGTCGCTTGTAGTCATACTGAGCTACGTTTTCACGCTACTCGACTGGTAAAAAAAATTTCGCTTTATTCAATGTATGATTATGCTTACTTCTTGGCCATTCGCTTTCCGAACAATCTGAAACGTCCTGATGGAAGGAAAAGAAAAATTCGCACATGGTAATTTTCAGCGCCAGAAATTATGATATCAACCAAAAGTTGTTTGACTCAGTTCTTTCCAATTTTCTTGGGGTAGCTGGAAAATTTTATCCTTGGAACATGCATGCATGCATTATTCCAATTGTGTTAGCAGACAAGTCTTATACTACTTTTCTTGACATTGGAGCGACAACTTAGACATTACCTATTCAAAACAGTGGAAGTAGAATCGAAACAATGGAAATAGAACTACCCGCCTATACCTAAGCAGTGCCTATACATGAATTAAGCTGAAATTAACCAGTTAGGCATTTGAATTAGGGGAACACAAAGTAATTTGGCTGACCATTTTACAACCAAGTTTTATATATATATATATATACAGTTATACACCGAGTTCAAACCTACCAAAATTCGTATATCATGTCAAGACTAATTCTAAGGGACAGTACGTAACAAGTTTCGATGAGAAACGGTCCACGTAGTTCACATAATCAGTCATTCGATCGGCTTCTTCGCTCTCGCAAATTTTAGCGGCATGTGATGTTTTTTCAAAGACACTTTTACGCTCTCGCGCACTTTCGCGCGCGCGCGCACACACACATGTATATATTCGAGTTTGAACTTACTGCCTATTTCTCGGGTGTCCATAAAATTTATAGATTTTTTCTAATCTACTGATTAATTACCATCGTAATTAAAAAACATCCCTTTTCAAAAATCAACTTTCTTAAGCCATTTTTAAAGTTACTATTCCAGTGTCGATGAGAAACGTGAACCTAGTTCGCATAATCGGTTGTTCGATCGGCTTCTTCGCTCTCGCTCTCGCTCTCTCAAATTTTGGTAGCATGTGATGTTTTTTCAAAGGCGCTTTCACGCTCTTGCTTAATTTCTCTTATAAAGCCGTATAGTATGCGATTTAATTAAGTTTGAACTGCCTATTTCTCGGGTATGTGTTCATAAAATTTATAGATTTTTTTTTATTATTATTTATAATCTACTGATTGCCATCATATCGTAATTCAAAAACATCACTTCTCAAAATCAACTTTTTAAGCCACGTTAAAGGTAGTAGTATTTGATTGTTGTTGCTTTTTAGGTGTTGTGTCAAATTTGAGTTCTCTGAAATCTCTGCTAGCTTGTCAATTTTCACTCTACTAGTCGTATGTTACAGCTGCATATATATGGTTTCCTACGGCTTAGAATTGTACCGCTCAACACGAGATCGATCGAGGACTCAATTTTGCTTCCTCTTCTTTAATTTTCTTTTCCTCTCTGTTTTTGTTATAACTCAAAAGTTGTGCCACTAGTCGAATATTACTACTACATACGATTTCCAATGCCATAGGATTGTACTGCTCAACGTGAGTTCGAGGACTCAATTTTTCTTCCTTTTGTTTTTATTTTTTTCCTTTCTATTTTGTTATAATAACATGCTTGCAAGTACGTACCTCAAAGAAAATGCTGCAAAAGAATTTACCAAATAAAAAAATTAAAAAAAAAAAAAGGCTGCAAAAGGACTCAATTGATTAACCAAATAGGGACCTAAACTATTAGTAGTATGAAAAATAAGTAGGACCATCTTTTTTTTTTGGGGGAAAAAGTAGATGGTTGTTGCCGTCCACCTACTAGGAGAATCTTCGTACCGATGATTAAAAAAAAAAAAAAAAAAAACCTCGTTTTATTTTTGTGTGTGTGTGTGTGTGTGGATAAGTACCTCGTTTCATTGTTGCTTTATAGAACTCACATACTACTCGATACATGTGGCTTGTAAACGTTTGTAGGTACTTCTATTCAGGGTTGAACTTGCCAAGATGAATCCAAAGTGGTCCTGGCTGAAGGAGATTGGTTTCTTCTTAAAGAGAGAGGGAGAAAAAGAAAAAAAACACTTTGAGATACTTAAAATAGACAAGTGAGATGACTCGCAACCACCAAATCTATGATTAGATTGTACTAGTTCACAAGAGTTTGGTTGTGTCTACTTAATTGGCCTAGTGTGTTTGGGCCCTTTGGGGTTAGAAAGAGTATATTTCAAAAATAACAGTGACAAGTTTTAATATGATACAAACTATATGGACTTTAGATGGCACAAGTACCATTCCAGATTTCTCACTTTCGGTTAAACTTTGAAATTGATGCATCCGGGATGTGGTAGCCATTGAAAAGACGGGATTTTGTGCTTCAAAAATGCAGTACACTTTCAGAGTTCTCTGTTTTTGTCAAGCTTCAATCTAGACTTATGTGTGGGGAAAAAAAAAAAAAAAGCATGTCACGCTGCGTAAAATCTTTGCATTTTCTCTTGACAACGGATGTGTAGTGCGCCAAGGCGTTGCCTGGGAGCTAAACACACAAGATCTCCATACTAACTAGCAGTCTCAGCGACGAAACCTTAAAAACCGGTTCGCAATCTGTTTACTACTTTTCCGGTTTGAGCCGATCGACGGGTGATCGACGGGAATTGGTTTCGTGATTTGCTGGAATGTGGGTGTGGTAAGGTGGAGTTTGGTTCCTTGCCGTGTTTCAGGACTTCTCTGGAAACAAACGATGAAGTGAATGGTATATGGAAGAAGTAAAATAAATGGACTTTATTAAACTTCAGTGTAGAAGAACAATCAATCGTGAAAGTTGAGTGAACAATTACAAGTTATAGCTACTCCTAGAAAAGAAAAGATAAAAGGCCTGATTGGCGTTGTTTGTGTGTCCTTCAATCTGTCACGATCTCAAACATACATAGAGACCTTCTCTAATTTGAATTTGAATCTCCCTCCAAGGTGGCAGTTGAGCCTATTCTTGACTGCTTTTTCATGAGCAGTTGAGTTTTCCTGGCTGATGAATTGAATTTGTAAACTGCCCACGTCGGAAAATTGCTTCCATGTCTATGAATAACTGCTTCTGGCTCGTGGGAATAACTTGCACACTTCTCTTTTCAACACCTGTACATGAGTTGTCACGAGTAGCAAGTCCAAATAACACTTAATGAATAACTGAATATGTCCCATGCATTGGCCACTCGACGGGCCACTCGACGGGTCAATCCTGTAACTAACGCTTTCTAAATGTTCCCCATGTATTGGCCACTCGACGGGCCAGTCAATTCTACTTAATCGGGTTTGCCCGTGATATTAATTACCTTTCGAATATCTAATTATCTTTTCCTACCGTGCCACGTGTCGTTCAATCGACGGGTCTAAAGAAAATCACAGAAATTGAGCAAACACAATCCCATGTCGGGCGCTTGTTTGGATCAATGTCTTGCGTAAGGAAGGGCAAACAAACACAGTTTTGAGTAAGCTAGGCTAGGTTTCACAAGAATGCAAACCAGTTAGCTACTATGTGAACGTATGGTGTGATGAATGACAGGTGCCATTGGTACTGAAGTACGGAAAACAAAAACAGAGAGAGACCTGGGCATTCTGTTCACCCACCCCTGGCCCTCAAGTCCCAACACAGTGGAAAATAAGAGAAAGAAAAATACTTGTTTTTCATGTGAGCTGTTACTTCAGAAGTAGGTAAGGAATTGGGTAAATTGACACCAAAACCAATTTAATTGATCTGCTAAGGTCTTTAAGCTTAGACCACTTGGGCTTCCATGGTTGAAACAAAGGCATGTAGGGTTGGTTGATAGGTCCACCTTCCTTTATTTGTGTAGTATAATAAGATCAAATGAGGTATGAACATTGGACTTGCAAACCTAAAGCAATTATAAAGTTTTCCCAAAAATAAAATAAAATAAAAGTATGTGTTTTTCTTAGTCAGGCTTTTGTCACGGAGAGACTCCATTGCATTATTTAGTTAGATGTCGATTTCATCGCAGACATGCACGTACCAAGATAGCTTACTACAAACATCCTATTTGATAAGATGTTCTTTGTTTGGCCAGGGAAAGAAATACATTGCTAAACGAGAGAAACAAGAAGATTCGAATCCAAATATCATTTTCGATTGGTAGGTGAAAATAGGAAATTTTGATTTCTTGAGATAGGAGTTGTAAGACTCGAATCCGAATATCATGCTCAGTAATAGGAATGCATGACTCACCAAATTAACCCCCTCAGGTTTTAACTTAATTAAGTCAAAGGGGTGCTAGATTTTCAAACTTTGGTTGAGGGTGGCTTTCAAAACATCAAAAAATTTGAGTTTTTTACACTAGAATTGAGTTTCAAATTCTTGTTTTTTACACTAGAATTGAGTTTTGAGGGCCATCACGTTATGAATGAGGTCAAGCTTTGGCATGGATTGTGTCACAAGCCACTAACTCAAGATGCTCTGCCATGAGGTTACACTCTCAAGATATTCTCCGGATCATCATTCTCACTGTTGGTCGTTCGGCTAAATAAGTCAAAATAGCTTATTTTTTGTCTTTATTTAAATTTTTTTCGCATCATCATGACAAGAGGAATCTAAAAAATAAAAAATTTTGATCGAAATCCAATTTTTTTTAATAAAAACAAAAAAAGTGGATTAATTATCATATAGGGACTGGTAACATGTGTTTTGTGGTTGGTTATCTATGCTAATAAGAATTTAAAAAAACTCTATGGTTTTAGAAACTTTGTGTTTGGCTCTTTGGAGTTGTACCTTCCTTTTAAGCCCCTCTTTTAAAATCGAGTCATTCGGAGAGGTTGCCTACAAAGGCTACAATGAGATAAATTTATTCACATCGGAGCCGTGAATAGCACAATCTCGGCGAGCTGTGAATAGCACATTGAGATATACTTTTCAATTTTGACCGGAAACAATAATAGTAATTTTTACCAGTCAAAATTGGTTTTCAATTCGGAACATCATTCTCACTGTTGGCCGTTCGGCACCGCTAAATAAGCCAAAATGGCTTATTTTTTGTCCTTATTCAAAAAATTTTCGTATCACTTGACATATCATCATTTTTTTGGGGATTATTGCATCTTCATGACAAGAGGAATCTAAAAAGTAAAAAATTTTGATCGAAATCGAATTGTTTTTTAATAAAGACGAAAAAAGTGGATTAATTATCATATAGGGACTGGTAACATGTGTTTTGTGGTTGGTTATCTATGCTAATAAGAATTAAAAAAAACTCTATGGTTTTAGAAACTTTGTGTTTGGCTCTTTGGAGTTGTACCTTCCTTTTAAGCCCCTCTTTTAAAATCGAGTCATTCGGAGAGTTTGCCTACAATGAGATAAATTTATTCATGTCGGAGTCGTGAATAGCACAATCTCGATGGAGCTGTGAATAGCACATTGAGATATGCTTTTCAATTTTGACCGGTAACAATTAATTTTTACCGGTCAAAATTGGTTTTCAATTTAGACCGTCCAAAAGCGTTTGGACGTACGCGATTGGGTGCTATAAACTTTATTTACGGGTTGCTTTGTAAAGAAACTTTTCTCGCCTACAATATGGAGTACCAATTTGAAACTAGATCACCCACTAAATTTTTTTTTTTTTTTGTAATGGTGTGATTCTAGACTTCTCGGGCGCCAAAGTACAACAATCATGTCAATAAAGTCCATATTTTCACGAATTCCTAAGCAGGCTATTTTTCTCATATACATCAACTAAAATACTACAATATCATTTTGGCGGAAACAAATTACTATTGTCAATAACCTGAAGCCAAACTATGTAGCGGAAACGCATTTGAGGAACACATGAAGAACACGCCAAAGGAACACAAAATACTGACATCTCGGCGTCACTGAACGATATAGGCATCGGGCATTAAAACTACGTTGCCAACACAATTTGCAAGAAAGCTTTACGTTATGTTGAGTCGATGCTTCTAAATAAGTGCCTTCGGAAACGGCCTCATTTACCACTACTAATTGTTAGAATATCGTGATAATATCGTAATCAAACCATGATTTGATTACGATATGATCATGATTTTCGTGATTCAATTTGATTGTAATTTGTTTATTAGGATTATTTTGTTTCCATAATTAGGCTCATTCTCCTTGTATAAATAGATGACCCATTGTATAGTTTATTCAATCAATTCAATACACATTTTCCCATCTTTGTTTTATTCTTCCCATCTTCGTTTTATTCTAACATGGTATCAGAGCTGAAGTTTTTCTAACCTAACTTTCTCACCGCCTCTTCACTTCTGTACTATCATCATCAACCACCGTCATCATCCCTGTTGTCAAATCCATCATTACCAAAACTCTCAAAGCACTTGAGATCAATCCGCCACACCTCCAAATATTCACTGCTCCCAATTCCTATTTTTTTTAATTCCTATAATCACCAATTGCTACGTACAGCCAAGCCTCAATCCCATTCCAATTGGCACCGCCACCTCCCAGAAGTTGGTCCAAATTATTGTGCGCTACTGGCTTTCCTAATAACCACTAACCAGCAAACCGATATTTTCCATTACAATCCCAGAAGTTCAAAACTTCCAACACGTCATCCAGATCCTACGCACTTGTGTTGCGTTGTCCTGTTCATTGCAGTCCAGCCTGTTTTCCGCATTCAATCCGTGCTCTGCAACGATTTTGATCTAGACAAGTTTTCAATATAATACTTACTTTTTTAAAGCCATTACTGTCCACGTCCTCGCACGCCGCCCCATACTTCCGCCATCGGTTCACGCCTAAACCAATTCCGTAAATTATTTTCTGACCGGTTCACGGTCCAACCATTGCCATTTTTGGCTTTTATCGGTCTCCTACCAATTTCACTGCTACTCTGCTGCTCACCACTGCTCCGGTTCCTGCTCTTATTATGGAGCAATCTGTCATAACACCATATGTCAGTTTTATCTTGGAAGGTCTCAAACAGTATCCTCCTTCAACTCGGTTTACCAAAAGTGATCTGCCATCTGTATTTGCGGACATTCTCTCCAAATCTGGTATTTTATCCAAGTCTGCCTTGTCTGCTGCCACAGGTACATCTTCATGGTTCTTTGATTCAGCATGTTGTAATCATATGACATCTGATTCTACTATTTTCTCCTCAAAATCGCATGCCTCTCACACTTCAGCCATCCAAACAGCTGATGGTTCTCACATACATGTCAGTCATGTCGGTCATATCTCTACACCCACCATATCCCTATCTGATACATATTTAATCCCTAAACTTACACTAAATTTAATATCTGTTGGTCAATTATGTGAACTTGGGCTTAATGTTATTTTTTCTGCAACTGGCTGTCATGTGCAGGATCCTCGAACTGGAAAAACTCTTGGGATAGGCCGTAAAATTGGACGCCTGTATGAGCTCATCAATCTTCATATTCCATCTCAGTCATCATCTTCCAAATGTGTATCTCCTGCTCTTTCAGTGAGTCCTCCCCAATGTTCGGTTATGTCCAACTCCTCTAATTCTCTAGTATTTGGCATTCTCGTTTAGGTCATGCGTCTTTTGGTCGAATACGTACCATAGTTTCAGGTGGACACCTAGGATCTGTTAAAGATGAACATGTGGATTGTCTTTCTTGTCAACTTGCTAAACAATCAGCACTGCCATTTCCTCATAGTGATTCTTTTTCCTCTGCTCCTTTTGATTTAGTTCACTATGATATTTGGGGACCTGCCCCAAACACCACCATGGGCGGATCGAAATATTTTGTCATTTTCGTAGATGACTATTCATGTTTTACATGGTTATATCTCATGAAAAATAGATCTGAATTACAACAGATTTATTATGATTTTTCGAAAATGGTTCAAACTCAATTTTCATGACCAATCAAAGTTTTTCGTGCTGATAATGCCATGGAATATAAAGAAACAAAGTTTTTGAACTTTCTTCATCAAAATGGCACTTTAACTCATAGGTCCTGTCCTGGCACATCTCAACAAAATGGTCGTGCTGAGCGTAAACATAGACACATCCTTGATACTATTCGTGCTCTTCTAATAGATGCTTCATCCCCTGAGCGACTTTGGGGGAAGCCGCTCTCACAACTGTTTATACCATTAATCGTGTTCCCTCTCCTACCATTGAGAATCAATCACCCTATGAACGATTATATGGTGTATTGCCTGCTTATAGTCTCCTCAAGGTTTTTGGATGTGTTTGTTTCGTTCTATTACAACCCCATGAGCGTACAAAGCTGGAACCACGATCTCGTCTTTGTTGTTTCTTAGGGTATTTGATTGAGCACAAAGGTTATAAATGTTGGGATCCCTCTTCCCAACGTCTTCGTATTTCTCGGTATGTCATATTTTGGGAACACAAAATGTTCTCTTCCATGTCTAAGTTTCACCTACCAGTTGTGTCTACTTCATCTTTCTTCACTGACCCTTCTGTAGATATATTTCTTAATGATGTTGATACAGGTTCTTCTGAGCTCCCTTCTACGGTCTATCTCGAGGCGCCAATTCTGTCTGATGATCCTACTCCTACACCTCCTAGCCCTTCTCAAAGTGAGCCTCCTTCACCCCCTGACTCATCTCTTCCAGCATCCCTCCCATCTACCTCCATATTCACCCACGATGATCATGATACTACCGTCCCTCTTCGTCATTCTGATCGGGTAAGACAAACTCCTGCTTACCTTCGTGATTTTGTTTGCTCTTCTACTGTTCTTTCGCACCATGAACCTCGCTCTTATCGTGAGGCCAGTACTAATCCTGTTTGGCAGCAAGCAATGGCAATAGAATTGCAAGCTTTGACTAACACTCATACCTGGGATTTGGTTGATCTTCCACATGGAAAGACAGCTATTGGTTCTAAGTGGGTCTACAAAATTAAGACCCGCTCCGAAGGTTTTATTGAGCGCTATAAAGCCCGTCTGGTTGCCAAGGGCTTTACACAGGAATATGGCATTGACTATGAAGAGACATTTGCTCCTGTTGCTCGTCTTACCTCTGTTCAGAGTTTACTTGCTGTTGCTACTGTTCCCAAATGGGGGTTATATCAGATGGATGTCAAAAATGCTTTCCTCAATGGTGATCTTATTGAGGAAGTTTATATGCAACCTCCCCAAGGGTACGATCATCCTCCACACAAGGTTTGTAGACTTCGACGTGCTCTCTATGGTCTCAAACAAGCACCTCGCGCTTGGTTTGCCAAATTCAGTTCTACCATTCAAGCATACGGATTTTCCTCTAGTCCTTATGATTCAGCGCTCTTTATACGTCATTCTTCCCAAGGCAGCACTCTGCTTCTTCTCTATGTGAATGATATGATTATTACTGGTGATGATATGGCTGGTATTTCTGATCTTAAACTTTTTCTCAGCAAAAGTTTTGATATGAAAGATTTGGGTTCTCTTAGTTACTTCTTGGGACTTGAGATCTCTTCTGATTCTAGCGGACATTATCTCTCTCAGGTCAAATATGCATCTGATCTTCTAGCACATGCTGGTCTAACTGATAGCAAGACAGCGTCAACTCCACTTGAGCCCAATGCTCGCTTGACTCCCTTGGATGGTACATTACTTTCTGATTCCACACTTTATCGCCAGCTAGTTGGCAGTCTTGTCTATCTCACTGTTACTCGACCAGATATAGCATATGCTATTCATCTCGTCAGTCAGTTTTTATCGGCCCCTCGATCCACTCATTATGCTGCTATACTACGGATTTTGCGTTATATCAAGGGCACCATGTTTCATGGACTTCATTACTCTTTCAACTCTTCTCTTGAGTTGCATGCTTATTCGGATGCTGATTGGGCCGATGATCCTACTAATCGTCGTTCCACTACAGGTTTCTGTTTCTTTCTGGGTGATTCTCTTATCTCTTGGCGTAGCAAAAAGCAAACGGTTACAGCTCGTTCTAGCACTGAGGCTGAATATCGCGCTCTCGCTGCACTACGCAAGAGTTTCTTTGGCTCCGTTGGTTGCTTACTGATATAGGTGTCACTCATTCGTCGGCCACAGTCCTACGTTGTGATAATCGTAGTGCTATTCAGATTGCTCATAATGATGTCTTCCATGATCGCACTAAACACATTGAGATTGATTGTCACTTCGTGCGTCAGCATGTTGTCAGTGGTACAGTTCGCCTACTCTCTGTATCCTCCGCCGATCAAGCCGCTGACATTTTCACCGAAGCCCATCCTCCTGGACGTTTTCGTGACTTAGTTTCCAAACTCAAGTTGATCTCTGCTCTACCTCCTTGAGTTTGAGGGGGGCTGTTAGAATATCGTGATAATATCGTAATCAAATCATATATCGTAATCAAACCATGATTTGATTACGATATGATCATGATTTTCGTGATTCGATTTGATTGTAATTTGTTTATTAGGATTATTTTGTTTCCATAATTAGGCCCCTTCTCCTTGTCCTTGTATAAATAAATGACCCATTGTATAGTTTATTCAATCAATTCAATACACATTTTTCCATCTTTGTTTTATTCTTCCCATCTTTGTTTTATTCTAACAATAATACAACTGGGGTTGCTGTCGAAACTTGATGTGCCTGACTTGGTCTTGGTGTGGAAATGGAATTGGCGGTGTGCCATGTTTGATTTTCAACGCTCATAAGAAAAAGGCTTTGTGGAAGGTCTAACAGATAAGAAAACAGAGTAGGTGGTCTAAAATCAGGTGGTTGAAATTTGTCGTCTTTTTTGACCTCAAGAATAAGAAGAGAAACTAGAGATGGCTATACTGACTAGTCTCCAATCCAAAATTTTGAAAACGACTTTTCAATTTGTGCACATGGATATACATAGCAAACCAGTTCGGCTAGCTGGTGAGCAGTTCTTTCGGGTGGGAAGCAGGCCGAGCCTTACGGGCGGGCATCTCCCACACCGAAAGCAGCATTGTTCGCCACCAATGGCAGCTGTGGGATTTTTTTTAAGAGGGTCAAGAATTACCTTAACTCTATTATCTCTCTGTTAATGAGTAGAATAAACACAAAAATTCATACTTCCTACGTCCTAAATTACAGTCTCGAACGAAAAAAAGTTCAAAAATTTTTGAATCAAAAAATCTAATGCTTACGTTCACAAATTATTATTATTATTTTTTTGCACCAAGTTAAAGAACTAATTAAATTTTTTCGCAACGAATTTTTAATTCGATGCGAAGAAACTTGGAAAATAATTTATGAAAGTACTTTATTTTTTAACCAAAAATTGCACGTCTTTTTGTAGTTAACTATCTTTTTGGGACAGAAGAATTATAATAGTACGAATAGTGCGATTAGAAAACATAAAAACACATAAGATTTTACAATTTTCTTGACGAAATTTTCCATTTCGAGCCAAGCAGGATTTAATAGACTCATACAACAACAACAACATAACAACAATATAACATAACTCATCTAGTCCCCAATCATTGGGGGAATGGGCGGGGGATGATTGGAGACAGAGCTAACCTTTGGCAATATATGTACAAAGTGGCTGCGCTCAGAATACCACTGAAATAGTAGCCCCCCTAAACCTCTAAGAACCGAGGAGCTACCGGGACGTTTTGTTGTAGGACCATTCCCCCAAATCAAAGCCAAATGGCATCAGAGGGCAGGCCTAGAGACCCAAATCAATTTATGTGCACATTACCATGCTTCCTTTATTGATAGTCCAGAGCATCGGTATGCACACCATGAATTATGCCTTGTTCTCTTCCATTTTTAAAGAATTTTTCAAAAAATTCCCCCTAGATTCCTCATACTTTTAACATTTCTCTCTCCACTTAGTACCCCTACTATTTTTCAAAAAACTTTTTAAAACACAAATCAAACAAAGCATTAATAGTCCAGAATACCACTGAAACAGTGACTCATAGATTTAATAGACTCATAAATCTATTAATATTCTTTTAGGGGAAATTAGGCGAATAGGTTCCATGGATGTTTTACGACATATTTTTTTCCTTTTTTGAGATGTAGAGTCGAATGTTATTTAGAAAGATGCCAAAGTATGATACCGATATCAATAGGTCATTGTTTTTCTCTCTCAATCTTCTTCTTCTTCTTCTTCTTCTTTTTTTTTTTAATTTTATGTTTTAGAAATATGTACCTAGTTTGGGCTTATCATAGCCAAAGTATGATACCTAACTTAGGTGTTCAACTATAAATTAGTTGAATTGATGGATGTTCATAATATAGAGCTGAGTGTTCAAAAATTGTGGTGGGGTTCATTTAATTTTTGACTGGGTGTTCAAATGATAAATTAAAATAATCTAAATTTTTTACATGTTTTATATGGGGGGAAAAAATTGGGGGTGCTCATGTGACCATCTAGCCTAAGCTTTAGAGTCGTCACTGTTCGCCACCACTCGAAAAGCAAAGGATTCAAGAGTCCAGGCTCAAAATATATGCATCGATAGTGGTCTAATGACAAATGCCGACGAGGGAAGCAATAATGTGATAAAAAGTCTAATATTCTTTTTAAAGATGTAACAAGTTAGGAGCATTGATAGTGGTCTAATGACAAGGGCCAACGAGGGAAGCAATAATGTGATAAAAAGTCTACTATTCTTTTTAAATTGTCGCGAGATGTCACAAGTTGTAGGTGGATTTATGACCAAAATGGAGGAAACAAGAAAGTGGTTTGACATGACGGGAAAGAACAAAACTTAACAAATTTTGACAACTTGTGTGCCTATGATGCTTCAGTTAACCATAACTTAATTGTCTGAACAAATTTACGCACACATTTTATTTTTTTTGTTTTTTGTACGATAATATGTAATCATGAGTAATACTTATTTATATAGGTCAGGGATTTAATTATGTCTTGTAAGTAAGTATAGGGATCGGACTAAACCATGGATTTGAATTCAAGTGACAAATTGCTTATGCTGTGTCACATGGTAGGAATGGGAGATGCTGCCAAGCGGGTGTCGAGTGGCCAATCCAACCGTTCATCTCGTCAATCGACGGCTTGGATCTTGACCGAGTAATGGACGGTTCAGATCTGTATGCGCTCAGATTCAATCCGAGTCATTCGTGCTGAGAGGAACGGCCGGATGCCGCTCGATAATGAATCAGTAAATATACTCGGTGTTAATCGAGTTAATAAATGTTTTTTTGCCGATTAAAAAAATATATACAAAGAATCAATGAGCTCAAATTCATGGAATGTTCAATCAACAAGGCTTTTTGGCTCCATATGACTTTTTTGTATTTTGTTTTGTTTTTTATACTTCGGACTGGTAGTGTCTTTTTTATATTTATATATATGATATGTTTCTTTCAGATTAAAAAATAATAATAATTCGACAAGGCCTTCAATATGTGACACTGTCTTCCTCATTGAGCCCAACCCATCAGACCGAGCCCAAAAAATAAGACGTTATGAACTGCCCAAAGGGCCAAAACCCTATTTTTGTTTCTTTTTTTTTTTTGGGTGTCATAGCTGCAGTCAAAACCTCAAAACTTTGATGGTGCTGCTCAAACCCTCCTTCGTTCCTAGCGTACGGGTCGGTAAGCTCCGATTAAGCTTACCGGCACGCACACATGAATTTTAAAGGAGTAGTTCCATTGGTCTAGCTACACCACAATTAAATTCTTGCAACCTTCTCCCTTTTACCCATAGATTTGCATTTACTACATGATCCTTTTTTCTTGCTAAGGTGGGAGTTGAGAGCTTGGTCTCGAATAATTTTGCATATATGTAAATATCTCATAAACATTTGTAAATTAAGATAAGATTAGATCCATAGCTATGTGTTAAATAGTAACTGTTCATTTCAGGGGGCAATTAAGGATTGGATGTTAGCTAGGGACAGACAACATGGTAATTTTACAAGTCAAAACATTACCTAAATCAAAAGATATATTGTCTCATTTATTTTAGGAACACAATGCGAAAGATTGTCTCTAAGCTTAATAATCTTTCTACAGTCGAACAATATGGTCTAAAATACTTAAGCCCAGAGTCATTTTGTATACATCCTTCGGACTTAATCTTACTCACCAATGTCTTGGAGTTGTCACGTACGTGTATCACGACAGTTCATTGATTTCACAAATCTAGTTTAGTTAACAATAGTATTTTAGTAATCAGATTTGGCAACACATGTATTGGGCAAATCCTAATTAATGCACTCCAAACGTGGACACTATAGCATTGCCCTTCGGTAAAACATAGTACTAAATTTATGTAACTTCTTTATGAATTTCCCAAATTCCGTTTCTTCTTTATGCCAAAAAAGTTCCTTCAATATTCACTGGGTTCAGATTATATCCGGCCCAAGTTTTGGACTCCAAATTTGGATCATGCATCGGTACAATCAATGATTTTGATTTGCTCCGAGACTCTTACCGGTAAGAGTCTCAAAGCCTGTAAGGTAAGAGTCCCAAAACAAATCGAAACCATTGATCACAGTGATGGACGATCGAAATTCTAGATTGTCCCTTCCGGTTCAAATTAAGGGGCGGAGAGGATCCATTTCGATGGATGATCACGGAACAGGGAAAAGTAAAAGCAGAAGAAATAGAAAGGCAAAGAAAGAAAAAGTGATTATTCTCTCCAAACCCTCGTTCGTTCCTAGCGTACGGGTCGGTAAGCTCCGATTAAGCTTACCGGCACGCGCACATGAATTTTGAAGGAGTAGTTCTATTGGTCTACACCACAATTAAATTCTTGCAACCTTCTCCCTTTTACCCATAGATTTGCATTTACTACATGATCCTTTTTTCTTGCTAAGGTGGGAGTTGAGAGCTTGGTCTCGAATAATTTAGCATATATGTAAATATCTCATAAACATTTGTAAATTAAGATAAGATTAGATCCATGGCTATGTGTTAAATAGTAACTGCTCCATCCTCTTCCTTTTCCTTTTGTAGTAATAACATATTTATTTATTTATTCCCTTGGATGGTACATTACTTTCTGATTCCACACTTTATCGCCAGCTAGGTGGCAGTCTTGTCTATCTCACTGTTACTCGACCAGATATAGCATATGCTATTCATCTCGTCAGTTAGTTTTTATCGGCACCTCGATCCACTCATTATGCTGCTATACTACGGATTCTGCGTTATATCAAGGGCACCATGTTTCATGGACTTCATTACTCTTTCAACTCTTCTCTTGAGTTGCATGCTTATTCGGATGCTGATTGGGCCGATGATCCTACTGATCGTCGTTCCACTACAGGTTTCTGTTTCTTTCTGGGTGATTCTCTTATCTCTTGGCGTAGCAAAAAGCAGACGGTTACAGCTCATTCTAGCACTGAGGCTGAATATCGTGCTCTCGCTGCACTACGCAAGAGCTTCTTTGGCTCCGTTGGTTGCTTACTGATATAGGTGTCACTCATTCGTCGGCCACAGTCCTACGTTGTGATAATCGTAGTGCTATTCAGATTGCTCATAATGATGTCTTCCATGATCGCACTAAACACATTGAGATTGATTGTCACTTCGTGCGTCAGCATGTTGTCAGTGGTACAGTTCGCCTACTCTCTGTATCCTCCACCGATCAAGCCGCTGACATTTTCACCAAAGCACATCCTCCTGGACGTTTTCGTGACTTAGTTTCCAAACTCAAGTTGGTCTCTGCTCTACCTCCTTGAGTTTGAGGGGGGCTATTAGAATATCGTGATAATATCGTAATCAAACCATGATTTGATTACGATATGATCATGATTTTCGTGATTCGATTTGATTGTAATTTGTTTATTAGGATTATTTTGTTTCCATAATTAGGCCCCTTCTCCTTGTCCTTGTATAAATAAATGACCCATTGTATAGTTTATTCAATCAATTCAATACACATTTTCCCATCTTTGTTGTATTCTTCCCATCTTTGTTTTATTCTAACAATAATACAACAGGGGTTGCTGTCGAAACTTGATGTGCCTGACTTGGTCTTGGTGTGGAAATGGAATTGGCGGTGTGCCATGTTTGATTTTCAACGCTCATAAGAAAAAGGCTTTGTGGAAGGTCTAACAGATAAGAAAACAGAGTAGGTGGTCTAAAATCAGGTGGTTGAAATTTGTCGTCTTTTTTGACCTCAAGAATAAGAAGAGAAACTAGAGATGGCTATACTGACTAGTCTCCAATCCAAAATTTTGAAAACGACTTTTCAATTTGTGCACATGGATATACATAGCAAACCAGTTCGGCTAGCTGGTGAGCAGTTCTTTCGGGTGGGAAGCAGGCCGAGCCTTACGGGCGGGCATCTCCCACACCGAAAGCAGCATTGTTCGCCACCAATGGCAGCTGTGGGATTTTTTTTAAGAGGGTCAAGAATTACCTTAACTCTATTATCTCTCTGTTAATGAGTAGAATAAACACAAAAATTCATACTTCCTACGTCCTAAATTACAGTCTCGAACGAAAAAAAGTTCAAAAATTTTTTAATCAAAAAATCTAATGCTTATGATCACAAATTATTATTATTATTTTTTTGCACCAAGTTAAAGAACTAATTAAATTTTTTCGCAACGAATTTTTAATTCGATGCGAAGAAACTTGGAAAATAATTTATGAAAGTACTTTATTTTTTAACCAAAAATTGCACGTCTTTTTGTAGTTAACTATCTTTTTGGGACAGAAGAATTATAATAGTACGAATAGTGCGATTAGAAAACATAAAAACACATAAGATTTTACAATTTTCTTGACGAAATTTTCCATTTCGAGCCAAGCAGGATTTAATAGACTCATACAACAACAACATAACAACAATATAACATAACTCATCTAGTCCCCAATCATTGGGGGAATGGGCGGGGGATGATTGGAGACAGAGCTAACCTTTGGCAATATATGTACAAAGTGGCTGCGCTCAGAATACCACTGAAATAGTAGCCCCCCTAAACCTCTAAGAACCGAGGAGCTACCGGGACGTTTTGTTGTAGGACCATTCCCCCAAATCAAAGCCAAATGGCATCAGAGGGCAGGCCTAGAGACCCAAATCAATTTATGTGCACATTACTATGCTTCATTTATTGATAGTCCAGAGCATCGGTATGCACACCATGAATTATGCCTTGTTCTCTTCCATTTTTAAAGAATTTTTCAAAAAATTCCCCATAGATTCCTCCTACTTTTAACATTTCTCTCTCCACTTAGTACCCCTACTATTTTTCAAAAAACTTTTTAAAACACAAATCAAACAAAGCATTAATAGTCCAGAATACCACTGAAACAGTGACTCATAGATTTAATAGACTCATAAATCTATTAATATTCTTTTAGGGGAAATTAGGCGAATAGGTTCCATGGATGTTTTACGACATATTTTTTTCCTTTTTTGAGATGTAGAGTCGAATGTTATTTAGAAAGATGCCAAAGTATGATACCGATATCAATAGGTCATTGTTTTTCTCTCTCAATCTTCTTCTTCTTCTTCTTCTTCTTTTTTTTTTTTAATTTTATGTTTTAGAAATATGTACCTAGTTTGGGCTTATCATAGCCAAAGTATGATACCTAACTTAGGTGTTCAACTATAAATTAGTTGAATTGATGGATGTTCATAATATAGAGCTGAGTGTTCAAAAATTGTGGTGGGGTTCTTTTAATTTTTGACTGGGTGTTCAAATGATAAATTAAAATAATCTAAATTTTTTTACATGTTTTACATGGGGGAAAAAAATTGGGGGTGCTCATGTGACCATCTAGCCTAAGCTGTAGAGTCGTCACTGTTCGCCACCACTCGAAAAGCAAAGGATTCAAGAGTCCAGGCTCAAAATATATGCATCGATAGTGGTCTAATGACAAATGCCGACGAGGGAAGCAATAATGTGATAAAAAGTCTAATATTCTTTTTAAAGATGTAACAAGTTAGGAGCATTGATAGTGGTCTAATGACAAGGGCCGACGAGGGAAGCAATAATGTGATAAAAAGTCTACTATTCTTTTTAAATTGTCGCGAGATGTCACAAGTTGTAGGTGGATTTATGACCAAAATGGAGGAAACAAGAAAGTGGTTTGACATGACGGGAAAGAACAAAACTTAACAAATTTTGACAACTTGTGTGCCTATGATGCTTCAGTTAACCATAACTTAATTGTCTGAACAAATTTACGCACACATTTTATTTTTTTTGTTTTTTGTACGATAATATGTATACATGAGTAATACTTATTTATATAGGTTAGGGATTTAATTATGTCTTGTAAGTAAGTATAGGGATCGGACTAAACCATGGATTTGAATTCAAGTGACAAATTGCTTATGTTGTGTCACATGGTAGGAATGGGAGATGCTGCCAAGCGGGTGTCGAGTGGCCAATCCAACCGTTCATCTCGTCAATCGACGGCTTGAATCTTGACCGAGTAACGGACGGTTCAGATCTGTATGCGCTCAGATTCAATCCGAGTCATTCGTGCCGAGAGGAACGGCCGGATGCCGCTCGATAATGAATCAATAAATATACTCGGTGTTAATCGAGTTAATAAATGTTTTTTTGCCGATTAAAAAAATATATACAAAGAATCAATGAGCTCAAATTCATGGAATGTTCAATCAACAAGGCTTTTTGGCTCCATATGACTTTTTTGTATTTTGTTTTGTTTTTTATACTTCGGACCGGTAGTATCTTTTTTATATATATATATATATGATATGTTTCTCTCAGGTTAAAAAATAATAATAATTCGACAAGGCCTTCAATATGTGACACTGTCTTCCTCATTGAGCCCAACCCATCAGACCGAGCCCAAAAAATAAGACGTTTTGAACTGCCCAAAGGGCCAAAACCCTATTTTTGTTTCCTTTTTTTTTTTTTTTTTTGGTGTCATAGCTGCAGTCAAAACCTCAAACTTCGATGGTGCTGCTCAAACCCTCGTTCGTTCCTAGCGTACGGGTCGGTAAGCTCCGATTAAGCTTACCGGCACGCGCACATGAATTTTGAAGGAGTAGTTCTATTGGTCTACACCACAATTAAATTCTTGCAACCTTCTCCCTTTTACCCATAGATTTGCATTTACTACATGATCCTTTTTTCTTGCTAAGGTGGGAGTTGAGAGCTTGGTCTCGAATAATTTAGCATATATGTAAATATCTCATAAACATTTGTAAATTAAGATAAGATTAGATCCATGGCTATGTGTTAAATAGTAACTGTTCATTTCAGGGGACAATTAAGGATTGGATGTTAGCTAGGGACAGACAACATGGTAATTTACAAGGCAAAACATTACCTAAATCAAAAGATATATTGTCTCTTTTATTTTAGGAACACAATGCGAAAGATCGTCTCTAAGCTTAATAATCTTTCTACAGTCGAACAATATGGTCTAAAATACTTAAGCCCAGAGTCATTTTGTATACATCCTTCGGACTTAATCTTACTCACCAATGTCTCGGAGTTGTCACGTACGTGTATCACGACAGTTCATTGATTTCACAAATCTAGTTTAGTTAACAATAGTATTTTTTAGTAATCACATTTGGCAACACATGTATTGGGCAAATCCTAATTAATGCACTCCAAACGTGGACACTATAGCATTGCCCTTCGGTAAAGCATAGTACTAAATTTATGTAACTTCTTTATGAATTTCCCAAATTCCGTTTCTTCTTTATGCCAAAAAAGTTCCTTCAATATTCACTGGGTTCAGATTATATCCGGCCCAAGTGTTGGACTCCAAATTTGGATCATGCATCGGTACAATCAATGATTTTGATTTGCTCCGAGACTCTTACCGGTAAGAGTCTCAAAGCCTGTAAGGTAAGAGTCCCAAAACAAATCGAAACCATTGATCACAGTGATGGACGATCGAAATTCTAGATTGTCCCCTCCGATTCAAATTAAGGGGCGGAGAGGATCCATTTCGATGGATGATCACGGAACAGGGAAAAGTAAAAGCAGAAGAAATAGAAAGGCAAAGAAAGAAAAAGTGATTATTCTCTCCAATGTGGGAGATCTCCAGGACATGCCATCATTGCTGCTCCATCCTCTTCCTTTTCCTTTTCACAAAACGAAAGTTTTAGACAGAGAAAGTAATTCGTAATTTATAGCACATTACATTATAATCAAACAAAGATTGTAATTTCCATACCCAACTCAAAATCTCAATCTAAAACTCTATCAATATCATCTCCCAATGGCATTGATCTCCCCCGACCCATCAACGGACCACGCCCCCGCCGACTTCCGCGCCCCGCCGCCTTCCCCGGTCGCCTCCGGCCGCCGCTCCTCCGTCACAAACGACGACGTCCTGTCCAATTTCCTCCAGCACTCTCTCCACGTCCCAAACCTCACTTTGCCCGATAAAGTCTTCCCCCGCCAAAAAACCATCCAAAACCCTCCGAAAGTCGATTTTCTCAACCTGGACGACTCGGTTCAGGAAATCCTCGACTCTATCTCTGGGAGCGGGTGTTTCCAGCTCGTGAATCACGGGATCAGGGGAGAAGTCGTCCGGTTGGTTTTGACGGCTGGTGCCGGGGTTTTCCGGTTATCGCCGGAGAAGAAGGCGGCGGTGGTGAGGTCGCCGGAGAAGGTATATGGGTTCGAGGAGTTTCGCGGGGAGGATGAGAGAGAGATGGGGGAAGAGTTCGTTTGGTGCAGAGATGAAGGGTTGGAGTTGGAAATGGAGGGAGTTTGGCCGACTGGATATTCAAATTTCAGGTAAATTAACGGTCATCTTGAATTTGCTGATTGTAACAAAATTTTGACCTGTTTTGTGACTTTTAAGTTCTTCGTAATTTTCAAATACGATGAGTTTGAATGAAATTCCAAAATTAAAGAATTACCCAAATACAAGAATTATTTCTAATTAATAAGACAATGAGAAATTGGTTATTGTTCAAAATATCTCAAATTAATTCTAAACCCTTCATCGTTTTTTTTCCCCTATTGTTTGATGAACTTTGATAGCTAACTTGGTACTGTCATGACAAGAGGAAGATTTTCCAAATGCATAGAAGCGTAAATTTCAAGATAAAAGTACGGTCGAATAGTCATTCTTTCTGTAATAATTTACCACATATGTCTTACCATGCCATCATACTTTAAATGCCATACCTTTTCATTTACAAGTCGAACTAAATAGATCGAAAATGGAATGGTGTTATAGTGACGTACATTATCTATACATTGCGATGAGTAACATGCATTCTTCCTCGTGATTTAGTAAAACTCTACAGGTCATACGTTCATGGGCGTAACATATCACCTTTTCTGTGATCATACATTTCTACGGATTTGTTATATGTTTACTTGCACTATACATACGTTAGCTAGTGTGCATTGACCAAACATTCTAATGTCACAATTCCTCTCACATTGCAGTAATAAAATGGAAAGACTTCTGTTGGAGATAGAGAAGATAGCTGGAAAAATCTTCCAAGTCCTTAAGGAGCAAACCATGAGAAACCCAATATGTGAAAATGGCACAACAGAAGGTCAAGAAATTGCCAACTCCATCTGCTATCTCTACAAGCATTGCCCCAACATCAATGGCGATGAGTGGGCCAGCTCACTGAAACATGATGTGATCGGAATGCTGGTGAGGGGATCAGATTTCTCTCATGCACTCTGTCTGCACCTCTGCGATGGATCCTCGGAGTTCCATGTTTATTCCAAGAAAGGGTGGGTGTCTTTCTGCCCGGATAAAGATGCCATAGTCATCACAATTGGAGATCAAATCCAGGTACGTTTCGTCGCACAACAATGTCGGGTACTTTGGATTTTATGTCAATAAAACAACTATTACGCCTTTAAAATCGATATGGACCGTGTGCTATTCCGGAGAGTGTTCAGCCGTGGTATCGTCCTGTTTTTGAAAGCCAGGCTGGTTTTTTTTTTTTTTTAATTATTATTATTATTATAGCAAAAGATTCATTACTAATGAACTGTGGTCCAGCATGACCACAATAATAAGCTAATGGACAAAATCATTAGTACAATTTTGAGTTGTCACTTTAACCTCTGTGAAGGGGCACTAATCATTCATTAGGAGATGTTCTACTCAAGTTAATGGACAAAATCATTACAAATTTGTACTAATCACATTATATTAAACTTTACAGTTAAGGATTTCCCCCCTTTTTCACTTGCAGGCGTGGAGCGGTGGGAAGTACAAGCATGTGATAGGAAGGCCAATCTTCAAAGGAGCTGGTGAAGAAGACTGTTGTATCTCCATGGCTTTCCTCTGTTCTCCCCAAAACATCAGCAATAGTTTCGAAACAAATAAAGGGAAAAATACCATATCACTTGGCCAACAAGCCTTGGTGGCAATACTTTTCACTCTTGTTTACTATTTTTGGGTTTATTTCACTTGATCTCCTCCAAGTCATTACTTGGCCAAAACAAGTTGTCAATGATTTTTTTTGAAGAGGGTGAAGATAGGGAATGTGCTTCACCGTGATACCAATGGAGTATAGCGTTAAAGGGTTTGCGGTATCCCTCATTTTCTTCGCAACAAATAGTTATAGAACGAACAAATTACGTTGTCTCCTTTGTCATCACGAGGGGATTAGTGCTTTCGAATATGTACACGAGTGTGATTAAATGTGTTTGTCAAATGCTATTTTTTCCATATAAACGATGTAATTTCGTGACATGTAATTTACGATATCAATGGTTGAGATCGCGGATTCAATTTTCCATGATAGTTGAAGCTTTCCAGAGAGGTGGCATGCTGAGTTTGATGCATGTCTAGCTCGTAACGTTCTGATGAAGTTCTCTCGTGTTTATCGCATCCGTGCCTTTACTAGCTAAAGCAAAGAGGCAAAAAAGGAAAGCTAATATGCCTGATCAATGAAACCAGTGTAGTAACTCACTATATATACTTCTTTTCTGAGTTATTCACAATTCAGAAAAGACGATCTCAGCCAAGAGTTATAGTATCTGAGAAGTGTAAGAAACCAAGTGTGAAGATCTTAGGAAGTGTGTGAAAGGATAAAATAAAACTGTTGGCTAACCGATCATAATTGATGAAATAAGGTAAAGAAAACCCTTCATTTTCCTGCTCTTCCATGTATCACTGCGTAGTTAACCCCGATTGGCCTAGTCGTCAAAGCTTGGGACTTAGGGGTTTTCTCTCTCTCAAGAAGTCTCGGGTTCGAAACCTCTCGATCAAGTGCTATTAGCTCAGTCCTTACGGAATTTCGCTCTGACTTTAATTGGTACTATTGCAAGTGGGTAGTATTGATTTCTTTAAATTAGTCGAGATGCGTGTAAACTAACCTGGACACCTGAGCTACATGTCATTGGAGGGTATTAATTATCAAAACACGTTCTGAGCCGTCATTTTTCCTATAAAAATGATCAATGCGGTTTAAGCAATTTGAGTGTGAAAGGACGTAGGAAGTTGTGGGCTAAACCGTTCTACTATAGTGATGGGTCCAACATAATAAGGGCTAGAAACAGTAGAATTTGGACTATACGGCCCATGGATCACAACCCCTGGAAATCCGACCCACGAAGAATTTGTGTACGTGTCGAAAAGGTGACTACCCTAAACTGTAACTCCGTACAGAAAAGGAGTCTGTAAAAAGTGAAAACACACACACACGGAGTCTCTCTCTCTCTCTCTCTCTCTCTCTCTCTCTGTGAAAATGGATGCATGGATGCTTTGATCTTCCATTTTTACACTAGCTGAGGTAAATTTAGTCCGTACGATTATTTTTCGCCTTAATCTGCTTACGTTTACGCAATTTTGCTTGAACAATCTCAGTCTGTGTGTGTGTGTGATCATGCTTACGTACGTGTTTTTTTCTCCAAAAGAATTGCCTCTGTTCATTTCAGGAATTTCATAAGGTAAAGCTGTTCCTGAGAAAGGTATATTAACATGAGGAAAATCCTAAATACAGCCTATTGGGCTGTCGTTAAGATTTAAAATATGTATTGGAATGTGTGAAAAGTGTATAAGAGTGTGTGAAAGTATATTGAAAAGTATAAAAAGTACGCTAAAGTGTGTTATATTTTGTCTTTTTCTTTGCATATTGACGGCTCTGTAGGCCGTCTATAGAAGGACCCTTAACATAATAGGCTCATAGTCCCATTTTCTTTACCCCCTGCAAAACAAACACAATAGTGTCATTTTGTTTGTTTCGTACAAAAAAATCGTGTCATTTTTATCTTAAGAAAAAGTGTTTTCAACAATAAATTTTTGAACTTTTTTTTTGTCACGTTCAAAAGTGGTTACTGAGATCTTTTAGCGTGCCAAAAGAACACGAAAAAAATCATTTCGCGAAGTAGTTTAATTTTGAAATTCACAATGACACGGTCTCATGTTAGAGGCAAACAAAATAGGATAGAGTGAGAACAAAAGAAAAGGAAACTATATACCGTTGTGTTCGTATGATTATATGACAATGGAATTCAGTGAGCAAATCCAATTATGACTGTTCAATCGCGGAGCAATGGTAATGCACAGACTTGTCTCGACTGATGCATCCGGAGCTGTGCGCAATACATGGAGCCCTCTTTGTTTTGTGTGATCTACGTGCATCGTACTACTCCTGATCTTTGCCCTCTTTGCAAATAAGTCTTTGCGTATAGACTTTCCGCTCGTTCTTGTGAAACCTTATGCATTCCAGGGGATGAGTTTTGAAGAAAACTCACCGGTATTTTGAATCTTTGATAGATTAAAGAAATGGAGAGCTTAAAGGATGAAGTCACTCCATCTGATCCTCCTCTAGATTTCTCCATCCCAAACAATGCACCAGAAAGTCATCAAATGCCTAAAGGTTCTCTTTCTTATCAATATTTACGCAATTGATGACTATTCTCATAAAACATGCTATGTTGGATGATAGTAGTTTGTTTTCCCCATGGTTTACACAAACAAATAAATTACATAAATGGTAGCTTCATCCATGTATGAAACCTTCTAGTCTAGTTTCCTTTTATTAGCAATCAAGCGAGCACATGTAGACATCGGAGAGGATAATATGTGGCAGTTAATTGGCATGCAACGTGCACCGTTAGACCAATATACCTAAAGCTCTTCCTATACATAAATGCCAAATGAAAGCTTATTTAACTCTTTCTAAAGAACAATACTTTCAGTTCATCCATCGCCTCATCAATCTTCTTTGTTTTCGTTAGTTTTTATCTGAGTTCCATTGTATTGAGCTTTAAATGGGAATTTGAATGTATTTGGCTTGTACTATGTTGTATATACCAGGATGGGTTGGTGGGGTTGGTATGGCAGGAAGGGGAGCTAGCCGATTGTTCTATTTCACTCCCATTTCTCTTCTAATTTGTTCACTCCTCGCTTACTGTGTCTAGCAGTTACTTAGTTGCTCTTCCCAGCCTTCTCCACTTGTTTTCTTGTTTTGTCTTCATACCATCCACAATTATGGTTCTATGCACTTCAAATTATTAACTTCAAGTACCATGTAGCGAATGTGTCTTGAAAAGAGATTCTTTCAACTGTTCCACCATTGCAGAGTTTGTGTGCCATCCTATGTCTGACGATACTATTTCTTTCTGCAGTTGAAAGCGTCCCAGGTCTTTCAGATTTGGTATTTGAAGCTAAATCGTCGAAGGATGGTGCTTGGTAAGCTTCCATCTAGCACTCAATAAAACAAAAGTTAATGCTTCTTTTGTCCATAGAAATCTTCTTCTTCTTTTCTTTTCTTATTAGTTGAATCACTTCTATGTCCTTCATGGAAATGAAATCATCAATCTCACAGTGCTAAAGAATGGTGGTTATGCTTCTGATAAACTGGTCCACAACCTCTACTCTATAAACTAGAGGATGAATCCAATGAATTGAATCATGTTCAAAATAATTTTCAATTCTGTTTATTGACCTTTTCTTCATAGCCAAACTCATCCGAACCTGACTCTCAGTAGACATAATTTGATGCTTCTTCTGGCTGTGGAAATTGTGTTTTTGCTGCTTCTTTTTTTCTTGGGGTGTGGCTTACCATTTGAATGGCATCTATAGTGTTCTTATATGGACTTGAAACTTTCACACCTCACAATGCTAGAGAATGGTGGTTGTGCTTACCTCCAATCCATATGTTGGGAACTTAGGATGAATCCATTTTATTGAAATATGTTCATAGTGATTTCAATGTGTTATTTTTGTTTCTCTTTTATTCAAACACTTGATAGAGTGGGGTAATGGGTAAATCAAATCAAGAATATCTACGACAGCATTGTATGTAGTGATTGAGATAAAGAGTCTAAAGACAGAAGAGCGTCAATGGCAGCTTGAGCTGTTGGACCTCCTTTTCAAGTACGTAAAGATGGTAAAGGGGGAAGCAGCATCACCTGTGGGTGGGCCGTTGCAAGTAGATCAGGATTTTGCAGTTTCTGTGTAAGATGCTAACTTACATTTAATGAAGCTGGAAACAGATCATTGGCATCACATCACCCATTGCAACTTGTTTTCGCATGCCAACATACATATGCGATAAGAAAACCTACAATCGTATTCTATCCAGACATGGAGGTAGATCAGAAGCCATTCCTACTGGCAGACCAATTCGAGGAATTTCTGCCACCAGTGTTACACCACACATACCATATCCATGTGTACGTATCTTTTTGAAGTTATAAGATGCTTTTGTAGGTAACACCAATCTCTTTCTTGACATCCCAGGTATGACGTTGCTTCGTTCCTCAACAACAGATTTCTTCACACTGGCGAACTTGTAAGATCTATGCTCAGATAGTTATTTGTGACCATGATTACTTTGCCAAGAAAGTGATGAATTCAGGCTTGTATTAATCTTGTTCCGCAAGCCTTTTCCTTCCAAAACAGTAAGTACTGGGGAAAATTATCGAATGACTTCCCCTACATCCATTCTTCCTGCTCGTGGTCTGAACTGAATTTCAAATATGCTTGAATCTCTTTGATTGGTGACTAGGTTTGGGTAATACTATCTGGTAATCGGCATCCATAGGTTGAAGCATTGTGTCATGAAATTGAGATGCCTGCTTATTCATTGAACTTTTAATTCCTGAAATACTTGTGGTAACTGCCAACTGAGGTGCAGCGGTATCGTAATTATTTCACAATCTTTGCCTTTTGTAATCCTTTGAGTAATTGGCTTGTAATTGGAGCTAAGGTTCAATGAACCACTTGCTGTAGAATGTGGCCTGAGTGCGCGTTTCATTTTCCATGCAATTTCATGTGTTCCAAGTGTTTTTGTAGGTGTTCAAAAAAAGTGTTTTTGTAACTGTAAAGAGGGGTGACTGAAAACTACATGTTTGAAAGTATTCTACTTTCGATCTTTTCATAACAGGTAAATTCCCATCTGAAAAATCTAAGTACTAACTGAATTTGTTACTACAGGAAGTTCGTGTAAGATTTGCTGGATTTCGTAAAGAGGATGACGAGTGGGTGAATGTAGAAAGGGGAGTGCGTGAACGTTCTATTCCTTTAGAACCTTCAGAGTGTGATTGCGTCAATGTTGGAGACCTTGTCCTATGCTTCCGGGTATGTTTTGCCCCTGCCCTTCATGATATTAACATTGGAAGAAGTTGAGAAAACTTGCTAAAGTAAAGAACATCTCCTTCGATCTCTTTTGAGCAAATAGGGAACCTATCCAGTAGTACTGAGTGAAGCAAAAAATAAACATTTGGGTTCTATGCTCTTCAGGAAACCGACGAAGAAGCGACCTACTGTGATGCACACATTGTGAGTATCCAGAGAAGATTACATGATATCCGCGGCTGCAGGTGCGTCTTTGTGGTTCGTTACGACGATGATGAGGTTGAGGTATGTCCAAATGCAAAGATTTTACGTGCATCATTGGGAAAATTTTCAGAAAGCTGTGTACATTGTTCTACCCTAATCGTTTTTCTTTTCCTTTGTTTATTTTGTTCTTGTACCAGGAAAAAGTTCAGTTGACTTCCTTGTGCTCCAGGCCAAAATGATGGATCTTCCAGCTCTCTTTGGGTCCAAGATCATATTTTGCACAGTACTGTATATAGTGTGTTACTTTTCATGAAAAAACAAACTTTCTTTTTGCACTATGTTCTACTACCACTCACCAGCGAAACAAGAGTTGGGAACAAGAACCAAAACCAGACAAAAAGCCTAGGAATGCAACTTCCGGACACAACAGTGTTCGGATCTGTCTAATGTATTTGGGTTCATGTGCACGGCTCTGGATGCATTTGCGTACGGAGTTGTATTTAGAAGTTGTGTTCCTATAATTGGCCAAAACCAGAACTCTATCTTTTGCCGTTTTGTAAAGTATTAGTCCTGGTGATATATTAAGTGGAAAACACAGGAAATGAGGTCCTGGTATACATGGTTGCTTTTCTGTTACTCTCAGCTAGCATTGCTTTGAGTGATTTTGGCTAACTGTTAGACTTGACTCTCTCTCCATTGTTGGTGTAAGGGTTGAACTTGCAAAGTTTTGTACCAAACTGAAAAAAAACAGTCCACCCCAACATGTACGCAGTGATCACGGTGACCGAACAAAACTAAACTGATCAATCAACTGAACTTTTGAAAAGAGAGTTCATAAAACAGAGACCAAATTCATAAAACAGAGTCCAAATTTCAACAGAACTTTTGCGGCGAACTACTTACACATTAGCAGCTTAGGGCTTAAAATTGGATGCTACTGCACGTTCACACACTTCTATTTTATGTATAATAATTTTGTGGGTCTAAATTTGGATTTTGTAAATAAGAACAACTAGGTTTCTCTATTGATCATCCACTCCGGCCCGTTAACGCAATCTATTTTGATGATCAACTGCACTAGCTTATTATCACTGGTGATCTGCGCATTGCATTCTTCAACATCGACTTAAGCTACGCGAATTCGCGAAAGGCTTACAAACTAAAAACTAGATGTCTCAGAACATTCATAAAAACTTTGCTAGAAAGGAAAACTTTAATTAAAAGTATCTAAACAGCTAATAGAAAACACAAGTTAAAAATAAGTACAAGAAAAATTCTCTATACTTTCGGAGTCTGATGAATACCACACCCGAACTTCCTATTCTCCAAATAATAAATTTGTTTGAGTTTTTCTAAGCAAATTGATACAACTGATATCACAAATTTGGGGACCTTGCTAGACGACATGGGTATTGGCCCCTTCCGGACCATCTATGCTCTGCAATGAACAGTTCAGATTTCATCTCGCTGAACAAATTTTAACCGTCTAGCTGAGATGAAATCTAAGTTTATTCATTACCGAGTATGAACTGCTCGGATGGGACAAAACCCATGCTGAGGGACAGCAGGGTCCCCGAGTTTGCGTATTTCTGAAGTTTTCTTGTTTTTATTTTTTCGATATTTGAGTACAAATATAAAGCTATTCACTGTACTGGCTGTGAAGTACTATATGCATCTTTTATCGCATGGATGACAACGATTACAATATTTTCTAATAATTACGCGGATACAACATGAAAGCCCGTCTAGCTCAGTTGGTAGAGCGCAAGGCTCTTAACCTTGTGGTCGTGGGTTCGAGCCCCACGGTGGGCGAACCAACATTCACGTTCTTTTTATACTTTCTTTTTTATACCGTTTCGTTCGGGACTCGGATGGGCTTTCATATCGGTTACCATAAATGGGCCCCTTGGTTAGGATTAGTGGGTTTCCATTAGATGAAAAATACGAGTTTTCAACTCCTTTGAACACTTTCTTTTTTATACCGTTTCGTTCGGGACTCGGATGGGCTTTCATATCGGTTACCATAAATGGGCCCCTTGGTTAGGATTAGTGGGTTTCCATTAGATGAAAAATACGAGTTTTCAACTCCTTTGAACGTTAACATGCTCATATGTTTTTCGGTTTCTTTCGGGTTATAAAAGACATCCTTATATGGAATGTTCCACGTAACACGTGTCTTGAATGGATACATAGGATGAGACAATATCATTGTTGCGCTTGATCCGGATCCGAATCCGATAACGTCGATCCGATAATCCGAATCCGGTAACGTTATCGGATCCGGATCGGATCCGGATCGGATCGGATTAAATCCGTTATCAATCCGAATCCGAACTTTATTTTTTTTTACTTTTTATAAATTTTTGAAATTTTTTTTAAAAATACAGTAAATTTTTATTTTGAAAAAATGTTTAAGAAGTTGTATTTTTATTTTCAATTTTTCTTTTATTTTTTTGGAAAATATTTTTTGAAAAAAAGTTGTATTTTTTTATAAAAAAATATTTTTTATAAAAAAGTTGTATTTTTTTATAAAAAAATATTTTTATAAAAATATTTTTTTGGCTAAAATTTTTGGAGTAAAAAAGTTTTCGGATCGGATTCGGATTTTCGGATCGGATCCAAATTTTTCGGATCGGATCCGGATTTCCGCTATCGGATTTGAGTCTTATCGGATTCGGATCGGATCCAAGTCTTATCGGATTCGGATCCATCGGATCCGGACCGGATCCGGATCCGATCCGGCCCGTTGACAGGCCTACTTGAATGGATATATAGAATGAGACAATATCATTGTTGCGCTTTATTTGTGACTCATTAATCCTTTCATTTTCTTTCCTTCTATTAGTTTGATGATTGCACCGATAGAAATGGCCCCCCGTCTAGTTCAATCGGGTTTTAAATTCAGATGGATTATGGTCTTCGACCGAGATCCAGCTTAAGGTATTAGTTGTCCAACTCCGTTCAAAAAAAATCATGATCAGCTCGCTCTTCACCATATTAAACACCAGAGTATATACTAAAACAATATATATATATATGTATGGATTCAAAAGAAACTCTGCTTTCAGTTCTTAAATCAGATTGGAGCCAGAGAGGATTGGATCCTAATCCACAATAGTGATAAAAGAGGAGGAGGAGGGACCCAAGATAATATTGCTCGGATGCATGAGTGCTAAAGGGTTTCTGCTTTCCTCTTTTGAGTTCCAAAACTTTGGATTAGTAAAACCCCAAGTGGCCTAAAAGCACCAACTTATTAAAGTGTCTTTAACACCCCAATACCTCCATGCAACAAAAGCAGCAGTACTTAAAGGCAACCCCTCCAGTTCTTTTTTGTACCACACTTTATGGCTTTTGATTTATTATTTGTTTAGGCTATGGGTTTTGGACTCTAATGAAAGGGAAAAAAAAACAAGGAGGGCTGATGGAACGTTGCAATCAAACACCCCATTAATCTAAAACTAGCTAGATCCGGAGATCCTGTGGTGCTCGGTCTTAACCGTCCATCTCTATAACTAATAATCCGAGCCGTTCATCGCGATCGTTAAAATTACTTCTGTATGGCTCGGATGGTGCACTACAGGGGTCTCTGTTCCCATTGAACTGCTACATGAATATCTATTAGTAGTACAAGTTATCGACGTTGAATATAAACTTGCTTTTAGCCTAATTCTCCTTCTCTTTTGACCTTTGTATGGGCTCTAGTAAATCAAAACCCCACTTCCCTCTTTGCCAAGCCTTTTGCCTTTTCCATTCCCAACGGAAATAAAATAATAAAAAAACAGAGGATTTTACAAAAAGAGTAACGCGTGTTCAATCTATAGATGGTCTCTGTAAGAAAATATCTGACACACTTGCGTTGCGTATGCACCAACTTATGATTATGATACGACTTATGCCGTAAAACGTAAATCAGATGAGTTGGATAGGTAACTTTTTATGTGGTAAAAGAGTCATGCCCATGCCAATGCTAGAAGGATGGTGGAGGATTGTAATTGGATAGTTTCAAATGATTATTATGTCAACTCATTACAGATTTGGCTCACTTGTAATTTACTTTCTTGATTTTCTTGTGTTCCTATTTTTAGGATTATGCGAAATAATAGATTAAGTGTTGGACATCTTGGAATAAATGTTGGACATTTTCAGTAACTTGAAATATTTTCTGCCAGCTGTAGAAGTTCGAATTCGGCTTTCCTATAGTTTTCTTGATTTTCTTGTGTTTCTATTTTCCCACTTATGCGAAATGTTTACCCATAATATATATTTTTTAATTTCCCTGCTATGGAAGTTTGAATTTTGCTTGCGTATACTTTTGTTATTTTTCAGGTGTTCCTATTTTCCCGCTTATGCGAAACGTTTACCCGTAATATATTTTCTGCCCCGCTATAGAAGTTAATTGAATTTGGTTTACCAAGACTTTTCTTGATTTTCTTGTGTTCCTATTTTTTCGCTTATTCAATATGCTTACGAATCCTTAATTAATCATTGCTTCTCGTCGTTATGGTTTTGCCAGTAGTTGTCATGAATTTTTCCGCTTTCACGAAACGTTTACCCATAACATATTCTCTGCCCCGCTATAGAAATTTGAATTTGGCTTACCAATACTTTTTTTGATTTTCTCGTGTCCCTATATTTGCGCTTATACGATATTTTAACTAATCTTTAATTAATCATGGTTTCTCGTTGTTATGGTTTTGCCAGTTGTCTTTAATTTTTCCGCTTATACGAAACGTTTACACATAGTTATAAATTTTCTGCCCTGCTATAGAAGTTTGAATTTGGCTTACCAATACTTTTCTTGATTTTCTTTGTGTCCCTATTTTTGCGCTTATACGATATTTCAACTATTCTTTAATTAATCATTGTTTCTCGTTAGTCATGGTTTTGCCAGTTGTCATGAATTTAATGGTTGAATCGTTCACCTCGTATGTTTAGCTAATAGTTTCACGTATAAGAATATTCGCAGGTCTGGAAGTCAACGAATCCTTGGAATTATGTTCTTGCACCATATATGTGTGTGTTGACACTCGCATGATGGGTAAGTTAACATGTACACACTACATAAAATGCGTGTGCGATCTACCCATCACGAGAGTGTGATTCCATTGTCACAACTCTTGAGATTATCTGCACGACACTTATAAGCGCGTAGATGTCGACCGTAAAAATTCAGCTCAATGGGCGCACAAATTGATTCGGGCACGAAACATACAACTATGGGTGTAGAGTCCATAGGGAGAGATTTCATTAGAGCAGAGTGTAGAGTCCAATAATTGAGTTCCACCCACTCTCTCTCTCTCTCTCTCTCTCTCTCTGCAGTCGTTTTCCAGATTCACTTTTCCCTCCCTCTGTCGCTAGTTCTAAACTCCCGTCCAAAATTGGGACAACGATATTTCTGAAACCAAATTTGTAGGCCATTTTGCACACTCGTGTTTTTACATGCCCATAATTTGGCACACTATAATTAGAGACAGAGCCGAAAATGCCAGTGCCTCTGTGTTGAAGGATTTTTCAATCGATAAATTTAAACTATAAAAAAATAAAACACATACACATAGTGCAACGGCCGAAAAACTCCTAGGAATAGAGGCATAAGAATTTTCGAGGACAAAGGAGATCGGACCCCGCCTATAATTAATCCATGTTAGGCTCCATAGCAATATACAGTACCTTACAGTGTATAATCCAAAAGTTTGTCACAATCACAATTTCTCGTGTCACATCAAAAACCAATATGTTTCAACTTACCTTAATTATCTAGAGGCAGCATTATTCGAATGAGGGCACGCTATTGTGGGTCGATGATTATGGGGATCATTTCAAAAATAAAATAAAATAAAATAGAAAGATTATGTGGATAATTGCGTGCCGCGGTACTAGCTGTGATTGGCTGCGTGGCATGCCCATGTGTCTCGTATGGAAGACATGCTTGCAGTCCCAAAAATGCATGATTTGAGAAAGAGAAACATAACTAATTAGATTAGCATACTTTATAATATTGAAGCACCAATGGTTTTGTTGGAGTAAATTAGGTGAATTAATTTGGACCGAGCTTGGTTTTGAAATAATTGGTGTGTAAAGTTCCTTGCCATCACTCTATTAAAACTTGTTCATATAATGCATTTGTGTGAAGACATTATGGATATCCATGGTTTTAGAAGAGATATTTCGACAAGTGACATCAAAGTCAGAATAATATTTGTGTGAATCGAGAGTGCGCAAGGATAAATTTATGTTTTTAGCCACGGTTGAAACCATCGCAGAAGATCCCACAAACCGTTTCTAAAGACCTAGATAGATGAGCTATACCAATTAATTAACGGTTGCCTAAACGTCGGGTTAAGCGTCACGAGATATTCGATGTAGGGTTTTGGTGACTCTTTCGCAAAGTGCTTGTATGATTGTACATGTTCGAAATTTTACAACTCTGACCCTAAGGGGTTGGCTTGATGGTCTTCACCTAAGGGATTGCTCATTCTTAAAGTCTCATATTCGATTTTTCTTATCAGCAACTATTCGGATCACCTCACCCCACTCATGATAAGGGTGTGAAAAAACTATCAGAGGCGCTGATAGATCTGCAGCTGTACATATGCGGACATCTTAATTGGTTTGCGAAAGCCATTTATCATGATCTTTTGATTTCTCTTACAAGTAACAGCCATGAAAGTACAATTAATTGAGCACATCTAGTACTAGGGATTCACCAATCAAATGTACCACATGAAGCTTTTTGGATGGAAAGCTGCTACCCACACAGATAAAAGTGCACAAATTTCTTTGTGGGGCCCATCACAGGTCTCACAAATAATTCGAGCCATTCATTAAATGTACAACACTTTTTCAAGAGTCCCTGCGAAAAATAAGCTCAATCCGATACATATAAGTTCTCGATCCAATCATCAAACTTTTCATTGAGATTTCAAGATAATGAAAAGTCAAATGATTGAATCTAGCACCTATAAGTATTAGATTGAACTGATTTTTCACGAAGACCCTTGGCAAAGAGTTTTACATTTAATGAATGACTCGGATAGTTTGTGTGAAACTCGTGGTGAGCCCCACACGAAGAAATTGTGCACAATCTGTGCATGACTTGACTGTGTGGACAGACTTTCAGCTTTGGATGCCTCACTCAGACTTGTTGAGTTTTGTCCAATCAAAATTTAATCTTTCTTTTTTCTTTTTCTTTTTTTGTTTGAAAGGTCAAAATTGAATCTTGGGGCATTCAATTTCCATGCAATTATTAACACGACAAAGTGTCTCAAAAAGCCCTCCTAATTATGGAAAAAAGAATACCTTGTTGTTTGAAATTGAAAAAGACATCAAATTATTGAACCGCGAACTTCGCCGATGTTTCCCACATCAAATATATATTACTAAATTAAACTACATACTACTGTATAGTATATTTGTGTTCTCTAAAGCCTAAAACTAGCCGAAGCGTCGTAAAGGTGGCGTGACCATGGATTTAAAAATCATAACGGCTGATACATAATGGTTTTTTGGGCTTTCGATATTGTTGCTCTCCGATATGCCGGTGGGATGGAAAATCATGTGTATCAGCCGGTTCCCATTGCGTATCATTCTGTTTCCGATTCACAGACTGATTCACGGCTACAACCGATACGCCACCTTTAAGGGTGATTTCGGCACCCAATAAAATAACTTCTCAACAATAATTTTTATAAGTTCACGACCGCGGCAATCGATTTCCGTTACGTATCGTTCGAGACTCACGATACCATTACTTGTCCCGATACAATTATTTAAAACTTGGGCATGACTGGAAATAATTGGACATTTCATATTTATAGGGCCCCACTAAATCATATGTCTATGTGTGTAATTGTTGATTAGATCTAATAAATTGGTTTTATCTTCCAAATGCGATTCCCCATGAGAAAAGGTGGAGATGAATTATCGCCCTTTTCCATATGATAATAATAAGGTAGTTCCAACTTCATTGTTGTCAACCCGGTAATAACGGCTTCAAGTTTTCTTAGGTCTTTGACATGATGGAGACGGAGCAAAGCAAGCCGAGCCGAACTGAATCCTTAACAAGCCAAGCTTCGAGCTATTCTCTAGCAGCTTGATTCTTTTTCAGCCTATAGATGGGTGAGGTCCTCAACTCTGCTAAAAAAACGCACATAACACACCCCGCTGCAATTCACATTTAATTAAGTACTACTGTCTCCTAATTCTGGTCCAGTGGAGATTTTGGAGTTTGCTCCTTTTGAAACTCCTCTAGGGTCTCGGGGCTAGTTCATACAAATTTTTGCTATGGCTTTAATTGAACGCCTTCTAGCGCATGTAAAAGTGGGATCAGTCCCGAAAATTACTTGAAGTGCGCGTAAGCTGATTAAAAAACCCGAGTCGTCAAAAAAAAACATGAATATTTTTTGTATCCTGGTCGATATAAGCACCCCCAAAAGTTCCAAAAATAACTCTCAAGTACCATAATTAATAATAATGAAATGTACATATGGCTCTTATTTTAGCATTCTACACTTTTCATGCATGGGAGCACTACTTCCCTTTCTTTATGCTCAAATTAAGTTTTGTTTAGCGGATCGAAGACAAAATAATGTGAGGACAATTTAAAGTGCGGCGCTAAAATTACTCCCCCGAATAACACGTAAAATAGTATCTATAGGAATAATTAAGTAGAAAAAAAAAATTAGAAACCTGTTATTAGCTAAAAGCAATCCCTTGAATAATGGGACATATTTTATTTATTTTATTACGAAACTTTTGGCATGCAAAAATAGAAACTTTTGGCAGGAAGAATATTTTTGATATTTTATTTTGGGTGATCCTTAATTTGGCATGGACTAAGTCGCTATAGTAGCAACTGAGCCATTCGTGAACCCCGGGCTTCTTCTTTTCTTTCCATACTCAATTCACGTGTGATGAGCAGATCTGAAATCCGCCTCAAGTTTGGAATCTCTATGGTCATGGTAAGGAGAGGTAGCTATATACGCTAGTAGCTAGCCTCCTCCTCCATCCTTTTTGTCTTGCCAAAAAAATCCAGCTTAAATGCCATGCCAAGTTAGGAGTGCTATTGTTAGACAAAGTTGCTTATCTGTGTCAAGTTTAATGATGAAAATGAAGATAAACTGAGCTTGAGCAACTAATATTTGTATTTGTCATATAGTAAACAAAAGGTTATTGAATGGGGCTATTATTTTGCTTCAATTGAGCCATAAAAACGGAATTTGAGAAGGCCATGTTGCAAAAATGTGGTGTTAGAGGGGTTAAAATGCAAAATCAGAAAAAAAATCTTGTGATCAATAATCAAATAGTCATGGTTAACTTTCATAAAAGCCACCACGATTTGGAACTTTACATCAAAGTAATGTGACATGAATCACATCGATCAAATTAGCAAGGGAAAACCTGTGGGTCTCATATTCAAAAATTTTCAGGTGCTATTAACTCTTTTAAAGTCAGTTCACATTGTCTTTTGCTCTGCCTTTAATTAAGTGGGACTCCGCAAGTGGGCGATAAAATTCGTTCCCTAATAAGTCGGAGTGCTCGTAGTTAGATTGGCTACGAGTTGGTGTAAAAAATAAAAAATAAAATTAGCGAGGGAAAGTAAGTTCAAAAGGTGACATGTGTCACCCCCACTTTTTTCACTCTCACCTAACGTACTACCTAAACTTTTGGCTTTTCCTCGGCACAGTGCATGTCTTTTTCTTTTTTTTTTTATGATCAGATATCTGGGTCAGTTTGAGCGTATCTCGACTTATTCCGGGGCCTTGAAGGTATAGCGACCAGACGTAACCCCCAATGGCCCCAATCGGCCTCCGTAAAAATAAAACCTGTAACTTCACGGAAGAGCAATTATTGCTTTCTGACAACCACTTGACTAAACTCCTTAGAATTCACACAGTGCATGTCGCTCTTGCAACCATAAACAAAAAAACAAAATGAGTTAACAAATACTAATGAAACGCAAAAGTATGTATGTGTCTGAATTACAAAGAAAAAAGGTGAAAGATCTTACTCATGGATCTTGACCACAACTTTTAATCAGTATTATTCGTTTTTTTGATAAGTACACAACGCTTAATTTAATCACAAAGAAACAAGGTATATATCTACTAGAGAAACTTTGCCCGAAACAAATGGCAATACAGCTCACTTCCACCATTCTAATTATATTAATTAGCATGGGCGAAATCACAATTAAGACTAATCATGCCCGGCCAACCGGGTTTAATAACTGCTCTCTCAATTAGTACTTATTAGATGTCAGCTAAGAGCAATGGTTTTTCTGATTTTGCTCGTTGGTGTTTCAGTTTAGGTTGTTTCTTTTGGTAGTGGAAATTGAAGATCGATTATAGGAAAAATAGAGGTGTAGTCCGTTGCAAAGGTTTTGGTGAATTTGTTTTGTTGTCTGCTTGGTTTTTTGGGTGATTGATGATGGGGATTTTGCATAGGGTATGTTACGTAGGATCGTTTTGGGTTTTATTGGATGTTTTAGGTTGAGGTTGTGTGATTTTGTTATGGTGTTCATTTGGTGTCCTGCCATCTTTAGGTCTCGGGTGGTTTTTTGCCGGTGTGCTCTTGATCCTTTAATCTTTGTAATTCTTTATAAAAATTAATAAACTCTTTTTGCTTAGGAAAAAAAAAAAAAAAAGAGCAATGCTATTCGTATATATAGCAATTGCCACTCTTTTTTTTAAGCAATATTGTTGTCTATATAAACTAAAATCGAAATGTAAAGAAATAAAATAATCGACGGGAGGCTCATATTCGTTTTGGAAGTGGTCTTCATATTCAGGGGCGGCTTCAAGATTTTCCTCTAGCGGCACAAAATTATATGATGTGTCAATAATAAAAAGCTCAGCGAAATAAAGAGGAAGCTGATTTGGAGAGAGATAATATAAAGCAAAAGGAAAATGCTCATCTGGATTTTCCTTTTATTTGTTTACCAATGTACTTTTTAGGTTACAAAATGTTGGCTTATTTTGGTTTGTTGGCTATATCATCTAGTTACTCAAATTTAAGAAAGCCTTCAAATATTTTTCAACTTTGCTATATATACCTACACATACATACGCAAACACTTGCAGTATATACTCACTCTCAATTTGAGTGTTTGTCTAAGTGGTCGTGTATGTGTCTGTGATTTTAGAAAAAAAAAAATTTTTTTTCACTCCGCATGAATGACCAAATGCCGACAATCTTAAACAAAATCTAAAACATATGTAAAACAAATTTTTTTTTTTAGTGCGTTTTTAACTTTTTAACAACTACTTGGTTCGCTTGAACCCTTGAAATCATGGTGCGACCGCCTGTGGTCTTCATTGGGCCAGTTCAATGGTGGTCCACCCATTAACTTTTATGCACAATTCGATCTGTGCACAGTGTACGCAAACTTTTTCCCCTTAGTAGGTGGTTTCTTTTTACTCCTATCTAGGATTGTGATTCATCAAAAGATATTCCGCTCACCACTCCTTGCAATTACCGCTCGGTCCATCACTTACTCTCGCCGCTTGAAATAAAACTAAAAAATTATAGTTTGTTAAACTTTAAAAACTGACTGTAGGGTTGTTCCTTCGTTAGTTAAAAAAAAAAAAAAAAAAAACTTCAAAAACTGATGATTTTATACCTCGATACTCTTTCGAATATGCTTGGGTTATATATATATTATGTTCCAAATATTAATTCTAAAATTTAGGTTTTATTAGCTAGTATGTGGACTACTGATCATTCACCCTAGGATTCTACAGGATATACCAATCGGTGCACCACTTGGTCTGGATCTTTCTAGTATTGATCCTTAATTGTTTGTGTACATTTTTTTTTTTTTAAGGTCCACTGAATAAAGGCTACTTAACCTAGAAAGAAGGGAAGTTTGCTTTTGCTTTACAAAAATCAAAACAAACACAAGAAAACAAAGTAAAAAGAAAAAAAAGCTTCTGGTTTTTGGAGTACTAATGTATACTATATGTGTTGGAGAAAATATGGTTTTAAGTTTCTGGTAGGGTAGTGGGACTAGTTCATGGGGGCATACTTTATAACGTAGTGGAATCATGTCAGGTCTTGTAAATTAAGTGGAGCTAGAGGATCCTTAAGGTGTCGTGAAGGTTATCTTGGTCATTTTGGCATGGCTTGCAAAGTGGGGCTACCTAACAGTCGTCATGATGATGATTATTCATGAGCTCCTAATTACACCCGCCCCCCCCCTAATTTTTTTTTTTTAATAACCAAGCCGATGTTCGGGCCAACTTGAGCGGACTTCGGCTGATTTCGAGATTTTGAAATTAATGATTGGACAAATCCTATAGTGGCTCCAAAGTTTGGATTGTCTGGCCTCCGTGAAATATGAACATGTCATGACCTTATTGAAGAAAAACAATATATTTCTTCATTTCCTCTCGTGCCTACTTAGCCAAATCGCTTGATTTATTACGTACACTCCTTTATTTGGTTAAACAATAAAAAATATTTAGGCCTTGAAATCAATATAGGACTCGATAAATGGCCATTGCCCATCAAGTAATTGAGATGAGATTTGATTAAGATTGCAGATACCACTTAGAAAATGCCAGACAAGGAGTAGGAAAGTTTCAAAAGTTTAAATTGTTTCCACCACAGGTGGAAAATGTAGATTTTCCACCCCTGCCATTTGTGAGTACCATCGTATATTTATTATAATAATTTAAACCATTTATCTTGTAGAGCTAACCTATAATAAAGTATATTTACGCAAAAAAATGAGCTTGATTGGACCACGATCAATATGTCAAAAGTTGAATTTTGATTTATAAGATGGACGGCTATGGACATTCTAACTTTAAAATGATTCACCATCCATCTCATAAACCAAAATTTAATTTTTGATATGTATATCGATCTCCAATCAAGATATCCAATCAAGTTGATTTTTTTGTGAATGTATTAATGTGCTAGGTCTACAATATAAATGGGTTAGATTAAAACAAAGAATGTACGGTGGGGGCCTAAAAGTTGTGGCGGAAACACCATGGTTTCCACCCGGCGGATAGAATCTAATCCCAACTTATCTCACCATGGTTTAGGAAATGCAAGCAAGGAAAATTAATGATCATTTATTATTTTCTCTTTTACATTTCTTATCTTATAGTATTATAAAGTGCAAGTTATTGATCTTCCTATATCTAAAGAAACTCATGTGATATTTTGCGGAAATGTTACAGAATATCTAGCCGTGTATATCAATAGTATCTGCATGTGACAAAAACAAAATTATAAAACGCTGGCGAAAATTGATACCGTACGATATTTTTTAATTTTTACTGAAAAAATTACGAACTAGCTAGAGAAAGTTAAAACCGGATTCGAATCCGTAAAGACAGGTTTAAAAGAAAAACGTCACCATCTTGTCGTTCTCAAACTCAAATTTATACTCTCCGCCTATTGGTATCCCTACTTCATTTCATATGAGAATGCGTATGTTTTTCCTTGTTTTTTCCCTTGATGTACATGTACCCTTAAAATTTATACTATCCGCCTATTGGTATCCCTACTTCGTTTCATATGAGTAAGCGTATGTTTTTCCTTGTTTTTTCGCTTGATGTACATGTACCCTTATCGAGTATTTAATAAAACAAATCCGTCAACCAAAAAAAAAAAAAAACAATGATCTATTGCTATAAACGAAAACTTAAATCTGTATCTCAATTAATAAAAGTTTCCCATAGATATACACACAAATACCGATGTATATACTGTAAGTATAATTGTTAGGGTTTTATTGTCGTTAGGTTTCAGTTGTTATGGACTTGTCCCTTTGGGCCGGGGTTCCTCAGTTGGCATCTTGCCGATCGAGAGTTTGGGTCTCGGCCTGGGCACATGATTATTCTTAACTTAGTTTTAGAAATATAATGCCGTTCTCCTTATTCCTATTGTCATTGTAACAACTTCAATGATTAAAGAAATTTTTTGCCTTTCGGAAAAAAGTATAATTGTTGGACAAAATTATTATCGCAACATTTGCCCAGGAGGCTAAGATCATACAATTTGGGTGGACCCAAAAGGAAATTAAAGCAAGAATCTGAATAACAATTAACTCTTTTAATTTAATTACTAGTAATTATGATAATTAATCCCATTGACAGCTGAGCTCTCCATCTTTACAACTTTCTTCTAAACAGATTGACAGAGACGAAAGCCCCCCATGCAGCACATGCAGCACCCCTTTTTTCTTATTTCCAAAAACAATAAAGCAAAAAAATAAAAATAAAAAAACGCAAAAATAATTATTAATTGCTACTACTGCAATTTTCACTTCAGCGTTGTAGAGTACCCATCTTGTTTTGCTTCTTCAACTCCTTGTAAAACCTACTTATGAACTCCTCGGCGGCCTCGTCCACGTGGGAGTCCCCGCTGCTGTCGCCGTCCCGCAACGGGAACGGCGAGTCCGTTATCCTTAGCTGCCTGGCCATCGGGGTCCGGCCGAACCCTGGCAAGGCCGGCGACGAGAGCTCGCTGTAGATCAAGTCACGCGCCGCGGGGCTCTGCCAGAAGCTGGACATGGGGGTGGCCATCGCGGTCATGGGCGATGCGTTGTCGGCCGCCTCGGTCCTCTCCATCATCTCGAGCACCTGCCGCACATCGTCGACCGTCAGGACCCGGTCGTCCTCTGTGGGCGGCGCGTGGGCGCAGGGGAAGAAGTGCGAGCTGCCGTTGCCGTGGCCCTTGTTGCGCTTCATGAGGTGGAAAGGGAAGGCCGCGGTGGGGGTGTTGCTGCAGCTGAACTCGTACTCTCGCTGGCCGTAAAAGGACACGTGCCCGGCGGAGGAGGAGGGGCTGCTGTGGTGGTGGTGGAACATGAGGTTGTGTATGGCCTTGCCGGCGATCTTGCCACGCTTCATCATCATCTTAAGATCCACCAGCAATTTTCTGTTCGATATGCCTTTCCTGATCATGTAGAACAACACCCGTACTATGCTCCATATCTTCTTTGACACCACCGGTATTGTATTTGGTTGTTCCATTTTTTTTTATGAGAGAGAGAGGGTTCAGATTCTTGAGAGAGAGGGGTTGGAATCTAGAGAGAGAGAGAGAGAGGGGTTGGAATTTCCAACTAGAGAGAGGAGGGATTTTATTTTTTCATGAGTTGAGAAGATTGAGAAGAGAGGGGTATTTATAGGTGGCCAGGGAGGAGGAGCTTGGGACTTATGGTTTAGGTTTGTGTGCCTGTGAAGTAAACTAGCATCAACACTTGGTGCATCGGTCTTTCGTGCTACTTTAGTGTTTATTTTATATATTGCCTCAATTATTTAGTGTGGGGCATTGATCGGATGAGTTCAAGCTCATGTGGGCTTAAGTGCACATCTTTAGGTGGACGAAGATTTTTTATTTATTTTTTAAATAATTCAGGTGTCCGGACCAGCTTATCGCGGCATTCGACTAATATGGGGGTTCAATCACATGGCTTATTTTCCAGGGGTTTCAATTAAATCCTGAGCAAAACTCTTTATAGACTAGTCCAAAGGAGTTGATGTCGAACCTAAAACTTTAGAAGGAAGCAATTCCCTAAAACCCAAATCTTGATCGATTCACGTCTTGTATTAATTTCTTTAGTTGTAACCAATCCGGTTTGGACACCTATGTCTGTGGCTTAGACATAATCACAGATAATTAGAACCTCACAGGCCGCAGTGACAAAGAATTTGTTCACATGATACAGGTTGTTCATATGCTTTTCTCCTTTATGTTTGTCTAATATTGTGGTACTGCTTTGGCACCTAAACCTCTTTGCTTGCTTTCACCGTAACTAACAATGATAGCAATTAAAACAGAGAGGCCCCGGACATTCAACTTGTCAGTGAGTAATAGGTAAAATTCAAAAGAAAATCCCAATGAGTTTGGCCAGGTGGGCGTAAGAAATCGAATAAGTGTTTGTTATCCATATGATCGCATGTTTGAATTACACGCGCGAAAGTCAGACATTTTAAACCTTCGGCAGAAGCGGCCTTGACTTTTCAGGGGCTTAAAGCAAAAAGTAAAATAGATGGTGCCCTTTTATTGGACTGTTATATATAAGGGGTAAAAAAGTGGGAGGGAACCCTGAAAGTTTCAAGCTGCCAGCTATGACCTTGGGGCCATTAGAGTTTGCCTGGTCTATGATTTTCAGGATCCAGATCGAACTAGTAGAGGTGCGCACAAATTAACTGGCTCGGACGTCTAGTTGTAAAACCAAAAACAATCCCAAGGTGGACTGGTAAGCCAGCAGAGGGTTACCTGAACAATAACTTCAAAAGGCGAATAATTAAACTCAATCCTCAATAATGCAATGTGGGAAGGTAATACTCAAAATATCAAACCTGCATGATTTATGGCTTAATTAACTAGCTATCTAGTGTACTTTACCAGCATAGAAAAGATTTAATCCTATAGTATACTACAACTTGCCCACACCTTAAGTACTTTTAAAACCCAAGGCCGGCCACACATAAAGTACTTTCATGGTTTAATTAATTGCTCCATTTTCATATGTGTTTACATTTCAAAGTCAATATTTCCATCCATTTCAAACAAAAAAAACACACACACACACACACACATGAAAAAGTGGCATGCAGTGGGTAGCTAGCTGGGTCTTTCTTTTGAAATATCTATTGCAAGTGAAAACCTTGTTTACAGAGAAGTGGTAAAAAAGTGTTTACGGAGCTCAATCTCGACTGTCTTAAAGTATTTTGGACGATTCAGATTGAAAATAATCTCTTAACGGTAGTACTACCGTTAAGAGATTATTTTCAATCCGGGCCGTCTAATTCTAAAACGAATGACTGAAATCACTCAGTTCCGTAAAGAGCCGCTGCAAAGCCGCGCCGTAAATAAATATATCTCCTATCGCAATCTTAACTTACAACTGAAGTAAAAAGGGGTCCTTTTTCTGTTTAAAATTACGTTGATATTCTCTTTTCTGCATACTGGTGCCAAGAAACTTCCCAAAAGGGATGAAGGGTTATTTTGGAATTTAGAGTTTACTTTTTTCCCTTGCCAAACCTTTTTCTGTTTTTATTTTTTTTTTCAAGAAAAAGATCTATCTTTGGGTTGCTGCTACACGTGTCCTTTTGGTGTCCGTGTAGCACGAAACCTCCATACCACCATTACTGAATTGTTGCTTTTTCTTCCACCCTAAGGAAGTCCATCATGTGTGGGGGGGTGTGCCATAAAGGCAAAGTAAACGTTTCAATTTCGGTATTTTCTGGTCTTGTTTGAAGTTCAGAGATTCCACTTGATTAGCTTCATGCATTTGAATCATGTTTTTCTTCTAACTTTTGCTTCTCATGAACGTTCACCTTTTGTTAACAATAAATGAAACTACGGCAGGTATGGTAATCAGTCACCGATCTGTCAAGAAGCATTTCTTATCAAACGTTCACATTACAACGATGTACGATAATTCTTCTCCTAGCTATGTTAAAAATGATGATTATAACCTTCAAACTTGTGTCATGAGAACACTCATGGTTCTGAACTATGAATCCTTTTTTCCCTCTCCACCCGCAAGTGTGTAATTGCAAGTGTTAGTGCTCGGATCGGATCGGTTAATTTTAATATCCAAAATGAGTGTATGAATTGAACTTGAGTTTGTTGTCTCTATACTTGTTGTCTATTGATTAATTTTGAGTTAAATGCTTTATAACAACCTATAGAAATATGAAAATATTCTTAAAGCTTGGTAGAGATACATGGGAACCATGATTAATATGCCTTGAACCCCACAACTAATGTATGTTTGCAAGGTTATTATTGCCTAGCCGTATATTTAAAGAAACATATCAAATAAGTAACCCCACAAAACATGCCACTTTTCACCAGAAAATACATGCAATTTGGGTACCACAACCATCCTAAAGCCAGAAGCTAGCTTGTTTTTTTTTTCTTTTTTTCTTTTTATAAATTTATGAACTTCTAAAACATTTTTAAAAAAGGTTATTCAGTGCACGAGGTTCCCGCTACTGAAAGGTCTAAAGAAGAGTTAGATGCAAAGTCTTACCCCTTCAAGGAGATCAAGTTGTTTCCGTGACTGGTACCTGGCCATAACCACTAGGTCACAATAGATAACCTAACCGTTACACCCACGATGCCCTTAAAACCTCTGAAAACAAGCGGTAGTATAATTAACCTAATAATCTGCTTGATTTGGGAACTCCCTGCCCCCAAAAGAACCACACAAAAACTACTTAATTCATGCACTTGCCAAATTTTAAGATGGTCAAAAGTCCAACACCATAGCTACACTTTTTTTTCCGAGTAAAACCCACACGAAACTAGCAAAGCAGTTTTGGTTTCTACTTTCGAAAATATTAAAGATTTCTTTCATAACAACTTCAATTGAACAGCTGTTGGCAACTCACACAAACTTTTGAGGGCTGTCAGCTGAAAGTACATAGCCACGCTCCAAACGTGCTAGTTAGATATTTTCGACATGTTCGATTTGGATTTTGAGCGATTTTTTTTTTTTTTTTTTTGAGTAATGATAAGTGGAAAGAGATAGATCAAGAAAATTTATTGAAAATTATGCCCAGAGATTTTGAACCCCGGCCCTTAACAAGCAATTAGTCTTTGGAACTTTTAGTCGTAGTGACCACATGAGGGGTGTTACAGTTTACGTGTACTTCATTTCTTTGGAACTTAGTCCTATTGAACACTAGCTAGCAAAAAAATCTGATTAAAGCCAGAGTAAAGTCTCGTGTATACTAGCCCAATAGTAAGAGGTGATAAACGAAATTGAGACACCATACGATTGAGCGATCCCTGAACTCCCAAACCATTTGTCTCACATTTTAAATCTTTGCACACTTAAGTTAGGCTAATTATCATTAATCTCCTGAATTTATCCAGTTTTATGATACCAAGTTAGAATTAGGCTAAACCACGGATGCATCAATGCAGCCTAGCTAGTGTTTTCCAATCCAAAAACTAAGCCCAAATTAAAGAATCTACCAAAGCACTTCATTGTTAATTCTAGAGATGTTTAATTAATTTAATTTAAACCTCTACTGGTTTTCATTAACACAGCTGTTAGTTGATCACAACTCATAAAGCGTGTTTACATTGCAAGGTTGTCAAACGTGTCTGTTTAATTAATTAATTAATTATAGATCATGCTCATAATTAAAGAGAGTATGAATTGTGTTATTTCGTTTTATTTATATCCCAAATTCCTAATTACTTTTGTGTTCTTTCCGAAGCTTTGGATTCTTTTCTTTTAACTACTATTTACAATGGAGAATTATCCGTTGCTGTGTTCTTACTTCTGCTGCATATATGTAAAAGTGCACACAGACATGCATACATGAAAAGGATGAAGAGGAACTTCAGGAAAGAAAATTGTGATATAATCTTCGACGGAAGCAAGTGGAGTGGAGTACAGTTGGTGCCTCTCTTATGCACATGGGCATGGTTCGATTTTCGTAAGCATCCATCCCCCTTCCCAAATACCCAAATGATAGAGTAGATTAGGATTAACGAATGACAATATACACTACTACAAAAACCTTAAAAGATGACACTTAAAAAATTGAAACAATGACAGTTTTTGTAAAACTGTCATCGAAAATATGATGGTAGACTTTTGATGACAGTCCATCTTACAAACTGTCATCTTTGCGATATAAGATGACGGTATAGAATAAAAGTGACATTATTATCTTTTCTTTAATGTCAATTTTTGCTTAAAACTGACATTAAAACATGGCGCTTCCGGAAGCCCATATGGAAAACCTTTTAGTGACAGTTTTCCTTAAAGGCGACATTGAAACTAAACCCTTTTAATGACAGTTTTAATTAGAACTGACATTGCAGTTGATCATAAAAGATGACAGTCAAAAGCGTTATAAAAACATATAAAATGATAGTTTAAAACTGTCATCTCATACTTTCAATGTCTACGATGACAGTTTCATCCAAAACTGACATTAAAAGTGCTCATCTTAAAATTTTCGAAAATATAGTATATATATTTTTGTTTGTCTTTTGTTAACAATAAGCGTGCTAGCTCAGTTGGTAACATGCGCGCGAGGAACTTAAGTTCTTGAGTTCAAGTCCTGGGGCAAGCAATATTTGCTGGCCACACAAGTGCTAAGTAGGCGACACACAAGTGCCACTGGGCGGCCATGCGAGAGGCAAGTGGGTGCCACGTGGGTGGCCACGCGTTGAAATAGAATTGGTTTTTTTTTTTTGAATGGAGAACAAATAAGATGACAGTTTAAATCCGTCATCTTTGCGATTAAAGATGATGGATTAAAACTATCTTTTATCACAAAGATGACAGGTTTAAAATATCATCTTTAATGTTTAATAACAGTTTTTTACTGTCATAACAAATCTAGGCTTTTAATGACAGCTCCATAGACGACAGTTTCAAAACTGTCATCTTTCACGTTTAATGACACTTTTAAACTATCATCTTTTACGATTATTGTAGTAGTGATATATATATATATATATATATATATATATATCTTCAACGGGAAAAATACAAATGCGCATTTTTTCCCTTTTTTACGTGTAGTCTCTAATTCTAAAACAATTGGGGGTGCTATGGACATAAATCCGGAGCAGTGTGATGCACGCGAATCCCACAGGAGATGGCATAAACTTTATATGTACATTGGAGAATTACGGACACATCTATATTCTTGGATCCGATCAGCCATGACAATAGATTTTTGAGCTCTCCCATGGCAATGATGGCAGCGTCTGCAGCGAATTCGGTGGTGATCCTTCAGCTTGCGGCGGGAACCAATTTAAGCTGGGTGCAGATCTAGTCCACCCTCTTTCACAAGTGAATTAACTAGTAAGCCTGCGTCGTCTAATGGGTTCGACTCGTGTTGATTTGTTGCGACTTTTCCTTATTTTTAATTTGTTTTGTTTTGTTGTATTTTTTTTATTATTGTAGTTGTAATCTTTTCGTTAATATCAATGAGATGATCTTTCGCTTTAAAAAAAAACAAGTAAAAAGGAGGGGTTTCTACCCGGGCCCATACAGCCTTATATTCGTTAGGGTTAATGATGGTGTGTTGTCGGTGAATTATTAGTAAGCCGGAGTCAACTCCAGCTGTCCACCCAAAAAAAGTCAACTCCAGCCCATTAAGCATTTGAAGTCCTACCCGTCCGAGAATAGTAGGCCGGCCCAAATAGGCCCGGTCATTCTCTGTTGAGTGTTGAGTGATCTCGGGGTGCGGTACGTAGGCCCTAAACGCACTTTCCTTGTCGCACATTGTTGTGGGGCTCAGTACCAATGAGGAGTTGGTTCGGTTGAAAACTTTTTGAATTGGTTGGAGAAGGCCTAAGTTGAAATCCGTATAGCCCGTCATTGGGGCTAAACGTACTCCTAGCACAACCCGCACTTAGTGGGACCTTAGTTTCTGTCTCGACCTAACTACGGTGGGGGTTTTCTATAGATAGTAGTGTGATGTGATGAATCAATACTCTCTTACGAAGGCGACAATGTACCATACCATTACCATACCCTGCACTTCTATGTTGGGCTCAGTACTAATGAGGAGTTGGTTGGTTGGAAACTTTTTGACTTGGTTGGAGGAGGCCCAAGTTGAAGTCCGTATAGCCTCTCATTGGGGCTAAACGTACTCCTAGCACCACCCGCACCTAGGGGGACCTTAGCTTCTATCCTGATCAAGCTGCGGTGGCCACGGGTCATCTATAACAATAAAGCTATGGGTACAAATGAGAATGTACATATCATGTATGTATGGGTTTTGTGGAACCCACCTCGGGTCCCCCAAAAATGATTTGAATCATCCATTATTTTAAAAACTTTTTTATGGAGTCCCGTAAAAAATTAGCTCAATTCAATATCGGTAAAGATTTTTTCTAAAAATTTGTAAGGGCGAAACTTTCAGTTTTGTCTCTACGAATTCCGAAAAAATCCTTACTGATATAGGATTGATCTCATTTTTTACAGGGTTCCATAAAAAAAAAATATTCTAAAAATAATGTGGATTCAAATCATTTTTGTGGGACTCGAGGTAGACTCCACAAAATCCATATATGTACATGATATATATATACAATGCATATGTACCTATAGCAGTACTCTATGACGAAGTAATACTCTCTTACGTACGGAGGCGACGGTGTACCATACCTGCACTTCTTCTATGCAGTTCGGGATATTAAAAAAAAAAAAAAAAAAAAGTGGTTGAGATATTTTGTAACAGTGCATTATCTTTAGTCACGTGCGATCGAAATTCGTAATGCCACTAGAAACTAACCACAAGGGCATGAACTGATGAGAGAGGATGCAAAAAAGGCAGTACTAGCTGTACTTGTTTTGTATTCACATATTTAAAGCGAATCCTTTCCCCTTTTTTCTTTATTTCAAGATGCCCGTGAATTCTTCAATATGTTTTCTCCTTCTAATTTTTACTACCGATGTGTCTTTGATAATTACAAACATCTCTCTCTCTCTCTCTCTCTCTCTCTCTCTCCGGCGTTCGTATGGTTGATTCTGCATTTCACGTGAATTGAGGATTATGGTGGTGGAGAAAATTAATCAAATAATAGTGAATAATGTATATATATATATATGTGATGTGGTTCTTCGTCTTCACCCAAAAAAAAGAAAGTGTGACATGTGGTTGGTCCTGCTCCATGCTCTCTCTTCACTCAAGAAAGAAAGTCTTTAATTGGCCAAGGGTTAATTGTGTGGTTAGAAGTTATTAGAACTAGGGTTACCCTTGAAAACCAAGCAACTTGAAATAAGGCTAGCTTGTTCTCGTTCTCTCTCTAGCTAATTCCATAGCAATTGGTTCCCCTCCGGGTACCCGTGAAAACCAAGCAACTTGAAATTAGACTAGCTTGTTCTCTCTGTTCTCTCTCTAGGCTAGCTTGTTCTCTCTCTAGCTCCATAGCAAATTGGTTCCCCTCCGGGTACCCGTGAAAACCAAGCAACTTGAAATAAGGCTAGCTTGTTCTCTCTCTAGCTCCATAGCAAATTGGTTCCCCCCCCCAAAAAAAAAAAAAAAAAAGTGAAGATGATTTTAATGTAATGAAAAGTATTAGGAAAAATTACAAAATGGCACATGAACTTTCACTCCAACGTCACCGAAACACCTGAACTTCACTTTATTTTTCAATTAAACACCTAAACTTTCAAAATTCCCAAATTGAGACACATGCCGCTAACCTCCATCCATTTCCTTCACAAATCGTCTAATGTGGCTCATTTCTGGCGTTAAAGGGCCCCATTAGATATGTTAGGAAGTGAACTTAATTCACAAATTTAGGAAGTGAAGTTCAGGTGTTTTGGTGACATTAAAGTGGAAGTTCAGGTGTCATTTTGAAATTTTTCCAAAGTAGTATTATTATTCCTGCCACAGATCCCTGTTCAATTAATATATCCACTCAAATTGAACAAATTATTGACTTTCAAAAAAACGACCAAATTATCAATGACTACAAAACACGTCACTAAAAGTCTAATGTCCGATATTCGTTAGGTTAGATTGTCTACCTGCGCGCTATTTTCTGCCAAAAATTAATATTGCAAACGCAAGGGTTTGGGCATAATATTAGATACAACGTCCCTACGGTTAGCGAAATAAAGGGCTGATTAATCAAAAATCATTTCTCCATTAGCGCTACAAATTACAAATCAAAATATAAGGGCTCGATTTGATATTCAATTTTACGAAAAGCTCATTCGAGTTCAGCTCATGAACACTATAAACAAGACAAGTTCAAGTAAATGATGCTCATTTCCAAACTGCTATTTGTGCTCAACGATCGATATATATACACACACACTATGTAGAGGAGACCAAGACAAGTTCAAGTAAATTATGCTAGCTCCTTGCAAACCTGGGGTGGAACAAGAGGAAAAAATGGTGTCGCACGCTATTCCACACTGGATGAGTTACTTTCAAGGGAGTGTAGTTCTTATGCTTTTCCAGTGTACCAAAAAAACAAAAACAAAAAAAATTTAATGCTCCTTAAGTTTCCGAGTGCTATTTGAGCTCAACGATAAGCTATTAAGCTTATTCGCTTAAAAAATCAGCTCCAATTAACGAACACAATTCAAATTTGAACGTACTTCGGAGCTTATTAAGTTTATATTAAATAAAAGTTACCGACATGTTACTCTTTCGGTTCAAACTCTGCTTATTTACAGCCTTACGATTTGCGTAGCCCGACAATTTCCATGGATCAACATCACGCCAATCCCCGCTCTCTTTAAATATCCAAACATATACAACTAAATTCAACTAAAACAAATACAGCAAAAAGAAAAAGAAAAAGACGTAGCCTTTCCTTTTAAAATCTTGATGAAAAATGAAGTAGACTCACGACTATTCATGTGTACAAACCTAACAGTGACATGCAGGTTTCCTTGGTCCACAAACTACACTTTTCGGCTTAACAAAACAGAAACAACCACCACTATAAATTAGGGCACAAGTAGTCCTCCATTCTTCAGACAACTCTTGCAACAAAACTTCTTTCCGGCCTACTTCTCACTGCAAACCAACCACTTCAACCAACTCCTCTCTCTCTCTCTCTCTCTCTCTCTCTCTCTCTCTCTCTCTCTCTATTCTCTCTCAATGGCACCACCCGGAGAGGCCATGGCAACCTCTTTCCCTCGAACCAAGCCGCCAAGACTCTCCACCGACGGCCTCCAACGGACGATATCCGACATCTCCTACGAGCTGAGTAAAGAAGCGATGGACACAAAACTAACGTCGACCCTCCCGGCGATATCCGAAGTCGAAGACGCGAAATGCGAGTGTTGCGGGATGATAGAGGAGTGCACGCCGGAGTACATAGACAAGGTGAGGGGCAAGTTTTTCGGGAAGTGGATATGCGGGTTGTGCGCCGAAGCCGTGAAGGAAGAGGTGGAAAAGAATGGAGGGAAGAGAGAGGAAGCCCTGGGCACTCACATGAGCGCCTGTGTCAGGTTCAACAAGCTTGGCAGGGCTTATCCTGTCCTGTGCCAGGCCGAGGCTATGAGAGAGATTTTGAAGAAGAGCAATAGGGTTAGAGCCAAGTCCATTAGTCCTAGAGATAACAAAGGTGGGATGAAGAAAGGTGGGATTGCTAGGAGTTCTAGTTGCATTCCGGCCATCACTAGGGACATGAATGACTTCAGACTTTAAAGTGTTTGATGAGTGGGGTAACCCCTGCTGATGAGTTGTGTTTATGGGTTTTTTTTTTTGTTATTATTCAGGTGTCCAGATCAACTTACATGCGTATCAACTAATTTGGATCTTGAGTTGGTCAAAAAGACTTTTTCCATGTAATTTGCGACCTGATTAACATATTTTATAGCCGTGTAATCAAACTTGTCAATAAATCGAAAAAATCGGGTGGAGAATTTATCTTTGACGACCGTGGAGTCCTCTTCTTCTTAATATTCATTGGTGTATTGTTTTCATGTGGATGGGAACTCTTTTCATTTATGATAAATTATAGGCCGATCCAAAAACTACCCCTTAATAGGCCGGTCCAAAAACTGCCCCTTAATAGGTACTGACTGCATTCGTTGCAAGTGCTATATGTCGGTAATAGCCGCATATAACGCTTCTACATTTTTATTTTTTTTGTCTATTTCTTAACTCGATCTCGATCGTTTTCCTTGACCTGAGATTAGTGTCCTCTAATGACTTGTTTGGAAATGAATCATAAAAGCTATAACAGATTTAGAGGGTGTTCCAATTTTGGAAAAAGTTGCTTTTTTTTCAAACGGAGGAAATTTCAAGCCCAAAAATTATGTGTTTACGCAAATAATTTTTCTACCAATATGGATCTTGTTTGATAGATCTCATCGAAATCTTTTAAACGGTGCAAAAAAAATTAAAAAATTATTTTTCTTTTTCATTATATTTGAGTTTGAAAATTGAAGAAAAAGAAGTTTTAAAAAAAGAAGGGAAACCGGAACGCCCCTTTAGCTGATCCCGCCCCGCGCCATAATCATCACAAAATCAAAAGGTTTTCAATTGCTCCCTTAAGTAGCTCTTGATGTTGCCAAGAGGTGTATGGGCCGACGGCATTAGGTGTGCACTTACGTGCTACAAGCAATAAGGTCACTAGCTCAACTCCTCTTCCGATATGTTACCCTAACCATTCCAATAATACTAACTTTCACCGATATAAAAAATAAATAAAAAAAGAAGAAGAAAAGAAGAAGAAGCTCTTGATTCATTTTCATTATATTATGCAAATAAACCATGTTCACCCCTTTTGAAAGGTTGCAAATTACTCACTATAATAGACTAAACCAGACTTGCAAAAGTCATTTTGGATCACCCAAGGAAAAACATGTATACGCTGTCTTGCCCTATTTTCCGAGAACCAAAGGAAAAACCACCGACTGCAATAGGTTAGATTGAGATAACCATACTAAGAGCATCCGCAATGGGAATAATCAAAATCAATAACCAAAATGTGCCACATCATCATTTGATTATCCATTTAGTTCATAATCAAACTTAACAACCTCTACCTCCGCATTGGTTATTTTTACATCCCTAACCAAAAAAACCCCCACAATACACGATGCACCTATATTCAATCGCAAACGAGTTCCAATCAAGCACCGGACCACACCAAATTATTCGTCTCAATGAGACGATTCCAATGTGATGTGTTTTTGAGTTATTGAGTTTTGAATTTGGTTATTGGGTTTGGTTATTGAGTTTTGGTTATGGATAAAAGTTAAGTTTGGTTATGGAATGGATGAAATTTGATTATTTGCTAAAAGACTTGTAACTTTGCTTATTACAATGTGAGGTATTTTTTGAGTATTGTTGTTAAGTTTGATTATCCACATCCATTTGCTTATTACAATGCGGATGCTCTAAGCCCGCCCTTGGGCTTCAAATAAATGTAAATCGGCTATGGTGATTGGTGGCCACTTTTGGAGTATCATCTGATGTGTCACCGTTACAATGGTAAAATGTACTCGCAACAAGACATAGGTGACATTCCACCAATACATTGGAATCACGTGATATCCAAAATATGAAACCTAAATGCCGTCACCTAGTTACTGTAAATATGCACTCATATCTCTCCATGATTTGGTGCTGCGCATGCACTTGTGTCTGCGCACACATTCACTGGATAGGTACAACATTGCAGCAAAAGCATAGCATTCAATTCCACATAACGAAGATCAAAAAAAGCAAGACAAACATACTGTTAGCCCGTACCCATGTTTCTCCAGGTTTCAAAGCAGAGAGAGAGAGAGAGTTTGAAGTTTTCTACACCATAGTAGTGAAGTTTTCTACACCATAGTAGTTTTCTAAACCTTAAACAAACGACCAATTCATGAACATGAAGCAGATGCAGTGAGCATTTTCTTCTTCATTCAGCACTTTCCAAGCCACGGCTCTCTCATAAGAAACTGGTCTCCCCATGCTTGACAAACATATCCCACCTTGAAGGCAAGCAAAACCCTGAACAGAAAAACAAAGCCAATAACTACATTAAAATCCGAGAATTGAGCCTACGCTCAGCCTGTAGAACATTCTATTACAGAAAAATGCAGTAAAGAGGTTTCACAACTCCCATAACAAGCCTACCACGGATCTCCAAAAGTTTCTACAAGGGAAAAGGCAAAAAAAAAAAAAGAGATAAGGTTTTTGACTTCCCTTCAGGAGCCAGATGAATCCAATTACCCTCAAACAGTGGATTCATAAAACTCCTTTTCATCTAGTTACCTTCAGGAATCAACAGGCAAAAATAAGGAAAACTCTATGGCCCTGTTTGAGGTGTTACTTCAGATTTATGGAGAAGCACAAGATACTAAACTTAATTCGTTGTGTTCCCTATCGTCTTCCTCTGCCTTGGTAAATCCTTCCAAACAGTCTTAGTGTACATACCATCCTAACTGGCTTATACTTACCCTCCTGGGAAAGCCAAGCTAACATGCACTGTTATTTTACATGTGGGAACAACTCACCCTCTTATTTCTCGAAGAGGGGAGCAACTCACCTTACTAATTAGTTTTAGCACCTGATATTATGTCTTTTCAGTATCAATAAAAGTTGCGACGAACAAATCTCTCCTGAAAGCCAAAACATACAAAAATTTTGCTTCTTTTGTACTCCTATACTTCTGAAGAAACACCGTCTTTTGTCAAAGCAGATCCTAGTTCACAAAGACCTGGTCCATTCTCACGTTATTCTTTCTATTGTTAATTGCTTTGTAAGAAAATTGCTAACCTGTTGCATTATTTGTGGAAACTCGGAGCAGAGAGTTTTTCTTCCATGATCATCGAATATCTTTTCCAATGTTATGTCTTGAAGAGCTACCAAGGTTGTCTCGAGCATGTCAAGACCAGCCTGGTTGGCAAAGGTGAAAACTGGCAATGCCTGCATGAAAAATTTAACCGTGAATTCTCCATCAAAGATTTTGGTCGTCTAAATGAAAAATAACTCCCGACCTTGCAGAAGAAGAATAAAGATAACTTGAATAACTTCGTATAAATTTTTTTCCCCTCAACCGAAAAAAAACTTTTGTATCAAAAATCAAATAATGCTGCCACATTCACAATCACTATGCAAAATTTCATTTGTTATGTTCAATGAGTGGGCCTAAACTGATGTTACTGATCCACTTAAAAGTATCAAAAATGCAAAATGCATCTCTACCTTTCAGTAGGAATTGCAGTTTAACTTCTCCAACTAAACTAAATTGAAATAATAGCTAGTAATAAACATGACAATGGCAGAAACCACACGCATAGGCTAGATAAAAGTAACTTCAGATAGAAACACACAAAAGAGCTTCAGAAGAATAGTTGAAGACAGACATGAACAGCAGGGAAATGAAATTTCCAAGTAAATAAATGTTGTATTGTGATTGCAGTTTCCATTAACCACAAGTCGTTTCGGTAAAAAGCTAGTTAAAGGAGGCTACCAAACCTCCTACGGAGAAATAAATTAATCTGTGGGGGGGGGGGCGGCGCATAAAAATGTAAAGAGCCACACATGACACACCTTTAAAGAGCAGCACATAATAGCATCTGAGTGTTGCCAAAGCGTTTTAAGGGTGGAATCACTTCCTTCACCACCAGACTTGAGTAGCTCTACTCCCAAGTAGCACCTGTTGAGAAGGAGACGAGAAATATGTCACCAGGGACCAGTGAGAGCAAAAAATTTACTATCTTTTAAGTTCCAAACAAGACCAAATACTAGACTTCTTAGGATGGGAGTTAAAAAACTACTTGTATTTTTCAGTCCACCACCCAACAAAAAATTCTTACTCAGTTGATCTGGCATGTGATATAGGGTACCACAAATTTTGACTTCACTGGAATTCAACCCAAGTACGTAAAAAACGTAAAAAAAAATCAATAGCTGCTCTCCAATTTCGAGAAAGATGGGGCTGAATTTGGATCATGGATATCTTGAGAGTGTTACAGAGGGAAACCTAGAGATGAAGTGGAAAGGGATGAATTCATTCGTTAATTTCTCCCTCATTGTCCATTCCTTTATAAGTTCCTCAACAAATTCGTTTACTTCTCCCTCATGTATAAAGAAGATGGTTGTTATGCAATAAAATTGACATCTCTTGCCAAAGGGATATCACCCAGCATATGAAGATTATCTAAGCAGTTTGTAGCAAGAAAATGCTCTTTTCAAGAAGTCACAATTTCGCTACACAAGCTGAATTTCAAAATTGGCAAATACTTGCACCCATCCACATCTGCGGAAGCGAGGAAAGGATGTCGAGAGCAATAAGGATTACAAACCTGTAACTGTGGCAGATCCAGCGGGCAAGAGTATTTGCTTCAGGAGTCCCCAAAGGAGGCCGAAGACCACCATTGGAGCTTAGATGGGATGGAGAGAGTGCTAATGCCACCCTCTGAACAGAAGATATTATACTACGGACATACTGTCGCGCCATTGATGCTACATTCTCTTGCATGTGGCTTTCAAATGCAAATTCAAAAGCTATTGTCATAACAGATCTTGTACTGCCACCATTAGCACTATAATCATTTGACACTTTGTTTCCGGAAGGTCCTATTTCAAGAGCAGAAGCAAGGTCAAGGGTGCGATTTGGACTGGATGCTTCCTGTATGTAGACAAATAAATTAAGTCCAAAGAACAGTCCAAGTTATAACAAATGAGAGAGAATTCCAAAAGACTAAAAAGGTAACCTAGATGCTAACCTTTCCAGAATCAAGAGGAATGATGCGAAAACCAGATGGCAAAAGAGGTGCATCGTCAGCAAAAGATGCATCTATAGGAGCAAAGATAAGTTCAGCACAAGTCCCTATGGCATTCTCATCCATACCGCTGCAAAGCTGTCAGTATAAAAAGGACATTAAGCAAAAAGTGGGGACATAAACCTAGTGCGTATAATGAAAAGGACTAGATGGAATAAACAAGTCGTGAACAAATTAGAATCGAAATCTATATCTGCACTTGTGGATTGGCTCAGGGAAGATTAACTACTTCCCTTGCCTGTAACAACCTTTAGAGCACCAGGTCCACAAAATTTAAATTTATACCCCAACTACTTCTGTAACATGTTTCAGGGGGAACGACCACATGCCCAGTCATTAGAGCTCGAGAACAACAGAGTATTAGCCCATGTTGCATAGCAGTCCAAAGAATGTAGGATCATTCGATCATTTGGAACCATGGGGGAGTTGTAGGGCCAAACACTAGAAGGCTAATAACCTCTTCCTCCGTAATACAATCTCACTTACCAAAAAACCAGAAAATGTTTTATGTATGAAGCTTTTCAAACGGCTCTTTACTGTTTACTAGGTCCAATTCGATTTAGTAATATAACATCACACCGAGTGTATGAAACATCCATCAGTAAAATGTACAGAGAAAATTCGAATACAGAAGACAAGGGCAATATAAATACCCATCACAAAAAAAAGGAATAACCATAACTTACAGAAAGCCAGCCTCAAGTTGCAAAAAGAAAACCTTATCGGCATAAAAAGGACCAAAGTGCGAGGAACCAGAACTTACTTGAAGGAGAAACATGTCTCTAGGCATTATTGCATCTTCAGGACAATGGGCAACACCTTCCAACTTAATGACCTCCAACAGCTAAAATGCACAGAGAGAGAGAGAGAGAGACATAATCTACGTCAAAGCTTAAGGATCAACAAACTAAGTAATTTTAGTAGTAAATTAAGACAGACTACTTGCCTCTTCATGCTCAATAGTATGAGCAAGAGGAAGTATAACTTGACCCCCAAAACTTCCTACTCGTGCCCCTGGTAAGCTACATGGGCCAACTTTAACAGCTGCAGCTGAGTAAGCATCAATATTGTTGTCTGCCCATTCCGACCTGTGCTCCCGCAAGAATCTAAGCAGTATAGCAGGGGGCACATTCTGAAATATAGAAAAGTGTCATACATGGCAGAGGAGAGCAGGAGTGGATAAAGAAACGCTTAACATGAAGATAGATACAAAGTAAGAAGTAGAAGGAGAATTGCAACAAGTGTAGAGAGATAATCAGACAAGTGAAAAAACATCAGTATGCTAACCTGCAGAAGCATTGACGCTTTCGCACACAGGACTGCATTACTGACAGCTGGAAATCCATTGCTAAAGGTAAGATTTAAACCCATTAGTTTGTCAGGGGAAGAGTTCACAAGTATGGTAACATCATCCATGCCATCATTTCCCATCATGGACCACCCCTCATCAGCAAACCCATTAACAGCCTCATTGAAACCCCTGCCAAAAATTTCTGTAAGATTCTAGACAGAGGCAGAAAAGTATCATACTGATTATGTTAAAAAGAGCAGAATATACTAACCTGCTCAACCTCTGGCTAAGTGCTCGTAGAGCTGCAGGTCTTCTGCTCCAGTTGGTGACATTAGCTTGAGAAGCTTCCTGAGCTATCTGCCTCAGTTGGCGTAGAGCCTGTATCACAAGAAGGGATGCCATCAAATCCCCACACTCAACAAAATTGAGTATGCATGGTGAAGTAGAATAAAAGTCTTACAGCCATTGTTGTCTTCTGGGCAAGCACAGTTGAGGATTCGTATAGCGGACGGAGCACTTCAGGAACACTCCACGCCTATTCAAATATTAACATGCCAACATTAACAATATTCAAAGGTACAACACCTAGTGGATATATAACGCATGGTGACTTCTTACCTCCATATTCATATGATCGACAATGTGGATGATTGAGCCACCACCTTCACAAGGTCTAATCAGGTACCCACTAGGCAGCATTTCTGCCCTCACAAAATTCTGCACTGGCGGCATGCTTGGACCATTCTGAGTATTACTTAGTGATCTTTCACATACCTAATCAGTTCAACAACAAAGAAGTGATCGATTGGAAGTTTGGAACTCCGAGTAACAAGAAGTACCATATCTAACCAAACAATGAAGTAATAGATATACTGAACCACTTACCACAAGACTACCATCCTCCATGACAGAAGTATAGCGTAACAGCCAGAAATCGCGAGCAGGCGCCAAAGTTGTAGGCGCATAGAGCTAAAAAACCAGCAAAATTACCAAGAATCAAACAAGCAAATTAGACATAAATGTTCATCATATTAAACGCAAACGAAACCATCAAATAGTTAATGTTACCTGCATGTAAAGCAGCTCAATGGTTCCACCATTAGCGGTAGGCAGCACATTGAGAACATCCACAGCTCGGCAATCGCGAAACCACGAAGGCCGCTCCTTGAGGATTTCCGCAACCTGGAAGCAGCATAACCAATTTATACATTTAATAAACTAACTTAACCAATTAAAAAGGAAAGAAATGTAGCGGGCATGAACAGGCTATCTTACCCTTGTAGGCTCTAAGCCCACCAGGCCGCAAGCACGTGCTGCCACACCAGTGCAACCATGAGAAATAGCAACGATTCCAATGGAATCCGGACCAGGCTAAGCACATGAGGGAAAAAGTTCAGGCAGGGATAGATCATGACTAGTGTTTTAACAAGTAGTTTAATTAACTCTTTCAATCATTTAAACAAATACAGCAACCACAACGAGGGTATCATTCTAATGTAATCAAAAAACCAGAAATTAATTGGAAACTGGAGAAAGGGATGACACTGGAGACTGGACTAACACTGTGTTTTATGGTATACTTAACACAACGATACTTCTACTATTAGCTGAGCCAAAAAAAAAAGAGAAAAGAATATATATATATATATATATATATATATATATATATTGTATATGTATACACACTTTTACTATTATACACTACCAACCCTTTATCCATTATGGAATAGAATTATACTCTACCATCCCTTTATCCATTATAGAAAAGAATAACTGGGGATGTAACCGAGGAAAAGAAACAGTGCAAGCATGTGATATACAACCATGTACATAATATTTTAAAGTTGCACACTTACCTTCATTCCAGGCATTTGGACCCACTCAACAGCGGTTCCAGTAGCCTTTGAAAGAAACTCTGCTAAAGTCTCTTCTGCAATGGACAAAAGCCTGGAAAAAATACAAAAGCATACATATAAAAAACAAACCACAAGCAACAAGGTGGTGGTCACTAGCACGAATGACAAGAAAATGACCCAACAACCATATCCCCACTAACCCTGCAGGACTAGCATCTCTCGGCGGATGCTGCGGCGTCAAGTGGTGTTGACCACTCGTCACCACAGATTCACAACTTGTGTCTTTAGTCGCAAGGGTCGTCTGCAACACAAAAAAATCCTCCATTATCTTAGAGATAATCAGTGACAATATTCATATGAACAAATCCGGAATTCGAATTAATTAAATGCTTCAACTTATCAAAGATAGTATGATTAACAGGAATATAATCACCCACATTCTGAGTATGTTGTTGGCGGAAGTAGCCATTTTCATACACCAGATGTGACACCTGTTTCTGCAACCTATCGTTCTCTTCCATGAGGAGCTTGTTCATCGCCGTCAGCTTCCTGTTCACTGCTTGAAGACGTGATGCCTCTTTCCTCTGCTTCTCCCTGCATCTGTTGCAAACCAATCAACATTATAAGCATAAATCAACTACTTATCCCAATTAAGTCATTGCTGCTCCGTTTAATAGCAAAACATATGCAGAAAACCCAAATAACAATTAAGTTATCACTGCTCCATTAGGTTGGGAAATCTAGTTTCTTCACCTAATCTGTAAAACAGGTATTGAGTTAAAACTATAGAGTTATTACTGGCCCATTTGGCTGCAAAAGAAATGCAGAAAACCCAAATAACAATAACGTTATCACTACATTAGGTTGGAAAATCTAGTTCCTTCCCCAAACATATAATAAGCACAGAACTGGAAAATGGGAAATCTCAGAGATGTCCAAATAAAATTGTTATTGCCCCATTTGGCTGCAAAAGCAATGCAGAAAACCCAGATAACAAGTTCGTAGTTACTGCTCCATTAGATTGGAAAATCCAGTTTTTATCCCTAATTCTTGTAATGAACAGAAAGCAGGAACATGGGTAGTACTATTTTATACCTTCTGTTCTGAAACCAGACTTTGATCTGCTTGGGCTCGATGTTAGAGAGGATAGGGCATTCACGGATAAGCTGTTGCCGGCGAATGGAACTGGGTTTGGGGCACTCATGATAGAGCCTCTCAAGGGCTTCAACCTGCTCAGGTGTGTAACGGACGTATTTCCCATTGTCCATCACTCCCTTACCATCCTTGCAGGACATTGCCATCATATTATCACTTCAAACTCCGAAAACCCTAATTATCACACGCCCCAAAATAAATACCAAAAGCAGCTTCTCAGCACTCTCTGTACCAGAACCAGACAAGTGAGCTCTAAACAAGTATTTGGAGAGAATGTCTAGTAGTATTAAATTACCAACAGAACCGACAAGGGACAAACTGATTACCGAACTAGAACGTTGTTATTCTTCGCTTCTTCGGCAACCAGAAACAGGCCCCAAACACAAGAAGAATATTAAACAAAGATCACCAAAGATCCAACTTCATCCCAATACTTGAAACTTTCCCCAATACAACAAAATAGAAGCACGAAAAAAATCGCTCTTTTCGCATTCCAATAACTATCTCTCTAACGCGGATCGCGAACGCTTCGAATCTGGGTTGCAGAGGGCTCGAAATAGCTTTCGAATACTAAAGCAGTAGAAACGAAGATTTAAGTTAAAAGATCGGAACTTTTACTGCGCTCGTAACCGAAATCGATCTTCATCTTAGGAGTCTCGAATCGTTCCCAGTCGCTGAAACATGGTTCGTGGCTTCACATGAACGAACGAGAAATGGACATGGGTATGTAGAGAGAGAAGAGAGAGAGGGGGGGTGGGGATGGTGCAGTGAGTGGGAGATCTCAGAGATGAGAGAGACGAGGGGGATCTTGGTTTGAATCGAGAGGAGAATGCATCGGATACGGAGTGAACAGAGGAACCCTAGGAATTGGAGACAAGAGGAGGAGGGGGAAAGTGAAAGTGAGTGCCTTTTCTGTGCATTGGTTTTTGGGTTTCGCTGTTTCACATGTTGTTGTATTTCATTGGTTCGTCACTTTCGGCTTTGGGTCTTCACCACTGTCTCAATGTATGTACTGTGGAGGAGAGAGAGAGAGAGTGTGTGAGAGAAAGAGAGAGAGAGGGGTGATGATATCAAAAAGGGTTTTGAAATATATATTTTTCTGAATGAAGCAGTGGGAAGACGAAAATGCCCTGGAAAGAGTGGGAATTCGGAGAGGTGCCCTTTGCGGAACCGGATCATTTTGCGTGCACGTCGGTAGTCTTGACCGGGCAAACTAGGCGGGTTGAGGGTTCAGTCAGTACCCAACTGCCGAGGCATTCATCCCATTCAGGCGAAGGACAGCCTCCAGGTTCTCCTTGCATTGCTTGAGTTCAGTAAGCTCTCTTGTTCGTACCAATTCTTTGTTCTCTTTTCAAGATTATAAACGAAAGATCCTTCTAGTGGCCTCTAAAATATTTGACCTCCGTGTGTTCGTAGTTGCTGTCTCGTATTCACTTCAATCTATTTATCAACTACATTGTACTTCTTAGTTTAATAATAAAAATAAAAACCCTCTGTTATGTTTTAATAAGGTTATCAATTTACCATTGACTTTCAAGTTTCAACAGTTGAGTATGACTTTGGGTTTTGAAATCTTATTTCCCAGACGGAATAAAGTTTAGTGTTGAGTTACTCCATTAGTGATTTTTGTTGGATAATATTTGAGGAGAAAACTTAGTTAATTTATATGATATGATGACACTTATTCATCATCTCGATAGATATTAAATATATATTGGTCATTGCATATCGGTGATATGAATGATTATGTCAAACAAATTTTGTCTGACAACTTATCCATTTCTAATTATTATCAGTCATTAAATAGGTTGTATTTACAAAAATGTTGTCTCATTTATAATATTGGTCCACCGTGGCGTTAATTTATGTTCATTTTTTGAACATCATTTTTTTTTTTTAACTCCATGGCTTGAATTAATTTATGTATTCCAAAAACCTTGAATTTCCTTCCCAATGCTCTTTCCCACTGGAAGATGAGTTCCATTTGTTTGATTGTTGAGAAAAACATGCTCGGCTTTGTCAAGAAAAAAATGGATTGATGGGTGTCTCCACTAAACTATATAGACTAAATGGACAAAAATTTATATTTTTTTTACAGATCTCTAGGCAGATCATTCTCCTTATATTCATCAATTAAAATACTAGCTAACGAAAACAACTTGACTATTGAAGGGAAAAAAAATATTGCTGAAACACACACAAAAGTGAATTCTACAAAAAATGAGTTGTGAAAAAAAACAAAAAAATTTAGAATCCGGAAATCAAATATTTGCAAATTAAGGAAGTTTTTGTATTCTGATTATATTTGTAATAATACTTTTTTATAAAGGAATTATGTTGCAGTTACTCCTTCCGATCAGATTTAATAATTCTTTTTGGGAGTTCATGCCACTTTTCAATCGATTATATCTTGCAATTTATAATATTTTTATGTGATTTCGTAAGCATTATATTATAGAACTAACCGAGATCTGTCAAATAAGATCCATATTCGATATGGAATTTACTATGGATTCAAAGATATAACTCATTTTTTAGTCAGTTACAATTAAATCCGGACGGAGAGAGTATTATCCAAGTAGAGTAACTTATTACAAATTTGGATTATTGTCTTAAACTTTAAATATATAGCCTAGTTTGATATCCAAATAAAGGGAAATGATATTGGCACTCAAAAAATTGATGCAGGCACTCAAAGAAACAAAGAAAAGTGGCTTTGGAGTTGCACTGATTTTGAAGTGTCTGCATCAATTTTTGGAGTGCCAATATCATTTCCCAAACACCCTCATATAAGTGTAGGTGAATATATTTGTCCTTGTCTTTTTCTTTGCTGTTATTATTTGGGCATGAAACAGATTATTATTATTATTATTATTATTATTATTATTATTACTCCTAATAATGAAGTTGATTATGATAACCAATCATCGCTATAAAACAAAAAACCATATATATATATATGTATGTATATGTATGTATAGATATATATATGTATATGTATGTATGTATCAATGGAGGGTAGATAATTCCGATAAGACAGATGGTAGAAGGTGCAAATAAGAGGGAGAAGGAGGGCATTGTGGGAAGAAAATGCGGGAATCGGAAGCTTCAGAAAAAGAAAAAGAAAAGAAAAGAGGAGGAGCATGGAAAGGGAGGACCCGCTTGCGTGGGTCATGGCCCCCGGCCCAGAGGACAGAATGATGAGAGTCTTTGCATGCGTCTCGATTCTACCTTCTAATTTTTTTTTTTTTACTACTAATAATAATCCTACTATATTTATTGATTTATTATTTTATTTTTACTTTTCCAGACTTTTATTTTGGGGAGTGGTTTTTTTTTTTTAATGTCATCCCCCTTCGTATCTTTATTAAATGATTGATTTTGTAAGAGAAGGAAAGTGACAAAATATTTCCCCTTTTTAAAAAAAAAAATAGTATAGTAGTATTTTGGGTGGGATTGTTCTAACCTCCACCTCAAAAAATGTAAGATAATAGGTAAAATGTGCATTAATATTCTAGAAATATGTTTGATATATGTGAAAATGTATTAATATCCGTAAAATGTGCATTGATATGCGAACTTGTTTAGAATTATTAGCATACTAGTAAATGACCGTGTTGAAATGTAATATAATCTCAGCTTAAATAAGTTATCCGTTCTACCAACTACTCTACGCACGCAATATATAATCGGGACGGTTCCAGGGACATTTATAAAAACACTTAAAAAAAAACTCCAAATCTTAATCTCATAGTTTCCGATCAAATTTTGATGATCCGAGCCGCTCAATGTGTGCAGAATGTGATTTTAAGGGTACCCGCGAGAAATCAGCAAAAAAAATTACCGAGAAGTGCTTGTTTTGAGCAGTTTTTAATTGAACCGTTCAATAAAAAATAGTTTGGAACTGTTCGGATCAAGCCCTTCCCGGTCATTTTTTTTGCTGATTTATCGAATGTACTTTTAAAATCACGTTCTGATCACATTGAGCGGCTCGGATCATTAAAATTTGATTGGAAATTATAAAGTGTTTTTTTTAAGTGTTTTTATAAATGTCTGGAACCGCCCCAATAAGATATATAATTGTAATCATCATAAGTATCAATTACCATTTTGATATGTATGTTTCCCTATTTGATCATAAAATGTAATATTTATACAGAGATATATTGCCTAGAATGTGAGGGTAAAAAATTACCTCTTCAAAAAAAAAAATAATGATCCGATGACTACAAAGTTAGTCTAAGTAGTTACAGAGATTGCTTTCGTTCATATGTGTAAAAATATTTTTAACAGATATCACTCTGCTTTATATTATTAGCATATCCTCCGCCTAGCGGGTAGCAAGACGGTTTGAGAATCGTAGTAGTATGAGGCTACGATCATGATGACCAGAGCACCCACACTTGCCATCCGTATGCGCGCCCCACGGCATAACATCCTCACATACATGACATGACATGACCCACCTTATGACATGACATGACGTGAATATGACCTCCTTATTGATGGATGGACCGTGGACGTACAGGATGTGGTTGCGCTTTGATCATGATGTGCGTGGGGACACTAATCCCGGTTGGCAGCCCTTGTCCACAGGGAATTTATGTCCCCGTCGATAAGAAAGGTTTTTACTCCGTCACCTGGTACGCCAACACCCGACGTACTTATCGCACATTTTTCTGAGAGTCAATACCATGAATAATTATTTAAGTGTATCAATATCACAAGCAAAATATTTTTGGTAAGGGTGTTGAATCGCTATGTGGCGATATCCCAAGATCGCCAAATAATTTTGCAGGCTGACAGTCTGAAGTTGGCTCCCATAGTTCATGTCCTTATCTAAAAATAATACTAATTATTATTTATTCCTAAAGCAACACCATGTAGTTCTCCAATTTTTTGTTACCACATATTGGATCCATATGTGGTGGATTAGTCCTCGTGTCAATCCTCCAGGAACATTGAAGAATCACCCTTTGTTAAATTGCTAGTAATAATTTGTTTCCTCCCTTGTCCCAAATCTACTCGTTTGTTTAGGGGGCATGACATATTTGCGTCAATACCCTTGCATTCTTTTGGAATTAGAGTATCATCTCTTTTTTCATTTTTTTGAATATATTGACGATGACCAAACATATTTTAAGGTCCCATTCCTCTAAGGTTTTTTCTAGGGTTGGTGTCCGTAGCAGCTCTTGGGAAAAGGCGGGATTGTTATATATGCAAGAGTTATGCTACATACACAACATCCAACCACCACAACCCAGCCGCTAGCCTCCTCACATACACACATGAGACCCACGTATATGTGATGTGATTGTGGTTGGATGTTGTGTAAATATATATATATCGCATGTGTGGACTCCACGTTTATGTGAAGAGGTTGTGGTTGAGAATGTTGTGTGCCTAGACATTGTATATGCAACTCCAATCCGGGGGCATGCATATGAAAATCTATATCCGCGCATGTACAGAAGGTTGCCACCATACGATCCCATCCATCACATACGATACGACATGTGTATACGGCAGCACGCTGATTTTGGGACAGTGGGAAGATCTCAGTGGCATGTCCCGACAGCGAGATCAGTGGGGCCCACAACAAACCCCCAAAAAAAAATTAAAAAATGCCTCCCTCAGTGGTGGAAGATGACGTGGCGTGACATCAAAATGGTTGAAATTCAACGGGCGGGTTTAATTAATAAAGCGTACATAAGTCGGCGGCAAAAGCGGCTGTTAACCTGCGCACGCCTAGCGTGTTTTAGGAGGAGACACGACTATTTTCGCTTTTGAGGCTCAAAACCCAACCGCTTTTCCTGCATGATTCATAAGGAGTAATATTTTTTAATTATTATTATTATTCAATAGTATTTCTCTATTTATCTTTTTTTTACTTATTATTCCAAACACTCTCTCAAAACACATAGGACTCGACGTGAGAAATTAGAAAAATTATTGGCAGGACTCAAAGCAAGAAATTTGACCTTTTTATTTTTCAATTTTGTTTGTAAATTATTGGTAGGACTCGACAAGAGAAATTAAAATTTTTAAAAATATGGTAATAAATCATTTTCTTAGCTTAATTCTATCTCAATGCAAAAAAAAAAAACTGAGTTGTCTTACTTAATTTTGTCTTAATGCAAAAAAAAATTGAGTTTGAATCAAATTTTTACGTTTTGGACCACACTTGTCAAGACGAAATAAAAATTCAAATAAAATTGACGAAAAACTAACCAAGGTAGAAAAAAAATTTAAACAAAGACAACAAATTTTTCAAGTCAAATAACTTTAAGTCACATCAAGCCTACAAGTATCAAGATCTCATGAAAATGAAGACAAGTCCTGTTAAATAACTCAGCAAATACAAGAAAGGATAATACTCACACGGAAGCTAAAAATTTCAAATTTGCGACTCCTTAATTAAATCCAAAAGTCTAGACCAATTGAACTGTCGCAAAGTTGGTTTGAGTATAGGCATAGCTTGACAATAGCACGTTCGAGCAGCTTCTTGTTGGTGCGTGAAGAGTGCACCATAAATACCAGCGCGCCGGTCCAGGTGGGATTTTATTAGGCTGGGCAGGGTCAGGGCATTAAGGCCAAAGAAGCCCAGTCAAATCTGAAGCCTAGAGATTTTACAGGCCAGACCGGATCCTAGAGGGCACTCATATTTTTTCTCATAGTCTGAGTTCTAGGCTTCTTTCATCCCTCCCCGTAGTAAAGGAAGAGATTGCCTCCTCTGGCCCAATTCGTGTTTTGGGTGAATTTCCCCAAATAGCAGAAGTGGCAGAGTTTGCCGTGTAAATTGCTATTCTCTTTTCGGATGGGAAATCGATGGTTCAGAACGTATTTTGATAATTAATACCCGTCAAGAACGAGCTAAGAATATTTATTAATGTTGAAAATGTTCTTGACGGATATTAATTATCGAAACACATCATTGACCGACATTTTCCATTTTCGGATTCTTTAGGATGTGTACAAAGATCGAGCGCCATTCGATTATCATTACTTCATTGTTTACTCGTATTATTTTAAGCTAAATTAAGGCACTAAACAAGTAAACATTATAACCAAACAGCATCGATTTTTTTATAGTTGCAAAACAATTAAATTTTGGCACTAAATAGTTTTTCCAATTTACTTTTCAAGAAAATGGTTATTTTTAATTTCACTTGTTTTTGCGAGTCAATCTACCATTTCGGGAGAGATTGCAAGTCAAACTACCATTTCGGGAGAGATGTAGTTTAAGTTTACTAGCACGTCACAGCTTAGGGGTGCAAACAGTTCTGATTGATCCGGTTTAGGCATTTTTCTAAATCAAACCGGACATTTCGGTTTGGACATTTTACAAACCAAACTAGATATTGTTGGTTAAATTTGGCCGGTTCATATGATAGGAAATCCTGTGGAATTCAGAATGCAGTGAAAGAGAAATTACATGGATATTCGATCATTTTCTGTTGAGAAAACTTTTGTTGATTCCTCTCAAGAGTTCTGTGTAGGGCTCCAAAACTAGTCGAGCCAAGTTTTAAAATGTTCGGGTTCATTTGTCAAGCTAATTTTAAATAAACTCGAGTTAAATGGCGGATAAAAAAAAAACTCAAGTTAGACGAAAATTTTGCAAGCTGAACTTGAGCCAAGCTTGCATTTAAGTCATTGTCGAACTCAAATCTGTTCACGAGTCTTTAGCGAGTCAAAAATATCAATGGCTAGTTTGGAAGCCTAATTATTTTTATTTTTTACTACTCCTATTTATTTACTTTTCCAGAGTTTTATTTATTTTTAAGAGTCGTAGTATAAGGCTACGGTCATCATAACCCATCAATATGCCCGCCCCTCGGCGTAGCATCTTTACATACATGACATGACCTTATGACAGTCATGTACAGGATGTACCGAGCAAGTATATATCCTATGTGGTGGGCACTCTTGAGCCGTCCGATACACTTTTGCATGGCTCAAATTAAAACCTTTTTTTTTCTCTCACCCCTCCGTCTTCTATCTTCAAATTTGAGCTGTCCAAAATTGCATCAAACAGCTTGAATATGCCGAGCGGACACTACGTCGTACCACCGGTACTAAAAAAATTTCTCGGGGGTGCGCTATGATGTGCGTGGGGACACTGGGACAGTACACCGGTTGGCAGGCTCAAAAAGAAATTATGTCCGCCGGTCGATAAGAAAAGTTGGGAGAAATTATTTCAGTTGTCTTACCGGGGGGTGTTCCAGTTTTGTTTTTTTTTTTTAAGTTTTTTTTTTCGATTTCCAAATTCAAATACAATGAAAATGAAAAATAATTTTTTAATTTTTTTTACACCGTATAAAATATCTCAATAAAATCTATCAAACAAGATTAATATTACTAATAGAAAAATTATTTGTGTAAATACATACGGAGTAATTTTTAGGCTTGAAATTCTCTTCTTTTTCTTTAAAGTTCTTTTTTTGAAACTGGAACGGCCCCTTCACTGTCCCGTGGTATGTAGCAATGGCAACTGGGCAATGCGGGACGGGTTTTGGAGCATCCCAACCCAAAAATTATTAATTGCCCTTGCCCCGACCCTACTCTGGGTATTTTTTAGGTACCCTATTTCCATTCCGATTAGGGAACGGGTTTACTTGTCAAGCCCCGCTTTGTAAGAAATTAATAAATTGTTAATCTAAAAGTAAAATAAAAGAAAAATAGTTATAAATAAAGTGGTAGTTTAGTATAATGGTAAAATGTAAAGGTGGGATTATAAGTTTTTTTAGTATAATGATAATAATATTAGAGTAAAAATATTTAAAATTTTAAGTTTAATGATAATTAGATTAGAATAAAAGTATAATTTTATATATAGATATATTTCGGGGTGGATAAAATCGGAGCGGGTATTTTGGGGCGGGATACTTTCACCTTGAATCTTACCCAAAGTTGGTCGGGTTTTAGGATTTTAACCCCGACGCTATACTCAAAATGAGGTGAAAAAATCTGCCCCGTTCAAAGCGGGGTGGGTCCAATTGTCATGCCTAGCCAACAACGGTATTTACAACACATTGTTTATGAGGGCCAATACTATGAATGATTATTTAAGTGTATCGATATTAGAAACAAGATATATTGGGTAAGAGTGTTGAAGCGCTATGTGGCGATGTTCCAAGATCACTAGGTTGTGTTTGGTTGAGAGTTTAATTTAGTTTAGTTTTGATAGTAGGTGGAGAGAGAAATAGAGTAATGATTGAAAATAGGGGTAATGATTGAAGAGAGATAGAGAGAGAAATGAAATTAATAATTAAAAATATAAGGTAACAATTGGAGAAATATATAGGGTAATGATTGGAAACAAAACTAAAACTAAAACTAAGTTAAGAACCGACTTGGTGGTAGTTGGCTTCCATTGTTCCTGTCCTTATCTAAAACTAATTATTATTACATGTTCCTTGAGCAACACCATGTAGTTCTCCAAGTTTTTTTGTGTAGATTCCACTATAAATCGTGAAGTGCCACATCCATCTGTGGTAGATAAGTTCTCGTGTTGATCATTCAGGAACATTAAATAATCACCCTTATACTACTGGTAGTAAGGTTCCGTTCAACTAAATAAGTCAATTGGCTTCTTTTTTTTTTTTTTATTCCAATTTTTTTCGTATTTGTTTGTTTGTCCTCATTTTTTAAGGAATTATTGCATCGTTATGAAGAAAGGAATCTAAAAACTAAAAAATTATGATCGAAATACTTTTTTTTAAATAAAGACAAAAATAAGCCAATTTTTTCGTATTTATTTAAATATTGACTACCCTAGCGGGAAACGAAAAAGCTAGAGACACCGTCCAAGGAGTAACCACCGATGCGCCGATCATCGCCGATCGTCACGCAGGGCCCACTTCGAGTCCCCTGGAGATAATCTGACCCGTTCAATAATAATTTATCTTTTTTTGAAAGATTCTATTGAACACCTATATATATCAAATTAAGCTGATTTTTTACGAATCTATCTATTTTTTTTAAAAATTATTGAACAGCTTGTATGCGGGATCCGGAGACCCGGACCCAGAGTCTCCTAGTCCCGCTTGACGGTGGGTGCACCATCGGTTCATCCATCTGCTGCTACATAAGCAACTCCAAGGTGGAACCGGCCACCTCCGAGACACTCAAATTTGATTAGCTAACTGATTCAACAATTGCTCTATGCAAACCCAGTGCCTTTGGCATTCCACAAAGCCTTGCGAATTGCGAGTAGCTCTCCTTTCAAGGGGACGGGAGAGGAGGTCTTCACTGCACTCACAGCTCCGTTCACCAGCTTAATTACCTTGCCGATTCCTCACAATCACGGCCACAGTCGCATCCCTACCATTCCTCTATGTCTCATATTTCCAATTCAGGTTTGATAGTTTACATTCAAATCTCAACGTTGAGTTTGGGCGTCGGCCCGCGCAAGTTGTGAGATTACAAGAGCTTATCTTGAAAATGAAACCGCAAAAGACCTGGAAAGATCGTGTCTTGTTGTTTAACACTCAATAGGAAGAGAATACTCTAGTGAGTATTCATTTCAAATCCATAGCTATCCAAATGGATTCTACTAGTACAATTTTCTTAATGGGCAATTGTTCTGTAACAGAATGAGACTTCACCGCTAGCAATTTCAGATACTGGCGTCGGGAGCTGCTTGGAGGAATTACAGTGCTTGAAATATGCAGTGGATCCTGCTTCAGCTGAAAAATGGGGTGATGTAGAATGATCCAATGTGTCAGTATATTAAATAGTAAGATTGTATTCCAATGTCTATCTTCCAAAAAGTTGAGAAGATCGATATGTAGCCTGAATTAGAGCTCCAGGTCAGTACTAATTTGTGATCGAAATAGATGCTTAGGGGGAGTGATGTCTTGCGCCTTCAAATTGGAAATGGAACTTGTAAATGTAACACTTGAAGGATTCGTGCTGATGGGAGAACCAGAATTGAACAATTAGTCAGCCTCTCTTGATTTGATATGTTACATACTCTTCTTCTAGTGGTCTGCCAGGGCATACAAAGGCTTAATTTTATTTTCTATCTTCTAAATTCTAGGGCAATTATTTTTCTTTCTGGTACCATCTGGCTAGAATAGCAAGTGGGTTGCTGGTTTTGTGCAAAACCTAATCTGAATATTACCTTCGCAAGTACATATATGATGCTAAGATGCAAACTCATTGATACATCACTCCCCCACCCACACCCTCCAACACACAGACATACAGTTGTTTTGACCATTCAAAGAGTACTATTAACGCGTAATCACAGTAAACTAAAAACTCACGACTTTGTAGTATTAGCTTACATACAAATTTTGACATGTCATTGATGAATCGATTTCGTGTTACTTTGGTCTGTGCAGTAATCAAGGTGGTCCTCATGACCCCTCCCATTATCTCTTATCTTCTACATCCTTTCAATCACTAACAAGCCATTGCTGTTGGCGCTCTGTGATTTATTTAGTTGAAAATTACGAGGGAGCATTTAGTCTTGGTAAAAAGGTAATTTGTCAGGTAGTCCAACAACTTCAACTCTTTAAAAAACTTACGAAGTCAACCACTTCAAGATTGCCCATGCACATATGATAGAATGATGCACCAATCAATGTATTGATGACATGGAAGCCAATAAAATTATGGATAACTAATAAACCAATTGAATTTAGTTTGTAGGAAAGCATTGTACTGGCATCATTTGAATTTGGGTGGTCTTTTTGACGTGATTTACCATGCATTGCAGATGGAGTGCTTTCTCTTACAACTACCATTCCATTTCATCAGAGATATTTTTCTTTTGGTTTGACAAAATATTATTCTCGTAAGCTAGAGACATTGTCAGTTTAATAAACTTGTTTGTATCACTGGAAGGCAAGCGCAATAAAACCCATTTCATTTTTCTAGCTGCACTGGACAAAGTAGGGGACAATGTAAGCTTTGGCTTTAAAGATTCATGCACCTGTATCTTATTTTTCGTTGTACAATATAATTGGCATTTCTTCACTCCGCAAATAGCGCGAAGATTTTGAGTGTTTACATTTGGGCAAATTAGAGTTGCCGCCTGCTGACAATGCTGTTTGTTTCAGTTGTTGTTGTTGTTGTTGTTTGGGTGATCTGGAACCGATCTCACCAAGTGCAACTTAGGTCACGTGGCCGCACTGTAAACCGGAGCCCCCTTCCATAACTGTTTTGCACAAGTTTTTGCTTATGGAGGGTGGCCCAAAGGATTTTGCTCTTATTGGGAACAACCTAGATATCCTGATCACTTTGTCTATAAGGCCGCATGCTTCTTTGGTCTTTGTTTGTAGTGCTCCTCTCCTCTATCAGGGTTTCTTCGACATTAGCTACCATGCTCCTCTTCTAGAGATAATGGTACAAAGACTTTGATGTTTCTTCTAGGAAACTGAAGGATTTTCATACGTTTAGATCACACATATTTGATTAGTTTAAATTTCCTGCAGAAAAAAGTTAATGGGAAATTACTCAAATCATCGATGAAGTTATAAATTCTTAATCGTACTTTATCAGAATCTTGTAGCATACAAGAGGGCCAGCTGCTGTGAATATTAATTGTGAATCAAAGTAATACACATCTTCATCTCTTTTTTCCCAAGGGTAAGGCCCTTAAAGAGTATCTTTATGACTTTTCATATTCCTCTGCCCTTATTTGTTTATACAACAGGTATTACTAATGATGAGATATATCAATATCATCTGAATCTAAAAGAAAATGTTCCCACTAGAAGGCTGACAAAGCTACCTTCAAGCTCTAAGAATGGTGCAACATTCAGGCATGCTACTTGCTACAGTTCTTCCTTGTCATTCATTTGTGAACTATTTGTCAACAACCTGCTAGTTATTTTTCTTCCAGTGGAACTGAAATGAATCTGTCCATATTTGAAAGTGTTGATGCCTTACTGATGAAGCTCACACATTTTTGGGGAAGGAAGATTGCTGCATCTCAAATCTCAAAATTCATGTTCCATGGTTAATTATGAAGGTTTTATTATCTTCCCCCTTGTCAATTTTCAACGTTTATAATCGGTGTTTTCAACCTATAGTATCTGATCAGAAAAAACCATGGCTAATTGCTTTGGACGTTGTTTACTTTTGCAATGAAATCCAATTTGTTTGTAGCAAATCGACGTGATTGTATGGACTGTATCTTGTACACCATGCTTTCTTTGGCATTACAGATTGGACAATAAGTGTGACATGTAAGCCTTAATTTATTATGGCTTTAAGTTAACTGGATTTTCTTTGCATATTGTCAGGGTGCATCTGAACTCTGAAGGTTGGAAGTGAGGTGGCTTGCTGCACAGAAATAGTGGACAAGTGACGGAAGCCGAAAACCAAGATTACAAGAGAATCAACACAGAATACAGCAAAGAGGAGGAGGGCTCAAAACAAGGCCAAAAAACTGCCAAGGATACAAAGAATTAGCTGATTCTTTCCTCAGAATCAACCAAAATGCAGCAGTACTTCTCCATAGACCTCTGCACGCTTCTAAAAATCAGCCAGACTTAGACTGGAGCAAAGATCCTATCTGCAATGTTCCAAGAGGTACAGAAGGAGACATTATCAGCTGTCTTCTTGATTCCTCTCCAGGAGCTAGCACAAGCTCTAATGTCTGTTAGCACCTGACCTTCAAACTGCTGAGTACTACACATATGAGCCTAGAAAATACGCTTGTTCCTTTCTCCCCAGACATGGTAGATCAGGGCAGCCAAAGCAAGCTTGGAAACCAGCCATGGAAATTGAGAACCATTGCCGTGTTTTTTTTTTTGGTAAACCAATCTAAGATCCGAGGCAATTCAAAATGAGGACAGGTAAATCTGAATCTCATTTGAATTGATTTCCAGACTTGGGCTGAATAAGGACATTGCAAAAAGAGATGGTCATGGTTCTCCACAGAAGCTGAACACAACACACATTGATTATCCAAAAGCATCCCCCACCTAAGGAGCCTATACTTGGTATTCAATCTGCCCAAGATTGCCATCCATGGATAATGGACCAACGAGGTACTCCATGCTTGAACCAGATTACTGACCAATTAACAAGATGATGATGAGTTCTAATGTCTACATTGTTGCATATCATATGATAGTAGATGTTAATTGTATTGAGTTTTGCGCAATTATCTCGTAAATATGTGTTAACCACCAATTGACATGGCTATATGAAGGGATTTTAGTTACTGAGACGGGAAAGAAAATGTTAGGTTTTTGATTTTTCTACTCTGGATCGTCATCCAATTCCGTGGAAGCATATTTAGGCTGTATGACCAATTCTCAGTCCTTTTGGCTGCCACTGATTTTGGTCTCACACTCCTCCAAATCTACTAAGCAAATCTTAAGGACTTGTACTCATTCTTCATGATTGATCTGCTATCAGTATCTTCTTTTTAATTGGGCTGGTCATTGTATCTTACCTTATTTCTTCAGGTACTCTGAGCAAGCTCTTGGTTTGTGTAGTCACTTCTGCCATTTGCTCCTGTTTTTTTGACCACCACAATAAGTTATGTACAAAATTTGCTTCAAGAGGATCTCATCTTGTTCACTCTCAATTCCTTTTAATGATCAGGAAAATGCAGCTTCAGTTGTTCCCTAATTGAAGTAACCAAGGAGTGTTTACAAGTAAAATCCTCGGGAGTGGGAGTTAACCCGTCCTCCCCTTGTATTGCCGCCTCAAAATCATCAATTAAGTGAACCAATCTGTGTGCGGATTAGACAATATCTCTAACAGAGTGTTTTGTGTTTGAGTTTCGTGCTTTTGTTTTGGCTGGTAGATGTGTAAAGTTTAGTTGGAGCTGTTTGATGCTCTCCTTGTTTTGGTTGTTCAATTTGCTGCTCTAGCAAAGACTATAGCTTGGTTTGTGTCCTGTTGGTGTCTGATTGGTCGTTTAAAGAAGGTGTATGTGTTCTCGTTGCTTTTGATTTATGTGGTTATGAACAACCCAGAAACCCAAAAAAACTTAACAGCAGTATTAATAGGGGGGGTTCAAAGGCCTTGAGGAAATTTCTAGGATCCCACTAACTGTCATGCAAAAAGAGAGTAACTTCACCTTCCGTGGACTACTTGAATGGTAAAAGTCAAGTAGTACATGTCTTCATGCATCTAAGCATCTTTCAAGTAATGCAAATATGTTTTTCTCTCCTGATCACAACTTGATTCTGAGCACCTTTTTGTGGCTTTTACATGCTAATTGCCAAACTACCTTCTGTGCATTTTGGGATTGGATTGTTTTGGTTCTACTTTGGAGTGCGAACTATCTCGTGTTTTGTGGTCTTTTTCTTACGTATGGAATTTCATTTTCCCTTTGTGTATATTTTATTTGTTCACAGGGTTATGGAGTCAACTTGCGTACCAAGTCGTGGCTTCAATATAGCAAAGTTCCATAGCTAGTCTTTTGTGGGGCATCTCACCCCAAATATGAAGTTAGAGTGGTAGATTGGGTTACCGGTTCTTTCATGCCTCCTAGGAGGAGTGGCGATCTTTGTCCAAGAGGCCTGCTATTATGAGGTAAGTAATAGTTTTTCAATAACAAGTGTTATTCAATCCATTCAACATCTCTATTTTTCAGATTGTATTTTGATTGCAGCTGATCCTTCTTTTTTGTTTTTGGGGTAAACCGGCATGTCCTCAATAGCATTTGTGTGTCCTTAATAGTATTATGCTTGAGTGCCATTTGTATTGTGGCTATGCAAGCATGCTGGTATTTAAAAGGGCCCTTGATCTAATCCATAACGATTAACGACAGATTTAGATCGTAGGTATGAATTTCTGGGCAGTTCTTCAGATTCATGGAGGTATTAATATAGAAAATGTACTTGATCATCGGGAAGAAGGGGGAGCAAGGGAGGGATTATTTTCCACCTGGAGAAAAAGAGCTAATGCCTTCTATTTCTATGTCTTTAGAGTGGTTTGCTTTCTCTATGGCAGCTTGCATCATCTAAGAAAGTGCAAATGGTGTTCACAAAGTCAATTCGTAGGTCAGCGGCCGGAAAGATTCTCCAATGGGAACTGAAGAGCTTGATTTCCAGAACTTAAAAACTATTCGGGCAGGCCCAGTACTGAGAGAAGTTGAAGTGCCTAATCTGGTTAAATTGAATGAGCATTGTACAAAATTGCAATGAAAAGGATGTCCGTCTACAGACTTTGATCAATTTTTGGGAATGCTATGTTCTGATTAAACCAGACTGAGTTTATGTTTCTCCAGTTCCCAAGGAAGTGAGCATGGGGAGTCTTGTCTAGATCCTATGTCTATCATGCCTCATGTGATGCTATCATTTTTTCCACCGTAGCAACTGTATGGATACCATATTCATCTTGCAATAGAAATCGAATAGAGTTTATAGTTGCTACAAATTTTTTTTTTTTTTTTGATTTTACTATAGTATTATGTCTCTAACATTGTTTATTAGTTTATGTGTAAAGACCAAAAACCATTTAGAGAATCATGTATTTTAGTTACTGGTCACTCTTTTCGTTGAGTCTGCTTACGGCCTTTTTTCTTTTTGCTTGTATATTTTTTCTTATGTTTTTTTTTCTTCTTTTTGCTTGTATATTTTTTTTGGAGTAAAAGACGACTCATTAAAAGATAACTTAAAATGGTGGCTTATGTTGTACCATAAAAAATGGTTGGAGCTCGGTGGCCCTTTCGGTATTGGTGGGTTCTGCAGATTTGCTCATAATTGTTCACAATGAGGGATGGGTCCGAAGAATTCGAGTTGGAATAATGCACGATTTATGCTCAATGCTCAGAACATATGCTAACTTAATTCCTAAAACCAACCAAACCTCCTATTTAAAGACGATACTATCATCTTCTTCCTTCTTTGTTTTCACAAATTCCATCAACCTTTTCAAATCCGGACAGACAGGAACTGCCAGGGAACACATCGCCCCCTCGGAAGAGTCAAATGTGTCAAGACCGGCGACAATGACTCCGCAATAGAGTCCCTAAGCCGTCATGAAAGACCCCCGTGACCAAATCTGCTTCTAGGAATTTGAACCTTTCCGGGTACTTATCACTTCCACAAAGTGATACACTCTTGACTGTTTCAGGTTGGAATTCAGACGGAGAACGATAAGCAGAGAAGATGCCTTTCTTAACGCAGAATGGTAATCCAGACTAAATGCATACCTCACCGCGAACCATCTTGCGGTTGAGAAATGAGGCAGGCTTGTTCTGGGCCGTTGCATACCGTCGCATAAGTGCAACATCCCGAGCTATGTCAACAGCAATAACTCTCACATCTACCAACGAGGTTTTCTCAAACCGAGCTAGAGTCTTCCCAACAATCCACCTCTTCTCGAAATTATACTTCTTCTCTGGATTGGCGCCAGGTTGGCATAAACACCTGCTCCTTCACAACATTGTGGGCATCCTAGGTGACCAGCTTGGAGGTAATGAAGAGAGGAAGGGGTAACGCGTCAAACTTTTGTGGGTTATTGGTTTATCTCGTCATATGATTCAGAAAAGCAAAAAATTATATTTTTTCCCAAATATTCTGAAAGTATCCAAGATGAGGCCTAAAAGCTAGGAGTTTTTAGGATTTTAGGGTTTTATCTTTGATAATTCCCAAAATATTTGGATAAAAGTTATAATTTTTTATTTTTTTGATTCTTTTCGTCGAGACGAAGGAATAATTTACAAAAATTTGACGCAAAATTAACAAATGCGAAAAATTCAAATAAAGACAAAAACCAAAAATTCCACAAAAAGCTATGTGAAACAGGGGCTTTTGACCTGTTAATTTGAAAACTTTTTATTTTTATTTTTATGGGGAAGTGCAATTTATTTATTCATAGGAAGTGAAACGAAATGGGGAAGTGGGATGGGAGTTGATAGGATGGAAGACAACAACATTTTTTTTGATATTTCGAAGTTCTGGGGGTGTAAAAGATTGAAAATTGTTTGGATTATAATTGCCCTAATTGCTTTAGAAGCCTCCTTCATGCGGTGAATAAAAAAAGATAAAAGTGTTACTCACAAGGTTTCATATACATACAGAAAATGACAAAAGTGTTACAAGTTTTTTTTTTTTTTGTTGCTCAAACGGAATTTCATGCATTAAATAAAAACGAACATAAACGTCATCAGCCCGATATTTGGCATACAAAGATCATAAGACAACAAAAAGGTTACAAAGCCGTAGACCTATATCCTAAGATGGCCAACACCTATGGCATCCGTCGGGACAAATTCCCTAGATGCAAAAGGAATGGAACTAGTTACAATCAAATCATTTTGTTGTTGCGCGCCGAGTCTGGCAAGACAATCTGTAGTTTGATTTGCTTGTCGGTAGATGTGGGTTATAGTTGAATTTGTTCCACCAGCAAGTCTTTACACTTCTTCAATAATGTGGCGTTGTGGGTGATCAGGCGAAGGCCCTCAGTGCAGAAGTTTACTACACACTTGAATCGGACTCTAGGGTGACACTTGATATTCTGTCTCAAAAATGACAGCGAGACCTCTATAAATAGAGCCCATATTTCAACTTCCAAGCTGCTCGTGCCAGTTGCTTTCCCATAGTAGCCTAGAACCTACCTCCTAGAGCTGTCTCTAAGAACTCCTCCATACCAGCCGTGTTGGTGGATTCATAGAAACAATCATCAGTGTTCAACTTTAGCTGATGGTAAAACTCAAAAAATTAGAACTCCATGCCGCATATCATTGGTTTGTGGGGCCTTGAAAGCTGTAAAAATTTCCTTTGCATAAATAGTGATATTCCTTAGACACACGGTTGAGGTTGTTTCAACATTGTTCTCATCCTGTTGTGAGTTTTCCACAATTGCCAAAGTGAAACAATAAAAACCAAGTGCATATATGTAGAGTGAAATAAAGTAAGCCAAAATATGGACAAGTGGAGAGTTAAAAGTACACAAGAGATATGTAGGGAGAAAGTTTTCAAGTTGTTTGGGTAAATGTTGCCCTTAACTATTTATACACCAAGGGAGAAGTTTAAACACTATCTAAAAGCTTCTTAACTATTTCAATCTAGAATCCTCTATAAATATCTCAACAAGTCTAGAATTATGTACAATGACTAAAACCGATTCTTGGTTCTTGCAATGTAGTATTCGTTGGATACTCACTCTCTATCCCGTTATACTGTGATCAATGCACTAACGTTTCCTGATTTGGCTATTTAAAACCTTGGGGTATCCTTTCGGTGTGGAACGAGCCTACGAAACAATAGATGCATAGTTTTGCCATTGTCATAGTCTGCTCTTTCTGCAAAAATTTTGGCGTCCCAGTAATCAATATTCAATATAGCTGGGCATTAATCCTACAGTCACAGGTATACAATCAGCTGCTGACTTTGAGTTCCATGCACTGCACTGAGTACATGATTTGAATGAACAAATTGATCCAAGTGTCCTAATTGGTGCAATCTAGTTCGAATGATTTTGACTTATATCCTCCAAGTCTCTTGATGCATTGAGCCTAGTTCCATTTGTTACGAATGGTTTTTGGTCCTCGGTTCCGTTTCAGATACTGGTTGGTTTCATTCACGTCGTCATCCACGGCATCACCTTCGTTGTTACCCTTAAGCTTGATTGAGTAACAATGTTCGATCACACCTTCGTTGTTACCCTTAAGCTTGATTGAGTAACAATGTTCGATCACGGTTCATCCCTCCTTGACCTACAAGACCCATGGCTTTTTCCAAGTACTGCTCCCATGTAAATTGGCCCCGCCTGATTCTTTGAAACTTGGTCAACCAAATTGATATCATATCGTGCTGCATTCATCAATTCTCGGCCAATGCCAGGTTCTTCACTTTGTCCCTCCATGCACCGCTGCTTCATGAATTCCCGTGTCTCAAATCAATGAATGTGTGACTCATAGTCTTCTGTATACGAGTTTTCTTTAGCTTCCATAGGCTTAACATCAAGCCTAAACATAGTGTTTAGTCACATTTGGTATACTCCAAACCAAGACTGCGTAAATTATACCACTCTGCAGTTTAGCTCAGATGAAATGGTACATAACAAATACACATGAAGGGCAGGAAAAAAAAAAAAAAAAAGGCGCATAGACCTAAATGATCGTAATCTAATTGATTATCTATTTCACACTCAAGTTCGAGCATCTATAATTTAGGAAACTTTTGTTGATTCATCTCCTGGTAGGTCATCTTCGTCGTGGTATATGTTCTCTGCCATCTGCCATATCTGAAGTATGTTATCTTCAGCTACACTAGCAACAACCCAATCTTCACTAGGGTTCCATGAGAAATCGGAAATTTTACTTGTATGACCACCATGAATGAAAAGCAACTCTGGTGGGCCATCTTCGGCATCCTCTGGTGTCTGTTCTTCGTCAATCCTGGATAAGAATTAAGGGTCAGAGAAGTATGACACAATCCAGGCTATTGCATACTTAACAGTCACTACCCATGCTTTTTCATGTGTGATTGAGCTTTATGCAGAAAGATTAGCAGAATAAACATTAGCATATAAATTAGAGTTATAGATTTAATCATATCGAATCATAGAGAATTAATCAAGGATACCAGTAAAAGGTCTAGCTAATACTTCCTATTTAGCTAACATATTAACAATTTTCTCCCCTCGAAGACTAACTTTCCTTACTGCTCATTTGGTAATTATGGCCATGATTTCATTTCAGACAACCAAATACTCAATCCAAGTGCTATAAAGTAAGTTAAACTGTTTAATGGGATATCCAAACAGCCCCAAAAAGAAGGTTTTAAACATGACACAAACAACTTCATCATCTTAGGGCTAGAAATTATGGCCAAAGCAAACCGCCATTCACGCTTTTCCCTACTAAATCAAGAAATCAAACTTTGCTCAATGAGTGCAGAAAAGGTTTAGGCTCGAAGGTACAGTAGCCTGCATGGTTCAAAATTCAAAGTTGAAGATGTAGAAAGTTAGGGAAGAAGTTAAATTCTCTTTGATAAATTGTCGCTCCCCATACTAATCAACAAATATGCAACTCCCTTCCTCCAAAGTACCAGTATCACAATGTTACGTGGGCCGGGTTTCTAATCCACTTGTTATCCAAGAACATGAGATTTCCTATGTCTTAACCCCAAAACCTAATAGAAATGATTTGAGACAGCACACTGATTTGCTTGGCACTGACATCTGCATTGGTCTTTATCAGATCGCATAGAAGAAATTTTCTACTAAGATGTATTAAAAAAAACTAGAGTCTGCTTATACAGTGGTTACGCTACTTTTTACCACCAAATGGTGAACCTAACATGGCTAGCCATTTGTTACCAAGCAGCAAGCAATTCAGTGAAACCAGAGTAAGCAATCACTCATAAAGAAGTGCAAGGTAGGTTAAAAACAATTCTCATCAATATATAAGGAATCAATAACCAAGAAAACCATCAGCTGTATGCTTTTCCAACTCATATATATATTCCAACTCATATAATCACCCCGTATATAATATATATATATATATATATATATATATATATATAGAGAGAGAGAGAGAGAGAGAGAGAGAGAGAGAGAGAGAGAGACAAACCTACTAAGATCCCACACCATAAGCCTCCTCCCAAGACAACAAGAAGCTAGAATGGTCTCATTCTTTGGATTCCACCCAACTTGGAAAACCTCCTCCCTGTTATTCATGCATCACAAGCAAGAGTAAGGTCGAAAGGTAGATTTCAACACGTGCCTAAACACGCGGACACATCCTTAAAAAAATTTGATATACTCTCATTGACAGAGACAGAAATTAGTAACTTTTTCTAGAGTTCCAAAATACATATCCCATGATGTAAAACGCCAATGGAAGAACTCTTACTTGTGACAATCAAATGTATGGAGAGCTGTGGAAATCTTGCGAAGATCAAATAACTTCACAGTCTTATCTGTAGAACCCGTTGCCACAACCCATTCATTGAAGGGGTTAAAAGCCAAGCAGTTAACCTACCACAAAAGCAAAGGGGAAAATTGTAAGTAATCCCACTCCAACAGAGGTAACCTCATTTGTTTTCCAATGAGGTTAAATAGGTGCGTAATTTAACATGACCATCAGCACCAGAAGAAACAGAAGCATGCAGTTTAAGCCAGAAAAAAGAGAATAAATTATCATGACCATTTCATAATACATGAAACTGCAACAACACACATATATAAACTCTCAATTCAGAAAAGCTATTTAAAATTGTCAGCGTAAGCAGCATTTTAATTTTGAGATCCACTCCTAAGTTAAGAAAAATATGGTGAACTTTATCAGAGGACATAGAAGTCAAACTATTTTCAAGTAAAAATCAATAGACAACATAAATATACGTATACCAGATTGCATCTTGGGGACTTCTGAAACTTTGGGCACTTACTTCACTTTGATGAGCAACTACAGATTGGATTGGCTTGGTGACTGATGGAGTCCGAAGATCCCAAATATACAGATATTGGTCATCCCCAACTGAACCAAATAAGTATTCGTGCCTAAGATGCCATGCAACGTCTTCTACAACACCTTCATGAACCTAAATCAGCAAATATCAAATTGTAATCAATAATCTATAATCACATAGAATGGAAGCCACATAAGAGCAATGCAACTGTACAACACCTAATGCTCAAGAATCCTGGTTTACGTATATTAATATGACGACTACGATAGTCAACCTTTTTCCACGTTGACCAAGCTTAGCCAGAGACCATGCAAGGTGTATTTTTTTCCTCATCAAGGTAAATGAATTCCATTTGTTGAGGGCTTCATAGAGGCAAAACGAAAAGATGAAAAAGTTAATTCTATTAGATTTATTCTAGGGTTTCGGAGCTATTTTTCTTTCCTGTGATAAGCCTCTCCATAATTCCATGATCAAAAGTCAAAACACAATCTAGAGGATGCTATGTAAACCGCAAAAAATGATAGTACACTTGAGACAACCAAACAGGAAGAAGTACCCTGTGTGAGCCGTAAGCATAGAAAAGTACCTTAAATATTTGCACAGCATCAAGAGCCTTGTTCTTGGGAGCTGCATTGATGTCCCACAAGCAAATTTGGGCATCATCGGAACCGCTCAATAAATGCCCCTGCTTGAACTGGCTCCATGATAAACCATATCCTTCAGTGTTGTGGCCCCTTAACCTCAAATCAGGATTGCATGCACCGTCTAGAGGAGGCTTCGATGGGTGTTTGCTGTAGTCGAAAACATATACTTCTGCATTAACTGTTTTAGTGGCTATAATAAATGGGTTTTGGGGCATATAACGAGCCCGGTTAACTTCTCCATCATGATTTATTTGCTGGATTATTTGAACCTGCAAAAGTTGACATGGCCTATCAGTAAGATCGAGAAGCAGATACTGAGAGTACATGCACTTGCTGGAAAGTTCTGCCAAAGAAATACCTATTTAGAGGTTCTAAATACCAAAGTTCATGGTTGGATATAGGATAAAATTATCCGGCAATCATAGAAATGGAAATATGTTCAACTGTGTTTGGCAGCCCACATTGAGCTGTTTCATTTCGAAATAACTAGAATTATGTCTTTTACACGAATGAATTCTTTCATAATCCAGGTAGCCATTGAATGGAACAAATTCTGAACCTCCTCCAATCTAAATCGCACAGTTTATTGACTTTGTACAGAGTTTTAGTGCCAAACAAATTTAATTGTCTGCTATATACAAAAGAGCTGATTCTATAATAGAGCAATTTATCATTCTCATAAGATAGCCACTAGGATAGACGAGTGGCCAGGGAGACTTCCGCTCAAGAGGTCTGTAGTTCAAATTACAAGAGTTGACCATAGTTCATTCATGATTCAACTGCTCACTCTCCTTGAGATTGGTAGGCTGGACAACTCCTCGTATATGTGGGACGGAGACTACTATATGTACTGGGACTAGTTGGAGCGAAGCCTTGACACCCTCTTAAGAACCACAAATAAATCACATTTTTACGAAAACCAGATGGCCCTTTACGTTTTTCCTCCAATCTTTCATCCCCCTCAAGAAAATAAAAAATAAAGGGAGGGAGGGGTGTGAAATGAGGTTGCAGTGCACTGTCAAACATTCTCCTATAACCCTAACTGTTGGGGCTGTTTTATCCTGGGGAATGGCGTGGCTATTCACTGCATGCAGAGAGTGTGGAGCCGCGAAACGTCTAAAAAAGAGTGACCTAGTTTGCGAGTCATCCCTAAACAACAGCCATGTTTACTTTGGTATTTTTCATTCAGTTTGAAGAATATGGGTAATCCATTTCATAAACTCTCTGCAGTAATTGTTCCAACATTAACACCTTGCAATTTCAATATAATCTAACAAATACTAATAAGTAAAACATGAGGTTGTTCCATATTATCCCTACACCCCACGGATCCAACACTGCCTGGCACATTGCAAAATTTTCGCCTTTCCAATACAAACACAAGAAGTAAAGCCCTATTCTCGCAAATTTTACGTAAACCACTGAATTGAATCCTCAAACCAGGAATTCTTCAACAAAATGTCAAGGATGTATGTCAGACCACATGCATCTAAAATTCTAACGGCTTTGGATGCAATTGTGTTTTAAAGTTGCATTCCTCATTCTTCAAACGAGTTCAACAATTCTAACAAATATGGAATCAAAAATTAAAATTGAAGTCTATATTATACCTTGCCGTTGGCGCAACCGAAGCCGCCGAAATCCGACCGGTCGTCGTCGTAATGGCGGGCATCGTTCTCGGCGTCCTCGAGGGGGAGCTGGACCTGGGCGAGCATGAGGTAGTTGGGCTCGTTCTCGGACGTGTGGGTCCCGAGTATCATCTTCTGCACGGAGTAGTCCTTCCCCGGCGGCTCTTCCCGGCCGGGGAGCCACTCGACGGTGAGCGACGGCCATTCAAGCGCGTGCGTGATCACCAGGTCGTAGAGGAACGGCGTGTTCTTCTTCCAGATCTTGTACTCCTCGTTTATCAGCCTCTCCTCTATCTCTCCCCTCATCTCCTCGTCGTCCTTCCCCATTCCCCCTCGGGTTTCTTCTGAATCGAATCACCAAGACTCCGCTCTCCCTCTCCCTCTCTCTCTCTAAAATCGAATTGAACTAAATTGATTTAAATTATACTCGCTCTTACTGCTACTATTGGTTGTGTGAATGGTTTGGAGGAGGGAAGAAGAAGATATGGAGGGAAGAAATTTGGTGGGAAAGGGGGAAGAGAGAGGGCGGAGAGAGAGACAATGTGCAGGGTTTTATGCGGAGAGAGGGAGAGAGAGGGAGAGACTAGAGAGTGGGGTTTGGGATCCGAGGTTGATGTGGGCCGGGCTGCGTTTGTAATAGGCCGTCTTACTGTGAATTTCCCTGTGGGCTTATGACGTGTTATGAAGGTGTAAGAATTGCTGGGTCGGCAAGGCACGGCACGAACATTAAGATGGGCTAGACTGGGCTATTGTTTTGGAGCCCACAAAACAGGCACGGGTAAGGGCACAACACAAATGTAATATTTTAAATTTTTTCGAGAATACAAATACTGTAAGAAACATCCCAAAAGAATTTATGCCAATTTTTTTTTTACTATATATATGCTTCTCAGCTTCTCACAAGGTTTAACAAAAACTATACTGCAAAGTTAAATGTGTCAATTTTATTTTTTTTTAAAAAGGGACAAATTACTTTAGAAGTATTTTTTAGCTTCGCGGGTCCGATTGTGTATGAGACTAGGCACGACATGACACGGAATGTGGTGGGCTGAGGGCTAGAATGGGATGACGATAATTTGAAATAGTACGGCAAGATTATTGAATGGACCGACACGGCATGACACATAGCACGTTAGGCATGAAAATAAACGGGCTTGATATAAGGAACGGGCTTAAATATTGTGAAGGAAAAGAGCCCCCTCAGGGTTTCCCTGCAATTCTCTTCGATCCGTAAGTTATTCATCTCTTTATTTTGTTTTCTTTACTTTTTTAGATTGTAGTTGTCTGTAGATTAAGCAGTGATTTGGTTTCCCGTAGCCGGCGCCGGCGGTGCCTTGAGCGGTTGCTTTTGCAATGTCCTTTACCACGTCCGCGTGGGACAGGGTAGTAATATCCAAATATTGTCAACGTATCGGCTCGTGGAAGTCTTTGCTTCGTAGGCAAGCCCGCTTCGGCCGTTGTTGTGCGTGATCTGATCACGGTGGTCCATGATCATATTTTGGAGAGTTCCGTGTTTGTTTTTGGAGTTTGCTCCCCCGTTTTTGGCGTCTTGATCTCAGTAATTTGATCCTTTCGGATTTCACTATTTTACGACAATGGCAATGTCTTTGAATACAGTAAAAAAAAAGGGCTTGATCTGCTCATTTTTTTTTGTTAGTTTTTCCCCCCAACGCGGGCGCTCATACAAGTTCCATTTCAAATAACTTCCGGAGCGTATTATCGCAGCTTCGATGGAAAGGCCTTGGGAGTTTCAGGGCTTATTGACACTTTTGGTCCCCAAAGTAATCAATCTGTGCCGTTTTGGTCCCCAACGTATCAATTGCACAGATTTAGTCCCCAATGTTCCGATTTTGAGTTTAAATGATCCCTACCGTTAGCTCCGTTAGCCTTTTCCGTTAAAATCATTGGGAAAATTACAATTGTCACCCTTAATATTTATAACGGCATATATGTTAAGCCCCAACCCTATATCTGTAAAGTTTATTCACATATTTTAGTTTTGCAGCCATTTTTCGTGGATTACTGGTTTGTCTCTACAAAAGGGATCCAAAAAGTAAAAACCTTAGATAATTTTCTTTAAAAAGTTCATAAAAAATCAACTAATAATCCACAAAAAAATTATGATAATTTTTTTTTATCTTAATTCAAAAAAAAATAGTTTGGTTAATAAGTTTTTTAAACCCTGACCCCCAAACACTATTTTTCTCCCAAACGGGAAAATTTCAAAAAAACCTATGAACTTTTAGGAACTTTACAAAAAAAAAAAAAAACCCTTGATTTTAACTAATAACAAAAAATAAAATAAAATGAACTCATCATTTCCTTAACGATTAGGCCCCTGTTGTCCCATTCCGTCCATTTGTAACAGATGGAGCTACCGGAAGGCGTTAACCTTCCCTCTCTTTTTTTTTTTTTTTTTACTTTTTACTTCAAAAATTTTAACTCTTTTTTAAGTAGTAAATAAATATGCAATAAATTCCTATTTCTATTTTTATTTCGGTAGAAATCATGCTTGAGTTATCGATTTACTGTGGAGTGTAGTCCCAAGTTTATTTCGTGAAGGCTCCTCAATTTGTTTTTTTCTAAATGTAAGAGCAGAGTTGGTGTATACATGGGTGGCCAGATTCTAGGTCCTAAGCTAGTCCATAACCTTCCATGTGGTAAGGTACTCCCTGATTTATGGAGGGTTGTAGGTACGTACGTTGGTGATATGTTGTTTGAAATGCTATTGATCGACCTCTACTGATTCACAATATTCGGAGATAAACATATGTGAGTGGGGGACCTTTTCACCCCAAAAGAATAAAAAGAAATCAGTGAAACTAAAGCTCGATACCATCCATCACGGGTTCATTCAACGTACACGTAGTAAAATGACTGTTGCTTAGAAAGCCAATTGAGAACTTTTTTGTTACCATGTTCAAGTGTCACCAATTTAAGATTCTTCTTGCATGTTCTCTGTGTGTTTTATGAAGCTTATGAGTCAGATTCATTTTGATATCTATATTATAAAACAGAGCGGCCGGTTTTCTACTGAAAATGTTTAGGCATATAAATCTAGCACCCTCTACCACCATCTGATCAATGTTTCATGTTAGTTAGAGCCGTTTGCTTACGTCGCAACCTCGCCTTCCAATAAAAGGTTGATAAGAAACCCGAAGCGTAGGGCTAGGTCGTTACTCGCATAATAATCGGAAGACCGGAATCGTTCCCACAGAGAATTCGATAACAGCTTGATTCGGATTGAAGGTTTTATGGTCGGTTTGTGGCGTTTAAGACGGCCAACTATCGGTTTTGCTTGAAAATGGAAAGACTAAAACGAAAACTAGAATTTTGCTTACTTAACTTAAAGAGGCAAGTCTAAGGATCTTCTAACCCTTGACAAAGGCCATTACCGGTTCTCGATTATAACTCAGGCGAGAGGCACGACCGCGTGCTCACGCCCGGAAGATTTAGCTTTATTGACTACATTTATCAAAAGATGTGATTTTCCGAAGGCGAACCAACTTGTTTTTATCATTAATCGAATCCATAAGAGGCCACGAGCCCTCGACATACTATTTGCCAAGACCGCTTGACAAATGGCATACCAAGGAGTTAACACCCCTAAGTTTAGACCGAATTTGCAAAGCAAGTTCTATTCCGAAAATCATGCATTTAAGCCCGATGGCTCGAGAACCAATTAACAACCTAAGTCTTCGGGAAACATTATCCCGAGACTTAGCCTAACGACTACTCATTCATAGCTAAAGCATAAACGAAAGCATAAAAGCAAGACATAATTTTTAGCCGATAGAATCGAAAACAAACTTGATTTTTATAACAACCTTAACCGTAGCTACAACATTAATAAACGACGAATTAACAAATAACTTGAACTTACCTAGGTACTTGAAGAAATTAGCTAGAAAACCTTAGAGCTTTAATGGAGGTAAGTTAAGAAAGTGAAAGACTTGAAGTGGGAGAAGACAAGAGAGAGGGATACAAGAGAGAGGGTGGGGTATTTATATACAAAAGTCCCCAGTCTCTCTCTCTCTGCACGCCCCTAAATATCCCAAAAAGGGGTATAAAATATCCAAAAAGTAGAGACAAACAAAAGCTGAAAATATCTGCAGTTAAATACCCGTATCGATACGGCTAAAAAGCCCGTATCGATACCCGTTTGCTACGGCCTACACCTTGCTCTGTTTCAATGATGTATCGATACAACCATTTTACCCGTATCGATACCGCTTCAAAATGGCCTGCCTCTTCAGTTTTGGCCATGGCCTGGCCTGGCTGCCTTCCCACTGCCTTGACGGCCTTCCAAATGCCTGGCAGGCACCGCCAAGTGGACGATTGATCCTTCCGCTGCCCGATGGCCGAAATCTACCGGGCAAAAGTGCTTGAATACCCTCAAGGGTTGCACCGAGCATCAAAACATGCCTTTAAAATGCGTTTTGCCTGAAAATGCTCAAAAGAAACCTTACGCGCAAAATGGCTTAAAATGACGATTAAAAGAAAGAAACTAATCTAAAGCGGGACTAAGCGCACCAATTATCTACAATAATGGGTGCTTATCACCGTTTGATCGAGAGAATACTTCCTAATATAAACCTCCTAATCATATGGTAAATTCTTTCAATTAATTTCTTTTACGTTATTTCCTTTAAAAAAGGAGTGATTATCCTTATTCGAATTGAAATCAACTCAACAATTGGTTTCCCTACATTTAACTCAACAATTGCTTTTAAATTGTTCCTTTTAGCCAAATAAGATTAAATCGGTGCATAAATACACTTGTACTTCTGTGTAGGAAATTGAGGGGTGAATAGGTTCTCATAGATCTTTTTGAACATATGCTCATGTTTTTAGAGATATAGAGTTCATTATCGTTCAGAGAGAAGCTAGAGTATGATATGACTACATACCCATTTGGACATCAATTTTTTCTTACGAGTTTAGCATTTGTTTGCATGTTTCTTTATGGATGTTGGGGGCGTGAATCAAAATGGATTTCACAAACATGTCAATTTATATATTTTGTATGAATCAGTTACAGGGCCACCCTGTATCGAAATCTTGATCCTTTCCCTGGGAAAAATCCTACAAATTATATAAAAAAAATAACTAGAACCTCATTCATACAGAAGAAGGAAAACATACAGTTCAAATTACATAGTTGTGTTTGGTTGAAAGTTTAGTATGATTGAAGATAGGGGTAATGATTAGAGAGAAATAGAGAGAGATGAGAAAGTAATAATTGAAAAAATAGGATAATGATTGAAAAAAGAAATAGGATAATGATTGAAAACAAAACTAAAACTAAAACTAAACGGGTAACCGAACAAAGTATATAAACTTGTCTTTTCTGTTCAAAAAAAAAAATTACGTAAACTTGCGGATTATTTTTCGTTTTGCTAAAGTTTTTATTTTTTAAGTACTTATTTTCTACTTTACAAGACAGATCATTCTCTCACAATACATCATCTTTAATTCAAAAAACAGGTACGTCTTTTCCTTGGCGAAACGGAGCCCATTGGACGAAGAATTCTGTGGGCTCTGAGAAAGCAATCAATCATGGAAGGGGCTTTGGAGGAGATAGAAGTCGCATGGGGGAGATGGGTTTTGGGCCTCCTCCCCTCACCCTAAGCCACTCATCAAGGCAACATGCACGTGCAGTGTTCTCCCACCCACGTAATGAAATCTCCTCCTACACGTGCGACCACGTTGGGGTCGTAGTAGACATGAAATGGTTGACGCACGTGTGGGAAGCATCAAGGAAAGGCGAGAGGGTGGTAGCGTAAGGAGACAGAGAGAGTGAGACTCAGGCGATTCCATTCTCCAGCTAATATCAGTTGAATGGGGAGAGAGCCTTTGAGTCTTTGACCACAGCTGTGGTTGGCATAAACAAAGCCCCGAGGCTTAATCCGGTTGGTTGATGGATTTGTTCCCCGCAGTACCGGAATTCGATTCTTGGCCTCATGCGACAAAAAAATAATCTCTTGTGAATTTTTTAATCCCGGAATGCATGGATTGTCTTGTCTGTATTTGACCGAACCGCAGAAAAGATTAATAGGGAGGCGTAAACAGACTCGGACACTTCTGACCGTCAGAGAAAAAAAGAAAAAGCTATATATATATATATATATATCTATGCCCTGTGTATGATAAAGTGTATATTGGAGTATACAATAAGAATAATAACTTGAAAATATGAATACCATAATTTAGGCTCACATGATGGCTGACAATACCCCCACACCTTTGTCACGTGCTGAGTTGGACCCCATATGAACTCTGTACAGTGTACATGAAGCATCCGCCTACAAAAAAAAAAAAAAAAGTTGGAGTACTAAATGAAGAAAAATAAAGATCCAACTTTCTCTTTTTCCCTATCTACCTTTCTCTCTCTCTCTCTCTCTCTTTTTTTTTTTTTTTGTGCATATATAGTTTCATCAAATAGAGAAAATAGTACGTAACTAAAGTGGAATTTGAAGTAACGTACCTTTTTTCTTGAACAATCACTCATTATGGTGTTTAGTTAACCCTTTTAAGCTTTGGTCATAATATCGGATTTGTTTTTCGTCAAGATGAATAAAAAAAAAAAGTGAAAAAAAAGGTTGAAAGACGTAATAGAACCTGAAAGTTGTGTATTTTGAATGAATTTTTCTTAGTCTTCAGTATTGTTCTCGATGAATGCGTAACCTAAAAATCATCACAAAACTAAGAAAATTTCTTGGAAGAAAAAATTAAGAGAAAATAAAAGATTGGAAGATGGGGTTATTATCGGTAAGAATATTGATGTTGCTTCATCAATTTAAAAATCAGGACAGTTTTGGAGACACCTATAAAAATATTTAAAAAAAATATCTCATAGTTTCCAATCAAATTTTAATGATCCGGGCCGCTCAATATGATCAAAACGTGATTATATAAATATGCGTACAGAAATCAGCAAAGACCGAAAAGGGTTTGATCTGAACAGTTTTTAGCTTAAATTTTATGAACGATTCAATAAAAAAACTGCTCTAAACAAGCACTTCGCGGTCATATTTTTTGCTTATTTCGCGCGAGCACCCTTAAAAATACATTCTGCACACATTGAACGGTTCAGATCATAAAAATTTAATCGAGAACTATGAAATTGAGATTTATGATGTTTTTTTAGATATTTACATGGGCGTCCCCGAAAGTTACCGCCCCGTTTAAAAATAGTGCAAACAATCTTTTCACGTCTAACTCCTTTACCCATTCTTGAAGATAATCGGTATGGAAAATTGTCCAAGTGATCAATCGGGCTACGCGAAAGCAAACTTAAGAACAAATGTTACCTAATTTCTTTTGCTTATAATATGAACTGCATGTACTCACTTTTGTTAAGGTTTTGACATGTAAAATACTATTGTAAACTACTACGGTTTCTTCCCGTTAAGCTTTTTATTTTTTAAATACTTATTTTTCGCTTCACGAAACAAATCATTCTTTTTCAATGCATCACATTTTGAAATAGTAGAAAATAGGAAAAAAACCGAACAAAACTTTAACTTCATGTTAGTACATTTCAACTTGATAACATATCATTACGACGAAACTCGCGCAACAAGACCGAAAAAAGAAAAGAAAAGAAAAAAAGCAATTCCAATAGTACTATTATTATTCTAAGGGTTGAAAGTGAAAAATTCTAAAGAGGACACGTGGGCAAGATCGGGACCGTTAGATTCGTAAGGTTTAGCTGTAACCATCGTGCCTAAACGTGGGTTAAGGAATATAATCAACAGTACGATAAGGGGGTGGAAAAGAACTAATCATTGCATTAAACTACGGGAAAACTGTCAGTAAGAAAAAAAATTCATAATTCCAATATAAAAAAAAAAAAATTTAAGCCCAAGTCCCGAGGGATAAATAATAATCCCGGGGAGTACTGGGATAGAGATAGCACCGGAATCGGGATGTAATTAAAACTTGGATAAACTAATTTAATTACCTGCTACTTTTAATTACCTGAAAATTTAACCTGCTACTTCTATTCTTTATGGGTGGGATTTCATTATCTAATTGTAAACATTTGGCATTGGGCCTGTTTGGTTCCCACTGATTGACATCATTTTAGTTTTCATGAATAAATAAGGAGTAATAAGTAAATTAGTTGTTACAAATTATTTATTTGTTTATTACTTGCTTATTTTTTTTTTTACTATAAAAAGATTAAGAAACGATTAAGCATTCACTAAGTAAATATATATAGTCAACTCGTTGGTTTATTGGTTGTTACTAATTGCATCTTCCAAAACCTGCAAATTCTATGCTAGCTTAATTAGCTTGAGAAGTGTGAGTAAGTTAGCTCGATAAGAAATGAGTATTATAGATTTGTAGCGAGATGTTCAAGCTCAGTTAAGATAACTTGACTAGCTTAGTTAAAGTGTGGTTGTTATCGGCTTGATTCTCTTTTAGCTCAATTTCAATCAAGACTTCATTGAGACAATATCAAACACATACGAGCATAGAAAATAAAATGGTCAATCTATTAGCATCCCAGTGGACTGTCAATGAACTGTGAAAAAGATAGAACAAACACGTACATCAATGCGCTTTTTACACTTTTTGGTATACGTCCAGACATTTTAATGTACTTTGCATGCAAGTGGGGCGCCAGTGCAGTTGGCAGGACTCCTTGGCCCCAAGGTGTAGTGTTCGAGTCCCGCCTTCTTCCCTCCCTCCTCTAATCCTCTTTATCCTAACTTCTAACCTTTAACCCCTGCTGATTTATTCAATGTCGAAAAAAAAAAAAACACTTCTCATAAAATTAAACACCATTTTTTAATCTTAAATAAAAACAACTCATGATTGGGCTGTTTATAACATTTTTTATAAAACTTTTAACATTCTCACCTGATCATTTTTCCCTATTTCCATTAACAATTTTACAAAATCATTCAAAATCCATTTTAATAAGTATAAAAAATACTCCCAAAACCGAAGGTAAAAAATAATCATGTGCTCCCCGTAATTTAACAACTTTATAAAACTGTCACATACCCCATGCAACTATGAGTTAAAATTCTTTCTATCTGTGGTGGAAAGCCCGTTACGGATCCCACCAAGCATTTTTTGTTATAATCTGAACCGTTCATCTTGTAGGGCCCACATAATAGTATATGCACGCAAAAAATAAGTTTGGTCGGACATCAACAGGTATATTAAAAATTGAATTTTGGTTTAGGAAATGGACTGCCATAAACAATTTAACTTCAAAATCTATGACCCTCCATTCTGTAAACCAAAATTCAAGTTTTGATATACCTATCGATATCCAATCAAGCTGATTTTTTTCATGGTTATATTACTCTATGTATTCTACAATATGAACGGTTCAGATTGTAGCAAAAAAAGTCTTATAGGGCCGACAGGTGGTGGTGGAAATTCCATGATTTCTACCTATGGCGGATAGAATTTACACTCTGCAACTATTACTAATTAACTAATTTATTTATCTTTCAAAACAGGTTTAAAAAAAAAAAAAGTTGCTTCATATTTTCACATATTTCCATTTCTACCCCTCCTCTCACTCATCAAAAACCCAACCCCACACCCCCTACACCTTTCATCTCTGCCCGCCTGTCGCCTTCAAACACAATCCAACCCCCCACCCTTTTTCCTCTCTCTCTCTCTCCTCCTTTTTCTCTCTCTAAATTCCAAACCAAACCGTTACTCCTCCCGTGCCCCCAAACCAAACCAGAACCAACACGAGAGAATGGAAGTGCCTGAGTATTTCACCGACGCCTATTTCTCGGCGGGAAATTGCTACTACGACAAGAAACCGGCCGAGAATGTTGCCATCAACCACCACTTCACCGTCGACGACCTGCTCGATTTCTCGAAAGCCGACGAGGTCATGGCGACAGAGGGCGTTTTCGACAATGTGAAGGTGAATTCGGCAGAGTCTTCGGGTGTTACCTTCGTTGACAGCTGTAATTCGTCTGTTTCCGGTGGGGATGCTCAGTTTTCCGGTGGTTTTGCCGACGGCCATTTCTCCGGCGAGCTCTGCGTTCCGGTAATTTTATGTGCATTAATTGTTAATTTGCTTGAAAGGTCGGTGGTAGTAAGTTAGGTATATAAGCTCATGACTATATTTGGTTTGATTATCGGGAATGAAGAACTTAATTAAGAGTAATTTTCTACCTGATTATCTAATTTGGTTTCTTTATGTAAATAATTTGAGAGGAAAATTTACGACGAGTTGTGAATTTTGTTGTCCTTTCCGTTTATTTTGTTACTTTAATTTTGCATGGAATTTCGCAAAGACCAAACGTTTCAAACTTTAGAGTCATTTAATAGCTATTGTTCGTTTAATTTGTTTCTTCAATTTTGCCTAAAATTTAACCTCGGGAAAAAATTTACTCTCGAGAGGTCCCGAGGTTAAATTTTAAAAAAATATTTCAAGCTTCGGGGGCACATGAGTTTGGAAATGTTCGTAAATTGACATGAACGCTTAATTATTCAAATATTTTTGCACGAACGATGTGATTTTTCGCTACGTAACCATTTCATGTTGATAAATGGTTTGTTTAATTCCATTTGCATCAATTTCTAGTCCAATTTGAAGTATTTTATCCTATTTTCTGAACCTACATCGGAATTAAGAATTTTGAAAAATGCAATGAGTTAATTGACTTTTTTTGTTTAAATTTTTGAACAGTACGACGACTTGGCCGAGCTCGAATGGCTCTCGAACTTCGTGGAGGACTCTTTCTCAAGCGACGAATTCCAAAACCACCTCCACCTTATCTCCCCCGCAAACAACCCTCCCCACATCGCCACCTCATCCTCCCACATCCCCCCACGCGCCCACGCGCCGCCCATATTCCCCTCCGACGTCTCCGTCCCCGGCAAAGCCCGCAGCAAGCGCTCGCGCGCCGCCCCCTGCGACTGGTCCTCCCGCCTCCTCCTCCTCTCTTCCCCCGCCTCCCCGGAACTGATTAAAACGACGGCGCCGTCGAAGAAGAGGGACGTGAACGAGCCCGCGGGCCGGAAGTGCCTGCACTGCGGGTCGGAGAAGACGCCGCAGTGGAGGACCGGGCCCATGGGGCCGAAGACGCTGTGCAACGCGTGCGGCGTCAGGTTCAAGTCGGGCAGGTTGGTGCCCGAGTACCGGCCCGCCGCGAGCCCGACGTTCGTGTCGGCGAAGCACTCGAACTCGCACAGGAAGGTGCTGGAGCTGAGGAGGCAGAAGGAGTTCCAGATGCAGCAGCAGCAGCAGTTCGTGAGTCAAAGCTCGATTTTCGGCGCATCCAATGGTGGCGATCGCTACTTGATTCATCACCGCGGTGGTCCCGATTACGGGCACATGATTTAGTGCGTGATGGAGTAGCGTAATAGGGTGGGGAACTCTTTTGACATCGATGATTCGAGATAGCGTGCTAATTTCCAGTTGTCATTTTTGGATAGCTTTGATCGCTTTTTCCAGGGGAAAAGAAATTGAGAATTTAGGAGGGGAAAAAAGAAAAGAAAAGTAAAAGGGAGGGAGAAGATGGTCAATTCGTTGTAGACTCTAAAAAATGGTTACACTATCTAGTTTTTTCCTCTTTTTTTTTTTTTCCCCTTGTTTTGGAATTTGCCGAATAAGGCAATTTGAGAAGCAATTTCTGTTTCATGATCACATTTACATTTACATTTATTTCATGTTAGTACAAATTGAAGACTCATGTTGCTGGTACTCTCTTCCATTTAGAAGGTCCTAAAATAGAAAATTCAAAAAATATTTAGAATTTTCAAATTAACTTCATTGATAAATTGTACCAAATTAACTACATATATATGTCCGGTAAAAATTTGAGTTCAAGATGGCATGGTGCTCGATGCCCGAGACTTAAGAATTTTGCTTCCTACTGCGGTCTCAAGATTGAAACTTTTCAGGTGCTGTCAATTTTTTTTGGAATTAGTCATTATGACATTTTTGCTCTGAATTTGATTGGATCGCACTAGTGAACGTGGAATTAATCCTCTAGAATCAATTGAGGTATACTACGTAAACTAGACTGAACACCTGACCCGAGTAACAAAAAAACACTACTATGGGAAACACATGGAGTTCTTGTTACCCGTATGGGAAAAAGAAGTGTTACGTACACTATACACATTTACATTACATACGAAAGGAGTTGCTTTTTTGCTTGGGAAGAGAGTAAAGGTGAGTAAATAACTGGTGGAAAAGTAGGTTGCAATTATGCAAAGAGTGGGGTGCACCGCCACTTTGAGAAATTTTTCAGTATCGGGTAAGTGCCACTTCATCCGGCTGAGATGTAGTGTCCGAACGGACACATTCGAGCCGTTCAAAAGTGTATTGAACGGTCCTGATTGAAACACACTCTCTCCTCTCACCCCCACACTCTCTCCTCTTTCTCTCTCACAATCCGAACTGTCCAAAATTGAAATGAACGGCCGGAGTGTACCGAACGGGTACCACATGATATCCGCTGGGGACTGAAAAATTTCTCCACCACTTTTTATCAAAACCAGTGGATCATATAGGAATGGAATTGAGTCTCCCCAGCTGTTCCCTTGTTGTCATTCAAAAATAAAAGGTTTGACATTTGCACATGGAGAGCTCATGGGGCTCAGCACAAGTATCCATCCATGGTGTTTCTCTTCTGATTTTCGGGAGATATTTTTATCCTTTTTTCTTTTTCTTTTTTTTTTCGACCTGCATTAAATTATAGAATCAAATTGCCAACTCCCATGTCATTTACCCCTAATTCAGTCAACTCTTATATATAGAACCATATATATATATATATAGAACCAAATATATATATATATATATATATTTTTTGGGGATAATAAGTTATTTTTTTTCGCACCGATTAAGAAGATATATATAAGTCTCATTTGGTGCATCTTATGCGATGATTATGGTGCATGGAGTACTTAATTAATTGGTGATTTTTGATTATACAAATGAGAGCAAAACAATGTAAATTTTGACTGACAAGAGTGATTGTTGAGAAGTTGGTTGAACAACTTTTGTTTTTTTTTTTCTTTGGGGCAAAAGTAAGATGCTGGGTTGATAAGTGAGATTACTATGTGTGTTAGTGCTGAGCGTCTATTTCTTTCGTAAACTCGAATTCCAAACTTTCTCCTTATTTAGAAATTAAGGTCTGCGCGCGAGTGTCAACGACTATGAGCTGATCAAAGTTCGTTCGAGAACTTGGAGCGAAGGATATGCCTTTTTTAATTTACCTTTTAGATGTGTTTAATCTGGTTTCTAATTTTTAGCTTGCTAGAAGCTGCGCAAATTCGCGCATAAATCTTTTATAGCGTAGATTTCTTTCCGACCTTCTACCAAAAATATCAACATTATGCTATTTAATTTGAAGAACTCTGGAATATCTTGGTGATAAGATTTGAATGCAAAATAAGTAGAAAAATTTTAAAAAAACAAAGAATAAGAACTGTGGCATGCAGATCGAACTTCGTATAATTTGGAAAATCACCGTGGCCAATAGATGATCACATGCTAGTTTTTTTTTTTTTTGTTTTTTTTTTACTTTTGTTAAATATAGATTGCTTAAAGAAACCAATTATAGTGACATACAAACACACTGGTTTTTTTTTTTTTTTTAAAAACCTTTACTTAAGTAAGCAATTTGGGTGGACTTTTAATTTGCAAATGCACTTTTCTTGGAATTGAAAAAGGACTTTAATTTGCAGTGGTTCATACATATATGGCCAATTAATTACTAATTGCGTACTCGATCCCTACAAATAAAAGATCGTCATCACACAGTGTACGTGAGCCAATTCTTCTCTACCAACTACTCAACAAAAGCAAATGATAATATCCTTGTTGTGTGGTTTGTCGCTACATAAATAAATGGTTAGGAGAAGACAACGTCGTCACGTAATAATACGAGAACGCTGAATAACTACTCTATACGCCAATTATTGGCTACGCCCTTTTAATCGTTTCTTCTCCCAAAAAAATCATTCAATGTCTTTGGGGCTCTATCACGCGATGTCCCAGGCCTTTCCTCCTCCACCGCACATTTCTGTGGGGTTCGAGACTAAGGATGAAATCTCACAATAATGTATAATAGGGAGAAGCTTAAGACACCACGTGAGAGAGACTTAAGGTATCGCCACGTAGTGCGACAAACGCAGTGAATAATGACTACTTCCTCCCAATAGGAAGGAGCAAGAAACGGAGGGGTGGGGGTGGAAGAATTAAAGGGGATGGATGAAACCGTGCAGGGTACGTAGAATCTGCATGAAAGTGCGGTTAAAATTATTACTCCAAACGTGGGAAGAAATCGAGAAACCTAGAAAGAAAGAAACCAAAAAAAAACCCAGTAGAAATTGAAGGATATATCTATCCTATGCATAGGTTGCTGAATTGTATTGGATTAAATACTAGTAATTAAGTTGGGCAAAATTAATACAGTACCGGGCCGACATGACTGTCCACCTGATCCTAGACATTTGCTCTTCCACTGGGCCCCTCCTCCACTCTTCAAGAGGGCTCCATCACAACGTATTCACCCATAGATACCTGTCTGTAGATGGTTAATTTCTTTAATTATTGACAAAATAAACATAGGTTTTTTTTTTCTTTCCCCACTAATTAAAAAGCACGCACCCCAAAACGATGAGGAAACTTTCAGTACTGAGGTCATTTATAATGTTTCTCTCGCATGAAGTGGGACCTATACATACACGTGTCGCATATCATGCAAGATGACGTTACAAATTGTATCCAAAAAAATTCTCAAAATGTTATTCTAGGACCAGGATTAATGCGAAACGGCCATAATGCGTTTTTTTAATAGCGAAATTTTTTTTTATTAATCTTTGAAGATACAAAGATTAAAAGGACCGATAGCACGTGCACAAAGGCATCACAAGAACATAAATATTTTTTTTCGAGTATTTTTTTCAGTATATTTTCAGTTCCACTTTTATCCTAAGCATTGGAAAATTCGAATAATGTTGAAATTAAATTCTATTTATGTCCGCAATAGAAGAAACAAATTAGAATCGGCGCGCTAGCTATCAAACATATACGGAGTATGTTCTTGAATTCTTTCCAGTGCATGCAGCACTATATTGAGTTGAGAGTGTCATTGGTGCTGGGTAGCTAGCATAAATTATTCTGTACCCGTTTTAAACCAAAGGCATCCATACAAGGTGTGTTCATGCTTTTGTCACATCAATTCTTATCTTGATTGAACCAAAAAATAAAAATAAAAATGGTGCAATGGATAAATCATTACGATATTCATAGGGTCACACACTCAAAGGTTGTCCCAGTGGTTCGGACAGATGACCAGTCTTTGGAAGTACTCCTCAAGGTTTGGGATTCGATTCCCCACATGATGAGTACTCTGAAATAAGTGGAGGGCTGTGACTGTGTGGCTGCACTAGCTCCTCCAGAGATTTGGGTTGCGCAATCGGGTGATTTAGTGGCGTGGCTGTAGGACTGTTTCTTTAATTGTTACCCCCCAAAAAAATCCTCCATAGGATGTTTGGGTGGGATAAAGATTCAATACAATTAGTTAATTATCCATCAAATTCATCAGTAATAGAAGTATTTTTATCAAAAATTAAAATATCGTAGTTTGTCTATATCACTATTTTAAAGAATTGTGAACTCCAAAAAAAAAAAAAAATCAGTCCGTGACTCTGTATTTAACATTTCCCAATTATTAATAGAAGAGAAAAAAAATTGAAATCATAAATAAGTTGGAGAATTTTGATATCTAAATATATATTCGGTATACTTAGAGCATCTACATCAACCTCTATAAATTTAGACCAAATTAAATCTTAAAAGCCAATTTCTACTTCATCTAGTTACTATTTTTTTAAAATGTTCACTGCATCAGACTCTATATTATTTTGATATTTTATTTTTCTCTGTTATGTTCTATTTAAGTTTTTTTCGGCTTTATTTTAAAAAAAAAAGAAAAGAAGTAATGTTCGAGTGAAATGAGGGATAGTGAACATGCAATTAATAATTAAATAAGATTAATGAGGGAATAATGCCTCCTCTCTTTTGAGGAGGTATTGTAGCAAACAAAAATTGCTGGAAACACTTTAGAAAGGCTTAGGAATGGCTGAGTTTAGGATTTTACTCCGTAATTTGATGTAGGATCGATGAGGCCGATCAAAAAAAGTACTCCATATAGGATGAGATTTGGAGAACGGGATGTGTGAAAGCTACACAATATATGGACATAGTGATTGCCAATGCTTTCTTAACACTGTCTAAATGAAGTATCAAATTCCACTTTTCGAAGGTTTTTTTTGGATACAACGGTTCTAGCTTTTTAACGCCACCTCATATGAGGTGAGTCCCAGATATGCATATGGTCCCACCTCATGCGAGAGAAGCATTACAAATAACCATGAATTAGAAAAAATTTCCTTCCCCAAACAAAATCTACTTCTCGAAAATTTTCATTGTAAGAATAAGTTTCAAACATGGTCTATCTAACCAAGTTCATAAAATATTCTAACACAACAAATGTTACCAAATTTGTTTAATTCCGTTAGTTGCATTCAGGATAGCATTAGAGATATTAAGAATATATAATCATACGGGATTCCAACTCATTTTTAATTTTTTGAACTTCCACTCATTCCAAAGTGACACATCTATCGCACTTGTTTCCTTAACTGACCTAGAAAAATAAAAAAGTAAAATAGTTCCAAGATTACATATAACTAAGTAAGGAGTAGAGTTTGAAACTCTGTCTACCTAAAAAGCTACAACAAAAAACCTACAATCTTCAATCCCAAACAGATTATGAAACTCCAAATCATCTAAACCAATAGCTCAAGTTGTATTGAATAATAATTAAGTTCCTTTACCTATTAGTTAAAAAAAAAAAGAATCTGACGCGAAGAATTACTATTGGTCGCAAAGAATTACCCATGGCCGCTAAATATTACTTCTGGCCTCAAAATATTACTCCTGGCTGCATCGAATTACTCTTAGCCACACATAATTGCACTTGGCTGCAAATTCGATGCGGCCACGTGCAATTCGTAGCGGCTAAGTGCAATTCGTAGTGGCGTAGTATAATTCGATGCGGCCAAAAGTAACTCGATGTGGACAAGTGTAATTCGATACGGCCAAAAGTAATTCTTGACAAGAGTAATTCTTTGTGGCCATGAGTAATTCAATGCAACCAAGAGTAATTCTTTGTGGCCAGATGTAATTCATTGCAGCCAAGAGTAATTCATTGCGGCTTGGAGTAATTCATTAATTGCGACCTAGAGTAATTCTTTGTGGCTAGGAGTAATTTTGTGCGGCCAATAGTACGTAATTCTTTGTGAACTTCTAATCTCAGCAATTGGCTTCAATGGTTGAGCTGGAGTGTCTTTTTTTGTGTCATCGGAATGCTCCTATATATATATACATATATATTCTTCAAATTAGCACAGAAAAAGAGAGAAAGACCTATAACAACAAGAAGATAAAAAAAACATCCAAACAAAAAGTTGAATGAAACTCCTCCACCAAAGCAAGAAGCAGCATGCACCCAAAACCATGAGACCTAATTATAACAGAAGCTTTCAAAGGCAGACACCAAACACCACCTTAAACACAAAAGAGGTAGTGCGAGTAAATTGGCCCGGACTTGACCAACATAGATATAGGAACATATGTACACATATACATACTCTAGTAACTACGTTATCGGATTCGGATTGATTTTTCGGATCGAATCGGATCCGATCTATTGATAGTCCTACTCTAATTACACAAACAATTAAGGCTTAATTGCAAAAACACCCCCTAAACTATCACATTTTGGCAACTTCACCTCCTTAAGTATAAATTTGAGCAACTTGACCCCCTTAACTAACAAATTTTGAGCAACTTAACCCCCTCCCCCAATTTCCGTCCCATTCTGTTATGAAAGTGGATGGAAAAATTCAAAAGTGGATGGAAAAGTAAATCAATGTCCAAAAATGCCCCTTCACCCCTTTTTAAAACTCTCTCCTACAGCTCTACACCACATAACACCAGATAACTTTCTCTCTCTTTCTCTCTCTCTGTACACGATCTCTCTCTCTCTCCTATCCTCTCATCCGCACCTCTGTAACACCAAGAAACCCTAAACCTAAAACCCATTTATACTCCTCATCCTCCAACCCTAACCCAGAATTACCCCCTCTCCACCTCTCACACCACTAGCACGACCTCCACTCACCACCTCCAGGAGATCTCAACCTCATCCTTCTTCTCCCTCCTCCCGTCACCACCCAGGTACGCCACCCGATTACCCCTCCTCTCCTCCTATTGGGAGTGATTAATTTGTCCTCCTCCTCCTCCTCCTCCTCCATTTCCTCTCCAACACCCTCCTCCAATTCCTCTTCAACCCCCAGATAAGGAAAAAAAATAATAGATTTTCCCTTGTAAAAGACAGAAAAAATCCCGTTTTAAATCCCCACCCCCAAAATGAGCAGCAGCTCTAGTTACACCAACAACTACTTGCAACACAATGGAGATGAAAGATGCAATTGTGGACGGACAGCAGTGATGAGAACCTCGTTAACTGTGAAAAATCCAGGTAGAAGGTTCCTTGGTTGTCTAAACTACAAGGTAAATTACTTGAATGTTTTCTTGTCGTATAATTTCTCATTTTCTAATAAAATGCGGTAAATGCTATTGTTTTGCATTGTAGAATAGGAAAAAGCATTGCTTAAACTTTGTACATTGGAAACTTAGCATGCTATACTTGCCGATCCAAAAATAAATAAAGAAATTGTCATGCTATATTGGGGCGTTTTAATAGCTAAATGACCACTTCCGTGGGAGTCGCTGTAAATATAGTGCTATGCAACATAATGTGGTACATGAATCAATCAACAGTTAACTTAATAACGATGATGATGAGATATGCCTAAGGCTAAGGGTGATGGTCACAGAGCTACTGCCATTATGTTCATAGACTACAAGAGCTACTGCCATTATGTTCATAGACTACAATGTACATGCAAGAGAAATGAAAAACTGAAACGAAGAAATCATCCATATCATCCAACTCGATTCTAGCTATTCTGTTCTTGTCAAACTGAAACGAAGATACGAAATTAATCTGTCCTTGTCAAATTGAAACGAAGATATCAAAGTTGGCCAATATAGAGTACTGATAGCTAATCTCTCCTTGTCATATTTGTTGTTGTATAATTACTGATAAGTTCCAATTATTCGGTGCAGAAAAGGAATGGATGCAATTTCTTCATATGGGTAGATCCACAAACATGCGAAAGAGGGTTGGAATATGCTAAAATCATGCAAGGCAAAAAAGAAGAACTTGAGAGACAAATTGAAGACTTGAAGATGATGAATAAAGAGTTGGGAATAGAAAAACAAAAATTGGAAGAAGAAAATGATGCATTGGTCGTGAAGATAACAGAGTTGACTGAGATTAATGTCAAGTTAGCATCACAGACTGGGCCAAGGAAGACAACAAATATGATGACAGTTATAGTAGTAGTAGTAGTCATAGTGTTTGTGGTTTGCGTGCTACTGTCAAGAGCAAAGCGCACCCATGTTAAAAAACATTTGTATTTGGTTTGAAGCTATGTTATGAAATGTAGGAGAGAACTAGCATGAAATCTACTGTAATATGTTACGTTTGGGTGGCGCCCCGTTTGAGAATCAATCTGGTACAACGCCCAGTTTGGTCCCATATGTTGTTTTGTACCTGATTCGATCATCATTGTTTCGTATGCGTAGAGGATATGTTTGTGTGAGCGTCATGGACATTATCTCCTCTTTAATAGTGACCAGCTCTCAGTTCCAGTTGATGGAGGAAAACCGACCTATTTGTTGTAACATGGCAACACTATATTGCAAGAAAAAAAAGCTACTTCATAAATCTGGAACACAGTGACACTCCTCTGGAAAATCTGGAACACAGTAACTGGCTAACTACTATAACATGGTAACACTATATTGTGTAAACTGAAAAAAAAGCTACTTCATAAAAAAAGCTACTTTGGAGTAGCGCGTCTCTGAAAAAAAATCAAGAAAATTGGCAATGGGTAAATTTGGTTACCCACACCTCCAGATGGTGACAAAGCAACTTTTGGTCATGTGGTCACCATGTCCCTATTGAACCAAATGGCTAAGCTTTGAGTGAAAATAAGACTTTTTATCCATTCAGAAACTGAAATATAGATAACCCATTAAAACAACGTACGACAAAGCTTGGTTTCAACTATGCTTACATACCACCATCCTTACCAAAAACCATAGTCCTGGCCACATGCCGGCTCAAGAAAGACACGAACGACAAAGGTACAAACAAAGAAGGCAACAAAGAAATAGAAACTACTAAGTTCAGTCGTAATGTTATGACTACGACTACCACCTCCCATGAACTACTCACTCACTCTCCTCCTCATCTTCCTCGTCGTCCTCATCCTCCTCTGAAGTAGTTGGCTGATCATCTTCCACAGTGGGGACATATGGGTCGTTGGTGAACACTCCAATCTTTTCAGCACAGTACTTGAGATACGTCATGTTTTTTTCCATTTTCCTCCTCCCTCGTCGAAGAGCTGTCTCAATCCGAATTTGGGCTGCCTGAATCGCCTCACAATGGCTCACTATTATTTCATTCCATTCCTCTCTCCGCGCAGCGCCCTTCCTTGCCTTGGGTCTAGATGGTCCAGCTTCTTGAGAAGGATGTGACATTTTGGAACTTTTTCTCTCCGTGACCTTGGCAATGGCTTTAAAACACCCGTGGTGACCCAGATTGTCCCCCTTTTCCCCTTTCACTCCGGCTTCCTCACACATCTTAGTTATTATGGCTGGAAACGGAATATTGGCATTTGACAGTCCCTTATCCTTAAAATCAGCCATGACATCCCAAATCCGAGCCGCCCAATCTACTTTCTCTGCTGACCGGCTAAACACAAACAACAAAGTTGCATCATTGAGCGAGGGAGTTGATTCCGAGCCGTGTGGGTTTAGGTTGAAGTGCACGAGCTTGTTAATTAAGCGAAATGTAAGTCTCAATTTTCCCGAGACAAACTTGTCATTTTTGTAGGAATTGGGGTTATCAGTAAGGGCATCCCTAATTTCATCAGGAGGATGAGACCATGACGAACTTGGAAATGTCACAACTTCCGCGGGTGGGCGTTGGTACCCGTCCAGATAAGTGGCTATTGCACGAGGGTTCACAACAATTGTTTTTGAACCTATATTAGAGGTAATATGCCTTGTTTTCCTATTGACCTCCATATTTGAGTAAAAATTTCGAACTACACCATCACGAAAGCCAGGTATAGGTTTGAAGAAATAGAGAAGGCCTTGAGCTTTAATTACCTCAATGAATGGGTCGCCGGTGAAATCGGCCTTCCAAACCCACCTCTCACAAGTCACCCCTTTCTTCTTCACTGATTTCACCCATTCGCGCTTAGCCCTTTCGGCTTCATCCAGTTTTTGCTTCTTGCTTCGCTCCGCCGCCCGTTCCTCTCGCTCCAAAACCTCACCTGTTGCTGGCTTGAGAATCGTTGGCCGCCTACCATCCATTGTGTGACTCGTGTGATACCCACGTTTCTTGCCCATGGAGAGAGAGAACGGGGTACGAATTTACCAAGTTCGGAGAGAGCCAGAGAAGAATCAAAGCTTGGAACTTGTTGATTTTGATGATTTTTGGATGAGAGAGACAAGAGAGATCGTTTAGGGTTCTAAGCGGCTGAGAACGGAAATAAGAAAAAAGAAATAAAGGCTTTGGCTTTATATAGTGGGTGAACGTGGGTTTTGTATTTTTACTTTTTTTTTCCAAATTGTCCAGCGGGTACGGGAAGGGAATTTTTTACGCTACGGGTAGTTGTCCAAAATCCACTACATTGCACATTTACTGGACGGTGGCTACGGGTAGAGATTTTTTGGCTACGGGGACCTGTTAAAAATTGTCCAGCGGGTACGGGAAGGGAATTTTTAGTCTACGGGTAGTTGTCCAAAATCAACTACATTGCACATTTACTGGACGCTGGCTACGGGTAGAGATTTTTTGCCTACGGGGACCTGTAAAAAATTGTCCAGCGGGTACGGGAAGGGAATTTTTAGTCTACGGGTAGTTGTCCAAAATCAACAACATTGCACATTTACTGGACGCTGGCTACGGGTAGAGATTTTTTCGTCTACGGCTACCAACTGGGTAGAATTTTGTAAGAACTACTTGAACCAAATCCATCACACGTGGTCCTCAATTTCAATCATTCCATGACTTGCATGACTTAACAACCTATCCTAAAAAGTCTCATACAAAAAAAAATTTCCTCTTCGATTAACAAACAAGCGTACACCCAAAAAATCGACACAAATAAAACCACAAAAGTTCATGCCCCGTATGCCACTCTCGTCGGTAACCATACAAGTAGCAGCCCAATTTAAGGAATAAATTCCCAAAAGCTAATCACCAATACAACTTGGGTCTCATTTGGTGAAGTTAAACCAAATCATTAAGAAGTGCAGTGTAAATTCCCTTTGTTAATCATCAATTGAAAACCATGCTATTGAAGGAACTAAACACTAAAAAGTTGGCAGACAACTAAACGATCAATTCTTGCACTGTACACAACGATGCCCACAAAAGTTCAATACACAGTATCCATTAATTACATTATGAAGTGCAGTGTTTGCTCTATAATTTCTCCACTGCCATTTGCAGGTACAAAATGAGTACTTTCACATGAGGTACCAAGTTCTGCTGCATAACTCAAATCAAGGTTCCAAAACACTACTAACAAGTCAGTACGGTTGCAAAATAGTACTACATTTTGTTGTCAAGTGTTAGACTTCTGGGTACTGCCTGGGGTTGATGATTCTCCTTGGGATAACTGTCTACGGCCAGTGCTTGGCATTGTTGCACTGCCGGTGGTACTCCCACTCCCACAAGAAGCTACAGATGACCCTGCAGGTTGACTCCAAAAAATACCATTCCCTATACTTGTCGATCTCCTCCATCCCTACATTTACAAACATGTACATGCAGGTTATAAAGATTTAATTCTTACATAAGACTATGGATAAATTTGTAATCTATTCAACCCATTCATACCAGTGGTAATGACAAACCAACCCTTGGGGCTATAGATGTTGTCACAGGTTGACTCTGACCTGTACCTCCAAACCTTATGATTGGTTGTTTCACTTTTGTTTTACCAACAACCACTTCTTTATCCTTCCCATTGGATGCAGGTATTTGCCCTCCACCATTGGCAATATTGCTTGCATCTCTCTCTCTAATGACTATACCAGGAAGTGCAGGAATGCTTTCACCTCTTCCTCTTCCTCTTCCCCTACCTCGAACATTGGGATTGACATGCTTTGAGGTAGGGTCACCACCTCTTCCTGTGCCTCCCACCACTTTTGTTTTATCACCCCTTGCTTTAGGTGTGTATGGTGCAACAGCTTTTCCACCTCTACCACTCTTCCCTCCTCTACCATTCTTCCCTCCTATTCCTCCTCGACCACGTCCACTTCCACTCCCTCTACCACCAACCACTTCCATTGCAACTTCCATTGCCACTTCCATATCCTGTAGGGAACACTTAATTATCATTCAACATATGTTACAACGAATAAAGTACTTAATGGTTTTAAACAACTTAAAACTCCTTACTTGTTCAGCTTCTTGTTCAACTGTAGTGTTTGTTGACTTACGTCCACATCCACTCCCTCTACCACCAGCTTCTTCCATTGCCACTTCCATACCCTGTAGTGAAGAAATAATTATCATTTCACATATGCTTCAAATAATAAAGTAGAACAATGATTTTAAAAAAATGTAAACTCCTTACTTGTTCAACGTTTTGTTCAACTGTAGTGTCTTTTGACTTCTGGGCACATGTCCTTGCATTGTGTCCAGGCTGCTTGCATATGCTACATTTAATGGTTGTGTAGTGCCTCCGCACTCCTCCTCTCTTTTTGGGTTCCTCATCATGCCCTCTTCTCCTTTCCTTTCTTGGTCTCCCACTTCTTACTCTCAAAGGAGGAGGAATGAGAGGATCAAGGTCCGTACGAACCCACATAGAAGCATCTGGAATTGGTTTAATTATCTGCTCGTATGTCTTCGCAAAAGTTGCCACATGGAAGCATTCATGAACAAAGTCTTCAGGATTACTTTTGTCGGTTATAATTGCGGCCATTCCATGTGAACAGGGTATCCCACACACATCCCACTTCCCACAGGTGCATGTTCTCTCTCCTATGTCCACAACAAAACCCCTAAGTACAGTCAAGATTTCAAAAGTGGTGCCACCACTATAAATGACCTGACAATCCCCCATGTTATCACATGTTTTTTTCACCTTCTTCGCAATCCTTGGACAAAGCTTACCATTCCACCCCTTGCACAGGTCACGTCTATATTGTAACCTTGTCATTAAGTACCTTCTAATACTTTCGGCCATGGTAAGGATTGGTTGGTCTCTTGCATCTTTTATAGCTCGATTGAAAGCTTCACTAGTGTTATTATCCATTCTATTGCACTTAGCCCTTCCACTGTACATGCACCTAGCCCATGTTCTTGGCTCTTCCCTCATCAACCACTCAAAGGCAGTTTGATCAAGCTCTTTAATTTCCTTCATCTTCTCCTCAAACTCTTGGATTGTGTAAACTGATGCAGCCTGCCACATGAGGTCTTTCCACTCCTTCCCCTTATACAACTTGTTGAAGTTTGAATACATGTGCCTAATGCAGTATCTATGTTCTACAGTAGGGTACTTTGATGCAAACGTTTGTGTCAACCCCTAATTACAAAATCATGCAATTTATTTAGATGACAAAAAATTTATGTAAAGCCACAAGTATAGGCAAATATGGAATTGAACAACATAATTAATAATACCTTTTGCCTGTCAGACATGAAGCACCAGCCCATTTCCTCTGGATTCCCAATTAAGTCCTCTAATAAACCCATGAACCAAGTCCAAGCATCTTTGGTTTCTGACTCAACAACAACAAAGGCCAAAGGGAAGCTCTGATTGTTGCCATCTCTTGCCACTGCATGCATAAGTTGCCCTCCGAACGGACCTTTGAGAAAACAAGCATCCAATCCAATGATTGGCCTGCACCCTGCTTGGAAACCCTTTACCTGTGCATCATAACTTATGAACATCCTTTGAAAAAATGGAACTTGTCCATCTACGGATCTGTCCACCTTAATTTTAGCCATGCTACCTGGGTTCCACCTTCTCACCGTCTCACAATAGTCCCACAACCGTTTGTATTGTTCAGTATGATCTCCCCGAATCTTTTCAAGTGCCTGTCTCTTTGCCCTATACACCTTATACTCTGAAACATTAATGAGCCACTCCCTCCTCACAATATTCTTCATTGATTTGACCTTAGTCTCCGGCGCATCATTTAATTTGGCTAAGTACTTGTTTGAAAGCCAAGAAGCAGTTGCATTATTATTTGTGTAGTTTCGAGTACAAGTATGTTGTTGCCAAATATTTTTTATCTGGAATGATTTCTCATCATACATGGGAGAGGCATGAAGTCTAAATCCACAATCAAATGCACATTTCACAGTCACCCTCGTAGATTCATTCTTCAAGAATTTAAATGTGTACCCCTCCTTTATATGATATTCCCTCAACAATTTCCTAAACGCACTGACATTAGGAAATTTCATCCCTTCTATTAATTGGGGGTTTTTCATGCAAGAGTCTTTAAACTCACAAAAAGTAGGCTTCCCATCTTCACCTTCCTCAACCAAGTCGTTTTCATCACTATCTGAATCCCCCTCACCATATTCTGTTTCAAGGTTATAGGTTCCTAGACCAACCAACGCAATGTTCTCCTCTTCCTCTTCATCAGAAGACTCCTCTACCCCACTAAAAGAGTCACAAGAAGTTTCACTATCTTGAGTAGGCTGCCATTCACAATCTGACTCACTATCCTCATCCATTTCCTCACCTACTCTTTCTCCGTCTTCATCGGCATTCACACATTGATTACCTACTCTCTCCCCTTTTTCATGAACAACTGGTTCTTCTATGTGTTCAAGTCCCCCTAATTCACCACCTCCCTCACCTTCTCCTATTTGAAAGTCACCTCCTAATTCAGTTAAAGAGCTAGGGTCTGCAGAAGTATTTCTATCTCTACCTATAACCTCAACCTCAGGCTCACGTTCCTCGTCAGACTCTACGACACTGGGACAATCAACATATAGATCGATAACCATATACTTCTTACCACAAGAATGCACTGCAAACATTTCAACCATGTCATAATGAGAAGTCAAGTTAACTAATCCATCATTCATGTCATGCATTGGAAGTTTATAAAATACAGTTACTTGCTCTGTTACTCCATTACTATCTGTTAGTCCATACCCCATTTGCCTAATTGTATCCATCAATTCATAAAAGCTGAAGGAATCTGGATCCACCTTCGTTTCTGCAACAACCCCATTCAAGTACTTAGACTCCGAACCCCTTACTAGTCTACCACCGACGTGTATGAACAATGTACACCTTAGCTCCACCATGGTTTCTGTGCAACAAATAACTTAGATTAATGATCATGTTTTCCTTTATAAGTCACAAACAAAGTCATAATGTTAACATCTCTCATATTCTACATAGCTCATTACATTGAACCATCCCTTTCAATATATCTTCATATACGCACACAAACACAAAAACCCCTACAAAATTTTCTTTTCTTTCCTTACATTGGAGAACTGGGAAGGACAAGATGCAAAATTGCCTTTTCAACATCGAGCCTAAATATAAAGAATAGCAAACTAGAAATCATAACTACAAATCAATGAATAGCAAACACAAAAATGCTCTATGCTCACAATCGACTTTTCAAAAGATGCCGAACCACTACACGTGCTAATAAGTTAAGCAAAGGTAAATGAAAAACCCAAAGAGAGAACCACCAAACACTATTACTATACTATACCAGAGTAACTTTTTGCTAGCCAGGCAACCTAAAATTATTAACTGCTACAGGCACAGTCAGTAACGAAAGAAGAACCAATTCCGAAGTAGATGGAAACCGAGAAATCACCCTCATAAACAAAAAAACACACAATATTCGGAAGACAAACCAGAAGCATCAACTGAATTCCAGATCGAAAATTCAACTCAGAAATTTAGGGTTTTTTAAATTCGAAAACATCAAACAATAATAAACAATTTTTTAGCCCTTCTACATGTCAATAAACAGCAGGCTTCCCAATTCTTTTGCCGTAAACCAACTTAACTAAACAGAGAACTTACGGATGGGGAAGAAGCAGGTCGTCGTCGTCGTTCACTGGGGGGAATCAGGTCTCGGCCGTCGCCGTCGTGCAGCCGTCGCCGTCGTCTGGAGAGGAGACGTCTGCAGACCGTGGGCTGGGTTAAGGAGTGGGTGGGTTTCAGAGAGGCGGAAGAGTGAGAGAGAGAGAGGCTGAAGAGAGAGAGAGAGAGAAATTCGATCGAAGGAAAGAGGGAGAGAATGGAGATATATGAGAATGTATTTTTTTTAAAAGGGGAACGAAGGTATTTTTTTTAAAAGGGTACGTAAGTAATTTTGTAGCCCTCCGTCCGTTTTTTTAACGGAAAATGGGGGAGGGGGTGAAGTTGCTCAAAATTTGTTAGTTAAGGGGGTCAAGTTGCTCAAATTTATACTTAAGGGGGTGAAGTTGCTAAAATGTGATAGTTTAGGGGGTGTTTTTGCAATTAAGCCAACAATTAAGCATGCATATCAGTACTTGGAAGTACAATGTATGTGTGCACATTAATAGACATGTGTACATGTGAGGTAAGGGGATTGGGGCCGCAAGGCCCAAGGGTTTAAGCTTTAGAGACATGCATGTGGAGGAAAGATAGTAGCACATGCAGCACTACGTGGCATTGCCTGACTGTTAATTAAGTATGCATGCATGCACGTAGCACCATGTGGTTTGATCAGGATAATATATCAAAAAAAAACTTTGAGAATGGCTGGTTGTCCATTGTCTAATTAAGGATCTCTCTCTCCATGCTAATTATTTGGCAATTAACAAGGTTTCAAATATTATTCTTGTCTCTCCTCCCCCTCTCATCAACATATCCAAACACCCCTCTTCCCGTACACCATGTTGGACACAAAGCTTCACGATATAGGTGACATTCATTTTTTAAGACCGGCCCGGAATCGATTCCACCAATCGCAACCTTTGATCGATCATATAAGCTTGCACATCGTAAATTGGAACCCCCCGGCGAGTACAGTTATTTCGCACAAGTTTTTGCTTGCGAGGAGGGTGGACCAATCACAACCTTTTTGTTTACGAGAAAATTGTAGGATCGGATTTTGAGTTTTAGCTTTTAAAAAGTTGTGAGTGTTTGTAGAAAACTTTTATATATCAACAAATTTTGAGATTTTAGGAATTCTTAAAACCTGAAAAGGGGTCCAAATATTATCCTAAAGAAGCAGAGTTTGAGGTGCTTTCCGGATCAGATTTCAAGTTCTCAGCATTCTAAAAGTTTATTTTTAGTTTTCGTGACCAACAAAACCAGCTTTTATTAATGCAGCTTAGTTTTAATTGTGGTAAAGAAGTTTATCGGCTTCTAGTTTCTACAAAATAAAATATTCTCTAAAGCGGAATTTGAAGGTATAATCTAAAATCATTTCAAAGAGCTAGTATTACACGGCATCGGGAACCCTATAGTGCACAACTTTTCTACGGTACACCAATTTTTTTTGGTGTAAGGTGTTCCAAAAGTGAGTTGTGGTAAGTATTCTAGATACAGTGATAAGTACTATTCTAGTACAATTGATGGTAAGTATTTCAGATATAGAATACTTACCACTAGAACTTTTTATGAAATATTCGGCGTTATGTTTGAAATACTTACCACTGTATCACTTTTGGAATATCATACGCCAAAACATTTTGGTGTACCATAGACGGACTCAGTAGTGCACCACCCCGTACTTCTGCCATTCTTATCACTTGACCTAATCTTCAGAATTATTGTACATTGTATTTGCATTAATGGAGGGGAAAATATTCTTTGTCATTTCAGACATTTTCGAGGTAGGCCATTAATTCCATTGGGGATCTGCAGGTGGGTGGGTCTTAATCGGTTGGTGATCATCATGGTGGATAAAGCAAGCACTTGCTTGGTTAAATGGGAATTAAGTTGGGTACGTCGTGGTGGTACTTTCCTTTCTTGATGATAATCATATGGATCCAACCAAAAATACAAAATAAATAAGAAAATGCAACAGTGCCCTGCGTTGGGTGATTATGTTAGAACTGAATGAAAATCCAAGGGGTTGCCTGGTGCTCAAGATTTGGAATCTTGCAATTCGTTTTCTCTTATACTGTTAGGTTCGAAACCTTTTAGGTGCATCGACTTTTATTGGGTCAGTCCATCCATAGTTTTGTCGCGGTTTTAATGGACTCCCCGTTATATATCCAGTTAGAGTAAATCTTGTTTCTAGGTCGCATTCTATGTTATTCCATTTTCATAATCGAGAAAAATAAGAAGAGAAACCAAGGATTGGTTCAGTTGGGTTAGTGGGGAAGGTAGGATTGAATCTTTAAGGATTAGTCGAGGTGCGCGTATATTGGCCTGAAATTAACCCTGAGTTATAAGGAAATGTTACCACTAACTAGTTTTTCCTTTTGTTGTTGAAAATGTTTTCAACTCTACATGAGTGTGTCCAATTATATGTGCCTTCACAATGAAACTAAACCTAACGTTGTTATACTTTTTTTTTTTGAACGTATCGATAGTATACCAAAAATTTAAAATTTATTCGATAGCTACTCGAGTATGAGATCAACACACATTATTGATCGAGTGTGCACGCTAGGTGTTTGATCACGTACGTATCCATAAATCGAGTGTGCAGCGCGTATTTTAAACGACTACATCAGTGATTGTAGAGAATCACCGCGTTTTGTTTTAGGGCTCTCTTCTGCTACCGCTTGATGTGGGCTCCACTACAAATTGTGTGATCCAATGTATAATAGAAAAGAATTTTGAGACACTATCTTTGGCGGTGCCCCAAAAGAACTGAATAGTCACTCCATCGTGTGGGTGGTGTATGGTACGTGCCCCATCCCTCTTAATTTGATTCTCCACGATCCCTTAATGATTTTTTCACATTAATTAGAGTACTACTATAAGTTACCACTTGGTAGTGGTTTATTTGTGGTGGCTGAAGGGATTTATGAGATGTCAAAGAGTTCTTATCAAATCAAAAATGTTGAAGAGTTGCCCACTTGTTGTTGCCCACTTGTCGATTATTAATTTTTTTTTTTTTTTAAAGTTTAGGATAACTCAATTACGTGCATTACCTTTTACCAGCTTTCCCATAATTAATCAAAACCAACTAAACACATTGACTAATTACACTTAGTCACAGCTAGCTAGTACTAAGCAAAACAAATATTGTTTGAAACATTTTCCGAGAGAGAGAGAGAGAGAGATAGACCAATATAAAATAGGCTTAATTGCAAGAACACTCCCTAAATTATCATATTTTGGCAACTTCACCCCCTTAAGTTTAAATTCGAGCAACTTCACCCCCTAACTACCAAATTTGAGCAACTTCACCTCCTCCCCGATTTTCCGTCCAATTCTGTTAGGGATTTGGATGAAAAATTGGATAGAAAAGCAATTTGACATACCAAAATACCCATTATACACCCATTATAGACTCTCTCGCTCCCTCTCTCTCTCTCTCTCTCTCTCTCTCTCACCACGATCGAAAGAGAGAGAGTGAGAGAGAGAGAGAGAGAGGGGGAGAGAGGGGGTGGTCTATAATGGGTGTATAAAGGGTATTTTGGTACTTTTTCATCCAATTTTCCATCCAAATCCCTAACAAAATTGGACGGAAAATCGGGGAGAGGGTGAAGTTGCTCAAATTTGGTAGTTAGGGGGGTAAAGTTGCTCGAATTTAAACTTATGGGAGTGAAGTTGCCAAAATGTGATAGTTTAGGGGTGTTCTTGCAATTAAGCCTATTAAATAAGTGCAAACAAACCCCCACCCCCAAAAGATTTGGTCAAGCAGGCACGAGAAAGCAACAAGTGTTTTGTCCTCCATGGAATCGCATGTTCTCGAATTTTAAAGAGGCCCGACATCCCGAACTTTGGGACCACTGTAGGGTTTGCTTGTTCGTTAATCTTAAGAGTCCCAGAATTAGTCGAGATTCGCGCAAATTGACCCAAATATCTGATTATAAAGAAAGCATAAAATAAGAGTGTAGTGCATATACGAGAGGTTATAACTGTTTTACACATTAGTTTGGGCACATGCCTGCCAATAGGCTAGCTAGCCCGTTGGGGTTAATACGTTCGTAAGCTCCACTTCATCTCTTTGTTTAATCTTTTACAACTGTTTTACACATTTTTTTTTTTTTCCCCTGTTTCGGTTTTGTAGTTTTTTTTGTTCTAAAATGGAAAGGATTTTGTAGTAACGTATACGGGGCCACAAAAGTAGAGTGGTAGGTCGGGTAAACATCTTGTACTCTTATGCATTTAACTGCGATTCAACCCTCATTAAATACAATCAGGGTCGGCCTTGAGTTAAAACTTAAGGTACGGTTGCTTTAGATCCCGAATATCTTTGAATTTTAAGGTACCTCTTAAAATGGTATCCCTATATAATATCCCAACAAAATAGACCCCATCTTTAATCTTTCGATTGAGCTCCCCCGAAAAATCAGGGCTGGCATTGACACTACTCACTTTGGTCGAGAAAAAAAATATGTGGCGCCACAAAAGTAAAGGTCCATCTCACCAAACCTGATGACCAGTGGGCCTAAAACAAACAATGCTACGTGTATAAGGTTTGGGCCTTTGTATGGGTTAAAAGCGGCCCATAATTAACTTCTCTTGAATCTTCAGGTTTATGCTCTGAGTTCAAAGGTCTAGGAATGGGAAGGGCTGTAGTGCACCCGCAAATCCTAGTCGTCCATTGTTCGGATGAGAATTTGAGTCGTTTATTGTCGAAATGGACGGCCGAATTAGCCGCACTACATGTATAGTACGGGAGTGCACTACAACACCCCGGGTCCCACTATATAACTAGGATTCGGATCCTTTTTTTTTTTTTTTTTTGAAATCTTATGGTCTTTCGATATCTAATGAACATGACTTTTAATGTAACTGACGTTCTTGTTGACAATTTTAAAAGTGAAATGGTTTCGAACATTAAGATTTATTTATCTAGAAAGAATCCACAAATAAAGCAAACAAAATTTTCTGATCCGGTCTGAAAAGGATCGTTCTACCTTGCATTGCGTAGCGGATCTTCAATACTTCCTCCGTCCCATATTTTTGGTCTTGTTTTATTTTTTATGGCACTAAGAAAATCTTCTATGTCTTTTAATCTATAAAATATTGTTTTATAATTTTAAAAATTTTGTTTAATAAAATTAATTGAGATCTATCAAATAAGATTCATATTTGATACAAAAAATATTATAAATTAAAAAATATAGCCAATTTATGAAAGATCCCAAATAGTAAACATGACCAAAAATATAAGACGAAGGGAGTATCATGTTTCTAATTCATATTCCTACTTGTAGTTTACTATCTTTATTGGATATAGACTTGGATGGGGCGAAGTAGCACGAGATGTAAACTTAAGGCTCTGTTTCGAACTCAAGGAAAAGAAATGAAAATTAAAAAAAATTCCCTTCTATTGTTTGGTTGGAAGAGAAAGAGAGAAGAAAATAAAATTTTCGAGTTTAGTAAATACTGGAGTTAATTTTCCCTTTCATTTTTCTCTCATTTTCTTTTTTTTTTTCCATAAGTTTCAAAGGGAGAATTTTCGTTTAATGCACTCTCAATTACCAAAGACCAAAAAAAAAAAAAAAAAAAAAGTTTGATGGACCGACGAGGAAGGAGGTCAAATGAGTAATTTCCATTAATGTTCGAATTTAGTACAATAATGGTGCTTGATGTTCGTTCGTTCTAGGGTTTTTCATTCGGTGCGATCTGCCGCATAACTTTGGGGGGGAATCGTGAGGCATTCAAAACCTCCCAAATTCAAAATCCTCCTCAAACCTACCTCTCCAGATCACGATACAGGTCCTTCTCGCTATCTCTCTCTCTCTCTCTCTAGAGTTGAAATCTCAGCTGCTTGAGCTGCGTATTCTTCACGAATGATCGTTTATCTTAGGGTTTAAGTACACCTTGAATTATTTACTTTTCAATTTGCAGTCAGCTATACGAACATGAGCACCACCGTACACAGAACCACTAAATCCGGAAATAGGCAATCCCTATTCTTCCACGATTTAGCTTCACCCGTTTCCAACCGTCGGGGAGTGTCAGGAAGCGGCAAATTCACAACCCCAGGCCAGGCGGCGGCGGTCTCCGCCCTGTGGCGCGAGAATTTCGCCACCTCGGACCTCCCCCCTCCTCCCATATTCACCCTCGAGGACCGCTCCGACCTCTCCCCCGAATCCGGGATCCCCGACTACCCTATCATCTCTCCGGAACCCAGGTCCGACCCGAGGACTCCATTCCAGAGTTCCTCGGGTCGGGGGTTTTCGACTCCGAGTAAAAGCAAGGGTGAGGCCAGCACTAGTTATAACAATAATCAGCAGAGTCCTGTGGGGGGTTTGAGTTGGTGGTTGTTGCCGGCGAAGAGTGGCGGTGGAGGTGGTGGGGAGCAGCAGGGGGATGACAAGGGGAAGGGTTCGCCAGTAGAAGGTGTGGTGCAGCCGGGTGCTTTGATTACAGTTCCGCCACCGAGGGAGGTTGCAAGGCCGGAGATGCAGAGGAATGCAGTGGCATTTGGAAACCTCGACGAGGAAGAATGGATCACTGTTTATGGGTATTGTTTAAATTTCCTCCTTTGTTGCATTTTTGCATGTATTTGTGAACTGCTTTCGGTACATGAGGACTATAGTGTGTGTAGTTTGTGAAGTCATGCTTAGTTTTGGTGATGATCTTGAGAAGTTGTTGCACAATTATAGTGCATGGTGCTAGATTATGACATTTTTGCCAGGTAGCTTATGCAAAATATGACTGTTGGATACGGAATTAGGACATTGTGGTAGTTATAATCTGCAGAGGTTCTTTTGTTGCGGATAGCAAGCACTTTATGTAATTACTTTTGTGCAATTTCGTTTAGGATTTGAAAAAACGTGTTTTGCACCTTTTTTCGTATTAGCAAAGTAACTACATGCTTAGAAATGAAATGGTAACAATATGGAGGCGTTCATTCCCCTTAGGATACTTGAAAGTGTCATCTTTGTTTTTGCAACTCTGAACATTAAAATTTTGGTGCATTGGCATTTGCAAATGGTGCCCATGAAGTTTCTTGTGTTGCTGTCTTGCATCTCTTGGTGCTTTTGGGAGGAACACGTAGTTGGTTGGATATGTGAAGGTTTCTATTGTCAAACTTGGTGTTTGTTGCAAGTAGAGTGGTAGGTAAGTGGTCGGCACCATGTACTCTCATGCATTTGATAGGGGTAACTTTTGCCGAGCCAAAAAAAACTCGGTGTTTGTTCTCCCAGGTCGTTGGTTTTATGGGTTCGAGTTGAGGGATTTTTTGGCAGCTTTTATCCCTATATTGAACGACGAGGAACACAATTTTGTACTGCTTCTTGCTTGATGGGAACACTTTTTTCATGGACAGTAAGGATAGATAGAATCAATGACTTTGATTCTGCATTGATTCTGACGCTTGTATTGTTAGTGTATGTGTTCATCTGTCTTTTCCTTTTGTTACTAGAGGAGAGAACCAAAAGATTTTTTTTTTCTTTTAAAATTTGACACAGAAGCGAGTGATTGATTTTATGAAGTAAAATATGCAAAGTACTTAATGTGTTGTTCATATCAATTACTGAAGAGACTAGGCGATAACAGATGGTATGAGACGATGTGCTGTTATTAACTTCGTTTTCTTGGGTGAGTCAGGTGTCTCATGGATTTTTCGCACTTTAGGGAGGGAACATAGAGTTTCTAGGATCTTTGATGTGCATTCCACTTCAGGCATACACCCTTATTCTAGGTATTGTTAAGATTTGGATATGCATTTACTAGTATTATGCAGTTTTTTCATTCTTTGATGTTATTTATTCTGTTTGCCCAGATTTTCCCCAGGGGACACAAATTTAGTTTTGCGGGAGTTCGAGAAATGCGGTGTGGTCTTGAAACATGTTCCTGGGCCTCGAGATGCTAATTGGATGCACATTCTGTATCAGGTTAGCCTAATTCCCTTGATTTCAAATCTGGGCTGTTTACAGTTTTTTTATGCTTTCTTTTCCTTCATCATTGATTTTTCAAAATTTTGTTATATATTTGCTCTCTCTGGGCTTATGTCATCCTCATTTTCAAAAGGAAAAACATTGCTACTCGTGCAGCATATGTTATGACGGAACAAAGTCAAGAATCAATAAACAGACCAACACACTAGTCGGCAGTCCGCTGACTATGTCCGATAACTATTACTCCGTATTACTCTACAACCCCTAAATAACATTTTATATAAATGAACCCAACAGTATTGAACCAGGTGAAATAGATCCAATGTCAATGATGAGCTGTACTGTCCAAACACGAGTTCCGCATTTTGCTGAGTTGTACTTGTGTAGAGTACAGTTTGTACGCAATAGCTGGTATATTAAGACATCAAGGAAAACCAAAACTGGGCTTAATTAAGCATTGTGGGCTGTTGTGGTCCCGACAATGTCATGTGGATTGATGTCCTAAGTTTCCCATGCGTGCCCACTGACCAGGCATATGCTTTCCCCTCATGTAGTCATTATCAAGAACTTCATTTGAACTGGCTGCAGTTGGCAAATTTTTTGACCCTTCCCTGCCAGTAGAGGTTGTCGATTGCAGGTTTAGATGATCATTGATAACACAGCCAGAGTGGATCTTTTGGGTTGATGGTGGGCACTTAGAGGAGATCACCCATGGTGGCAGAACCAGACTTCAGAAGGCGAGGGGCAATAAATAGGGGATGCAAATACAATTGTGCTGTAGTGCAATATGAGATTACAACATAAGATTGAATATCTGTATAGTAGTCAAAATGTAATTGAAATTGAGGGAAAATATGCAGCTTTTCCAACAAATTATGAACAAAAAATGCTAGAGACACACATAAGGTTACCTAAGTACATGGGACTAGAGAGGGAAATACGAACCAAGTGTAGGAAACACTCGGCATTTTGGACCAGGCATATTAGCATATGTTTGGAGAGGACATTAGACTTCTACTGGGTACAGGAAAAACTAGATTGATCAGCAGCCGTAGCTGCAGTGTAAAAAGCATTAGTTTGGGGTTGATACTTCAATAGGTGCTTTTTCAGTACTTAGTTTTTTGATAAGTGGCGTGACCTTTTATGAATTCAATTTGTTTTACATCACTGTTTAAGCAGTAAGTGCCTAAGTTTTATTGCATGTTTACTTGTTGCAGAATCGGTCTGATGCGCAGAAAGCTCTAAGCAAGAATGGAATGCAGATAAATGGAGTTCTCATCGTTGGGGTGAAGCCAGTTGATCCATCACAACGCCAATTTCTGAATGAAAGGCTGAAAAATCAAGGCTTCATGCCTATGCCCCCTCCACTGGGTAAAACCTCGGAGCCAAACACCTTGAGAGCATCTCCTCATCCTTACTATCAACAAAATGGAAGTAGTACTCTCCGGCAGTCAGCTGGTACCATTGCCACCCCTGCAAAATCTGTGGTGTCCAAAATTATGGACTTGATGTTCGGTGTCTAGTTCATCTTTTTCTCTGGTCAATTTCATCCTCGGCGCTTTCCTTTCCATGTTGATCTTACTTCTGTAGCACTATACTTTTGTTCAAGGCTGTCCAATTTGTAACTCCCACCAGCAAAGCGACAATGAATGTTTAATACACTCGAGGTTTTCAGAGAATTGTTTCTTTTACGGATTCCCCTTGGAAAAAATTATTCACCTCGGACTGAGAAGTTTGATGTTGGGGTTGTGTCCTAAATTTTGTTAAGAGTTATTTAAATTTTGTGAGAGTTACTACTGTTTCTTTATAGAAACATTCGAGCTGGTTTATTGCCTGTGGAAAAGCTTCAGTGTTTTTTTGTTGTCTTTTTGGACAATCGTGTACTTTTTCTTATATTGATTCTTCTCATTTATCCTGTGTTATTTATCTTCTTTTGGAGGCTAGTGTACTTTGTTTTGCATCTCTAACCCATGGCTTCAAATTGGAGTTGTCAATTTTTTTTGAAGGCTTCAAAATCTCCCTCTTTTATCCTTATGTCAAATTCTATTATTCTTTTATAGTAACTTCCAATGGTGGCTTTTTTGAACAATTTCAAATTTGGCATGAGGGAGCGTCCCTTCAAATCCACGTGGCTTTGACATAGAGAAAGGCAGGAGGGTTGGATAGATTTGTGTGGTCTAAAGGAGCGCTATTAGCTGCACGTCACTTTTGACATCTCCGGTTAGAAATGGTGAAGTAAAAAAGTCTTTACAAAGAAATTGCTTGGTTCTGAGGCTTTATATTTTCTCGCTCTTTCAATGATTGTTGTGAAAATAAGGAAATTGTTTGGTTCACTGCGCAAAATTCAGATTAAGGAAAAAACTGTCAATTCTCATTTTTCCCTTCTTCGTGATGATCTGTTTTTTTTTAGGAGCACAAACATATTGCATTTATAAGAAAACCAAAGTATCGGTCCGAAAATACAAAGAAAACAACAAAAAAAAATGAAACAAAATACGAAAGCCGCAAAAAACAAAAACAGTAGTAGAACACCCACAAGTCCACTCAAAATTGGGTTTCGAAAGAACTCGATCTGCATAACAATACGATTTATACGACTTTTGTCATAACAATACGACTTGTACGTAATTTCATTCATAACCATCAATTTTTTACATAATTTCATTCATTTATAGACTCAAAAAATTGGCATGTTCATCAAATAGGATGCCAAGATGGACGGCTCGAAGTGGGCCCCTACACTACGGGTCCCCGGTTCCGTGACCTATTCCCCTATAAAATTTCGAAAAAATAACCACCATTTTCCTTTGATCACAGGCGGAGCGTAACTGCCTCGCACGTAAGAGTAACTGCCACATCCAGCACGTTCATAAAACGATAACCGTTTATTTCCCTCCAAAACCACAAATCCCCTGTTTTTAAACCTCTTTCCCATCACCATTCGAAGTCACACATTATTTCGAGCAATTTCCACAGCCGATTCCTCCAACGACTAACCTTTTGTATCTCGAGAGAAAAATACCGAAGAAGACAAAGATGGCTTCTCCCCCGTCCCTCTTCTGCTGCATGTTTTTCATCGTATCCATAGCCGCCACGAACTCCCCTGTTGAACCTTCCAAGGAATTCAAAGTCGGTGGCTCCGAGGGTTGGCGGACCCCCGATGCGAATGAATCCGCAATTTACGATCAGTGGGCCGCGAGGAAACGATTTCGAGTCGGCGATTCTCTCCGTGAGTCTCTTAATGCTCTCAAATCTTGTGTCCTTTTTCTTTCTTTCTTTTAACTGCCTCAAGTCAAGCCTTGCGTGTTGTCTATTCTCGGGGATCTATGGGTAAATTTTTATGATCTTTTCAACTGAAAAACTGCTTGATGAAAGTGAACTCATGTTCTGGACCGTAGTTCTAGTTATTTTTTTGTGAAAGCCATAAGGGTTTATGTTGTAAAAATATTCGTTGGGGATTACATGTTATATTTGTGCAGCGACATTCGAAACTGCTTCGTACTCCGAAGTTTTTCTCCACTTATTGTTCAGGCGTTCGTAACCAAGGATTCATAAACAGTGGGCTCAAATATCCAATTGGCCTACTAATCTTGGAACTAATCCCACCGTCCACTGGCGGAGACAAAGTCCCCGTTTGAACTCGCATAACACAGGAAGCGATAGTACGCGGATGAGTGTACGTAGTACTTATTGGCCATTGCCCGAAATCCTAACATTACTAGTATATGTTTTGCTTTCTTCTTCCACGCAGGTTTTGAATACAAGAACGATTCAGTACTTGTGGTTGACAAATTCGGCTACTACCACTGCAACGCAAGCAATCCAATCTCCACCTTCAACCATGGAAACACTACCGTCGTCAATCTCGACAAGCCGGGCCCCATCTACTTCATAAGCGGGGACCCAAACCACTGCAAGGACGGCCAGCGGCTCGTCATCGAAGTGATGAGTTTGCACCAAGTAGCCCACTCTCCTCCCTCCGTTGCCAATTCACCGGATTCGGCCATGTCGCCTTCGTCTCTTTCGGGTTCCGGTGTCTCTGATTCGGTGACTCTGGTTTCAGTCTCGGTGGCTGTTATTGCCACTTCTGTTACTCTGTTTTCTGCACCATTTCCATTTGTTAGCTATGTGTGACTGAGTTCTTGGTATGGTTTTCTGTGTTTTTTGAGTTTTTGCATTTTAGTACTTAATTATTGATGACTATTTGTTGAAGATTCATTGTTATATTTTGTTGGGAGTTTATATATATAGGAGAACCCTTATTCTGCTTTTTTTCCCCTCTTCTTTTTCTTGTGTCGCCAATCTAAAGTGGATCGTTGAATCTTTAGCGTAGTTGTAGCACTTTTAAAGTGAAGATTGTTTCAAGAGGTCGGACCAATCACTTGGTATTCGCATTGGTGCATGTGATTAGTTCTGCGCGTTTCTCTAACTTAAATGTGAGTGGTTCATATAGTGAGGTCCATCACTTTATGTGATTGGAATGAAACGCTTTCTCTAATTTAAACGTGATTGGGTTATATAGTAAGGCCCGTTCTTTTGTGATGACGCTTATATGTAATTGCTCTCTGGACAAGCAAAATGTTTATCTTTCCAAAATTTAGAGGGATCACATAACTTAATCTACTATGGAGAATACAACTTCAGACCTTGTCAAAGACTTGTTTCACCGCATGGCCTTAAAGCGTTCTCTCTTCCTAGCTAGTCGTGCCTGGGCTGTGAGGGCTCTCAGAAGCGGGTTATTGTGAATTATATCATACATGCTTTGCCAAGTCTAGTTATAATTTTTCTTTTTCTTTTTTTTGGTTTAAAAATCAGAGTAAAAAACATTTATCTCCAAAGTTATCTCTTTTCCAGTTTCCTTGAGTAACCCAACTAAAAAGTTAATCTCTTTTGCTTGGAGTTACCCAACTGAACAAAAATCTTGGCCTAAGTTTTCACAAAAGTCGTTTGTTGTTTGACAAGAAAGCCCTCTCTATCTCTCACCCAAGCAACCGTTTGAGACGTTCTGCTTAAGCATATTGAATTCCGATAACGACGGATACCTTGAATCACATTCAACAATATACCATCATATAAACTTTTTTATTTTTTATTTTTTAATGGACACCATCGTATAAGCATATTGAATTCCCATAAGTAGATAGAGAGATTGAATCCCTAAGATTAATTGAGGGACGTGAAAGCTGGTATGAACATCTGAGTTGTAAAATATAAAAAATATACAAGCATATATATGGAATAATGATGCATACCTTCATAGAATAGAAGTTAAATTAATGATTAATGTTTCTGGATGGACTTCATTTGGCTTTATTTTATGAACGGTGATCATAGACTACCACCGTCGCATCGATCATTAGTAATTTAATTGGTAGGTAAGGAGTTATTTCAAACGATCATTATCGACTACATAGATTTAAATTACGGATTGAACAGAACCGTTGTCTAATCAATATCTTCATAAATCCAAGAGCTGACATTATAGTATTATTTGTAAATTTAGAGGGAGAGAGAGAGAGAGAGAGAGAGAGGATAACTAAAGTGTTGATATAAAATTTGAGGCATGCCTTGCATATCATCTTTGTATAACTAACTACACAAAAGTATAATTGTTGAAACAAAACTTAAACGTATATAGATTTGGTTGGGGAAGCAATTTCAAGAGCAAGTCCAGTGGTCCGAAAATGACTTCGAGCAATTGCCAAAAAAAAAAAAGTGACGAAATTTGCAAAAATCAGTGCCCCGATGGCGTGCCATTTTTTGCTTTGGCCATTTATCTTGCCATTTTCTTCCGAGAATGGCTTTGTTATTTGTGCCGCGTCATCAAATCCTAGAAACCAATTCCAAACGGCATTGCACTAGCACACCATTGACAAAAATTTGTTGAAAAGTGACACGAAAGAAATTTCACGACAAAAATGGCATTGCACGAGCAATATCATTTCTAGGAAAAAAGGTCACTATTTTTATTTTCGTAAAAATGGCAGTAGCGCAAGTCATTGTGGGAAGACCATTGGACTTGATCTAAAGATCCCATGTTAAACTCTCAAAGCTCACCGGAATTGTACTTTCCGCCGCCGCTGCCGCCGCCGCAGTCTGATTATTATAATACCCCCAAAACTCGAAATCATGCACCCTCCCCGGAGGATACAGCCGCCAATCGACAGAGTCAGCCAGTGCTAACTCAGCCCTTGACTCGGCCGAGTCAAAACTCCCTTCCAAACTCGGCAACTCAATTATCTCACCCAGTTCATCAGACGCCGTCGCGATTTCTAACGACGAGGAATCGAGTGTGCTCAAATGCTCCATTGCAGCCGCCTTAGCTGCCGCAGCCTGGATGTCCGGCGGGGAGAGCGAAGCCGGACGGGGCAGCGACTCGCTGAGTTCAGGAAAATTGAGAACGGCCGAGTTACCCTTGATGCTCAGCTCGGCCACGTCGTGCGCTCGAGCGGCCATTTCCGGAGTGGGATAAGTGCCGAGCCATATGCGCGATTTCTTTCGAGGCTGTCGAATTTCGGACACCCATTTGCCCCAACTACGCTTACGCACTCCTCTGTAAACAGGGTGTTTGTAAGTACTAGTAGTACTACTTCCCCTGGAGACCGAGTTTGATATGGAGTGAGTCGACCCAGTTGAAGATGAAGATGCTAAACTTGGTGATTCAGCCATTATAAGTAAACAAAAAGGACTCTTTTTTGTGTAATTGGAAGTTGAAACCCAACTAATGATTTAGCTTTATTGTATATTGGAGCAATGGTGCAAAACAGAGAGGGGTTGTGTTTGGCCAAAGAGAGGGGCGTGATTATGAAGCTTAAATGGGGAAAGAAAAGCCAAGAAAGTGACAAAAATAAGTACCCGTTGGGGAGAGAGAGAGAGAGAAGAAATAGCGACCACTAACCTACCAAAAAGCTTTCATTAACCATATCACGAAATTTTGAGGTGAGAAAAGCACATTGCAACAATAACAGGAGAGTGTGCTAGATACTTGTCTCCAATTAAAGTAGGAGAAATTCGTTAACCTTTTGCTAGAGTGTAATCACAGGTTCGGATTCTCTCCGATTTCAAGTTTTGGAAAGGACTGGACTATCCAAATCTGAACCATAGTAATTGGTACTCCCTTCGTCCCTAAATAAGTGTCAGGCGCGCAATTCTTAGCCTTCAAAAAAATGCATTTGTTTCGTTAAAAAAATCAAATTTTTTTCACAAATGAATAGATAGCAATGAGTTCTATTAGATTGTGAAAAAAATTTAGATTTTTTAACGAAAAATATGCATCTTTTGTAAGGCCTATGTTTGCGCACCGGACACTTATTTAGGGACGAAGAGAGTATAAATTATAATTAATGGTTCAGATCTGTCGATTTGTACCAGTAAGAATTCTAAGCAAATCCATACTAAGAAGATTGTCTCCTCCGATCCAAACTAAGGACGAGAACAGATCTAATTCTTGTGATGAGTGGGTCTCTTTAATTGAGGTATGCTATTGTTTTTTTCTTCTTTTTTTTGAAGGGAAGTAGGCTATCGTTGGTTGGGTCTTTTTTTGAGAAGAGTTGTCCAAGAGAAGCCTGGAACAGGGGATGGTGTCGTGCACTATCTAAGCCGTCCGTTCGGCAATTTAACGGTCCAAATCTCATCTCTACCGTGTAGCATCTGAGTCATTGATTGCCATGATGAAATCTCAACCGTGAAATTGCTGAACGGACAGCTCGAACTTAAAAGAATGGTCCAGTATTGTTTCTTCTTCGGTTGAAGGTTGCTTGTCATCAACAAATGGCACCCGTATCGCAATTACAAGGGTATTTTCCAATGTGCCAAGCCGTGTTTGAGTTTCATGATGTGACTCTTAAACAGTTAAACATTGAACAAAGAACAAGTACTACTTTCAATGAGATAGTATGTCTCTATCTAGACTTTGTAAAATTTTTCACTTCAAAACAAGAAACTGAAATCAAAATGTGGAGCATGCTTGCTTTCTTGTCTGATATACACCAACAATTGCGGACGTGAAGATGTGGCGAAATTGCAGAGGTGAAAGAATGAACGGTTGGTACGAGTGATTATTTTGTGCTCTTGGAGCACCGCCATATGGTGCCTCAAATGCTCTTTCCAACACACATTTGTGTGGGAGTCACTTGGTGGTGAAGTCCACATAAATGTGTGTTGGCGAAAGCCCCTGGAGCACCACGTGACTGTACTCAAGGAGCTAAGAATAACTATCCGGTCCATACTCTGTTTTATAAGATATGAGATCGAGCTAGTTTATTTGCCCTTCAAAATGTCAAAACTCCCGGAATCCAATACTAATGCTCCCTTTGAAACATAGAGAAAATGGGGGAAAGAAAAGGGAAATTGAAAATTTTCCATCTAGGTTGTTTGGTTTCCTAGTTTAGGAGGAAAAGGAAAAAAAATAAGGTGGAATTGTGAAAGTAAAAGTCTAGGATGGAGAAAAGTCAGGGAGGAAAATGGTATGAGAAGCAACTTTTCTGCCTTTCTTTCCTCTCATTTTCTTTCTAGAACCAAACAAGAGAAAGAAACACACTTTCTTCATAGTTTCCCTTGTAGACATTTTCTATTCTTTTTCTTTTCGTTCCACAAGTTTCTTTTCTAAAAATTTGTGAAGAATCTCGTGTTGGAGTGAAATCCTGAATCTATTTCCTCTCTAGAAAGATATTAATGATTCAATTCTTATAACATGGAACTGAAGAGAATCACCTCTCTCTCACACATGCAAAAGATTACCCGCACGATCCTGAGAGGCTGAGATAGCGCATTGCAGCAAATGCATCTATGCACTAGCAAAGGCATCTACGCACTGGTAAAAGAAAAATATTGAACGCAACACACAATGAGCCGTCAATATATGGTTGAAAGTGTGTTGGCATCGGCAAAAATGCATACATATATGTGAAAGTGCTTGGAGATGTATGAAATTTGGGACAACTAGGAAACATAACCAAGAAAGTAACAAGTTCATCAAACTCTCACGACAGCATCCAAATGTAATGTGAAAACTGAAGTAATAGCAACCCAAAACTGTCAAGAGTTGAACGAACGAGAATGCCTTAACAGTTGGCTATTCTAAGCTAAGACAGTGTCGCAAGAAATCAAATTGACAGAAAATTCTCAAAATTCGAATGATTAGGGATTTCCCAGTGGAATACTATTGTAAAAAATACACAAACGAATCATATGATACAAAGATCTTTGGCCCCGCAAACATCAAATTTACTAGAAATAACACTCTTCTGGGAGCCAAAAAATAAAAACAAAATGGAATACTCCTGTATCTTTATTGTAGAGGGAGAGAACTCGTCTGAGAAAAAAAAATCTATCCCCACAACCATATCTTATGCACACAGCTAGAGAGATTCATAGACTGCGTGGGCAGGGACAAATCCACGAGTATTACACTCATAGCTGAACAACATGAGTATTGAAATTGACTTACAAATTCATAAGTTTAATTTACCAACTTACAACTAGATAGATATCACAGATAGGAGAGTAGCATAGGAAAATCATATTATACTTTAATAAAAGCTCGGCATAGTAACACTATCTATCTCGGACCTCTCCGCCAAATACAGCATCAAGCGGTGGAGATGTGTTGCAGGTACAGCTAAGCAAGAACCAGCTCCTTCACAGCTCGAGCCATCAGGCCCACAACCAATATAGCCACAAGATATTCATCACCCATACATACTGGACCTCCCGAAAAACCAGCAGGTACTTGGATATCTATCTCCAGGTATTTGAAATCATCTGGGAATTTCGGAGGTGACGCTAGAGAGAGCCCTGCCAGCCTTGAATTAGAAAACTCTTCGAACGATAACCAGAAAAAATCCCGAAACGTGTGCAATATGGGAGGCCGTGGGGATGCCACATGAGGTATAACGGCTCCCCAATCATGAATTTTATAAAAGGTTTCAGTTCAAGACTTTGTTGAGCATGTTTGTACAATGACATGATCCCCATGGAAATGAATGAAAGGTGGAAATGTTTTCCTATCTAGCAAAGACATCCCTACAAAGTGACAAAACGACAAAGTGACACAAAATGCTAGGGGTAAGGCTAAGATGTCAAAGCTTATCCACTATTGGGGACGCTTGGTAGATCCACTAACAATGACGAATGTGCTTTATATATCAAGGCTATATTTCTGTGATTTGTATCTCTATGAAATGTTTATTTTATCAATGTCCATGGAGAACATGTGAATTATGTATTTGTCATTTATACAAGCGTTAACTTGTGTGTTTCTCCACCTTTCAGGATGTGAAGTGAAGAATAGATTGACATAATTTCTTGTGTGTGTACTTGAAGCGGAGAGAGAGGGAGAACGACAAGGAGAGAACAAGAAGAAGGTTGGGGAAACTTGGAGTTAAACTGAGGCTCTACTTGGTAAGTATAGCAATCCTCCATCTTAAGTTCCATATTTTACATGTCTAACTCCTTATTTAGTGGGTTAATTTCAGGGTTTAGACATGAGGGTTATGAAACCCATATTTTGAGGTTTAGAGTTGAGTTCTTGATACTTTCTCATGAAAATCTTGAAAACCTAGGCTTGATTTCCTTTGGATGTTCCCAAATCTAGTTGAACCATTAAGTTTTGATTGTTATTCTTACCTTTGGAGATTGGTTTGTGAAGTTTGAGGTTGGTGTTAAGAGCTCTTGGTGAGTTCTAGGTTGAAAATGAGTTCTAGGTTCGAATTTGCTGGAAAATCGCTAAATCGGAACAAGTTACAGTCCCAACTTCGGATGAGCATACATTTGTCATCCGGACTCCGATTCAGGCAAAAGAGAGTATCTTAAACACAATATCCCTATAAACAACATTGGTATCCACCATATCAATCTATTCTTCACTTCACATCCTGAAAGGTGGAGAAAACACATAAGCTAACGCTCCTATGAGTGACCAATACATAATTTACATGCTCTCCATGAACATTGATAAAACAAACATTTCATAGAGATACAAACCACATAAATATAGCCTTGATATATAAAGCACATTCCCCATTGTTAGTGGATCTACCCAGCGTCCCCAATAGTGGATAAGCTTTGACGTCTTGGCATTACCCCTAGCGTTTTGTGTCACTTTGTAGGAATGTCCTTGCTAGCTAGGAAAACATTTCCACCTTTCATTGATTTCCATGGGGATCATATCATTGTACAAACATGGTCAATAAAGCCTTGAACCGAAACCTTTTCTAAAATTCATGATTGGGGAGCCGAAATCCTCATGGGGCATCCCCACGACCTCCCATATTGCACACGTTTTGGGATTTTTTCAGGTTATCGTTTGCCCAAAGAGTTTTCTAATTCAATGCTGACGGGGCTCTCTCTAGCGTCACCTCCGAACTTCCCAAATGATTTCAAATACCTGGAGATAGATATCCAAGCACCTGCCGGTTTTTCAGGAAGTCCAGTATGTACAGGTGATGGATATCTTGCGGGTATATTGGTTGTGGGCCTAGATGGCATGAGCTGTGAAGGAGCTGTTTCTTGCTTACCTGCAACACATCTCCAGCGCTTCATGTTGTATTTGGCGAAGAAGTCCAAGATCGATAGTGTTATTATGTCGAGCTTTTATTAAAGTATAATCTGATTTTTCTATGATCTATCTAGTCGTAAGTTGGTAAATTAAACTTACGAATTTGTAAGTCAGTTTCAATACTCATGTTGTTCAGCATTGAGCCAGGATTACACTCTAGCAAAAATTAACTTATGGCTTGCATAAGTCATAACTTAATCAAGGTAAAAGCAAACCTCCTCGTCAGGGATGATATGAGCGTGCAGGGTAGGGAAGAGGGCGAAATTCTTGATTATGCGGCTTCCATGGCAGCAGCGGAGTAGACTTCCGATGGAATGTCCAGATTGACAAATAACCACTTTCGGTGCATACCTGTGATCACTGCATTTTTACTCAAAGTGAAAGGAAAAAAAGAAAAGAGCAGAAGAAATATTGACTCACTGCCACTACTGTGCACATTCCTGACCACAATGAACCATCCAAGGCCTTTTAGTCGAAGCTGAATTTATACGCTCTGGAACGTCTTTGAAATGGAGGTTATATAAGCTGGATTCGTACCTGTTGTTCTCAAACTGCTCCAGATACTTCAAAACCTCATCAATTGGCGTTGCTTCAATCAGGGGGCCAGATACAGTGTGAACGACACCAATAACTCCATAATTGATACCTCCTTCACCAAAAATTACTCCATTGATGCTGACAAGAGCTCCCCCAACGCTAGTCTACATCACAGCAAGGAAATGACAAAAATGAAATCCAAATGGTTTCGTATGCAGTAGGGTGAATAACATTGAACATCATAATGGTATAATGTAAGTTGTAACAGAATCCCAAAACTCCTAGCAGCATGGACCATGTTAACAACCGTTACCGATTACGAGCAGTTGGGCAAATGGGTGCCAACAGTTCAGAGAAACAACAATCTAAACTAATTCTCACAATACAAAACCCAAATTTAACTAGATTATACTTTTGCTATTTTCCAATAGAGCCAATCATGAACTTGTTAAAGCATCCAACTCCAAACCAATTGGAAAAGAATAGAGAAGCCGCCCAGGCTCATATAGTAGTTTTGAAGGAGATAATTAACCAATGTGGGACAAATCCCAACACTCCTCCGCACGTGCGACCCCTGTCTCGCACGTGGAGAGATAAACAAAGAATCCATAACACTTAGATCACAACAAACGGTCCACTCATGGCACAAATAAGGGGCAACAAATTCTCCGAAATCCTAGCTCTGATACCATGTTAAAGCATCCAACTCCAAACCAATTGGCAAAGAGTGGAGAGGCCGCCCAGGCTCATATACTAGTTTTGAAGGAGATAATTAACCAATGTGGGACAAATCCCAACAGAACTAAGTAGTCATCAAAAGTCTAATCCCTATATGGTCTTAGATAAGCCTTTTATTGCTACAGATTACATTAAAAGCATCGATTGTTTAACCTCGGACAATTAATAATCCAACTGACAATCTGCAGAGGATCAAAAGCATGAAGCTTCTACTCAAATATACAACATTTCATTCTAACAAGCACCACGCACATCCCAGGAAAGTACTCAACTTGCTCTTTGTAAGAAGTGTTTGCCCAAATCTTACAGTTAACTCTTGCATGGGTAAAGGCTGATCTAATTCAAAACTCAGATTCCTCATATCTCCGAAAACTAAACAATTACGCAACCACAGAGTGTACAGTAACTTCTGATGCCATCCAAACGAAGTTCAAGGGGAAAATATCAATCATGCAAAAAATTATGCAATCTGGCTTGCCAAGATGATTAAAACTCGTTAGCGCTCCAGCATAACCTGATTCCGAGTAATTATAAATCACATTCATCCCTTGGATAAGTTTAATTAGGTTTAAAATGTGACGAGTTATGGATTTGTTTTTCATAATCATTTGCTAATTGTAGTATTCTACAGGTTTTAGAATGTGTAAAGAACCATTTGTTTCCTATTAAAGTCCTAATTCTATTTAAAGCTTACGTGTGAATTAGCTTTCTTGTGAACTAGGTGACGCAATTCTAGCCCTTTGTGTGATGCTTTGGAAATCAGGGTGTGATGCCTTTGGAAACCCGGTTGTCATGCCCACTTCTAGGAGTCTCCAATTTAGTTAAGCCCTGACCCTAACCCTTCCATTCACTACAAATTAATACTCCGTATTTATAGTCAAGTCAAGGCCCTTCCATTCACTACACATATAGGGGGGGCCCCCTTTTTTTTTGTGGTATTCTGAGAGCGGTCACTTCATGCGTATTGCCAAAGGTTAAGACTGTCTCCAATCCTCCCCCGCCCATACCCCCAATGATTGGAGACTACATAGGTTCTGTTGCTGCTGCTTCTATTGTATAGTCAAGTTCTGAAACTTCTTGTGTATTATTAGTCAGTAACAGGGCCTTGCACAAACACACACACACACACACACACACAGACAGAGAGAGAGAGAGAGAGAGATTTACTCTTCTAGATTTGCAATCTGCTTTTATCAACTGCCCAGATGTCCTTACATTGCGAGACTCAGTGCTATCAATCTTGTTGTCAACATGATCAAGATGACTAAGGAAAGGGGGGGAAAATGGAACAAGTAAGCAAATTGTTAAGTAATTGAAAACCGCAGAAATTCAGTTTCATAAGGGTGGGAAAGATAAAAACAGGAAACCAATACAATGTAACAACAGCCACATGAAAATGCTAGGAAAAAACCCATAGAGCAACTCCATCAGTAATAATTGCATGATATTAATAATTCCACTCTTGCAGTAGGGAAGCCCTTTGTTATTATCAAGCATTGACATTAAATTGCGAATCGAATCATGAACAAAATGTGCAGTTTTACATATCTATCCACACACAAAATTACACATAAAAGTGTCTAAAATTACACAACCATGATGGTGAGCAATGGCAACACAAGTGGGGAGGGCATGCATATGATCTCATTACTTTAAACCAATCATAGCACTATATCAGCTTAGGCAATGAGCCAGTACCTGATGGTTACCAACACCATGCAGGCCAAGCCTACAAAACAATTAGCAATTTCAAGTAGATTAAAGCAAATACCAAGTTTGTAAAAATACTTCCAATACCTGAAATTGCCTAGATCAAAGTTAAATACTGAATCCGACCACATATAATCCGGAGGTTTAGAGCCTGCAACCGTCACCCATTTTTCTGGACACATAGAATCCAACTTTCCAAATGTTGCTACTGCTAGTCTTTGACCAGGCATAATCTTTATTAAAGCTATATTTGAACAAAAATCAGCATGCAACAAGGCCCCCTTATACGACCCCGAGGAGTTTGAAAACCTCACAATAATCTGCAATCAACCCAAACATGAATACGTATAGGCCTCATTCGTTGTCAGAAAAGGAAAAGAGAGTACAAGAAAATCCCAGGTCTCTGCATCTTATGACGTAATTAGCAATAAACTGGCAGTACCAACATACTAAGATTTGCCTCAAAACTCATACTTCAAAAGATTTTGGGAGGAACATCAATTATTAAAAATATCATATACTATTGAACGACTGTATTTCAGTTTTCATCAAGGATTCCGTCAAAGGGACAGGTGGTAAAAATATGTTCCAGTTTCTTTTACTGTATTACCTCACAAGAATAGCAGTCACACAAATTGTTGAAAACTGAACGGATCCCTACAGCTTAAGAGCTAGGGAACTAAACTGAATGGGTTGATTAGAGAGTTAATTACCTCTAAGTACAGAAAAGTGACACCTAATTCCCATTAAGGAGAGATGAAGTACTTAATTACCACTAAGTCCACTTTTACAAAAATACATTTATCATTAATAGAAGTGTCACCCTAGGGTTTTAGGGTATGCTAGGGTTTTGGGGTACCCTAATGGGTACCCTAGTACCCTTGGGTACCCTAAAATCTTAGGGTACCCTAGGATTTTAGGGTTTTAGAGTACCCTAGGGTTTTAGGGTACTTTAAGATTTTAGATTTTAGGATACCCTAGGGTTTAAGGTACCCTAAAGTTTAGGTTTAGGTGCTTTCATAGAGCCCTAGGACTTAGGTTTAGGCACTTTCATAGGAGTTTTAGGGTGCACTTTCCTATTATAGGGTTTTAGCGATTTAGGCACTTTTATTGGGTACCCTAGAGTTTTAGGCACTTTTATAGGGTACTCTGAGGTTTAGGCACTTTCATAGGGTGCCCTAGGGGTTAGGCACTTTCAATATTTGGGGTTTTAGGCACTTTCATAGGGTTTTAGTGTTTCGTTAATTAGAGGAGACTTGGTGGGAATTACTTTCTATTTTCTGGACCTAGAGGTAAATTGCCCTTGATTAGAATGGTTGCACGACACTAATAATTGTGTTCTTGTTCTAACTGCCATTGAATTATAAGTTAAGACAGCTAAAAGATACTGGAGAGAAGAAGGGATAACAAAATTTTAGAAAGAGATAAAAAGGAAGCAACAGAGAAAGACCAACATGGTGATAAAGATGAGCAAAATAGGAGGACAAGAGGGATCAAAAGCTATATCTATCAAGTTATCAACTGTATATGAATATCAAAATGAATCTGACTCATAAGCTTCATAAACACAGAACAAGAAGAATCTTAAATGGATGACACTTCAACATGGTAACAAAAAAGTTCTCAATTGGCATTCTAAGCAACAATGATTTTACTACGTGCATACGCCAACTCTGCTCTTACATTTAGAAAAAAATTGAGGAGCCTTGGCAAAATATATTTGGGACTACACTCTATAGTGAATCGATAACTCAAACAAGATTTCTACTGAAATAAAAGAGATTGACAATAATCCACCACCTCGCATTCCTTGCCTTGGAGAGGTCTTAACAAGTTTGCAGAAGTAGCAATTATACCATCTGATCGTATAACAAATCCAGATCCAGAGAATTCCTTCAATAACTCACCCCCTACAGAACAATGTACCAGTTTCTCAGCAGCAACATAATAGAAGACTGATATTAGAAATGCAAGTCAGAGCCATCCTAGTGAGTAGTGACCAATATCCCAAAAGACAACATATAGGAATTATGCGACCCAGAGGTCCCAACAATTTACCTTCATAGAAATTTATAGAAACAAGGGAACCATTGACATATTTAGCAGCCTCTTGGGACATGGCATACTCGAATGCACCCTTTTCCAAAAAATTATCTGGTTCTGGAGAACAAGGAATCCGATAAAGTAGATCATGAACACCGCTTGGAGGAGGACCAGGAAGCCGATAAAGTCGATCAAAAGTATGGCTGCATCTGTTATCTCTTGAAGAACCCCCTATCAAGGAGAAATGCAGGTATTAAATGAAATGAAAGATATGGAACACCTGGTGGACAACATAAGCCACCACAAATTCAATAAAGATCAGAACATAGATATCTTAGAGAATCCGCAACTTCCAAAGACAATATAAGGGAGAAATTAACTTATGGCCTGCATAAGTCATAACTTAATCGAGGTAAAAGCAAACCTGCTCGTAAAGGATGATATGAGCGTGCAGAGTAGGGAAGAGGGCAAAATTCTTGATTACGCGGCTTCCATGGCAGCAGCGGAGTAGACTTACGATGGAATGTCCAGATTGACAAATAACCACTTTTGGTGCATACCTGTGATCACTGCATTTTTACTCAAAGTGAAAGGAAAAAATGAAAACAGCAGATGAAATATTGACTCACTGCCACTACTGTGCACATTCCTGACCACACTGAACCATCCAAGGCCATTCAGTCGAAGCAGAATTTATACGCTCTGGAACTTCTTTGAAATGGAAGTTATATTTGTTTCACCCCCGCACTTGTTGGGGGGAAAAAAAAACAGGCCATGCCTAGTGTTTGAAACAAAATCTAGAGGTGAATTCCCTTACGGATCGAAAAAGAGAATTGCAGGGGAACCAAGCGCAGAAGATTGAGAAATAAGATATGATAGAGGACATGAAATTACGAATAGTGGTTTTACAAGGGGGGCGGGAAGGAAAGTGAGGTTTTAATTTTTGGATAGCAAGAGGGAAAGTGATATTCACTCCCGCGCACCTTAACCAAAGGAACCAAACAACCATTGAGAAGAAGAAAAAGAATCATTTTCCCTAGGTTACAAAAAGGGGGTTACTGTATTCCTCCTCTTACAAAAACTCCCTGTTCCTTTCCCCTGCGTTCCAATTACCCATTCATATCAGCTCACACACATACATATTCTAGAGAGAGAGAGAGATACCATTGTTGCGCTGCTAGGGGTGATACCGGTCCGGTTTCGACCGATTTCAGCATATTTTTCGATCGAAACCGGATATCCGGTTTGGGATTTTTTGAAACCGGAACCGGTTGAGATAATACGGTTCGGTTTCAACCGGCTCAACCGGTTTCGGTCCGGTTTATCCGGTTTCATGCTCTGCCATAAGCTCTGATTTTAAGGGGTTTTGAAGCGAAAATCAGTAGATCCAAAGGGCATTCAGTCGATTCAAACAGAGATGACGGACGAAGGGAGTGAGAATGAGTGGGATGAAGGGTTTTGTAGATCTTCTACTTCCAGATTTTGTGGGATGTGTGTGTGTGTGTGAGAGAGAGAGAGAGACAGTGACTGACGGAGAGAGAGGGACTCACCCTTGGGTTTGGGCCGTTTGGCCAAATCGCCATCGAGGAGTGCTGAGTGAAGTCGGCGTGAGAGAATGAGATGAATCTGGAAAAGTTGGTATATATATATCCAACTTTTATGCTCTTTTACGTAATAAGGGGACGTTTGGACAAATAAGCCATTTTGGTTTATTTTTTGTCCTTATTCAAATTTTTTTCGCATTTTGTGGCTTATTGTCAATTTTTTGGGGATTATTGCTTCGTTATGACGAGACGAATCGGAAAAGTAAAAATTTCGATCGAAATCCAATTTTTTTAGAATTTCGACGAGATTTGGCGAGAAAGCCAAATTTTGGCGGGAAGGACGAATGTTTGGATTTCGATCGAAATTTTTTACTTTTCCGATTCGTCTCGTCATAACGAAGCAATAATCCCCAAAAAATTGACAATAAGCCACAAAATGCGAAAAAAATTTGAATAAAGACAAAAAATAAGCCAAAATGGCTTATTGTCCAAACGCCCCCCAACTATATGAGTTAATTACCTCTAGGTACAGAAAAGTGACACTTAATTCCATTAAGGAGAGATGAAGTACTTAATTACCACTAAGTCCACTTTTACAAAAATACATTTATCATTAATAGAAGTGTCACCCTAGGGTTTTAGGGTATGCTAGGGTTTTAGGGTACCCTAATGGGTACCCTAGTACCCTTGGGTACCCTAAAATCTTAGGGTACCCTAGGATTTTAGGGTTTTAGGGTACCCTAGGGTTTTAGGGTACTTTAAGATTTTAGATTTTAGGATACCCTAGGGTTTAAGGTACCCTAAAGTTTAGGTTTAGGTGCTTTCATAGAGCCCTAGGGCTTAGGTTTAGGCACTTTCATAGGAGTTTTAGGGTGCACTTTCCTATTATAGGGTTTTAGCGATTTAGGCACTTTTATTGGGTACCCTAGAGTTTTAGGCACTTTTATAGGGTACTCTGAGGTTTAGGCACTTTCATAGGGTGCCCTAGGGGTTAGGCACTTTCAATATTTGGGGTTTTAGGCACTTTCATAGGGTTTTAGTGTTTCGTTAATTAGAGGAGACTTGGTGGGAATTACTTTCTATTTTCTGGACCTAGAGGTAAATTGCCCCAACTATATTTATTCTTTGGTAAGAACACAAGTGGTTGTATGTCCAAGCGGTAAGGAGTCCCTCATTCAACGTGCGGCAAGCGAGTTCAAGCCCTACTTCTCGCAAAGTTTTACACATGCATTAATCCGGTTCGGTCCGGTTTTAAAAAGATTAAATTTTATAAACCGGAACCGGATCGAAATTATTTGACCGGTTTGAAAAATCCGGTCCGGTCCGGTTTTGATCGAATTTTCGGTTTCGACTAACAGCCTTGCACAGATGGAGAAACCCTAATCGTAACGAGATGAATTGAAGGGCGGCTATGGGCTGAGGTTTCGTCCTCGCCTCTTTCGCTTGGCACCAGATCCCCTGTCCAATTTTGCTTCACCCCCGCACTTGTTGGGGGAAAAAAAAAACAGGCCATGCCTAATGTTTGAAACAAAATCTAGAGGTGAATTCCCTTACGGATTGAAAAAGAGAATTGCAGGAGAACCAAGTGCAGAAGATTGAGAAAGGAGATATGATAGAGGACATGAAATTACGAATAGTTAGAAGGTGAGGTTTTATTGTTTGGATAGCAAGAGGGAAAGTGATATTCACTCCCGCGCACCTTAACCAATATTTAGTCTCTTCAATTTACTCGAGATCTGTTTTGTTCTTCAAAGGAACCAAATAACCATTGAGAAGAAGAAAAAAAATCATTTTCCCTAGGTTACAAGAAGGGGGTTACTGTATTCCTCCTCTTACCAAAACTCCCTGTTCCTTTCCCGTGTTCCAATTACCCATTCACATCAGCTCACACACATATGTATTCTTAGAAAGAGAGAGAGAGAGTTACCATTGTTGCGCAGAAGGAGAAACCCTAATCTTCTGAGGAACGAGATGAATTGAAGGGCGACTATGGGCTGAGGTTTCGTCCTCGCCTCTTTCGTCTCACTTTATAGTCACTTTAAAATTACTTTTATGCCCCTAACTTGAATTTTTATAATCCTCCGTAAGACCTCGACCAAGCCAAAGGGTAGTTTGTTTAAGCTTGGTTTAAAATCTTAACAAGTTTCCACAAAATATTCAAGCTTGATTTATTTCTCTAACAAATCAATCTTGAAAAAATATTAAACGAACGAACGCGAGCTCAAATTCGAATAGGTTGGTTTTTTTTTTTTTTTGAGAAAAAAAAAAGCTAAAATGATTTTATGGAAATTTAATACTTGGATAATCTTTGGGTCTCGTCATCTCTTGATCTATCCTTTGCTTACTATAGTACCCCTCCATCACAAAATAGATGATCGACGCTTTTTATTATCCTAATTTTTTCAACATTTTAAAAATTGAAAGGGGAAAGTCATACTGATTTTTTAACTTTGCCCTTCTTTCTAAAAAATTGAATTACAAAGGAAGGGATATTTAAGGAAACTTCTTTTCATTTCAGAACCCCTAAAATCATTTGGCAAGGGGGAGTTATTTTGTCCCCCAAACTTTTACATGCCCGCTAGAATTTGTTTTGTTAGATTAAAATTTGGGATTCCGGTACGTGGAATCGATTCTATCATCTATTAGTAAGGACCCAATTAAGATTTGTAAATCTCACATACTCTAATCAAAAAAATAAATTCGATAAAATAAATCTCGAATAGACTGAACAACGCAGAAACTTGGTGTCAATCCGGTCATTCATGTCGGTACGAACAATTTGAATTGAATATGAGCGCATACAAATCTGAACCGTTGATTGCTCGATAAAGATTCGACCCGTCAGTTGCCGAGATGAACAGCCGGATGGGATGTAGATGCAGGCACCGCTGCCAAGCACTCCCGCTTGGCAGCATCTCCCATTCCGCAACATTCAGGTAAGGGTCGAGTCTCAAACCGAAAGCTTCCTGAAGCATCACGACACCACCACTACGCTGACCCAGGGTTAAAAACAATGCATATATTATGAATGAGAGAGGGAGAGAACGTTTGTGTTAACAGAGAGGCTGATAGGGCTAAGCCAAAATGGATTGGGCTAAAAAAATTGGATTAGACTAAAATTAGTTGAGCTAAACTTTAACATATAATTTTTTTTTTTCCAGAAAAAAACCACCTGGACTATAGCCCACCTTAGCCTTAAGGTGGTTCCGCCCTAGGTTCAAAATACTGATAAGAATCATCTCTGATCTCCCCCCCTCTCTCTCTCTCTCTCTCTCTCTCACACGGCACATGCACGCGATCCTAAGATACCGCGTAGCAGCCAATGCATCCATGCCACTAGTAAACACGACACCCATTGAGCAGCCAATATGGTTAAAAATATGTGTTGGCATCAGTGAAAATATAGAGATATGTAAGTGCATGGAGAATCGGAGAAGTGTGAAATCTGGATTGGCTTTTCTAGTTGTATTTTAGCTTTCTATGGGCTTTTATGAATCAACAATCACATTCGAAAGCTGAAGACAACTAGGAAACATAACCAAGACAGCAAAAAGTTTGTGGATGTGCTTTCCTCACAATTCATCAGGGTTTGATTCTTGGGGTAAGATCGCAAAAAGTAATTTCCTATGAATTCCCTGGTTTTTGCGTGGATGGCATGTCTCAGTCCGGATCAGAAAAGAGATTAATTGACATGCACGTAAACTGGCCGTCGAAAAAAAAAATTTGTTACTGCATCAAACTCTCACGACAGCACCCAAATGCGAAAACTAAAGTAATACAAAACAAAACTGAGAGCAACACCAAGCTGTCAAGAGTTGAACAAACGAGAATGGCTTAACGGTTGGCTATTCTAAGGAGTGTCGGAAGAAATCAAATTGGCAGAGAATTCTCACTTTTGTTCTTTTGTTCTTTTTTTTTTTTTGTTTTTGAGGAACACAAACATATATTCATATTCATATTCATAACCAAACACTACAAAGGACCCCAAGCATCCGAACAAAATAAGTAAAACCTTACGCCACGAACGTCCGATGTACTAGAAATAGCACTCTTCCGGGAGCCAAAAAATAAAAACAAATTGAAACACTCCTATACTCTTTATTGGCAAAAACAGAAAAGAGAGAAAACAACGGTCGTCTAAGAAAGAGAACTTTTCCCAGAGGTACATCTTATGCACACAGCTGAAGAGATACATACACTGCATGTGCCACAACATATTCAAGTGCAAAGGAGCATGTAACTTCAAACCCCAAGAACAAGAAAACAAAATGGGAAACCCTACAAACTCGGTTTCTTGTTCTTTTCCATTTTTCTGGACAGTGCAAATTCATTCAACGGGGAGAGAAACTTCGTCAGTCCATGATTCCAAAATCTAAAAATTGACGCTACTATAACCCAAATACTTGCCAATGCCTTCCGTAAGTAAGGTATGACGTCTGTAAAAATCTTTGATCCTATCATTTACAGCACGAGAACAATCCTGCCCATAGAGTTTTCCCCCTCATTTATAATGTGGGGATACTCCTCCAAGCTTTTCAAGTCCAACACAAATTTGAAGGGAACTCCTTTCTTTGAGATCGGTGCCGGACATTATTGCAAAAGAATATGCAGGAAAGGAAAGACCTGTATCCAAACATAAAAGAACTGCTACAAAGATAGTTAAGCCGGTACTGTACTCAAAAGGAGACCCTCTGCAGTTGACCATGAACACCTAGATTCAGATCACCCTTTTTGGATCACGAGCTGCTGCCAAATGATCCTGTAACTCAAACAGAAGTATGATCAATCACAACATGATAAGGATCATCATTGGAGATCTATCAATGGCCCCATTACACACAAAGGACAAAACTCAGAGAAATTTATCTCACGATTTAAGCATGATACAAACCCTGTCGAAGAATCATTCTCCAAAGGATATCATTTAAGAAAAACCTTGACTCAGCTTTTTTGGAATTTTTATCATTAGACGTGGCCACAGTCCACACAACTAATCACTATATAGCTGCAGTGACACAATGCTTATGGTTCCATACATTCATTAGCTATCACCTTTTTTGCTGATGTTTCCCTAGATTCACAACAAGATGTAAAGAATTCTAGCTACGAATTACCGTACAGATTGTGTAGGGTAGATCTCTTCAAAGATTCAGCCCAAACCCAAAGCCGACTTGGCCGTGCTTTGGATCAGTGACGTAGCCAAGAATTAAGAGTAGCGGGGCACCTTCTAAACACAATTCAATAAAAAAAAAATGTAATAAATAATGCCAAAATAATAAAAGAACGTTTGTTCTTAAAAATAAAAAAGCTAACATATTTACTAAGAAAATGTAGTACTTAAATAAATTATCCAAACAAACCGATTGCTTGAATTATCTCAACAGATCAAATCTAAACACAATCGAATACACAATAACTAAAATGTCAATATTGAGCAATCATTATCCAATTAAAAAGAATATACTTGTTTTATCCCAAAACCTTCAAAATCGAATTGTATTATAAGTTCTATTAACACTAACAAGAAACAAGATGAAAGTCAAAATTATAAATAATTGATAAAGTATATTGCACATAGCCCATGGAGTAATATTTGACCTAAAAAGTTGAGAATGAAATGATATACGTAGTACAAAATGTATTAAAATGATCAAATAAAAAATTATTTATGGAACCAATTTATAAAAATAATACTCCCTCCGTCCCAAATTGGATGTCAATTTTTGATATCTGTGCCAATTTCAATTCCTTATATCTTTCAATATGAATCTCAAAACATATGCAATATGATATAAACGATGAAAAATGACACGAGTTTCAAAAATTGTCATCTTTTTTGAGACGGAGGGAGTACAAAATCTGGAGGGAAAAAAAAATTGAGTTTGGGCTGGGGCCCCATAGGGTCCAAGGTGCCTCACCACTATACAGCACACCCGCACGATCCTAAGATAGCGCGTAGCCTCCAATTTAGTAACGCCCATTGAGCAGTCAATATGGTTGAAAAGTTGGTATCAGAGAAAATATAGAAATATGTGAGTGCGTGGAGATGTATGAAATCTGGATAGGCTTTTCTAGTTGTATGTTTCATGTGGTTTCGGCTTGACGGGCCTGGATAAGGGAAGTTGAAGAGGCCTCCACTTTGATCAGGTTGAGATGTTGCTAAGCCCCTTGGACCGTTGGATTTCCTGAAGGTGAGACGAGGTGTAGTGCAGTCTGGTCAGCACATCTGTTTTGGGTACAAAGGGTCCCAGACATACCGAATTCTCCCAGGCCACAAGATGCAAATTCAACTGAAACTGATTCCACTTGAGAGCGGCATCCATCCCCGTGGTTATTTCGACAAGAAGGTATTTCAATTCATCTTTTCGGACTACCACAAAACTCCGTTTCCTTCTTTACCAAAAAATTCTTCATCCATCGTACCCTTTTTTGGGGATCAAGGCCAAACGTAGTTCTCCTTCATTGTCCGAGTGATGATTACCCTGCGCCAAGAGAGACTACATTGCCACGCATTGTCCAGTCAATCAACAAAAAGCCCGGTCAGAGGAAGAAGTCAATGATGGCATTGTTGATCTTATCCCAGCGAATATCACAGCTCAATCATAGCAGCCAATGTTACTGTTCGAGTGTTTGGCTTAAGCTGCAATGGATCAATCGACAACGCTTTCTCCTAGTTTGGACTTTTTCTCACAGGTGGAGTTACTACTTGATCCATTAGGGTGAATATTCCTGTTCTACCCCTTGTTGGTCCCGAGGGACGGAGGAGGCTAGGTTAGCCGAAAAATGGTTATCAAAGGGAATGATAGGTGGCAGCATGCCAGGAGGATCGCTCAGTTGTCACTGATATTCTTTCATGAGAACGACTGTTGCTGCAAAGATGAACGATTGATCAGAAGACCAAGCTAGCAACTCTAGACAGGCTTAAGAAAAGAATATGGGCCTGCCTATTTAGCATCAAATTCGACAAATATCACGATGGGATTCACGTAGAGCCAAATTTGCAGCCTGTCATCATTATTGTGGTTCAATTACAAGGTACCTTGAACACATTAGTGTGTTCTCATAAAACACCAAAAAGAAATTTCGAGGGGGGAATTCAATGCAGTGAAGAAAGAAAATATAACCGACTCCCATCTCTAACCCAATCTTTAAACTCGTCCCAAATGTCAAAACAATTCAAGTTGATGTCTATTCAAAGTCCACCATGATTTAAGTCACAGGAGGAGGGGTTGTAGCACCATCACATGAGAGAGTAGAGTAGGCGCCGCAGGACATAATGCAATGAAGAAACCAACTGATAACGTTGCCTCCTTTGGTATTTACAAAAAGCAACTTACCCACGACCATGAAAAGATGGCTACACAACAGACCCAAATCTTGTCAAATCACCATATTCAACCCCGGTAGGTCTCACAGTGGCAGGAGCAACTGAAACACAATCAGTCCTGTCAATGTGACCACTGTTTGAGGAAGGATGGGAATGATGACCCAACTTTGCTATTGGACATCAATGACTGGAAAACCATGGGCAGTAAAGATCTCATTTTGCCCAGATATGCCATTCCAGCAATGGTTGAAGTTGGGATGTTCAACACTCTCATTGGCGTTTGAGGAAACCGGGGGAATGGGTCCCAAGTATGCAACATATGAATGAGCCACAGATGATGTAGATGTATGTTCAGCAAATATGGCCTGGTGTCTATGTAAATTATGATTTGCATAGAGAACATCTTTCTATTACATTTGGTTCAAGGGATCACCGCAAAGTTGATCCAGAATCAAAACAAATTCACTTACATGTTGTCGATGCCGATTCCACTTCACTGAAAACAATGCAAATGGTAACTTGTAAAAGACGGCAATGGAAGATGGCACTATGGGAGAGACTATCTTATGTGATTGAGCAAATCCAGTCTTGAAATGTGAAGATACGGAACTTAAAGCAACACTGCTCGTTTGGATGAGTTACTGAGATTAGTCTATGTACTCTGTAATGTAGAGTCACTTGCTAGTTGCTAGTAAATTAATCAATGTGAAATTCAACTATACCAAGAACTTTCGAGAACATAAGCACTTCACCTGATGCATCACTGACCACCCAAGGAAAAAGGGAACTCAAAAATGAACAAGGAAAGTTTTCTTACTCAAAAGATGAGTGAACCTGAGCTAATCCACTGAATGGACACCAATGAACTCCGAGCGGCCGCAACAGTATATAACAAAAATGAAGTTTTTTTCTCTCTTAAAAGGCGGTTGAAAACATAACCAGGACACTTCTCATGAACACATTTGCAATTGAGTATTTGTAGACACCCCAATCTGGGTTTCCAGATTACTTTACTTACGGTATTTGATTCCCCGATGATGAAACGGATCAAGAACACCTCGGGAATGTCGAGTGTTTGAGCTTTGAGTGTTTGAAACCCTTGAACCTAACCTAACCTAAGCCACTTCCAAAAGCCAAACCCATCGACTCGCCGCCAGTATGCGAATCATCTCTGGCACTGTGGGAGCAAGAACCGTTCTGCCGCGCCAGTATGCACTATCACGCGAGACTTAACTCCATCGCGCTGATGATGCGCATACGCACTCGCTGCACTCACTCCTCGCCAGAAGCGCACTCTTCAATGTGATCGACTCTCACGCGAGTCAGCCGGGTCAAAGTCAAAGATTTGACCGTTGACTCCACGCGCGACAATTGCTGTCACACTCGCTGATGGTCCCATTCCATCGCTACGATGGTCCTAACCAGCCACTTTCACTCCGCGCCTGCTGGTTGTTTGCCCGGGAGTCTACAGGCTATTTCAACCCCTGGCTTTTCTCCACAAAGCCGCTGGCGCAGGTGCTGGGGCACCTACACCCTCACAACCTCTCACTTTCACCTTTTGGCAGCCTTCTCCACTAAGTTTTGGCCTTAGGCCTTGTTTGCCACTTCCTACACCTTCCAAGCCTCCTATAAATACCCCCTTGTTCATCTTTCAAAGGGTTCAAGATTTTCATTCACTTTGGGTTAGGGAAAGAAATGGCACAACATTTTACTCACCATTTTCACCACTCAAACAACCCTAACTCAATTCAAAGTTCAAAACACTTTTCAAACTCAAGGCCAAAGCGTATAAATTTACCTTGTTCCGCTTCTGCTTCCTGATCTCCGAGGGGTCGGCAGGCATGCGGCCGTAATCAATACCACCCCGATCCAAAATGCAAGGTTTAAAAACTGCCATGGCTTGAAACCAACGCGCGATGGACTTCCATCAGATCGCGACGGTCCTCCGTTGCTCATGACAGTCCACGTGGGTGTCTTGCTGTTTTATCTTTTTCTTTTATATAGATCACTGCTAAGTATGAAAACACAATTTATTGCTTTCCTATGTTAAAATTGCTAGCTTGCACTTCAATACTTTGTTCTGCTCGCTGGAATACCCCTGGACCTTTCTGAATATGTTCAGAACCCCGAAACATGTAAACCAAGCACTAGTCTCGTCCAGTCCCTCCAGACCGACACCATCGCGCGATGATGCGCTAGTGGCGCACTGCGTCACAAGGCCGAGGCGCACTCCTCGCCGAGAGCTGATCAGCCTCGCGCGATGGTTTCGTTCCGACTGGTTGGCCTTGCATGGATAACTATGGGTAACTAGGCATTTGGTCTCTATTTTGTCCACACTGTTTATGGACTGTCTTTGTTTATTTGTTGGGCTTTTAATTCTTTAAACTGTATATTATAACTGCTTATCAACCGCTTGGTTTGTCTTGGGTGTGCATTCGTCCTTCCAGAGCCCAGAAGTTTTGAGAATAAGAGTTGTGGGCTTAGGCTTATCATGCGCTACGTAAAGTCTCGTGGGTAGCGTGAGCGTGTGATCGGATGCGTTGACTTGATCGGTGCATACCGTTTCTTCCTCAGTGCACGATACTCTAAGACGCTGGCTTTCCATGCGCTTAATTCCCACAACAAATTTTCATCCTATACTAAGTGCTTATTCATGCCATCTATCACATCTTGCAAATCATAGCGTTACGCTTTAATCTCGATTAATCTGCTCCTCCGCCTCTAACAAGGCTAAAAATGATTAAAGAAGAAGAAGAATCACAAAGTTTTCACAAAGTGCCTAAGTAGAGACCGATCTCCTGATGGGCGAGAGGGTGCCTTAAAACCCTTCCTTTCTCGTAACCTGGCTCCCGAACCAGATATGGTTATGACGGACTCGTTCCTTCACTTTTTCAAATCAAATAGCGCAGTAGGTGCTTAAATACGGTGCCTTGGGTGACGGACCTCCGAGCGGCCGCAACAGTATATAACAAAAATGAAGTTTTTTTCTCTCTTAAAAGGCGGTTGAAAACATAACCAGGACACTTCTCATGAACACATTTGCAATTGAGTATTCAATATCTGCAACTTGCTACTATGACACAACATGCCGCAGTTTTGACATACAAGGTCGGAAATGGAAATATTGCATAGTGGTAAAATCGAGACAATGAGGAAAAAGGACAGAAGTGCCTTCCTTCTCAAGGTCAACTACTGAACCCCAATAACTTTTCTGATGTTTGACATGAAACTAGAAAATCAAATCTCCATTGTTTATGGCTGAGCAAGAACAGAAGTATGTATGTTACTACTAATGTACATCACTCAGCGTGTACTAATCATTTGAAATTTAAGTAGGGTTGCTCTCGCGACATCCCACCTTAAAAGAGCACACTTCCAAGGTTTTGAACATCAAGACACTTCTGAATCAATATAACTGAATATCAACAAAAATACTGCTCCTTGCAGACATTCATGTATGGGTAGGGACCGTCTATTGAAAATGATCAGTCCCCAAATCAATTGGCTAAATTGCATGACTCAGTTTGGAATTAATTCGTTTTCTCTTGCCACAGTCCTCCTCAATAGCTCTTTTAGAGGTTTCAATAAACCAGTCACATTTCTTGCCAAAATAGGAAACTAAGTACTCCTCCCAAGTCCCATCCCATAAACAGCAACAAACATATTCAACAGTGAAAAATGTAGGGGCCCAAATCAGGAAATGCTGAAAAAAATTCAATTCAAACCCATTAATTGCATCTCCTCTTATGTTTAAATCCCTGTAAAGGACCACGAACCAGGAATATTGGACGGACTACGAAGTGAGGGATTTTCACCGGCACCTTAATTGCCAACTCGACTACCACCTCAGTGGTGGCTACTGTAAGAATAATAGTGGGATAATACGGAGTATTATGTTACGATGTTTTCTATGCTATTATTCGTGTTTCTCAGTTTGTTATTATTCATGTTTCTTACTTAGTTTGGTTTAGGTTTAAAAGCTTAACAAACTTCAAAAATATGTTCTAATGTAGCTTGTTTATGAGACGAGTCAATCTAAAATGAGCTTTAATTGAGCCGAACTCAAGGCGATTTCGAGTACTTAAAATTTTCATATATCGCAAGCCAGATGAGCCGAGTAGTAGCTCATTTGAGCTTGGTTTTAACCTCTAATGAGCTTCAAAAATGGGAAGGCTTTTACTCTCCCTCTTTTCTTTTGTAACTTTTTGTTCAAAGTAATTACGTATGTAGAAGGAAAAATGGAAGTTCACACAAAAAAGGGTAACTTCAAGGGATCAAGTCCAAACTGAAAGCAATCATTTCGATTCTAAGAACCTAAATCTCTAGCAAAAGCTCGATTTAAACATGCAATGGACCAAGAAATTACTTCTTGTCGCATATTAATAGCCGTAAAGAGATCATCAAAAATTGAAAAAATGAAAGTAGCGGACCTGTTACAATGGAGTGAGAATCCACAAGGCCTTCTGTGCTGAACCACCACATTCTCTCTCTCTTCGTCGGGAAACGTCCCTTCGTCGGAGTGAATGTAATCTTTGCTAAAATGGGTTTCGTACATTGTGGCCAGGTCTATTTTCATAGAAACAATATCACCCAAATAATCCCCGATTACTTGTCGATCGGTGTTCGATTAATATGACCTTCAACAGTTTTTATCACCTCGACAAGCTCTACAACATCAACCATTTCGATGGAGGAGATAAATCGGAATGAGATCACAATTTGACGAATCCGCGTTGCCAGTCTAAAGAAACCAGAGAAACCAGAGCGGGGTCGTTTTCTTTGTCGGAGTGATTCATTCAGTGTGGCCGCATCTATTTTCGCAGAAACAAATTCACTCTAAATGTAAGCGATTATACATCAATAAGTGTTGGATTAAAATTATCTTAAACGAGATTTATCTTCTTACAAGATGAACAATCTCGATTATAAATATAAATCCTAACGAGATCACAATTTGACTCAAATCATTGTTAACTAATGATTTCGCACGACTGTCGTTTTCTAGATACCTCCTGTGTTGAATATGCGAGCTTCAGGTCCACGCCGTTATGATAAAACTCGCGCCTGCCATGTGCGAGTTTATAATGAGTGCATGCAGAAAACCGAACTCTACTCTCTCTCCCTCTTTCTCTCTCTGTATAAGTATTGTATTTCACTGATGAATGTTCGTTCAATCCTCTACAAGCTGATTCTGACCTCACGTTTTCATGTATGCGAAAGCTCAATTTTTATCCGAATTGTATACAATTCAATCCGTCTCTTATTCTTTCCGCCAATTATTTTTACACTCATGACATTATTTGCTTACTCTTCTTTCTGAAATAAAACATGACAGATTGATTGACTTTCTTCGCTTCTTCCCTCCTGAGTTTATACAGAATCAAGCAAAGGCAAATCAGATGTATTGAAAGAACTAACCATCAAATCAAATTCCCTTGGTTCCCTATACAGATTATAATGCCACAATCCATTGAAATATCTGCTTAAAAAAAAAAACCATTTAGCGGAGTTCTACACCAAAACCTAATGACTCAAACAGCACCTGCAGGCAGCTACTTTTCTGACAAATTAATCATCTTCTTCCAACACATTGTTGAACTTCACTGGAAGAGCATTGAGTTTCTAACATTATACGCTTTAGCGGTTTGACATTTCGATGATCTTCTCTATTAGGTCGAAAAACACATTGAACGCGACGTAGAAGAATCTTAATTCAAGCGCAGCTGAGCCCCTCGTTGTATCTCCCAATAATGACGTATGTTAAATGTCTGCCGTCCAGCCAGACACTGTTTCTTTGGAAAATGCAGTTTACAGAGCGAAAATTCTAAACCTCGTTTGAGAGAATGTTTTTGGTGTAGAAAGTCTCAAATTCGGGATCTTTCGCTGCGCAAATTTCGTGTGATTGAAAGTCAAAAGTAGCACCTTGTCTAGTGATCAAAATTGTATTGTCCTGTTATGGAATTCCTTCAGAATGGCTGAAGTTGTTACGTTGTGAAAGGGCACGCCAATCATCCAAACCACCTAAAAAAGGCACATGAATCTTCTCACCCTTATCGTTATAAGAGAGTGATATTTGTGGGATAATGTAGAACCAACCTCTCTTGGGAAGGACAAAAATGCAATTTCTCTACTCATTCTTATGAACTGACTGATAGTCCCAACACTCCCACCTTTTTTGGATTATAAAGATATTAACCAACTGTTTTTACAACGTCAATGTTGGTTTGGAACAGTTACTACGATCGAGCGAGAGTTGTTTTCAGTGAATTTCCTTTTCTGCCAGTGCCAAGATTTCAGTGGATTAGTAAATCAAATTCCTACTGGTCGATGTAGTTATTTTTTTTTCCTGATGTATAGCAGTGGTTTTTGATGGCTAAATTACGGTTTATTGGCTGGCGCTTGATTCTGCTTTCATGTCAACAAACCGCGGAATAGACTCTTAAGCCCTGAATGGGGGCCAAGGATAAGAGACAACGAAACACATGGCCAACAAACCATGTTCTGCTCACTTGTTTCTCCTGCTAAATTTAGTGCCACTGTCAGTGTTGAGCGCCGACACATTTAGCAGAAGTGAATTCCCACGCCCACCTGACTTGGTCTTCGGTTCAGGAACCTCTGCTTATCAGGTTATTTTCTTTTCTTCCTTTTCTCTTGATCCTGCTTATCAGGTTACTAGGAACAAATAGTCTAGGAACACAACTGTGTCCATAACCCCTTCGATGTATGTGGACCCATGTGCATCGGAAGCCTCCGAATGCAATTGTGTTTTGAAGTTGTATTCCTAGCAGTGCTCTACAAGTAATCACTTGTGTACATTGTGTCGTTCTTTTCCTTTTCGTAGTTGCAAAACGGAACAACCCATTAGTAGAATCTAATGAATATTGGTGTCTCGTACTATATCCATGTGCAAGTATGTATAAAATGGTCTGAGGGCACGAAATTCAAGGATGCAAAAACTGGTTCAGGATATACCCAAAAAAAAAAATGTGGTTCAGTTCAGTTGTTTGCACCAATACCTTACTGCGTGCATTTGGGGTTATTATATTTTGCAACATAACTCACTTGCATCCATAATGTGATGATTTCTGTATCACTCCATCACCCTTAATTATTCTTCAAGTGATGATAAATAGTTGGTGAGATAAAAACCATACCAAAAGGCTACCTCATGTTGCCAGAAATTGATTATTATGTGGATCCAATCCAATCAGGGAATGTGCATGGAGCCACTGGGGACGTAGGGTACCATAAATACAAGGTATCCTCCTTTTGTTTTCTGTTATTCTCCATTCTTTCTTTCCATTGGCATAGAAACAGTGTGGTCGATGATTTTCTCCATAGAGCATCACTATAGAGCAGCTGTATGAGGTAGACAGTTTAGCATGAATAGCATCGTACAACCGTTTCTGGAGTATGGTCCATGTGTGATTGCAGCATTAAATCTCATGCATGAAGATGTCCAACTCAGGGTGGAAACCGGCTTACAGATACGCCATCTCCTGGTCAAGACTTATCCCTGGTGCGATCGTATAACTGTCTCATGTTAACTTCACAGAATAAATCAAATTCTGTTTCTTTTTCTCATTGCTTGGTCCCTCTTCTTTGCAGATGGACGACGACATGTCAACCCAAAGGGCGTAGAATATTACAACCACTTCATCAATGAGCTTATCAAACATGGTTAAATTTCAATCATAAACAACACAAGAGTTTTGGTTAGCATTTTGGAATGTTTGATCATTTGAGAAAGTACCCAAAAAAATTGTTTCTTCATGCGAAAGCAAGAAAACGGACAATGACCTTGTCAACCTAATGATATCTCCCCTTCTCTCTGCTATTGATACGGCTTTCTTAAGCAGGAATCCAAGCACATGTTACATTGATGCACATTGACTTCCCTCCAAGCACATGTTACATTGATGCACATAGACTTCCCTCAGATTCTTGAAGATGAACATGGATGGCTCAGTAGACAATTTGTGTATGATTCTCAACTTCCACCACCTTTAACTAGTTCACTCACTTCTAGAGCTTAGGGTACCCTGATTGAAGTAGAAAATGTACGATGTATAAGTAACGAAGTTCACCAATTATGTAGCAATGCAGGAAAGACTTCACAGCATATGCCGATGAGTGCTTTAAAGAATTTGGTGGTACGGTGTTGCATTGGACTACCTTGAATGAGGCCAATGTATTTAGTATTTTGCCGTAAGTGGTTATGATATAGGAGAAACACCACCTCAGCAATGCTCTTCCTCATTTGAGGTAGGCAATTATTCTAAGGGTGACTCCTCAACTGAGCCACACGTTACTGGTCATCATCATATCTTGCTTGCGCACGCTTCGGCTGCAAAACTGCATAGGAAAACATACCAGGTGTTTGCTGTGGGCTGCAGCTTTTTTTCCGCAGCTTGTAACTTAAGCTAAAAGCCTTTTTTACGAAAGAAAAGAAAAACTTTAGAAGGCTTTAAAAGCTGTTTTTTTTTTTGTTTTTTTGAGAAGCTACATTTCGATTTTTTTTAACTTCTGCTTTTAATAGAGCTTTTAGCTTAAGTTCAGTTGCAAGAAGATTTCAGCTATCTTCAGTATCTTTGAGATTTCCATAACATTTCTGCTCCAATTCCTACTTTGCCACATGCCCACATCCATATGTTCCAAAGAAATTTGAAAATTTCATGTCTACCTCTTACATTCTTTCAATTAACTACGAAGATAATCAACGAAATCTCAGAGGAAATCTTGATGTGTGAACAGGGGAAGCAACATGGATTTGTCGGAATTAAATGTCTTTTCTTATCGACTTTTCCCTTGTACAAATGCAAAAGAAGCTGTGATTGCAACCCATAGAGCCACTGATTTTCTTCTTGCAGTTGGTGAGTCTCACACGTTCATAAGGATGATGGGAGTATAAACTAATCATTTCATTGGTTCAGACTGGAAGCATTTCGCGCATGTGACAAAAGGGTTTGATTCTTGAGGTTAGACCGCAAGAAAGTAATTTCCTGTGAATTTTTTGATTTCAGCGTGGATGGCATGCCTTTAACCGGAAAGCAAATTAATAGATGCACGTAAACTAACCCAGACAGCCCAGACTGTCGACCAAAAAAAAAAGTTCATCAAACTCTCACGACAGCATCCAAATGCGAAAACTAAACTAATAGCAACCCAAAGCTGTCAAAAGTTGAACAAACGAGAATGGCTTAACGGATGGTTATTCTTAGGCAGTGTTGGAAGAACTCAAATTGGCTTTCATTTTTCTTATTTGAGGAACACAAACATTTATTCATAACCAAACACTACAAAGTACAAAGGACCCCAAGGATCCGAACAAAATAAGAAAAACCTTTGGCCCCGCGAACATCCAATTTACTAGAAATAACACTCTTCTGGGAGCCAAAAAATTGAAACAAAATGAAATACTCATATACTCTTTATTGGCAAAAACATAAAAGAGAGAAAAACATCGCCCGTCCGAGAAAGAAAACTATTCCCACAGCTACATCTTATTCACACAGCTGAAGAGATACATACACTGCATGTGCCACAACAAATTCAAATGCAAAGGAGTATGAATGTAACTTCAAACCCCAAGAAAAAGAAAACAAAATGGGAAACCCTACAAATTCGGTTCCTTGTTCTTTTCCATTTTTCTGGACAATGCAAATTCATTTAATGGGGAGCGAAACTTCGTCAGTCCATGATTCCAAAATTTAAAAATTGACGCAACTATATAACACAAATACTTTCCAATGACTTCAGTAAGGTATGAGGTCTGTAAAAAAATTTGACACTATCATTTACCGCACGAGAACAATCCTGGAAGGATGTCCCATAGACCTTTTCCACTCATGTCCAATGCGGGGATAGTCCTCCAAGTTCATCAAGTCCAACACAATTGAAGGGAACTCCTTTCTTTGAGATCGGTGCTGGACATTATTGCAAAAGAATATGCAGGAAAGACCTGTATCCAAACATAAAAGAACTGCTACAAAGATAGTTAAGCCGGTACTGTACCCAAAAGGAGACCCTCTGCAGTCGAACATGAACACGTAGATTCAGATCACCCTTTTTGGATCACGAGCTGCTGCCAAATGATCCTGTAACACAAACAGAAGAGTGATCAATCACAACATGATAAGGATCATCATTGGGGATCTATCAATGGCCCCATTACTCACAAAGGACAAAACTCAGAGAGAACAATTAATTTATCTCACGATTTAAGCATGATGCAAACCCTGTCGAAGAATCATTCTGCAAAGGATATCATTTAAGAAAAACCTTGACTCAGCTTTTTCTGGGATTTTTATCATTAGACGTGGCTAGTCCACACAACTAATCACTATATAGGGGCAGTTACACAATGCTTATGGTTCCATACATTCTTAGCAACAAGATGTAAAGAACTCTAGCTACAAATTATGATACAGATTGTGTAGGGTAGATCTCTTAAAAGATTGAGAAGATAGCAGACAAGTAAATATATTGACTGCCAGCTTGCATGTGCAACAATCCAAAATCCATACCATACATTGGGACTATGTGAAGAACAAGAATAATTACTCAAAAGTAATATGCTCAAGTAGGACCCCAGCAAACTCCGAAAACAATTACATAAGACTGGTAAGAGATGATACGAAACTCTGGAGTGAAAGTCTAGTCCTCAAACTTACCGAGATAAAATCAAATGCTTTGGTATCCTCTTTCTTGGAACTGTTCGTCATTGAACTGGGAGTTGGAGTCGGGATACTTGGATTGAAAATATCAGGAAGAGATGAATCATACGCCCCTCCGTTAGTTCCAACAAGATGGCTGACACCAGCATTTTGTGATTGCAGGTTCCCAAACTGTTGGAAATTGGACATTGCAGCTAAGAACTGCTGCTGGGCAAACAAACTGCTCATGGCACCATAATTCACAGGCTGAGAAGGAAAAGCAGGATTGAAAATTAACCCAGGTGGCATATTATACGCCATAGGACCCAAAGGAAACATAGGATTCGCATTAACTCCTGCTGCTTGAGGGCCAAGTATTCCGTTCAAAACATTGTTAGAAGTCTGTTGGCTGGGATTCATAGTGGAATTTGAGAAGATTGTTTCAGGGAGTGCTCCAAGGGAGGTTCCTTTCTGCTCCGTTGTTGAGGAATGTTCATTGATTGACAAACCAGCCATTAAATCGTGAGCATCTTTCTTATGATTTTCCTCCTGCTTTGGAATTTCAGAAATGGGCCCAAAGATATCAAATGGTTGTTCAAATGTATTACTATTTGCTGCAATATGGACCTCATTTGCTCCTGGTTTATCAATATTCATTCCAGAAAAAATATCAGCCACATTTTCTCTATTCTCATTGGCATGAAACGAGACATCAGCAAATGGATCATCATTGGTTTTATGTTCACTGGCACTTGCACCAGAGCCTGTACTATCCCCAAACAAATCATCAAATATAGCGGGAACTGAAGTCTTTGTGTGTTGATCGTTCTGCATTTCTAGAAAATCTTCTGTGCTAAGAGCGTCACCAGGACCACTGGTGTCGATTAAGTCAGGCATCTGAAAGGTAGTATCAGCCTTTATTGGCTTTTCTGGATGACTTATTGCGCTGCCTCTCTGTTCTCCATTCAGAAGGCTTAACACCTGCAAATCAAAGACAACATTTTCATTAAAACTATGCACTTACTCCACAAATAAGAGACCATTACTCCAACAAACAAAGTTACTCCAAGGACTCATACATGACATTTGAACTACCACAGATCGCATTGCACATCTCCACAGTAAGATTCCAAGTTCAAGCTTCGTTTGACAAGAAATTAAGAAGTATTATACGGTTGACTACCATATATACTCCAATAATCTATCCAGCAAAAGGGAAATAAAAACCAACCAAACAACAAAACTAAGTCTATCATCTATGTCCCAACTCCCAATCAACGTCGGCTACATGAATCCTTTCTTGACAATCCTCTCTGCCAGGAGCTATGTAGTCAATAAACTCTTAAAAATCATATTCTTTTCATAAAAGCCTCCTATGTGAACACACTTGCTTGCCAATGAAGTGTGAATTAAATCTATGAAACCTATGAATAAAATCCATAATCCTCCTAAAAGCAAAAGGCATTCTATGTCAAAACCAAAGGAAGGAGCTTCCAATCTATCACAACCTTCAGGACCAATGAATGAAATATCTTGGAGTTATTGTTAAAACTAAATTAATTTTTCTAAACTGCATTCAAAACTTATCCACCTTTAGCATAAGATCCTTTCAGAAAAGGCACTGCCGAACCCAAAACAGCAGACCTCCATAATGGCTTGTTAAAATCGACTGCAGAGGTTGATTGCTCCCCACCGGAGGTTAATTATCTACAAGCTGATTAATATCAGTGCAGTTATTATTTTGTGCCATGCATAAAGGAGACTACACAACAAGTATACATCAGTTATTCTCAATGTGGCTCTGCAAGCAAATCATCGAATTCCTGGATTTTAATGTCTCTGACTCTCTCATATAGAAGAAACATCTCCAACGAAGGTATTGTTCATCTCCTTCAGGGCCTTCCTAATGAGTATTTATTGACGGATCTTGCTAAGCACTACCCGGTGGGGGTGGTTAAAATACAGAGTCTAAATATTTAGCATCCACATTTCACACAGACTTTGAAATATACGTATACACTGCCACACAGTTTCATACATTTAAACCTATATCGAGGCTAACCACAACCCATTGGCTGTAGTTAGCATGAGCTATGGTTAGCATTTCCCATCATTCACAACCCATTGGCTATAGTTAGAATGCCCATATATACCCCTTCATTTCTTCTTTTCAAATAGGAACGGAACACACACACACACACCACACACACACACACACACACACACAGAGAGTCACAAACACATTAATAGGAAAGAATCTCACCTTTAATGACTTCTCCCTTAAAGAAGCCTGTGGAGACTCTGAACAACTAATAAGAATATCTGTATTGTCACTAAAATAAGACACCACAATAGGAAAATTTTCGTCGTCTTTCTTCCTCAATATTGCCTCGAGAACACAGACAGCTTTCATACGGACCTGAAAATCATAATATCCATAGAAAAAAAGGTTAAGAATTTCATTAAGGCACTTGATAACAAATAAATCCAGTTGATGGCATCTGCGTCTATAAGGCTGTAAGGCCATATTAGCATGTGTCATATGTGGCGTGAGATAGTGTGTATGCTGTCATACAATTATGAGTCAGGAATAGGTAAGGTACTCTAATACAAAATGTGAATAGGATTTTGCTAAATAAGTGCATCAACATAAAGAGCATGCCTGCCACATTGGAGAGAGGAGTTTTGATTCGAGGGCATGACTTAATGCCAATGCATCCAACTTTGATGCCTCCACAAGGAAAGCCTGCAGTGCATCTCTAGTGGGTTGCAGACGAACACCACCAGATGTTACAATGGTCTCCAACAACCTCATCTCGCGAGTCTTATTCTCAGCGTGACTTGAATTTGCATCCCCATTAGTTGTTTCTGCCTGGTTAGACCTCAAATCCTGACCCCAAGGTCCACTACTCTTTGACAGCTGCGACGCACTCTGTGCTTCACTGTGATGTTCAGCACGATCAAATCTATCAGGGTATTCAATTTCTGTAGTCAATGACCTCCGAAGATTAGGGCTCTTGTAACTTCCAGTGTCATTCTTCCTCGATGATTGGGCTTGCGTTAATGTACTCAATCCCTGCTTTAGTGTAGCGCTTCCAATACCAACCACCTCACTTAGGAAAGATTTCTTATCTTCTGATGGTATTTCAAAATTTGTGTTCCCAAAACCTTGTATTCGTTTGTTAAGATCCTCTGCAGGTGCTGACTGGGCCTTACTGTCATCTGCAGAAAATATAGCAGATATAGCTTCATGGGCCATGTCCCGCACAGCCTTGTTAAGCGCATCTCCCTTCAGAGGATCCACCTGGCCCTTGTAGTGGAATAACTGGCGCACAGCTGCTGAGTTTCTTTGCATTTCCCTTCTGAACTCCACACCAGACTTCCCTACTGCATACTTAATCAGCCTCAAAGCCTACAAAAAATTTCCATATGAAAGACGCGAAAACGCATGTTTATATTGCTAAGCTGTATAAATAAACCAATGTTTTTCCTACTGATCTGGTTTTCTTTTCTACATGTACTCCAGACTCCAGCACAACAAATCTACAAAGGTAATAAATCGAACTAATTGAATTACATGCAAACCGAATGAGTAAATCAACTAAAATTGGTACGACGTGAACTAAAAACATTGTTAAAGGTCTCTCATACAATACCCTTCCACATGGTTTTGAGAAATTTATTTTGTTGAGTGAGTTCTCCGCCCTCAGAAGTAACTTACATAGAAGATGTCCAGTATAGTAACCAAAGGTACTGCATCGCAATTGATGATCATATCACTTACCGGGGTTATTCTATTCCACCCTTAAAAAGAACAGAACTTTACTCCAAATACCTAATGGCATGGGATACATTTAAGTAGCTTCATCATGGACCAAACATAGCCAGAAAGATTACACGACGCAAAATGTCGATGCCTATTCCACCATGCAGTAACAACAACCCAGTTTTTACCTTATATAGCTCATCAGGTCTAATCAATTAATCAGACCAAACGACATAAGAAAACCACAAGAAACAAATATGAGCATCTCCAGCCCTAACCCTTTCTTTCTCTTAACCTCAAAATTTTGAGTAAAAATACCTTAAAACAAGCTCCACTCCTTGGCTCAAACTTCTATCAAAATGAGGGTGCGTTTCCGCTAAAATTTTACGTCTTCAGGCTAATGATAATGGGAAAGTTGTTTGCGCTAAATGGTATTTTAGTTGATGTGAGGAGGATGACCTGCCTAGAAATCCGTAAAAATATGGGCTTTAAGACCAATTAGTTTAGCGGAAACGCACACTTACTCAATTTTTTACTCAAATCAAGGGAGACCATAATCCTTACTCAAATTCTAGAAGGCTATTTTGTGCCTCTCAAATTTACAACTACACCATTTAATGTAACATTTACTCAAATCTATGCTTAGATTTGAAATTGTCTATTACAGTTTCATATCGAATTTCAGCTTTTACTCAAATTCGAGTAAAAGTAAAAGTAATTTTCACTAAAATCCATCAAGCAATTAAGAAGGCAACAATTTCCGCGGATCGATCTGCTCAATTAGAAGTACCAAAAAACAAATTGCAATCAGCTAATTAGATCCGAAAGAAACAAAAAAAAAAAGATACCTACCTTTTGTTTGACGATAGGGCTCTTCTGGTCGAGCCGTTTCAACACAAATTCCGAGACTTCTTTAACGATACTGACATGCGAGGTCCGAAGGAGGTCGCAAATCTCCTCCAATTTGTACACGGGCGTGACTTTGTCCTCGTCCGACGTGGCGCCGTCGATCATCCTCGACCGCCAGTACGATTCGACGGCTCTCCTGCTCGAATCCATGATTGCCCCCTCCCCCCTTTAGCGCACGACGGAAACGAACCCGCCTGTGTGCAGATTAGGTTTGAGGAACTCGACGAGATCAAAGCCCTAGAAAGGAATTGGATTTGCTCCGTCGAGGAATTTCCACGCGCGATGGAACTGTTGAAGAATCAACTGGGGGTAACGAAATACGATGATTTCAGAAGCTTCGGTTGGGGTTTCTTGAATAGTATGATTTAATATTGAGGTGCGGGAAAGACCGAGAGAGAGAGAGAGACAGAGAGAGAGAGAGAGACGGAGGAGGGGTCTTTGCTTTCGAGTGCAGACAGTTTTGGGTACATAAAAAAAAAAAAAAACATAAAAACAAAAAACAACTCTGCCATGTGGTTCACGTCCGAGGAAAAAAAAACTCCGACGTGTGGTTCAGGTCAAGAGTGGCGAAGGCGGAGACCCACCGCGCGCGATAGTCCTAGACTCCTAGGACACCTGCCAAGACAAGTAATGCCTTTGGGCATGCATGAACGGAAACACGAACGTGAAAACGCTTTATCATTATACCACGGGCAACAATAGTGTGCATATAGTCACGTGGGGGTAGGACCATTCCAGGGGTTCCATAGAAGTGATCGGAGCCGTTAATTAGTTTTTATATAATTTTTCGAGTGACGACTGACCGTTGATAAAAACAGCTCAATTGAATAACTATAGGTGCTTAATCTAAGTTTTCAATTATTCATTCACTTGTGTGGCACCCTAAAGTAAGGCCCACGTGACGATCTAACACTTTCTACAACATCATGTCAAATTCAAGAGTGTTGAAATTCCTGTGAGCTTTTTGACAATAAAAAATAAAAAATTCTTACGAGCTCAAAACAAAAATTAAGAGTGAGAGTGAAGAGTCGATGCTCCTAGTGAAGCCGCCCTAAAATTGGGCCTGTTCTACTCTCTGCAGCATCATGACAGTAACGCATATTCTTCCTTTTTTTCCCCACCAAAAGACCATCAAAATGGATCTTCAAGTGACAAACTATAGGAATTTACATTAGTTATTTAGGCCAAAATAGAAGTAGAAGCTTCTGCAAATGGGCCTCACATCAAATCAAAGCATTCCAACGAGATCGACATGTGCCATTCAATAAGCAAAACGACGTTGGCACCCGACCAGACGACAATCTTACACCCGGTTAGAATGCCGATCACACACACACCTAGTTAGAAGCATCCCAACCGGGTATCAAGATGCTAACAATTAGGCCAGTCCAGACATTTTGTCCTTTACATATTAGCCTTTGAGAATATTTCTCAAGGATACAAAACATGAAATAGTTATGTGTCATGCAATTCTCTATTGACTAGCTTTCCACCACCAATCTTGTGTTGTGAGTGTGTCCACAATTGACCCAGTAGCAGTCTTCCACTTCAACATCATACACCATAGTGGCAATTATGAAGTCAATGGGATAATATAGCTGAACCATAAAGAAGAAAAATATGTATTTTAATTAGCTGCACTCACAGAAGCATCTACAACATCATCAGATTCATCGACAATCATCTCATTTCTAAAAAGAATTCTGAGGTAGGGTAGAATTCTTGGAAGCAAGGGCAAATCTGCCAAGTTAACGCTCATCAAATCGAACGCGATGCAAGTTTTATGCATGTGGGTTTCGTCGAAAACTGGGATTTTGGGGTATCTTTGGCTGAAGTGGGTAAGAATGATGCGGTAAACCCCAGCAGAATCCCCAACTTCAATGGCTTCTTTCGTCGTGCTGTGGTTTCTTGCTATAGCCTCATCCACCATTCCATCCTCAAATGTTGCCTGCAAAAGGGAAAACAAAATTGTAACTGTAGTCCTTTCTTCCGTTTACAGTACTACTACTAACACAAGCAGAAATCCAGATGACAAGAATGGCTTATAATCAGAATGAGAATATCACGAGAATCTGACAAATAAAGATCAATTGCTTCAAAACGGAGGCGTAGGAGGGTTCCTTATGAAGACAATACTACGTGCACAGTTCTATGGCTACATTTGAAGAGCAATGCTACGTCCACAGACTTATATCCACAGATCCGGACATAGATGTGTATGCAGCAGTCCGGTACACATGAACCCCACAAAACGACGAGGGCCCTATGTCCGGATTTTTGCACATACATCCTTACACACAAGTTCTCCATTTTATGATTTTGCTAGTACATGACCGTCTGTCTTAAGGCAGTTTCTCGACAAATATAAGTGTGTGCCTCATCCAATTTGAAAGAAGATTCGAGCAAAAAGGTATGTGGATGCGTGGAGGAAAACTCAATCACCTTCTTTCTTATTTTTGGCAAAGAAAGAGAACTCCATTGTCTATAAAAGAAGTGCTAAGAACACGAGTACAAACTGACATTTCTAGAGAAATAGTAAAGGACAGAAGAATCGAAGATGTAGGGCGACAAAAGATATAAGGCGACAACAAAGAAACCAACAGGCCCAGCACAGTACACAATAAGACAACGAGAATACCATCTAGACCAGTCCATCAACACAACGATTCACTTGAAATTCAACAATCAAAGAGAAACAAGATACCTTGATGAATTCAAAACAACTTGCTTTCCAAATGATTCTCCAACTTCGAAATAACACGAACAGATTACAATGTAACTACTACGAACTACTCCTAACTACTTCGAACTAAGTCTAAGTTCCTAATTTACTGCCTATGGACAAACAAAGCATAGCATATATGTTTGTTGATGATTTGTCTGGGGAGATTGTATGTTCTTCTTGCATATGGGGGGTATGTTTGCTGTATGTTGCGTTTGCTGGGGCAACATGCCAAAGAGTTATGACTACTATCTTTCATGAGCTTATTGGAGGCTTTTTGGAATGCTATATAGATGATATAATTGAGAGCTCTGATTTCCATTTCATTCCCTTTTTTCTAAGTGCTACGGATCCAATACGAGTCACACTAGAGTATCCGGACCAGATATGTGGGTTGTTGACTTACATTAGAACTTTTACAATGGAATAGTACCACTCGACAAGAACAAGCTTCTTCTTAACAGCCCTAGAGTCATTTTACTTCTTTCTTTTCAATTTTCGGGAATGATGAATTCAGGCCTACTGGATAACACACCACTAATTATTGTTATTCTATTGGCATCTTGATTCAATTGAACAATTGGTCATATGTGCACCAGTCAAGGTGAACTAAAATATGCACAATACACAGGACAAAGCAGAAAAAATGCACATTGCAATGTGGGAAAACTTACCTCGTGTATGAGAACTGTTGCTCCATTAGATGCCTTAACTAGTTCCGGACAGGGCCTACTATCACCAGAGTACACAATCTTCCAACCTGGAACCACTTTCCCAGCAGTATTGAGCCGATCTGCTGCTTTCAAGGCAACACCAAATGCTTGTGGACAGTGCACCACAGGAAAACTAATCAAAGCCTCTAAACCTGCTTCTTTGAGCACTTCCTTCAAGTTTCTTAGGATTGAAATCACCACGCTGTTGTTAACAGGACTGTCTGGTCTATTCCAATGACTCTGCATAGGTACTCCTTTAGCAAACAAGGTAGAATTAACGTCTTGATTCTTGAGTCCAGCTCCATTTGCATTATGCTCAATACTCATCTCACTTGTATCTGATTCAAAAGCCTCTAATGAAGATTCAGTGGTGTGCCGACAATCAAGGAACTGAAAATCTAGATCTTCAAGTAGTTGGTATGCATCTAGATATCTCTTAAGTCGCCTAGGGGCAATAACAAGCAACGGTTGATGTGGTACTCCTTTCAACAAATCGCGTCGCAAAGCAAGTATTCTTGCTAGACCTGTATGGTGATCTGCATGAATATGAGATATCCAAATACACCTTAAACCTCTCACAGCATCATCAGCACCGTCAACCCCAAATCTGTTATCAGAAAACATGCAAATTCCAAGCGCTAAGAGATGTGGAAATGTGATGAAAATATAATGTACAAACTTTGAACCCAACATAAACACTTAAGCTATTAGGTAGCTAGGTCGCGCACATATATTATGTGATCACCCCATTCAACATGCAAGCAATGTGGAATTAAGTTTTCTGACGTATAACAATGTTGAAAAGCATCAGAAAATTTACCTTCTTTTTAGCTGACCTAGGGTTCCTTCACCACAGTCGAAAAGTAAGCTTCCTTTTGAGAAAAGGTTGATAAGGATAGAACTAACATTCCGGTACTTTGAAGGTTGGGACGAACCCGTCCCAAGAAGAACAATTTCCATGTCTTCTCTTGAAATATCTTCCAAACAACTAGGAAGGGTATTTTCACTCAACCATGGCTCTTCAATAACGTTGTTATTTAGCACGGGAGTCGTATGACAGAACTGGTTAACTTGTTGGGCAGCGTCTACAATCTCTGGAATCTCTGAAAGTAACTCCTCAATGATTTCAGAGGAAGAATTAGTAGTCGGAACACCAGATCTGTCTAACCCAAGCTGAGCATAAGGACGCAAATGGAACTGTTTGAACCATAACAGGCATTTAATTACTTGCACAATTGATTTATTTAATAAACAGAGTTAATTTAGATAAGAAACTTAATAACTCTAAGACAATTTTTGTAAGTAAAGTACTATCACAGAAGTGCAGAAAGGGACTGCACCCTACGCAATCAGTGAACAGAAACTCTGAAACCTAAGCATCAAAGACAATTATACCTCCTCGTATATCTCAAACTGGTTAAGTATGATCTAAGAAACTGTACAGATGTCAGAGAAGAACTCTACCAGCACATGTATGTCAGTTGAAGGGCATCTAGATGCTACATGTCTTTAATGGAATGTAAAAATATACACAGGCCGCAGCAATACTGCCTATTTTAGATGGAGTGATAAATTGCAGAAATACAGAAGCATGTGCATGGTTGGACATAGAAGTTGAGCACAACAATAATAACAAAAAATTGACTTATTTCCAATAGGAGGATTAGGAGTGCAATCTGAATTCAATGATTCAGTTGAATCATATGACCTGATCATAGAGCACATTAAAAAGTTCCACAAAAGAAAAAAAAAAAAGTAGAAGAAAATAGCCCTCAAACATGAAAGAATAGAAACTATTTACAAAGCCTTTTGAGCAATGCCAAACGTAAGCAAGACAATAACCTTTTTAGTACCTTTAGGAGATTTTCAGCTGGGATGCTTTCACAAAGCTTTGAAACCGGAACCTGGGAGCAAGAAACCAAATCAACTGCTCAATAACCAGAAAACATGCAAAATGTAAGTGTCACTTAAAGCCATGCAAAGATAGACCAATTAAACCTCACTCAATGCCCTGTAACCTGGCGCTGAACCATTCAGGTGCTGAAGAGACCAAAAGCCAGGAGCTGGAAAGAACATAGGACACAGGTAATTAAGCCGTGCTGCAATCCTTGCACTACCTTTCAAAATAGGAATCTCTACATTCTTGCTGCACAAATGACGAAATAACTGCATGATTACTTGAGAAGGAATGACAATCAATGCAGGAGAGTGACGCATTTGGAAAAGAAGAAACTAACATTTCATGTCCAGCCATGATATGTTGGGCCCCAGTAAATTTTGTCATCCACTTCTGATAATCCTTTGTGTTAGTGACAGCTGCAGGACTAAGGTGAATGATACAATTCACAGCTTTGGAAGTCTCTGGTGGGTTGCCAGACATATCTCCATAATAACTGCTAAGAGAATGTAAAGACAACAACTCTGGCAAATGAGATGACGTTGGGCAGTCGACAATGAGCACTATAGGGCCTGGAATGGATGGACCCAATACGTCACTTGGATGAACCTACAAAATTAACTCATTAAGACACAGTATTCTAGAACCATATATTAAAGCAATAACTTTTGAACCCACCATGATATTTTGACGATCTGACTTAACAGAATTCCCTAACTGCAGTTCACGATATTTTGGCCCAGGTCTTAATCCAAGAGCAACAGCCTTTTTGGGATCGAATTTTCCCATTATTTCAGGCAATTCACAAACATATACCACTGATATATCACCAGGCTTTACAACAAGTTCTGAATATTGATTTCTTCCCTCTTCTGCATCAAATTCTGATAAGCTTGGTCGCAGAAGAATAGCTGATATTTTGACAACTTCATCATCAATGAGAACAATAGGGTCACTAAACTTCCTTGAACCAGAAATATCACCCTCGTCAGAACCAGCTGATGGTCCAAAGCTACGCGTGTGAACCATGCAAGCCTTTGGGATGAAGGATCTCATTGCATCAACAAAATACTTGAGATCTGAGGGTCCCCAGACGTTGACCTTCAAAAATTAGCAATCATGTATGGCAATCACGTTCGAAAGCATATATCAGTATGATCCTATTTCAAAAAATGAGCAAGCTATTGATAGATCAATTCAGTTCATACTCACAGCCATTCCTTCATCTCCTATTCCAGCCAATGTCAAGAAAAGACCTGGAACATGGAGTAGAAATTTAGAAACCGTATTAATATGCTAATGCCTCCAACATTATTTTGCAAGATGTTATCCAGAAGCATCCATTAAAACTTCAAATCTGGATTTGAGACACAAACCTGGAAGACCCCCTGCTGTTTCCGAACACACACGAGAGAGAAATATGTGATCAATCTGCAGAATGACGCATTATCAGCATGTTCACCCCAAAGTCCAAAGGAACAATATCATAGTCAAACATTAATGATCTTGAAATATTTTTCTACAACAGGCGAAAAAGAAAATAGAATATAAGCGGATATATCACACCTTTGACAACTTAATCTTGTGTTCCATGCAGAAGCGCTGCAACCCCTGGAACACGAATTACACTTTGAGAGTTATGATTGTTGTGAAACTCCACAACGTTCTCTTGGAAAAATGAAATCCAAAAAAATGTAGTATTATTATTATTGAAACCTTCATAACGGCACTCAACAGTCCTCTAAGTTATCCTAAAGTAAAATACAGTGATGCTTCGTATCCATCAAACTTGCACATAATGGATCAGCGATATGGCCAAGCTTACAAGGTTCAAGGGAACAAGGCAAAGTTCTCATAGAAAGAAAAACCAGGTTCCTCTTTCGACAACCTGTGGTCAAGCTTACACGGTTCAAGGGAACAAGGCAAAGTTCTCATGCCAAAATTCAACCAAACCTGAAGCAGGTCTCTGGATCAATTCAAAACCCAACGATTGAGAACAAACAGAGGAAACAGCATAACCATAACCCATGGTAAGCATGGCATGAATGACGACAACAAATATTGCTTTTCTAAAAGGCAAAACTCACTTCTCCAGCGTTGAATATAAATCTTTGCTTGTCAAAGAAAAGCAAGACCGATGGAGATGTATCCTGAGTATCCATTCCAGTCCCCATAATCTGCAACAGATGGGTTAATTAAAAAAAAACTGTAAAAAATAAGCAAAACCACTAAACCAATATTGGCATTAAATCGTACTATAAGTTATTACACAGAATCTGCAATGCAAGTAAAAGCACTGTACCAGAAAATCCGAAGTAAAAATGCAATCGGGGGTGACATGAATATTCAAACTCAATTCACCCGCCACATTCTCGAAGTGGTTGACAAAGAAATAAACTACATCAATGTATATTGTATGAATGTTTATACACACATATATATTACACACATTCTCTTGGCAGAGCCAGCTTCGACATGTTCATTCATATAGTAAACACTTAAAACCCAGATGTACCAGAAAATTTGCAGTCTTCATCAAAATCCACTCAAATCTTAACTCAAGATTAATAATAGAAAAACAAAATCATCTCCACTTGTACACTAAACCATGTAGAAATTGGGGTTTTTACTCATTTTTCACAGGAAATTTTTAAAGTTTTATGGCCTTCAAAAATGGTAATTGATGAAGTTTTTTCTCAAATTAAGCTCAAATATGAGTTTGCCCATGATCCAATCAGTGTTCTTCATATACCATGAATTATTAACCCCCTCTTCTTTTTTTTTGCTTTTGTTGCTCAAATTAAATGGAATTTTAAGCATAGTGCTGAATAGATGGTCTAAGACGAAACTTATGTGACAAAACCCATATGAACAGAATCCCTGCTAAACAACCAAAACAAGTTAACCAATGACACAGGAACCTCATGCAATTGCCCAAAACATTCGATAGTCCAAGTAAAGAGGAGAACTTGAAATCAAAGCCAACAAAGCAAGAACCAATAACAATCACAAAATCACAAGTACAAATCAATACATACATGACGACATATACGTATTTACCTACAGATATAAAGATATAAAATACCTGAACGTAGCATATTGTATTGGCAGGATTGAGTTTACGGTCCTTCAAAGAGAGGATCTTTTTGGGCCTATCGCTCTTATCGTTTCCCTCAGCCCGTCTCTTGTTAAACCCAACAGACCCAATCTCTTCCATTGGCGGCGCCGCTTTCTCTCTCCTCCCAGTCTCTCCGAAGGAACTGTGGTTCCTCTGGGTCAGAGGGCGGGAGAGATGGGTTCGGTTTTTCTTGGAGAGGGAGGAGAAGGGGGTGAAGAGAGAGATGGGTCTGAGAGTTTTGGTGGGTGTGAAGAGGAGAGAGAAAGAGGCGGAGGTGGGTTTTCTGAGGAGGAGGAGAGAGGCGGGGTAGTGGGCGGAGGAGAGTAGCAGGCGAAGCTTTGTTATTTGGGGCATTGTGTAGTTTGGTTTTATTGACGGTTTTTTCAACTAGGGGAGAGGCCGGTGGGTTGAGGGTTTAAGATTTCAGAGTCGGGTCTTCTTGCCGTTTCTCGGGTAACCCGGGTTAGGGACTTTGGGTTGAGTCGGACCACTCACCACTGGGCCCGTTGGCTACGGTAATTGCCCCTCTCCCTAATTGATCATTCTCTCTTTGTACAGAATATTATCCCTAATTGGTAACTTTCTGTTTCAATAATGCCGCTGACACAGACCACTCATCTCTCACATATGTGTGGAGTCGATACATACGTGAGAGAAGAGTGATCGGTAGAAATGTATGCAGCATTGTTAATTTTTTTGAGACTTTTTCATCCCGTCTTTGTTACTATTATTTTTATTAATTTTCAATGTGAGTTCAAATTTTACTGTTTAAGCTTAAATCATTTTGTCTTCATGACAAGAATTAGAAAAATAGAAAATATGGACGAAAACAATCATATAACACGATGAACGAGACTCTCTTTTTAATCTTTTTTGTCGTCTTATATTATTATTTTTTAAATAGTGATAAGCAACCTAAAGAAAACCTGAACCTAAAATGAGAGAAATCCAGAAATCTCTACCTACGCGAGGCCGAGTTCGTTCATCTTGGTTCTCTTGTTGGAATTTATTTATGTGGCTCACATGCCACATCAATCCTATTTATATATTATGGTATTTATGTTTGTAACTAAAATATGGGTATTAGATTTAATTAAAGTATTGCCTAAATAATTGGTGACTATTCATGAAAAGATTTGGCAACTTTTCATGAATAGATATAGTGACTATTCATGAATGGGTTTAGTGACCATTCATATATAAGGTTACAACCATTAACGAATAGATGCCTTATTACTTCTTTGATGGAAGGAAGTATGAAGGGTTGTGTCTATTGGGAAATGGTTCTGATCTATCTATATAAAGGCATGTGATTACCATCAAATTACAAGTGTGAAGAACATTTATATAGATTGGATTGGAAATCCTACCCATTACTCCCCGAAATCAATTAGTGGGAGTTTCGTTGAGTCAAGCATATTAGTTCAAGATCGAAACGATTTCCGGGTTTTCTAAGACTTAAACAACATGGCAGAAGGTAAGTAATTTTTCCGCTGCGTATTCATTTTGATTCTCCCACATAGGTTTTTCATCTTTCATCTATCGGTTGACCGGCTTTAAGCAACCTTCGCATTTCCTGCTGAGATCTCAAGTCTCCAAGTGGGCCCTCTTGGCCACCCACGACCTTGGGTTTTTTAGAGAGGAGCCATCATAAATTCTCTACCCTCCAAAGATCCAACCAGGGAAAGCAATAAGTGCGTCTGTCAAAATAGGCACATCTATGTTTTATACTTTTTCAATTTCTCTTATTGAGCCAATTGATATAGTGTAAAAATTTAACCAGGAGTCTAGTAAGAACTGAGAGAAAATATCAAAAAATACCGCGCCAAAAAATTGTAAAAATAATAGGGCAAAGATTTGTGCTCTTAATAACCAAACTACTGAACCACTGAACCAAACCAAATAGACCGTTCGAATCAGTTTGGGTGATTTACCAGTTTTTTCGGTTTTCTTGGACACCCCTAACAATAATTATGTAGGGATTGAATTTTGTGATGGCGGCTTCGGAGCTAAACAGAGAAGTTGCCGGCGTTCGGAGCAAAATGGAGAAGTTGCCTAGTGTAGCACGTGGGGTGGATGTGGGTTGTTGGACCTTGGGAGGTGAATCACAGCCATTAACCGGACAGTACCAAATAATAGGAGCTAGATGTGATCCAAGCCCGGTTATTGAACCCGATCAAAGAGAAAAAAAAATAATAATAATTGATTGCTTCTGAAAAATTCCAAGTGAAACAACTCTAAGTACCTGCTAAGTTCCAATTAAGTTGTTTAATTTATTTGCTTTCTTGAAATGCACGTTTGACAGCGAGCTGGAGTAGCTCAGTTGGTTAGAGCGTGTGGCTGTTAACCACAAGGTCGAAGGTTCAAGCCCTTCCTCTAGCGATTCACTGTCCCATACTTTTGCCATCTTTGTGTTATTTTAGTTCTGTTTTGACACTCAGAAGAGTGAAGAGAGAGCCAGCCACCTCAATACCCCACCCCCATCAGATAAGGCAAATGAGAACCACTCACAGAAAACCATACTAATATATCCAAATTCAACTATTAAAAGACAGACTCCCATTTATTCAAATACCCAAAAAAAAATAATAATAATAGTAACAAAGTTGCAATGGGTACACTTCAGTTACTCAATCCTCATTGTTTGGCCTCTCGCAAAGCACTCCTCTCTCACAACTTCAGCACAAGCACTGGAAAATTGAACAGACCCCCCAAAAGCATCGGCTTCTCTAGAAGAAGAAGAAGAAGAATCAGAGCTGTCGCTACGATTCCGGACGGCGAACCGGAAATCGCGGAAGAGGCCGAAGAAACCCCTGCAGTCAATTTTGCATTTGTTCACGTAAGTTCAGATGTTTGATGTTAGTCAATTAGTTGCTACGCTAGTGTGAATCTTTTTGCTAATGGGTTTTGCGTATTTTGGTTTCAGTCTGTGTTGCTTCCTGATGGAACACCAGATGTGCATTTTCGTACAGCATGTGGAGGGCAGAAACTCAGAGACATTATGTTGGATGCTAATATGGAACTGTATGGACCATATGTAAGGCCTCTCTCTCTCTCTCTCTCTCTCTATCTCTCTATGTTCACATTCTGCAGAGCCGGCCCTGACTTTACGAAGGCCTAAAGCAAAAATTAAAGATGTGACCATTTTTGTGGAACTATTATAAGGGGTACTAAAGTAGAAGGGGTCCGAAAAGTTCAAAAAAATTCGGGGGCTACAACGGCCAACTCTGACATTCAATGTAGATGAGTTAATCGATTTGTTCTATTCAATTGTTGAGTCAATGTATTTTGAATTTTCAGGCTAGACCTCTGTGTAACTGTGCGGGAGGAGGAACTTGTGGCACATGCATTGTTGAAGTGAGTCTTTTTTCTTTTTTTTTTTTTCTTTTCTTCAGAATATTTATCTGTAGAATGCTATTACTTTTTATTTTACCGGGCAATAATGGGATTTGTTCTAATTTATCAACCGGTGTTGACATTATAACACGTCACTTATATAGTTTTCGCTCAAAATTCAGTGAAATGATGGTTTTATTTTTCTTTGTATTGCTAGGTTGTTGAAGGGAAGGAGCTGCTAACCCCACGAACGGATAAAGAAAAGGAGAAACTCAAGCGGGTACTCATATTTATGCTTTGGCAATGCTAAATTTCAAATAAAGCATATATAATCTCTGGTAAAATACCTCCACAAATACAAAGAAGTACCCGACCGAAAAAAAATACCCTTTCTATCTTTCTTATTAGTAAAGCGCGATAACTGTAAATATTTTCACCGGTGGTTGAAGACTAATCGTTTGAGCGAAAACGAAATTGCAGAATCCAAAGAACTGGAGGCTTGCTTGTCAGGTTACAGTTGGGAAACCAGATTCAAGAGGCCTGGTTTGTGGCAATGTGACATTTATCCAAGATTTTATGAGCCTAGTCTAGTTCGAGCCGAAGTTTCTTACTCCGTTGTATGCTTGATTTGCCGCAGGTTGTCATCCAACAATTGCCTGAATGGAAAGGGCATCAATGGGAATACAACAAAGAACCTCCTCCAGAACTAGAAGAACCCTGATTAGGACTTTCTTCTGTTTAGCTACGCGAACATTGAAAAGTGTAAATCTGTATTCTTAAGAAATTAAGTTTACAGTGGATATTGGATATTCTGGACAAAGAAAGAATGATCGGATATTAGATTCTCGTACTGTGTTAGTACAACTCTAGAAGTAACGTCGAGTTCACCATCGTGCTTTTTGATTGATGATACTAGAGGAACCTGAAACTATGGAAAGAGTGCATAATACCAATTGCGTTGAATCCTCCACTGTGGTGGGGAAGGTCCTCGAGTATTCCTCCAATCGTACTGAAAATATAGCTCTTACTATTAAAGATGTGCGCATGCTCACACACAACAGATCTTGGTGGATGAATTCCCTAATTTCAGTCCCGTGACTCCCATCCGAACCGTATCACTACCATTTATGATTACACCAGGATCCGGGGCCTGCCAAACCACAAGGCAAAGCCTAGCCATCAAGATGTTGAATGAGATGTTCCAATTTAGGTACATTTGCCTATCAAGAGCAGTACCTTTAAAACATTCTTCAAGAGTTTATTCTAGCTCTTAATATCATTCTATTGCTACCCCCAAATATTTGTCAACATGCATGCTCTTATTTCAGAATCATTAAGCCCCCTTTCCAAGCTTATTTAGGCCCCGTTCTATTGAGATTCTTATTTTTTTAGTACTTATTTCCTGCTTTATGATAAAAAACTTGGTGTCCCAACACACTTCTCCACCTGTGCCCCCACATGAGTGTGTGGTGGATAAGTGCATTGGGCCCTAGACCACCAAATAATTTTGCCTTCCCTTGCAATAGCCCTCGAATGGAGAGTTGTTCAAGAAAATATCAGCAATAGCTCGACAGCATTCGTTCTCTTCCAAACAAAATTGATTGCAAAAGATGTATATGGACAACCACTTGAAAACATCAGCAATACTTCCCGATTTCTCCAGTGCCTTATAAATGCAAGATATTAGTGAAGTCGGAAGTACTGGCAACATTCTACCACTACAAGACCTTGCAAAAAGTATTTGTAAAGTACTATACCGATTCATATGTACTGTTGTAAGCACAAATGTGTTCGAAATCGTCTGATGAATAGGACCTGGACTCATCTGCAACCGATTTGTGCAAATAAATGTGTGTACGTGGGATGCTCAAAACTTTCTAAAAGATAAGTTAAAGTTCATAGAAAATAATAGACATAACCGTGACCCAATAACAAGAAGAATTCCATAGAAGTACAAGAATGACAAAAATGTGGTTGAATTCCACCCACTTCGTGCAGCATTCAACCACAAGATCCACAACATGAAATACACCATGAAACCCAAACCCTTTTTTTTTTTGAACTGACCATGAAACCCAAACTGAAAGAAAGAGAGAAAGCCAAAAAAAAAAAAAAAAAAGAAAGGGAAAATAAATAAGAATCTCTTCTTTTATTACAAATGGATTTGACAGCACAAGAATTTCCTCCCAATTTAGAAGTCACTGGACAGGGGAACATGTTGATGTTGCATGAACACATTTGCATAGACCAATCCGGCCACGCCCCCGCCGACGAGAGGCCCAACCCAATAGATCCAGTTATCGTGGAAGTCGCCGCTCACCACTGCAGGCCCGAAAGAGCGCGCCGGGTTCATTGACCCGCCGGAGAATGGGCCTGCAGCCAAGATGTTGGCTCCAACGATGAAACCAATGGCAATGGGGGCAATTGTGCCCAACGGGCCCTTTTTGGGGTCCGCTGCTGTTGCATAGACTGTGTATACCAAAGCAAATGTGATAATGATCTCCATAACCACTCCTTCAAGTGCTCCGACGCCGGCGGCCACGCTGTGGATTGGGATTGCCTGGGAAAAAAAAGTCGGAAAAAATGGAAATTAGGGCGACTTTTTTTCTTTTTTTTATAACTTAGGTGTCCGGGCCTAAGATTTATGACTTACCAAGCCTCCGGTGACATATTTGAGCAGGTAACACGCGACAATGGAGCCAACAAGTTGTGCAATCCAGTACAAAATGCCAGTGAGGACGGTGATCTGGCCCCCGAGAGCCAACCCGAAGGTGACAGCTGGGTTCACGTGGCCGCCGGAAATGTTAGCCGCGATGGAGACTGCCACAAAGAGAGCAAATGCATGGCATATAGCAATGGCTACTAGCCCCGCCGGATCTAGGGCAGCATCTGATGTCACCTTGTCTACAAAGGGTAAAAAAAATTGAACGAAATAGTAGCAATTAGGAAGATAAAAGACACGTGATGAACAATTATTATTTTTGTCAATGTGATGAACAAAATATGCCTATTACTCAGTGATGATTTTGAATATGTCACTGCTATGCCACCCTGACCGACGGTGTTGTTAATTTGTTCGATGAAATGAATTTAAACACCTAGAGAACATACATCTAGTAACGTAGTGCCACATTTAAACTCCTATGGATATGAACGATTATTAACGTAGTACCAATTTTGACTGGTCATAAGCCAAGAACATACACCTACACAAACATAAGAGAGATAACTAGAAAGAACCATAACTAGTAATCGAAGCATGGGTGACATGCCCGCCCGAAAGTGAACGTACGCCGAGAAACTAATCAAAAAATCGTCATGCTAAATGACGATCTACACCAAACGATCGTCACGGATCCTCTGTGTCGAAAAACCTGTCTCAGGGAAAAATCCCGAAAGCTCAAAGTTTCAGTTAACGATCGTGCCAGCGAGAGTGCATTAAGACTAGTCATAGAGGATCTCATGCTTATGTGGTGAGACACAACTTGAATTTTACATTCTGATAAGCTTGGCGATTAGCATAAGAGTAATGAGTGAGTGGATGCATGGGAAGTAATTAAAGTGGTCATTATCAACATGTTAATCTATTAAAAGAGATTGGAACAGTATTAAACCATAAGCTATAGCGGATCCAACACCGGCAAACACAAAGAGCAGTGTCGAAATGAACTCAGCAAGGTAAGCCTTGATAGATCCCCAGCCAAAGGAATCATCAAACCTCCCAAAGGCAATGCCCGGCATCTTAATTACTGTAATTCGGAACAAAAAGAGCTTAGAGAGCTTAGAGAGAGAGAGAGAGAGAGAGATGGTGCAAAGACCCTTTCAAGGATAGATGTATTTATATACAGGGGAATATGCGGATATAATATTGGGTTCAATAAATTATAAATGAGTTGCTAATCAGGCTTTATTATATACTCTGTTTTTCCCCTGCATTTGTTTCTTTTGTGAGGAGAGATAAAAAGGAATAATGTATATTCCACGCATGTCCAATTAGGTTAGTCCGCGACCAGCCTAGCTGTCACAAAGCCCTCCTTTATTAGAAGTGTCGCGAAGCTCATCAATGATTCATCCATGTGCACCGTCCCAATAGGAGAAGAGAGAGAGAGAGAGAGAGAGAATGGTAGCCCACCCCACACACAAAGGAAGTCTGGTCGGTTGGTTGATGAGTTTGCTCTTTGCACAATTGAGCCGGACTCGATTCTTACGGTCAGGCTGTATGAAAGTAATTTTCTGTGAATTTTTCCAAGTCCTGGCGAGGCGCCTTTGACCGGTTCGGGGAGGGGATCAGTTAAGGTGCGCGTATGTTGGCCCGAACACCCGTGACCGTCAGAAAAAAAGAGAATGGTAAAGAAAGAGAGTTGATAGGGACATGGATGTGTTTGGGCCACAAACTGCACCGACCATATCGAAAAAAACGACGACCTAGTTTGGCGGATTTGTTAGGAATGTGAGGAGAAGATAAGATTAATGGAACAGCTTATATATATTATGTTGGTTTGAAGTATTTTGTTTTTTTTAAAAATATTTATTAGTTTGAATTATTGTTAGTATTTAACGGGGAGTAATAGCCGGGTGGATAGGGATGGATACTGGATAGACTTTAGAAAGAGGAATCTGGAGAGTTATCTTTGGTTTTTTAAACAGGAGATGCATAGGGTTCTGTTTTTGTGTGTTCTGAATTTAGTGCCCTTTTCATAGAATTTTCTCTCGTCAAGGATTAGGTGCGCGCAGGCTGACCCAATCATCCGGATATTAAAAAAAAAATGCACGAGACTCGTGTTTATGAGGATTGGAAAAGAATAATTGACGGACACGACGTTTCATTTCCCACATTTTGTTACGGAAATTTGCTCCATGCTCGAACTCGTGTATCAATATTGAAGCAAATGCCGATTGTCTTGTTTCCGGTCAGGCCTTCGACATCATATATACTTGAGCACTAATCATGAAAAATAATGAGCATGGTTATGCCTACGGCACATGGTTAGTTAGAGCTATTATTTCTGCATTTGAAATGTCACCACTAACCAAAGGGCTGGTAACCCTGCGGTTATCTCTTGGTTCTCTCACAAGGGAGGCCAAGGTTCGAGCATCATCAGAGGCTTTGGGATTCAAGATTATGGACAACTTCTGAATTCCCTGTGAACTAACTAACTAATTTCTCTACTAACCTTCCCCCAATGATGTATATAATTTTATTTTTTTTTGAAACAGCAGCTGATGTATAAAATATTAGCAAAAGAAAACAAGAAATGTCACCACTAGCCCCCTTAAAGCACTCACATTTTTGCAATATCACACGCTGAGATCATCTATGTTCCAAGGCTAATGCAAGACCCCAAGTTATATAATCCGTGTCCGTAAGCACGAGTGTAAAAGCATCATTAACACATTCCAACCTACTCAGATGCACAAGAGAGAGGATTGAGAACGAGAGTGCGAAACATTTTGAAAGATTATGACCAAGAGCAGGACCCATAGGGGGAACTCAACGTGTTGAAGAGGACAAGAAATTCACATATGGTATGGTTGATGAGTGTGACTGAGCTTCAGAATTCAAGAAGCAATTTTACTACATAAATAGAATAAAGTAAGCATAAAGTTAGGTAAAATCTTTCTGAATTTATCTCCATAGCCTGAGAAGGGTTTTGATTTTGTGTTTCTTTCGTAAGGTTATTACAACAGGTTTAATAACCCAAAAAGAATCCAGGCTCCTTGCTTAATTAGGATATGGCTTTCTCATCGAATTTGAGGCTCCAAATCATTTGCGTTGATTAATTAAAGGCATCCTTTTGATAATCATCATTTATCGGTAGTGGTGGTCAAACAAAAAATTTTAAATCGAAAAATTGGATCCTGGTCGGATGGATGCGCCGGGGCACACTCTACTTGCGCCCGCCTGAGGTGCATTGCATCAATGAAAACTGCATGTAGGCCCCAGGGAGGCAATAGGGTTGCGCCCGGGGCGCACGTGAATGGCGCATTGCATTAGTGAAAAAAACATAGATGCGCCAGGGGCGTACTAGAATTGCGCCCGGAACGCACTCGAATTGTGCCCGAGGCACATTGGGTTAGTGAAGAAGACATTGATGCACCTGGGACGCACTTAGCGCCTGAGGCGCATTGCGTTAGTGAAGCATACATTGATGCGCCCGGGGAGCAATAGGATTGCAACTGAGTTGCATATGATGTGCCCAGGGACACACTCAAATTGCGCCTGAGGCGCATTGCGACAGTGAATAATACATTGATGCGCCTGAGGAGCAACAGGATTGTACTTGCGTCGCATATGATGTGCCCGAGGTGCACTCGAATTGCGCATTGCCTTAGTGAAAAATACATTGACGCACCCCGGAAGCAATAGAATTGAGCCTTGTCGCATTTGATGCGCCCGGGGCGCACTCAAATTGTGCCTAAGGCGCATTGCATTAGTGAAGAACACATTGATACGCCCGGAGAGTGATAGAATTGCGCCTGAGTCGTATATTATGTGCCCGAGGCGCACTCGAATGGCGTCTGCGGCACATTTGGTCAGTAAAGATTTCGATGCCCCCGGGGCATCTCCGTTTTCAAAGCACCGTTAGATTAATGTCAAAACAGGGCCCGGTCCATTTTCCCTTTCTTGCTACTAGAAATGATTTTGTTTCTTTCAAAAGTGCTATTTAAAGTAAAGCTTTATCACAACTTCAAATGGGTTGGTCAAGAAAGTGGCCCTAGTAGCACATGGGCAGATGTAATGGCCACTCTTATGAGTTTCATTCCAAACCCACATTGCAGTGGCCTGCTTGTTTGAGCAGCCATGACTCTTAACTCTGACGGCTCAATTAGCCTTTTTAATATAGGAGACGGAGTAGTTAAGAGAGCGGATATGATAGCTTTGGATAACAATGCTATGGGGAGGGGTAGACCTAAATTGGTATTAGATACTGTGGTGCAGAACAATATGAATACAATAGATTTGTGTGAACAAGTGGCACTTGACAGAGCTCAATGGAGGAAAATGATTCATATAGCCGACCTCAAATGATTGGGACATAGGGCTCTGTTTGGTTTGGTTTGGAATATAGGAATCCCCAACTACTATGGTATGGTTTAATGGCCAATTGAATTGACAAAATTTGACATGGACAACTTGACTTTTTTTAGGACTTTTTTTTACGACTTAGACAGTTGACTGAATGGATGAACATGTAGAGAGTTTCTGGTTCGAGTTGATTGAGCAACCTTAACATCTATAGTAATTTAACTCACCACATTCATTATAGCGGAGATGATTCAAAATCCGGAAAAAATAAGGTGAAAAATTTGGCGGATGACTTAATTCTCTGTTCAAACATTTGTGCTAATCAAATTCGACAAAATAGTAGTGCCAACAGTTGAAGGCAAGAATACCTCTAACCCAAACAAGGAAAGAAACCTTTTCCACCATCTGAACAAGGAAAGAATCCAGGCAGCAAAATCCATGATTCTCTTCTCCTGTTCTTCTACCCTTCCTCGTCAACACACAACCTTCCATCATGCTCTCAAGCCATGGTGTGTCTAGGAATTCTTTTCGGCTGCAGAAACTCTTCTGCCCTGTCTTACATCCTATCAGCTTTGGCGATTGTTGGCATTGTTCTCGGCTTGCGCATAATCTGTTACACCCTGTACCGGTTGTTGAACAGGCGTGACCATCACGGCGAACTGAGGTCTGAGTTTGGGGTTGGGACGCAGCCTCAGGAGCAGAGGTACGACCATCACGGTGAACCAAGTTATGATTATGGGGTTGAGATGCAGCCTCGGGAGCGGGAGCAGGTGCAACACTGTCGCGTCTCGTTGGCGGAAGGCAAGGTTGTGATACTAGCAGGAGAGAACCATGCTTCTTGCCATTTCAGGCACCGCTGAGTGCCGATTCATGACGGGATTTAAAGTCCAGCTTGTTACGATTTGTTTCAGTATTAGGTTTGTTTGGAAGTGATGAATTAGCAAAGATCAATCACACGATGTAGATTTGGGAAAAATAACTTTACCCTGTATATGTTTCAAGACCAATATTCGTCTGTTGTGACAATATTATATATCTATTCAAACAACTTCAACTAACAAGCTTCAAAATATTTATTTCTGTCCACCAGATGTAGTGCTAGAACATCGATTTCTATACCCGAATATATAGTCACTTGACAATCACGAGCTTCAAAAAGTGTTTGATCTGGAGCTCAACACTCACCCGTGTGCTATCAATTTTTTTGTTGGGCCAATCTATACGAGGCTCTGCTCCGACTCTCATTGAACTTTGATTATGGAAGATGGAATTTGTCTCTAGATTAGTCGGTCCGTTACGTCGTATGCCAACGTATTATTAGAAAAAGCACATCAATAGGCAATAGCAAGGAGAGAAGTCAAGTGAGATGAAATCAAGGGCAATTTGTATGTACATGATCCGAAACACTACTGAGGCAAATTAACCAATGACTAGTCATATTAGACATCTATTCTAGCCTAAGTCAAATGACCATGCGTGAACGGGAGCGCGAGCATTAAAGCGTCTTCTAAAACACATCTCAAATTACTCAAATTCGCAAAAAGCGAAGATTGAGACCAGAGGCGGATGGTACTTCTAACAGCCCAAGACACTAGTATGTACACTTGCATCTCAAAACCATAACCAACCCTTAATCTAGATCAAAATACTCAAAAGTCTTCTGAACCAAACATCGCCCCACATTATTCACCACCCGCCACACCTTCAGCACCCCATCAAGACTCCCAGTGCAAACCGTGCACCCATCCTCCGCCTCCTCCCCCGCCGCCGAAACCCGCCCAGGAAACGCCGCGACGCACCTGATCGGCCCCCTGTGACCCTGAAGCACGGCCACGCAACAATGCTGCCCGTCTTGCTCCCTCACCCAAACCCGACCCGTCAAATCTGCCGACCCGCTCACCACAAAACTCCCCCCAGTGGCCAAACACATCACCGCGTGGGTGTGCCCCGGGAGCGACCCGCCGTACTGCGGTTGACCCGAGAGCCAGCCCTTGAGCCAGTAATGGATGTACCTGTTGGAACATTTTAGTGAAATTTAAAATAAAATCCTAACACACTATCATTATTACCGTTTCAAAATTAGTGTCTACTTAACATTGGCCATAACAAAAATAAAAGAGAATTATCCCTTCCATCACGTACAAATACGAATGAATAAGACTTTAATCCATTTACCTCTATATATTGGTATTTCCTCCGTTCTTAAACAATAATTCACCACGAAAAGACATGCAAATTTTAAATTAGAAAATGCATGAAGCATTTCCGTTCATGTTTGTTTAAATTTCTTGATGCTAAATTAATTTTCTGTCAAGAAATTTAAAAGTTCATACACAATTATTTTTTTATCTTGAAATTTAAACATCTTTTTATAGTAGACCATCGTTTAAGAAATGAGAGAGTACTACTACTTTGTATGGTGCTGAGCAACTCAGCTCGAGACTCTGTTTTATAGTGGCAGACGCAAAATTTGTGTAATAAGGACTCGAATCACGTATATTTTCATAATGATAATAAAAAATATTTTTTTGAAGTATATATTGTTACTCCCGAGGTTCTAAGGAGATACAATATTATACATGCAACTTAAAAAATAAATAATGACTTAAAAATTTTGGAGATTTTTATCTCACACAGAGAAATTTTTGTCACTCAAAAACTTGTAGGGGCTAATCCCATAAAAAATTAAAAAAAATTACTAATTAACTTGAAAATTAGTATAATACGCAAGATGGTCCCCCTCCAGGGCCTTCACCCCTTGGGACGCCTTCAATATTTTACTACGTGTTTTGACGTTCTTAAGAAATGATTTAGAATGTCGAAAAAAAAAAAGAATAACGGTACCCGTCGGTGCAGCCGCCGTAGAGGACCCCACCGTCGGCGGTTAGGGCTAGGGTTCTGACGGGCGATGATTTGGCGGGGAGGGTGATGGTGAGGGAGTGGGGCCGGTTGGAGGTGCAGAAGTTGCGCCGCCATACGCGGACGGTGGCGTCGTCGGAGGCGGTGTAGAGGACTCCGTCGTCGGACAATGCGATGGCGTTGATTGGTTCGGAGTGGGCTTGGATGGTCTCGATGCATTTGTAGTCGGAGATTCGCCATACTTTGACTGTTTTGTCGAGGGATGCGGAGTAGAGGATGTCGTCCGATGCGTTCAGTGCTAGTGAGGATATGGGCCCCATATGCTTCATCTGAAAAATTAATCGACATAGGCAATTGAGCAAAACTACCAACGGATAAAAAGACAACTCCGATCGCAACTGCTACCAAAGTCGATGCACATAGGTCTATATATATCGGACGATTTTGAACACAGCTGTATTCTGCGATGTGTTTTAAAGTTGCGTAAGTAAACTTTCTGTGTCTAATTAGTGTGATCTTATTTAAAGATGGGCATAATTAATTTTATGATTTACTCCATACATCCCAATTTTTGAGTCTTTTTTAGGAGATCGTACGTATTACTTTTTAAATGATTATAATCTTATAGTTTACAATATTTTAGGTGATTTGGAATGTTTTGTTTAATAGAATTAATTGATAACTATCAAACCAAATCCATATTACATATAGGAAGTATTGCCAATTACAGAGTATAATTAATTCTCTATCCGATTAGAATAGAATGAAGAACTAAAACATGGGGACGGAGGATGTATAATTTGATCCATTAAGCCGTAAAACCCACATGTCTTCCGTCCCTTCTAAATTTAGGGCAGTAAACAAGCCGAGTTGTTCGTGCAGCTCAAGACTTGACTCAACTCAACTCGTTTAGTATTCGAGCCAAGCTCAACATTCTAAAATTTGGTTCGATTTGTTGGCATAGGCTCGACTCGTTTATAAAGGATCGTTTTCTACATGAACCGGGCTCGGCTCATTACGGCCTCGAAACATTTACAAACGAGCTAAACCCAAATTACAATTTTAAGCTCGTTTAACAAATAAGTTGAACTCGAACACTACAAAGTTCGACTCGGCCAGCAAGGCTATTTAAAACTATGGTACTACTAGATAAAGTCATAAAACCGATATCAAAGCCATATGGGAGCAAATAATTACCATCTTATCCTTGCCGGCGATGTAATTCCGAACATAACTTCCGGCCCTCGGAATAGTCCCCACCCGCACATGCCTCGTAACACCTTCCCAGCTCCGCCGCCAAACCCGTATCTTACAATCCGCGTACGCAACGTAAACCTTGTCGTTGGACACATCGATCGCAACCGCCACGCCGGCCTTGGTCTTGAGCTGGCCGCACTCGGTGAACTCGGGCAGTTTCCACACCCGAACCACGTTGGACTCGGACCCGGTGTACATGAGCCCGTTGGCGGCCGCGACGGACAGTATCTGTCCGTCTTTTTTGAGGACGGAGGAGACGCACCGGGACGATGCGGCGGCGGCGTCCGGGTTGGTGGTGTCGAGGGGTTTGGAGGAGGGTGCATGGAAGGGGATCAGGCGGGCGGGGCTGGAGGGTTGGGAGGAGAGGCGAGGCGGTGGGGAGGGGAAGTGGGAGAAAGAGGGCTCTTTATTGGAAATGCTGCGGAGGAATGGGTTGGTTTTTTGTTGGGGCACTCTGAGTGTGAAGGATGGACATGTTGGAGAATTGGAAGAGTCTAATGTTGCCATACTAGAGCTGATCTCTCTCTCTCTCTCTCTCTCTCTCTCTCTCTCTCTGTTGGGGCACTGCAATGCTTAAATACAGACCCAGTTACTGTATATTGGTAGATCAAAACCGGACCCATGCATATATAAGCTTGTTTTCCATTCAGTTTGAGGTTTTAACTGACTAGTACGTTGGGCGTTGGAAGTAAATAACCTTTCAGGCACAATTACGTACCAAACAGTAGTGCTCAGACAAAAGTATCACCGAACTTAATTTCCATACTTGAATGATAGGTAGGATCATGTATTGTTGTGCAGAATATACGTTCATTTACTTTTACTTTTGCTTTATGATCGAGATAAGATGGTGGGTGAGGCTGTATGCCTCGTATTTATACCGATAATGCTAGGGACACTCACACCCGGCTTAGGTAGCACTACATGATTGGTAACGGAGGAATAAATACTTAGACTATTTTGCAATCATCGATCATGCAGTGCCACGTAGATGGGTGTGGTCGGTGTTTTAATAGAATGTTGTGTCCCTACATTATTTGGCAAGCAAAGGTAGGTGTACGTGAAGTAGAAGAGGGGCGCGCGCTCTCTCTCTCTCTGTAATACAGATGCTCGAGTTGGAGTTAAGTCAGTTGTCCATTTGGTAAGAGCTCTTAATTGTAGCACTGTCGCCCATATCAGACATTATGATGAGTAGGTGTGACATTCTGCGAAAATAATTGTAGTATCAGCAGACCATTCATGGTCGGTCATTTCGAAAATTCGATAGTTATTTTGGATTAAGAATTTTACGCGGTGGTGGTAGTAGTATGGAAGTATGGAGCCATGAAATTGCATGTTAACTATGGCAGTCCCTTTGCTCGTTTTTTGGAAAATTCGAATCGTGCATCTTGTAGGGTCCGTAAAATAATGTATCTATGCAAAAAAATCAACTTGTCCGGACATCGATAGATACTAAAGTTGAGTTTTTACATAGAAAAAATGGACGACCGTGAACAGTTTAACTTTAAAAATAGTTGACAGATTACGGTCGTCCATTTTTTCGTGTATAAACTCAACTTTTGACATTTCTATCGATGTTCGGAGAAGCTGATTTTTTGTGTAGATAAATTATTTTGCGAACCCTACAAGATACACGTACGGTTTTGATTTTCTAAAAAACGCGCAAAGGGGACCCACAAGGGGCTGTCCGGACAGCCCTGTCCAATTGATGATCCGGAAAGAAATTTTTCTCATTCTATATATGTTTAAGGATACTTCATGTAAAATTTAGGGGAATAAATGTAAGCCAATATATAGCCGCTACTAGCCCTACAAGGAAAATAATCATTCTACAATCACAAACATTTACACAAACTCACTCACATTCACATTGAGACTCACACACACTACTTCTCCAGTGTATGTGGAACCAACTAAAAAATGTGAATGTGCGAGTGCTTGTGGTTATATAATAATTACAAGGAAAATGGGGTTTTTCTAAAGGCCAACGGTAAGGAAAAACACTAAATTAACCTTTGCTAAATAACAACCACACAAGTACCTCTATTTTCATGGTATCCAAGTTTTCCTAACTAAAATAGTTACATACACAACACCAAACACATGTTTGTGAGGAGTTGTGTTTGGTGTTGTGTACCTAGACGTTTTGTTTTCCTCACTGTACCTAGACGTTTTGTTTTCCTAACTACCTTGCAAGTTTACGTCCATTCTTGGTCAGATACAGCTTCCTTCCAATTTCTGCCTTGTAACCGTTACTTGAATACTCAGGTCGCCTTTCATTGCACCTATGTCTGGACCGAAGCCAGAGTAGTGTCACCGCATGTAGATGGTGTTAGGATTACGTGTCTCCAACAAGGGACTATTGGGCCTTGTCCAATGCATTTGTGTGCGTTTGAACGTGGCCTGTCAGATAAATGAGGCCCAATTTAAACCCAGATGGGCCCAGCCCATAAACATTTAAACCCAGATAGGCCCAGCCCAAAAAACAACATAAAGAAGTGTATTGACCACCACACTGATACAGAGGGAAATGGCCGGAAAAATGCTGGAGAGAGTGCACTCTCTTCGCAGGCCAGCGCAGTTCAGCGGCGGTGGCGAAGACGACGCTGAAGACGCCGGCGATGAATCGAAGACGAGGAAGCACATGTCGGTGGTAATGAGGGCCACCAATTACTTGACCCGAACGCTACCCGGTGGTGGTTGCCTCTGCCCGTTATTCCTCGTCCTCTCCTTTCTGCTCCTCCTCTTTGTATCTTCTCTCGTCATTAGGTCTCGTTGTTCGGTTTGCGTCGGCTCTTCAGCATACGATCCCGTCTCTCGTATGCGCTTCTTCGGTTATGAGGACCCCGATTCTGATTTTGGATCCCTCGGCGTGCCCTGGTGTAAGCTCTCTTTCTCTCTCCGCGATTTGTTGATTCTGTTGTAATAGGGTTTAGTTAGATCTGGACAGTGTACTGTCAAATTTTCGTGGGAGTTGTAAAAAGCGTATTTCGATAGAGTATTGGCTTCAGTTAAGTAGTTACTTTCTCTATGGTTGATGAGTAAGCTGAGCGAATTTTGTATAATGGAGTATGAAAATATGTTGTTTGTAATTGAAGAAAATCTTCTAGTGCCAACCAAACCGGGGATAATAAGAGTACAATTCTCTTTTTGGCTAAAATCATTTAACAACATGAAGAATGTTTTTCAGTAAATGGGGTCGAAACAAACAGAGCGCTAATGGGTCCAGTGTAGATGATTGCTATTTGGGCGTGTAAATATTTTATTTTAATCTACATTTAGAGTTGAAGTGGCGATGAAACTACTACTTTCATCTTTTTTCAGCTAACTTGAGTATTAGTTGGTAATTGTTAGGCGACACACTAAACATAAACCCGCACACGTGCTAGCACAAATAAGGATCCGCCACAATACAAGAAAGCATGACATGCGGTTATACTTGCCCATGGCCACGCTCACACTAGTTACCTTATACTACAGAATGAAGAAGAAAAGTACCAAACTGGGTACAAGGTTAGGCAGAGCAATGTATATGCTAGGGTTTGCGAACACGTGGTGAGTGGTGAGGTGTCTAGTACTAGTCACTAGTCAGGCTCTACAAACCCACTATAGTGGTGCGTGCTTGCTGTTCTACTGAATTAAAGTGCCCTACTATTCATTCGGTCTCCATAGTTGGGAGTGGGAAAGGAATGGGAAATGTTAAGCAACATTATTAATGGTTGAGGAATGTGAAAGGTCTTAAACCATGGGCCTGAAAGTTAATCTTGTTAGATCATCCAATTCAATCCAATTGTCACTGAATATCTTATGCTTGAATACTAGATTAGGAGGTAATAGTTAGCAGATGTGGGACAAGCTCTTAACACTCCCCTATACTTGCATCCCAGCTCACATGTGTAGAGGCAACCAGATCCACTCCACAAAGATCACAATTAAATGAGGTTCACTTTTTGCATAAACAAGGTAGATTCAATTGGTAATGGAATAGAGAGTCTTGCCTAAACCTTCTAAAGTTTGGCTCTGATACTATGTTAAACCATCCAATTCAAAATAAGTTGTATGCATTTGAATAATTATGCCTTTCTCATGGGTAGATTATTATTGGGATATTTTGGTCTGAACTCAACTCTGTAACTCTGTTGTTACTTTTATTCTTAAGTGTGAATCTTTTGCTGTGGATCCTTATTTCTCTGCTATGGGATGTCCCTTGAGTCTTGTTGTGTTTACTCACAACAAATGTGCAGCCTCTGCCCCTTTCCTTCATTCTCAAATTAGAAAAAAAAAAAAAAAAAGAAGAAAGAAAAAGAAACAAGAAAAGTCATCGGTTCGGAAGCACTTTTAAAAGAGTATTTAAGCAACTCTGACATATTGTGTTGCAGACGAACCACTGATTCTCTTGAATGCCTGCTGGAATCTCATAGGCAAACCTTGTTATGCTCCAAAGCTTTGGCTCCTGATATATCTTTCAGTTTATAAGTGTGGTTTTGTATGTAATTATCATATTTGATTTTATTAGGTTTTATCATTTGTCTTCTTCTTCTTCTTCAATTACTTTGCTGGTTGTTTCATTGCTGGGCATTGGATTCCATAGTTCTAAGAGATTGTGAATTAAGTATTAAATTTCATACTTTAATCTGGTAGCTGATTCATCACTCCCAACTTTTATTTTTAGCATTACGTAATGAATGTCTTACGGTTTCTGCCCATTTAATTGTTATCCCTGGCAAAAAGGCAGATCGAAACATGGGAAAACTGTTGAATGGACGTTCAAAGATCTGCTAAAGGGCCTGGAAGAGTTTGTACCAATATATGAAACAAGGCCAATAAAAAATAACATGTATGGGATGGGTTTTGACCATAGCTTTGGGCTCTGGTTCGTTGCCCGGTGGCTCAAGCCTGATTTGATGATTGAGAGTGGTGCTTTCAAGGGGCATTCAACTTGGGTTTTGCGGCAAGCAATGCCAGACAAGCCCATTGTGTCACTGTCACCCCGCCATCCTGAGAAGTATCTTAAAAAGGGACCGGCTTATGTAGATGGAAACTGCACATACTTGGCCGGAAAGGAGTTCGTGGATTTCGGGAGTCTTAACTGGGGAAGTGTGATGAAGAAACATGGAATTACTGATCTCAGTCGGGTTCTTGTCTTCTTTGATGATCATCAGAATGAATTGAAACGGTAAGCGTATGTTGGATTAATCAGAATCTCCTCTCCATTTGCTACTTCCATCTCCACTAGTAAACTTACAATTCTAGTAGGTATTCAACTTTTTTTAACCTGTTGCATGGCAACTTGCTACTATCGCTGATGAGTGACGTCACATATCCTGTAGGCTCAAGCAGGCACTGAAAGCTGGCTTCAGGCATCTTGTTTTCGAGGACAACTATGATACTGGAACTGGAGACCACTATTCATTGAGACAGATATGTGATCAATTCTACATAAGAGGTACAGATTGACTATTTCCCTTTTGTCAATGAATACATGGAGTGTAGATGGATTTACAGAGTATGTGCATCACTTGACTGAAATGAATATATCTCTTACCAAGATAAGAGTTTTTTAACATTGAACTTCTGGCCTTCTGGGGAAGTCCATGAGTTTATTTTGTTAGCTCTATGAAGATATTGATCCCAACCCACAAAACAAGCTTATTCCAGTACTTCATTGAGTTTTACATGGTAACGGAATATCTGTGACATGATCAAGCGGTAGGTGACACACTAGTTTGGGAACTTTCTTAAAATAGGTTTGATGTAGAATGGTCATAGTACTGAAATAATTCCTGCCTGGAGTTTGATGTTAGTGTTCCCTGGTGATCTTTGGATTCAGGTCTGAGTGATTATGAATCTTGCATGATGAGCTGTGTCCATATTCACGTCTGTACACATGACACATTATCTTTTGATTGGTTCATCTTCTATGAATGCATGTTACGAAGTTATTCCACACTAGATAAGTTGCTAAATTTGCACCATAAGGCAATTTGACTGCGGATATTGATTGGTTATGGGATTTTGTGGGCTTGTGTTACTATTCTATGGCTGCAGGCGGTGGCCATAGTTGCTTTAAAGATAGCGATGAAGCTAGGATAAGATCAAGACGGAAGAATTTCTGGGAAAAAGCTGTTGATATAAAAGAGTTATGTGGGCCTGGTGAAGCATGGTGGGGTGTTAGGGGGCATATGCGAGATGACTTTAACCACAGTAACAAGGCAATCACCTATGCGGAACACTTTCAGAACAGCAGGTTTGTGGAGTCAGTCCTAGATGTTTATTGGGAGCTCCCACCAGTGGCTGGCCCTTCACTTACTCATCAAAACAGATACGATCCTGCCCGTGCGCCCACTCCCATTGTTGAAGACGGGAGGTTTGGCTTGTTCCAGAGGCTTGGCTTGACCAGACTTGAGAATTCTGTGTTCAATGGATACACTCAAATGGTGTATCTTCAAATATCTGCCCAAAAATCTTGAGGCCATCTTAAAGTAGGGGTGAAATCTAGGGATCTGTTAATATGATGCATGCCTTACATACGCCCTTTTTTTTTCTTTTTTCTTTTTTTCCAAATGCCATGTTTACTAGTTTTTCCCTTTAAAGAGCTCACGTTCGAGAGTTATTTCAGACATCTATGAAGATCAGTTGGCCGGTAGTGCAGTTTATTCTTTGTTGCTGCAAATTCTTACTTGTTTTGAATCGTTTGTTTGTTTGTACTTGTAATCATTCTCTGGAAAACAAAGACAAAATTGCTGATGGTCGTTGTGTATCTCAACTTCGGAAACTATTTGTTTGATGAGCATATGCACGGTTCTGTCTTGAAATGGTTTCCATGCGCATAGTGAGTTATCATTGACCCATATACTAAGAGCAAGTCCAATGGTTCCCAAATGGTTTGCGCCATTCCCAAAATTATTCCAAAAAATGGCCAAAGCAAAAAAACTAGCCCAGTTTTGTGTTATTTTATTTTATTTTATTTGGTCAAACGGAAATAAAGTTGTGTGTTTTTCATCCATTCATAAATAGCTCGGGTTCACTTCCCGTCCAGTATTTTAAGGCTCCAGTCCGGTCCAGTTTTGGGCCGTTGTGGGTCCCTCCCGGGTCCACAACAATGATCGGAATCGTTCCTTTTGTAGAGCTCGTTGAATATGTTAACCACGCCAAAAATTAGCTTCACCGAACATCAATAGGTACATGGATGAAATAGATTTGTACATGAAAAAAATGGGCAATTATTAATTTTAACTTTATTTTTGTCATCGCTTTTTTCTTGTACAAATTTGTTTCATCCATGTACCTATTGATGTTCGGTGAAGCTAATTTTTGGCGTAGATGACATATTCGACGAGCTCTACAAAATGAACGATTCCGATCATTGTTGTGGATCCGGGAGAGGCCCACAACGGCTCAAAACTGGACCGGACTGGAGCCTTAAAATACTGGGCATGAAGTGAACCCAAATAGCTCCCCCCTTTTTACCCAAATATGGCAGCAAAATGGCCAGCCATTTTTGCCACGTCACCAAAGTTAACCACCAAATCTTCCCCTCACCAAATCTTCCCCTCATTCCCGTGAAAATGTGTCACAGAGAGAGCAAAAACCTGTGTGAGTGTATGCGTGAGAGAGAGAGAGAGAGAGAGAGAGAGAAAGAGAGAAGGCCTCTTTATTTATAGAGATGACTGGACTGGAGAATGGTAGATTTGAACCAACACTACCATCGAGTTAGTTCCTCTGCCTGTTTATGTATAACCAGGTAGCAGTAAATTAGTGAAGTGAATGTGAGAATTGCATGGAAATTAGTGAAGGTTTCGACCCGCTTCTATGATTGCTTTGCTTATGTCTTACTGTTTTCGATTCTAGCCGTGCTGTTTATTCATTAAGAGTCCATACCCACAAGCTGTGGGTGAGCATGATGCGAATACCGGTGAATTAGAAAGGTATAACATGAATTATGAGTGGTAGATTTTACAGCACTAGACCCAAGCTGCAACAAAGAAAGAGAAAAGAGCGCTTCATACCACATCACCTGGAAGAGACAGAACACTATCCGGTAATAGCAAGCACTCCATTTACACAGCATTGTTTTTTTAAGTACAGAAATGTAGCTTGAGAGAGATACAGAAGGGTAACCAAACATCTCTGGACTGTCGCCAGTTATATTTCTTCCTGTTACGACAGATTCTCAGTCCAAGATATACTACAAGCCCTAAAACAGAAAAGCATATGGAAAAACCGGAACTTTGTGCCAACCTATAAAACCCCACTGGTGTTTCCAGCCCCAGTCCTAATCGTATTCAGTTACGGTTCTTGCACTTCTCCATGGCCCTTGGAGCTGCAAGCAATGTATTCAATGCGTTATTTCAAGCCCATAGGAAAATTGAAATACAAGGGATCATATCAACCGCAAAAGCTCGACAATTTCAGAAATTGAACAGGAGTGAATGGAGAAATTTTAGCACGTGTTGGCATGGTGGGAAGTTTATAGACTAAAAGAGACATCATACCTAGCCCAATTGCCTCGGACCCCTTCATGATCCTCAACCGCTTACACGAATTGGTGAACATTCTGTGGAAACAAACAAGAACAAACTTAGCTGGAAGGGTATTTACCCATAGCAACAACCGCTAGCAACTAGCACGTGACCGTATCATGTTCCAGTTCAACATGGCCAGAACCCAGATATTCAAATTTCAGGTTAGGTCATTCTATGAAGCTTGCAATAAGTATTGACCACAGCAACTATTACAGCTTCCATAGTATCCAGTATAAATCAACTCCAATGTCTTTATTCATGTAGCATGTATCCAACACTTAAAATATGACATTGCAATAAGATTTGAAGTTGAAGTATCCAATATATTTGTATTCCAATTTACAAATAGAGAATTTTACGGGAAAAGAAGAAGAAGAAATGGCTTGTCTGAGGTGCACAGTGCACAATTGGACTGCACTGGACAATTGATGGTCCAGATTTCGACGACCATTATTACCATTGACAAATCTGGACCATTTGTTGTCCAAATGAATGGCCCAGATCAACAGAACTGCAGAGAAGCCGGGTCCAACAGGAAATCACGAGTATGGGTAACGGAAATAAGTACTTACTCCCATGGAACATCACCAACAAGCATCCAATCGCCGTCTTTGTCTTCATATGTAAGCACATACTCAGAGCCGTGGAGAAGATCCATTATGTGACTTTCACTAAGCCCATCTCGTGATGGAAGTCCCTGAGAACTGCACTGCCCTGAATCATAGTCAAGCATAAACAAAATCAGCACCCAGCAAAATATATCCCAAATTTAATCACATCTTCACAGCAGCAGTTCCACATGCAGTTCTCCCTTAGTGCATGGTATAGAGCAAAATACATAACTTGCTAGAGTGATACATAGAGAATGATTCTATTTCTTCATCCATACGTGTCTTGAATATGAGGAGAATAAAATGGATGCCCAAATGAAAGAGGAACTTTGAAGTATATCTCTACTTGTGTACTTGGGGAAAAAAATCATGAGACCCTTTTGCACTTATATCTCTAACATTACCGCCACAACATAGAAGGAAGAAGCTACTTTATCGTGTTTCCAAGATAGAGCTCCCAAAATAAGAAGAAAAACAGCTCATAAAAGAAAACAAAAGTTGATTTCAAACATATGGTAGTAGGAAAACATAGAAGTGTTGTTTTATCAAAAGAGCATACCTTATCGAGTTAATATTTCCTCAACAAGTCTTTTTGACAAGTGTATTTCTCAAACATCAAGAGAAGGAGCTTTGTTCGAGTAGCTAAGTCAACTACTTAACATGAAACCTCAGGAAACAATAGTATAACTGTATGCTTGCTAAAATGTGTCTTGGAAGAAGAATATTACATATCCATAACAACTGGTGTCCTTTTTTTTTTTTTAAAGCCGTAGGGTATCATCTGTGCTTCGATCACATGATTGAAATTGATTGTTTCATCAGATAGAATCAACAATAGTTGCCTATCATTCAAATAAACAACCACTTTCATAGAGAGAGGGAGAGGGAGAGGGAGAAAGAGAGGGTTACCAATTGTAAAGCAGCTGAACATCTTTTCAAGAGCTGATGAAAGTTCGGCATAGTTTGAGTAGGTCTGCAGATCCACCTTCCTCAGGTATGGAGCACCATCCATGCTAACCTTAACGTAGAGGCAACCTGATCCTGACTTCCCATCATCAAGGTTCTTTGTGGAATTAGTGGCCATCGTATTCTTCCGGAACGATCGAATTGGTGGCCATCCTACTACCTGTGCCCTGAGAAAAACAAAACTTGGGGTTAGAGCAATAGATCTACAATATGACACAGAAACTACCCCTTCCGTTGGGAGAAAATCAAGGCTGGAAACTCATCGTGAAGCGAATCGTGTACGCAAGACATAAATTACAAGTAAATAATCTTCTATTGCTTCTGATCCTATCAGTTCACGAATAATTTCATTTGAAGGGATACACGTAGCCGACCTCAACCGATTGCGACACCAGGCTTGTTTGGTTTGGTTTCGGGAAGCAAATTACAAGTAGATTTACGGTATGTGCAGGTTCGTGAGTATGCATATAGGCAGACGTTACTGCAAACTCAAGGAACCTTACCCTGGGAGGATACCTCTAAGAAAACTAAAGGCAACACCTAAAAATAGGAACATGGTATGTGTCTTAAGGCAAGGACGGGACGCATAGGTATTCATATCGGGGTAAACCATACACAAATCTGCAGATCTTGGTTCAGCTAATGAAGGGGTACGGTTCTTCTAGGGTGTGTCTAATAAGCCTGTAACGTTCAAATTTTACCAAGGAAAACTGAAGGAGAATATAAAATTTAAAAGAACAGTAGCTGACAGGAAACCACATTTTAATTAGACTTTGGTACCTAAAAAAGGAGGAAGAGTGAAAGGATAGATATTCTAAGGGTCTAAGGTACATATTTTGCCAAGAAAAATTAAAGAACGTACAAACCGAAATAAGTGAAAGGAAAACATTTACGAATTTTGCTTCGGATGCTAAGAGAAAGGCAGCAAAAGCAAAGCAAACGAAGCTTAGAGTTTGTGACTTTGTGCTATTCTTGTTTTGGCTTAAACATAATGAGAAATTCAGAGCAACTTATTAGTGAAAACTCAAAGTAGCAGAATAAGGCAAAGTTGAGAGAAGGAAATGACTCATAGGATTTAAAATTTTCAAATTTCCAGGACTCAAAACCCAATCTTGTCCAATAATCAGCAACCAAAACCCAACATGACAATCAAGAGAAGTGGAAGAGGGAGTACCCTAAACCCGCCCAAGTATACTGACAAATCCAAAAAAGGCTAGTTCACATGAAAAGAGAAACGGAAATAACAGCAGAGTATTAAGAGTAAAGAAAACACACTTGGCAGCAGGAGCATTAGCATGCTGATTTGAAGGAGAAACTTGAGTCTTCTTCTCGAGAGCCGGCTTTACAGGAGGAGGAACAACTTCTTTCATACTAGACCCATTCTCTGTATTCTTATTCTCCAAACCCTTTTTAACCAAATCAGCCTCAGATCCACCACTCAAGGAGAAAACCCATTTCCCAGAACCATCAATGGTATCAGAAAAACCCCTCTTAGCCCCAGAGACAAAGTTCTTCACAGGGCTGAGGGAATACCCATTAGTCCTGTTTTCCTCCATAAAAAGAGAAACCCCAACTCCCCCTTTCCTCTCAGGAGACTGAGACCCAGGCAAACCAAGCCTCAGCTCAGTCTCCTTAAAGTTTATAGCACCATTCTTCTCATCCCCAGAGGAGGAAGATGAAGAGGAGATCTTGTCAGAGCTTCTTTCCACTGAAGAAGCCTCTGACAAGCCTATGTAGTCATGTATTAATGGTGTAGACATCAAACTTCAAACCCCAGCTAGGCAGCCACACAAAATGAAAATCTTGAGAAGTTCTTGAAATGAAAAGGAAGAAGAAGATAATAAGCTTTAATTGATTGAGTGCACAAAGGATGGAAGAGAGGAGGTAGGCTAACTGTGGGTAGTTGGGTACACCCTTTAAAAAAATGCTGGTTTTTGTTGATGCAGAAAGAAAGAAGCTTCTTTGGCCTTTCTGTGGCCTTCGCTTATAATAATGCAACTAGTGTGTAAATAATTAGACAACCGGAAATATATAATGAAGGAATATTACTCTAGTTACTTTCATTAATAATAAAACACAAGCATTGTCTGCTCAAATAAAGAAAAAGCAGTAACAGGAATACAGCAATGATTTTTTTTTTTCCCCTTTACTTTTAGGAGGAAAAGACATGACTATGGTTAATGGAACTACATTCTTGACCATACCACAACTTGGGTCTTAATTAGTAATAAGAAAGTTCAAATTAAAGTTTGCTCAAATTCACAATTGAAATTAGGGCGGTAAACTAACTGAGTTATTCACAAACAACTCATGGCTCGGCTCTCAAAAACTTGGCTCATTTGTATAGGTTCGACTTGTTTAAAGAGGTTTATTAAGTAAATTAGTCAGGCTCAGCTTGTTAAGAGCTCGACAAGTTTAAAAGACAAACCGAGTTAAACTTATTGAGCTTGAACTCGAGTTTTAGGCTTGTTGCCGAGCTGGAACACAACAAAACTCAGCTCGACACATTTGCACCCCTACAAAATTTTACTCCATAACCTCAAATGGGTTTAAATCTTTGGGATCATTCATTTAAGAAGGATAACAATATATTACGCCGAGTAACCTTGTTTGAATTCTTGAAACATAACAAAGTATTCTCCATATTACAGATCAAAAAAAGTATCTCTATATTATGCTGAGTAAGACTCTGCTCTCCATTTCTAAAATGTATAGCATTTGCGGTAGATTGATTAGATGATGAGATCCCAATTAGTATGTTGTACAAAAGCAGGCTCCGTCTTCGGTGGGTAAAACAACTGATCAGTCATTGTCAAATACAAAATTATGTTAACTGAAAATTGACGAAACCCAAATTTAAATATTGTTAATCAAATTAGATCCCACCTAATCAAAATATATGAAGGCATATTACTCACCTTTAATTATCAAACCCCAATCCCACCGACAGGTCACTGAGAACCCCCGGCAAGATAATGCAACCAATTATTCTACTTTAATCAACCACACTAACGTGCGCTGTGCCTCCGCTAAAGTGCGCCGGTGCACACAGCGCAGGAGGGAGAGAGAGACCAATCATCGCATGGAACGAAGACGAAAGGAGGGAGAAAAGCGAACTTCGAAGAAGAAAGTGATTGGACGAAGCAGAACACAACACTAGGACAAAAAATTCATTGCGTACCTGCCATTGTCGATAGCTATATTTGATTCTGAGAAATTTTTCGAAATCATATCAAAGAACGTGATGATTCACACAGAGAAATCGAAATCAGAAGATCCGCAGCTGTATTCAAGCGGACAGCATATGAACAAAAAAAAAAAAAAACACTAGAAATTCGTGCAATCGATGGAAAGCTGACACGGGAAAAAGCTCAAACGTAGAACGATAGCAACAGAGAACCATTAGAAAGACGGCAGTTTTGCATCAAATCGTTTTCTTTCTGGCAGGACTGCTATCGATCCATTGAGTTGTTCTCGAAACTCGGCCCGTTACGGTCTCCATCAGCCTCGGCTACTTAGAAAACGAGTTGAGTTCAAGCTGGAGTGTCGAGCTCATTTTGTAGATGAGTCGAACTCGAGTTAGTCGTAACACAGCTCGATTATAAATATTCGTAGATACCCAGCTCGTTTGTAAAGACTCGCGTACTATATGAACCAGCCTCGATTACTTTAATAATAAATAAGCCGAGCTCGAATTCAAACTCGAACTAGATGAATTTTGAACAAGTCGAGCTCGAACTCGATTATTTGAGCTCGACTGAAGCTCGAGCTAGACAAGTTTTGAAGGGCTCGTTTGCGGCCCTAGTTTCTGGGCGTGGGTTCTGTTTGGTTACCGAGAAAGTGGAGGGAAAACAGAAAGAAATGGAAAAACCCGTGGCGGTAAAAGATACCGTTATTTTCTTTTTTTTACTGTTGCTTTTTTAACCACGCGGGTATCTACCGTAATTATGTTGCGGATCCAGAAAGTTGGACGAGCGTGCGGAGGAATCGGACGATCGCACGTGAAGTACGGGTCCTGGGCGGGTGAGATTCTTCCACGTCATTATATGCGGTGGTTAGGGAACATTACGGCGTCTCGTGATAACGAGTATTTTGAGAACTTGTGGACCCAACGACCAGATTGACTGGCGTTTACCGGTGTACCTGTCAACCGTAACCGGCTACAATTTGGAAAAGGAATTGGGAGCAAAATTGTCAATCTCGTACCAACCAACGTACCATTTTCATTATTGAAATAATACGTACTGATATCGATTTGAATCTTGGTACTATTCTAAATTTACCGCAATTAATATTTTAAATATAATCGATACATGTCTACCTAGTTGCAAAATTTTTCCCAAGTTGGAATCCAATTGTTATGATTTTTAATCGTTTTTGAGGTAGGGCAAAATAAGAAAAAATCACATACAAGCCGGTACGGAAAAAAGTAAAAACAAAGTGTCATTTGGTACAACCGAATATGTCCGAAATAGCCCGATATTATCCGATGCAACCGGTATCGTCCGGAACAGCCGTGTATTCCAAGCGGTACGGATCACCTAGCTTTGTGCTTCGTTTAAGCTCTGGTGCGGTTGGGATTAACAACTTTGATTTGGGGAAAATTTTCAAAATGGCACCTGCACTTTGTACGAAATGTCACAGAGACATCTGAACTTAAATTTATTTCAATTAAACATCTGTACTAGCAAAATTCTCAAATTTAGACACCTGAACTTAAGTTTATTTCAATTAATTACCCGTACTAACAAAATCCCCAAATTTAGACCCTCGCCGTTATTCTCCATCCCAAAAATTGCTGATATGGCATCCCCAACCCGTTTAAGTTGCCCCATTGCACATGTTTCCAACAGGGGCGATGCACCCAAGCGAAATCCATCAATAGAAGTATGTCGAGCAAAAAGAAGAACTGAGTTTGGGCAAAAAAACATGGTTTGAAGAGAAAATAACCTTAACCTAATTGATTTCCCTCTCCAGAAGTCTACCTATTGTTCTACCATCTCCCTCACTTCAACCCTATACCTGAAGACTGCCTATGAGTTTCGCTTGGATGTATCATCCTTGTTAGAAACATGTGCAATGAGGCAACTTAAAAGGGTTGGAGATGCCATGTCAGCAATTTTTGGAACGGAGTATAAAGGCGGGGGTCTAAATTTGGAGATTTTGTTAGTACAGGTGTTTAATTGAATAAACTTAAGTTCAAGTGTCTAAATTTAGGGATTTTATTAGTACAGGTATTTAATTGAACTAAATTTAAATTCAGGTGTCATTTTGAAATTTTCCCATGATTGGGGGATCAAATTATCCAATGCCTGTGGCGGTATCCTAGACCATTTTTCACCCCAAGTTGTAGTGAAGTACTCCACACATAAATTTTATATTCTACACTTAAATGTACTGTGGTGTGAAAAGTGTCAGGGCCACAACGTAGGCGGTGCTTAAATATTGCTTCGTTACGAAGTTCCGAAAAAATAATTGATACGGGTACGGATCACCTGTCCAACTCTAAATACTTGAAGATGGAGCCGGTCTCGATAACCAAAATACGAGTATACAAGTCGGCATGCTTTTTTATTTGAGAATTTCTCTTTCATTAATATTGTCCCACTCCAGCTAGCTTTTGATTTGGCAGATCGGGCACGCTCGTGTTTTGTAGCTTCCACTTGAACATAATTGCGGGTAAGGTTTTATTCAAGATCTGTCATAATTTTGTGGTTGAACTTTAGGGTGCTGGGTTCTTGGAATAAATCATTGGGTTTTGGCTAGTACCACTTACCAGAACGATCCTTTGTTTTCTTCACGTGAGGGACTATACGCTTATTTATTGCTAAAATTGCAACCAACCATTTCATTTCTAGAACAGTACTTAACTTTTTTCACACGTAATTGCAACCAACCACTACAATAAGGTTATCGGGTTAGCACCTGATAACCTCGTCTCGGAACCGGGAATTCTGTAGTGGAGAAGTGCACTACAGGGGTGTAATACGCAATTCGAATCGTTCAAAAGTGGTGTTATAGTTGTTACTATAGGTCTCCGTGTCCACCTCAAAATTAGTCTTAGCAGTGGATTGAATGAACCGGTTGCGCGTGTCAAGAAAATGCTTTGAAATTTAATAGTGAATTAATAGTACAGTTTACAAAGTAAATTAGAACAAACCCAATGAATATTTTGAACCTAATAGATCCCCAGTCCGTGCCAAAATTGAAGCTAAAAATTCGTCGTCGACAATCATAGAGAGAAGTTTTGTTTATGGGTATATATATATGTTGTTTTATGAAAATACTGGTATCGATCTGTGCATTTAGTCAACTTTTACTCTTCATTTCAGAAGGATTAGTTTATGATTTTCAATTTGTTGGATATAGACAGATACGTAAATTCTGCATAATAATTATTTTTTTCATGCGCTTGTAAAGCTTGTTTGGGTTTGAATTGCGTTTCGTTGACTATTCAGGAGCTGGAGGCTGAAGGCTTGTTCAGCTTTTGATGGTCTTCAAGCTCAAAAGACAGGAGGAAGTTCACCTGACATTTTGATCGGATGGAGGCATCGGCAAGGAGGTGTAGAGGATTAGGGCTTCAAATGTGAGATTGTGCGGGCTTGTGAAGTCTGATTTAGTTTTGTTCACGCTTCGTTGGGTATTCGACGGAGCCCCGAAACCTAAGCAAAGATATTATGATAACTGGTGGTGACGTAAATCGTAGGCTATACATACTTGTTATATGTATGTAACAAGTAACAAGTAACAACAAAAGTAACTATGTACGCTCTTCAATCCGTGCATATATACTTAGTCCATTAATTTTATCAAAGTCTATGTAACACGTTGCGCGTTTGTCGGTTTGGCCAATTTCTCAACAGAGTCCGCTGCTGCATGCTTTGAAAAAAAAAAAAACCCAATCACAAAACCACCCTGATTGCCTGGAGGCTTCCATGTGCTGTTAGGTATTATGATCCTCATGACTCAATTCAGGCAACAAAATAGTGAATCAAAGTGGAAGTGTGAGTTCTTCAATTAAGTGCACACCACCAGTCCATTCAAACTCGGCTTGGACAGTTGACCCTGACTTTGACTCCGAGTTGAGTTGACCCTGACTTTCATCTTGAGTGTGCTTGAAAACCATGAACCATTTTTTTTTTTTGGACCCGGCTTTTCTGCAGTTGGCTGTAGAGAGCCCATGCAATTGCATCACAGCAATTCATCTTTGCATTTAATGGTCTAAATTTTAAATAAACTTTTCCGGGAAAAAGTTAAACTTTTCTCCGGAATTTTTTTTAAAAAAATCTCGACCGTTAAAAATACCATCCGCCTTGTGCTCCTTTTTTTTTTTTTTTTTCCTAGACAATTGTTGGAGGAAGGCTCTAATTCTATATCGTCATTCCATCGTAATGCATGATTATTATAAGTAAAGGAATAGTTAATCTGACACGATATATATCTCTCATTTATCTTATAGTGGTCAGATTAATAATGTCACAACCATCATGGTATTGCATATCTCACGTTTAGAAAAAAATTATATACCGGTGAATATTATTTAGTTAAACCAAACACGGATTATGTTCTATATATACCCCGGATTGTTCAATAATACTATATATCAAAATCTGATGAAGCGGGCCGGACTGGCTTACTCATGGGATGTCCTTACCGGTTACAAAATTTCGCTTTAGACAATGATCCAATCAGTGGAGTTTTTGTGTTAACATAATAACCATATTTTCTAGGTTTCAATATTATATATTTTCTGTTTAGGCTAGGTTAATATTTATGTTTCTCAGCTTGTTGGTTGGTTTCTTATCACCAAGTCCTGTATCCTATATAAAAGCATGTTAGGGTTATGGTTTATACACAATCAATAATACACCTTTTTGTTGTCCTTAACATTGTATCAAAGCTAGGTCTTGGGTGACCCTCTCGTGATCAAGTCTATGTCGCCCAAAGCAAATATCCCGGTCAGCTCAATTTGCACTTTCACATGCATCCGGGTTGCACGTGAGGGAGAATGTTAGATTTTGTCCCACGTTGTTTATCTAAGCCACCTAAGCTTGGTTAATATATTTTAAAAACTACTCCACCTATAGACAATTAGTTTTATATTAATGAAACTCTCCAAGAAATCTAACAGTTAGTTTGTTTGAATATGGGAGATGCTATGGTATCCCCTCTTGTCTGGTACCATATCCTCCGGTATAAAATAACTACTCGAAGGCTTTTGGAATGCATAACATATAAACCACAAAAAGGCACAACAATTTAAACAATGGCGTAGCACATTTCAAACCATAGATCGGCATAACATTTACTACCAGTCAAATGCATAATATTTTCCAAAAATGGCATAACATTTATAGTATTTTCAAATTCCTTTTTTTACGGTGTTCCCCTCTCATAATATTAACCACTCAATAGTAATCTAACATTTACTACCCCTCTCATAATGTTAACGTGTTACGATTTGCAGACACCATAAGAGGTGTACACATTGCATAGTTCATTGACTCTGAAGCTAACTGTGAATGACACTGTACTCATTGTCTTGGTAGCATATGCAATATAGAATAAACCAAACTAACTGAATGAGCCAAACTCAGTTCAAACTTGTTTGAAATCGACTCAATCAAACAAAACCATGTCTAAGATCCAACAGCACACTTCACAGCTCGCTCGGCTCGATTAATTTGCACCCTTATGCATGTACAACCACCTCGTGACATATGGATCCAAACCAAAACAAAACACGTCTCATGTATAAACTCTCATTCATTTATTGGCACGGAGGCTTGCATACTTTCCAGCTTAGCATGTCGTATTTGACTGGTAAGCTCCTTTGATTGAACTTTTTGTCCCTTTGGTTAGAGCCTGTCCCCTCGGCTGCACTAAATGTCGCACGGGCAAATACTTCGATTTTGTAGCTAGGACACTAACAAGCTGGCGGTCCCCGGTGGGCACCAGGAGGTACCGGTACTGCTTGATCTCAACCGAACCTTATGGATATTTTCAATCTTGTTCTTGTTCTCGATCGACTCTCGATTTTTACTGAAGGAGAGAAAAGTTATATGTAAACGGTTTCGATTGTCGATATAAGCCTGATATACAGACCCAAAAAAAGACTTGAGTTGGATCATTTGGATCGGAGAGATTTCAATTCCCTGAAAAAGTTAGAGTTGAGCATGAGCAATATTTGCATATAACACAAGAGCGGATTCGAGCATGTCTCTATATGTGACATTGTACAAGTTTGTTAACATGGTTATGGATTTTCTACTTTCCCTTTCGTAATTGAATTACTTCTTCTTCTTCTTCTTCTTCTTTTTGCCATTTTCTATTAATCAATTTACGATATTATCCTTTCATACACACAAAAGTTCATACTTGAAAGGGCAAATATGTGAAATCACATTCAAGACGATCAAAAACGTACCGTACGTTATTAAAAAAAAAAAAAAATGAGTGCAAAAGTCACTAGTTTCGTAAACTTATAGAAAAAGACTTTACATGCACTATTTTTTTACACGAAAAGCTCCACTAAAATAACGTGGCTATGGAAATCTTTAATGGTATAAAAGCCTTGCTTTTCGATTAAAGGACAACAGATTACCAATCGCATAATAGTTTTTTTTTTTTTTTTGGGGTTTGGTATTAGCAATATTAGCTACTAAATATACTCCCATGTGAGTATTTGATGGAACATAAATGTGGGGAATTATGTAGGGTCCCTATTAATTACCAAATCTGCCCACCATTACTACAGTGAAACACAAGTTGATAACCAGATAAGCTTGCCGCTGGGCCCTAGTAAAAAGTTGATTCGACTTGTTCCCCAGAACACAATTAAATTCATTCCCATTCGAGAATCCTGTATGTTATTATTCCTTGGCACAGCATTATCACATTTCCGTTCATTGATAATTCAGGTGTCCGGGTCTACACGCATCTCGATTAATTATGAGCGATTACTCTCACCGTCCACTTGCGGAGGTTCGAAAAGTTAGAGCAAAGTTCTGTATGAACTGACCTCAAAAGAGTGAATAGCACGTGAGAGGTTTTAAACGTAAGATCAATTTTTAAGAGAGAACAAAACTCTTAAGTTACGGGCCGTGATAACTAGGCTGAGCTCTTGGGGTTGTCATGGCATGTCCAGTTGATGCTGCTTAACTCCCAATCCTAAATTTTTAGAAATTCTTGAATTCAAGTCTGATCATTAGTTCTCCGTAAGAACTAAACCAATTTTTTTAGCACTCCTATAGCACATAACGAGAGCTGAGTTTCAGCTCCAATGTATTAGGTGCAGTGAAGTTCCTTTCAAATCGGTATAAACTTGAGTGCCAAAATCAATACTCTTTGACGGAGCTTATCTGTATATTAAAATACGGTGTACGTATAGGTTCTCATATCATTTCCTTTTTGGTTGCTCTGTTTAGGATGAGGTTCTTGTACAACTTTTTCCAACAGTGATTCCACCCACACACATAAAAAAAAAAAAAAAAAATCATTAACAATTATGTATATATCATTATAAACTACAAATTAAATTTCATTTAGATTAATCTTCCCACTGATAATGATTCCAAGACACTGTTTTCACCATCACTCTGTTGTTTTCACCATCACTTATCTCTGGTTTCCAAATCACAATTCTCTCTCTCTCTCTCTTTCTCTCTCTCTCTCTAACACAAACTCCATTACATACATACATACAATCGAATTGCTAGCTCTCCATGCATGAAATCCAAGATCCTAAGGTAGAAAGGAAAAATAAAAGCAACTGAAAAATGTAAAAAAAAGAAACACCGATCCCTCCACATGAAAGTTTCTCAATGAATACTTTCCCAAAAAAAAAGAAAAAGAAAGTTTCTCAATGAATTCAGGAATCCAAGCAAACCCATTTTTTTTTTAATCGGCGATCCAAACAGAGCGTTAGATTTTCTCCTAGTGTGAAACCTTCACCGAGAGTATAGCGGGCCGTGGGGCATCCATCATTAAGTATAAGAGGAGAGAATAAATAAGTGATGGAGGGCCAAACCGTGTGTAGCACCCAATAACGTACACTAAACAAAGACAGCAAGTCCCAAGAGCTAGCTGTCCCTGATATCTGCCTTCAACAAGGACACACACTAGTAGGCCCCTGGAGGTAGACTACCACATGGATATGCTTAGATTCAATTACTGCAATGATCACTTACAATGTATGTAACGAACAAGTATTTGATGGTCTTGGAGCAAACACGGGTACCGCGGTGTCTCGACACCCTTTTCCGCCACGCGTTCTCGTGAGGTTTAGCAGACCACATATCGACCTAATGGCTATTTGTGTCGTATTGGAAAATGCCACGGGTCGATCTTATCTAAGAGTAGTGTCCGTTCTGACCCAACTTACCTATGCCCAGAAGACGCCTCCAAAATGGAAGTTCAATTTACGCGCCATCTTATGCTAACATTCCACCTCAATCGACACAGAGGCAACATTAATTCTCTAATGTGTAAGACGGGCAACCCAACTCTACTTGAAATTATTCTTCGCTTTGGTAATTTATTCTTCCAGTCCACGCACTAGTTTTATGCCAACGCATGTACGAAAGAAGCCACCGTCATAAACCCTTTTACAAGTCCATCCTGGATAACATTTGCTTAAGATGTGGCATGTATAAATTTTTTCTAATTTTCCCGAAAAAATCCTAGTATATATATATTCAAAGAAAAATGAGAGTTGGGATGGGCTAGCTAGGTTTAATTGACCCTTAATTGCCAAATGAAGTGTCATTCGCCTGCCCTAGCTACCAACTGGACACGAGAAAACTTCGGCGTGTATCAATTGAAGCAATATGCCTCCCGACTTCTACGATCAACCGAAATATGTCGCAGTGCTCTCTCAGCTGGATACGCTGCATTCGAGATCTTTAACATGGTTGAAAAGACAACGGAGTTCATGAACGTTGTCTCACCTTTTGTAATACTACGATTATTAGTTGGAACACAATCATACAATATTAGAAAGTAAACTTGATCAGTTTGAAGATGCTGGTTTTCAGCAATGATCATCAAAGTACTTGCAGGAATTGATAGGGATTAGGGACTTTGTTTTTTACGTATGGGGCTCAAATCTCAGGCAATGAGTGAGCTGGATTCTGGGTACATATAAAATACTTTGAGAAACACTTTGGATCCGTCGATATGTCCGAGTGGTTAAGGAGGTAGACTCGAAATCTACTGGGCTCTGCCCGCGCAGGTTCAAATCCTGCTGTCGACGAATTCCCCCTTTTTTCCTTTCCCTTTTTTGCAAGGTTAAAAATAATATGATTCACCATTGAGGCCTTAGTTTCCACTAATTTTTTTAATAATTTTTTTTTGTTCAAAAGTTAAGTTATTTTCATTACACTAAAAATATTCAGCATATTACCCCAACATAATTTCTATAATTTTTAATTTAGTGAAAACAACTTGACTACAGATAGCTACTAGAAATTGTCCACAACTTCTACCTTACCGACCGGAAACGCCACCTCGGTAATGCTCCGTAGGTGCGCGCCTGTGGATTTCAGGTATTCTTCGATCGGGAGTCCTCGTCGCGAGTCTGAAATCGCTATTGGCAGGTTTGGAATCTCTAGGATCACATCCAACGAAGAGTTGATACGCCTGGTCGCCCCCCTCCTCCGCCTATTTATTTATTGAGAAAGAAGAAAGAAGTAATACTCCATAATCCATATCAAAGATTGATTCCCGATTATAAAGAAAAAGGTTGATTGGGTAAGATTTTAAATGTAGCGATTTTATATCCCCATATTGTCTTATATTCTTTGAAAAAAAATATATTTGTAGCGTTAAACCAATAATTCTTGGCTCTTTGCTTGAAATCCTAGACGGACTGGACTGGACAAGCCCAAGCCCTATCGCAAACTGTGGCCAACTTCCTCATCAAGAGCCCAAAACGACCTCTCTTTTTTTTTTTTTTTTTTTTTGGTACAAGAAAACTCCGGTTACGCAGAAATAAGGGAGTATTGATCTAATTAGCATCACATAATTTTCGGAAAGGGATCCGACCGCACTTACATCGGAGCCAAAAACTAGAGATTTTCTCGGAGTACTACAATAGGGACTTGAACCTAAGAATTGAGCGATGAATTGTAAGTACTTACCCATTGAACTAACCACTTGACAATACGAGAACATATTAAAATTTGTTAGTTGACTTCACGAATTGGGGTTTGTACATGACTTTTATTTGGGACATAGCTGTAGTTTTTCAAATGTTTGGGGAATCAATATTAGGCAGAACGTACGTCGGGTCGGTTAGTGTACTTCACCCAAAAATAATATACTAGCATTGACACTTCGATTTTCCACTCTCCTTTTATTTGAACACACTTTTCCATTTTTTCTCATTCAAAATTATACCTATTTCGTGTGTATAAAAATGTTGTTAATTTTTTTTTTATTAATTTCACATGAATAAAAATAAATAGAGCATATTTTTAAATAAAAAATGGTGCCAAAATCAATTCCAAAACTTTCTCAAAACCTTGCTACTCCAGTAGTTTTTTCTTTCCAACTTCTTGCTACGGAGTCCGCAAAGGGGTTGTGGATACTGCTGTACGAACAACTGATGCTGGATATTTCACGCGCAGACTTGTTAAAGTAGTTCAACATATTGTTGTACGTCAAACAGATTATGGCACTCTCCCTCCCTAGTCTAGTCGGTCATCTATGTCGGGACTATGTGATCACAAAGAATTTCTCTCTTTGTTACTTGATCGATTGCCGAATTTCGAACATAAAAATATTATGTTTGAGTTTATGGCCCATTCCAGTGCTGAGAGCCCCCTTGGGGTGTGCCGGCCCGGTAGAACTTGCTATTAACTTGCTACTCGGCTATCCACGCAGGGACTATGACTATGTGATCACAAAGAATTTCTCTCTTTGTTACTTGATCGATTGCCGAATTTCGAACATAAAAATGTTCGAGTTTATGGCCCATTCCGGTGTTGAGAGTCCCCTCGGGGTGTGCCGGCCCGGTAGAACTTGCTATTAACTTGCTACTCGGCTATCCACGCAGGGACTATGACCATGTGATCACAAAAAATTTCTCTCTTTGTTACTAGATCGATTCCCGAATTTCGAACATACAAATATTTGAGTATACAGCTCATTCCGTTATTGAGAGCCCCCTCGGGTTTTGCTGGTCCAGTAGAACTTGCTACCCCAAGCCGACCACATAAATGAGAGTTATTGTACAACGCTTCGTTGCCATTTTAGAAGGCACACAAAGAGAGGGAAGCAGACAGACACAGAGAGAGAAAGAGAGAGAGAGCAAAGCAAGGATGAGAATCATCATCATCATCATCTCTGCAACGGACTAAGAAAGAAAGATGCAGAGAGAAACCCTAGGTTCATCTTCAACTTCATCGAGCAGTTACAACAATCCACCGCCCCAAGATGCTTGGGTGGATACCTACATCAGACTACTCCCCCACTGGCAATCGCTCACTCCCTCCAATCAGGTGCCTTCTCTCTCCTCCTCTTTCTTCCTCCGCTACCTCCTATGCTTTCGAATCTTTCTCTAGTCAAACTTTTCGTGAGTTAATCTAGATTTTTCGTGGAAACTTTTGCCTTTGTATTTGCGAGTTAGGGTTTACTTCTATATGTGACTTAGGGTTACCTTCCGTAGCTTCACTGTAAAATCATGTTTTCAGTTTTCAAAATGATGCAAGAAAATCTTGTAACGACCCGCGTCAATCGACAAACTATAACCCCGTGGCTCAAAAGGTTCACCTTGAGTTATACACTCGCACGCATTAATATAATACAACAAATTCTCCTTGCCCATCGATGTGGGACTTGGGATTTTTTTTGCGCACTAGCTAGTTCTCTGTAGCTTGGGGCTTTCATTTGAACTGATGACTACGCTCTAACGGGGCTCATTCCCTGAGATTTTAGGTTTGGACCATGTTTGGTAGCACGATAAGTTTGGCGCCATTTGGGAGGGAAAGGAATGGATTTGAATAGGATTACGTTCAGTTATTTGTTTGTCATATCCCCCTTGTGCTGCCGTAGGTGGTTTTGAATTTAATCCAACCCTCATATCTTGCTGGGAAATATTGGACGAGGAGAACTGTTTGGGAAATAGTCCAATCCAGAGATATGGTCCGACTATCATACATGGCCAATCTATATATCTGGACTTTTGTAGCTCAGAGAGGCTGAGGTAGTGCAATGTTCTAAAAATCGCTAGGCGCTAGTCCAGCGGAAGAGGGGTGCCTAGCGGTAGTCGGCGCCTTGCACCTAGGCAGGGACTAGGCACCAACTAGTTGGCTGCCTAATCTAGTCGTTGGACCAATGCCTTAGCGCCCAGGCAGCCGACTTTTAGGTCACTGACTACAGCTGGTACAAATCATATGCTGTGGTAATATCACTGCCATTGCCCATTGGAGATTAGGAAGCTAGCATAAGAGACCTTTGAGTGGTGGCATACTTCCCAGAATTTTGGCTTAGCTGTCTAACGAAGGCTTACCTATTTCTGTCTCCTATTCTCCCATTCATAAGGTGAATAACAAAATGAAAGTGAAGAAAAGAAGAAGATACACTAAATAAGGAATATAATGTCTGATGCAAATATTGTAGCGTTTCTTCATTTTTGTAATTTAACATTTCTTGTTGCTCTTGTACGCAGCCCATCATCCCCATTTCTATATCTAGAGTTAATCAGGTTGATGCACACAGACTCGACATTGAAATGTCTGCCATGCTGAAAGAACAGTTGGTTAATGTCTTTAGTCTGATGAAGGTATGTATCACGTGGCTTATTTGGTTTTTCATTTGAAGAGGTTACTGGTATAGCTATAAGGAATTCAACTTGTTTATCTTCTTTTCCTTGGGATTAGCCAGGATTTTTATTCCAATATGAACCAGAACTTGATGCTTTCCTTGAGTTTCTCATATGGAGGTTCTCCATTTGGGTTGATAAGCCTACTCCGGGGAATGCTCTTATGAATTTGAGGTACAGAGATGAACGAGCAATCAGCCTGGGAGGAAAAGGTAAGAAGCTATTGCCTTGTCTTGCTTTTAGTTTTTGTTAACTGATAATTCCGTCTTTGTTTACCATTACGCCCGTTGTTAAATGTAAGATGAGTCACCCCTCTACCTTTTAAAATAAGATATTTCATTTTATTGGCATGGCATCACAAGAGATTGCTCACTTTGTTTTTTACTTTTGCTCGCTTTGTTTTTTACATTTTATCATTCCTCTTTGTTATAAATGACGCATCAGTAAATTTCATCTTAAACCTACTGGATAGTATGGTAGGTCAACGGAAGTGGTCCATGCAACTTAAGTTCGTCAGAGAAAAACCAATTACGTCCGCACGTTTAGTAACTTTTTTCTCCTGAAGTTCATTTGATCACCTGTTTAATGTCTAATATTTTCTGTTATTTACTGGCTTGTTAGATCATTAAGAAGAGTTTAGTGGCATCCACTTGGATGTAAGAGTGTAGGTTGTTTGTGTATGAAAATATAGGCTTGTCAGATCCCGATTAACTTACATAAGATAAGAGATAGTTTATCAGTCCACTCCTGATTGATCTTGAACTGTGGATTTGTGATGGTATCGTCTTGCTTAGTTATGAAACTTGATCGTATGAAAAGATGAAAGGGTGAGCAGATAACTGGGTTTAAACTATGTTCTTGGAGAGGTCAGGGATTCATGTTGCTTTTTTATTTGCTGGATACAAGTTTCTTCTGGTTATGTGTATTTAACATTTCATATACGACCCGCTATTTAAAATGTACTTACCCAAGGAATAGGAAAATAGATAAAATGTGCGACATTAGGTTATTCCAAAGATTAGTTTACACAAAACTAATTTGTAATGCTGCTTTCGTTGAAAGTCTCAGAAAATTTCTCGATGCATAATAGAAAAGTATTCCCAAAGTGTGTCTGATGTATAACTACATCCTTTGAATTGTTGCATCAAATGTCAATGTTCGTTTTGCTTATCAGGCTCCAACTATGGATTTCTTCCATTGAGTATGTTTTTTTCTCTGCTGTACTTCAGTCAGAACGGGTTTGGAGGGACCTGGACTCACTGTTGGTCAGAAACTGTGGTACTGTGTTGCCACTGTTGGTGGTCAATACATCTGGGCTCGTTTACAATCATTTTCTGCCTTCCGTAGGTGGGGCGATTCTGAGCAGGTACTTCTTTCCAACTCTGGTATCACAGTTTGATCTCCCCATCTCTCTCTACCCCTTCCACAATCTCAACAATTATATCTTCCTGTATTTTCAGAGATCAGTGGCACGCCGAGCATGGACTTTAATACAGCGTATAGAAGGAATATATAAAGCTGCCTCATTTGTCAACCTGCTTATATTTCTTTACACGGGAAGGTATGTCGTAGTGCTCAGTCATTCCTTAAGTGATATCTTCAAATGATGGGGTTACACTGAAAAGGGCTCCATAATCGGGATGTGGATACTGGATACACTTTAAAGGAGAACTTGAGAATAGTGTAGTTCGTGAATATTGTGTGGGAAAGTGGACGGGCTGTGAGATTGAATAAATGCAGGGGAAAAAAAAAAAAAAAAACCTCTTACGATGATGTGGAATTATTATAACCTGTGTTACGAAATGATAATTTTGATTCTGAAGTGTCTTTGACAATGTTGTGGTAGTGCCGCCTGTCTTGATACTGGGCAGTAGTAGTGCTACATCTCTGCGTTCTATTTAGAGTATGAATATTAGTTTTACTATTCTGCACTTAACTTGAACTTCATAACCTTGAATATGTGATGGCTTCTACAGGAGATTTCTGTCAGAATAGTTTTATTAAAACTTCAATTACATTGTACCTTACCATTCTTCAGTTGTGCATGTGATGCTATTGTAGGTACCGGAACCTTATTGAGAGAGCACTAAAGGCAAGGCTCGTCTATGGAAGCCCTCATATGAATCGAAGTGTTAGCTTTGAGTACATGAACCGCCAGTTGGTGTGGAATGAATTCTCGGTAATTTGTTTGTTACTATCAACTTCAGCAAATGATTTATGATGGTTTAATGGGTTTGGGTTGCAAACGGTCCTCTTATAGTCTTTCTAGTAGTCTTTGGTGACTGGTGAGAAATTATTAGCCAAATTGAAAGCTTCAGGTCTGCTATTCAGACATGATGCCCTGCTCAGTGGAGTGTTCTTTCAAGCACAATTTTGGTCTATCTTATTTTGATTCCATGAATTTTCTTGAAGTTCAATGTACTCAATATTGTATTATGCGAAGAAACAGGGTACAGTAACTGAAACGTTTTACACTTTTGATGATATCTTTTACCATTGTTTTCCTAAAAAGCATTCATCGTCCATTGCTATGCAAAAAGTGCACATTGGTGTCTATGATAGTATTCTTGAAACCTGATTATTTGTGCAGGAAATGTTGTTGTTGCTTCTTCCTCTGCTCAACTCATCGTCCATTAAGAATTTTCTTCGTCCATTCTCAAAGGATAAATCTTCAAGTTCAGGTGGGGATGAGACCATGTGCCCCATCTGCTTAGTCACTCCAACCGTTCCATTTTTAGCTCTCCCTTGTCAGCACAGGTAGACACCATAATCTTACTTCTCTCCAGTAATCGTTGTTAGTTCTGCTTTATACGGGCTAGTTGCTTGTAGATCTAAAGTACAATTGGAAGGTATTGAAATGTTTGTATTCCTACTCTATATAGGTTAACCCAGTCATGCATTGCTTCCGGGGGCAGTCAGTTGTATTACCATCCTCCATAGTTAGGGATTCCTTTGGAACAAAAACATGGCATAACCACTCATATTTTATAAAAGAATACACTTAGTAATACCTTTGGTAAGATTTCCCTAAATGTTTAAAGTAATGGCTTGGAGGGGATCCAGGTTAATAGGAAATAGGGTTTGCTGTTCTGCAACCTGGACCTGTACCGAGCAAATATGCCAGTATTTGTTCGAAGACAAGCAATGAATTAACAATTTAAGAATATCTTGCAGCCTATATACGTTTATCATCTTTCTCTTGAATTTCACTCACTATATTATGGCCTACTATTGATGCTGACATGTTACCCTCCTGCTTGTATGTTTTGGGTTGACAAAATTATTCATGGAAATGTTTTTTTAGAACACCTTCATTTACGTTTGTTTGTTCAGAATTTACAAGTCAACTTGGGTTGATTACAATTTATGCTGTTGCTTTTCTTGCAGCTATTGTTATTACTGCCTTCGAACACGATGTTCTGCAGCTCAGTCTTTCAGGTGCACCCGATGCAACGAGCCAGTTATTGCCATGCAAAGGCATGGTGCTTCGATCAACAATAGTACTCAGAAACAATAGATACCACAGGATTGGAAATGAAAAGAAATAGGTCTTAACCCTGTTGTATAAAATGATGCCAAAGTTGGCATGACTATTTAGTTAAGAAACTAGAGATTCCTTTAAAAAAAATAAACCATCTATTCTTTCCTGTAGAGTAGCTCTCATTCTTTGGCTACTTTTATGTATTTCGTTCAAGGTGGCAACTTTCTGAGTGTGTTTCTTTTAACTCTTGTTGCTTTCCTTCTTTCATGTCAAAGATGACCTTGGCTCCTCTGAAAGTTAACTTTGACCTCTTTTTTGACCCCAATGACTGGAGTGGTCCCTCTTTGCTGGGTGAGTAAAGTAAAATGGGTACCTAGTCCTCTTTCTTTGGAAGTTACTGCTGCTGTTGCTTTGATTTAGAAACTGTTTATTAGATATGGATTTACCTTTGGTTTGACTTGTAATGGGCAGGATTTTTATACTCTGTGTTAGCCATTAAGATGGTCGGGTGCACGTGTAAACATGATTTGAGTAGTTTTTGGCTTTAATCAGATGTTTTATTGTTCTATCTTTACAGCAAAGATATGTCTGTAGCCTGGTAATAGTGCAAGGATTTTATTAGCGGTAAGTACCCCATTCTCCAATGATTGTTTGATTAATCCTGTGCATCGTGGCCGTGGTACTGTATCTACTGTATGATTTTTGAATGATTGAGGCATTGACACTTGCTAATCTTTGTAGTGATTTTTTGTTAAATTATTTGAAACTACACTTGCTTTTATGCTTGAGCCATTGCTGTAAAGGATATACAGTAGGATTTTATGGCCACCAGATGGAGTTCTGCAGATTTATGTAGGGCTCCGATTCTCTATGGTCCATCTAGGTGCAGATGAGCCCGTCAACGATCTCACGTTGATGATCCGAGAAGTTCATCCCGGTTCTAGGATCCTGGAGGCGGAGCAGTGGGAAAATTGAAAATAATTTACAAATTCTGATTTCGAAACAATTGAAATCAAACACAATCCATTGATACTGTTTTCACGTAAATGTGCAATGCAAGTATGATTCTGAAAATAGGCCGTCTATTTTGTCAATTGATTAACAGCCAGCAAAATCAGATGAAAATCTATATACTCCATCTTTTATTGGAAAAAAACTTTTTTTGCTTTTGCTCCAAGTGAAGGTCATACAACCCCCAAGTTTAAGGAATCCAATGGGGCTCAATTTAGGGCACAACAGTAAAAAAAAAAAAAAAAAAATTAATGATGGAAAATTAATAATTAAAAAACATGGTCGGGACGACTAATGATGGAAAATTTGTTAGATTGTACTATCATTAATTAATTATTCTTTTGTCATTCCAAGCATACTAGTAGGACTCGCTTATCTAAAAATATAAACAACACACACCATAAAAGTAGGATTGGCTTATCTTTCTGCTGGCGGCGGAAACAGTGGATTTCTTACCACAGCCATTGTGGGTCCTAACAAGATGAACGGTTTAGATCACCAATAAATTAACGATAGGGTCCACAACGGTGGTGGTGAAAAACCCAAGAGGTTACAAAGATAAGTGGAAAATTCTAGTAACACATAGCAATCTTTTCTCCTTTGTAAAAAAGGGTAGAAGAGGTGACCAACGCATGACAATCAAGGTCCAAGGTAGGGGGGGGGCTAAAAAATTAAGTAAAAATTTATTGACTAATGGTATCTCTCCTTTTTCGTCTTTTGTCTTTTCTCCTGTCTTATTTTTTCGAGACAAAAATTCAAGTTGAAAGAAAGCCTAGCTTCTTTTTGATAGATTGGTAATTACTGTATTATTTTGCTACATGTTGATAGATGATTAACTGGAATACGTGAATCATTTTGGATAGATATGTTATGGATGATTGACATAAAAACACGAGTATGTTAAATATAATCTATCTATTTTAATATAAAGGGAAAGAAGCTTCTGGTGTGACCTGTTTTTGAAACCGTGTCACAAAAGTGATTTCCATTTTTGTCCTAATAAAAATCCAAGTTTTACATCTGCTTTTACTGTAACATGATTAATCTCTTAGGGCGAAATAGTAAAATCACTAAAACTCAACCACTCAAGCCACCCCCGAAAAAAAATATCCACTCCCACTCCCACTCCCCAAATATTTTCACTTGCATTTCCACGTGCACATACGAAAGGTGTGCCCCCCAAGCGCTAGTGTTTCAGTACAAGAGCTTGATCTATCCAATTTTCGTTGCCCCGAAACTTGAAATCCTGGCTCCATTCCTGTTCATGACAATCCTCTTTGGATGCGACTAGAAGTGTCCCTAATAGCTATAGCGGACAACAGGAACCTAACCTGGCCTGAAAAAATAGACAGAGACCGCACACGAGAGATTTCAAGACTGGCTTGAGTCCATCTCCACCTAGTAAAAAGTGGCAGATGTCGGTGAGTTAAGGATTAATATGTAACAGTCTCTCCTAACATCACCAAGATTGTCACACCAAAAATTAAAAAAACATCACCTAAAAGACTTGAACTCATGCTTTCCTGGTCACTAAATCACTAAGAAGCTGAGGTTTTAAATAACGGTAGCGGGCCGGTGTCGAATGCGTAGTGGAAATCGAGTATAGCGATTGTGGAAATTTTAAAATTTTTTTTTGACGTCAGAGCACCTAAAGCAGCCGTAACGGTCATATAGCGGTTGTAGCGGGCGGCCATAAAGTGGGCAAAAATATTACTCCATACATTCCTAATTGTTGGTCCATTATTCCATTATAGGATGTTTCTAAAAAATTGGTCCCTCGTGAAAGTCAAAAAACCTGTAACGCCCCTGATTTTTGGGTACGTTAAATAAACATTTCATTAATAAAATCAAATGGAGTCTGGCTCATTATTACATCATAACTCCCACTACGGTTCCATATTTATACAAATGAAGGGTTCTAGGGTTTCTAACTACAGCTCCGTCTGCGGCTTCATCCTAGCCAACTCCTTAGCTCCAAAAGCCTCCAAGGTGTACTGTTCATCTTGATCATCTACAAAATCTGACACATTATACCAACGTCGCCACCGATATAATATGTCAGGGTCACCAAAGGTAACACCATGAGCCACAAGAACTCAACAGAATTATCCTATACCCGCTAACCCATAATTTACCAATATCAGAGTATAAGAGTAGTATACCAACTCTTGCACAAGCAGCGGAATAATACATACATGTTTAACAAGGCATTAACAACGACATATCCACATTCCTTAGTCTAACGTTGGTGTCTGCATTGTATGTGTTTCTCCTACGCGACTCATCGTAGACCATGTCACCATATTCATCAACGTTTCCGAAATCCTTTTCATTATCCAAATCAACATTTTGAAAATCACATTTAACACACCCAACCTCGGTTCCGCCGCGCCGGATTCCCAAGTATCCTCACAATGGTTCCGCCGCGCCGGGTTTCCATTGGCACACATTTGCATTTCAAAATCATTTTTAACACACCCAACCTCGGTTCCGCGGCGCCGCGTTCCCGAGTATCCTCACAATGGTTCCGCCGTGCCGGGTTCCCATTGGCACACATTTGCATTTAAAAATCATTTTTAACACACCCAACCTCGGTTCCGCCGGGCCGGGTTCCCGAGTATCCTCACAATGGTTCCGCCCGCCGGGTTTCCATTGGCACACATTTGCATTTAAAAATCGTTTTTAACACACCCAACCTCGGTTCCGCCGCGCCGGGTTCCCGAGTATCCTCACAATGGTTCCGCCGCGCCGGGTTTCCATTGGCACACATTTGCATTGGCTCCTCTCCACGGATAACCAAGCTACACACCCAACCTCGGTTCTGCTGCTTGCGTCCTTTTTGTGTATAGAAAGAAGGGTTGCCCCAAGCGTAGGGCTAGGTCGTCTGATAGCATAATAAATCTCGGAAGTCCGGGGTCGATTCCACTGGGAGCGCGTCCATAGATTGAATTGGAGATTAGCTTGTGTAGAGTTTTCGGCGTTAGGGCGGCCAACCAAACTTTGGCGTTGAGACGGCCAACTGAATGATGTAGTTATCTGGCTTCTTAACCTATCTACGGCTTTTACTGGGGATTAAACTAAAAGGTTAGGTCTAGGGATAATCAACACCCGCAAACCAAAGGCAAACTCGTTCTTCTCTCATTGACAGGGGTGGTAAACAAGATTAGGGTCTTGGAAACATTTTGACAAACACCCAGAAGGACATTGCTCTAAGCATCGACTGTGGCTAGAAATCGAAACCCTAGCCTACAAACGATCAAAGAGGTTAACACCTCCAAGTTTTGATACGTAAAATTACCCTAGAATCATGTTTACCCTTAGAAAATGATGATTAACGAGAGAAGAACATGAAATACCCGTGGTTACTGGATGTTAATCATCCCATAACCCAACCTTGCTACACTACTCACACATATTGCAAAGAGAAGTGCAAAGAGTAAGGGTGAGAGAGAGAGAATCCGAAATCATACCCAGACTGAAAAGAAATGCAAGATTAATAAGGATCTCAAGGTTACTTACAACATTAATGATGACCAACCACCTCCAAATCCCCCAATCAATGCACCATTAATGAGGGTTTGAGAGGAGGAGAGGAGAGGAGAGGGAGGTAGAGAGAGAAAGAGCTGCTGATAAAAAGATAAAAGATAAACCTAAAAACGTGTTTGGGGGTCTATATATAGTACCCCAATTAAGTTACAAAAGAAAAAGGAAAAAGAAAATAAAATCTGCAGATTTCGGGGATAATCTACCCGTAGAATTGGTGACCTACCGGTAGAACGGGTAAAAAGCAAAAGTTGGATGCTGAGATGACAGGCAATCTACCGGTCGGCTTCATTCTACCGGTCGAATTGACTGGGAATCTACCGGTTGGCTTAGTAATCTACCGGTCGGTTTCGCTTGTCGCAAAACATGGCCCCGACTGTCACCCTTTTCGACCGGTAGGTTCAATTTTCTACCGGTTGGTTTTGCTTGAAGAAGCCTTTAAACCACAGCACTTTGGAAACCAATTCCGGGACTTCGATGGAGTCCCCCAAACTCGAATTCTGCTCCCCTTGGAGCCCTCGGATCCCCGATCAACATGGAATGACAACGTGGCGCCAAAAAATGCCTTATTCACGAAAATAACCTGAAACCACCAAAAACGCACCTTTCGCGCAATATCAATCAAAAACAACGAGTTATGCGCGTGAGTGCGGCAAAAGTGAACGAGATAAGCCCGAATAATAACACTTAAATGGGCTTATCACACCCCCCTACTTGGACTTTGCTAGTCCCTAACAAAAGATTTACGACTACAGCTGAACCAACCAACCAACAAAATGAGGTACAAAACATATGCTTGACATTCAAAAATGGCAAGATTCACAATAAATTTCTCAAAAACGAAGCAACAACTCATCCCACTAGAATGACATGAACCGCATACAACAAGTCTCTTTCGAGTGAAACACGTGAGTAAGTTGAACAAATCAAGCCTCGATTCCAGCACTCACAGGGGTTTCACTCAGAAATTATACTGCCCACAAAACAACAGAGCAAACTGTATCCCATGTTCAGATATCAAAAGGCTAATGTGACAACTAGAAATCAAAAAGTTTCGCATGCAACAACGAGAAGCTCGACAGGAAATTTAAAACTAATTATTCACAAGCTAAAGAAAACAAGATCAAACATAACCTAAAGTAACAAAAGATTCCGAAAACGCATTGCAACTAAGACACCAGCATACTTAAAATCAACTAAGGACTTCTTGACTTATAACGAGTTCGGGATAAACAAAAACGGTCAAACAAAATGGTTTCCGGCCTAAACTTGCTTGGTAAACTACCCCATGGTCGGAACCATTCCTAAGACTACCCCGACTCCAATGCCAACAACTGCAAAACTACAGAAAGAAAACTAAAACAGACACGAAAAGTAAAGACTCGACTGACTCAACCACCGACTCGAAAAAAACATACTAACAACTACTACTGAACCCCACAAAACGGTCAACTACCACTGCCACCTCCATCACTGAGCTCCCGGGCCAAAAGTGTGCTCAAACATCCCCGGACCGAGTTGCTGCTCCAGGTCGCGAATCTCATCTTCACCCAACTCACTCTCCGAGTACTCAGGGCTACGGTGCTCACCAATAGCCCTATCCATGGTCAACTCCGCTGGGGGCTCATACCTCCTCCCCGACTGCTCCTCCATCAGCCCATAGTAAAAGTTAGCCTTGTGATCCGCTCTCCTTTGATCCTCCTGCACCTCAGCCGTGCGGCACAACAATTGACACAAAAGCCTTTTCAAGGTTGACCCTTTCTTTTTCGGAGCGGAACTAGAAGGCACACTAGACGTGCCGGTTTCCGAAATTGCTTCATCTTGCACCGGGGCTCGAACTGGGGCTTGCGCTTGAGCTTGAACTTGAGCTTGAGCTTCACGGGCTTCACGGGCCTTCGTGACATTGGTTCTACTCTTATGCTCCGAGGTTGCATTAATGATGGCCGGTGAACTAGGCTCGATCCGTTGGTTCTTGAAATTAAGGCCATGGTTGCAACAAATCTTCGTGATCATAGCGGGGAATGGGAAATTTAAACCCTTCCTGTAGTTGTGCTTGAAATTCACGAGTTGGTCGAAGATCCACTTAGCAAAGTCCATAGTCTCATTTTCATTCATAAACACGTAAAGCAGTTCCAAATCTAGCTCCCCCGGTGTTTTCTCCATCCCCCTGGGGTACAGGTTGTAGTGCAGGACCTTGTTCATGGTCCGGTACTCGTCTTTCAAATCACCCACTGCTTGCCCATACACACCTCCTTCAAATACCTCGGTGTAAACCAAATTCATGTCCAGCTCATCCTCACCTTGACGTGGATAGGTAATGTTTTCCTCTAGCGGCCTCTCATAACCCAAGTATTCAGCAATATCATCGGGGTCTATGAGAATGTGCTCACCGCCTACTGTACTCTCAATGGTAGAATTAGCAATATCGTACTTCATTCTCGAGAAAAAATCTACAACCCAATTCTTGACATACCCCTTAACTTCTTTGAACCAATGCTTCATACCTTTGTCTCGGATGATGGCTATGTACCTATTCTCAGCCAAGCTGTGTTCGCAAACCTGGCGCTCGCATGTCGCCTTCCGCCCCTTGAGCGAGGCCACCCACTCCATGTGTTTTTTTCTCTCCCCCTCCTCTTTCCTTTTCTTTATTCGCTCCTCACCCTGTTCTTTGGATGGACCAGTGTCCCTTTTCCTTGAAGCCAAACTGGTCCTCTTCCCATCGATGTCATATGAGCGCATCACATTCGACATGGTAATCTGGCATCACAGTCAACACAAATACAGTCCACAAGATCACCGCAGATAATAGTCCCAACTGAAATTACCAGCAAATCAGCCTAAAAACCCTACAGACTTCAAAATTCACAGCCCAGGAAACTGATAATGGGGTTTCAGCCTCAGAATTGAACAAGAACAATCTACTAGTCTCGAAAACCACGGAAAGCACAAGTATCACCAGAAATTCAGGCCCCAAAACCGTAACTACACAATGCACACCCCTCACAAAATAGATGACATCAGCAGAACCAGCCCAGCAACCAACCACACCAGAAAATCTCAAAACAGGCAATTGGGTTGGGGGTTTGCGACTGGGGAGTGAGATGAAATTGATTACGGGTTCAAGAGAGAGAAAGGTGAAGAGAGTTACCTTTGTTGATGGATTTCGGACAGAGAGAGAGAAAACCAGCGTTCACCCTTCAAATCTGGGCTTGAGACCATGCAATTGGAAGCAAAACCTAAAGATTTGTGGAGGTTTGATGGATTTTTGGCACGGGTCACGGTTTGGTAAAGTGGAGAGAGGGTTTGATTTAGGATGGAAGTTGGGAAGAGGGGCCGTGGGTTTAGAAGAAGGGAGAAAAGGAGTCAATTTAATAGAGGAGAAGGAGTTACGGTTTTGAGGGAAAGAGAGGGGATGGGGCGGTTATGGAAGAAGAGAGGAAGAGAGGTTAGACTTTTAGGTGGTGGGAGAGAGAGATGCGTCGGTTCGAGAGGGAGAGGGGTCGACGAGAGAGAGAGATGGGGGGTGTGGTCGTGGGTGGAGAAGAGAGAGAGGAAAAAGTTTCAGAGAAAATGAGGGTTTTAAAGAAACTGGGCCGACTGGGTCTTTATGAGCCCCTTTTATGTCACCCAAACCGACCGGTAGACTTGGTAACCTACCGGTAGATTTCATGTTGCCCAAAACATTGCCACCTCTGTTAACAATTTCGACCGGTAGGCTCGACCTCCCTACCGGTAGATAACTTGCAATTTCTGAAACCTGCAGATTTACCCCCAGAGCATTTCCAACTCCCAAATCCTACACCAGCCCAGCTCAACATTTAAAATCACTGCCCCGAACACCCTCCAAACACCAGGTATCCTAAGTTTAACAAGGGAATGAGACTCGGACAAAGCTCAAACATGGATCAATTGTGACAATATGTGGTTTATTCACAAAAACAATGCCTTGTGTCATCTTTCAAGCACACCTTAGCCTTAATTTGCAATGCAAGCCCGGAATCAACATTACCAAAGTATGTACGAGAGGAATTAACAACCTAAACTACGGGTACGATAAACAAATAAAGCATGGGATACAACAAAACGAATCTCCACTCTGCATGCTCAACCGACTCAATATGCACTTAGAAATCTGTTCCACACGGTTCATGCACATGTTAACGGGATGAGTTGCACAATTTTCAAATGGTGCGTTCACACCGATACTCTTGCCACATATGAAACCGCCACAAGCATATGCTAAGTAACTCCAAACATGGGAAGATGTCACAAAAATTTTGAAAAATTCTATGCAAAATCCAAAAAAATGAGACCAATAAACGTAATCTCCCCCCCCCCCCCCAACTTGAAATATGCAGTGTCCTCAATGCAAAGACAATAAATAAGGAGAGGGAGAACAAAAGAATGTACCGACGGGGTGGAATGTCAACCACCCAATACCTTGACCAAGTTGGAGGATTTTGCGTCATCGCCTCTGTTCGTCATTGGAACCGCTTCCAAGGCTCACTCCTTCGGTCCCGCTTGCGGAACCAGAGCTAGTCGCACAGGGCCATCGCCGAAACTTTCTAGGACTTACAACCGCGACACATAGCCGCACCCTTGCTTAGGGCTCCTGAATGCCTCATTCACCCCGGCTTTGAGACCTAAACTACCAAGGCTGGTGCGGTAGCGTGTTACCCTGCAAAAGACTTAAGATCCAACTACCTAATAGGAGACAAATGACATTAGTCTCATCGGCTCGTGGTAGCCAGGCAACAAAAATTATGAACAACAAGAATGTAAAGCCACCGAATCGTCACGTGATTGAACGGGTACTACTTTTCTCCCCATGGTTCGCTTACGGTGTTGCAAAGCAAAAGAGACAACACCGTAGGCGAAATACGGGTGGCTATACCGGACCACAAAAGGTTTGCCCTTCCTAACCGGAGCTGGGTACACAAATCTTATTTGAATAGCGGCGTGCGAAACTATAAACCCAAGTCAATGATGGGTACCTCCGAAGAGGCCGGGCCTTCCAAACAGTTAAGTCCAGAAGTACGCAAAAGCTCCCCGTGGGAACAATTTTAGAACTTTTCAAACCAAAGGAACATCAACATAAATCGGAGCTACTAAATCCTCCGAGATCTCCTCCTTTTCAAAATTTTCCAAAAATGGTTTGAGCCGTTGGCCATTCACTTTGAAAATATTGCCATTGGAAGGATTCACCACTTCAATTGCCCCGTGGGGGAAAACGGTTTGCACAATGTACGGACCCTCCCAACGGGACCTCAATTTTCCGGGAAACACATGGAGTTTAGAATTGTATAACAACACCTTTTGCCCAACTTCAAAATTTTTCCTTTGGATATTCTTATCATGAAACTCCTTGACTTTGGATTTATAAATATTGGTGTTATCGTATGCATCCCGCCTTATTTCCTCAAGTTCGTTGAGTTAGAGTTTACGATGAGCACCGGCTTCGGGCAACCGAAAGTTTAAAGATTTTATTGCCCAATATGCTTTATGCTCCAACTCAACCGGAAGGTGACACGCCTTACCGTAGACAAGCCGATAGGGCGAAGCGCCCAACACGGTCTTGTACGCGGTCCGGTATGCCCACAAAGCGTCGGTCAAACGTTGTGACCAATCTTTCCAGTTAGGATTAACGGTTTTTTCTAAGATATGCTTTACCTCCAGATTGACGAGCTCGGCTTGGCCATTGGTTTGTGGATGATAGGCGGTGGAGACCTTGTGGGTGATTCCATACTTCCTCATGAGGGCTTCAAAAGAGCGGTTGCAAAAGTGGGTGCCTTGATCACTTATGATGGCTCGGGGCATCCCAAACCGTGACAAAATGTGCTCTTTAATGAAATTCACTACCACTTTGGAATCATTGGTGCGAGTAGCCACGGCTTCAACCCATTTGGACACATAGTCCACCGCCAAGAGAATATAGAGATAACCATCGGAATTTGGGAAGGGACCCATGAAATCAATTCCCCAACAATCGAAAACCTCCACTACTAAGATATTGGTGAGGGGCATCATGTTCCTCCGAGTCATCGCACCTAGTTTTTGACATCTCTCGCAAGCCCGGCAAAAGGCATAAGCATCCTTGTGGAGATTTGGCCAATAGAATCCACATTGAAAAACTTTGGCGGCGGTCTTTTTATGAGAGAAATGGCCCCCACACGCCTCGGAATGGCAAAAGTTGAGAATCCCTTGTTGGTCTTCATCGGGCACACACCTCCTAATGAGTTGATCCGGGCAAAACTTGAATAAATAAAGATCCTCAAAAACGAATCTTTTCACCTCACTAAGGAAGAGCCGCCGGTCTTGAGGGGTCCAATGGTTCGGAATTCGCCCGGTAACGAGGTAATTTACAATGTCGGCATACCACGGGCAACTAGATACGGCAAAGAGTTGTTCATCCGGAAATGTATCAACAATGGGGAGCTTTGACGAGGAGTCTCCAAATTCAAGACGGGACAAGTGATCCGCCACGACATTCTCCACCCCCTTCTTGTCTTTGATCGTGATGTTGAACTCTTGAAGCAATAGAATCCATCGGATGAGCCGTGCTTTCGCATCTTGCTTAGTGAAGAGGTATTTCAAAGCCGCATGATCGGTATAGACAACAATAGGGGATCCCACCAAATATGACCGGAATTTGTCCAAGGCAAAAACCACGGCAAGCAACTCTTTTTCCGTGGTGGAATAGTTCATTTGAGCCTCGTTGAGAGTCTTGCTTGCATAATATATGACATAGGGATTCTTGTCTTTCCTTTGCCCGAGAACCGCCCCAACCGCATAGTCACTAGCATCACACATGAGCTCAAAAGGCAAAGTCCAATCGGGTGTTTGCACTATGGGAGGGAAAATGAGGCTGGACTTCAATTTATTGAACGCTTCTTCACAAGCGAGTGTCCACTCAAATGGTGTGTCCTTCGAAAGGAGATGGCACAAGGGCCGAGATATGGCACTAAAATCTTTGATGAACCGCCGATAAAAACCGGCATGACCGAGAAAGGAGCGGATGTCTTAAACACATTTCGGGGTCGGGAGGGTGGCGATAAGATCGATTTTGGACTTGTCCACTTCAATCCCTTTTGACGAAACAATATGGCCTAGAACAATACCCTGAGTTACCATGAAATGGCATTTCTCCCAGTTAAGCACGAGATTCTTCTCCTCACACCTCGCTAACACTTTCTCTAAATTTGCCAAACAAGCGTCAAATGAGTCACCAAACACCGAGAAGTCATCCATAAACACTTCAACGATCTTCTCTGTAGGGAGGTAATCCTGAACAGGTACAAGGGGTGGCCGAACACGTGGTGCGTGGGGCCCAGAACAAATACAGTCGGAATATTCGCCGTGCAGTGAGGTGAACGGCATAAGGACCGGGGATACGAGAGGTCCCAGGTCCAAGATACCCGAGCAGGGGCATGGTCCAAAAAGCAAGGGTAGTTGTTGGACCAGTCTCGTGATAAGGGGTCCAGTGATATGAGAAATCATTGGTCCAGAGGGTCTGTTCGGCAACGAGAAGGCCGAACAAGAGAAGAAGGTACCAGGAGGTGCTCCAGAGTGGTCCGGAAATGGAAATATCTAAGGAAACGAGACCTGAGGAGATACCCAACGAGAATGGGGTGAACGGCCAGCTTTGGAAAGAGTTCCTAAAAGGTCTAAAAGGAAATATGCAGTTATGGGAATGAGAATCCCTGATATTCTAAGTTCCCTTTACGAGAAAGGAAACTTAGGGTAACAAGATGGCTTGGACAGCAAGTAGACATGGGTCTATAAATATGAGGTAAACCTAGAGGTAAAGGTACGCAATTCCTGGTTATTTGATTACTACCTACTGAGAATTAGGGTTTTCACTAGTACGAGATACTAACTTTGGCATCGGAGGGCCTTTGCCACGAGACGGCAAAGGTGCGCTCACCTTTTGTTTGTTTTATAGGTTTAACTCCGGCGGCGTAAGAAGTGGCCGTTACAGTTCTGTACTGTTCGAAGTCCATTTTCGTTTTCTGCACCTACATTCTCAATCATATCGCTAAAGATGCCGATCATACACCGTGAGAAGGTTCCGGGCGTGTTACATAAGCCGAAAGGCATGCGACGATAAGCGAACGTCCCAAACGGACAAGTGAACGTCGTTTTCTCTTGATCGGGCAAAGCGACCTCAATTTGATTATACCCCGAATATCCATCCAAGAAGCAATAATAGGCGTGCCCAGCAACCCGTTCCAATATTTGATCAATGAAGGGAAGAGGAAAGTGATCCTTTCGAGTGCTAGCATTGAGTTTCCGGTAATCGATACAAACGCGCCAACCGGTAGTGACTTGGGTCGGGACCAATTCATTGTCGGCGTTGGCCACCACGGTGACCCCGGATTTCTTGGGAACCACTTGGATGGGACTAACCCACTTGCTATCGGCGATCGGATAAATAATCCCCACATCCAAAAGTTTCAAAATTTCGGCCTTCACCACATCTTTCATGATAGGATTCAAACGGCGTTGTGGTTGGCGAGAAGGTTTGACATCGTCCTCGAGAGCGATGTAATGGGAGCAAATGGAAGCATCGATCCCTTTTATATCCGCGATAGTCCAACCAATGGCTTTTGTATGCCGCTTCAAAAGTTCAAGGAGTTGGGATTCTTGCAAGCCATCGAGAGAAGACGAGATCACCACCGGGTAGGTTTCGTTGTCACCCAAGAAAGCATACTTTAATGTGTCCGGGAGGACCTTCAACTCGAGTTTTGGGGGTTGAACACTCGAGGGAAGGGTCTTGCACTCGAGATGAGGCAACTCTTCAAATTTTGGAGACCATAAGTCCGTCCCGCAAACATCGGCCATGTCAAGCAAAGAGCACAAATACTCCACCTCCGGTGAGTCTAGAAATGATGCTTCTTCGGCGGTAAGACATACCTCCAATGGATCCTTGCACAACACGTTGTCTACATGCTCTTGAACCAAAGAATCGATAAGATTTACTTCATGAACACACTCATCATCCCCCATTTGGCTTCCAATATTGAATACATTGACCTCCATCTTCATGTTGCCAAAGGTGAGATTGAGCAAACCGCTTCGGCAATGGATAACGGCATCGGCAGTAGCTAAGAATGGGCGCCCAAGAATAACCGGGGTTGAGGCTGCCGCTTGTGAGGAGGGTACCGGGCAAGTATCAAGCACGACGAAATCCACGGGATAAACAAAGTTGTCTACTTGCACCAAAACATCTTCCACCATCCCACGTGGAACTCGGATACTCCTATCGGCCAATTGCAAAGTTACCGATGTTGGTCTCATCTCTCCCAACCCCAATTGCTCATAAACTGAGTACGGAAGCAAATTCACGCTAGCTCCCAAGTCAAGAAGCGCTTTTTCAATCTTTGTACTCCTGATAGTGATAGAAATAGTTGGACACCCCGAATTTTTGTACTTTGGAGCCACATTGGTTTGGATGATTGAACTTACTTGCTCCGTCAACAATACCCGCTTGTGAACATTCAACTTACGCTTTTGAGTGCATAAGTCCTTGAGAAATTTGGCATAGGAGGGAATTTGCTTGACGGCATCCACCAACGGAATATTGATCTTCACTTGCTTGAACAGCTCGTAGATCTCGGAGTTGGTATGGGCATGGGCCGGAGCTTTCAACCTTTGGGGAAAAGGAGCCGGAATTTGGGAGATGGGGGCCCGTGGTTCTTCGTCCGGAGACTTTGCCGATTGCTCCCCAACGGGACTAGGCACCGAAGTTGGTGAGTCAATTGGAACTTCCGGTGCTTACATAACAATTGGTGTAACCGGTGGCTTGATAGGCTTTGGAGCAACGGCCGTATCGACTTCCTTTCCACTCCGCAATATGATAATGGACTTGGCTTGCTCGGGACTAGGCACCAAAGAGCTCGCCACAAAATGGGTGCCTTGCGGACTTGCTTGGGGTTGAGTCGGAAGCTTCCCCTTTTCTTGTTGAAGTAACCCCACGGTATTCGTCAACTTGGCCATTTGGTTCTTGAGTTCCCCGAGAGTTTGAGTATTTTGCTCATTGAAAGAGGTTTGGCTTTGCATGAACGATGACCAGACGTCCTCCAAAGAGCGCTTTTGTGGTTGGAATTGAATTAGCACATGAGGAGGTCCGGTTGGTGCAAACCCCGGCGGTTGTTGATTTTGAGAGAATCTCGGCGCTCCTTGAGATTGAGGAGGCCGGAAGGCTTGTTGTTGTTGATGTGGTGGAAATTGTGAAGGTCCGGGAGGTTGTGGTTCGCTCCACCGGAAATTAGGATGCATCTTCCATCCCGGGTTGAAAGTTTGAGAATAAGGGTCAATCCGTTGATTAATGGCATTGACTTCCAATGGCCCGGTTCCTTAGAGAATATCCTTGACGGCGGGGAGCATTTGGCAATCTCCCGTGGCATGACCTGCAATTTCACACAACACACAAAATTCCTCGGTCTTGGCCACAGAGGCCACCCCAGCCACCTTGTTAAGCTGTAAAGTTTCAATTTGGCAAGAAAGCTGGGCGACCTTGTGGGTAAGCTCATTTTGTTCATTCAATTGGAATTTACCGGAACTGCTCGGAACCGAATTAACCACATTCTTATCAGATGGGTCCGAGCAATCCCAGTTTTGTGTTTTTTCAGCCAGTTCCTCAAAAAAGTCCCACGCGGCATCGGGAGTCTTAGCCATGACTCCACCCGTACACATGCTATCCATTAAGTGTCGAGTACTTGGAAAGCATCCTTTTAAAACACACTCGACCTTTTGATAATTTGTGTAGCCATGGTGTGGGATGGAGTTTAGCAAATCTTTAAACCTTTCCCAATATTGGTAGAAAGACTCCCCCTCTTTTTGTTTAAAGGTTTGAATTTGAAAAAGGAGATCCTTTGTGAGTTGAGGGGGAAAGAATTTCATGTAGAAAGCTTTTGACAAATCCGCCCAATTTGCCAAGGATTGAGATCTCATGTTATTCAACCAAACCTTGGCTTTGGCTTTTACCAAAAATGGGAAGAGTTTTAACTTGGCGGACTCAAGTTGTGCCGGCGTGGTTACGATGGTGGAAACCATTTCCTCGAATGCCCGCATATGAGTGTATGGGCATTCCTTGTCTTTTCCATAAAACGATGGCATCATGTTGAGGTGATGCATTTCCACAACAAAGTTATTGGCCTCGGGTGCGGTCGGGAGAACTATGGTAGGCCGCGGAGTAGTACGGGCCGGATTCATGTAGTCACTCATGGTTCTCTCGGGAACAACCGGGGGAACATCATCACTTCCACCGTTTCCACCGGCGTCTTCCATTCTTTCTCGAGGAGGGGTATTTGTTGAAAAAGTAGTTCTTTGCGGTGGTGGTGTACTCACTCGAACCCGACGAGGAGTTTTGGGTCGAGGAGGGGAAAAAGATCGATGAAGCCTTTTTGAGTTTGGGCTCCGAAAGGCTCCTCGATGACCACCACGTATACACTTAAAAACCCTTTCTCGAGAACCAATGGATCGCAAATTACCAACTGTCAGACAAGAGGGGCCAGGCCGCCACCTCCTAACAACAACTACAAGGGGCTATGCCGCCGCCTCGAAAAGTAAAAGCAATAAGGAAAACGGTAGTTTATACTTACGCTAACTTCGTTACACCTCATGTTAGAGAAGAAACTCAGGTTAGAGGTATCCACTAGATTAAGTATAAACTACACAAAGCAAGATTAAACGAGATACTTACAGTGGTTCGGCGAACCTCCAATATAAGCTATAAAAGAAAGCGCTCCCCGGCAACGGCGCCAAAAATGCTTGCGTCCTTTTTGTGTATAGAAAGAAGGGTTGCCCCAAGCGTAGGGCTAGGTCGTCTGATAGCATAATAAATCCCGGAAGTCCGGGGTCGATTCCACTGGGAGCGCGTCCATAGATTGAATTGGAGATTAGCTTGTGTAGAGTTTTCGGCGTTAGGGCGGCCAACCAAACTTTGGCGTTGAGACGGCCAACTGAATGATGTAGTTATCTGGCTTCTTAACCTATCTACGGCTTTTACTGGGGATTAAACTAAAAGGTTAGGTCTAGGGATAATCAACACCCGCAAACCAAAGGCAAACTCGTTCTTCTCTCATTGACAGGGGTGGTAAACAAGATTAGGGTCTTGGAAACATTTTGACAAACACCCAGAAGGACATTGCTCTAAACATCGACTGTGGCTAGAAATCGAAACCCTAGCCTACAAACGATCAAAGAGGTTAACACCTCCAAGTTTTGATACGTAAAATTACCCTAGAATCATGTTTACCCTTAGAAAATGATGATTAACGAGAGAAGAACATGAAATACCCGTGGTTACTGGATGTTAATCATCCCATAACCCAACCTTGCTACACTACTCACACATATTGCAAAGAGAAGTGCAAAGAGTAAGGGTGAGAGAGAGAGAATCCGAAATCATACCCAGACTGAAAAGAAATGCAAGATTAATAAGGATCTCAAGGTTACTTACAACATTAATGATGACCAACCACCTCCAAATCCCCCAATCAATGCACCATTAATGAGGGTTTGAGAGGAGGAGAGGAGAGGAGAGGGAGGTAGAGAGAGAAAGAGCTGCTGATAAAAAGATAAAAGATAAACCTAAAAACGTGTTTGGGGGTCTATATATAGTACCCCAATTAAGTTACAAAAGAAAAAGGAAAAAGAAAATAAAATCTGCAGATTTCGGGGATAATCTACCGGCAGAATTTGTGACCTATTGGTAGAACGGGTAAAAAGCAAAAGTTGGATGCTGAGATGACAGGCAATCTATCGGTCGGCTTCATTCTACCGGTCGAATTGACTGGGAATCTACCGGTTGGCTTCGTAATCTACCGATCGGTTTCGTTTGTTGCAAAACATGGCCCCGACTGTCACACTTTTCGACCGGTAGGTTCAATTTTCTACTGGTTGGTTTTGCTTGAAGAAGCCTTTAAACCATAGCACTTTGGAAACCAATTCCGGGACTTCGACGGAGTCCCCCAAACTCGAATTCTGCTCCCCTTGGAGCCCTCGGATCCCCGATCAACATGGAATGACAACGTGGCGCCAAAATATGCCTTATTAACGAAAATAACCTGAAACCACCAAAAACGCACCTTTCGCTCAATATCAATCAAAAACAACGAGTTATGCGCGTGAGTGCGGCAAAAGTGAACGAGATAAGCCCGAATAATAACACTTAAATGGGCTTATCGTCCGCCGCGCCGGGTTCCCGAGTATCCTCACAATGGTTCCGTCGCGCCGGGTTCCCATTGGCACACAACACACACACACTCACATAATGCACCCACATTTGGTCATTATGTAATTTCGAAAATATTTCATCATTTGTAACACGCATTTCCACAATGGGCAAGTCCGGCCACATTGTGTTTTCAAAACACAGCTTGTCTTTAACCCTTTTTATCCATATCAACCACACCCTAGGTGTCATGTTTCTATTTTCTCGATTTTTGTGTCTCGTTCTCATGCATAGACTCCGCGGTAAGACTTTTCTCATCATAAATCATATAAATCATTCATTGTAATCTAAACTAGCAAGATTATGCAAGCAATCTTATAAACAAGCTCATCACCATCCTTATACAACCACAAGTAATGCAAGTAATATACAAACAAACTTATGATCATCCAAAAGATCAAAATACGAATACTTACTTTTAAAACAACACTTTATCTTTAAAGTAAAAACGTATTTCCTTCCTTTTGGAAGTTCAATAAAACAATATATGTTTATAGGATTAAAAGTCATTCATTCAACATGTTAATACCATTATAAGTGACCTAGGTTTGCTAACAATCACGGCTTTCAAACGTTTTAAGTAAGTAACAACTTCGTATGCCTCAAGTGATGCAATCATGCTCATAACCATCCTCAAGACAATAATACGAGTACTTCCGAATCAAGTTTATATTTCAAAAATTTGTTCTTTTCTCTTTTGTGGGAAGTTCAAAACAACATATGTTTATTGACGTAGAAATCGTTTATTCAACAAGTTGCATTCCCATTAGCAAGACAAGTTTATTAACTAACAAGCCTATTGATGTACAAGCATCATACCAACTTGAGATATACTTAAGGAAGGAAATATACTTAGGATTAAGAAGTATAGGAAAAGTCTACAAGATTGTTTTATTTCAAAATTTTTGTAAAACAAGCTTTCTAATAATTTAACTTGCCTTATCATAAGCAAACATAACTTAAAGTTATACTAGGGAAGATGAGTATAGATTAATCTACCTTGATCCGAAACTAGTCGGGCCGAATAAGCTAGTTGGAAAGTTCTACGGCGTTGAAACTCGCAAATCTGGACCGGACTTTGGATGGCGATAACTCGGTCAATATTTGGCCGAATGAGGTCGTTCTTGAGTCTAAACCGAAGATCTCGAAATTTTCTACAACTTTCGTGGAGGACGTTATTCCTAGAAACAACTTTCGCTCGGAGAAAAATGGGGATAAGAAAGTGGACAGTGAGCTGTTTGGAATCTGGAAATCCCAGATTTTGGCTGAACTTCGGACGTCAATATCTTTGTCGTTTCTTGGCCGTTTAGGGTGATTCTTGGGTCGAACTTGAAGGTTTTGAAGTGCTCTACAACTTTGTCCAAAGGAGTGGACTCTAAAAACTGCCTTAAGCAGGAGAAAAATGGGGATTTATGAAGGGCAGTAAGCTGACTGGAAAACAGAGAATGGTTTCTAGAGAGAAGTTGGAGCAATGCTTTGAGGTGTGAGTTGAATGGCAAGCTTTGGGTGCTATTTATAGGCAAAAATCTGGCCTCTCCTCTCCCTCCATGGCCGGCCCCCCCTCTCTCTTCTTCTCCCATGGATTTGCTCCATGACTTGTCATTTTCATGCTTGAAAGCATGCCATGCTTCCATGGCTTGTCTTTGTCCAATCTTTTAGGCAACCTAGGTTATCATGAAGGGTTTTATGACTTGTCTAGTCTAGGATGGGCTTTGCTTGGATAAAAGTACCAAAATCATTAGCTAGGTAGTACTTTGGAAGACAAGAAATGAGTTGGCAATTGGGTAATAGGCTTAAGGCTAAGTTTGTAGCTTGATGGAGTGTACTACACTCAAGCACACACCTCTCACTCCTCCTGAAAATTTCGACCAGCCCCCCTCTCTCTGTTCCTCTCTCCTTTTTGCTTCATTGAATTGTCCAATCAAGTCTTCCAAGCATGCCATGCCTTGTCATTTTCATTTCTAGGCTTTCATGAGGGGTTTTTGACCTTGTTCTAGGTTATCATGAGGGATTCTATGGGTTGTCCAAATCCTAGAAAAGTTTTGCTTGCAAAAGCACAAGAAAGAAGTAATAATGGTTGTACTTTGGTTGAGTAAAGACAAGGAAGATGACTTGTCTTGTCATCCTAATTGGCAAGACTTGCCTTTATTGTCCAAGGGACAAAAATTTCCCTAGCACTTATTGTCCAATAGATAAAGACAAAAAGGTTCAAGTGGTCCAACTAGGGTTAGGAAGAAGTGATTAGGCTAAATGAGCATTAGGTTATTCTAACTAATTGGTTAAAGACTAACGATACTTAATCTAAGCTTTCATTGCTCGAGTGGTATTTTGGTTTTATTTAGTAGAAAATCGCCTAATAACGGAATATTAAAGCCCAACGGTGCCAAACGCTAAGGCAAGGCGTGAGCATGGCCAAGGCAGCCCGCTAGCAAAGCGGTGGCCAAGGCAACCCGCTACCAAAACGGTGGCCAAGCAGTGGCCAAGGCAGCCCGCTAGCAATCTTGTTTTGTAGGAAAATCACTCAACAGGAGAGTTAAAGCTCAAAGCTTACCAATTCATGACAAGAGACGAAGGTGACCCGACGCCAAGGCAAACAGATGCTTGGCTTAGGTATGTCAAGGCAAGGCAGCCCAGGCCAAGGCAGAAAGCAAAACCAAGTGCTGGACATTTGCATCTTGGCATCGATGGGAATTTTTAATATCAATCGGTACCGAGCCATTCCATTAGGCAGGAACTTGCTTTGATGTTGATACCATCAAGGCAAGACAGACCCGTCAGCGAGCTGACTCCAAGGCAAGGGAGGCCCGACAGTGACCCGATGCCTAGGCGAGGCAGGCCTAACAGCGACCCGATGCCAAGGCTGCCTAGCCAAGCCAAAGCAAGGCAGTCAAGGCAACGGTCAAGGCAAGGACTAAAAATTAACCACTTTGGCATCGATACAACGCTCTAGGTTAGGGAAATGTAATTAAGCCAAACGGTAGTTAGGGTTTGCTAACTAATCGGTTAAAACTAACTATACTTGCCAAGTAGGATTTTCAGCCGAGAAATATAATTTAAAGATATTATTTACTTACTAGGAAAAATATACGAGTACGTTTACAAGTATACTAGTCATGAGAGAAGGACTAAATTGTCCGGAGTAAAATGATTCAATTTTACAAGTTTCAAATCTAATTATGACGGATTATAAGAATTTAAAAAAAAATTTTAAAGCAATCCAAGCAAATAAAAAAAAATTCAAATATTTAACGAAATTTTTATTTACCAAAAATCAGGGTCGTTACAAAACCCAAAATCGGTTTAGTTTCTAAAATTAGCCTCATAAACATCTATTGAGACACCGGGTAATTTTGGCAAAATTATACATTGAGATATGGTGTTTTGCAATCATTATATGTACTTTTAAAAGATTGGAATCCCCAAGAGAGGGACCATCATGAACGAAGGGTGTAGATTTTAAGTCATACGTAGAAGGAATCGGGCTGATACGGGGTTTGAATTTTTTTGTAGCATCGATATAGCAGGATGTAGAGGTATTGGAGGACCGAAAAGACCGTCGATGCGATATTTAAATGCATGCTAGCTATCTAATAAGAACACAACCATATAATCCCCACAACGTTACATAATTTATAACTTTGATATGTCATGAAACAAAAGCTAACCCTTGCCCTAAAACCAAACCAAGCCCATGGTTATCGCTCCAATTTAATTTAATCAAGCATACAAAATAGGCATAATACACAGTAATACACTATACATATAAAAGTTCCACAAAACATTTGTTTTTGCCGTGAAAACACTCCTCACCAGCTTTCCTGCCTCACTTTTCCATAAAGCTAAAGAAAGAATAAAATCAATAATAAACAAATAAGAGAGAGAGAGAGAGAGAGAGGGAGGGAGGTTCCTAACCCCACCAAAAAAAAAAAAACTACTACTACTTTGTTGACACAGACATGGGGTTTCTTCAACCTCATCTGAGAAAGCAAACACGTCTCTGAAAGCGTCAAACATAGGCCCCGTTTGGTTGCATAAACTAGGAAAGAAGACAAAGTCCAGAGCACAAAAAGCAAAATGATCAGAGAGAAAAGAAGAGAAATTTTGAAAGAGTTATGTTTAGTTTGGTGATGATCATTATAAGTCTTAATTCGCACCACGGCCGGGTATATATTAATCAACCAGCTGCCACCTAAATCCGCACTGATTAATTATGGTAGGAATTTGTGAAACCCTGATACGCGATTCAAGCGATTCGAATGCAGAAAATAAGAATGTAACCGAACATGTCGGGTAAGAATTATAGAATGATTTAAAGTTATACTATATATCGTTGCGTTATATAGCTAAAGTTACCTAGTCGTCTTTACAAAAGATTAAAGTTGGACTCGTGAGACACTTTAACTTAATGTACAGTACTGTCAAGCTTCGCATTCCACGATAACTACATCAATATTTAACATATGCTTCACGACTTATATATAGTTGTTCCGCATACGAAGATACACACGTACATCAGATGACATTTAAATGTGATTCTCGAGTATTATTTTTCCGGGATATGTTTTTTTCGTTTTTGCTCTTCTAGGTAGCTGTAGGCAATAGTACTAGTCGGAGTAGTTTGGGAGGAGAGGTGATCATCATCATCATCATCATCATCAGTTTTCACAAATGATGGCAGGAAACCCTAGCTGGTGGAGCTTGAGTGAGAAAGCTCAGCAAACTTCTGCTTTTTTACCACCATGCCCCTCTCTCTTCCCCCAATTTGCACCTGGATCTTCTTCACTCCCTCTGAACTCTTCCGCTGATCATCAAGACTTTCCACAGTCATGGAGCCAACTACTCATGTCTCTCTCTCTCTCTCTCTCTCTCTATACTTGCTTTTTTCACATGACTTCACCATGATTTTGATCTAAAAACTTACCCTTTATGCTTGGAGTATTTCTGTAACCTAATTTTCCCCCAAACATATAAGTTTTTTCTTGCTTACCTGTAAATGGGTTTTTGAGGTTTGTGATGAAGTCTTAGTGGATTTTAAAGATTTTTTTTTTCTAGGGGTGGATTGGCTAGTGATGAAGAAGCTGATAATAAGTTTGGTGGTGGGAGTCACTTTCAGCTCAAGAGGTTGGAAAACTGGCAAGACCAACAACAGCAGCAGCAAATCTTGATTAATCCGTCTTTATTAAGGGTTTTCAATATAAAGCAAGAGGATGCGCACAGTAACCAAGTGTACGGAACTCACAGAAATGTGGCCGAGGAGTTTCAAACATCAAGTATACCTAATTCTTGGTCTCAAGTAGTCATGGGAGTTTCTTCTTCTCCAAGGTCTTCTGTTACAACTACTACTTCAAGCAGCTCCAACATCTTGGACTTTTCTAGTAATAACAAGGAAGATGGAAGGATTCAATTCCCTGATCATTCACCTGAGGTAAGAGAGAGAGAGAGAGAGAGAGAGAGTATAGAAAAATACTTGTTTTGTTGAAATTTTCAAACTCAGTTTTGCAGAATATTTTTCTTTTTTTTTTTTTTGCTCGGCAATTTGCAGAATATTTTTCAGAAACTTACTTGGTTGGTAGATTTATGAGAATTGTCTAGCTTTCAGAAAATTCTAGAAAACACCCATGCTCCTTTTGTAAAACAACATAAGGATATTTTGAAAATCTTGAAATATTTTTTTTCTCAAATTAAATTATGTCAGAAACCGAAGAGTGTGCTTATTTTCAAAAGGAAATAATGGAAATTATTTTCTAACTCCATTGTTGAAAGATTAATTTCATGATTCTGAGTGATGTTTATTAACCATTTTAACGTAGACCATTTTTTACTTGTTAAGACTATATTCTTTTTTTGGCTAAGGCTGGAAAATTTCAACAAAACTGCAGCTTAATTATCTCATTAGTGAAAATGAGAAATTGCAATATTAATTTTTTGGCGGAAATTATATGCATGCTGAATTTATCTTTCTTCATCCAAACTCTTACTTCTTCTTGTTTTTTTTTTTTTTTTTTTGCTATTTTTTTTCTCCCTAGTGTAATAGCACAGCAGCCGGTGGGGCGTCCAAAAAAGCTAGGGTTCACTCAACTCCAACACTACCTCCATTGAAGGTAACATAAGTAACGGCGTAGCCGCATAAGTAATAGCTAGAGCTTACATCGATTATCAAACAGTATCAGTGGATGCATTTGTAAAGAACATCACCGGAAGTCCAAAATTTTGTTACGCTCTGTTACTGCTTATATTTAGAACATTGCATAAATCTCTCTCTCTCTCTCTCACACACACACACTCATGTGGTAGCTTTCTTGATTGTCTATTCTTTTTTTTCCCATAGAGCTGATTCTTCAGCTATCCCCAGAGTCAGAGACATGATATGGATATAAAGTAGTAAAATTAGATGCAGAATTAATAAACAAGTTTACTTATAATTATGGACTCTGAACCAGGTGAGAAAAGAGAAGCTAGGGGATAGAATAACAGCCCTTCACCAACTGGTTTCCCCATTTGGAAAGGTAAATTCCAGACTCTCCCCTCCACTCCTTCACTGATCACCACAGGTCCACAACACAATATTTTTACATTAAATTTTTTTTTTATCACAACCCACAAAAAATAAAAAATTCCTTTTAAGAGTTAAATTAGGAAATTAACTTGAAAAAAAAAAAAAAAGAAGAAGTTAACTTTTGGGTGGCATGTTTTTGGGCTCTTTTTGCAGACTGACACAGCTTCAGTGTTGTTAGAAGCAATTGGGTATATAGGATTCCTTCAGAGTCAAATTGAGGTGATGCTTCTTCCCACATCTATCTATGTCTTTGAGCTCTGTCAATATTAGGGCATGCTTTTAAAGTTCCATTCGTTCATTCTTTTGAAACATATACTTTAGATATTTATCGGGATATAGAACCATTAAATAAAGGAGCTTAATTTATATAAAGCTTATAAATTCGGATGTTTTTTTTTTCTCGACAAAAGGGAAAGATTTATTAACCTCAACAAGGATTCATCAAGAAAAGGAGAACATGAACATGCCACTAAGAATTTGCTACCGGAGACTCAGCAAAATTCAAAGCGACTATGAGAGAAAAACAGAATTACATTGTGAGCGACTATAAATTTTGAATTTTACAAGTTTTAAAACCTTTACGGAGAATTATTGGGGTTGAAACTACGAATGCATAGATTATATTACACATCTAAATTTTTATATTTTCGAACAATCCCCTCACAAGTTTGAAGACTTATAAATTTCAACAGAAATTATACATTATATCCAAATCTTTTTCTTAATTTGCATGATTAGCTTTTTTACATATATATAATTTTTTCCTTGAATGCAGGCACTTAGCTCCCCATACTTGGGCAATTCTTCAGCAAACATGAGGCACCAACAGTCTGTAAGCAGACCCATATACCCATTTTCCAATGCCACACATATATCCTCTCTCTCTCTCTCTCTCTCTCTCTCTCTCTCTCTCTCTCTCTCTCTCTCTCTCCAAAGCATATATTCTGCATGTGTGACTAATGGCGTATGAGATTAATTTGTTGTTTAATTAATGAGTAGATTATATATGGACTTCTTTTTAGGTTGAAGGAGAAAGAAATTGTACATTTCAAGAGGACTATGGTCAGGTATGGTAGCTAGCTTTATTGGATCCATCACTTACTCAAAAGCAAGCTATTAAAGCATCTTTGCGCTATTATTCTATGCATAAAGTTGGACATATTGAATTTTGAGGTCCAGCTTTAGTATACTTTCAATAATTTTTTTTTGCTCACAGATTATATACAGTACTTCGGATTTTTTGAAAAAAAAAAATTTTAATCCATTTAAAAGGGGGAAAAAAAAAAGAATGCTTAATTAGACTTCAACTGGTACTCGTCCTTTTCATAGCTTATTATTCAATCTGAGTGGAAATAGATTTCGAAAAATTTTAACTTCTTTTGATGCCCACCTACAAATTGAAAACCATATTTCGAGATTCATACATCCATGTGTTATTATGAAAGTTAAATACAAAAAATAAGAAATAAGAACTAATCCGGCCGACAGCATTCAGGGCCTTAAGTTTTTTCTTTTTCAAAAATTCATTTGTCTATTTGGTGGACGATAATCACCCCCAAAAGGAGAGGACCTTCTGAATAATCAAAAACCACATACGAAATGCCTCCGCACTTACACAAGTATTCCTACTGCCCCACGCTCATGTGTGCGTGTTTGGAGTTTCTGTGTGTGTGTGCATTCTGTGTGTGATTGTAGCATTGTTGCGAAACTCGTCCCTCGACATATAATTATTAGAGTAATGATACATAGTGCTATATATTAGTGCTTGTTAAGTAATTTTACTTATTAAATTGGTTCATGTGTTGATAATTTTAGGGCAAGGAATTTGATGAGCCAAGAGACTTGAGGAGTAGAGGGTTGTGTTTGGTTCCTATATCCTGCACTCAACATGTTGGAAGTGAAAATGGAGCCGATTACTGGGCTCCATCTCTTGGGGGAGGATTTTGAAACCATTAGGCATTGTTTGGCTGCAGCATATAATGCTTTATTGCTTCAAGTTTTAACTAGTACTAGAATGATATAACATCATAAGCAGTCACTCTGCTAAATCTAAGGCTGACTGCTCCTGATGATATGCATTCATAATTCTAGCTACAATCCTCCTTTAATACTGTGCTCTCTAAGATGATAGTAGGCTATCGCGAAATTCGTTTTCGGTATTGTTAGGTAGTGTTTGGTTTGTAGAATGATCATTTCTTTGTTATCTATGCTCCGTCAATTTTTAAGTGACCAGACGTTAGAATGATAACTGATTTGGGAGAATGAGCATTCCATTTCAGTTCTGTTTAATTCGAGTATATCAAACGCTGCCTTATGCCTTGTTCGGTTTGGTTTTTGAAAAAATAATTCCAACTTAAAAAATACTTATTACCCATACTTCCAATCATTACTCTATTTCTCTCTCCACTCAAAACTCCAAAAAAATTTCTCGAAAACTTATCCAAACACAGCATTAAGCTTTGGAAATAGTTATTGGGGATCAATTATTAACTATCATTATGCTGTTGAAGGAGAGGCTTAGACATTGTTAATTAAATTAGGACCTTTAAGCATGAGAATGATTTTTAAGGAAGAATAACTTGAGTAAACATGGTCCTACTACACTCTTAGACAAACATTCATAAAGATTATCTTGAAAAATGAAAATTAACCATAGTAGTTAATTAATCACTGCGCGCGATTTCAAATTTATTATTTATCTGTGTTGTAAATGTAATTAATAATTTTTTTTTCTCGGCAAAACGAAACTTTTTATAACAACTCGAAGGGATATATCGAGAGGGCTCGAACAAAGTAAGAAAACATACTTACTCGAACAAGCAGAAAGAAAGAGAAAAAACAAAACACCTTACAATCACGTCGACGCCATAACACTGCTTTGATTGACCCACTAATCCAATTATCTCCGTTGGAATTTTGTTTTTCTTCCACATGACAGAATTTGAATTCCCCTGGATTCTTATGCTTTCCATGATATGTAACTATGTGCTGGTTACATGCTAGAAATGCAGTGTGTTCTTCATACTCCATGTAAGTGTATGTAGGGGTGCAAACAACCGAGCCGAGCGTTGTAGTGTTTGAGCTCGGCTCGTTTACTAAACGAACCTAAAACTCGAGTTCGAAATCGGCTCATTCGTAAACGAGCCGAGCTCAGTTCATCTACTTATAAACAAGCTCATATAAACGAGCCGAGTTTATACGAATGAGCGGAACGTTAGAGTATTGAGCTCGACTCGTTTACTACACAAGTTTAAAACTTGAAGTCGTGTCTACATTCTATTACTACAAGAGTCAAGCCGAGTCAAGGCCAGTCTTAGCGAGCTGAAAGTACTTAAGGTGCTCGCGAGCAATTCATTTCGTTTGTAACCCTACGTGTGTGTAAATAGTTGGGTATGTGCTTGTGGTTTCATAAATTTTTTCATGTGTGATGCCCTTTGCCAGAAAATGATTTTTCTACCCCATTAATGGACCCCATGTTTTCTGAGCTGGGGACTGGGGACAATGGATAATTATGTAAACAGCTTTATGGATTGTACTCGAAAGTAATATGGACCCTATACTATATAGTTAGCTCCTCTCACTTTTTTTCCCAAGGTTTTGCTATCGCAATCGTGACGCTGTTATTGCATCATATATATGCATATTGTTTTGCTTAATTTGACTATTTATTCTTTTCATGCATAGTGTTGAAACGATGGACCCAGAAAAAAAAAAAACGAAAGAAAAAAAAAGGAAGAAAATTCAAAAGTGTTAATTCAGGATGTCCAAGAAAGTGTTCGGAAAAAAAAAAAATTAGATAGTCTAGATTCTTTCCCGGACACTTTCATGAACCGGGTGTCCTGGACCGTACCAGGCCTCAAGAAAATTTGAGACATCCAGTTTTGGAAAGCACAATTACTCCACATTTGTGAATACGCTGGTTTGAAGGTTGTGGAAGTTGGATGTGTGACATTGTGACTCGAGCTTTCTACCGCTACGTGCATTTTGTCGTGTATGAACAAGAACGAGAGTGTTCAGAAATTTATCTCGACTAACATTCTGGATATACACCAATTCCAAAAAAAAAAAAAAAGAGGTTCTGGATATATGTTGTCCCGTGTGGCATAAAAATACACAGTGTTATTTGATTTGTGTGGATTAATTAAAAGACTCTCACATAACAAAAAAGATTCACTATCAATAGATTTTTATATGTCCTTTGAGGCATGTCTTGATGAAAACAAAATAAAGGGCATAAAATTCCATATATGGGTTCCATTAAAGAAGAAAAAAAAGAGAAAATGACGGCCCAGAACGTGTTTTGATAATTAATATTCGTCAAGAAAATGTCCTTGGCGGGTATTAATTATCAAAAAACATCATTCGCCATCATTTTCCCGGAAAAAAAAAAATGACAAATATGGGCTGGAAAACTTGTAGACAAGCAGATCCTTGATCTTGGCGGCCCAAGAACGATTTACTGAAGGCGCATCTTTTGCCACCAAGGCCCAAACTGTCGTGCCGGAGGGCCCAAGAAAGAAAAACCCATATGGTTTTGGGTGCGGTTTGTCTTGATCCATAACTCTTTTGTTCATCAAAAAGTCTAGGAAAACAACTCATGAAAACGAAGTCAACCGTCCGATGCATGTGCGTTCACATGCATCGAACGATTTTGGACGTAATTGTATGTGGAGTTGTGTTTTAGAATTGCATTTCTAGCATTGCGCTTTGTTCATACTTCCGTGTCACTTTACTTACTTTAAAAAAAAAAAAAATTCGTCTCATACTTGTAAGCGTTTACTCTTTACAAATATAACGAAATCATTGGTTTTGATCATCATTATTGTGTCGTGATTGCAAGTCAACCGTACATTTAGTTACAATAGAGAAATTGGTTTCATATCAAGTATATTGAAATATACAATTCATATCAAGTATATTGAAATATACAATTCTAAATATCAAGTATATTGAAATACAATTCTCTATTTGTTGATTCCCTTTCGAGATTTCAACTTAATAAGGGGACACAATTATTGCATTTCTTGTCACTTTATTTTTCAATTTTACCCTACGATTATTATATTTTCTTACTTTCTTAGTACTACTACTAATTTTAAAAAGAAAGGATAAAAGAGAAAATTCTTTCAATACCCATTTAGTTTTGAAGTGGACAATCTTTTTGAGACCGAAACTACCAAATGGGGACGGAGGGAGTATTTGTATGGGTTTGAATCGTTTTGAAGATTTTACACAAAGTGGTTCACAACTTTGTGTAAAATTGCCTTTTTTTTGAGACTAATCCCAACCCGAGTTCTATCCAGGCTAATCATGTGGCTAAGATTACATGGGCTGAATCAGTGGAATGGGCCTTCACTATTAAAATCTTCGCCTCCCAAACACCGGCCGATTAGTATCCTTGCCTCAGTTGGGTGCCTCCACCCTTGCATTTCTGCAAACTCAACACGGATGGGGCCGTCAAGGCGTCAACATTACCGATTTGTTTAGCCTCGACTGGAGGCTAAATCCGTGATCACTCTGGCCACGGGCGTGGCGGGTTCCATAGTGAGTAACATGCAAGCTACCTTGGTATCATGGCGGAACTCTGGGCCATTAGGGATGGACTAAGCTTCGCATTCAGGGGAGAAAAATAATGGAAGTTGAAACCGATGCTCTAGTCTCCATCCATCCAGCTTTTCTTGGCTAACTACAAAAACATAAAGAACCATCCTCTTAATATCATCATTTTCGATTGCAAGTCCCTTACGCGGCAGTTTGACAACATCAACATCATCTACCGGAGGCAAATATGTGTACCAATTCTTTTGCTAATGATGCCCCATTTTCTGTGGGGCATTTGTATTTCTATATTTGCATTCCTTCCTGTATTTTCTAATTTGCCTCATGCAGACAATATGGGGACCCCATGTCCCGGACATGTACTCGTTTAATTTTCTTTAATGAAGTTCCATTTCCCCAAAAGAGAGAGTAACTTGGCCACGAACGAAATAAACGCATAAAGAGACCTGCTAGTAATTGAATTGGCACCTCAAGTTGACAAGGTTTGAGATGTAGGATTGCTTGCTCCAACATCTTAGATTTGATGTCTCGTATTTCAACTCGATAGTCTAATTATCAGTCTTTCTTTTTCGATCAAAAACATAAACCTTTTACGTGCTATCAACTTCTTTGAGGCCAGTTTATACGAGACTTTGTTTTCACTTTAAATCTCTCTCTCTCTCTCTTTGCTTTTGTTTCCGATGAAGAGAGTTTCTATTCCGCTCTCAAAAAGAGTTTTCCGTTGAGTCTAACAACTCTTCAACTGGTTGGAAGGCCCAATGCAGTGAGTGTAACGGCCGATTTCTTTAAGAGTACTGCTATGTGAATTTTGGTTTTCGTACATAGCTACAGACATAAGTGCATCCGGAACCTTTCAGTACCCATGGATGATGAACCCCTCATTATTTTGTGGAACTCGCATCGAACAATTCTAAACACAGCTATGTTCGGATCCATGTACTAAAATGTGTGTACAGACTCTCTCTTTCATCAATGGGCTTACACACTCTTGTACTTTCTAGATTGGCCAGTCTAATTAACTAGAGAGAATCCGACCTCTTTTCGCATAACTACGCATTTCTGTGGTGTTCCTCATCGAAACAACATGTAAAATCATTTGTATTTGGTATAGATTTCCTGGCACTGGCAAAACCTGTTGGAAAAATTTTGGCAGTAACGAAAATCCAGAGAACAGTTTCCATTATCAAAATGTAACAATTACATGATTGAACGAAAACATATTACAAAACAGTAAACAAATTACAGGGAATGGGAAGAACGAGATACAAACAGAATATTGGATTGAAACCGAGTCCTGTGTTGAACCACAGTCTCCTTAAGAAAGATTCGCCCCTACCGTCGGTGTTGTAGGCTGCGTCGGCGACTTTCTCCCAGGGTTAGCTCGGTTGAACCGCTAGCCGTCGGAACACCACCGATGACCACCTTGGCGAACTGACTACCGCCTGCCTCTCTCTCTCTCTCTCAAGAACGACTATTAGACTGATGAAATGTTTGTGTTTGCTGGTGCTTTTCCCAAGAACGTGAGCCTCCTTTTATAGGGTGAAGGAGGCAGGAGAGGTATAATGACGCCATTAACGTGCCATTGAATTCTGCCAACGAATTCTGCCATTGAATAGGGAGGTTACGGGAGTAATACACCCACAATTCAATGCGTCTATTGATTGTGGTGTGGTGCGTTCAGATTCGATGAACCCGAGCACGGTTGCCCCGATTTCATTTATCAGAAATTCCGTAAATTTCCAACAAAACCACAACAGATTCCCACTGTTACAGGGCATGGTACTCCTATGGTTAACAGCAATGATCCCAGAAGCAAGACCTCCCCCATGCAACCAACTGAAACAAAAATGCAAACCCCCAACATCAGCCCAATACACTCTCCTCCTCTCCTGTTTCGCCTTCATGTCCGTCGGAGCCGGCGGAATTCGACCCTGTTCCTTGGCATTTGGAGCAGACCAACTCGACCAAAGAAACGATCCGAATAATGAAAACAACAGCAACAGGGTCTTGGAAAAATTCTTCAGCTGGTATTTCGCTGCAACTGCTGTTTCAGTTGTGATTGCCTTCACCAGAATCGTTTACGTCCAAGATCACGCCAGGTGGAAAGTGGGGTTTGTAGTTCCGGCAGTACTCATGTTCTTGTCTGCTCTGCTCTTTTTTCTTGCTTCTCCTTTTTATATCAAACAGAAGGCTACCCGTGAGCTTGTACTAGCTTTGCACAAGTGATTGTAGTTGCTTATAAGAACAGGAAAGTAGAACTTCCATCTCAGGACTCGAACCTCTCGAAGCCAACTGATAAACTTAGGTAATATCTTGCTTCTGGCAGAAACAACTTAAATAAGCTAGTTGTCATGGTCGATAATTTGACAACAAAGATTCAATTCCGGTTCTTAGACATGAGAATTATACACATCCGATACTTAGACACGTACCCACCCCGCACCCATGCCCATGTAATCTAGAACTCAAATTCACTTAAAACTTCTCCACAACTCTAGTACTGATGATTATCTTTCTTATTTTTTGGGTTAGATTATTGAACAAGGCTTGCATCATTAAGAAACCAGAAGACATAACTGTAGATGGAGTAGCTTCAAACCCATGGAGCCTTTGCTCTGTGGATCAAGTTGAAGGCCTAAAGGCACTCATCAGAGTGTTCCCCCTGTGGTCAGCAGGAATCATGATGTCAATAAATATATGCCAGGGCTCCTTCCAATTACTCCAAGCTAAATCCACGGACAGACACATAACCTCATCCTTCCAATACCCGGCAGGCTCCTTTGGTATGTTCACAATTATCGGTGCAGTCATCTGGATCGCTCTTTATGACCGCATCCTCCTCCCTATCGCATCCAAAATCCTAAGAAAGCCCGTGAAAATCGGGCTAAAAACAAGAATGGGACTTGGGTTATTCTGCTCTTTTCTTGCAATGGTAGTTTCAGCAATTGTGGAGCATGTTAGGAGAAACGAAGCGACATCGAGTGGCTTTTTGGACAACCCAGGGGAGTGGTGGCTATGTCAGCTATGTGGCTCGTTCCACAGCATTTCTTGGACGGAATGGCAGAAGCGCTCAATTCGGTTGGACAAACAGAGTTTTTCTACTGTGAATTGCCTAAGAGCATGTCGAGTGTCGCGTCGGCTATGGCGGGGCTTAGGCTGGCTGCGGGGAACTTCTTGGCAAGTTTTATACTCAGCACTGTGGATAATGTCACAAAGAGTGGTGGGAGAGAGAGTTGGCTTTTTGATGATATCAACAAGTGGCATTATGAGAGCTACTATTGGCTTCTTGCTATTATGAACTCTTTCAACTTGTTTTGCTTTCTCGTGTGTAGTTGGGCTTATGGGCCTTGTAAAGAAGAAGGCTTTTCGAAAGATAGAGATGATGGAGAGGATTTGAAGGAAGAAGAGTAGTGTTAAATTGGAAAGGGGGGAGAAGGTTCTAAAGAAGAGTAGACAGTCAATGAGGAGTTATCGCAACGAGCATGAGTAATATGGATCACTCTTTGTCTCCACCAACAACTCACTATATATGTTTCACTCGTAAAAGTTATTACTACGAGATTTGTTTGAGAATACCCCGTAGAACTACCGTAGTCCACACTTCTATATGGGAAATACATATTTCAATGGGTTCAGTCATAAATCCTTATTTTTGTATGGGAAACCTACCTTTCTGGGCTCAGGACTCAGTGTTTCCCTTTCACTGTACATATATGTATCTCTCAGACCAAGAAATGTACGTGCATCTTCACTTGGTCAGGGTTTTGCTAGGTTTGTCTGAGGATAACAGAAATGAAACTAACCAAAAGCACCAAAACACAGCATGGGCAGAAACTAGATCACAAGCGAAAGCAGCTGAACCATGTATGGTAAGAAACAAGGGATGAAAGTCATGAAGCTATAACCCTTCCCTTGCTCGGCTCCCCCCTCCAAGAAAAGTGGAAAATAGCGAAGGGAATAAGATTTCCCAAGTCAACTAGCAATTTCTGGATTCAAAACCAGTTAAACATTTCACACCATATCAACAAACCTCAAGCTAACATATGAAAAGAGAACAAAGGGGTTGAAGAAGCAAATAAGTTATCCTATTACGAAACACGAGCCTAAAAAGAAAATAAAGAGTAGTTAAAACAAAAACTCCGCGCCCTAATCACTTGATGATCCACCATCATCATCTTCATGGTCTCTCACAACCTTCTCTATAAGCCTCTGCCGAATGTCATCCAGAACTGCTTTTCTTGACTGCTTGCTTCCACTTTGCCCGTCAATGAGAACAGGATTGGATTGGCAGAGGACCAAGGCGACACCTACCAATTCGGAAATCATAAAGATGGGAGACGTAACTGAGTACTTAAATAACAATGAACACCGAGCAACAGAGGGCATTTTGACGGAGTTTGCAGGGGAAACAGAGAGTTAAAGAGAAGGTAATGTTGGAAAACTTGGTTTCATGCTCCACGTTGTGAAGATCAACTGAAAAGTTTGTGATCACATAACCACTTAAAAACCAATGAAACAATGCTAAGGAACTTTTTTTTGCCTGCCCAATGCTAATGAATATCTATACTAATCTCAGGCCCCTTCCCCAGGAACTATCAACGGGAAGCCATTTCCAGCAAAAATTTCACCTGCTTTTATATCTCTTTTTTTCACCTTCATCAATTAATATATGGCTAACCTCTTGTTTCTCGTGTGTATTACCTCTTGTTTCTTGGAGAAGCAACAACTTATTGGCACATTCCAAGGGGCCCAAAGTGAAAAAAAATAAAATCTGTGAAGTAAATTTGACATATACCTTCTGGAGCACCTGTGACCAAAGCTATGCAGTCCAACGTGGTTTCCCTTGATAGCACCATTATTGTACACCAACAGAGTGGGAAGATTACGATCTGGGTAGTTAGGAATGCAATCAGTAGACATTATCTTCACAAATTTTGTTCCAGGATATTTCGTTGCCAGCGCTTCTAAACATTGTAGAAGCAGCCCACATTCTGGATATCTGAAACCATTTCCGAGATCAAGACACACAGGAATAATCAAATGGAAATGCATACACATCCAAAGACATCTATATTGGACAAAATTAAGCTAAGAACCTAAAAGGTAATAACAATCTGTTCCACAACAGTTACAGTAACAGGGTAACCCATAGGTTTGTAGGTAGTTCTTCCAATCCAGAAGAATGCCACCTTCCAATTATTCATCAGAAATCAAAACAGAGATCAAGATGCCCAATGAACAAAAAGCGCACAGTCAATAGTTTTCTCATTCCAAGTACGAATCAAATTCGCAAAAATAGCAGAACAGTTGATGTATCAAACTTTCAAAAATCAGTTATTACCCATCTTTGTACAAGATCACCACGACCCAAACATCTTCCGAAGCTTGAGAGACCTCACGTACGAAATCTGATCCAGAAATAGGAATCACTGATCTCCGAACCTTAGCCACTTCTCTCATCTCTGCCAACCTCTTTTTCCTAAAACAATCAAATTAAGAAAGAATGACGACTCAAATGATGCAGAGTGGAACATAGCCACCAGTTTCACCACCTCATTTTTCTTCATGGACTTAAGTTCGAGATAAACATACAACAACTAAAATTTAACTATTTCCTGGAACTTTTCTTGTCAAATAAATAAACATGAAAACAATTGATTAATGGAGATAACAACTACTGGTACTCGTGCAGGAACGAGACACCAGCTTCACAACAGATTCTCATGTGTTCATTTTTCTTCACGGGTCTTCATTTAAACATCTATCTACACCTAAATATTATTCTTCTAAAATAAATAAACACAATTGTTTTTGATCAATTATCCTTAGCTACTTCTCTCATCTCTGCAAACCTCTTCATGGGTTTTCATTTAGGTATTGACTCGTCGGCTAGGGACAGCAGCGTGCAGTTGGCCAATTTTCGGCCCATGCCGCATTCACTTTTATGTACGGAACCGGGAACACCAACTATGCCAAATATCATGTTAATCGAATAATGATTGGAACCCAATAGTGCATTTATGTTTCTTGAAATGGATTTGGCCACACTGGACCAAAACCATCAAACCCATTTCGATTAAGAATATATCACACCGATCAGATATTGATCAGTACTCGACTAACATGATTTTTGATTTGGCTAAAGTTCTCAACGAGCTCTATGACATACAGATCATGAAGGTGAACCGGGAATGGGCCGACAATCGGCCAACTGCATGGTGCAGTCCCCTATGAAGCATCTACAGCTAAATTTTACCAAATTCCTGGAAAATACATTGTAAAAATAATAATCTTTGGATTAATTGAGCAAACAATTACCGGTAATCTTGGAGGAAGCGGTCGTCGTCGAGATGAGGGTCGTCTTCGAGATCTTCGAGCTGATCCTCGGTCCTCTGATCAATCCAGGATGTAATGGCTTCTGTTTTGGAGTCTTGGTGGGCTTCGGATGGGGTAAAAGGAGGAGGCTTGAACGGAGGGGGCTTGGGAGGGAGGTTGCCCAGTTTTCTCTGGATGTCGTCCCATTGCGTCGACGCTCCTTCCACGTCTTTGTACACGAAATGGTAATCCGCCATTTTTCCCTCTCATTCCTCGCTCACTGCATCTGATCGGGGGGGCGAGAGATGAACAAAATGCCTGTCTGTTTAATGCGTGATTCTTCAACACGTTATCAAGATTTTAGTACAAACCATGATCTGTAATGAAACTTTGTGAGAGAAGTCCAATAATTGAGCCAAAATTACTTGAGCCATGTTATGTTATTTTTTTTTTAAAAATGAACAAAATGACTTTTTTATTTTTTGGGAATTGACTTCTACACTCCCATTTGTACCACATGCACTCTTTTTTGTTCTTATTCATGTGAATTTACCTTTGCAGGGATGGTCAAAATAAATCAGCCGTTGACCAATTACGAAACTGTGACCAACCTCTGATGATGCCTCGTGCGCGGGGGTAGCGCGCATATGCATACTGCGCAGCGCGCAAATGCGCCCCCTAAAGGAAGGGCGTCAGATTCTCACGAATGCCAACTCATAAAAGCAAACAATCAGCGAGAGACATCGCGAGGAGGGATGGTCCGCGCAGACCCTTGAGGGGTCCTTGAGCGCGAGGAGGACCGAGATACCCACAGATCGCTTAGATAGCAGAGCGCGCCCTGGTCAAAGGAAGGACCAATGGGCCCAGAAAAGATACGATCGCTGCAGGTCGCAACCTTGCTCCCACGGGAATTGAGGAAGATCTAGTGATTTGGCGGCTAAGGAAGAGGAGGGTCCGTCGCGGGGTGGCGCGCGCTGACGTCACCTCGCGACCTCGGGAGCAGGAAGGGCACGTGTCGAAGCTAGGCTGGGCCATCCAGGGGACCCCCAGGCCCAGAGGCCTATAAATACGCACCGACATTGCCTTCTGCACACACACAAGGACACACGTACGGATAGAGACAGAAACAGACTGTTCCTAGAGAAAAGATTAAAGGATACTGGACTGAGAAAGAAGAACATTCTTCTCGGACTGGTGTCGCGCAATCCGTCTGGGAAGAACTGTCAGTGGCACGCTGCCTTTGTCCTTCCTGCTCCCGTGTCCTCTTCCTCCACCTCACCAGATCATTCCCTTTTTCCCCATTTCTCTCAACAATCGACCAATCACACCTCTTCAGCTCACGTAGATTCACACGTCAGCTACCTTGCGCAAAACACGACTCTACAACCTTTTTACCCTTTTACAAGTTCACTTTTTATATATTAAGGAGCAATAGAGCAAATTTATACTACTAAATAAAGACAAAAAAAAAAATATACGTGGTAAAAAAAGAGAGTGTGGAAGTTAATTTCTTATTTTCTTTTTCAAAAAATGACATTATTGGTGCAATGGTGTGCGATATCTTCTTTTTTTCCCACGATCTCCTAACCAATCAATTTATACCAAGTAAGCGCTTTTCATCATAAAATCAAGACCCTCAACATTCCCAACCAATTGTGGGAAAACTTTATTCACGACTCCTTGAACAAGTATTACGGAGCTCAATTTTATGCGTTCGAAAATATTTTAGATGGTCCAAATTAAAAACAAACTTTTTTCATTCAAAAATATTTATTATCTGTCAAAGTTTAAAAACATGTCTTTACAATTCATTGTTGAAACGGATGGCTACGCCTCACGGCTCTTTCCGTGAATAAATTATTCTCAAAATAAAATAAGGCCAAAAAAATTAAAAAATTCAAATTTAATGAATAGTAATTTTCCCCCATTTTCTCTCATTTTCCTTTTCTCTTTCTTTTCCTTTCTTTTACTGTATTTTCTTTTCCTCTCCTTTCCTTTCCTTATTCGAAACCGAGCCTCGGTAGCCAGATTTTCTCTCTCATCACAGCGGACTCCACGCTCACTATTAAATTCAGCAAAGGAAAGACCTCTCTCTATATAAACAACACACTCCGCACCAAATATCAAAGAGTGGTAGTTGAAGCGTTATTAGTTTAACCTAAAAGATCAACGACCGTCGGGAAAATGGCTCCGATAGCAGTAGGCGACGTGATTCCCGACGGAAACCTGGCCTTCTTCGACGAGGACGACAAGCTCCAGACCGTCTCGATCTACTCACTCGCCGCCGGCAAGAAGGTCGTTCTCTTCGCCGTCCCCGGCGCCTTCACCCCTACGTGCAGGTATACATACTCTCGCCTCCTTCCGTTTCGCTTTTTGGTTTGCCCTAGGGAACGTCGGAAAGGAAAAGTCAACAGTTTTTTTTTTTTTGGTTTCGTGACATAGCTAGAGCCTGTAGTGTGGTTAGATGAAGTCTGGCGTGGTTTACCTTAATCATGCTCCATTTGGTGGATTTATATTGTTATGGTGCGTTGGAGTATTGCGAATATAACGTGGAACGGTTCTTTGTGATAGTATTCTTTAACCTCGCAATTGTCTCACTTTTCAGTCAAATAATGTGCGGGAGCGCTAGTGTGAGATATGTGTGTAAAAATAATCCCAAAGTACTAAAACTCGCAAGAGTGAGGAGTGAAAGGTACTGCGAGCACAGCGAGAATTGAGAGCCCGTGTGTAGAGCGAGGATTAAGAGCAAAAGTGCAGAGCAAGGATTGATAGTGCAAGCGGAGGGCCCTATGGAAGGATTATGTGACTAAGGACTCTGACTAGAGGAATTCTAATGTAGTTGACCTTACTCGTACTATCTTCGTTGGATTGTGTTTGTTATGATGCATTTGTAAATAGTGGGTATCACGAAAGGAAATGGAAGTGTATGTAGGTGATATTGGACTTTTGAATATCTGTGTGATGAGTTCCTGTAAGGAGATGGTGGATTATGGTTCGGGGTTGGGGAAAGTGACAGTTAGTTACTACTCCCTTTGTCCCCACAACTATAGTCCACATTGGAAAGATGTGTAAAGATTCTTCTGTGTATGGTTTTTTGGATTTTCTTGCACCGATTTAAAGATCCCAATTACTATTTTTTTCACCAAAATTCAGTTTGTTTGTTTTTTTCATCTGGAAATTGCATGTATTAGCATGAAAGCAGAGACTAATGGAGGGGCTGTTGAATTTGGTCTGCTAGTTTAGCTTACATTGGTAATCAAATCAGAAAATTGATTGAATACATATAGGTTGATAGGGAAATGGAGGTGGTTAAGTAGGGGGTGCTTAGGTTCGATCAGTGGGGAAGAAATTATGGGGAGATGAGGACGGTGGGTTGGTTAGTATAGAGACTTGACTCCGATTATTTTGAATTCTGTAAAATGGTAGTAACATATGATGAAGTATTAGGGTAGCTTTGCATTGCCCCACTAAATTGCATGGAATTGATTTGTCTTGGGCAACTTTGTTTTTGGTATCTCAAGGGACCACTCCATTGCAAAATGCCTCTTCGCACTCGTATAATTACTACTTGGTGGTATTGGATACGTGAGATGATTTTGTTAAACTTGACCCTGTGAATCTAATGCTTTAATCAGGTGGTATAATATTCAGTATTTACTGAGCCAACTTGATTGAATGATTTAGTGAGCCTGTTTTCTAATTCTGAATCTTCGTGTCTTTGGATTGCAGCATGAAGCATGTACCTGGTTTCATTGAGAAAGCAGAAGAATTAAAGTCAAAGGGTGTCGATGAAATCTTGTGTCTTAGCGGTAGTTCTAAACTTCACTTTTATTGTGGCGTTTTGTTTAACATGTTCTAAGCACTTCACACATGAAGGAACAATTTGTTCTCTGGAAGAATATATACTCCACAGTCCCACACAAAACAATTCAGCTACTTTCAAATAAAACCATATGCAACAATGTTTAAGCTGACATCTAAACATATTCAGATCTCCAACACAATCATATGCAACAGTATACTTGGTTTATGCCATCCGCCTTGATTTTTTAACTACTGGATCGAATATGGTTGCATATTCAATTGCAGTGAATGACCCATTTGTGATGAAGGCATGGGCGAAGACATATCCAGAGAACAAACATGTTAAGTTCCTTGCCGATGGTTCAGCAACCTATACCCAGGCTCTCGGCCTTGAACTTGACCTTTCGGAAAAAGGACTGGGAACTCGCTCTCGTAGGTTCGCTCTATTGGTTGACGATCTGAAGGTGAAGGTTGCAAACATAGAATCAGGCGGAGAGTTCACTGTTTCCGGTGCTGATGAGATTCTGTCAGCTCTCTAGTTGTCGCGTCAGCTGTTCTCTTTTGGCTATATATGACGATATGGTGGTGTTCTGGCAAGGAAATAATAGCATGGGGTACTTGTTTTGTTGTTGCTACTGATGTGGTTTTGTGTTGGGGATTATGGAGTTCATTTGATGAGTTTACTACTCTTGCTTTTTTGTTACTATGAATGGAGTATAATTTATCAGTGTTTATTTTCTTGGTGTATTGGAGTTCTTTTTGTTATAGAGTATTCCCTGCTCAAATACTGAGGATTCACTCTCTGTCGGGATTGGGAAATCCTGTAGCGCAACACCCTACTCAAATACGGGCCGTCGATCTCGGCAATGAATGGTTGAGATATGGGCCTTGTTCGTTTCCCATCTTTACTTTGTTTTAATTTTGTTTTTCAATCATTACCCTATATCTTTCTCCAATCATTACCCTGTTTCTCCAATTATTAATTTCATTTCTCTCTCTATCTCTCTCCACTCATTACCTCTCTCTCTAATCATTACCCTATTTCTCTCTCTACCCACTACCAAAACTAAAATACCCAAAACTCTTAAACGAACAAAGCGGTTTTTAATTTTGACCGGTAAGAAATAATTTTTATCAGTCAAATTTGAATTTTAATCTAGACATTGACGGTTATGCTTCGCATTGTAACCCTTGTAGGCAGAGCGTCCTACAAAATCGCCGGGTCCTTATCAGTGGATAGTCAAACTTATATTATAGCTCAGTTATCGGACCTATCAGTACATCCTCGGAGGATTTAGTCAGAAATTCTGAACATCACCCTAAGATTATGATGAATATTGTTAAGAATATTCTAAAATTATTCTATAGGATCAAATCATATATTGATGTTCTTGTGATCACAGTTTCCTTGTATCATGGCTTGTACCATACGATGAACCTTCCCCTTCGAACAGGATACGCTATTCAACACAATAATTTCGTTTCTATCAGATTCCAACCAATATCTCGGGATTTTGCCATAATCTTTGAAAAACTGTCGTCCAGTAAGTCTATGGGTACAGAAAAATGGTACAGATTTTGTACATAGATTTTTCATGGGGCCCACTACGGGTCGCACACAAATGATCCGAGCCGTTTACTAAATGTAAAACATTTTTTCAAGGGCTCTCACAAAAATTCAACTCAATCTGATACTTACAGGTGTTCGATCCAATCATCTAACTTTTTCATATTCTGAAATCTAAATGAAAAATTAGATGATTGGATTGAACACCTATAAGTATCGGATTGAGCTGAATTTTTGCATGAACCCTTAAAAAAATATTTTACATTTAATAATCGGCTCGGATCATTAGGTGGAACCCGTAATGGGCCCCATGAAAAATCTATGTACAAAATCTGTACCTTTTTTCTGTACCCATAGACTTACTGATCATAGGCTAATCTTTGAAGCAATTTTCTTAACATAATTTTTGGCGTGACCGATGCCTTGAACGATTTAAAGTGGAGTCGAAAGCTATCTACAAGCACAGAGAGTTCGGTCCCTTTGTTGAAAGAAATATCGCATCGCTCAAATTGTGATGTTCAATTGAGGCCTAATCATAGGCTAATCTTTGAAGCAATTTTCTTAACATAATTTTTGGCGTGACTGATACCTTGAACGATTTAAAGTGGAGTCGAAAGCTATCCACAAGCACAGAGAGTTCGGTCCCTTTGTTGAAAGAAATATTGCATCGCTCGAATTGTGATGTTCAATTGAGGCCTAATCATAGGCTAATCTTTGACGCAATTTTCTTAACATAATTTTTGGCGTGACCGATGCCTTGAACGAATTAAAGTGGAGTCGAAAGCTATCTACAAGCACAGAGAGTTCGGTCCCTTTGTTGAAAGAAATATCGCGTCGCTTGAATTGCAATGTTAGAGCTTGCTACTCCCGCGAGTAGAAGACATCCACTGCTTAGCAAAAGCAACCATCTCTCCGCTGTCTTTCTTTCTAATTCTCACCATAACCAACGTGAGCTCATTCTTATGGCCAACAACCTCCCCCTCTATCTCCACTTCTTCCTGCCATTGCACAAACCAACACCCAACTTGTGAGTAAATTTTCCTGCATGAATTTTTCTTATCCAAATCTCACAAACATGCCCTATAATTTGAAGCAGATCTGAACTAATTTTTTCATTTCACAGGGTTAGACCATATACAACCCCAATCTACTTTCACCTCAAATTTGAGTACATTTTTTTGGCAAATTAACGACATCGGAATTGAGCACTTCAAAATCTTTATCAAATCATTTGTGAAGTACCAATCTTGTCCCAAAAGAATACCATTTGAAAACTACATTTCACCTTTCCCTCTTTATTTCCTGAGGCATCCATTCTATAACCCCCCAGCAAAACACCAACTCTGGAGGTAAAATTCTCTCTTTGCGTGTGAAGAGATCTTTACATACTTCAAAGCAAGACAAATGAATCTTCTATTCACATCCCAAGCCTATGATTCTCTCTTCATACAGCGACAACTCCTTTGGATTGCGATGAGAACAAGTGCAATGAGGAAATGGATGCTTTTTCACACAAAATCTCACCAATTTCCGGTTGACGCTCAATGATTATTTGTCTTCTTTCTATTAGATTTCAATATATAATATAGTAGTAGAACAATTGGAGATGCTTTAACAGAGAGAGAGAGGCTATAAACCTGAATCTTGGCTGTTGAAAAGTACGAGATGTTGAAACTGACAGACACTTTGATGAGTCCAAAAACGGAGCATATGGTGGCAGCAGCGACGTCGTCTATTAAGACTGCCATTGCTCCAGTATGCCAATATCCGTCTTTGTCCTGCATATGTTTACTCGTATTAGGTAGCGAACTAGATAAGAGAGTGTCACATGAATTACAAACAAAAATTTACAATGAAACAGCTGGAATTAGGGGGAGAGAAAACATTGTTACCGAGAGGTGTTTTGGGATGAGAAATCTACAGCGGATGAGACCTTTCTGCGCATCCTCGATCTGAATGCCGCCTAGAGTTAGGGCTTCCAGCTCATGGCTTAAACCATTCGACAAGTCTTCCAGCCATTTTCGGGATTTCTGCGGATTATCATCCTCGCCTTGCATTCTCTCTTGCCCTCGTCATAGAACCACCAAGGTTGGTGGTGGGCCTGGAGGTTATTAGACAAATGAATTCAATGGAGCGGAGGTATACATGGATGTTGTGCAAGTACATTCTTATTATCATCTCACTGATGTTAATCACTAAAAACTTGATTATAGAATCAAAACAGAGTGAATATGAAATATGAAATCGGATTTCCTTTTTGTGCCATATGAGCTTAAGACTTTTGCTTTTCCCCCCTTTTTCTTCCCAGTCTAATATTTGTTCTCGAAGGTCTTCGTTTTCGTGTAGAAGCAAACTCTCCAAATTTGTGACCAACCTTTCCTTCAGCGATCCCCACAAGCCAGCCCTACACAGATCAAGCTCCTCCATCCGTAATAGGATTCCGCCTTTGCTCTTAAAAATGGATTCTGACTCCCATAGAATTTTCCTCTCTCTCTCTCTTACTACTGTTTGAAAAAGGTGGTCATTTTTCAATAAATGCAGTCTTTGATGTCATCTATAGAGGTCTAATTCCGCGATAAAAGCATCTATCTCAGTCAAAGTTTTCTCTCCCTCTCTCTAGTCTCTCCCTCCTTAACACTCCATATCGCTGGAGAGTGGAGACATTCTATTAGGCGCCTTACTTGCCTCAATCGATAAGAGGTTTGGGCGAAGAAAATCGTTAGAAATGCACCATCTTACCTTAATTAGAAAAGCATATGACTCGAACTTCGATTTTGAACAGAAATTAAAGGATACGGTGCACTTGTACCATCTTACTACGCCTATGTATCACGCTCCGTCCGTTTCTATGTGCTTGCCCATGGTCCTATTTCGATCGGATGAAAATTTAAGAAATTTGATTTTTACACCCCCATATTATCGACATGCGCTCCTATTTTTATTTGTATTCATGCGAAAATTACGAGATTATACTAATTTTTCCCGTGTGAAGGAAAAAAATGTAGGAAGTACAAGTTTGGTACTGCGCATGAATAAAGATAAAAATAAAGTGCGCTTAGAACGAAGGGGCTGCAAAAATTAATTTCCAAAATCATATTATATTTTTTTTAACTTGGAGTTATTAAGAATATTACTTGATGGATCATAACAATTGTGCGTTTCCGCTATATTATTAGACGCTAATGGCAATAGTGAATTTGTTTTCGCCAAATGATATTTTACGATTTAGTTGATGAATGTGAACACTATGGCCGGCCCAGAGCTAAGGCGGACGAGGCCGCTGACCGACTTAAGCCCCCGAATTTTCTTTTTTCCTTTCCCATGAGATTTTTTTTTTTTTGTCACAATTTCGTCTTAGGCTCCGAGAATTTTACGGCCGGCGAATAGAATAACCTATTTAGAAATCCGCAAAGACGGGTTGTAGTCCATTTACGGAAACACCCCTAAGTTCTATTAATTCAAAATTTAAAATTACATGAAAATAAATACAAAATTGAAACGATACGAATACAGAAAAGGAACAATCAATTCTTATACAATCAATTAGGGCTTTTTTCGTAAGAAATCTGACCTTCAATGTCAGGCGCAATCGCCAAACACACCTTCTCCCTAATCTGAACCGAACTCGCCGGCGACGACTGAACCGGGCCTGCCGCCTGCTGTTCTGCGTTTTCCTTTCCCGATCTGTATCAGCCTTTTCTCTTGTCGCTGTTGGTGGTTTTGACTCCATAGTGCTGCTTTCTTGTGCTTATTATAGATGCACTAGTATGAGTAGTACTCCTCCATACTAAATTGGATGTAAAAATTTAATATCCGTGTCAATTTTAATTTCTTATATCTTCAAATATAAATTTTCAAAAATATATAATATGAATCTTGTTTGATAATTTTCGATTAGTTCTATTATACAAATTTTTATACCCATGGAAAATATTATACTAAAGATTGAAAGATTTAAGAGATGCAAAATGACACAAGTTTTAAAAATTGTCATCCTTTTTTAAACGGAGGGAGTAAATTTTAGCAAAATCTTTTTTCACTGTTATGTACGAATTGTGTTTGACCTCTTCTACTGCCGAGCTCAACCCTGGAAAGTGGTGCATAGCGACCGGCTAGCCGCTCATTTCGGCAATCGACGACTTAGATCTTAACCGAGCAATAGATGGTTCAAATTTACAAATTTGCATGCGATTTGTATGCACTCAAATTCGCTCCGAACTATCCGTGCTGAGATAAATAGCCGAATTAATCGCTCTGCATCCATTTGGCAACATCTCGATACCAGGTATCGGCTCCATCTCTCAAAATCTCTTGAACAAAGAAAAATAGGACTAACATGTAGTATTTCTTCTTCTTCTTCTTCTTCTTCTTCTTCTTCTTCTTCTTCTTCTTCTTTTAAAATATCAATTCATGTGTACACATTTTCTGTGTAACGATATATTTTTCGATTGTTATAGTAATTAATTTTGTTTGACACGTACGTGATAAAGGTTAATCTAAATATTTACTTGGTAATAAACTATTCTATAACTTATTTAACAAACAATCTAAACTTTAATTTAGCTGATTATAAGCATCTCTCTCCAACTTATTTTAAATTTTAATTGAATAATTAAGAAAATCATAATCTAACACTCCGTAATACAACTTATAAGTGATACTAACATAGCGGGCCATAGTCCAATAAGATGTTTGCATTTTATCAAACAAACAGTCCCTATGAGTAAATATTGCATAATCATCCTAACTATCACTCTTGGAAAAGAAAAAAAAAAATTACCGTCCAGGATTCATAACCAAGCCCGACATGCTCGAGCAGTAAACTTTTTCAAAATTAATCTAAAATTTTAACCAACTGCAAAAATATACTCAAGCTTGATTTATTCATTACTAGTACTTGACCTCAGGCTTGCACCTGGATAAACTTATGCGCTCATCTACAGAAATAAATGCTCCATTTTGTATACATCGGAAAGAAAAGGAGAGCAGCTACTACCTCCTAAACAACTTCAAAATTATTTTACTGTTGTTGCTTAATTTACTAAATTTTCGCACGCGCACACTCACTCGTACATTTATTTGTCTATTCTTCTACTGCTTCTCAGCACCCCTGCGTATAACAGGCCGAAAACGAAGGAAAACTAGCAAACCAAGAAAACCACTGTTGCATTCTCGGGTATCAAATTGCAACCAGGTAATTTGATTATCCTTCAGCAGCTAGGTTTTTCTTCAATTCTTTCTTATTCACCTGGAAACATAAATAATAAAAAAAACAGTGATAGATCATTGGCACATAACATCGCCTTTCAATCGTAGAGAAAATTAAAGCACCTGTGACAAAAATTGGTAGGAAGTAATTCACCTTTCCCATAGCATTGCGAGGAAGCGTATCCCACAAGAACAATCGAGTTGGTAGCTGCAAAAAATTATCGGGGGTAATAAGGTTAGTAATTGACAAGTATCAAAGCTCCGTTTCAGTTAAAGCAATTGAAAATAAAAACCTAGTTCAATAAAGAGCCCAGACAAGAACTAAAGAAAGTTGGTGTTAACGTTAAACATGATGCTGAAATAGCTAAACTACTAATAGAAGCACCAAAATAAGGAAAACGATATCCCCAAGATTCAGAAGTAAATCTCAACAGTCAACACTACCGAGAATGGATGTCATTTTCTTTTCTTTTCTTTTCTTTTCCTTCCTTTTGACAATGTTCAGAAACATTAGCAAATGTTTCAACTTGATGCAAACTAAACACAAGAGGGTGTTAAGACATTCTATTACTAGAGTTGCCAAATGCCATCAAGAGAGTTTCAATCTAAGGAATGCACCCAGTACACTTCAAGAGTTTGAAAGCTCGATTTTTGTATTCATGTCTGATTATATGTCCCTCGACTGAGCAGAATGGCAAGGAACAAATCTCGTAGTTGGGACACAAAGGTTAGATTGGTGTGAAGCCCCAAAACTAGAGTCCCACATCGGTAGGCTCTGAAAAGTAGAAATAGTATATAAGTGATTCCGACAAGCTACTGTTCTGAGGTTAACCTTTTGAGCCACGTGGTTAGACTAAGGGTTAGCAGGTTAGCTGACGCGGGTCATTACAATTATTTTGGTTATTTTTCAGCCAGCACCAATTGAATAGGAAACAACGCTTAGTTTTTGGGTGTGAGTGTGGGTACCATGACTCGAAACAATGCTTAGTTTGGGATGTCACATAGTGCACTTTGTCAACCAATGAGAAAATGACAGCAACAAGTGCTAATCACAGTTCAGCTAAAGACGAAGGGAGAAGCGAAAAGATTGGTACAGCAGTTTAACCTTATATGGAGCAAGTCTTTCTTTAGCCCAGGTGCAAAGTTCTTCCAAGCCGATAGCAGGCTTCAACTCTTCTGCTCTGTTTTTCTTCAGCTCCGCCTCGGGTACAATTATCGCACTAACAGCCTCCCCATAGGTTTTGTCTGGTAACCCCAAAACACAACACTCTGATACAGCTGGATGCTGCAGGAAAGGAGATCAGTTGAATACCATGTCCAATTTAACATCCAAATAATTTTTTCCTATTTTTTCTAAAATTGCAATGTGTAAGAGTATTGCGTGCATCAAAAGAGGTGTCATTTACATCATAGCGTTGCTGTAGAACAGGAATTGTTTTTGGCAGTATTGAATTAGAACAGTTGCGAGAAGGAAGCCAAGAATTACCTCTAAAAGAACTGATTCAATTTCCAAGGCTGATAATTTATATCCACCAACCTTCATTATATCAGCACTAGTACCTGGGGAATAACATTAGGCAATTGAAGAGCTTCAATAAAAAAATAAACAGCTGGAGAGAGAGAGAGAGAGAGAGTAAAAAATTGGTACCAAGCTATGCTAATCAAATACAACACATCAAACTAGAAAGAAGGCCACATCAACAGTGCTCCGGGGAAATCGAGTACACAAGTGCGGATGCACCAAATGAATGATGACGCTCTTTGTTTCATGTTATCATAAGAGGATCAGAAGCACACCAACACAGGTATCACAGATATAAACTGTATATTCAACACCTTTTTTGGTATGTTCTGTTCATGAGAGAACTTGGGAAAGACCCAAATAAGTACATTTCATTTCATAGATCAAGAGGCAATTAGATGAGGAACTGCAATTGATCCCTGTAATGAAACAGTTAAAAAATTCCAGAGCAGAGTAGGTACCGATGTGATACTCAGTGCTAGTATAAATGGATGCGGGCATGAAAATTTTAAAAATCAAACCACCCTCATTCCATCCACACCAACAGTTAACGGGCAGTCTTGTCAAAGATGTACATTTTGCAAAAGAAATAAAAGGGCTACATGCATGTACATGGAAATCTAAGCATGCTTACGTCCCAAAATGACATAGTATCCATCGTCATCCACTTTAACAGCGTCTCCAGTTTTGAAAAATCCACCATCAATGAACGACTCCTTTGTTACCTAACAAGTGATTGCATATCCAGAATGAGATACTGAGATATAAAATTATATCCTTCAACAATGTCACAGCATCATCAAAGATACAAAGAGCCAAAGAAGACAAAGATGACAAGCAAAAGGAACAACATATTCAGGCCATTGCACTTCAGTTTATAAAGTAACCACACTTTATGAATGACTCCAAGAAAAAGATTCAAGGTCATACGAAATGGTGACATTATGCGAGACTGAAAGGTTACAGTTTCTCAAGGATAAAACAAAGACACTACAATCTTATGGAACACAACGTATATGTTACTCTCTAGTCAAAGCATGTATTCAACACTATTTTAGAATGAATAGGTACTGGCTTCCCTAGGGAACTAGCAATAGCAGTCCTTGAGGAAGCATGGCATCTGTTCCTCAATTACGGTGACAACACCTGATTTGGAATCTTGGATATTCAACTAGAAACTATATGAAAGGGGAAAAAAAAAGTAAACAGGATTGTGCTCTTGTGCAATTTTTTTCAGTTTCATAAATGGTTTTGCTGCAATATGTATAACATTATAGCAAAGCACCCTGGAAAGAGAGGATGAGGAAGAAGCAAACAAGATGCAATGCGGATATAGGGTACGAATACAATGACTCAAGTACCTCTGGAAGTTTCCAATATTCCTTGAACAATGAAGGGCTTTTAATGCATAGCTCACCCACACCTGTTGTATCATCACCACTCTCATCTTCTGGAAGTATTTTTGCCTGTACAAACCAAGAAATGTTACTCATAGGTTCCCTCTGTCATTTCAGTTAAAAGTATTCTTCCAGAAAAAAACTGACGAACCATCACCAAACATTAAATCATCAGGCATCATCATCATAAGGCTGATCTACAGTAAAGCACTTAAAATATTGAAGTCTAAATGAACCCCACTAACCTGCACACCCGGCAATGGTTTTCCGACAGTGCCTCCTTTCCTTATGCCATTCAAGGGATTAGAAATAGCCATCACAAACTACAAATATCAAATAAATTTTACAACATTCAGAATGTGTCAGCAGGAAGTAAATGGCCTTCCCTACGACTATCCTCCAAAAGGAGCTTCATGTAGACTGCTAGTAGCGTAGTACACACCTCAGTCATACCATATCTTTCCAAAAGGCGATGCCCAGTAATTGTTTCCCACTGTTGCATGACAGGATAAGGAAGTGCAGAGGAGCCACACATCTGCAATTAGGAAAAGCAATTAGACCACTGTCTAAGCATTCCTCACTCTATTCAGGTAAAGGAAAACAAGAAATCAGTTGTAAGGAACAATACAACGCAATTCAGGAGTTACCCTTCTTTGCTAAAACATAATACAGGAGGTACACATTATATCACATTTCAAAAGTACCAAAAAAATTCCAGCTAATAATACAATAAATCAAAACATTGATGCCAACTTCATTTTCAGTCATATCTTGATAAGGAGTTGAAAGCTAATTACCATAAGACGCAACTTGCTTGCAGCTGAAGCAGATGCCTGTTGCAATTCTGGATCCATTGCTTCATAACCTTGTATCAATCGAGTATACATCGTTGGAACCTAAATATTCCAAAAGCATTGAAGAAATAACATTATAACAGCCATTGAATGTGAAGTCAGACCAATTTGAGGCACAAGTGCTTCCTAGAGCATTTCACAATCAGAAGCTCCCAACAGTCCCGACCCAACCAGAGTCCCAAGGAATAGAGGTTGGATAATATAACTTGCGGCCAACAACAACTAAGTAGGTTACATCATTGCACTAAAAAAAAGGCCCACTTCTATAAGTGTTCTAGAATCAGAGGACAAGGAGGAAAAAATAAATATGAACCTGGAATCATGTTCAACACAGACCATAAATTTCTAAGTCATGCCATAAAACACTTGAGACTTACTCCTGTAAACACAGTGATGGCATCTTCTGCCTTTTTTCCATCTTTTGGATATGATTCGCGCCATCTCTGCCAAATTCCTCTCACACTAAATTTTGGAATGAAATCAACCTTCAAGAATAAACCATATGTCTGAGAATCAGGGGCGTTGGAAAAAAATAAAACCTAAACTAAAACTAAAAGGCAGAAACAATACAAGGCACAAGGAAAGGAGTACGTAAGACTTATGAAGGGGAAGCAATGGATTACCGCTGAACCTGCATAAAGAGGGGCAAGCAAAGCATTGAAAAGCCCATGAACATGTATGGTGAACAAGTTAAGGATCAAGAAAATCTGGATTTGTAACATAAAAGTTTTCCCAAAGTAAAGACCAGAAACTGAGTAAACGTCACAAAATTACAAGCCTGAGAAATACCAGTACAATACTAAAAAGCAGGTATTTCATAGCAGGAATAAAGGACATTTGCGGATATGATGTAATGGGAGACAGTGCAGAAATTGATCATCAGATGTATACTCCCAAGCATCCGCCAAGATTTGGGCCTGACATAGAGCCAAAAGACACCAAAAATTAGTCCCAATATTAACCGTTTTGGTCTGTAACATAAGTAAAATTGATAAGGGAAAGAGGTAACAAAATTCAAGAGTGATTCGCTCCAATTTGAACATTTGACCACAATTTAAAATGAACATCATAAACAAGGAAAATAGACATTTTCTTTATTCTAAATATCATTGGAGGCTTTGGAGCACCTAGAAAAACCTATAGCTTGAAAGTAAAATGGCCATGGTGTTAAGGCAAGTACCTGAGCCAAGATGCCCTGGTGGGTGTGAACAACTCCTTTAGGTTTACCCGTAGTACCACTAGTGTATATAATTAGTGCAGGGTCCTCTCCTGCATAAAACCAAAAAGTACGATGCAAAATATGTCACCAAGTTCCATGAATCATAGCCAGAAGGTAGAATCACATACAGGCTTAAGGTGAGCCACCTTGTTTGTTGTATGAATTGTCAACCCCCTCCAAACTATTACCCACATCACTTTCTGCAGATTCTGAATTATCATGCTCAGTTATACAAGGTACAGGAGGAATAAGAGAAAATTGAGCAGCACTTTTAGCTGCAACATTTTTCATAAGCTCGGAGTGATCTTCAGTGCTTAAAATCATGGAGACATCCTACAAATGAATTGACATAAGAGTTCTGCATAGATCTTGAACAAGAAAACAACAATCAATAACAGCATTAAAATGTTTGTCTGCTGCAATGGAGCAGCACCACTTCAACATGTAATTTTTTTAACTGCACTGTAAATTAATTCAGAAAACAGGCCACCATCATTTCTAATAATGTTTCATAATGAAATGGTATGGACCAAAGTTTGAAGAACAAGTGCCGGCATACAAGAAGTTAACTTCTCGTCATAGAGATTAAAAAATCCACAGAAAAACAAGAAACAACTAAAGGGAGATGAAAAATAGAAGCCGAACCGAGTCATTCATCACATGCAAGAGCTCCACTTCTGGGTAGCTGAGAGCGAGAGGAACTGCCACACCTCCACTAAACCAAGTTCCTAGCATTCCAGCAACAAACTCAACTGAAGGTTTTGCCACAATTCCTATTCGAGCTCCACCAAGACGGTCTTTATCTTTGGTGCCATCAACCTATAAAAATCATTGCGCTACCATCATTTGTCCAAGTCAGAAAAGGCTAGTTTTAATAAATCTCAGCAAAATGGAGAGAGAGAGAGAGAGAGAGAGAGAGAGAGAGAGAGAGAGAATTATCAAGTTCAAAAAGGAAGTAATTATTCATTGAACAACACAAACTAGTTACACTTCCATTTAGCATCATCTCTCTCCTAAGTGAGTAGCATAGAAACTCAATATAACTTCGAACATTTCTTAACTAACTTGTAAGCACGTCGCAAGCACGTAAACAGGACATGCAGTTTCGTCCACCCATAGATAAGTCATATTTAACTCACAGTTTTTACATTGGCGCTACATAAAAGCCTCGATATCTTCAAAGCGGACGAGATCAGTTGGGCATACGTATAGCTCTTCTGATCAGCCCTTATAGCAACCCTTTCACAAGATGCGGAGCCCTGTCTAGCGACTGCTTTGACCACTTCCATGAATGTTCTATGATCCAAAGCTGTTGAAAGGACAAAGGAAAAGAAAGAAAAGATGAAAACAGAAGGATATTCAATTGGATATCTCCATGGTCATAAAAATTTGTACTTACAATCACAAACCAGCTCCTTAGACCTGTTAATTTACAATCCAATTAAACAAGCACGGAATTAAGCCTATAATATTTTTTGTTTGAAAGGAGCACATACAACAAAATTTGGATCGATATCTGACAAAAAGCATTCTTATAGTACCATAACTGAATTCAAAACTAAGTAGCTCCATTTTGCTCAAAGGAAATTTTTCGCCTTTCCCGGTAAAGAAATCATATTTTTGGTTCAGAATGAACTGGTTTTGAGATCGGAACACTGGTTTGGTTTCTAGATTCCACACATTTGAGTTGTTGGTAAACCTAATTTGAAAAATAACTTTTTCTGTAATGACCCAAATATTCAAGACATATTGAAAGCAACTTGTGGTTACATTCTACGCAAGTAGACCTAGGAAAAGTCCAACCTTGTGCCAAATTTCATGCCAAAGCTAAAATTTGGCATCAAGAATGGCAAAATCCTCTCCGCCCTTGTGCCAACTTCAATGACAAATTTTGGCAATGCCATTCTTGGCATCCAATCCAAGCCATTTGATTTGCGCCGAAAGTATGAGATGGGTTTGATCCAATGGTCTGATTTGAGATTTTGTTACACTGGCACCAAACTGGTGCTGCAACATTGCTACTTTTTGACACTCAAGCAAGCTAAAAGATGGCCTTGGCAAATGCCCCTTTGACACCAACGAGTAGACTTGATCTTAGAATTAAAATTTTAACTCCCAGACGGAAAGGATAATGTGATTTACAATCCCAGACTCTCTATTCCAGAAAAAGAAGCCTTAATCCAAATCATTTTTTAAGGAGACCAAATGCGGCCTCATAATTCAGTTCAATCTGTCCGTAAACATTGAAATTATTCAAATCCAAATCACATCGAATTCAACACAGAATACCAAAGGCAGCCTTATTACTCACTCCCGTTATCAAAACTCAGTAGTTCACCTAATAATAGCAAATCATACGGATTAATCGAAGAAAGCCTGAAGCAATCAGGGAAATTTATTTTAAAAAACCAGTAAATACACAAGAAAAATCATGGAAAAAAACCTCAGAGCAAAACAACGCCAACTCAGACGCAAATGTAGATAATATGTACATGTATGCGTACTTTTACGTACACATAGCAAACATTCTCATTTATTATACACACGAGCCATGCAACAAACACAACATTATGCACAACATGCCAATGTGGCCTCGCTTCATAACGTATTGAAACACATCAATCTATCCAAATACCAAGAAAAACTCTGCCACATCGACATGCTGCGCACAATGCTGCACATATTGTTGTGTTTTTAGACTTTTCCATACTTACACATAGCAATGATCCCGTAATACATATCCACACTAAACAGTGCCAGATTGACAAATGCACAATTTTGTACAAACTGTTGCGTTTTTAGACTATATATTACACGAACACAAAGCAATAATCCTACAAAACACATCCACACATATACGTACAAGTGTATGCGCACAAACCGAGAATGGATGATGGAACGAAGATCAAAATTGGTGGGGAGAGAACTTACAGGAAAAGAAACGAGAGAAGAAGAAGCTGGGGCAGAAGAGAGAGAGAGAAGAGGATACGGATGCGAAGGTGGAGGGGTGTAGAGGAGAGAGGAGGCGACAGCTAGAGAGAGGACGGAGGTTGTTGATGGCTTTAATTGACCTCATTTGTCGGTGTTTGTTTTCGCACCCTATTTATGGCGACCACGGCTTTTGGTTACGGGTAGGTAGATTTCACAGTTCAGTGAATTCATTTCGGAGAAGGTTAGGTCGATTTGTATGCTAGTTGCCAATCGAATCGCAGGAGAGAGAGAGAGAGAGAGAGAGAGAGAGACGGGAACATGGAAGCTGTAAAAAGAGAGAGGATAGCGGGCTTTCACTAATTACACTCTCTCATCAGCTAAAAAAGTGTTTCGAACAATTCATCGATTTTTCGAACACTCTCTCATCAAAAAAAAAATAAAAAATCACTTTTTCTGTTATTAAAAAAAAAATAAAAAAAATTCACTTTTTAGAGCTACACGCAAACAAAAAAGATCGAAAAATTTAATTTGATCGAGCATTGATAGCTTACTGTCAATGATCAAATCGCAAAGAGAAAAGAAGGGGAATAAGAACGCTGGAATCCGGAAGGTGTTCGTTTGCGAATTTTGTAACACGTTTACTTGAATCGGAGAGCTACGTTTACGTGTACACCATGGAATTTACGTCTTCATGCCTGGATTACTTATACGTAGAACTTGCGAAGGGGGAATATGACCATCGTTTGATTGCTTTAGGGTCTCTTTTGCAAAATGATATGAATCTTTGTTCACCAGTCCATTGTAAATAATTTTTCTAGTAGTATTTGAATAGGTTAATTAAGTTGTCATCAGTAACGTAATTTTATTTTGGAAGTATTGTACCCCACTTTTTAATTCGTACTATACGATATGATGTGTTCTATATATATTACGATTATAAGCTGCTCATTTAATCGATTTGAGAGCGATATAGGTAACCACTTGTTTGCAATTATGTTAAAGAATGGGTATTTTAAATGTGCACAAGTGATACTTCGTACTTAGATGATTGAGACACGTTTATGTTGGGTTGTGACCCCGACCCTCTAATCTGCACCCTCAGGCACAACAAGCAAATAACCAAACATAAACACGAGAGATTCGAGGAAAAACTCTAACACGCCACAACCTGGCTGCCATTACTTCTCTCTCTCCCTCATTCTGGTGGCTCTCAGACAGTCTCTTCGGGCATTTCCGAGGAGTCCCGCTCCCCCAAAGGGGAGCCTCTCCGCTCACCCTCTCTCAGCCCACTCTCTCTCTGACTGTCTCTTAGCCTACCACACACACTGCCCCTTGGCAGTCGATACAAATACCAAAACACATGGGGAGTAATCCCCTGCACTCACATCCCCCTAGTTGGGTGTACCCAACAGTTTATCAGTTGGACAACTCCACTCTTGATATGAGAGAGAGAGAGAGAGAGAGAGAGAGAGAGAGAGAGAGAAGTAAAATCTTCAAGTAGAGTTTATTCCTGTTACTGAGATTTTCATCAATAAAAAGTTCACACCAATCATGGAACATTAACACTAAACCATACAATCACAAAATAGAATTTTTAGAAGAGAAATGGCCATCTTTCACTTGTACATTATTTGCTTCGAGGGAGGACTGGGGAATTCTTGATCTTGATTTTTTCCTCCCTGTTGTTGAGCAAGGACTCCATTCCATCCTACAAGTAATTTAGAGAAACTGTCAACACTTCCCCATAAAAAAAACAAAACAAAACAAAAACAAAAAAAAAACATCTAAGACACAACCAAACATAAATCCCACGTACAAAAACCGCACAAAACTTGGAATCAAAATAGGAATACTTGTCCAAACAACCGAACATACCCATATGCACGTTTGTGTTTTTCTGTGAGTTGTTTCAATACTATGTCTTGATTATATATGGACCTGGTTTCTCTGCAAAAAGGTTAAGATTTTCGGCCTTCCATCTCGACAGTCAATGGTCCAAGTTTGTGAAAGATTTCTACAGGTAAGATTCTGTCCTTACAGGTAAAAATCTGTCGGACAACCAATAAAAATACTTTTAGCATATGTCACACGGACTGTGCTCTGTAATCACAAAAAGGACTGCAGAGAAGCCGGATTCTTTATATAGAGTATATGTTTCTAAGACTAAGAGTGATACTGGAAGAATGAAATGGAAGAAGAATAAGGTTGTTTTTTACCCAAAGCAGGGTCAAGTCCTCTATTCTTGAGCTCTCTGAACTCCTGGCAAAGGGAACAACATGGACAGAAGATGTGAGAGACCACATCTTCGTAAGGTGCTTCTACCAAACCATATTTCTTCCTCAGCTTTGCTCTATACTTAGAGCCCATAATCCACTGAGAGCACAAGGGAGGCATCATACACATATAAATGAAAGTCCCCAATGGGCAAGCTGCAACCAACATATGTCATAAATTAGAAACAAAAGGGAGAAAAGAGGAGGGGGGAAAAAACTTGGTACTCCTTTTGGAAGCTACGGGAAGAAAGAGAATAGAAGGAAAACTACACGTTCCTCAACAACAGCTTTCTAGTCCTTTCTTTCCGTTCCAAACAAGGAGACGACGGAATTATTTTCTCTTCCTTTCCGTTGCTGTCCGCAAGAGAGGTACATGAAGTAAAGGGAGTAAAGGAACTTACTCATTTCTCCAGCATCTACTATTTCTGATATCTGACCGAATGTGATACAAGGTAGACATGCTGTAACTATAGCTGCCAAAACAATAGGAAAAGCAATTATATCCAGTCGGCTAGATAAAATTCTCTATGCTTTATGCTGTTTCAAGTTAAAGGCTTTATTCTTAAAATCAATCTTGGAAATTTCTTATGTTAGAGATTGAACCGCATGCTGTTCAGTTTTGTATCCCTATTGACTTACTAGTATTTGTTTTTGCAAGCCCTTCAAAAAGCACTTGGCAAAACAAGTATTATTCAATCAGTAAAAACGATTAGTGAATTATAAACTTCTGCAACCAGACAAGTTTTTGCCTCTGAAAATCTAGTGTTTGTTTTATCTCCAAGCTGAGAAAATGATTCTAGTTCTGAATCCCTCAAAAATGTCAAAAGCTTGCAGCATTACCCCAGTTAATAAAGCATGTGCAATTAGGGGAGAAACAGAAAAAACATAGAACGAAAAAGAAAAAGAAACGAAGTACCATTTGTCTGGTTTTCATGGCAGTCAAACAATCCAGTGCTCCATGGTTCTCCAACTGAGAGATTCTTGTCTTCGTAAAGCGTCAAGGCCATTGAGCCGACTGGTTTGCCTGGTTTTGGAGTGTCTACTTCTTCAGTGACTTGATTCCCACCCATTTGATAAGCAATGGATATGACAATATTTGCTTCTGAAAAACTTAGCTGAGTGCGTTTGCTTTGTAAAGAAACCTGTAACAACAAACTAGCTTTAAAAGAATAATAATCAAGCTCAAAAGACTTCACCCTGGGAGTAAAAACAGACAATGTTCATTGGAGACTTTTCAATCTTCTGAAGTCAATAGCGGAAGCCTCATCTAAATTCTAGAAGAAATATGGACAAAAAGTAGACATGTATTTGAATTCCACACAAAATCATTTATTAATTGTTGAAAAGCCTGATAATCCAGCCGCCGATTAGGAAAATTGCTCATATGAATATTAGACATTGAAATCTTGTAACACACTTCCCAATTAGTGCCGGTTGACCAGGGGAAATAACTGGCTTCCGTACCTTGGGAAATACCGAAATACTGTATTGGCAATTTGGCATCATGTTCTCCGAAAATGCTACTGAAAACGACAAAGCTACATGGATCCCACCACAGAGGTATCCGCAACCGTCCGATGTGTGGGCCCCACATGCATCATGTGGAACCAATGTGCATCATGTGGAACTCATGTCCGTCGGACAGTTTCCCACACGTATATACGTGGGGCCCAAGAGAAAATGGTGCCCGGTCCATGAAGGTGGGGGTTAGGTAGAGAATGAAACTAAGAAAGCTGGTTCCAGAGAAACTCAGTTCAGACAGGATGAAACAGGAATTTGAAGCTCATAAACAGGAAATAACATTTTAAACACAATACCAGTCACATACAGTGAACAATGTTGTTCTGAAATTGCTGTAAATATTCTCAACCACAGTGAACTTGAATACTGTTAAAGGTACAAATTTGTATCACAATCTAATTTCCCATTATCATAAAAATCAGGTCCAAATTGCGAAGGTGAAAGCCATGGAACTCATCAACAAGCTGATTCTCCCTTGGATTTTCTCATTGGTAATCGTGTAAGAGCTTTAGAAGAAACTGAAATGTTATTGACCAAGCCACTTCCGCCACCAAGAGGATAAAGGATTTCTTTCTCGATGAGGAGGAGTAAGGAGGTTGAGCATGGTTTGTTTCTCTTTCGGAGTTAGTGGAACACCTCTAACTAGGTTCAACGCCATGATGTGCACATTAGTATTTTGCCTATGCTTGTTGTAAGCCCATATTCCTCCAGCAGCACCTGCAACTAGAAGCTGAACCAAAAACCAAATGATGGAAAATAAGAACTTTTTCTTGTGAGGGGGTAGTAAAAAAGCTTAAGGTGGTCCTCTAAAAAAAACTGACCGGTGATAGCCACAAAGCTGCAGTCTGCAAATCAAACTTTGGTGCATAAAGAACTGTCTCCCCAAAATCGTCCTCGAGCTTTTTGTAGATATCTTTATCAGATTTCCCAGCTCGAATTTCATCACGAATTAACTGGAGTACAACAAAACATCATCAGAATATGCAGGTAGAGTTTTTTTTTATTGGCAAAAAAAAGTTTTATGCAGGTAGAGTTGATGAGTAGTATACAATTCGATGCAAGTAAGAGAAAAATGTCTATGATTTGACAAGAACCAGGAATCTAATCTTATTATGCTGGCAACTTAGGCTTTCTGAGGGAAACAAATGCACGACCCTCAGTGGACATGGTTGAGGCCAACAAAGGATGAATAATTTTGTTATTTCTAAATACATCAGCATGCAATGGTAGCACATCAACAGCAAAGTACATACAAGAAATTTGCTTTCAGCTATAATTCATGGTTCTTTCATAATTCACTTGTTAAGCAAACAAGATGACTCCAGCAAATGAGGAATTCTAATTCTTTATATCATCATAGCTTGGTTTTCCAACAAATCAAAGGGAAAACAATCATAATCATCCTTCCAATAGATCAAACACTAAGCCACTAGTCAAGACTCTAGCCACCATTCTGAAGGGAAAAGATTACATGTTTTTCAGTGCATTAAGAATTAAGATATAAATGCCTTGGAGTAAAAGAGAAAAAGACAGCATCTAAATGTGACAAAAAAATTACCGTCTGTGAATAGCTTGACGAAAGAATAACGACATATCATTGGAAGTTAAACAAACAAAAGGTGACATGAAAGGCAAGAACCTGATAATGTACTTAATCCAGCGTTCATAAAGCTTTTTTACACATCACAGCCCAATTAAGTCAGGACCAAGCAATTAAACACCTGCAACCTACGAATTGCCAACAAACGATTCAAGATTTTTCCGCAGCTAACAACCACTTTTGGTCATATTTCTCTTATCCATCGATCACCACTAGATACTACCACACGGATGATTATAACCCAGTGTCATATGCAACAACAAGAATAATATATTACCCTATCCTATCATGCACTTGTGCGTATATATTCCTGGCTATTTGCAACAACAAGAATATTAGCTAGCAAAATAAATTACCTTCCTGAGGAGAATGGCAACATCCGCTTGTGAATCTTCAATGGACTGACTGCCACACTCAGTGCAACGGACATTGTGACTGATGTTTCTGGCCCTGGCGTCTACCACCTGCGCATTCCTCACTGCATCCTCTGCACCCTCCATCCCACAATAATTCTCTAACTTAAGCTGCTACAGAAGTTAAACGAAACACCTGATAGCCGTGTCAATCGAAACAACATAAGAGTAACTCCCAGTTCAAGAATTCTCGACTCTGGTTTTCAGCTGGGCATTTCATCAAACAGTCGGCGTTCCTAATTATCATCCCTGCAACGTCACGCTCACGCCACCCAGCTGATTACCCATGAGCCCAAGTTGGGTCAATTCTCAATAGCTTCAATATTTCTCTAAAGTTCAGTATTGACCACTACTTGACAATTGACAACTCTAATTCCGAAATTTAACCATGAGACTAAACGTAAAGAAATTAGCAGCCCATGCGTATAAGCTCGCGAAAGTAATGGACATATAGAATTACCTGAGAGAGGAACAGAAATGCTTCAATCGCCAACCCAGTAATCAAAGGCGGGCTTTTCTCCTTGATTTGGTCTGATTTACCGGAACCGGGTCTGGCTTAGTTGAAGTAGCAATGGCGGCGAGACCTTTCCTTCAAAAACAACGGCGGCGAGTTTAAATGCCAGAAAAAAACTCGCCTTAGAAGAAGATAGGCGGTGAGTGCCGTGGATTTCCCCTTCGCCGGCGAGGTGCAGTTTTGGTGATGAAAAGCCTCTGATTTGAAGCTCGACGAAGGAGAGATTATATTTTATATGCCGAATTAGAGTCGCCTTTGAAAAGCGCGAGTTTAGTTAATTAAGACTTCACAGATTCAACCTGCGAAGTCTGTTTACCACAGTCCCGCTGTATTAGAAATCAAATTTGAACTTTCTTTCAGATTTATTTCAAAGATCTAAATCGTTCATGTTGTAGAAATCATCAAAAACACTAACCCTAGTAAAATTCATTGTAATCTGATATAACTCTATATATTATCGAGAAGTTAAATTAAGTTTTTGCGTTTGTAATAATAGGTTTGGATGCATTGAATCAATGTAATAATAGGTTTGGCTACTATTTGTCAAATATGAACTTATTTAAGATTTATTTCAAAAATCCAAATTGTTCATGTTGTAGAAGTCATCAAGAGCACTAAACCTAGTCACATTCATTACAATCGGATCGGAAAAACAAATTATCGAGAAGTTATAATAATGGGTTTGGCTGTATTGAATCAAATCCAATAAAACTGGCTTTTGGAAATCGTTTTAAGCAGGGAACCTCGCAGGTTCGAGACAGAATTAAGTATAAACTGCACTATCACCCCTAGATTTCGCTCAAATCGCATTGCATGCCCCTTAATTCTCTAAAATTTTGCTGAAATTGTATAACACTTGGACCCACTTTTTCAAACGAAAACAATCTTCAAAATAGCAAATTTGCCCTCATTTTCTCTTCATCTTCTTCTTCTTGTTTTTAATCATGGAACACATTTTCTCATCCGATAGATAGTTCCAAACTTAACAAGAGCAAGCTTGAAAGCCAAAATCCATCTTTATAGATTATTTCGCCATATTAACAACTTTTATACCCATAAAAATCAAACAAAGAGTTAAATACCAAATCAAATCCATCAATCAAAATGATTGTAAAAACAAGCCAAACAACAATTGGATTAAATAGGTCAATTATGAAAATTCAACTACATAGATGGATCAACCTGAATATGTGTATAATCAAACCATACCCAATATCCCAAATTGGATTAAAATTATTTTAACCATAACACAACCAAATAAATCCATTTGTTTTAGATACGTGTTGATATGATGATTGGTCTATTTTTCTTTTTATGTGTTCTTTAAATTTTTTAAAAATTTCAGTTCCTACTTTTATAGTGCTTTTGATTTTTTTTGCATTCCTTTCGTCAATATAAATACTTACTCCTAAATACTTTAAATAAAGCTATAAACAAGTTGTTAAGCACAAGAAATAACCACTATTTTATAGAAATATTAATTTATTTTAAATCAATTCCAACGGGGGCTTCATTTTAATTTACTTAAATGATCACCAACACAACCTTTGACTGAATTATGAGGCCCAAAAGCATGATTGTATTCATTGCTTCCTCTCTCTTTTTAAGTGTTTCATGCGTAAAGACGTGCAATTTTTGAGGAAAAAACTCTAGAACAACATTTGGAAGACAACCCCTTATTTACGAATAATTATTCAATGGTCTTGGGGCACGGACATATGGTGCTCCAACATCCTTATCCACCACAAATTTTCATGGGATCCATACACTTAGTACTGGGCTCCGTAGAATTGTGTGGTGAATAAGAGTGTGATGAGCACCCAATATTGTAGATATTTGGTGCGACTAGTCCCGTTGTATGTCATTTTATCTTGCGTTTATCTAGCTTTTATAGTGATTTTGCGCGTAAGGTTATCTGTTGAGCGTTTCAGGTAATACGCGAATAAGAGAGTTTGTTTTGGTGTTTTGAACAACCCTTGAAGGCAAGCGAGTAGGCGGGACCTCGAAGAATTCAGCCGTCGGGGTTTAAAGATGAAGAACCGTAGTGGCCGAAGCGTGCCATGGGCGTCGGGTGTCAAAACAAAGCCCAAGAGCCGGAATGCCGTAGCGAACCGTATTGATCGTTTTGAGTATTGATACTGGCTTTAAAACGAGAGAAACCCAGCCTTGGCGTATTGATACGTTTTGAGTATTGATACGGCTTTAAAACAGAGAGAAACCCAGCCTTCAGCGTATTGATTTTCGGAGTATTGATACGACTTCAAAACAGAGCAAAATCCAAGCTTCAGGTATCGATACTGATTTAGTATTGATACGGGTCCGCTACGGGGAACTTTGGAATGCAACCAAAACAGAACCGTGTATCGATACGGTTTTGGGAGTATTGATACGGGTGACTTACCGACTTACTTTTTGGCTTTTACTTTCCATAAGTGGCAAGTTTCCACTTTTGGCTTCTTTTGGATATTTTGGAGGAGAGAGAGGGTCTCTTCTATAAATACTCTTCTCTCTCTCACTTGTAAAGGAGTAGATAGTTAGTTTAGGTTAGTTTTCCTCCATTAAAGTCTTTCAAGCTTTCTAGGTTAATTTCTTCAAGAACACTTGTAAGTCTTTCTCGTTTGTTAATTTCTCGTTTATTAATGTTGTAGCTATGCTTTAGATTCTCCTTAATATCAAGTTTGTTTTCGTTTTCGTCGGTTAAATATGTTTGTCATTTCTAGCCTTATGCTTAATCTTTCTAGTATGGTTGAGTAGTTGTTTGGCTAAGTCGCGGGGTAATCTATTCCAATGATTTAGGGTGTTATTTGGTTCTCAAACTTCGGGCTTAAAATCATGGTTTTTGGAATTGGATTAACCTAGCCATTTTTGGTCTAAGCGAGGGGTGTTAACTCCTTGATATGAAGTTTAGTCAAGCGGTCTTGGCAAGCAACATATCGAGGGCTCGTGGCCTCCTACGTGTTAGATACATTAGCAAAAATAGGTTGGTTTAGTTCTGTTTAATCACATCTTTTGATAAACGTAGTCTTTAAAGTTAAATCTTCCGGGCGTGAGTGCGCGGTCGTGACTCTCGCCTGAGTTATAATTGAGAACCGGTAACGGCCTTTGTCAAGGGTTAGATGATCCTTAGACTTGCCTCTTTTAGTTCATAAAGTTCATTTCTAGTCTTTCGTTTTAGTTTTTCCATTTTCAAAGCAAAACCAAGTTGGCCGTCTTAAACGCCAAAATCCCACCATATAAAACCTACAATCCGATTAAGCTATATTCGATTCTCTGTGGGTACGATCCCGGACTTTCCGGTTATTATGCTATCGACGACCTAGCCCTACGCTTCGGGTTTCTATCAACCTTATATTTGAAGGCAAGGTTTCGACGTAAGCAGAGTGTTGGAGCATCACGTGGCGGTATCCCAAGACAACTAAATATTTTTTCTCTTATTTACATGGCTCTCCACATAAACCTTAGATCTTTTCTAGTTATTACCCCAGAAATATTTGTTAGCAATGATACACTTCTCACACTACCAAGGGACACTGGATAACATTTTTGTCTTTTCATAATACATGTAAATAGCAGAGAAGTACTCCTAGAAGAAATGAAAGGAAGAAAATAAGAAAGATGAAGTTATAATCTATGCGAAAATGGGATTCAATATCAAACAGAGTATATAGCTGTTTTACAATCAGAAATGCAATTTTAAAACACAACAAAAAAAGGAAGGCAAAGGGGATGGCCTTGAACCCCAAAGAATACACCACATCAGCTCCATAACTCCATCCAAAGAATAACATCAGCTACTACATGTACAGACACACACAAAAAATGCATTCCAAAACCTAGCCATTAGACTAACCATCTCTCCTTAATACTCTGCCAGTCACAAGTTTGCTTGACATCTGACCAAGCACTTAACCAAGCCCTGATATCTCTTCTGATACGATATAGCGCAATAGTTCTTTCTTGCCTCCTAAATTGAAAAATTCTGGCATTTCTTTTCCTCCAAAATGTAGTAAACAGTTGCAGAAAAGGCCAACTTAATCAAGGAATTCAGCACAGAAACATGGCAAACCCTCTGGATCATCCATTACAACTCCTATTCAAACCTTCAGCTCCATTCCCCATGTCTGCAAGGAAAAACCTCGACTGGAGTGATACAAAGGGGATGTTATAAGAGGAGATCATTAAATAACATAGTGAAAGAAGACAAATAAAAGCACCAGGTTCATTTGAATCATCTGCAGCTATAGCTCGAGTCACCTTTGTGTTGACGTCATGGAAACATGTTTTCCAATTAGAACGGGAAATTTTGGTGGAAGCACCAGAACCGTCCCTTCTAAGGATCTCACTAAGAAAACAGAACTTTTGTGGCTTTCTAGTACTCAAAATTCGGCTTGAGAAACCATGTGCATCCTTGTTATCCTCATTCTCAGTGAATTCCAAAGGATTATGTTCGCTTGTATGAAAACCAATGAGAGAGCAAACAACCTCATTTTCCAGAGCTCAGGTTTCCGGTGACACTTCATGCCCTTCACTTGTTCACTTGATTTAGCTACTATGGAAACTATACCCTTTTCCTTTTGGAATACTTCAGTGAAACTGTTATTCACACATTCTAACACACCTTTATACACTTCTCTACTTTCACAATTTCGATAACCAAATTGGACAAGTAGTGGTTTTCCAAGTTGAGATTTATCGCTTCTGAAACAATAACAATCTCAAGTTCAAGTATATCGAAACTTAAAACAGTGTCTGATTTTTGATAAAGTAGCACTACCTGCCCCTTTATGGAATTCTCCATTGATAACTTGAGCAACCTTCATTTTAGAATAAATTGGTTCTTTCATTGTCTCATCAACATCATTTTCCCCAAGTTTCAGATGATAACAAATCTGCACGGAGCACGAAAATACATTTAGTACTTAGGCTGAAACTTAGATTGCTGAGATCATCTTAGGATAATAAAAAAAATAAAGTTTACTTTGTCTAATGATGGACGTGGCATTGGCTACCTTTTCTTTCATGTGATCATGTGCCAATGGGCAAATTTCAGAACCAATTACGTCTACTGAAGTGTTGACATCAGAATTTCTTGACCCACAAATTGTACAAGCAGATGCTGACAAGATGAGGAAGCAAAAATTTGATGTCAATGTTACTTGATGCCATGGCTTCACCATTGAGAAATTTATGCACTCGAAATTAGTCTTTTACAGTACCAATTGGAAACCAGTCTAATGTCTGCTGCATCATCTGAAGCATCAGTTCTTTGTTGGATTCCTCATCGTCACCAACCAAAGGAAATGGCCAACAAATTTTTCAATCTTTTCTACGGACCTCACCAACAAAAGCACTACATTGACAGCAAATGGGACTTCTTAGGAAAACCCATCATTGAAAGCTTTAGCATTCTTTAATATACTAACAAAAGGAAGAAAAAAAACATGTTCACAGCCGAACCTAGTACTTATATTTAAGTTCCCAACATTAATTTCACAATGCACAAGTGATGTCGCAGCTTACATTTCTGTCATATGTGGTTTGTTAATCAAAAAACAAGAAAATGGCGATTGAAGCAAATATTAACTACATCACAAGGTGGTTATTGGAAGAAACATCTGTTATGCTAAAAAGTGTCCAGCACTGCCCTCACAAGAGTCGAACTTCCCACAGAAGTTCAGCATTCAGGTTCATTGACTTCATTCTCAATGTAAAGAGACTTACAATACAGAAGTAAGTCAACTCATTCACCATATCATTGAAGAGAAACAATCTACCCACATAAGAACCACTGGAGGTGATTCAGAAATTCAATTTGAGAGAAAAACCCACACTTTTATAGAATCAAACTCGCAATTACAAGAATTGAAAAACTCTCAAATTCACTCACCCTCTCACTCTTTGTTTCCCGTAATTTTACAACATACAAACACTCACTTATTTGAGGACAAACTACATTTTGGATGGAAGGGGTAAAAAATAGTTGAAAAGAAAATGAATACCCGATAAAAAAATGTACAATTGAATTGCTTGGAGATTGAAATGCTCTATTGATATCCCAACAACATGACTATACCCAACTGGGAAATTCACCAAAACCTGAAACATGGAATTAAGAACAAAATTGAGAGAGAAAGAGAGAGATTTTATTTACGTTTGGCCGCGTGAAGTGATTGGGTATACAGTGGAGAAGCTTGAACGATTTGCAATGGATTTCGTTGGAGAAATTCTTGGAAATGGAAAATTAAGAATCCAAGTAGAAGATGTTAGGCGGTGAGTGCCATGGAATTCCCCTTCGCCGGCGAGGTACAGTGCGTGTTGATTAAAAAGCCTCTGATTTGAAGCTCGATGAAGGAGAGGGTTTTATACGCCGAACTAAAGTCGCCTTTGGAAAGCGCGAGTTAAGTTAATTAAAGACTTCTCCGATGCAACCTGCGAAGTCTACTTCCCACACTTATACTATATTAGCAATCAAATATGAACTTATTTCAGGATTATTTCAAGATGTAAATCGTTAATGTTGTAGAAATCATCAAGAACACCAACCCTAAGTAAAATTCATCGTAATCGGATACAATTCAATATCTTATCAAGAAGTTAAATGAAGTTTTTCTGTTTGTAATAATAGGCTTGGTTGCATCGGATCAATATAATAGTAATGGGTTTGGTTACTAGTAGTCAAATATGAACTTATGTCAGACATATTTTAAGGATCTAAATCGTTCATATCGTAGAAATCATCAAGAACACTGATCCTAGCAAGATTCATCCTAATCGGGTACAAAAATACATATTATCAAGAAGTTAAAAGATGTTTTTTCGTTTATAATAATGGGTTTGGGTGCATTGAATCAAATACAATAAAACTGGCTTTTGGAAATCGTTTTAAGCGGGGAACCTCGCGGGTTCAAGGCAGGAGGCCCAATTAAGGCTAAACTGCACTATTACCCCTAGATTTCGCTCAAACCACATTGCATGCCCCTTAATTCTCCAAAATCTTGTCAAATTGTATAACACTTGGACCCACATTTTTAACAACAAAAAAAATATTCAAAATACCAAATTTACCCCCATTTTCTCTTCTTTTTTTAATCACGGAACACATTTTCTCTACCCATAGATATTTCCAAACATAACAAGAACAAACCTGAAAGCCAAAATCCATCTCTGTCTATCCAGACAAACATAGATGATATCGGCATATTAACAACTTTTATACCCATAAAAATTAAATAAAGAATTAGACACCGAATCAAATCCTTCAATCAAAATGACCGTAAAAACAAGTCAAACAACAATTGAATTAGATAGGTCAATTATAAAAATTCAACTACGTAGGTGGATCAACCCGAATTTGTATATAATCAAACCATGAACAATATCCCAAATTGGATTAAAATTATTCTAGCTAATCACGGCATATCCATATGAATCCATTTGTTTTAGATATGATGATTGATCTATTTTTCTTTTTATGTGTGTTCTTTAAACTTCTTTTTAAACTTCAGTTTTTTTTTTTCTCGGCAAATGAAATAATTTATTAAAGCTCGAAGGGGTACATCGATGAGGAAACCAAAAGTACAAAAGATCTATCCAACCAAAGTTGGATAAAACACCTCATATACTCACTCTACACCTTCACTTTTCGAATCCCATCCAAAAAACCTTTGAAATCCTCCAGTTAGCACTTCTTTTTTTTTATTCCTCTCGTCAGTATAAATATTTACTCCTAAATACTCTAAATAAAACTAAAAACAAGTTGTTAAACACAAGAAATAACCACTATTTTAAAGAATTATATTAATTTAGTCCAAATTGATTCCAGCAGGGGTTTCATTTTAATTTACTTCAATGATCACCAACACAACCTTCGACTGAATTATAAGGCCCAAAAGCATGAATTACGAGGTTTTCTTTCTTTGGGGGGTCGGAAGTCGGTCCCTTCGGGCTGGCTAGGTTTCCTTCGGTTAATGAGCCGAGTTATTCATTACTTCCCTTTTTTAAGTGTTTCATGCAGAAAGACAGTGGAATTTTTGGCTAAAATACTCTAGAACAACATTTGGAAGACAACCGCTTATTTACGAGTAATTATTCAATGGTCTTGGGGTACGGCCTCGTGGTGTCCCAACGTCCTTTTCTTTTATTGATCTATCCCTAACGTCCTTGTCCGCCACAAATTTTCATGGGATCCATACCCTTCATAATGGGCTTCGCAGAATTGTGTAGTGAATAAGAGTATTGAGGCATCACGTGACGGTGTCCCAAGACCACATAGTAATATTTTTTTCTTATTTACATGGCTTTCCACATAATCTTCGATCAGGATCTTTTCTAGTTAGTGCCCCTGAAATATTTGTTAGCAATGCTATACTCCTTAACCACACTACCAAGGGACACTGGATAACATTTTTGGCTTTTCATAATACATGCAAATAACAGAGAAGTCCTCCTAGAAGAAATGAAAGGAAGAACATAGGAAAGATGAAGTTTTGATCTATGTGAATATGGGATTCAATATCAAACAGAGTATATAGCTGTTTTACAATCAGAAATGTAATTTTAAAAAATAACAAAAAAAGAAAAAAAAAAGAGGAAGGCAAGGGGATGGCCTTGAACCCCAAAGAATACACCACAATCCACATCAGCTCCATAACTCCATCCAAAGAATAACATCAGCTACTACATGTACAGACACACAAAAAAAATGCATTCAAAAACCTAGCCATTAGACTAACTATCTCTCCTTAATACTCTGCCATTCACAAGTTTACTTGACATCTGACCAAGCACTTAAACAAGCCCTGATATCTCTTCTGATACAATATAGCACAATAGCTCTTTCTTGCCTCCTAACTTGAAAAATTCTGGCGTTTCTTTTCCTCCAAAATGTAGTAAACAGTTGCAGAAAAGGCCAACTTAATCAAGGAATTCAGCACAGAAACATGGCAAACCCTCTGGATCATCCATTCCAACTCCTGTTCCAACCCAATAGGAGAGCCTATACCTTGTACCCTCTGGATTGCTTGTACTTTTTTCTTATTTTTAATCCTGATTGCTTGTACCTTGTATATGTCCTCGTTACACACATGGGGGACAAGAAGAGCCTATACCATCTGCATTCTGCACAACAGTGGGATAATCAGAGTGTTTCCTTCTTTTCATTCCCTTAGATTTAAGCCTATCATTCACCATTTTCTGAGAAACCTGACCCAAAATATGGCTTCTTCTGACACAATTCTTATCCCTCTTACTTGGGAAAGCAAAAGCATCGGAGATGGGAACTAAAGTAAAGTACTCACTTGACCTCCCTCCCCTATGATCTGCAGAGGAATCTCGGATTTGGCCTGAACTGTTCAGCAGATTCCCATGCGTTACGCCATTTAGTGGGAAAATGCCGCTATGATGACTAATATGAGGAAATGAAGGCTGATTGGTGAACTCCATGTTTTTATCCACTTTTCTTGATACCTTTGTGCTCATCCCAGCATCCATGAGTTTCAGCAATTGCGTGGCAGGCAAGGTTTCATTGGAACATAACTCCAGTCAACAAATTGGATTTGGCAAATTTCCAATTCGTTTGTTTGTGCATGCACATGGCTGTTCTTCATTTATCTTCTGGAGCGTCTCTAAATTAATGTTCCAATTTGGTGTTCATGACAAAGTTGCAGATCTCTGAGAGCCTTCAACTCGGAAAGGACAATCTGCTACGTCCAGCATAGAAACATGGTGTGCTCCTCTGACTTGCGTAGGACTAGAAACAATTCGACGATTATGACATGATGTTGAACACTGAAAGGAAGAGTTAGGACATCCATTCACCAGCTTATCCTCATCCCATCTGCAACTTTTAAGACCCCATTTCTTGCTAGTGCCAACTTGAGAAAATAGGTTTCCACTTGAATCACTGGAGAGTCCGAAAATCCAAAATCTCCCTTAGTGTCATGAGATCCTTCCAATTGTTTTATTTTGGAACCACTGCTTTTACAGGTTTTTTTAAGATTTCAAGTACCACGCTTCTAGCCGCAGCAGGCATGCTACCTACCCCATTGGACTGAGGTTTAAGCATTTTGTTCCCCAATGGGTATCTCAACATCTCCTTTTCACGAAAACCACTGAACTCAAATATTTCAGAATCTATCACATTCTTGGTTTTCTTTGACACACATAACGTGTTCTTCCTTGGCATTCTCAGCTTCTAAACGATGCCTCTCATGTCGGTTCTAGGCTAAGAGCTCCACAATTTCAACTGGAATGCCATTTAAAGATTCCAATTCATGCGTCTTATCAGCCCTTCCATTACTTTGGTCTTTAATGGCTTCTGAGTGCCCTTGGACATCCGTGTTATTCTCATAACCATATATGAAGGAGAGATCCTGAAATCAAAAGATAAAGTTGAATAAAGTCTCAAAAATTGCGGTAGTAGATAACCTGTCCATAGAGGCAAATGTGCAAGAGGTGAAGTTTAAAGCATGCAAGTTGAAAGAGAGAGAGTGTAGACTGCACATATACGTTCAGATTATATAAATACAACAATAACAACAACAACAAAAGAACCCATGTATTCCCCGTCCCCAATCATTGGGGGTATGGGCAGATTATATAAATACAACAAAAGAAAATTACAGGCTAAAGAGATTTCCCTTAGAAATCTAACCACTATTGTTTTCCTATTGTGAGCAAAAAATTTAAGCAATCCAGCAGTTCATATTTAGATCTACCAAAAGATATGATAACAGAAGAAGGAAAAAGAATGTTACCTTCAGTAAAAAATGTTGGCATGCCACAAACAAGAATTTTCCGTGTTCTTTGTACTCCTTGTACCAACATTTCCTCCCTAGGGACCGTTCTTTTCATCTCCTCCTGTTGGAATGAATTTATGAGAATAAACTTTGGCAGCATTGCAAGAACTACATCAAGGTGGTGAAATGAAGTAAAGAAAGAAATCACAAATATTGTGTGCTCATTCGTCGAACACAGGATTCTTGCCGCTCACCGCTCTACCACCTATAACATGTTCTTGCACCAAAACCGTGCCAGCAACTGCTGGGTCAGCAAATGTCACAAATCAAAATCCTCGAGATCTTCTAGTAAGCTTATCCGCCATAAGCACAGAATATCTATGATCTTTCCATACTTGAGGGAATAATAGGTAAATCTCTCTCGAAATCGGAAATTACAAAAATTATAGGATGCATACATTACCTACGGTTGATACTAAGGAGAACAAAAGCAAGATCATATAAAAACGAGACCAAAGTAAAAGGCAGCAAAATACAACAAAACAATTCACATGTCCCATCTATATAGCTTCCTCTTGTAACATGTAAATTCAACTAACCCCGCCACTTGAGATGAGATCCATGTGCTGATGTGCCTAATAGCTAGTAAAACATACTTCCACTTGATAAACACTCATCAAGGAGGAAACAGGTGACATGTATGGGGAAGTTCAGGATTCCAACAAAACACAAGGGCAGTCCAGGGTTCACAGCTCATGCAAAGTAATTGTATTTTAATAAAAGGTTAGCTGATATTTAGAAGGTTTCATAATTGTACATTTGGGCAATGATTCGACCTACGGTTTTGAAGCAAAGGACAAACACCATATAATGAACTACCGAAGGAAACCCCAATTCATTGAAATAGGCTCAGCAAGGAGGCATCCCCGAAGGAAACCCCAATGCTTCGTCGAGGAAGATTACCGAAGGGACACGCACCGATGGATGAGAGCCGAATCATCCATCGGCTGGCGCTCGTCGGTCGCCGCCCATCTCATTGAAATAGGCGACGAGCTTACCTCTCAGCAAGGAGGCATCCCCGAAAGGAACGCCAATGCGTCGTCGAGGGAGATTACCGAAGGGTCAGTGCCGTTGATTTGAAGCTCGACGAGGGAGAGGGATGCCCTTAAGACATCAGGAAACACATACTTAACGTGGGCTGATTCTGAATCCCCACAATCCGCGCACATTTGAACTAATTTTGTGGTCTTGCTCCAGCCCATGGAGAACGAGCAGTTGATGGGTTTTCGTCCTTGGTCTAGTGCTTTTGATTTGCTGCAGAGTTGAGGTAACTGGTCGAGTTGTAGTGGGGATGGGTATTTCGAAATAGGTGTGAAGGAATTATGCTACAAAAGGTATACAGAACTTGAATGAGGGAAATAGTTTGAATGAGGAATTATGGTGTTCTGCTGGGTGATCAGATCAGATGAGATGTGTTCGGTTGCAATTTCTGGAAAACATTTCCGGAAAAAAAATTTTGAGTTAGTGTTTGGTTTGGTTTTTAGAAATGGTTATTGGGTAATGATTTGATAGAAAAATAGGGATAATGATTGGAAATAGGGTAATGATTGGAGAGAGATAGAGAGAGAAATAGAGGTAATGATTGGAAGAGAATAGTGGTAATGATTGGATGAAAGAGTAATGATTGGAATGAGAGAAAAAGTGAAAAATAGAATCTTTTACACTTTTTTCGGAAATATTTTCCGGAAATTGCAACCGAACACAGCCGAAATGATCGAGAATCGAGTTCGGGTTCTCCATAAGTTTCGTTGGAGCCCTGTGTTTCTGTGTGACAACAAGATAGCTTGAAATTTAACTCGTTGCCAAATCTCCAAAAAAAAAAAAAAAAAAATTAATCGTGGCCGTATTGATTGGAAAGCGTGAAAGGCAAACACGCTTCTTTGTAACACTGGCCGCACGCTTTTGCTGTTGGCCGCAAACATTTGCTCATGGCCGCCAAAATTTGCTCCTGGCCACAAACTTTTGAAAGCGCAAAAAGCAAACACGATTTTTGTTGAAACTCTGGCCGCCAACTAAGGGTAAATATCACTAGCAGCCCTAGATTTCACTCTAATCATTAGAGCATCCACAGTGGTATAATCAAAACTAAAATATTGCTAAGATTAACAATATTTGCTCAAAAAAGAGCTCACAGTGGAATAATCAGATTTAACAACCTCTTAGCAACTCATCAAATTTTGGTCCTTGGATAATCAAAACTAGCAACTTTTTGCCAATAATCAAATTTAGTTGTCCCCATATTTCCTCAATCAAGTACACCACTATTACAAAAAGACATTATCTCTCTTTCATTTTTAACATATTTCTAAGAAAAATACTTTTAAAAAAAGTTTTAATTTTTTTTGCAAAAACTGTTTTTTTTTTCAAAACTATTTTTTTTGCTAAAACTATTTTATTATTATTATTATTATTATTTTATTTTTAAAAACTGTTTTTTATTAAAACTTTTTTTTCAAAAACTGTTTTTTTTAACTTTTTCCCGTAAACAGTTTTTTTTTAAATCAAAATTTTCAAAAAAACTATTTTCTCTTTTTCTAATAACTTGTTTTTATTAGTTTGAAACCTATTTTTAAAAAATTGTTTCCTATGTTCACAATTTTTAGATTTTTATAAATTCAAAAAGTGATGTGGTAAGTTTTGGTTATTCAAATTTAATTGTACCATTGTGGATCTCTACATTGCTAACCTTAGCAACCCCTTAAATGCATAACCAAAAGCTGATGTGGCAACTTTTGATTATTGACTTTTGGTTATTCCACTGTGGATGCTCTTATTGCATGCCCCTTTATTTTCTAATGCTGTGTTTGAATGGATTTTTAAGAATTTTTTATTTTAATTTTTGGGATATTGAGTGAAGAGAGAAATTAACGTAATAATTGAAGATAGTGGTAGTGATAATGAGTGGAGAGAGAAATGAGAATAATAATCGAAAATAGGAGTAATAAGTGAATAGAGAAATGAGAGTAATAATTGAAAGTGTAACAACCCGGATTTTTGTCCTATTTTTTTTTTCTCGAATAAAGATTATTATTTTTTTTATCAGATAGTCTATAGGAAATATTAATTATTTAAAAGTATAATTAGATTAAACTATAACCTAAATTAATTTTTGGTAACTATTATACCTTACATATATAGATATAGATATACATACTTAACCGTATCGCCTCTTAACTAAATCCTTCCACACTCTAACATATCCCATCCCATAAAATATGGGATTTCCTCTCACCCATTACCGACCCTCCTCTCATCCCTTTGTAACCTCCCATGTCTTTCCACTACTCCCCTATATTACTCCACCTCTTCTACAAAACCAAACCCATCTCCCCATCCTTTTCGGCTGAGAGAGAGAGAGAGTAACAGCGAGAGAGGGGAGAGAGGAGCAAACAGGAGCAACGCCATCTCCATCATCCCACCAACCGGAGAACCCCCTCCTTCCTCCATTACAACCGGATCACCACCGAACTCCTTCACCACCGCACCTCTCACCTCCAACCGGACCACCTCCAGCCGCCGCTCATCTAGCCACCAACCGGAGCAGTTATCACCACCGGGCAGCACCCCCGCCAGCCGGGTCCTCCACGACCGTACACTACCACCTTTCGACTGAGCCGCCGCCACCTCCGGCCCGCTCCTCCCCCTCGGCCTCACCACCTCCACCTCCTCCGTCCACCGCCAACCTCGGTTCCACCACCAGCAGGACCACCCACTACCGAACCCATCACCTCCGGCCCGTACCCGCCACCACAGGACTGCCGTACCCCGCCACAATCAACGAGAGAGCGAGTTGTGGCCGTGGGTGTGGACGTGCCGTGAGTTTCATGGGCACACCGCCGCCGCGGGCCCGTCGGAGTGCCGCCGGACGCCGCCTCGAGATTTCGGAACCACCACGGCGATCTACGGACACCGTACAACACTTACCCGGGTTTAGAATCGCGTTTGAGGTAGTTTTCCGGAAACCCGAAACCTTAATCTGCATTTTAATGGAGTTAGGACTTAGACTTAAAGTTTATTAAAGATGATGACCTGTTGTTAAATTGTTAATTTATTTTTAGTCCTGTTTATATTAAAATTTAGTCCGGTTTGCTGGAATAATTAGCGTTATACCCTGTGAAAATTTATGATCTTTTAGCAAGTGTTTGATTGCGAGATTAGTATTGATGATGCATTGTTGATTTGTATGTGAGTGGACGTTTACGTGTTTAATAAATTATTGAGGTTGATAAATGTTTATGATATATTCACAAGAATATTTTACTAGTAGAAATTTATTTAGATTGTAAACAAGAAATATTTTAGATTATATATTGGTTAATATTTAACCCTAATAAATATTGATTAGAATAACCTCGCATAATATTAATTGTTACGAAAATCTCATGTTAATATTTATTAGAGTTAGTAAATACTAAATTTCGCAATAAGTATTTAACAATAAAAATTAGTTTGAAAAATCTATGAATAATATGAGAGGTAAAGATAATGTTTAATTAGTAGAAATGTTTTATAAATAAAATTTCTAAATGTAAATTTATGAATTACACCTTAGATTTTGATACCGTAAGTTGTCGTAGTGGATTAACCTTTTGATTCAATAATTAAACTTTAGTTCTTAAGAAGTTAAACCAGTACGTTATCAAAGATAAGACTACGAAATCGCTAACGGCACCTTTGAAAGTAATAAAAACTATAAGTAGTTTACTTGTTCAACGAACCTTCAGGGCATCAGCCCAATCATAAAATATTTTGTGTTTAATTACTTGCACAATATTATTTGATATGTGCTTTCTATCTCATTCAAATGTATCATGTTATGAGTTGAGCTGTTATTGATTGTATCATGTTGTACGTGTTGGAATGGACAATTAGGTTCACTGGGTGGTTACGAGTAGTGGCTCACGTAGACGATGTTAAGTAAATGGAAATTTGTAAGTGTTGGAAGTGTGAGTGTGTGGATTGTGATTTGAGCCATGGTGATGGCAAGGGTGACCTGCGGGGCCCTGTGTTGAGATCTGTTGTGACGCTAACGTATGAATACGTCATGGAAAGTTTCTCCCGAGGAAGAGAATGGGTTCCATGAGACGGTTATAGTTAGTGAGACGTTAATGTATGATACGTCATGGGAAGTTTCTCCCGAGGACGAGAATGGGTCCCATGAGACGGTTATAGTTAGCGTGGGGTAGTGGATGTCCGACCCTAATGTACGATACGTCATGGAATGACTCGATCCTCCTGTTATGGTCTTAAGTGAGAACATACTCGGTACATAACTTAGATGCGCTCACCTAGGACCCTGGTGCAGGACAAGCAAGAGGAAGGGTGGACCCATGAGACGGTTGTAGTTAGTGGATGTGGGAGAAAAGGATCTCGTGGAGACGATCCTTAGATTACATGTAAGATGATGGATAGTAAAGAAAAAGACGATGTGCTATTATCCTATACCATCTGTGTATTATGAATTTTTATATTGTTAATCTGCATATTGTGGTATTGGGTTTTAGGAATTCTACTTTGTGAATTATCACTCAGGATACGTTTGTATCCTGGCAAATCGTTTGCTTCGGCGTTCAATTTGCCAGAGCGTGCAGGATTCCACAGTGGAGCAGTTGATACAAGTGGGACCCCTGGAACGGAGTCTGGGCCAACGTTGCTTGGAATTCGTGTCAAAACTAGAGTCGCTCTGGAGTTGCTTTTGTTAAATAAATGTACGTAGATTTTTGTATTATTTTGAAATTGAAATTTTTGTATAGTGATTAATAGGGGCCTAGTAGTTTGAAAAATTCAGTGTATTTTAGGGTTAATGATTCCGAAATTATTTGAAAAATCGGGGCGTTACAGAAAGAGTTTTGTTAATATGTGCCCCAGAGACATATGATAATAGTCATCAAATGCGAACTCGATTAGATTCGCATTTGTTAGTCATTAGATTCGTCTTTACTTTTAGTGATGTAAATTTTTGACTTAATCAATCAAACGGTAATAATAATAAAAAAATATTTCGTGACTGAAAGTTTAAAAAACAAAAAAAGGGGAAGTTAAAGACAATTCAAACTCACTCTTTAGCCTATAATAAAGTTTGAACAGATAAATTTTCTACTGACAAGGAGAAAGTTGTTAGGTCTCATTCAATAACCACTCCTTTTTTTTTTCATGGGTTTATATTAGATAAGTAATTTGCTGAATTTTTTTCCCAAAAGCTCATGAAGAACCCCCGCAAACTATTATTTGAAATAAGCTTCGTGTCTAGTCAACTTTTCTATTACATGCCCAAAAAAAAATAATACTTTAGGATTATTATATTTGTTTTCCGCCGAGTATTTCTTTCTTTTAAAACATTTGCCTATACGTAAATGTTAAAGGTAGAGGCATTTCTGTCTAATAACAGAAAAAGTTTATCTTCTTAAAAGCACAATTTAATACCTTCGCTGTATCATTGCTTTCCCCATGAAAGTTGATTAATCTCGAGAATTAATGTGTTCTTATCATATGCCTTAAGAATACATTAATGACTATTATCGTATGCCCTTGGGGCACATATTAACAAAACCCATTCACAATGTGCCTACTTCTTTTTGCAAAATTGTGTATCATTTGAACGCACAATTTCAACGAAACAATTTTCATGATACCAAATTTGACTGCATCTTCACTTTCCTTTTTTTTTTATCACCGCACTCGTTTTCTCTACCTATAGATATTTCAAACATAACAAAAAATATATATATATATATCCAAAAGTCAAAACTCATCTCTCTCAATCCATAGCTATATGCATACGAGAAAAAATTCTTTCCACCTTAGGTGGAAACCCTATGGTTTCCACCACACATTGCGGGTCCCGTTGTGTATTTTTTTCAGTAATCTGAACCGTTCAACTTGTAGGACCCGTATAGTAGTGCATTCACACCAAAAATCATATTTATCGGATATCGATGGATATATTAAAAATTAAATCTTAGTTTAAAAAATAGACGGTTATGGATAGTTTAACTTTAAACTTATCTACCGTCAATTTTTTTAAAACCAAACTTCAATTTTTTTATACCTATCCAATTCCGATAAAGCTAATTTTTAGGGAATATATACTACTTTGCGAACCCTACAAGATGAACGGTTCAGATTACTATAATATACGCACGGTGGGGCCCACAATTAATGGTGGTGGAAAACCCCACTTTTCCACCTAAGGTGGATGGAAGTTACTCTCTGTACATACATACTTGATGATATCAATATATCCCTGATAAAATTAGTCTAATCATATCGCAACCAAATAAATTCAACTGTGTTCAGATAGGTGGTGGTCTTGTGTGATTCGGGGAAGGTGAATCCACGATTGATCCCTTTGTTTTTTTGTTTGTATTCTTTGCCTTTTTTCAATTTCAGTTCGTACTTTCATACTTTTTTTATTGCTCAACGCTATAAATACTCTAAAGAAAAGCTTAAAAAAATTTGCTAAACACCAAGAAATAATCACTATTTTAAAAAATTATGTTAATTAGTCCAAACCACTTCTAAGGGGATGTGCAGTGTGCAATCACATTTTGTCTTTAAGAACGTAGCGTTTTTGCCCATTCGATGCAAGGGATAGCAAAAATTTCATTGGTTTATTTTTAGTCCCGGGTATCGAACTGGCAAAAATACTAGTTTATAAAAAAAAATAGTAGTTTAATTTTTTATTTGGTCTCGTATTAGATGCACGTTAGCGTTAGTGTCATTCTATACACTAAAAAGATATGTGATATCTCCCTCCCTACGTTTCCCCCTCCTCTTTCTCCAACTCCCCCACATTTTTCTCTCTCTCTCTCTCTCTATAAAAAAAAAAGTGAAAATTTCAGGAAATTAGGAATGAACTTTTGGAGGGTTGTGGGCTCAAACACATTTCTCCCAACCCTTAACCCTAAATTCATAGAATTTAGAGTTTAAAAAAAAAAATGAAAGAGAGAAAAATGTGTGTGTGGGGGGAAGAGAAATGAAAATTATTCTATGTCCCATAGCTATCGTCACATGGTACTCTAAATTCATTTTACACAACACATATGTTTTTCAGTGTACAGAATAAGACTAATATTAACGTGCATCGAACATGAAACTAAAAAAATATTAGATTATATTTTTTATTAGTAGTGTTGTGGCTGTTCGATACACAGGGTATCGAAAAAGACCAAAAAAAAATGAGACGGAGGGAATATGAATTTAAGATTAAGGGTTGCGAGTCTTTCGACTTCAACTACATTCCTATAGTATATTTATAGATAGATAGATAGATAGACAGATAGATAGATATAGATTTATATTCTAACAAATTGCATTTTGATTATGCAGTCATTACCCTCTTTTCAAACAAGAAGTCCAAACAACATATTTTTTTCCCTTGTTAAGAAACAAACAATGCTGCATAGGAGTTATAATGAAACTGATACAGTAGCAGTAGCAGTAGCAGTAGAGATAAGAGAAAGATGAAGGAGGTCGACGATGTCACGCCCTCGATTTTCAACATAAATAATAAACCATTTCGATAAAAGGGTCCTCAAATGTCATAAGAAATACCCCAAAAGAATTTCTCACCTGACTAATTTACAAACAAAGCTCCCAAGTTTAGAGAATTACATCCATGGCACCCGATCCAAAATAACTTAAATATAAGTACGAACATGTTTTCTTCAAATTTACAAACGGTTTAGTCAAAAGAAATTTCCAAGTTAGTAGATACATTGCCATCTTTAACCGAAGGATAATCATTACAAAGAAGATTAAGTAATTGATGAAACTAACCAAAAAAAAAAATGTCTTCCACATTGAGCACACGATGCAATGCATGCTACCGTCCAGCTTTTAACCTGAAAAGAAGGATTTTTTTGAGCTACACTAGCCCAGTAGAGAAATCTTTACAAAAGCTATATGAAAATGTGACGAGGTATGCATCTAGAATGAATGAGTTCCAATAAACGGATATGAGATACGAAGGACACCACAAAGAACCGACAAACCTTGACTACGAAACTCTATACATCTTAAAGATAACCCTAACCATCCACACGTCAATTAGAAGCAGCATTAGGACTCATATCAATCAAACAAATAACAACAATAGTTCAACCATCTAATAATTTTCCGAACGAATGCCACAAACACCTTCTCATTTCATACCATCTACCGTAGGGCCTCATTCATAAAACTTTCCCATTTGAATTTCCAAAACAATTTCAAGACAACACAAGACCACCACGGGTCAAGCTCCGTTGATTCGCTCAAGAATACCGGAGGATTTTTAACTCAAATTGCTTTCTTTAATAAAGCTTTGATAAAATCAACCTTACATTCTCTTTCCCGACAATCACACTCCCATGCAACCTTTAATCCAAGCATCAACATAGACCTCTAAGGTCAATCAAAATTCTCTTCATCATGTGAGACATTCGACTGTATCACCACCCCTTACGAACAATACAGTGAATTTTCTCTGGCGAGACATTCAACTATATCACCACCCCTTGCGTACGATATAGTGAATTCTCTCCACCTGGGTTTCCGCACTTCCACCCCTTGCGTTGCGGGCCCTCTAGAGTCTCCGTACTACCACCCCTTGCGTAGCAGGACCCTCAATTCAACATTCGCAATTCAAGCAAACATAAATGCATTATCAATCCAAATATAAGCAAATATCATTTTCCAAATTCACATTCTTTCATACATCATCAACAACGTATCACAACTCATAAGCATGCCCCATTGTACGTTGATAAACACTTCAAGCCCACGTTATTCCTCTAAATCTATTACAACGCCCTACGCCACGTATCGAACCCACAACGACTCCCCGACACACCATCCACTAGGTTCTAAACGGGAATCATATAGAATAAGGACATGAGTAACAATACTACCCATCGGATCACTAAACAAACTCATTTCTAATCGTAATATTCACCACTTAACTCCTAACAGCACGCGGTATTCCATTCAACCTTGCGGTACAGTCTCCGACCAACAATGTCAACATCATACTCTAACGAGTGCCAAGAGACAACCTCGAACAACGAGTCATTAAGACACAAGCAACCATACTCGAGAGTGACTTCAACAGGTTTTAATCATATAAGGAATCATAACACAGAACGAAACAATCTTAGAAATAGCCAACCGATAATGACAGCTCAACACACCTCTACTCAAATGGTCATAACTTTCTGTGTACTAAGAGTTTTCAGGTGATTCTAGCGGCAAATGAAAGCTGACTTCAAGACCTTCGAATCGACATAACATTTTCGTGAAACGGACTTCGGACGAAGAAGTTATGGCCGTCTAAAGTTGGGCTAAAACTCAAAAACGGGCTAAAATTCTCAGATTCGACCGAAACGTAAAACCCAACCTCAAGCACGAAACAAAGCACGATCTAGGCACATAATGTAACGACCCGGAATTTTGACCCAATTTTTTTTTATAATAATGTTATTAGAATTATTTTCTTAATACAATTATTATTATTATTCCTTTTAGATACAAATATGCATGCACAACTCTTCTATCTCTCACTCTCCTACTCGATCTCTACCTCCTCCGTAACCCTAAAACCGAGCACGATTCGTCCATTCCAAAACCCAATTCCATTAGGACTCGATTTTATTCGAAACTCATCCAATTCTCTTATAAATACATTCCTACTCCGACCCTAGGGCACGCACGAAAATTTTCACACTCCAATCGTCCAGAAAAGAGAGAAAATCGAAAGGAAATCAAAGCTCCAAAGCTATGGAGTTCTAGAGAGAGAAAAGAGAGAGAGAAAAGTGGGTTTTGTAGATCCGTTCGTCCGAAACCCAAATTGATCGTTCCAATCTCATTCTACAATCCCAAGCATCCACGAACATCAACCAATTCGGCCCCAAGGTCTCCCGATCGAAGAAACCGAAGTTTTCTTTCCAAATTGTCAAGTTTCCGATCGAAAACCAATTCCACCCAATTCGAGGTATTATAATTCGATCCGAAGCCTCCTCTAAGTATATTTGATGTTTATAGACATAACCCAATAGCCCCCGTAGTCCCATGCATCAAAAAAGTACCAAAAAATCAAAAAAACCGAACCCAGCCGCGACCTTCGGATTGGTCCAGCCGCATGCACCAGACTTCAGACCTTGCGGCAGCAAGGTCAAACCCGGTTCAAGTTTGCGGTTCCCTTGTTTTGTTTCGAATGTGTTTTGCGACCTTCCGAACCTAGTTTTCGACCCCCGAAATATTTTTCCTAGATTACCCACATTCTAAAGATCATAACTTGTTAGTTTCATATTTTTTTTATTTTATCTTCTATTTATTTAATTTTTATTCGTAATCGTGTGATCGATTGTAAACTAAAAATCGTTGCGACCTTATAAAGCACTCTATAAATCTCCAAACTATTTTTCCTAGACTCCTAACATGTTAAAGATCATAACTTGCTGATTTTGTAGTTAATTTATATTATTAGCTATTTATTTAATTTTTAACTAAAGTTATAAACGAAAATTAATAACGACCTTACAAAAAATATTTTTAATATCGAAAATATTTTCCTTAGACTCCTGAAAGTTCAAAGGTGATATGTTATTAAAATAAAATTTTATTTATTTGATTTACTATTTATTATTATTTAAGCATTGTTTCTTAATAATAATACCGTAAAATATTATAAAGAAGGTTTAAAATTCCAAATAATTTTATTTATACTTTTTACAGCCCCATAATGTTATTCTGTAAATATAAAAATATTATCAAATATTTAATCATTTATTGTCTATTTATTCTTGTTTTGCCTATTAACTTGAATCTTTTATTCAAAATAATTCCGTGAGCGTTCAAACCCAACTTTTAGCACTCAAACTTATTATAGGGGACTGTTAAGACCTTTATTAAGGTTACGATAATTATTCTAATATTTTTACCTAATTAATACATTTAATTAGTATTTAAATAACCTAATTACTCATAAATAATTAATAAAAGTTTAGAAAATTATTTTTAAATCTTAATTAAATAATTCTTACATTCTTAATGACTTTGTGACCATACGAGATTAAGGGCAGCGGTCCAGTCATAAAAAGTTATGTGATTGTATTACTTAATAATTATTTTGATCCGTCTGTTATTCGTTTTTAATTATTTTTATGATTGATATTGTATCGATGCTTCATTTAAATGATAGATTGGACCCTAGGGACATGGGGTGGTATGCGAAATAGAAATCACGTAGACGATGTTAAGTAATGGATAAATTGTGAAGTTTATTTATGTTTAGAGGTTGCCTGCAGGCGTGATTTGTGAAATGATTTAAGACTGGCAGAGTAAGCCCAGTGATGTCTGTGATGATTTAGAACCGGCAGAGTAAGCCCGGAAATGATTTAAGACTGGCAGAGTAAGCCCAGTGATGTTTGAAATGATTTAAGACTGGCAGAGTAAGCCCAGTGATGTTTGTGATGATTTAAAACCGGCAGAGTAAGCCCGGAGATGATTTAAGACTGGCAGAGTAAGCCCAGTGATGATATAAAACTTGGCAAAGTAAGCCCAATGATATTTTGATAAAACCTGGCAAAGTAAGCCCAGTGATGTTTTGATAAAACCTGGCGGTGGCCCAGCGATATTTTGTGATGTTAAAACCTGGCGGTGGCCCAGCGATATTTTGTGATGTTAAAACCTGGCGAGAGGTCCAGCGATGTTTTGTGACGATAAAACCTGGCGGATGGTCCAGTGATGTTTTGTAGAATAAATTGATGTCCTGGCGAGAGTCCAGTGGAATAAATTGATGTCCTGGCGAGAGTCCAGTGGAATAAATTGATGTCCTGGCGAGAGTCCAGTGGAATAAATTGATGTCCTGGCGTGTGTCCAGTGGTGAATTGATAGACTGGCGTGTGTCCAGTGATGATTGTGATGTGGTATATAAGATAGGCGAACCCTAGTTGTGATTCAGGCATGATAAGCTAACCCCTTGTTGTAGTATTGTAACTTAGGTTATCTACGACAAAGAAAGGAAGTGATCTCATGGGACCGAAAGCATGGTTAGCGGTTGGGGAGGAAAGATCTCGTAGGGAGATTTTGGGTCACACGTTAGGCTAATGGATAGTAATGAACTGGTTGACGTAAAAATCTCTGCTTTACTTATTCGCATCATGATTATCTTGTTTGCTTGCTAGCTTTAATTGTAAGAGGGTGGTTGGGTTGGATTATTCTATTGGGTGATTTATCACTCACGGATACGTCGTATCCTGGCAAATCGATTCGGCGATCAATTTGCTAGAGGGCGCAGGATTCAATGGAGGAGATTCAACGATGATGCAGTTCGACACGGAACGAATATCAGTAACGAGGATCGAGGATGCTTAGGATTCGTATCAAGATTAGAGTCAGCTCTGAAGTTGGTGTATTTTGATTCCGTAAATCTATCTTGAGATTGTATTAGCAAAATCTTTATTTTGGAAAATTATATGTATTTAGCAATATTTTCTTTAGAAATTATTTTATTTTGCACCCGAAAAGTCGGGGCGTTACAAGTGGTATCAAAGCATAGGTTCAACACTCGGCCTTGGGTAGATTGGGTAGATCACGTTCTGAGAGCGTAAATCCGAATAGCTAAACGTTTACGGTATCTATTGCTCCCCTAAAACTACGATATATCTTACCTAAGTATATCATATAAATATTTATTTACCTGATGCGATCCAGACTCTGAGAAGCTAGGAAATCAAACGTTGACTCCTATCGGAAGGAAGCGATAGAAGAGCCGTTCCCTTTTATCATTTGTTGGTTGATCAAACAAGACGAAGAATCCTAGTACGAAGAAGACAAATAGACAAATCTCGACAATGGAGGATAAGACACTGTCGAATGAGGCTACTCAGTAAATAGAGCACCGTCGAAGAAGAATTTTCTTTCTCTAGGTAGATAATGATCAAATAAAGTAGGACCGGTGTAAGAACGTTATCGCACGCACTTTCTTTTGAGAACCTGATATTTAGAAACCCTTAAAACCCTAAACCTAACCTTGTGGAGCAGTCATTATGAGATTGAAATTAAGGGTCAACAACGTCACTTTCCACGGTCATCTGGGTCAACCCCCGCCAGCAAGGAGAATACGTGTAGCCCTAATGCCAACAACAACGTTGCCTACGTCGACAACAATGCTTACGTGAATTCCGAGATTTATGCCAATTCGAGCCCCAACGCAATACGAGTATTAACAAGGATGCGCGACTCATACGAACGATTACCACAATAACTACACCTAAACTCTCACCTTAAGCTCCGAACGCCCTCGTCCCTGAAAGATGGATAGATTATAGTACAAGGAGTCTTAGGCCTATGTTTGGCTTGTGATTTTTAGGAATTAACTTTGACGTCGAGGTTCGACTATTAGCCAATCGCGCTATTATTGAAAATGATAAGAGAAGTGAAAAGCCATTTTTCCGCAAGTGAGGTCTTGCTCATTTAAGGGGGGTAGACAAGTCCTTTTCTACACCTAGCGCACTCAAAGCCAAGTGGCGTGATAAGCCCTCTGAATAGTTAGCAAGCTTTAAGTTGAACGAAATGGATCGTGTGGAGTTGGACCCTCACTCACATTATCTGCGAATACAAAGACATGTTCCCTAAGAAGTTGTCAAGATTACCACCACCAAGAGAAATGGATTTCAATATCGAGCTACAGCCCGGTACGGTCCCAATTTCCATGGCCTCGTATCGAACGGCTCCGATAGAACTACAAGAGTTGAAAATGTAACTACAGTAACTTTTGGAAAAGGGTTTTATCCAACCCAATACCTCACCTAGGGAGCCCTACCCTATTTTTCAAAGAGAAAGATGGATTTGGAGCTGTACTTGTGGAAAGATAAGAGGTCTCTTTACATAGTTATGCTACCGCTGTTGCACTGCAACCAGGGATGAACCGACACCCGGTCACGTGGGCCGCGTGCTCCCATTACTTTTTAATTTTTTCCAAACGTATACATCATATATATATGCATACGAATAATAATGTACTGTCTATACATATAAATAATATAATGATATGCTATTATTTACATAGGCACTCTCTCTCTCTCTCTTGATTAGGGATTTTTATTTTTTATTTTTATTTGGATGTTTTTATACATTGATTAGGAGGGGGTTTTGCTTCCATAGAATACATTAATTCCCAACGAAGTAACCAAAAACAGGAAAGTAATATATATATATAAAATATAAAATATACTAAAAGAGAAGTCTGAAATGAAATTGAAAATTCGGCGTGGCGTGAGATCCCAAATCCAGAGTTGCATCTCAGGCGCAGCAAGTCGCCGACCTGCGGATCAAAAAAAAAAAAAAAAAGTCGCCGACCTCTGAACTGTGATCTGCGAGGAGGGGACCAATTCGATTCAATACAGAGGATCGAATTCTAGGTTTTTCCTTCGTAATCGTCGCCTCATTCGTCCATACTTCTGCGCCATTACAACCAGCCCATAATCGATCAGGTACCTCTCTCTCTCTCTCTCTCTCCCTCCTTAATTTAGATGCTTAACCATGACATGGTTTGGGGCCTAGTAAGAAAGTAATCGCTCGTTGAAAAGAGTGTTAGGATGTCCGATCCACACACCAGGTATGATATCAATTGGACGCAGATGCACTAGTAACCACTCTTTTAGTGGCTTTTCTAGGCTTCTACCTCGGGGCCGGCCCTGAATATAGCTTCTTTTACATTGTGAATCTGTTGCACGTAGTGTCATATATGAGTTTAGGTCTGTAATTCCCGGGCTTGTATGGAATATGGATCTTTACCTGGAACACACTAGCTTAAGCTATCGACTTGTAAAGCCAAGGCCACGTTTGTCACGCTCAAAATTTCATTGAAACGTAAGCTTTGTTTTTTGTTTTTTCACCCCCTTTCCGTATTGCAATTTTATGATGTCCAAAGAAAAAAAAATTCAGGAAGCTCACCCAAAAGAGCTAGCCATGGACAATAGGATTGTTACTCCTACAGTCCTACTTGCGTAACCTAGATACCGAGCCAACTTTCAAAGCAGGGTAGGTGACTTAGGTGCTAGGGTCATTATGACTCAGCTTTTTTCCTTAGCGGCTATGACTTTACACACTAGATTATTCCCTAGGCTTAGCATACAGTGTCCTTGGATCCACACAGACTCTCACGCAAGCTAGCTCTGGTACCCTAAGTAAAACAACCACGACAAATCACCTGAAAGTACTCTCGAAGAAGATGACTAGCGGAGTCATTGTACACATCTAGTGAATGACTTTCAGCCCTTCCTTTGTCACGGTAGTGAGCTCCGATTTTGACTGCACACTTGAGATGGGGACAACATCGTTTGAGGATCTTAGGTAGAAATCGTTTAAAAACCTTGTAATTAAGGTACGGGGTGCCCTCAGGTTTGTATACTCTACATCTACCTCATTTTCACACCTAGATAATGCGGGACTTTGCTTCGCATCCTCCATTACACAGTGACACAGCTTGTTAACAACACCTTCCTCGTTCGTGTTGAGGACGTGCACCATCCTATGATCCTAATGTACTTGGTTACTTTTCTGATGGTACAATGGTACATTGTCTGGGGTAGAATTAGACCTGAAAAGCTAGTTGTTGAGGTGAGCTTGCCCTCATGCTTGTGCATTTCACATTAGCTTCTTTTCCAAAGATAAGATACATGACATTGATTCTCGCAAAAGGGATAGCCAAGGACACCAAGATCACCGTGCAAAATTCTAACATCGGATCAAGTTGAAGTTCTAGAGTCACTCGCAGGCACAGGGTGTAGTAGCCAGAGTTACTTTACAGAGAATAATACCTAGCTAGGCTTCGCGCAATGATTCCTCAAACCCATGCATTCGTGCTCTATGATTGGCCCTAAATCATAAACTCACCCAAAGGGTTATCCAACGCAATGTCGTTTGGATTCATTGTATACCTAATATCGCCCATGAAAACTTACAGTGTGGGATGGGTTACAAATTGTATATTTGTAAACCATGCACTTCTGCTTTCCTTTGAGAGAGCAGCTTTTTAAATCCAGATTCAAGATTCAATGTTAAATTTTCTAGGAAGATGGTTCATTGGTTCTTACTCAGTTACAAAAATCGGTGCCTAGATTCTCTTAGGCTAGAAAGTGTTTTGCATGTTACCTATGATCTCACATGCCTCAAGGGGAAAATGATCTTAGTGCCTCTGGTACCGTGAATCAGTGTTGTTTCATGGTGAACTTTTTTTGAATGTATACCCATTCATCACTATTCTAGCTAATGTAGTAGTACATTTTTGTGTACCTGTTTTGGCCTACCAGTTTAGATTAGTTAATGTATATAAAATGAATCTATTTGTGTTTCTGAGTTAGAAATAACCCGTAGGAATGGCTGGAGAGTCCAATAAGGCCCAAGAGACAGGAAAGAATTTGGATGTGCTTGCTACTGAAAAGAATGACAGTGCGACCATTGTGAAGAAGAAGCGGAAAGGAGTGCTATCTCGTATTTGGAATGGACTCTTTAGACAACATGGTGATGATTTTGAGAAGAGACTGCAACACATTTCAAAGGAAGAAGCTACTGTTCTTGCTAGAATGAAAAAGAGATCTCGAAGTTGTAGAAGGATGATTAGGCATCTGATAATATTCTCTGTTATTTTCGAGGTAAGATGTGTTTCCTTTTATTTCTTTATATTGGGACTGAGAATTCGTTTGTGTGGCATTAAAGTTTAGGTACACATTTGCAATACTTCATTTGTTATTATCATTTGAGTTTTCTTCATGTAGAGCAGTGTATAGGCTCTTTTTATTGGTCTCTTTTGGTGTTGTTGGCCTTTTGGTTCTTTGTTTTCTTTTTGTACATGGGTGGCATCCCATGTACTGGCTCAAACAAGTTTGCTTTTAAGAGCAAGTTTTGGAATGTGAGAATTTGAGTTATATTGCTCTTGGACAGTTTCTAGATTGTTATGGTAAAAGTAAACTTCAATCTGATTTTTATTTTCTTTGCTTCTGATTGATATTTTCTTTGAGCTGATGATGTTTGCCTGTCCATGAATGTTGAAGAAATATAAGTGGCTTATTGTGTTTCAGTTCCTTCTTGATTGGTAATTGCATTTTTGCTTCATTCAGTGCAAAAGCACTACTTTATTCAGTCTATATTCTTTAAGTCCTTTGAGTATTAAGACAATTTCTGTTGCCAGGTTATTGCAGTGATTTATGCTATCATGACAACAAGGTCCTTAGATTTGAACTGGAAAATGAGGGCATTTCGGGTTCTGCCAATGTTTCTTTTGCCGGGGTTATCGTCTATTACTTACTCAGCGCTTGTAACCTTCACAAGGATGTGTAAGCATCTGAAAACTCTTCCAGAATGCTGTATATATATCCCATATTACATTTTTTGTTTTTTGTTTTTTGATTCACTATTTTACTTTTGTTATTTTCCTCTTTTCTGATAAATAAATTTCTCTCTTTTCTGTTAATACTTGGGCAGATGATTTCCTTTGATTTGGACTCCCTGTGAACTTTATGTTTGGTTTTTGTATTTTTGCTAAGTCTACGGTGTTGGAATCTGGAATCTGTTCCTTCGGTTTATATTATCGTCGGATGCTTTGCTTCAATTAGATTTCCTTTGATTTGGACTTCCTGTGAACTTTATGTTTGGTTTTTGTATTTTGCTAAGTCTACGGTGTTGGAATCTGAAATCTGTTCCTTCGGTTTAGATTATCGTTGGATGCTTTGCTTCAATTATTTGGCTCAACTGTCTCTTGGAACAATTTAGGATTGCAAATTTCGTACTCAGTTGTGTGGATCCTGGACTAATAAAAAACATGCTTTTTGGAATTTAGCATCATGCCTTAGGTCGCTACTTACGTTGATTGCTAAATGAGTGCCTTAGGTCACAACTGAGCTCTCTACTGATAGATGTCCTTTTTTATATCAGGCAACAATGGGAATACAAATAAAAAATTGCTATACAGAAATCAGCAAGGCACCAATAAAAATCAGGTAGGGAAGTTATTTTTTGATAATTATATGTACACAAGGAATATTGAGGTAATCTAGCCATGGTGTACTGGTTATTATATGAGAACTAGGATTCAATATGATATTATTCAATTCTCAAGCTCTGTATGACAGAAAACATACAAGCCATGTTGAAATCCTTCAGGTGCGGTTATTCTCAGTGCTGGTCCATAAGCTCTCTGGCTTCAGAATTGTTAAATTATTTGGTTATATGGAAGCCGATTTTCGTTGAGGAGTGTAGTGGAGGGCTGGGCTGGGCTGGGCTATGGTTGGTTTCAGTGGAGGGTTGTCCGTGGGTACAATGGTGTGGTTGGTGGGTTTTGGTGGGGACTTGGGGGTTGGCTGTGTGGGGTGTATGAGTATGTACTAGAAAATGGCCCGTAGCTAAAGCCGCAGCAGCTCAAGATGATTGGAACCCAACCTAAAACCTCTCAAACAAATAAATTAAACTAGAGAAAACTGTTACCCTCAGATTATGCAGAGCCTTTCTCGCAAGAACCTATCAACGTATTTGTTCGTATTTGTAAATCATAGCTATAATGGATTCAAAGTGTGATGCGTCGATTTCAGGATGCTGAAACCAAAAGGGGTAAAAAGTTTGTCTTTAGATTTCAGAATGACATATATAAATATTACATGCTCATTGTTGTAAATCAAATGGAGATTGAGATGATAAATTAGACAAGACCCGTTTGAGCTGCAGGATTCATGAAGTTCGATGAAGTCCTGAACATTGGACGTTCTTTTTGATTGGCTCAGTATGCCCGGGAGGCCCAATTGGCTCCTAAACATTGAAGTGGCAGCGGAGTTTGGTGGAGATAAGGTAACCGTTCCGGGGTGTCCTACTTCGTTACAGGAGACTAAGAGAGAAATTAGAGAGTGAGAGAGGGATTAGGAAGAGAATGAGAGAGAGAGAGAGAGGGAGGGTGATTTAATACGAGTAAAGGAGTTCCAAATTTGAAATGAAAGGGGCTGAGAGCCAAAACGGAAGTATAAAGCGGAGAGGGAGAGAGAGGGCTGGATCTCACAGTTTTTGGAAATCATGCACGTTAATTCAATTTCAACCCTAACATGGAGCAGTTTCTTTTTTGGACACTGGTAGTCTGGTACAATTCTTTTTTTCCCATCGGTTGATACGATGGGTAACGAGTGATGTTTTGGACACTGGTACAATTCTTTTTTCTCTTGTAGCATGTTGATACATACAAATTTCATACTGGATACTGAACCACGGCTCAATATATAAGAATGGTTGTTTTATTCTAAAGGACAGAGCTCAGTGGAGAAAACGGTTTCACTTAGCCGACCCCAATTGATTTGGACATAAAGCTCGGTTTGGTTTGCTTTAGATCCACTCAATTGATGCTGAATAGTAACGTTTGAGACTTTGAAACTGGCTATAATTCCTCCTTACAAGCATACAACGAAATTTCTTTGTGAAGTATTCGATGAATATTCGGGGCTTGCACACTCAAAACTCACCTTGCGGGAAAAAAATGACCAACTCTTAAATAAAAGAGGGTTTGGGCACTTGCCCTTTACTTGGATAGAAGTAGTTTTTACCGGATTTATTTCCATGCTGATAACATTCCTAATTCAAGTCATTTTGGTTTCTACTCTAGGTTATTTGTAAAAGGAAGTTGACCTGCATGATTAAGTCTTTTGTTCCCTGTTTGGTACGATGTCACGCTTATAACTATTTTGTGGATTTAGAAAACCATACAGGGGCATCCTGACTAGAAGTAGGCTTTCTCATTTTTCCATGCTTTTGTGTGTGATCTAATAGGTGACCGTAAGGATCAGAAAACTTTGGAAAAGCTTCGGGCTGAAAGGCAAGAAAAGATTGATGAGCTTAAAGAGAAGACAAATTACTATATTACACAACAGCTAATTCAGGTGATATGACTACAGAGCAAGTACCGTTCTATTTTTGTTTTGTGGCGTCTTGCTACTATTTGATCTCTCTGTGCAGTATTAGTGAACTATTTATTTTTCAGAATGTGAAATGCATGGGTTGATTTTCAACTGGATGTGGATTAGCCAATTATAGCAGATACTACCAGCATCATTCATCTAATCCAAAGCCCCAACCATTTTTTCATACCAACCAAAGCCCAAAAACCTCTCTCTCTCTCTCTCCATGAAACCCAACTTGCTTCATACTCAAATTTAAGCCCGCCAGCAAACACAATAATCCCAGTTGATCTAACAAGCTTGACTTCAATTTGGTTGTTGGGGGTTGGTTTGTTGCAATCATAGTTTTATAAATTTGGAATGGTAGTGGTTTGATTTGATTGTGCAAGGTTTCAATTTGAATTGTGTTGAATTGATCAAAGAGAATTTGGGGTGGTTTAAGGTTTGGATGTGTAATTGCTAACATTAGAGGTAAATGAGGATGTGAGCCCTAGCGCAAAATCTGTCTCTCACAGCCCAATCCCCAAACCATCGTAGTTGACCACCATCCCCAAACCCCTCGCCAAGGCTATAGTCAAAACTCAGATTTAACGCCCACCATTCAACACCCAACTGAGAGAGTGGGTTGGCTTGACAACTGTCAGCATTAATCTGGAAGTGATCATTGGCTTTGGTGTTTGGTTGTAAAACTAGGTTAAGGCACGAGGGAGGTTACTTCATTTTTTAAACCGTAGGGGAGGTTCTTGTAATTGTCTAGGTCAGTAGGTGTAATTTAGCCTTTGAAATTTTAGGTGAAACAGTTGTTGAAAAGATGGGGAGCAAAATGAGATAGTGTTGTCAATTGCAAAATAGGCAGGCATAAAATGCTGCCAATGTTCTGAATGAACTAGTTCTGAGAGAGGAATTGTTGAGATTCATCAGCTTCCAGTGGCTTGTTGGCTTCCTGTCCACTTTGGAAGCTCTCGTTGCTGGGTTCAAGACTGGTACTGACAAGTGACAAAGCCCTGAATTGTTGGGATTCATGAATCATGACTCATGAGTGAAGCCGTCTGATAGTTTAAGATTTTTGTGGAGCCTTTCTTTCCCCCTTCTGTGGAGCGTATTTCGCTCGGTATTCATGTTATATTTCTCATTTTCTACATTAATGCCTCTGCTCAGGCATAAGACCGTATTTGCAAAATTGAGCCAATTTCCACATTGCCTTGCGAATGAAATACTTTCCATACCTGAAATGCTTCGTATATTAATGGCAAAATTTCAACTGCAGAGGTATGACCCTGACCCAGCAGCCAAGGCAGCTGCTGCAAGTGTCCTTGCATCCAAATTTGGTTCAGATTCTGGCTTGAAAGTGTATGTAGGAGATGACTCTAAGCTCAATGCCCCGACAGGAAAGAGCAACGATGTTGAGATTGTCCAATCTGCTGGTCTTCGACATAGAAATCAGCCCCGCACGAGATCCAGTGGCACAGGGAGCCCTCTGTTGCAACACACTGACGAACAAATGCTCGATAATACAGGGAATGAGGGTTCTGAGACTTCTGAACATAATCAGGTGGTTGTGGAACATCATAATCAAGGATCAACCACGCAAGATGGAGGGTGGATTGCTCGGATTGCAGCATTGCTGGTGGGTGAGGATCCAACACAGTCTTATGCTCTAATATGTGGCAATTGCCATATGCACAATGGTGAGTAAACTTCGGTGCCCATCTTTTAGACAAACATAAGAAGAGATTGACAATGCTTAGCATAATCAGTTTTACTTCGTGCAGAATGTGGTGATAAAAGGTAATTTTGTTGTCCTATCATTTTGTGCAGGGCTTGCAAAGAAGGAGGATTTCCCGTACATAGTATACTATTGCCCACACTGCAATGCCCTGAATCGGTCAAAACCTCTTGGTGTTTCTGGTTCCAACTCCCCTAGTATGAGCCCTGAAATGGCAAAGAGCAGTACGCAACCGGACAGCGGTGGTGTTACCGTGAGTGAAATGATTCCTGCATGTAGTAGCCCAGTGACAGCTGCTGTCGAAAATACAGAAGGAAGCAGAAGACTTGTGTCTGGGGATTTGGATCCAATTACTCCTAGTTGAAGGCAGACTTCAGGTGGAATTATAATGGCGAAAGGGTTTTGGTTTTGCGTGCTTTTGAGAATCATACTTCTTCATAGGTCAGAGCACTTTTGAGTGCAGAGACTGCTTGAGTTTGCTTCTTGTTTCTTTGTGTAATTATAGTTCTTTTAAAGGTTTAACTAAATCATACGGCGTGTTCCATCCCCATCCTGTTTGGGTTTATGCCGGTGAAGTTACTGCGATTCGGCAAAGTTCCTGACTTTGCTCAATACATGTGTGTTGTGGTGCTGACAGTGTATACAAGGAAGTAGTTCCATTTGAGATCAATATCAAAACATTTTAGGGATTTACTTTTAGGAGCAACGGCAACTTCAGGAGATTTTATATAGTGCATTGGCAGGCCTATATGGATGCTCTTTTTCTCATAGCCAGTATTTTTTTCCTGGAGAAAAGTTCATTGATTTCTTCCGCTGAGAAATCCTTCAATGGGCTAACGTTAAGGGAAAATAGTGATGAGGTACATATAACCGTTGTCAACAACTTCATGCCTTCATCAAACCTGTTTCTTCTAATGCTGTGTTTGAATGAGTTTTTGAGAAATTTTTTGGGGTTACGAGTGGAGAGAGAAATAGAGTAATAATTGGAAGTAGGGATAATGAGTGGAGAGAGATGGAGCAAGAAATGAGAATAATGATTGAAGATAGGAGTAATGAGTGTAGAGTAATGATTGAAAGTAGGGGTAATGAGTATTTTTTGAGTTTGAATTTTTTTTTTTCAAAAACCAAACCGGACAAGGCATAAATATTTTCAATCCAAAAGATTTTTGTTCACTCCAATTTTGCATTCTTTTTTTTGTTGTCAAAATGGTAGTATAAGTTTCATTTCCAATCATACGAAATAAACAAATACATTAGAAAAAGACCGTTATCTCTCCCCAAATGAGTCAATAACTAAACAAGATACTTAACTTCCCAAGTTATAACACCAAAATTTCACAATCTCAATCTTGCGAACGGACACTTGATGGACGTCTATGAACCAACACAAGCACCAAACTCACGAACCAACACCAAAAATATTATTCGCCAAAAGGCAACAATGGATTTGGGCAAACCAGAGTCTGGGGTAGAGGTAACTGGACTGGGAAAAACCCTGCCAAGAGAAAAGAAACAGTAAAACAGGAGAAGAAACTCCATAGTAGAAAAACGGAAAAATAGCAAAAGATGCCATGTCAGCACTTTCTTGTTGTTGACAAAATGGACGGAATATAAAGGTAGGTGTCGCCGTTCAAAAATAAATAAATAAATAAGTACAAGTGTTTTATTAAAATAAACTAATAAGATCCATGGGGCACTTGGGTGAAAGTTCAGATGTTATTTTAATTTTTTTTATATTTCTTTTAATTTTGAGATACCTTGTCGAGACCAATGATGTGGCCGTGTGGCCAAATGCACTGAATAATTTTTCAAATTGAGGGAAAAAAATTGTGTATAAATTTGAGCAATAGTTAATCGGCAATACAAAGTGAGCAGGAGGGTTTGATGAGTTTAGGGCTTTTTGAACTGTTATTGACAACGTGAGGGGTAATTTTGCCTATTTAATTCGGGATGATCCACCTATGTAGTTGAATTTTCATAATTGACCAATTTAATTCAATTGTTGTTTTGCTTGTTTTTACAGTTACTTTGATTGATGAATTTGATTTAGCATCTAATTCTTTGTTTGACTTTTATGGTAATATGCCGATATCATCTATATTTGTCTGGATGGACACAGGGAGATTTTGGCTTTCAAAATTGTTTTTGTTATGTTTGGAAATATCTATGGGCGGAGAAAATGTGTTATGTGATTAAAAAAGAAGAAGAAGAGAAAATGAGGGCAACTTTGGTACTTCGAATATTGTTTTGTTAAGAATGTGGGTCCAAGTGTTATACTATCTCACAAGGTTTTTAGAGAATTAAGGGGCATACAATGTGATTTGAGTGAAATCTAGGGGTTACAGAGCAGTTTAGCCATAACCGGACCTCCTGCCTCGAACCCCGCGAGGTTTCCTGCGTAAAACGATTTCCCAAAGGCAGTTTTCTTGTATTTGATTCAATGCATCCAAACCCATTATTATAAACGCAAAAACTTCATTTAACTTCTCGATAATATGTTTATCTGTATCCGATTACGGTGAATATTACTAGGGTTAGTGTTCTCGATGAATTATACAACATGAACCATTTAGATCTTTGAAATAAATCTCAAATAATTTCGTATTCGATTACTAGTATCCAAACCTATTATTACATTGATTCAATGCAACTAAGCCCATTATTACAATCGCAAAAACTTCATTTAACGTCTTGATAACATACTTATTTGTATCCGATTGCAATAAGTTTTACTAGTATTAGTGTTCTTGGTGATTTCTACAACAGGAACGATTTAGATCTTTCAAATAAACCTGAAAGGAAGTTTAAATTTGATTTCTAATACAGGAGGACTGTGGTAAACAGACTTCGCAGGTGGAATCTGAGAAGTCTTTAATTAACTAAACTCGCGCATTTCAAAGGCGACTCTGCTTTGGCATAGAAAAGCCTCTCCGTCGTCGAGCTTGGGATCAAAAGGCTTTTCGTCAGTATCATCACCACACGCTGCACCTCGCCGGAGGAAGGGGAAATCTACGGCACTCAGCGCCTATCATCTTCTAAGGCGAGTTTTTTTTTTTTTTTTTTTTTTTTTCTGGCGTACAAACTCGCCGCCGTTGTTTTTGAAGAAAAGGTCTCGCCGCCATTGCTAGTACAACTAAGCCAGACCCGGTTTTTCAAGGGAAAAAAACCCGCCTTTGATTACTGGGTTGGCGATTGAAGCATTTCTGTTCCTCTCTCAGGTAGTTCTATATGTCCATTACTTTCGCGAGCTTATACCCATGGGCTCCTAATTTCTTTACGTTTAGTCCCATGTTTAAATTTCGGAATCAGAGTTGTCAATTGTCATTAAGTAGTGGTAAATACGAAACTTTAGAGAAATATTGAAGCTATTGAGAATTGACCCAACTTGGGTTCATGGGTAATCGGCTGGGTGGCGTGAGCGTGCCGTCGCAGGGATGATAATTAGGAACGCCGACTGTTTGATGAAATGCCCAGCTGAAAACCAGAGTCGAGAATTCTTGAACTGGGAGTTACTCTTATGTTGTTTCATTGACACGGCTATCGGGTGTTTCGTTTAACTTCTGTACCAGCTTAAGTTAGAGAATTATTGTGGGATGGAGGGTGCAGAGGATGCAGTAAGGAATGCGCAGGTGGTAGACGCCAGGGCCAGAAACATCAGTCACAATGTCCATTGCACTGAGTGTGGCAGTCAGTCCATTGATTGAAGATTCACAAGCAGATGTTGCCATTCTCCTCAGGAAGGTAATTCATTTTGCTAGCTAATATTCTTGTTGTTGCATATAGCCAGGAATATATACCCACAAGTGCATGATAGGATAGGGGAATACATTATTCTTGTTGTTTCATATGACACTGGGTTATAATCATTGGTTTGGTAGTATCTGGTGGTGATTGATGGATAAGAGAAATATTACCAAAAGTAGTTGTTAGCTGTGGAAAAATCTTGAATCATCTTGAATCGTTTGTTGGCAATTTGTAAATCGTAGGTTGCAGGTGTTTAATTGCTTGGTTCCTGACTTAATTGGGCTGTGATGTGTAAAAACGCTTTATGAATGCTGGATTAAGTACATTGTCAGGTTCTCGCCTTTCATGTTGCCTTTTGTTTGTTTAACTTCCAATGATATGTCGTTATTCTTTCGTCAAGCTATTCATAGACGGTATGTTTTTGTCACATTTAGATGCTGTCTTTTTCTCTTTTACCCCCAAGGCATTTATATCTTAATGCACTGAAAAACATGAAATCTTTTCCCTTCAAAATGGTGGCTAGAGTCTTGACTAGTGGCTTAGTGTTTGATCTATTGGAAGGATGATTATGATTGTTTTCCCTTTGATCTGTTGGAAAACCAAGCTATGATGATACAAAGAATTAGCATTCCTCATTTGCTGGAGTCATCCTGTTTGCTCAACAAGTGAATTATCAAAGAACCATGAATTATAGCTGGAAGCAAATTTCTTGTACATACTTTGCTGTTGATGTGCTACCATTGCATGCTGATGTATTTAGAAATAACAAAAATATTCATCCTTTGTTGGCCTCAACCATGTCCACTGAGGGTCGTGCATTTGTTTCCCTTAGAAAGCCTAAGTTGCCAGCATAGTAAGATTAGGTTCCTGGTTCTTGTCAAATCATAAACATTTTTCTCTTGCCTCGAATTGTATACTACTCATCAACTCTACCTGCATATTCTGATGATGTTTTGTTGTACTCCAGTTAATTCGTGATGAAATTCGAGCTGGGAAATCTGATAAAAATATCTACAAGAAGCTCGAGGACAATTTTGGGGAGACAGTTCTTTATGCTCCAAAGTTTGATTTGCAAACTGCAGCTTTGTGGCTATCACTGCCTCGCCGGTCAGTTTTTTTTAAGAGGACCACCTTAAGCTTTTTTACTACCCCCTCACAAGAAAAGTTCTGATTTTCCATCATTTGCTTTTTGGATTAGCTTCTAGTTGCAGGTGCTGCTGGAGGTATATGGGCTTACAACAAGCATAGGCAAAATACTAATGTGCACATCATGGCGTTGAACCTTGTTAGAGGTGTTCCACTAACTCCGAAAGAGAAACAAACCATGCTCAACCTCCTTACTCCTCCTTGTCGAGAAAGAAATCCTTTATCCTCTTGGTGGCGGAAGTGGCTTGATCAATAACATTTCAGTTTCTTATAGAGCTCTTACATGATTACCAATGAGAAAATCAAAGGGAGAATCAGCTTGTTGATGAGTTCCATGGCTTTCACCTCGCAATCTGGACCTGGTTTTTATGATAATGAAAAATTAGATTGTGATACAAATTTGTACCTCTAACAGTATTCAAGTTTACTGTGGCTAAGAATACAGCAATTTTAGAACTTCATTGTTCACTGTATGTGACTGGTATTGTGTTTAAAATGTTATTTCCTGTTTATGAGCTTCAAATTCTTGTTTCATCCTGTTTGAACTGAGTTTCTCTGTGGAACCAGCTTTCTTAGTTTCACCATCGGGCGGTTGCTCGTGCCTCTGTGGTGGGATCCGTGTACCTCTGTCGTTTTCAGTAGCATTTTTGTAGAGCATGATGCCAAATTGCCAATACAGAATTTCCCAAGGTGCGGAGTAATGGAAGCCAGTTATTTCCCTTGGTCAACCAGCACTAATTGTGAAGTGTGTTACAAGATTTCAATGTCTAATATTCATATGAGCAATTTTCCTAATAGGCGGCTGGATTAGCAGGCTTTGCAACAATTAATAATGATTTCGTGTTGAACAACAGGGAGGAAAATATCAAGATCAAGAATTCCCGAGTCCTCCCTCGAAGCAAATAATGTACAAGTGAAAGATGGCCATTTCTCTTTTAAAATTTTTATTTTGTGATTGTATGGCCATTTCTCTACTTGAAGATTTTACCTCTCTCTCTCTCTCTCTCTCTCTCTCTCTCTCTCTCTCTCTCATATCAAGAGTGGAGTTGTCCCACAGATAAACTTGTCAATCATCTAAGTATGAAGTATCACATGTGCACATTTAAAATACCCATCGAGGGGGAAAACTTTTGTGTATAAATTTGAGCAATAGTTAATCGGCAATACAAAGTGAGCGGGAGGGTTTGATGAGTTTAGGGCTTTATGATCTGCCATCGACAACGTAAGAGGGCTAATTGACAGCCGTATTCATAAACTTGTAGCCATGGCTTCTCCAAAACCCAAGCCTTAAATGTCATCAGAAAGTTCCCCCAAGTCATTGGGTCCAATCCAGAGAACCCTTTTGCCCAAACTCGAGTTTTTCAAAGCTAAAGGCTTTTCAAGCACAGATGTTGCCAAAATACTGTCAACGACGCTGGAACTTCTTAAAAGCTAAGAAAACCAAATCATTCCAGTTTTTGAATTTGTTAAGGATTTGACTGGATCTGAGGAGAGAACCTTATCTGCTATTAAACGCTTTGCTGGTCTGTTTTTGGTTGATCTCGAGATTTGTATGGCACCCAATGTTCCCAATGTTGAAATTATAGCTCATCCCTGTTGTCACTTGTTGGTCTCACGGAACTCTTTCCTATTTCGAAAAGCATAGTGAATGAAAAGTCCATGTCTTCTTTAAGATCAATGGCAATACATGCATATACACTTCTGAACCATGAGGATCCTTCAAATTCTGCTACCTTTGAAAGGAGAAGAAAAATACCCACTCCTATCTATCTACATACGTACATTTGGGATGATCATCTCTGTTGACCGTAGCCTAAAAGATTCAACGCAATAGAAGATGTTGGGCAGGTGATCATGAAGATACCTATACTAGCTTGAGAGCATATCAAATGCATTCCACCTCGCTCTTTTGTTGTGCAAACTCTTTGATTGCTTGAAGCTTCATCATCCTCAGTGTGGGTCTACCCTGTTTTGAATCCATTTTCCTTGGTTTTAAAATCTCCTCCTCGTTTAGTGAATTCTTTTCTCGCTTCTGGAATGCTAAAACAGCTGGATTTCGGTTAAGAGCGCATAAGATCCACTGTTCAACTGTCCCACAACTGCCTTCCATCAGTGCAACTGTTCCTACCTTATTTTCTACCTCAACATTGCCAATTAAGCTTTCAACCAAATCCGACTTGGAAGGCACCATCATTGAGCTCGAATGAAGATGAAACTCCGCCTTCAAGCTGTCGATGTGAAAGGACTCTTTCTTTTTCCCCAAACGTCCACTTCCATCTCCAAACCTATGTAACTTACAATCTGCATCCTGCACAGCAGTGGGATAATCAGAGTGTTTCCTTCCTTTCATTCCCTTAGATTTAAGCCTATCATTCACCATTGAGAAATTTATGCACTCGAAATTTGTCTTTTACGGTAACAATTGGAAACCAGTCTAATGTCTGCTACATCATCTGAAGCATCAGTTCTTAGGGTAGGAGACAGTTTTGGCAACCCCCTGAACTCGGACATATATAGTGGAGGAAGCACATCTGATTCTTTGTTGGATTCCTCATCGTCACCAAGCAAAGGAAATGGCCAACAAATTGACAGTAAATGGTACTTGTTAGGAAAACCCATCATTGAAAGCTTTAGCATTCTTTAATATACTAACGAAAGGAAGGAAAAAAACATGTTCACGGCCGAACCTAATACCTATATTTAAGTTCTTCACATTAATTTCACAATGCACAAGTGATGTCGCAGCTTGCCTTTCTGTCATGTGGTTTGTTAATGGAAAAACAAGAAAAGGGTGATTGAAGCAAATATTAACTACATCACAAGGTGGTTATTGGAAATAAACATCTGTTATGCTAAAGGGTGTCCAAGTGTCCAACACTGCCCTCACAAGAAGTTAAGCATTCAGGTTCATTGACTTTATTCTCGACGTAAAGAAACTTACAATGCACAAGTAAGTCGACTTATTCACCATATCATTGAAGAGAAACAATCTACTCACATAAAAACCACTGGAGGTGATTCAGAAACTCAATTTGAGGGAAAAACCCACACTTTTATGGACTCAAACTCACAATTACAAGAATTGAATAAACTCCCAAATTAACTCTCTCTCTCTCTCTCTCTTTATTTCACTCTTTGTTTCCCATAATTTAACAAACACACACACGACAAACTACATTTTGGATGTAAGGGGTAAAAAATAGTTGAATAGAAAATGAATACCCAAAATGTAGAGTTGAATTGCTTGGAAACTGAAATGCTCTATTGATATCCCAACCGCATGACTATATCCAACTGGGAAATTCACCAAAACCTGAAACACGCGATTAAGAACAAAATTCAGAGAGAGAGAGAGAGAGATTTACGTTTGGCTGCGTGAAGTGATTGGATATACAGTGGAGAAGCTTGAACGATTTGCAACGGATTTCGCTGGGGAAATGCTTGGAAATGGAGAATTAAGAATCCAAGTAGAAGACTTTGATTTGACAAGCCTTTGATTTCCCCTTCCCCGGCGGCGAGGTGCAGTGTGTGTTGAGGGAAAGGCCTTTGATTTGAAGGTCGAAGAATATGCCGAAGTAAAGTCGCCTTTGAAAAGCGCGAGTTAAGTTAATTTAGTTAGCACTCAAATATGAACTTTTATCTATCTCAGGATTAATCTTATCGAGAAGTTAAATGGAATTTTTGCGTTTATAATAATAGGCTTAGATGCATCGAATCAGTGTATTAATAGGTTTGACTTCTAGTAGTTAGTCAAATATGAGCTTATGTCCGGTATATTTGAAAGATCGAAATCGTTCATGTTGTAGAAACCATCAAGAGCGTTGACCCTAGTAAGATTCATGGTAATCGGATAAAAAAAACATATTATCGAGAAGTTAAATGAAGTTTTTTCGTTTATAATGATGGGTTTGGATGCATTGAATCAAATCCAATAAAACTGGCTTTTGCAGATCGTTTTAAGCAGCGAACCTCGCGGGTTCAAGCAGGAGGTCCAGTTAAGGCTAAACTGCACTGTCACCCCCTGGATTTCACTCAAATCACATTGCATGCCCCTTAATTCTCTAAATTCACAATGCAACTCCTTGTTTTTGTGACATTGTGTAAAATTTGGACCCACATTTTCAACAAAATAATTTTCAAAATACAAAATTTGCCCTCTTTAACTCCATCGTATCTTCGTGTTGCCCCGTCTTGCTTTCTTGCTGTTCTAGTTTGCATTGATATTTAATGTAAAGTAGACTCTAGATATTTTCCTAAATTGCTTTCTTGCTTTTCTAGTAAATTTGGTTTTTGGAATTCTTTATGAAAAAATGTTCGAGGACTAAAGAGTTAGGATGTAAAAAATATATCATGAAAAAAACTAGTCCGTCAATGAGGAAGTCCCCTCTGACAATGAAGAATTCCTCTGCGACGACGAGGACGATGCAGATATGCATCACGGAGATATACTCAATCCTGGGGGACAAGTGGTGGTGACCACCATAAAGATGTTTAAAAAATGCTATTACTATTGTAACGCCCCGAAAATTCAGAGACATAAAAAAAATATTGAAGAGAGATTTCCAAAAATAATTTTTTTTTCCAGGCTTTAAAATTTCCAAAGACAAATTTTCCAAGAGAAATCCATAGATTCACTACGTCATTGATCCAAAAGCCTGTGTCACCATATTACAACCATATCGAATATAATTTAAGTTTTCGAATTTGTCAAAATATTACAATTCCCAATAAACCAGAAAGCTTTTAAAACAAGGTTGATTTAAATAGTCAGAGCAACTAAAGGACGGAATTCAGAGTCGACAATCTCTTCATTGGTCGCCGTCAAATCATTCTTTGCCTACGGCCCTTCTGTTCCGTCTTCAATACCTGGCGTTCGAGTTACCAGGGCAACATAGTACCGTGAGCGATGACGCTCAGTAGCCAAAACTCACCCGAAACCCATAACTTACACACAACAAGATAGAGAGTGCAATGCAAATAACAGCGCTTGATTTCATTACTATCCTTTAACTTATATGAAAGTCTAGGATCTCCACCTCGAGATCCGTCCTACCCTCAGCCTCCAGCGTAAGGCAACCCAGTGTGATTCAGACCGCTCCTTGCTGTGTCCCGCTGATAGCTACCAAATTATTTATTCAGATCTACAGTCGACGCAACCACGCAAGGAAGGAACCAAACTTGTTCTCACAGCCAATCACCACTATGCCCTACCTAGGGTTACGTTTCTCAAACAACCTGGGCCCCTGTTAGCACCCATTAACACAAGACTGAGCCCCTGTTAGCACCCATCTTAGCACAAGATTGGGCCCCTGTTAGCACCCATCTCAACATCATAACTCAATCACTTTCCGATTTATCCTTTACTTATCAGCATCTACGTGATCCTATAATCGTATACCGCCTCGGGTTCTAATGTCCATTATAGGTTTTCAAAATTATGCATGTTCACAGTTATAAGGAATTAAGCAAGAGACAAAATAAATTATGCTTCACAAGAACCAACAACCATGTTCACCTGTCATTAACAACTATCACTTAAACAGAGTAATCAACCTAACACCAATCATCCCTTAAACTAATACTTGCATTTAACATATTTAGATCTCCACATCATTAAGACATTTCAACAAAACATGCTAACAACATTTATTCATTCGATAAAAACTAATCGTGCGATTGAATATTATATTAAGAAATTAAGTGATTTCTCTTTTTTTTGTTTTCTTTTCTTTTTCAAAACAAAAATTTACGTTTAATCTACATCACTTCAGAGTGTTGACAATATTAGAATCGTTCGTATTTGCAACAAAACTTGGATCGAATCGAAACTAATTAACTTCGGGACTTACTATTGACTTTTACTACTCAAGAGTCAAATTTATAAGCTCTTAATTCACGAGGGCTAAACTGTAATATACTAAAATCATTTCAAAACTTTCCGGTGGCTGTTTTACGGAAAACAGTGGGTTCGGGTTTTCAGTGGGTTTCGGCCGGATTCAATCGGTGACGTCGGGTTCGATTATTTTCATACCGAAACACGAAACAATCAATACGGAACATAATATATATTTAGGGAGGTGAGTTTGGACTACCTCTCGTCCGGAGAAACGGGGTTCGGAAAGAAACGGCAGTGGGTCGGAGGTCGGGCGGTGGTGATGGTGAGCACGGTAGTGGAGATGGCTCCAGTGGTGGTGATGAGTAGCTCGGGTGGAACAAAGAAAAAGAAAATGGTTTGTTCTCTCTCTGACCTCTCTCTCTCTCTCTCTCTCTTCTGTCGAGAATAGGAAAAGGGGAGAATGGGTTCTATCTCTTTGTAGACGATGGGGGTGTATAAGGTGAGTTTGGATCTTAGAACCTTTAGACAGAAACAAAGTAGGTTTAGGGCTTTAATCTAAGGGTTAAAAGAGAGTACTCTTAAGTGTTGTCACACTTTGATTGGCTAAGAGAAAAAGAATTCGCAGACAAGGACGGAAGAAAATTACTTGGCCGAGTAAAATTGTTTGGGTAATATGATTCACTGTAACACAAATGTACACACATGTACACATTAAGGAATTTACTCACCGAACACGCGCGCGTACACAATCGATTATGGAATTAAATTTTGTGTGACGATATAAATAATTTTTCGCATTAAATAAAGGGAGGCTTAATAATTCATCCTAAAAGCTTAAGGGAGTTATGATTTCATCCTCCCATTTCTAGCCATTTATGATTTCGTCCCCGTAGTAGTTTTTATACCCATAATGCCCTTTTATTGGTATTATATATATATATGGAGCCCTGAATTTAGGACGAAATTCTAACCCATTCCATCCTCCTGAAGTCCCATATTCCAAAAATCTCGCCACAGTCATTTACCACAACCCAAAATTCTCGCCACCAAAACCAATTAAAACCAACCCCCCTCCCCCCATTTCCATTTCCATCAATTTCAGGCTCGGCCAAATGGTTACAAACCGAACAAAACAGGATTTCGAGAACAAGAACGGGCCATCGACGAAATGATCTTCGCGCATCCTCGTCGACAACCTCCACATCCCCGTCACCAACCCTCGCATCTCCGTCTCTGTACATTCCATCCATCTCGCCCCCACTGCTACTGATGCCAAAACAGGCGAGGCGGCAAGGCCAGCAAGAGGCACTGGTGGCTGGACGAGTCCGGATAGTGACTGAGAGGTCGCTGGAGACCAGCAAGAGGACGGCGGTGATGGGCGAGGTCGGTGGAGACGAAGGAGGGGCCGCCGGTGGTCGGTGAGGGGTGGGTGAGGGCCGACGGGGGCTGGCAGGGGCTGGGGAGGGGCGGTCGGCAATGGGTGAGGCCGACGAGGACTGGCGGGGGCTGGGTGGGGCTGTCGGCGCTGGGTGAGGCCTGAGTGAGATGTGTGACGCAACCGGGGCTCTCGACAGATCTGGAGTCCAGGGCGGCGGCTAGGTTACGCGTATGAAATTGATTTCTTTATGCCTATTGTGCTAAGTTTGTTGTTGTGTGTCGCTGGATGTCATGATTTAGTGGGGTAATCGGCTGGATGTCATGATTCAGAGTAAGATTGTACCCGATATTCATCAATTCATGAGTTCGTGTTCATAATTAGTTTGTTGTTGTGTGTTCTAATTAAGATCGATGCCAATTTCATCAATTCATGATTTCCCCATGAAGTAGATTTGTCATTTTCCCTAAAAATATCGGCATGGTAATGTAACCATGAAACCACATGGTAAACTAACCATGTAATGGTATGAGTACGACATGATAATTTTTTTTAATGGTAATTTAGCCATGTTTCGTGAAACAAGATACATGAAAAATGACTTTCCATGTAACCGTAGGAACGGTAATGTAACATTATAATCGTCATGGTAATGTAGCCATGTAAGGTCATGGTAATTTAACCATGTAACCGTTTCATAATGTCATGTTATTTCCTATTTTGATGGTAATTTAACCATGTTTCTTGATACAAAATATGACCTTGAAGAACGACGAATTCAATAGACATGACCATTGCGGAAAAAAGGATGGAGAAGGACTAAGACGAATGTAAAAATTTCTAAATGCAAAAAGACGGTTTATCAAGAAGGAATGTAGAAATCATTGGGATTTTGTGATCTACACATTCGAAAATTTGAAATATATCATCCTATTGTTTATCACTTAATTGGAGGATTGTGATATGAAAATCGAAGCCCTTTAATTTAGGAGTCAAGAAGGTTTGAATCCCTTTAATTTAGGAATCAAACAAGCAAACGGGTAACAATGATATTTCACACACTAAGAGGATGAAAACATAAGCATAAAAAAAGGGGGATGAATTCTTACATGACATGGATAAAGAGGAATAAACTAACGAGCAAAAATAATATTTTTGTTTTGGTAATTATTATTATTTATTAAAAATACCGGGTCTTTACAACTATGCCTATAATTTCCTTTTTAGCCTCAAGCTAAAGTACTTTCATAAGTGATAGAGAGGAAGAAAAAGAGAGTAATAATTAGAAAGAAAATTTATTGGAAATTGCGCGGAAAAAAGAGTTATAGTCTAGAGATCTAAAGCGAACACAATCGATTTGCGGTAGTGAAACTCGAACTCTGACATTACTACTTATGCCCTGACTTTGAGTGAATGCCAACCCCTCGGCCTTATTGTGCCTACCTTCACCTTGAAATTAGGGTTTGGGGATGTAGTTTGAAAGAAAATTTCCATGAATACAACATGAATGAAGGAAGAGAGAATAAGAAAAACAGAAAGTAAACGCTCAAATTGAGGTTCAATTGCAGCCTGTGGTTTAGTAATATCTTGAAGAGATGGCCCTTGGAAGCCACAGGTTGATGTTTCCAAAAGTTAGCACGCTAACATTGCATTTATATTCCAGTAAATTTTTTTTAATGGTTAGGGGAGTCTGCCTCTCTCCAGTCCGGTCAAAGGCAGGTCATATGTGCCATCACAAGAGATTTCTCCCATGCGGTATAGCCCCAAGAGATTGTCAAGTTTCAAACTCAGAATGTTTGCATTTACAGCTCATCCCCGTTGTGACTTGTTGGTCTCTCGGAACTCTTTCCTATTTCGAAAAGCATAGGGAACGAAAAGTTTCTGTCTTTCTTTAAGATCAATGTCCATACATATACACTTCTGAACCATGAAGATCCTTCAAATTCTGCTACCTTTGAATAGAGAAGGAAAATACCCACTCCTATCTATCTACATACGTACATTTCGGATGATCATCTCTGTTGACAGTAGCCTAAAAGATTCAACGCAATAGAAGATGTTGGGAAGGTGATCATGAAGATACCTACAATGGCTTGAGAGCATATCAGATGCATTCCACCTCCTCTCTTTTTCACTTGAAATGAAGTATAAAGATTAAAGACCTCACCTCGGCAACGTTAAGTTTTCAAACTCTCGGCCATTAGAGCCAGAATTCAGTGTCTCTCGAACAAAACCGTGGAATATCTTCTGGGTACGATCAAGATTCAATGTTGTGCCGACCCTTTGATTGCTTGAAGCTTCATCATTCTCAGTCTAGGTCTACCCCGTTTTGAATCCATTTTTTTTAGTCCAAAATCCCTCGTTTAGTGAATTCGTTTCTCACTTGTGGTACGCTAGAATCAGCTGGATTTCAGTTAAGAGAGCATATGATCAACTGTTCAACTCTCCCACAACTGGCTTCCATCAGTGCAACTGTTCCTACCTTATATTCCACCTCGACATTGCCAATTGAGCTTTCAACCGAACCAGACTTGGAAGGCACCATCATTGAGCTCGAATGAAGATGAAACTCTGCCTTCAAGCCGTCGATGTGAAAGGACTCTTTCTTTTTCCCCAAACCTCCATTTCCATCTCCAAACCTATGTAACTTACAATCTGCATCCTGCACAGCAGTAGGATAATCAGAGTGTTTCCTTCTTTTCATTCCCTTAGATTTAAGCCTATCATTCACCATTTTCTGAGAAACCTGACTCAAAATCTGGCTTCTTCCGACACAATTCTTATCCCTCTGACCTGGCAAAGCAAAAACATCGGAAATGGGAACTGAAGTAAAACACTCACTTGACCGCCCTCCCCCATGATCTGCAGAGGAATCTCTGCGTAGTCCTCCATTTAGTGGGAAAATGCCTCTACGATGACTAAGATGAGGAAATGAAGGCTGATTGGTGAACTCCATGTTTTTATCCACTTTTCTAGATACCTTTGTGCTCATCCCAGATTTCCATGAGTTCCAGCAATTGCGTGGCAGGCAAGGTTTCATTGGAACATAACTCTAGTTGACAAATAGGATTTGGCGGATTTCAACGTCTCTAAATTAATTTTCCAATTTGGTGTTCATGACAAAGTTGCAGATTTCTGAGAGCTTTCAATTCGGAAAGGACAATCTGCTACATCCGGCATAGAAACATGGTGTGCTCCTCTAACTTGCATAGGACTAGAAACAATTCGACGTTCAGGACATGATGTTGAACACTGAAAGGAAGAATTAGGACATCCATTCACCAGCTTATCCTCATCCCATCTGCAACTTTTAACACCCAATTTCTTGCTAGTGCCAACTTTAGAAAATAGGTTTCCAATTGAAAGGTTCACTGGAGAGTCCGAAAATGCAAAAGCTCCCTCAGTGTCATGAGATCCTTCCGATTGTTTTATTTTGGAACCACTGCTTTTACAGGTTTTCTTAAGATGAGAAAAGTAGGCTGTTGATTCTTCTACAGGTTCAAGTACCATACTTCTACCCGCAGAAGACATGCTACCTACTGCATTGGACTGAGGTTTAAGCATTTTGTGCCCCGATGAGAAGCGTTTGATTTGAAGCTCGACGAAGGAGAGGGATTCCCGTAAGACCTTAGGAAGCACATACTTGTAAGAAATTGCGCCCTTCACTTTCATCTCACAACGAAACCCCAACGCACTCATCCGACATTCCACGCTGTGAACAAACCGAAAGGATTGCAGTCCAAGCAAACACATTTGGTTGCGGCATTTTGTCGAACAGAACGTGGGCTGATCCCGAATACCCACAATCCGCATACATTAGAACTAATTTTGTGGTCATGAAAGGGTGTTGCTCTAGCCTAGCCCATGGAGAATGAGGCGTTGATGAGTTTTTCGTCCTTGGTCAAGGGCTTTTGGTTTGCTGCAGAGTTGAAGTAACTGGTCGAGTTGCAGTGGGGATGGGTATTTCGAAATAGGTGTGAAAGGAATTATGCTACAAAAGGTATACAGAACTTGAATGAGGAATTATGGTGTTCTGCCGGGTGATCAGATCAGAGGAGATGATCGAGAATCGAGTTCGGGTTCTCCATAAATTCCGTTGGAGCCCTGTGTTTCTGTGGGACAACAAGAGGCGTGAACTGCAAACACGCTTATTGGTAACACTGACCGCGAATATTTACTCCTGGCCGCACATATTTGCTCCCGAACGCCTAGATTTGCTCCTGGCCGCACAAATTTGAAAGCGCAAAACGCAAACACGCTTTTGATTGAAACTCTGACTGCCTTCTTCTGCCTATTGCCACCCGAAACTCGTGAGAAACACAAACGCCTGTGTAGAAACCATGTTGGGAATCACGCTTACAAATAAGCGTGTCTCACCTCTGACTTTCTTCTCGCGCTTTCATCCTTACTTTATTAAAAAAAATGTGTTTCCTAAAAAGCCGGATTATTATTTTTTCCTCATTCAAAATTTTCTTGCATTTATTAGCTTTGTGTCTATTTTTCATCGATTATTGGTTCGTCTCTACGAGAGAAATTTTAAAAGTAAAATGTAATGAATTAGAGCCTTTTTTTTTTGAATTAAGACAAAAATAATTCAAAAGACCTGTTGGTTTTGATTATTTTTGAGTTAATTTAAAAAATCTTATTTTGAATTGATTTTGTCCATAGTGAAGTTGTTTAAAAATATTTTGTTCACAATTTTTTACTTATAAATTTCTTTCATCGAAACAAACCAATAATCCACGAAACATTGATACAAAATTAACAAATGTGAAAAAAATTGAATAGAGAAGTAAAATCTATTTTCTTTCCAAACCGGCCCCAAGTTTATGTTAATACAAACAAGTAAAAATCTATTTATTTTTCTTTCTTTATTCTTTTTTTTTTTTATTTTACATTTGGTTGTTTTGTATCAAATTTGTGTGGATTATGGGTTCGTCTCGACAAGAGCAACCGAAAAAGTAAGAAATTATGATCGAAACTCAAATTTTTAGAATGGAGACGAAAATAAGCTAAAACCACAGATCTCTCCACTCAGGACAAATCGATAATTAAAAAAATGTTGACGCGAAGCTAAAAAATGCGAACAATATAGACAAAAAGGAGTACTTCTTATAGTAATTTACATCAATTACAATTTTGAAAACTGAGCACACAATTTACATTCATCCCATGCCTAAAGGCCTGCCGCAAAATAATCTTCAAGTAGCCACAACCAATTGACCTTGTATTACCCCAACAGTATCTATTCACAAAATTAAGTAAGCACTTTAAAATAAGTTTCACATATCATCCATCCAATTCATTGATACAACTAAAAAAAAAAAAAACTCTTTTTGTCTTCCGGTGTTTCGGAATAAGAAAATGATAAGTCATTACAACATCACGACATTTTCAAAGGCCAATTCGGTTCTCTCCTGTTAATTACATGACTGGAATTCTTGTGTTTCGTGACCACAAACACAATTTGATCCAACTAATGTGTAGACCGGATCAGTCGGTGGAGAGAGGGAAACCGTAACTATTCACGATTGAGAAAGAGAACCTCCTGCAAACTTAGTTAAAACGTCGGCGACAAAGTTAGCTAAACACAAACATAAAATCAATACGAGAGAAGCTAGCCATAAGATACAGATACACGAGCAGGTATGTACTTGGAAGTTATATTACAATTAAGCATATGAGATCACACTTTATTCCATGAGTTCTCTATGACAATAAAATAGAACAACATAAGATTTGTGATTAATAATTACTCCTATTCGCATTAGCACCATGTAAATCACTAAGCAAAGAAAAAAAGAGAAAGAGTATTCTCTCCCATGTTTGGATGGTCAAAGAGGTTATAGAGGGAGAGAATAAGTGAGTAAAGAACCCTAAAGAGCCATTTTGTTTCCAACCACTTTTGGTGAGAAGATGAAGTATAGACGAGTTTTCCTAAACGTGCTAAATGGTCTTATTGCCCTCTATATTTTGTGAAGGAAAATAAGCCACTTTAATCCCATAGGAAAACTTGGCCTTAAATCTTTTATTTTGCTAAATGAGATGATGAGAAAGTGTGCTCATTTTCTTTCTTTTCTCATTAACACTCCATTCTTTTCATTTCCCATCCAAGTAGACAAAGGGGCCGTAATTACTCACCTCTCTACCACTTGTTGCAATAGCAACCCAACTAAGCTCAAAGAGAATTCTAGTCCTGCTGAAGCCATGGTACAAGTTAATTGTCCCATTAAAAACAAATTTTCTTTCCTGTATGCAGGTTAAGAGTTTAACTCCTCTTCTAAGGTACTAATCCAACTATTCTAAAAACTTTGAAATAGTGCAAATGTGCAATATTATGTTGTGTTCAACTGAGAATCCATAAAAGTAACTCCCAAAGCACTAGACACCAACATATGGAACCATTCCTCTTTCACCAACTGAGTATCGACCATAACCTTATGACTAAATTCATTTAAGGGTGTTACACTCTATGTCATGTACCTATGGTTCTGATATCTTAAAGCACGTTCAGTATTTGACGTATGTCAATAACTGAAAATGTGAACATGACGAAGGGGAAGGGCAAAACCTGAAAGAAGATTCCTAGGGAAAACTTTGAAATAATGACATATCTTCCTGCCAAGGCCACTAGCTTAAACCACCATCGGAACTGGACGAGTCTGTCCCAAAAGTTCAATGAGACTTTAGTAACCATAATTAGTGTTATCAAGCAGTATCTAAGCGGCTGAGAGTCATAACCAGTAAAAGAAAGGGAAATGTCCCATATCAAAAATAATACCTCAGTCCACAAACCAATGACCAAGTTTATTGCTAACTTTTGACACCTCATTGATCAATCTGTCTAGCCATTGCCCAACGCTTATATTTCCATTTTCCTGTGAAGAATTGACTGCAAAAATACGAATCAAATTTTACTTGTTTGACGAATTGATTTCAAAGCCAGTATACCTTCAAGAGTTTACATATCACATGCGCTGATGAAAACCTAAATCAACAGTCTTGGAATGTTAAACACTTGTTCTAGAACATGAAAAATGCTGGAAATCAAATAGAAGAACATGAAAATCAAATAAAATCTGTGTGGCATAGTGTTCTATAACTGTGAGAACCATCAAGCTACACCTAGAATGATCACACAATCACACTAGTCAATCCTGAGTTAAAGCCATTAGTTGTGTGGCTTTCTGTCGAACACCTTGTCGTCAAACTAAGCCGAAGTATCACTGCTAAACCCTGATAATAGCAATTTTTGCCAAGCAAAGGAAAGGACTCTGTATAAAGGAGGCGTTAAATGGTACTATTTTACATTGCCAGGTTTTATCCAAAACTTTCTCGAGATAACTATTAGGCAATCGGACTTCTAAACTTTCATAGTCAACTTGATGATCTTGTATGATTCTAGGTACAACATAGGTTGTATGATCTTACAACTAATAGAAAAAAGACTCAGATTTGATTCTTTTTTGTCCTCGTCAATCATCTTCCAATCCAGCCAAGAATGCTGGGGATTGCAAAACACAGATCAGATATTCAGATAAAATATAGTTTCGCATTGGTTGGGTATGGAATGTGTTAAATATACTGTTGGAGCAGCTCTACCTAGTTTAAGTTTTTGAGCTAAATCCAAAGTTTATAGTCACAACAGGAACACAAGCGTCATAGACCTGCTAATTCTCATGTCATAACTGTTAATAATTTAATATAAATATCATGACAAACGAATCGAAAAATCCACCAATAGTTATGCATGATCCTTTACCACCGAGGACAAGACCAAGTCTGGTTTATTCCGGAAGTCCACAAAACGCAGCAGAACATCTAGCTACCTGAAAACTAGTAAAATGCAGGTCAGTCACAACAAATTCTTCTTACAATCTGTCAAAAAGCAATACAATCTATTTTGCAAGAATACAAGATAAAATTTACAGTGTGTTTGTGCCAGTAATAAAGGGATGACAGTCTAAAAAAAATCTTCTTACAATCTGTCAAAAGCAAGAAATGTATTAAAGCTACAATTTACCCTAATGTGTCTGTGCCAACAGAGAAAATGTGAAGAGTGCACAAGGGTACTGGTGATTGGTGCCATCAGGGTTTTCAAACTTTCAAGGCAACCTTGTGAACCGCGGTTGCCTTGTGGATTTTGTGGGTCAAGCAACTTTTCCAAGTTCACAGCCAAGGAGTCGAAACAGTAGTTGATGTCCTTTATCGATGGAAACAAATCATCCTCATTGGCTGGTCAATCTATGTTCGAGTCGCGTAATCTGGTGTGCTTCAACTTGTGACACTTTACATTCTATTAGAACTCGTTGAGAAGCTGGGGTATGCAGTTAATGGTAATTGTTGTTCCTGCAGAATTGGTGAAGAGTCACACCAGCATCCGTTTTTTTTTTAATGTACTTCTCATTAGATCCGTGGCATGACTTGATGGTCAGGAATATGGTGCGCAGAATGCCTAGAGCGGAGGGGGATGCTCTAGAGTGGTTTAGTATTCATGTGAAAGGCGAAGTCCTTAGGAGCATCAGTCTCAAGTGTACCTTGGCAGCTGCAGTGTATGGCTTGTGAAGGGAGAGGAATGGTCAATTTTTCCAAGGGAAACCTGATGAGCATGATCAGGAGTTCATCAGAATCGCCACTGAAATCAGAGACTTTATCAGCTCTAGGAGAAATTTGAAACACTCCTTGAAGAATGAGGCCCTCTGTGATAGTTGGGGCTTGTCCGGAAGGATTCTCCTTTTAAGCGTAGACTAACCAAAATAGGAACACAAATAAGATGTAATTAGTGCCCAAATTTATCAAGATACTCAAACTGTACTGAATGTGAGAGGGTTAGCTATAAGCCTACAAGCGAATATGTTCCTTATACAAACTGCCGAGCTGCCTATTTCAAATCACGCCTGGCAAAATCGTAATTCCAAATTCATGATAATAAAAGATAACAATCTTAGTCTCGAAATCCAAGTTATCATATCCAAATTTGAGCTACTCATTGAATTATAATTTGTTTGTAAATCTCTTGATCTGGAATCTACATCCATCCAGAAGGATCCTTATTTTCCTATCTTCCATTGATTGAACAAACCAACACACCTTGCAAGCCCGTCGGTGAACCCACAACTCCAAGACCTAAAAAGCCAACACGAGCTGGCAATGACAGACTACATTTTGGATGTAAGGGGAAAACAATTATTAGAAAATGAATACCCAATCAAAAAATGTAGAGTTGAATTGCTCTATTGATATTCCAACAACATGATTATACCCAACTGGGAAATTCACCAAAACTAAAACCTGAAACACGCAATTAAGAACAAAATTCAGAGAGAGAGAGAGAGAGAGAGAGATTTACGTTTGGCTGCGTGAAGTGATTGGGTATACATTGGAGAAGCTTGGTGAACGATTTGCAATGGATTTCGTTGGGGAAATGGAGAATTAAGAATCCAAGTAGAAGAAGATAGGCGGTGAGTGCCATGGAATTTCCCCTTCGCCGGCGAGGTGCACTGCTTTGTGATGAAAAAAGCCTTTGTCTCTTTGTATACCTGGGATATACAAAAGTTTCTCTTGATTTGAAAGCTCGTCGAATACGCCGAAGTAAAGTCGCCTTCGGAAAGCGCGAGTTAAGTTAATTCAGACTTCTCAGGTTAGTTAAGTTAATTCAGACTTCTCAGGTTGAGAAGTCTACTTAACACAGTCATGCTATATTAGCAATCAAATATGAACCTATCTCAGGATTATTTCAAAGATTTAAATCGTTCATGTTGTAGAAACCATCAAGAACAATAACCCCAATAAGATTCATTGTAATTGGATGTAATTCAATATCTTATCGAGAAGTTAAATGAAGTTTTTGCGTTTGTAATAATAGGCTTGAATGCATTGAATCAGTGTAATAATAGGTTTGGCTACTAATAGTCAAATATGAACTTATATCAGGTATATTTGAAAGATCTAAATCGTTCATGTTGTAGAAATCATCAAGAATACTCACCCTAGAGAACTTCATCATAATCAGATACAAAAAACATATTATCGAGAAGTTAAATGAAGTTTTTGTGTTTATAATAATGGGTTTGGTTGCATTGGATCAAATCCAATAAAATTGGGCGCTGCTATTCGCAGCCCTCTATTTTCTCCCGTATCCCGTTAAAAATTTCCGTATGTTTCGACAGTTACTTACCAAAATTGAGATACATTTTCGACAGTTAGTTACCGAAATTGAGATATATTTTCAGCATCCAATTACCGAAATATATGTTTTTTGTGCATTTCCGACATGTAGTTACCGAAATATAATCTTATTTTCAACAGCTATTTACCGAAATGTATGTTCGGCAGTTGTTTACCGAATGTTGAACATATTTTCGACATGTGTTACCGAAATATAATTTTCAAAAATTTTTAACGGACTACGAGAGAAAATAGAGAGCTGCGAATAGTCGCCTCATAAAACTGGCATTTGGAAATCGTTTTAAGCAACCTCGCGCGTTCAGGCTGGAGGTCCAGTTAAGGCTAAACTGCACTGTTACCCCCTGGATTTCACTCAAATCATATTGCATGCCCCTTAATTCTCTAAATTCACAATGCAATTCCTTATGTTTGTGAAATTGTGTAAAATTTGGACCCACGTTTTCAACAAAACAATTTTCAAAATGCAAACTTTGCTCTCTTTAACTCCATGGTATCTTCGTAGGGCCGGCTTATAGGGGAGGCAAGAGAAGCAATTGTTTTCGGCCCCAGAATTTTGGTCCAAAATAGAGGCCCCACTGTAATGTAATTTACATATTAATATTAGAATGACTCAAAATAAAAACACAATTGTCTCTTATTTTCCTCAAAAACTCTTGCAATCATATCTTTTTACATTTATATTGTCATAATTGTATCCTTTTAGTTTGAATTTTTTTGTTATTTTTGTACTGTTATCATTTTTTTTGTTTTAAAAATCATGAATATGTAAGACTCAATGTAGGAAATTCGCTTCGGACCTCCAAAATATATGCGCCAGCCCTGTATCTTCGTGTTGCCTGTCATGCTTTCTTGTTTTTCTAGTTTGCATTGATGTAAAGTAGGCCCTTAGATATTCACTTAGGCTAGTAAATTTGGTTCTTAAATTCTTTATGAAAAAATGTCCGAGGATTAAAGAGTTGGGATATAACAAATATATCACGAAAAAAAACTAGTCTGTCGATAAGAAAGTCCCCTCCGACAATGAGGAATTCCTCTCCGACGACGAGGACGAAGCAGACATCAAGGATATAGGCCTGTCAACGGGCCGAATCGGATCCGGATCTGATAGATCCGAATCCGATAAGACTTGGATCCGATCCGAATCCGATAAGACTCAAATCCGATAGCGGAAATCCGGATCCGATCTGAAAAATTTGGATCCGATCCGAAAATCCGAATCCGATCCGAAAACTTTTTTACTCCAAAAATTTTAGCCAAAAAAAAATATTTTTTTATAACAAAATACAACTTTTTTTCAAAAAAAAATATTTTCCAAAAAAAAATAAGAGAAAAAATTGAAAATAAAAATACAACTTCTTAAACATTTTTTTTTCAAAATAAAAAATTTACTGTATTTTTAAAAAAAATTTCAAAAATTTATAAAAAGTAAAAAAAAAAAAAAAGTTCGGATTCGGATTGATAACGGATTTAATCCGACCCGATCCGGATCCGATAACGTTACCGGATTCGGATTATCGGATTATCGGATCGACGTTATCGGATCCGGATCCGGATCCGGATCCGGATCCGGATCCGATTTTTCGGATCGGATCCGGATCGGATCCGGTCCATTGACAGGCCTACAAAGGATGTAGTCAAGGGGACAAATGGTGCCGACCACCACAATGATTTTAAAAACTATACCTCTCATTTTCTAGTACTTTCGCACATGATAGAGAAAAAAATAAGAGTAACAATTAGAGAAAAAACTTATTGGAAATCGTGGGTAGAAAATAAATTTGAGTCTAGAGATTCAAAACGAACACAACAGAATTTTTTGAACCTCGATCTGTCCTTTTGTTTTTCTCTTATCTTATAATCAAACAAGAGGACTAATGATCATGCTCTGACTTTGAGTGCATGCCAACCCCTCAGCCTTATTGTGCCTACCTTCATCTTGAAATTAGGGTTTGGGGGGGTGAATTGTTGGAGAAATTGAAAAAAAAAATTCATGAAATCAATCTGAACGAAGGAAGACAAAAAAAATCTGATTTGGGGTTTCTCCAGATCTGGTGTGGTTGGGTTGGTGGGCTAATAATCTAGTTTAATTTTGGTGTTAGTTGGTGATTCGTAGTTATAGCTGTGTGTTTGGTTGGTTTTTGTTCTTCTCGGACTGTTATCCTCCCCGCCGTGGTTGAGAGGATTCGGCGGTGGGGCTGTAGCTTATCGGTGTTTTGCTTCTCTGGCCAGAGCCCGCCGTGTCAACGGGAGTTTGCCTTGGAGTATCGTCCTGTGTTTTGTGATTGTGAGCCTGTGCATCAGGTCGACGGGTCTTGAACACGCTGTGTGGCTCCTTGGGATGGCGGATCCGTGCTCCAGATTTCATATGTGTTTTCTAGAGCTTGAGCTAAGGTGTCCTTGTAGGATTTTCTATTGCCTTTTTCGCGACTGGTTCTTAAGTTCTTAAGTAGCGGCGTTTCGCAAGGCTTGCACTTGCAGTAGGTGGTTGTGTCTAGGATTTTGTAGTTTTGGTTCATTTCTTTATCTTTTGATGATTTCTGTATTGCCTTATGGCTTTGATTTATAGTATTGACCATTTAAAAAAAAATAAGAAGAGAGAGAGAGAGAGAGAGAGAGAGAGAGAGAGAATAAAAAAACAGCAAGTAAACGCTCGAATTTAGTTTCAATTGCAACCTATGATATAGTAGTAATATTTTAAAGAGATGGCCCTTGGAAGCCACAGGTTGATGTTTCCGAAAGTTAGCATGCTAACATTGCATTTATATTCCAGTAACTTTTTTTTTTCATCGTTAGAAGAGTCTGGGCCAGCTTACTCATACCTCGACTGTTCCTCTCTTCTGTCGGTCAAAGGCAGGCCATCCGTGCTGGTCTCTCGGAAGTCTTTCCTATTTCGAAAAGCATAGCGAATGAAAAGTCTGTCTTCTTTAAGATCAATGTCATTACATACACACTTCTGAACCATGAGGATCCTTCAAATTCTGCTACCTTTGAAAGGAGAAGAAAAATACCCACTCCTATCTATCTACAAGTACATTTCGGATGATCGTCTCTGTTGACAAAACCGTGGAATATCTTCCGGCAACTATCAAGATTCAATGTTGTGCAGACTCTTTGATGGATTGAAGCTTCATCATCCTCAGTCTAGGTCTACCCCGTTTTGAATCCATTTTCCTTGGTTTAAAATTTCCTCCTCGTATAGTGAATTCGTTTCTCGCTTCTGGAATGCTAAAATCAGCTGGATTTCGGTTAAGAGAGCATATGATCGACTGTTTAACTGTCCCACAACTGCCTTCCATCAGTGCAACTGTTCCTACCTTATTTTCTACCTCGACATTGCCAATTGAGCTTTCAACCAAACCAGACTTGGAAAGCACCATCATTGAGCTCGAATGAAGATGAAACTCCGCCTTCATGCCGTCGATGTGGAAGGACACTTTCTTTTGCCCCAAACCTTCACTTCCATCTCCAAACTTATGCAACGTAGAATCTGCATCCTGCACAGCAGTGGGGTAATCGGAGTGTTTCCTTCTTTTCGTTCCCTTAAATTTAAGCCTATCATTCACCATTTTCTGAGAAACCTGACCCAAAATATAGCTTCTTCCGACACAATTCTTATCCCTCTGACCTGGGAAAGCACAAGGATCGGAAATGGGAACTGAAGTAAAATACTCACTTGACCTTCCTCCCCTATGATCTGCAGAAGAATCTCGGCGTAGTCCTCCATTTCGTGGGAAAATGCCACTACGATGACTAATATGAGGAAATGAAGGCTGATTGGTGAACTCCATGTTTTTATCCACTTTTCTTGACACCTTTGTGCTCATACCAGCATCCATGAGTTTCAGCAATTGTGTGGCAGGCAAGGTTTCATTGGAACATAACTCCAGTTGACCAATAAGATTTGGCGAATTTCCAATTCTTTTGTTTGTACATGCACATGGCTGTTCTTCATTTATCTTCTGGAAAGTCTCTAAATTAATGTTCCAATTTGGTGCTTGTGACAAAGTTGCAGATTTCTGAGAGCTTTCAATTCGGAAAGAACAATCTGCTACATCCGGCATGGAAACATGGTGTGCTCCTCTATGTTGCGTAGGACTAGGAACAAAACGACGTTGATGACATGATGTTGAACACTGGAAGGAAGAATTAGGATATCCATCCACCAGCTTATCCTCATCCCATCTGCAACTTTTAACTCCCCATTTCTTGCTAGTGCCAGCTTCAGAAAATAGGTTTCCACTTGAAATGTTCACTGGAGAGTCAGAAAACTCAAAAGCTCCCTTAGTGTCATGAGGTCCTTCCGATTGTTTTATTTTGGAACCACTGCTTTCAAAGGTTTTCTTAAGATGAGAAAAGTAGGCTATTGATTCTTCTACAGGTTCAAGTATCACACTTCTACCCACAGCAGACATGCTACCTACTGCATTGGACTGAGGTTTAAGCATTTTGTGCCCCAATTGGTGTTTCAACATCTCCTTTTCACGAAAACCACTGAACTCAGATATTTCAGAATCTGTCACATTCTTGGTTTTCATTGACAAGCATAACTTGTTCTCCTTGGCATTCTCAGCTTCTATACGACGCCTCTCATGTCGGTTCTTGGCCAAGAGCTCCACAATTTCAACTGGAATGCCATTTAAAGATTCTGATTCATTCGTCTTATCAGCCCTTCCATTACTTCGGTCTTTAGCTTCTGAATGCCCTTGGACATCCGTTTCATTCTCAAAACTGTATATGAAGGGGAGATCCTGAAATGAAAAGATAAAATTGAACAAAAGTCATGAAAATTGCGGCAGTAGATAACCTGTCCATAGAGGCAAATGTGCAAGAGGTGAAGTGTACAGCATGCAAGTTGAAAGAGAGAGACTATAGATTGCACGTTTACGTTCAGATTATATAAATACAACAAAAGAAAATTTCAGGCTAAAGAGATTTCCCTTTGAAATCTGACCACTATTGTTTTCCTATTATGAGCAAAAAATTTAAGCAACCCAGCAGTTCATATTTAGATCTAACAAAAGATATGAAAAAAAGAGCAAATCAAACCACAACTACTCTTTTTGATACCAAGAATCTAGAGGTTACAATGACACTAAAAGGCCCGTACCTTTGACCAGATAGGAGATGCCCCATCTGGAAGTTTAGACATGCTATTTTGCTTGATAGTTGAACTAGACTTTCTGGGAGTAGCCTTTTCAATTTTCAAACCTGAAGGTGAACCTGGTCCAGAGGCCACTTTAGTGGCATGTCCTATTTTTTTGCTAATAACCTTATCTTCTATGGGCATGACACTATTGTGAGTCATTACAGAGTTTGTTCCATTTCCAACTTGATGCCCCTCATGTTTTTGGTTCTTCAAAGCAGATTCTTTGGCGGTTTCCTCTGAAGCCATGCAATACTTAACAAAATTACGAAGTCCTCCTCTCGATGCTTTTTCTTGTAATCTTTCAGCAGGAACGTTGTTCGTTTTAGAGCTCAAACAATTTACATCTTGACAAGTTGTTGGCCTGTCACCTTTAGTAAGAACCGTGTTGGCTTTCAGGTCACTCACAACATCCTTTCTATATGCAGCTTTGTCATTGAGAACACCATGATTTAAGTCTACTCCTTGTGCAACCAAATTAAGTGTAAGGTATGGATGAAGTACCCTTTCAGCAGATCCATCATCTGACAGTTGAGTTGTCTTATTTTTCCTCTTGCCTTGAATAACCTTTCTCTCAGGCTTGTTTGGACTGGATTGACTTTTGGAATCACCATGTAATCCATTCCAAATAAATGCATCTTTCGATGATTTAGAATTAGCAACTGCAGAGTCAATAGAAGTGTTCTCTTTATTACTCTTATAAATCCGAACATTTGTAGCCAAGCTCTTAGACCTTTTCATTTGTTCCCGATCTTCAATATGAAGTGCCTTCCTCTTTTTGTTACTACCCGCAGTATCCATTTCAACATTTTTGTCCCCAGAAATCTGACCTCTTGAAGGAATATCTAAACCTAGGCCATCAGGTTCATCTGAATCATCTGCAGATTTAGTTTGAGTCACTTTTGTGTTGACGTCATGGAAACATGCTTTCCTATTAGAACCGGAAAATCTGGCGTAAGCACCGGAAATGTCCCTACTAAGGATCTCCCTCAGCAAGCGGAACTTTTGTGGCTTTCTAGAACCAAAAATTTGGCTTGAGAAACCATGTGCATCCTTATCGTCCTCATTCTCAATGGATTCCAAAGGATTATCTTTGCTTGTATGAAAACCAATGAGAGTACGTACAACCTCATTTTCCACAGTCCTGAGCTCAGGTTTTCGGTGACACTTCATGTCCTTCACTTGTTCACATGGTTTAGTTATTATGGAAACCATACCCTTCTCCTTTCGGAATACTTCTGTGAAACTGTTATTCTCACATTTTGAGATACCCTTACACACTTGACTGCTTCCACCGTTTTTATAACCAAATTCAACAAGTTCACTGTTTTCCAAGGTGAGATTTACCCCTTCTGAAACAGCAACAATCTCAGGGTCAAGTCTATTGAAACTTAAAACAATGTCTGATTTTTGAAAAACTACCACCAAGACTCTTACCTGCCCCTTTATTGAATTCTACATTGATAACTCGAGCAACCTTCATTTCAGTTTCAGAAGAAATTGATTCTTTCATTGTCCTATCAACATCATTTACCACAATATTGCTGTAGTTTTCTGATGATAACATATCTGCATGGAGCAAAAAAAAAAAAAAAGAACATTTAGTGTTTAGGTTGGCACTTGGATTGCTATGATCATCTTAGGATAGAAAAAAAGTTTACCTTGTCTAATGATGGACTTGACATTGGTCACCTTTTCTTTCATGTGATCATGTGTCAATAGGCAAATTTCAGAACCAATTACGTCCACTGAAGTGTTGACATCAGAATTTCTTGATCCACAAATTGTACTAGCAGATGCTGCCAAGATGAGGAAGCAAAAATTTGATGTCAATATTAAGTGATGCGATGGCTTCACCATTGAGAAATTTATGCAGTCAAAATCAGTCTTTTACGGTAGCAATTGGAAACCAGTCTAATATCTGCTGCATCATCTGAAGCATCAGTTCTTTGGAGACAGTTTTGGCAACCCCACCATCTGAACTCAGGGACATGTAGTGGAGGAAGCATATCTGATTCTTTGTTGGATTCCTCATTGTCACCAAGCAAAGGAAATGGCCAACAAATTTTTCGTTCTTTTCTGCGGACCTCACCAACAAAAGCACTACATTGACAGAAAATGGGACTTCTTAGGAAAACCCATCATTGAAAGCTTTAGCATTCTTTAATATACTAATAAAAGGAAGAAAAAAACATGTTCATGGCCAAACCTAGAAACTATATTTAAGTTATCCACATTAATTTCGCAATGCATGCACTAGTGATGTCACAGCTTACATTTCTGTCGTACGTAGTTTGTTAATCAAAAAACAACAAAAAAGGGATTGAAGCCAAAGATTAACTATATCACAAGGTGGTTATTGGAAAGAAATGTCTATTATGCTAAAGGGTATCCAGCACTGCCCTCACAAGAGTCGAACTTCCCACAGAAGTTAAGTATTCAGGTTCATTGACTTCATTCTCGATGTAAAGAGACTTACGATGCGCAAGTAAGTTGAGTTATTCACCATATTATCACTTTGATCATGATAATTGGGAGACATAAGTACAACAGGTTTTGGAAACTTGGTGTTTGACAAAAAAAAACCAAACAACTTATTCCTGTAAAGGAAACAAGAACCTCGTGCTTATAACCTATCAATGCCTCACACATACCGGATGGAGAAATGCCTGCATTTGTTGGCCTCTTTCTTCTCAATGGCGTCCAATAAATTATCAGATTTTGGTCCAATGCTTGACTTGGAACCAGACTCGATCACGTTTGCTCCACAAACTCCCTCTTCCATGAGGGGTTCTCTCCGTCTTCAGAAAGTTAACTGGGATAATTTACGAGTCAGTTAAAATGGAAAGTTCTGGATACAAATTACAAATATAGACAAACAAATGAACAATCTGCCCTAGTACTTTTTTCCGGAAATTGAGAAACTCAAAGCTGACATATAATATCAAGCAAGGAAATACTAGCTATTATAACAGATTATCAGATCATGTCAAAAAGTACTGCCTTTTCGTTTTTAATGGTTATCATGCGGGAGCCGGAAAAATTCATTCACACAAAAAACTTATGCTATGGAAATACATGGTGCAAAAAAGTTGGTAAAAAATGCATAGTCAAGGTTTCTTGACTTCTACTTTATCGGTAAGGGAAAAAATGTTTGTAGTTGTGGAGTAATTACTTCAACAAGATTCTTTTATGTTTTGGTTAGTAACTAATAAATGACTTAAAAATATAAGATCTAGATTCTATAGTACGTTATCATACAACAACATGGGTCACAATCAGTAAAGTGAGACATTTAAGGGCGCGCAATAACAGAAAATCTACGATCAAAGCCCAGAAGTTCGAATGCAAACACTCATATTCTACTTAGACCGAGTATCATGTTCAACAAAATGCTTTAATACAAGCTTTTTTCTTTTCAATAAATTCTTCAATACAAGTTTCAAAATAATTATGGGTTTTATATTTTACAACGAACTAAATAGAGCAATATGCAAACTGATGCATTAATCCTATAGTTTTGGGGAAGAAGCCCAGATCACTTCACAATTGGTACACTTACAAGAAGTGAAATATTCCTAGTAGTAATAAGCCTTGGCTTTATTTAGCAAACAATGGAATGGAACATGCCGAGCAAAAAAAAAACAATGGAATGGAACACTTGACTATAACACTTCCACCAATGGCACGATAATTACTGCTTCATATATAGCTGTTCAAAAAAAAAAAAAAAAATTATTACTTCTTCATAAAATATGACCCGAGAATAGTAACCCACCCTTAAAGGTAAAGAAACACTTTTCTAAAGCATTTTTTTACCGATTTGTATGCATCAAGAAAATTCACGAGGTCAAACCCATATTCCGAAGAGAAAATCTATACATCCCGCAATCAATATATCAGAAATATACAAAATCAATATATCGCACAATTTTCTCTCTCTTTTTTCTCGGGCGTTTCCGCAACAATTTCACGAACATATCAGCCCATAGATTAGAAGTATAGACAGATGCATTAGTTTATAAATCGGACAATCAAAAGACTTGAATTTTAGATCAATAAAGTTGTTATCACATCACGAAACCATTCATTCAACATTGGACTAAACTGAAAAGAAAGCTTAGAATTCTTCAATAAAGTTAAACCCTAATGCGAAAGATTCAATCTTTACTCAAATTTCACATGAAATAAAAGGATTTCATCATCAAGTAAACATAAAGATATGTAGGCAATTAAGATGAAGCTCACTACAGCTAGAGTTTGATCAACTGTTAATCAAAGACAAAGATTTATATCATGAAAGCAAACATTTTATGGCAACAATAAGAGAAAAAAATAAAAAGAAGAGAAAATTAAGTAAACCCACCTGAGAGCCATGGAAATGCAAAAGAAAGGTCTCGTGAGAGAGATCAGCTGATTTGATGTTCAGGAGATTAGGTCTTTGGATAAGATTTGGAAGTGGGTGAGAGGAAATCGAGTGCGCAAGTGAGAGAAACCCTATTCCCTCCTCTCCGGGTTTAGAGAGAGAGAGAGAGAGTGTGTCTTTTTAGGTAGAGTGAAAGAAGGGGAAACTGGTTTAAAAGCCCACAAATTAATGCAATGACAAGAATGTAACAAAAGGAACCATTTTCATATTCTAAGAAAAATGAACGTGATTTTGGCATTTCATTTGTAGCCTATAATACTCTATTTTTAATTTTATTTTGTCACATAATCGAGACACAAAGTGAGTGTCAGTGACTAAAAATTGAGTGCCAAAATCAATTTCTTAAGAGAAATGCAAAAAAAAAAAAAAAAAGATTAGTGGACCGTCATTAAGGTTTAAAATTTTTATTGAAATGTGTGAAAAGAGTATATGAAAGCGTATTAAAAAGTGTAAAGTGCACATATGTATTTTTCTGTCTTTTTCTTCGCTAATTGACACCTCAGTGAACTGCCAATAGAAAGACCCTGAATAAATAATTAAACAACGATAATCATCTTCGACTGGTAAAACACTATCGACAAATTTCAACTATTAATTAATTATTGAGATAGATTAGCAAGATTTAAACTATTCAGTCTAGTCTAAAATGATGATTAATACTCGAGAGGAAGGATCCATACCTATTTTAATATTCACTTCATTAAAGGGTTCAGGGAAAAAAGCATGATAGTGGTTTTCATGTTGTCCTTATCAATACCCACTAGCTATTAGGTTATGCAACTATAGTAGTATATTTAACCTAACCCTAATGATAATCCCCATAATTAGCCTTAAACCCAGCTATCAATTAGTAAAAAGTTGGACCCAGGTTGTTGTGGTGCACCCCGCTTGTATTCGATCGTCCATCTCGGTAATAGATGACTCATATTTTCATCCGAACAATAAACGGCTAGAATTTATGGTTCTGTCTTAACTAGTTGTTTATTAGTTCCCCATTATCGTTATCGTTGCTATATATATATATGTCTAGCTACGTGATTCTTCGAAACGATTCTGAAAACTTTTGTACGTAGCCGGTCCAGTATTTTGGAACAAAACTTGACGGTTAAAAAAATTGTTAATTGACAATATTCCTAGTGGGGGTTACAAGAATCAAATGCTTCCTAATGGATTAACATCTATTTATTTATTTTTTAATCAGCAAAAGAGATTTTACAAATCTTTGAAAAAGAATATATATTACGAAGATTCAAAGAATCTCGATCTGGTGCAGGGATATGGATCCTCTATGAGGATTTTTCCCTGTGAGGATTTTTATGGGACCCGGACCGTCCATCTCGGCAGTCAATGGTCCCGATGTGTTTGTATTTTTGACCGGTAAAAATTACTAACTATTATCGGTCAAAAATACAAACACATTCGGACGATCGATTGCCGAGATGGACGGTATGAATGAAAACCCACCCTTGGGCACACCAGCATAAGCTTTTATACTGTACGTATTTAACTAAACAAAGACACGCAGAACTATAATTTTTTTCTTGTAAGAACATCCACTAGGGATATGCTAAATCTTTACATGTGAAAGTGTCCGAATAGCCAAATTTATGGTTCACTTCACTTTGATAAGATTTTTAAGTTGGAGTAATAAGCTAATTATTAATAAGAAGTTTTATGGATAAGTTAAAACTAATTGAAAGTTCAAGTACGATATTCAAAACTTAAAAGAATGTATGTATTTGTAAACGGTGGAATTCAAAGAGAGAGAGAGAGAGAGAGAGAGAGAGAGAAAGTGATATATATCTGAGAATAAGGGAGTTGAACGTACGTGAGTACGGATTGACGATCGAGAAAACTAAGAAGTTAGAAGTTAGAATTGCAGTAGAAGGATATGGTCGGGTTAAAGTTGGAAAATAACTTACGGAAGATTTAAAGGGAAGTCATTGTCATCCGATGAATGAAAAATATTTTACATGTAAAATGTTTTCCTCCTTTTTTATACAACCAAACACCGAAAAATAGGTGAAATATTTTACATCGAAACAAACGGAGCCCAAGACTCTGAGCACATGGTTACTGATGAATACGAGTCGCGCGCAAAAGTGTAAGATTTTATTGGCAAATAATTGAAAACCCTAGTTATCAGTTTATCACTGTTAGAATCTTGGTACTGAAAAACCCCAGGGTAGTTGAAACCACACTTTGGTGCGTAGCATTTGGAAAGAACAAAAACAAGTACTGTACTAGTGTTGAAGAGATGTTGGAACGGTCACCTACCTGACTCTGAAAAGTTTAAATGCTCCAGTAGTGGACCACTATGAAGCATTTTGATTCTTTATTACCCTGCTCCTGCCATTGCGGCTCTGGGGAAAAGTTGATATACGCAGTCTAATCTCTGTAAAAGAAAAAACTGTTTTCGCGACTCGAACCCGTGACCTCTAAAAGTCACAATGGAACAACTTTACCGTTACGTCAAGCCCGCCCTCTTTCTTCTTTCTTCTTCCATATGTGATTTACTTCCATGCAGTAGTAGTAGCCTTTCTACTACATGCTTGACATGAAACAATAGAGTCATATATAGACGCTTAATAATTAGCTTGGAAAAAAGTTGGTAACATCACTTCATTAATTAATCACAGGCGGCTAACTGCCAGAAATGTAAACTTGTGATTATCGATCTATTGAATGAAGCATGACAACTTGTAGGAGTTTCTTAGTCCAACGAGTTCGTAGGTGTGAAACCGGCCGTTAGCGATCATTAATTTCATGATTCGGAATTAGTCGGGGTGCGCTGACTCGAGCATCCGGTTATTTGAAGAGGACAATATTCTTAATAATGGATTAATGGTTAGTGGTGAAGATATATATGCATTCCATATAGGTATCCTTGATGGGGCTGATCAGCTTTTCCATTTCGGCCTCCGTATTCCAGCTCTAAGAAATATAGCCGGCTGTCGTACCCGCTATTTTTGTCCTCGTTTGAGGTTTAAAAAAAAAAATGTGATCTGAATTGTTCATATATTGAGGATCTCAACGTGTAGAATAGCTCGTAAAAAACCCAAAATCTATCTAACATTATTAATTAGCTATTGAACAAAGCAAATTATTCTGCTGCGTTTTATATATTGAAATCGAATTAATTTGTTGTTCGTTAATTGAAAAACAAAGCGATTCGTTTGTTGGATTTCTTATGTCTAATTGACCTGATTATTGTATGCAGAGTTGTTACATGCATTAAGGTGTACAAGTTAAATTTAAACATAATGATGTAGCAAAAAACAACTATTATCCAATGTTTATTCTCTATATTTTCTCTCCGAACTATTTTATTTTACTTCTGCCTTGTTTGGATTCAAATTTGAAAAAAAAAAAAAAATACATCTCAAAAAACACTTATTACCCCTACTTCCAATCAATATTACTTTTATTTCTCTTTCCTCTCTTCAATTATTATTCTCATTTCTCTCTCTATCTCTTTACACTTATCATTTATATCTCCAATCATTATCTTATTTTCTCTCTTCACTCATTACCTAAAAACCAAACCCAAAAAATTTTAAAAACTCATCCAAACAAGGCAGAATTCATCTTTTATGTGGGTTCCAAGTAGAGTACTGTGGTTTGACAGAAACAAAATAGAGTACTGTGAGACTGTCGTGTTTAACTTTAATGCTGCAATAATCATACTTGAATGCCCTTGATCATTTTATTTGAATGTGTACAATATGCACCCGTAAATCACCATATTTCTAATATTTAGGATTAAAATTCATAGTATTAACCTTGAATAAGTAGTACACAACTTTTGAACATAAAATCCGTATAACATCCGCATTGGAATTCATAGCATTTACGGTATGAGTTTTTATGTTGTTGTTATCAATTTTTATGAAAATGTTATGAATTGTTACACAAATGTTACCTTTTTGCATACGAAAAATAATATAAATTCAGAACAATCTCTTCATATCATACGTACACACCCAAGTAGAGGTATGAGCAGCATAGCATTTCCCTTACTCCCTTCATCCCAAAATTTTTACGGTAAATTGGGCTAAGATCCATTTTGAAGGTGCTTTTGGACGTTTAGTCCAACCCGAATTGTAATAGTGGTGGAGATCTATTACTGTAACATTTATAATGGTGGAAGTCCATTACTGGACAAAAATTCCCCGACTGCCCCTTACTATCTATATAATGTGTTAGGGTACCCTAGGATTTTAGGGTACCCTATGATTTTAGGATTTTAGGGTACCCTAGGTTTAGGCACTTTCATAGGAGTTTTAGGGTGCACTTTCCTATTATAGGGTTTTAGCGATTTAGGCACTTTTATTGGGTACCTTAGGGTTTTAGGCACTTTCATAGAGTGCCCTAGGAGTATTTTTGGAACGCGTGTCCATATAAGGACTGGAACCACTACGAAAAGTTTAGGTGGACTGGAACCACTACGAAAAATTTAATGTGTCATTATCAACAAGGCTCCCAAATTTTTATCCCTTTTTCTATTGACAGTTCAGTGGGGCTCTCAATAGACTAAGAAAATGACAACAACAACAAAAAAAAAAACACACACACACACACACAATCTAATACACTTTTGTTTTGGTTGAACGGAGCATGTATTAAAATTACGAGTACACAATATACAAGTGTATGAAACACCCCGAATTGAATGTCATCTAGCAGTTGCTGATTATAATACAACTTGGAGGAATTAATGGCTTTCTGATTGAAAAAACACTAATAATAAAATCTGCTGTAGTGCGGGCTTCCCTTCCCGTGCCATTGTGCCAATAGATCGGCACACTTGTTTCCTTCCCTATGGATGTGCTAGCTTCAACAGAGCGAACCCGAGCTGATCGAAGTAGGAGTGACATGCATTCACGTATAACTGATATCAATGAATGACTCTCAATTGCGTGATTATGAGTGAGGCATGCATCCACTTCAATTTCTTTTTTTGATCCTCCACTTCAATTTCAGTATCCTTTTAAGTTGTTAGTTAACAGCAGTTGAAGACCTTCCTGGCCGGAGCACGAAGCTCGGCGGAAAGAGCGGACATGAGGCCCAGTTTCCGGTAGAAACCCGGTACCCGGCCATTTACCGTCTGAGTCGCGCACATTCCCGCCAGCAGTTGCTTCAAATTAAGCTAGGTATCTGAGAGCTTCCACATCCATCAAAATTAAGCTTGAGGATACCCGGTGGAGGGGGTGTCCAAATGATAGTTCAGTCCAATACACCTTAATTTTAGGCTTTTTCAATACACTTTCACGCGCTTCTATATGCTATTCCTTGTATTTTTTGCAGCAGATCTAAAGTAGGGTAGTGAATATGTGGTAATTAACCACGAGAAATTATTCGGAGCCGGGTTAGTACCAAATGGTGCCCGTTTGGTGCATTTGGGTCGCCCATTTCGGTTTTGGACAGCTCAGATTTGGAAAGAGAAAAAAGAGAGAGAAAGAGGAGAGAGAGTGGTGGGGTGAGAAGAGATAGAGAGTTTTAATTTGAGACGTCCATCACACTTTTGAACGGTTCGGATGGGCTGAATAGACACCTGTCGGCACGGCGCCGGGTACCCACCCAGTACGCAAAAATTTCTCGGTAACCACGGGCAGGGACAATAGATGAGGACTAGAATCCCTTGAAAAAGAAATCACTAATATATGGTCTCTTCGACAACCACTGTCCAGTGCAGTTGGTATGTCATATCTCTCCTATGAGGGAGGTCCTGGGTTCGACTCCTGCTGCAGCAATACCCTTGGATCCCAAGCTATGGATAGCTTCTGGACCCCGTGCTAATCCTAACACCCCCCACTAACCCCCGCTGATGTATGACGATTGAAAATATATATATATATATGTCGTTCATGAGCTTTTAAATTCGAGTGGCAAGCTTGATGTTTAGATCACAGATTTCTGAAGAGACCATATATATATATATATAACATCAAGCTTGCCACTCGAATTTAAAAGCTCATTCAGTCGTTCATGATCAGATTACTAAATAAACAAATCAAACTTCAACAATTTTAAAAACTTGTTGAACTTGATGTTGAATCAAACTTGAACAAGTTGCTACTCAACTCGTTTAACTTATCATGTTTAAAAAATTTAAACTACTCGAAGTCTTATCGTGATCTTGATCTACTCAATTAGAACTCATTTGAGACTGGCACACTTGATAAATGAGCCAAATCAAACACATACTCCCTTCGTCCCAATTTTATTTCTCAGTATTTCATTGTAAGCTGTCCCAAAATATTTGCTTACTTTCTAAAATCAGCAGTAGAACCTTCGCAAACTACCAATTTTACCCTTTCCACTCCTTTTCACTTTTCAATTGAACTACTCATTCACTTTTGAAAGGATGAGCTTGGAAATCTACACACTTTCAAAGGCTTTGACATTGCCTTATTAAATTGGTGTATTTCTCACAGTGAGCAAACAAATTGATACGAAGGGAGTATGTTTTTTAATCTCGATATGTTATCAAACTGAACTTGAACAATACAGTGCTTGGCTTGTTCGGATTGTCTAAGCCCTGAACATATCCTGGATGCCGACGAAAAACACCATTAAAGCCGACTGCAAAATGTTGCAGCCAAAATTGGCCAAGATGAAAAGAAACCCATGCGGTAGTGTCCTTGAACTGCTAACACGAGTAAAAAGTACTTGGTTCTCAATTGGTGAGAAGCAATTCTATTGGGGCAAAAACAGCCAAAAATTCAATGAAACAACCCTCACCGAAAAAATTCACTTGTACAACTGGGCCACCACGAATTGAGCATTTGATAGTCTCCACATAATACAGGGCTAATAATGAATAAATGGACCGCAAGAATACATGAATGGTATCTGAGCTTTCAATAATTACATGCTTTTATTGTCACTAGATGAGCTTGCTCTGGAGTACTTTGCCGATTATAGGGATTACATGAAGATATATAGCTCATCAACACACAAAATCGCGTATGGAAACTGAGAAGGGCTCATCGAATATACAGCATTTGGATGCGAGCAACTGATGTATATGTCTCTCCGTTACTTCAGAAATAGCATTTCACTTCTTCAAAAAATTGATGCCCAGATTCAGACTGGAGCTGGAGCAGATGCAAAGCACTATGTAATCACACTTTAGTTGCCCAAATGTTTACCACCTCCTGCAAATAACATGAAGTAGGTCAGAAGGCAGCAAAAACACTGATAAGAATCCAGTATCTGGCTCTAATAAGCACTTGTTGCAGCAATTCTTACATAATTCTATTCGGCAACAAATGCTTGCTTACAAGAAAGAAAAGACGAAAATGAAAAGAAAGAGTGCAAAATAAAAAGTACACAACAAAGATGAAACTATAACCATTTCCGCCTAGTAGTATAAAGTGTGCACCATGTTAGGTTAACAACTGGGTCTGGGATATATATCCAGTTTGCTGCAATTCAAATTTACTGATGTGGTGCATGCCTGCAATATTTTTCCCTTTCCAGAATGCATATTGGCAAGATCGAACACAAATAAGAACCATTTTTTGCGGGGAAAAGATGCTCAACACAATTGCCGACCACCCGACCCATAAGAAAACATGGCAACATTCCAAGTTTAAACCAGCCTTGTGAGAGTTCATGCTATAAAACATCTGACCATGAATGACAATAGTCGCAGAACTTGGCAGTCCAACCACTTAAAGAACAGCAGTAAAAGGGAAAAAGCTTCTTGAGTATAAAATTACCATTCATTTGATTATCAGATGGATGAAGTCGTCATGAGTACTTCATGTGGCACCCACAGAAGAATTCAGTCCCTGGATCTGTGGAAAAGATAAGAAGACATATAGCTGTAAAAAATGACAATCCCGATCAAGAAGCGATACATACAATTTTGTTGCAGAAAACAAGTACCTTATTCACGAGCAAGTTGACTTGTTCTCTATACATCTCCTTCAAGTCCACAATATCAGCACGAAGCTCTTCCAGCTACAAAATAATCCACTTTCACATATCAGTACAGCCATATCTTTTCGTTACTGAGCTGCTGCTGCTATTTCTAGCATTTTTAGAATATTGCACTCGCCTTAGGACAGGACCAATCTTCCACTCCTCACAACTTGCATTATGTCCCAACGTGCTGGAAAATGGCCTTCCTTTTTCTTGTTCTTTTTGTTTCTGTTTTAAGTCGCTAATTACAAGGGTTTGGCAGTTTGACCAAACCTAATTAATCTAATACGAACTATGTTTAATATAATGGTTATTGCAATCGAAATTGGCAATTAGACGATTCCATTTTCCACTATCACGATCCATAATTCTGTCAAACTACTGTACCTCCTCATCACGTTCACCCATCAGCTCAAGTGCGGCAGAGTGCCTCCTCCTCAATGCTTCTAACTCAGCCCGGATGCCAGGAAGCACAGAAGCCTCGGCCCTTAATTTCTCACACTGCAACCAAAAAAGCAAACCTTCATAAAAAAAAGGAAGTGGGAGATAGTCAGGCTGGGAATGGACAAAAAAAATCACCTGTTCAGTCATTTTAACCAACTCCTCAGCAAGAGAGTCACGAATGGATTCCAGAGACGCCTGGAGTGAATAGCAACTCAACAAGTAATGAGAGTGAAAGGAAAAACAAAACAAGGTGAACAGAGTTTATCTTGATAGCCAAATAATTCTTGTTTCTTTCATTCGTTCACTTTTCCCTTTTTCCTCCTTTTCTTTTTCTGTTTTCCCCTTTCTTCCAGTTGAATGGGCCTACTAACTTACTCCTCCCCCTTTCAAACCAAGGAAATATACAACCAAAGAAAAAAAAAATCAACATAATGATCATCCGTACCAATCGAGACATATAAGATGCAAGTTCACCCTCCTTTTGACGAAGGGCAGCTTCAAAAGAACTTGGCGTCATGCTCTTCATGAAGTATGGGCTCATGGTCGGCTCTCCAGGATTTCTCCGTTCAGAAAAACTGTCAGATGAGTCTAAAGATGCTTGTAGGAAGAAACTTTCTTCCATGCTGCCTAAACTGCTAGCACTTGAAAGTTTTCGTGGCAAACTTCCTGCACAAACAGTAACAACTTTGGAGTAATCCAAGAGTAACATCACTCGAGCTTAGCTAAAATTATCCTGGCAATGTTACCATTTTCAATTCCCGATCTTTGCTTTGTTATTGGACTTTGCTCAGGAACAGCGGAAGACTGAAGGCGAGCAGCCCTTTCTAGTTCCAACCGAGCAGCTTTCTCCCTATCAATCTCCTGGTAAATCATTGGGAGTGAATCAGAAAACTTGTACAAGACATACATAATTTACACAATAAAGCACATGTATGACCTAACCATTTTACAGGCTCGTGTGAAATAAAGGCTAATGTTGTGCAAAGATAAAAACTAACTCATATTATTGCGTCACTTTTCAATGGTTGCAGCATTTATGTTGTGATTAAACCCCACTGATTCTCCTTCAATTATTTTTTGAACACAGTCATGGTGAAGCAACACCAACACTTTGAACCTTGAGGCTTCTTTCAAACCATTGAAAGGCAAACTGGGGTGTCCATTAGGCTACTACAAATCAGTAGACTACATCAGGTCTTTTATGTTATTTGACTCATTTCCCATTCTTTCGGCACGTTAGTAAACTTTGGTGTTGACTCGAGCATCTCTTGCCAGAAAACTTTTGGCAGGAATTTCTGGTTGAAAGAAAGTAATTAAGATGAAAAATATAATCGTAACTGACCCAACATACAACGTGAGGAGGTAACAAAGTAGGAAAATTCTGTTGAGAAAGTAACTGCAGATCTACCAAATGCATGCTTTAAGTGGTCACACCAGCATCTCCACATAATCTATGGGTTGGTGGACAAGTTGAAGTTAAAAAATTCACCACAATTTTAAGATCTGCAACAGATGCCTCCGCTAATGAACATTCACCAGAGCATAGATTAAATGTTGAACCGGAATTTTGTTGTGGCCCGTCAAGTACCAAGGATTTGTTAATATTTAGTGTATACTGTCATTGGTTTTTTCTGATCGGCAGCATAATGCCATTGTTGCATGGCTTAAGTACATCTTGCGTGAAAAATGATGAAACATCATTCCCACTGAGGAATATTTTAAGAAAAGCTACCTGCTGTAAAAGTTCCTGGTGTGTTAGAGCTTCATGTAACTCTTGCTTATGTTTCTTCCTGAGCTCCCTAATTTCTTCTTCAAGCTGGGAGAGACGGCCTTCATGAGTATCAGCTTCCTCCTTTGCTGCAAGATACTCCTGCCTGTTTTCTGCTGCTCTCTGTCTTTCCTTTTCAAGGGACCGACTAAGCTGAGTCTGCTCAGCTCTAAGACATGAAATCTGCAATGTCTCACAAGCGTAAGCCAAGTTTATGATAGAACTCCATCAATACGATAGCTACAATTACAGCCACGGGAAAGAGAATAACCTGAGCTTCAAGAACATTTATTCGAGACAAAGTTTGAGATAACCGTTCATTTACAGAACGCTCTCTTTCTTCCGCAGCTGCAGCTTTGCCCTCCGCTTCCTGCAGTTTCAAATCTTGGAAATAAAAAACAAGTCTAAATTTCAACATCAGAGCAATAGGCAATTTCTGAAAAACCTGTAGCCGCGAAGTCAGGGATCTCTCAACAGCAGCCCAAGCTTCCGCTCTTCTTGCTGTTGTCTCCTGTTGCCAGTACAGAAAGGGATTGAGCCAAAATACAACAAAAATAACAAAAATAAAATGTGTCTGGGGGATTTTCAGATGTACCTGCATGGCTTCAATCTGCCTTAAAAGAGGCCTAGTAGATTCAGGAACTTGTGTTATCAACTCCTCACACCGACGCTCACTTGCCTGGATTCAAATAACAGTCATATGGAATCTTTCAAACCATTGAATACTCAAAAAACAATTAAAACTGTAAATATTGAACAACTTACTTGATACCGTTTCTGAAGATCCTCAATGTCTCTGCATAGCATATCTTCTCTAAATACAGCCTGCAACATCAAAAGGTGATTCAAAACATTTTTTTTTTTGGCAGGTCCGAAAACAAAATCTCCAATCATACCCCAAATACCAACCTGCTGCTCCTTTCTACTTAAAGTTGTCCTTAATTCTTCCAGCGTCTGGACTAGCATAGCCTCGCGCTCTTCAGCCTGTCTTAGACGATTATCCAGTTCAGTTCTAGCTTCATTATTGGCCCGTGCCTCTGCCAACGCTTCAGCTTCCTTGGCTGCATTCAATGCATTTGTATAGAATTCTTTTTGAGCTGCAAGTTCTGCCTGGCGTTTTTCTATTGTTTCTTGGAGCAATTTCTCAGTTGCTGCCTTATCCCTCTTTATACTGTCTACTTTATTCTCCTCTACCTGGAAGTGGAACAAGGACATGGCACCGATTATGTTTTCAGAAAGAAAAAAGAGTGACGTAATACCAAGGTTGGATGTTTCAACCGCGGTGAGCCTTACATACAACAAATTTCATCAAAGCGTAACGACCAACTTTTGAATGGAGTAAATAACGAGATAAAATACCAATTAGGAATCAACAATTCTAGCACGTGTCTCTCCACTTACCCAAGGGGGTTATCAAACTCAAAGACACAGGTACAACATTCAAAGTTCTCGATGGAAATGTTCAGCTAACTTTTGAGTGGCAAGTTTTTACATGGGTAATGACAAGCACTCGGAGCCTTACATGGCAACTTTTTGGCCAAGCAAAGCAAATATAGAGACGACCAATTCTACTGCATTTTTTCTTCTTTTTTTTTTGACAAGGGAAGCTGAGTGCATAAATGACCAATGCAGAAGAGTACACACTACACATCATTCACAGTACAAAAAGATATTACCAACATTTTCTGTTCAATAATTCCATGGCACAAATTAATAGCTTGAAAGAAGGCATATTGATATAACAAATTTACCTGTAGCTTTGTAGTAAGTCCTTTCTTCTCCTCTTCAAGCTCTCTAATCTAGCTTCGACAAAACACGATTTGCAATAAATTATCAAAAGTGGTTACAGAAACAGATAACCAATGAGAAAGTCAGTAGACCAGGTTGCATACCTGCGCCCTCAATTTCCTCATGGTAGATTCTTGAGCAGCTTGCTTCTTTGAGAGCTCTTCACCTGAAATGAATATTGAATGTTACCTAACAATTAACATGGTTAGCATGCAGGGAAGTCCCTATTAGTGTTACAGTAGAGTTGAGAACATTCTACATCTTTGTAAGCAGTTCAACTTTTGATAATCTCTCACAAGGTGAGTAGAAACAAATATGAAATCAGAGCACATTAACAATATCTCAAAATCTGGATATAGAAACAAATATCCCAGTCCAATTCAATTCTGTGCTTTATATTAGCTGAATGTTAGAATGACAACCATCTTTCTCAAGCTCACTGAATCTTCTTCTCCTAAACAAACTGGGCATTCCAAAGTTCACCCTAATTCCTGACACTGTAGCCTGATTCTGAAATTTATAAACAAGTGATTTATGGTGCCCCGCACATACCCATAGGGATGCTGCTTTTTTGTGGCACGGTTTGGGTGTTTGTGAAGTTTGGGGTGTACGTGTGGGTGTGGGTGTTGGGGCGGGGGGGATGAATTTTCGCAAATGCGACACCTAACAAGATTTTTTGCAAATACGACACGCCAAAACCTAACTTGGTTTCCAGTATAGAGTTTTTTTTTAGATGAGAGTTCAATTCAACCTATGGAATGAAGTGGCTGCAGATTTAACCATCCAATCTTTCATCCGTCCATTTTTAATCCTAGGTCGCACTTATTTAGACTTGTCAACTGAATTGATGACATTCAAATTCCAATCCCTGTCTCAGATTCTTAAAAAATGATTATGAACCTTATGTAAAGTGTGACTCCATCCAATAATCTATCCCACCTTAGAGGCTTCTTATTAACGTTGCCTTATGACTCCAGCCTAAATTATGGCACTCTAGCTTAAATGAAGAAAGTTTTCTATGCACCACTGCAATCAGAATATATAGTAAAGCACTTTGTGAAATATATGTCACACCTTCAGCCATAACTTGGTTGATTATCTCATCTTTCTCCTTCAAAAGAGCAGCAGCATCACTCTTTTTACTCTGCTCTCTGCGTAGTGTATCCCTTTCCCTAGTAAGAGCATAAACCTGAAATCAAACAGCAGATGAAAAATCGATGGCAATTACGATAACAAAATGAATAATAGCTTACCAAATACTCAAACACAAACCATGCAGCAACCACGATACAGTCAATAATGATTATAAAGCAAACAGGGATTGAGCAAGCGTAATAATGACGAGTAAACATATGTGCCCCCAAACCATAATAATGATGATACAGCAAACAGGGATTGAGCAAGCTGATGAGGAAACACATATATTACCAGCCTAAATTGATGTTATCAAATACTTGATCACTTGTTTAGTTGTGTGTCAATTACTGCAGCAGGTAGTTGTAAAGTATCAAAAGCACATGACATGAGAATCTGAGCATGGTTCCACTGTCATTAACTGCATATCCATCCATAATTGTGAAGTGATCTAGTCAACTGACAAATGTTCACTAGAACAAAGCTTTTGGGGACTTCCTGAAGTACATTTTTATTCACAACATCCAGAAAAGAAAATTTCTTAAGAATGCAATCATTATGTCATAATTAGCCAATGATAAACCAAGACAATAACTAGTACCTTCGTCAAAGTAATTCAATGACAGTTTCACGACAACACAAACTGACAAGAGGTTGACAACTCAATGTTACCCCTCCACTCAACGCTAATTATTAACCAAGATTACAACAGGCTTCACATCGAAACAGAAAGCGCGATTTAATGCAAATTAAATCATGCCTCAGTATCATCCACAAATATGCAATCAACCATGTTAAGAGCTTGTCCCATATCGGCCTAGGCAACCTCTCCACTCATTGCCAATCGGTTCTAAGTTGGATGCTTTAACATGGTATCAGAGCTAGATTTTCGAAGAACATATTCCCCCTTGTTTATGCCATAAGCGCATTGTTACTTGGTGTCATCCATGTGTTATGGATCGTTTGTTTACCTCTGCAAATGCGAGGTGGGGTCGCACATGCGGGGGAGTTTTAAGAGCTTGGCCCACATCAGTTAATAATCACCTCCAACCACATCAGTTAATAATCACCTCCAAAACTAGTGTATGAGCCTGGGCGACCTCTCCACCCATTGTCAATTGGTTTTGAGGTGGATGCTTTAACAAACCATATTACCAGGTTGAGCCAATAATTACAACAATCGAAAGCCAAAAATGACAAGTATAATGCACCTTCCTCTCAAGAGTTGCAACCCTCTGATGGTACTCCTCCCGCATCAACTCAATTTCTGCTTCATTGGATTTTCTCTGTAGAAAGATTCCAACAAGTGGTTAGTGATTACAATTTACAGCATATACGGGTATGCATGTTGATTGATTGATTGAGAGAGAGCTATGTAATATGCAAGTTGAGATAATAATGAGAAATGAAAAAGTAAGACAGACTTTTCAGTAGTAGTTCAAAAAAAAAAATTGCTTATGCTACATGGACACATTATGACTATTGAGTGCTACATGTATGTGTCCAAGGGCTTGACCTCCTTAAACTCAAATCTTAGAGTCGGGGTATAGGTTGAAAGGTTAGGCATGGAATGGGGCCAAGGCTTGAACACTTATTTTGTATTATACCATATGCTAAGGAATATGAAGTCATACAAAACTACACCCGAAATCAAATGGATTGAGGAAAAATAGGAATATATTTCACATCCATGTGAAAGGTAATAATTGGTTCTTTCTTAACTGAAGTGATCCTTTTTGTTTCCAAAAATCATAAGTAGTACAAGATCCCTAGGTTTTTAAAGTGGACACGGGTTTCGAACAGATCTCACACCCCTATCCATGCGTCAACAGTCAGACACACACATAATTAAATGCATATAGAAGAGTCCATGTAACATAAGGGTTGGCATGCCGAGGGGGTAAAGAAGAAGGGGGGCAGGGAAGTTTGAACAAGTACGGACCACTATGAAAGCAAAGATTTCCCCACAACCAAAAAGTTGCAAATAGATCTTGATCAAAAGAAGTTTCATAAGACAACAATAGTCAAGCATCAACATATCTGAAGAGAAAACCATGAACATACCAGAATAGTAGATGGATATGCGATTCATTGTTTATCTTAGCATTGATTTTACCATTCAAAGGGGTATAAAGATAAGAAAACGAAAAGGTTAGATCTGATTGCTCATTGAGTGCAAATACGCAAGGATGGTTTAAAAGAAACTTTGTTGAAGAAATAGACAAAGGGATGAGTTTTAAAACCCAAATAAACATGATAAATAACACATAAGTCTTACATAAATGTGCTTGCTGCAGCCACGAGCACACATTAAACACCATACGTCCCAAAACTCCCAATAAGGACAAAAGTTAGAAGCATATTTACCTTTAAATCCTCAATTACAGCCTTTAGGTGCTCATTCTCATTCATGAACTTTGCAATTTCATCTGCTTTTGCCTGGAAAAATAGAGATACAAAAAGATTAAGCTTCCAAGAAGTCTATAAACTGCCTATAAGCATGAATGATGTGCTGTAGAATATCTCTTTAGAAGTCAGTAAGGAGATATATAATCAAGGATAAGAATAGCCATCAAAAATGTCCTTAGTCTGAATGAAATAGATTACAATGCCGCAGAAGACAGTAAGCTAATATTAGCTGGTCATAAGATGCCCATTCTAACAGACTATAAGGACTTCCAATCCAACAATATATAGTTCATAACTTATGTTCAGTTGTGATGTATGACCATTATAGACTCGGAAGGTCGAAACGAAATGTTGCACGTAAGAGTCCTCAAGCAGCAAAATATTTTAGCATAAAATCAAGTGGTAAACCAATTTTAGGGCAAAGCAAAATAGCAAGGAAGAAAAGGACATAAAGAGAAAAGGCACACATATTGTGAGATCACACATTCACTGGTTTTGTAGAAACAAAATCAGTGTAAATGTAACAGACAATGCTCGTTAATCCATTAAATAATCAGCAAGCTAAAAACTCCTTGGAGTCAAACAAAAAATGTCTTTGTGAGTAATTGAAATGACACATAATATCAGAGATCATATAATGGTGGACTCAGCAAGCCCTTACAATAGTTATTGCCATTCCAACAGCTGTTCAAACTTTGAAAACCAGGTGTTGGATTTAAATGATACAAGTTACTTACAGAACTACTCAGAAACAAATGCAATAGTAAAAGTACTAATGTCTGAAATTTTCAATGTGTGGTTTCGCAAGAAAGAAATCCCTACCTAGCTTTCTCCGAGTAGTGGCTTAAAATCAACCACCTGTCACCTTTTATGAGATCGTAGCATGATATCAAGTATAACCTTGAGCTTACACACTCATAACCTTGAGCTTCTGGTTCCTCCATTTGCATATTTGGGTGTACACAGAGCATTATGGTGGTAAACTACATCCAACTTGTCTATAAAAAATAGGAACTAGACTTTCCAACCCAAATTAACCTAAGTTATCAACAATATTCGAATAATGCACATCATGCAGAAGCCCTGAATGCATGTCACACTTGTGGCTCACCATGCAATGCGAGTAAAATATAAGTACCTGAGATTGTCTAGCTGCTCCCTGTAGTGCCGTTTCCATCATTTTCATTTCCCTCCTCAACTTCTCCAGCTCAACTACAGAAATTGAAATGTCAGATGTGCTGCTTCCTGAACTCACATGTTGCTCTTCAATGTTGGGTTCATTACCAACAGCATGCTGATTCAGGTCAACTGCTCTAACATTTGTCTCCTTTTCATGAGAAACAGATTCAGAAACTATCTCTGCAGCTTCATCTGGAGGTTGCGTAGCAGGCAAGTTATCCGTAAAATGTTCCTTGGGACTTTCAGTCTCTTTAGTAGCAGAAATGAAACCAGAGTGCTCCAGCCCAATTCCATCCTGACTACTCCTCGAGGCATCTTCAGCTCGAACAGGAGAGAGGTTCTCTACATTCTCTTCTTCTTGTGCCTTCTGTTCACTAATGGTCTCATGCATATTCATAAGGTCATGTGATTCAGGTGAGACAAAGGCAATAACCCCAACTTGATCTGTTTCATCGGTTCCTGGCTTTGCTTCCATCGTCTCCGAATGTTTAGAGGGCCCCATTCCTGAGGTATCCTTCTGGTTGAGATAGTTTAAGGAATCTGGGTCTTCAACATGTTCAATATTCGACTCAGATACCTCAACAGGTATAGGTGGTGATGAATCAGATTCAGATTTTCCATGGTCTGCAGATTCAGATGTTTCAGGGTCTGCAGATTCAGATTTAGTAGGGTCTGCCGTAACAGCATTTGTTTCCTCTGGAATTGCAACACTTGTTTCTTCCACGGCATCCGTAAGCACAAGAGAACTTTCTTCATTCCCTTCATCGTCAGGCCTGGGTTGTTCAGTGGCAGTATTTGTCTCAGCCACCTTTTTGTCCTCAACAGACGATGGTGGCTTCATTGATTCGGATTTCTCAGTTGGTTCTAGTGCACTTTCACCACCTTTCTGCCCCATAAAGGCCATGACAGGTTCAAATAGTGTTTTCGTGTCTGTGGTTGATGGCCATAATCCTGAGGCTGAAATTAATGAAAGAGAGGTCGTCAAAACAACCATCAAAAATAGCGTTGTGACTTTCCCAATTTATCACTATTGTCTTGAATCTTTACATCTCCGGTATGAAAGGAACTATACGATAATTGAGTGCATAGCTTAATATGTTAACTTACCTACTTATTAACTTATTGGCAAAGAGGTCAAATAGTTGGGTGACAGCATATTAATTAACAGATGGTCCAGATCTTCCGAAAGGTTTATACAGTTATACCCTATACTCTCCATATGCAGGAAACTGCATGTTCTCCGCCTGAGTGATTGGCCAGATCAGACATGAGATCAGGACTATAACCCAAGGGGTTTGCATTTCCAATGATTGGATGCAACAATGATAGTGAGCCTAGTGACCACATAGCCGGTGGACAACAAACAAGCTATAAGCAATAAATGGGGAGGTGTTCTTATTTCTTAGTAAACCCGTCATTCTTCATAAGGCGGGAGATTACTCAACCTATGGGATTACTCGTCATTATTAGTGTGACCACTCCAACATGATTTTATACCAAACTATCTGCACCAGCAGAAACGAACATCATAGCGATCAACAATTGTCCGCTTTTACTTCCTTTCTCCAAATAATTGGCCTGACAGCTGCCCACTTTCAACATTTTAGAGTGTCATCCCGATCTCACCAAATTTAAGATCATGCCAATCATAAATATAAGATAATTCCTGTTCCCCTTCCAGTAAAGAGCAAAGAAAACTTCCTTTACAACCTTAGCATCGTTGTTTAAGTTGAGAAATCAGGCAAACCAACAACCACCCCACGCACGAAGAACAAACAAGAAAAGAAAACAAGAACGCAAGACAGAGAGATTTTTACATTGTTCCCCAACTGTGTAGTTGAGTACGTCATAGTTCCCACAAATTTCCACTATTTATTGAATGAAGATAGTACAACTACATGTGCTGCTGCGTATAGCAACTGCTTATAACCTAGGTTGCCCCCGTTGTGGTCGCTACTCCTGGACCCCCACCTCACCCGGCAGGTCAAATCCCGAACCGTCAGCGAAGCGCTGACCCAAGTCGGATCAGGCTGCGAAGCCCAACAGTTTACACACTCAGAGCTTTATGTACATATATATGTAGGAAACGAGACAATGCTAATTGCAACCACAATACCTTCACTGGTGCTGGATTCGGACTTCTCCTCAAAACCGAGAGCGGTATCAAAATTCTTCTCAATGTTCTTGACGCTCTCACTGAGTTTATTCACAGCACCAGCCAGATCAGGAAAGTTCCCTAAGGAGACTTTCCCGCTAAACCAGGCCATCTCTCAAAAAAACCCAATTCAGAACACCTCAATTCACGGCTCCTACCTCCCAGATCAAAAGCATCCCGAAACCTACAAAATAAACATAATCGAAAAGACGTTAGCATAACTGGTTAATGACTAGGATGTTAACACAATCTGCGCACAAGCTGGCCGGGACAACTCTTTATAACAAACAAATTAATGAAAATAACTAGTGAATCTGCTCACAAAGAAATTAGCAAAATTAGCTCATGCGTCCGTAACCAAAAATACAAAACACATCAAGACGAACGAGGATTTATAACACAAGGATGGAAAAAGAGGATCTGAGTCGCGATTCATCGAACCACAGGGAGAGGTTAGAATACGTATATGCACAGCACACGTAGATACCTTGTGAGGATCGGACTGAAGTACGGCAGAGTGCCTCGGTAATTGCAAATCAAATCGCATAGAGAGAGAGAGAGAGAGAGAGAGCAAGGTGGAATGTAGAAAGGCGTTTATAAGAGATCTGGCCTTTTTGGTCTGGAATTGAATGGGGGCGTCGATCTGATTTGGTGCTATGCACTAATGTAGAAGATGACTGCACCGATTGAAATCGAATTGCGGGAGGACAGTGATCGGAGACGGTGCCGTTTGTTGAAGAGATCTGGGTCGTTTTCACAAGGGCCCTTTTCACAATTCGGTGAAGTTATATTCCTCGAGGAAATTATAAAAAGAGATACAACTTGTTCACGGACAATCTCTGCTGTTCATTCGCGAGATTAATGGTTGAGATTCGTTTTCAATTACGACCAATCACAATTAATTATTATCGGTTATAATTAATTTTCAATTCAAATTATCTAAAAACAACTTTGAAGGATCGTAATTGAGCTCCGTAATAACTGTATACCGTAAAAAAGATTTTCTCACGTAAAAAAGTTGGTAGGAGTAGTAGTAAGAAAGTAGACTCCCCTGACCTATGAGCCCTTTTCCTTTTGCACTTCTAAGTTTAAAACTCCACACTTTGCCACCATAACGATTTTTTAAAGTCTCGTTGCATTTGTTTTCTTGATAAGTGGATGTCTGGTTCAGTTTGTGTGTTAGATTTAGGATTGTAAGTGAATCGAGCAGTTCATGAGCTTGAGTTTTTGACTCATTTTGTGAATGGCTTGACTCGTTCGACTTGTTAAGGGAGGCTCGGCTCAATTAAAGAGGCTTGTTTAGTAAATGACTAAACTCAGCTCGAGCTCAATTTTTTTGCTCGAGCTCGACAAGGCTCGGCTCATTTACAGCCATTATGTGCAACTTGACTAATTTCCAGAGCGTTGAAGTAAACGGCTGAATAAACCTTCAGTAACCCCAAGATTTGAAAAATGTTTTTAACTTTCGTGGAGTTCGAATATGGGACCCAAAAACCTTTGGAGACAACAAGTCTTTAGTTGTTTTCTCATGTCTTGGCTAAACCACTTGGGAAAGTTTCATTACATTCAACCATGTCGTTTCATTACATTCAACCATGTCAGTTACCGGATAGAATTTTCGTACGTTGAACCACATCTTATGATGAGCATATGAGATTTTACTATCGAAGTGTCCTTGTTATTGTAGAACAACATATGCCATGGGACCATGGGTATGCATGGCCTTATGCATCTCATCTCTCCGTCTATAGGCACTTAACAAACCTTCACCTATCACATTTTTAATGACCGAACATTCGAACCAGCTTGCATGTATCTCAACTAATTTCAAAGACCTGTAATTAAAGATCAAGCAAATTCAAAGTTTGGCTTGGCTTTTACACAAGAATTATCTCCATTTTTAAAGGCCATCCTTTGTCTATCTTGTCAATTCAAATTTGGACAACGTACATTAATTCTAAGGATGGGTTATACTCCTTTTAAACCCTTCTCTATGAGCTGTATGACTATAATGTTTAGAATAGACACACAATAAGCCATCAAGAAATAAACAGGCATTGAAACTAACGTGGCATGGCAATGAATGGAACATTAATACCGAGCTCTCACAAATTCTTAACAAATGTTGAAATTTGATGAATATATTTTGCTTTGTTTATCCCGAAAGTGTATACAATATGTTACTAACATAGTAACATGTATATGCACTGCAAATTAAAACACGAAACAAACATACCCGAATCATGTATGTTTACATGTATTAGGTTAATAACATGTATCTCTCGTTTCTGCGTGGGCATATAAAAACATTTCAATTTTCAACCACCACTTTAATTGTATGAGAAGAATTTCAAGTTCGATATGATGTTTTTCTCAGTTAAAATCTTGACATTCACATATAGACAAATGTTACAATTTAAACACTCCACATCCATTATCAGTGGCAAATTGGGCAAAACATCCATAGTGGGAGGTGTGAATGGTGATATAGAAGGTATATATGGTGAGAACTTCACCGCTCGTCTCGAGCCCACTTCTCACAGCTCGTCTCAAACTCGAGTCAATCTCATTTCTGCCAAGTTGAACTTGAACATGTCAAAGCTCGATTCAACTCATTTGCAGTCCTAGCGAGAAGACGGAATTCAGGAAAATAGCCACCGTGTAAATTGCACAAATCTACACCGACGGGTTTGAACCCATTGGATCAGTTAATTCAATCTCCACCGTTCGATGAAAACAGCACTCACATCTCACCGTCCATTATTTTCAAAAAAATAACTGAAAAACAAAAGTGGGAAATGCGAGCGAAAATTCTCACGTCTATATATATCTTACGTTTTCCAAAATTCCATTCCATTGATTCCAAAATTAGTCGTTTGAACCAGAAGCTCAATTCAGTCGGACTCTCGTCTGCAGGTCGGAGTTTTCCGGCGTCTGCAAACGGCGCATCTACGCCGTACTCCTCCGGTAAAATGACGTCTCGCGTTCCTTTTTGTCGACGTTAGTATTTTGTATTGATTGTTCGAGTCTGAATTCGATTGAGTTTGAATACGTTCTCGAACCTGTAATGACGATTTCTAGCCCTTATGCCTTTGAGTTGATATCGATGTTGTCTTCTTTGTGAACTAACCGAGAGAAAATCAGATTTCGCGCCCAAAAAAAGCTTAGTTTGTAGTAGTTGCGATCGATCATGCCGCCCGTACTCCTCCGTTGAAACGAGCTCTCCCGTTTCTTTTCCGAAAATTAATCGGTCGTGATCATTCTAGAATTTTTTTTTGATTTGACGATTTCTGGATGTTAATGCTGTGAGTTGATATCGATCATAATTTGACGTCGATTTGTGTGAACTGATTGAGAATCCAGATTTTGAGCCAAGAGTATCCGGATTTCGAGCCAAAAGAGCTTCAGAGTTAGTGGCGATGGATCACGGCGCAGAAAAATCAGGTTTCCCGCCAAAACGGCTTGATAGGCAGCTGGACCTCGATGTTTTGCCTCTAAATGTTGCCTTGCCGTTGCCGGAGCGAATAAAGTTGCAGTTCAAGTCAAAACCTAATCGGAATCTTCAGCCGTCTCTTCCTCCTCGTCCGCCACTACCTCGAGTGTAGGTTTTCTGCGACTTATTGTTCGTTGGCTTAGTAGACGCAGTAAACTCACGCTAAATACGGTTGATGTGGTTGCCTAATAGAAAAAGGAGGAGGAAAAACCTGCCGGAAGGGCTGCAAACGAGCGAGCTTTGGCGTGTTCGAGCTCAGCTCATTCAAAACTAGTCAAGCTCCACCTCAAGAGCTCGGCTTGTTCATTATCGAGGTGTTTGAGTTTGATTGGTTTACACCCGAGCCTCTACAAACAAGTCGAGCCTCTACAAACGAACCGAGCTTTCGTAATCAAGCTGAGTTACAATTAGTTCGAGCTCAACTCGTTTACTAAACGAGCTTAAAAACTCCAGCTCGACTCATTACTAACGAGTTGAGCTCCGAGCTGCTCGCGAACAGCTCAGTTAGTTTGCAGCCCTAGGGGCCCAAATTTGTGCTAGGCTCATTTAGTTAAACATTTTGATTTCCTGGAAACCTAGTTGATGATTCCATGGGGACAAAATTGTTTCTACTTTGGTGTTATCTTGTTTTCAAGCGACCAAGCAGAGAACTTTCGAACTCCGCATTTTTTTGTTACTTGTATTTTTTTTCCTGGTATCCAATTAGTCTTCTGATTTAGAGATTCTAGTAGTCTTTTATTAGCTGCATTGTTTGTACTCTTCATCTGATGGAAACATGAATGTAATGAGTCCTTGGCTTGCTTTGGTCTAGTGGTCAATGGCCATAAGCAGCAAGGACAATGCATTTTCTAAATTGAAGTGTTTATATGTAGATGATCTTAGATCCCGAGTTCAGAAGTTTTCCGTGTCTAAGATGTTTCTTTGATGACGAACAGTAAGTTGAATTTCCAAAGTGAACAATCACGTATTACCACTGAAGTCAAAGATGAAGCGACCAAGGAACAGAAACGTTGCAAATGCAAACAATCAAGATGTATTAAGTTGTAAGTGCAGGTGCTTTACCGCTTGCTATGCATCTGAATTGACACTTGAAGTTGAGTTTGTAATTTTATTTTGTTAACCTCATGTTGATCTCAAGCTCTTGCGAATCTGATATTGTCAAGCCTCTTCTGTTGTTATGCAATATTCACGGCACAGGCAATCGGACTAGAACGGCAATCATTCTCTTTTTTATTCTTCTGTTTTTTTTTTTTTCTAAAGATGATGGATTACAAGGAGACTAGGGGTCAGGTTCTTAATAGGATCCTATATTGCTGTCCATGCGAGAAATTACCTTGCCCACGCTGTGGAGAATGGAGATGACTATGTTGTCTTGCTTTTTGTAACTATTGTACATCTCCTATCTCTTGTTACTGTTTTTTCTTTCCCTTCTGAGTCCAAGAACTGAAGTTCATTCTATTTCTTCCGTTTTTATATCTTACGTACACACTCATTTTGTATAGGAGTGGTTGCTTAAAGCAGTTGAGTAACAGTGCAAAACAGAAATCATCCTTTTCATCGTAACTATAATCTAGCACGTCAGGAACTTTGTTGATGTGAATGTTCTGTACAAGTTCACCATTAAGCTAGTGTCCTGCACATGAACTTAAGACTGTTGTGATTATATGTAATGCTGCACACTGCATGCAGTCCTTAACACATGTATCGGCCTAAAGCACTGCTATGCTCTGTGTTTTCTTGAATATTTTACGTTTTAGAATACTAATTCAGAAAATGATCAGGTACTGTGAATGCTTTTCTTCTGGAACATACTGTGACGGGTGCAGCTGCTTTAGTTGTCAAAATAATGTTGAGAATGAGGCTGATAGGGAGGCAGCTATTGGATATACCTTAGAGCGCAATCCTAATGCATTCAGGCAGAAGATTGCTAACAGTCCTCAAACAACTCATGATTATGAGGTATACCATGGGAACATGATTTTGACAGAATAATCTCTGGCTGAACAAATTTGATCCTTTTATTCTTGTCATGGCCGACTGTGTAACTTTAACAAACTGTGATGCCAATAACTAAGCTAGATTTTTGCTAGCAAGCACTAATGGGAGTCTCCCACTTCCATAAACTTCCTCTTCCACAGATCACGTGTCTGAAATTGGACTTCTTTTTTTTGGATAACTTAGTATCCAGTCCAATGAACCGACTTATCCGTACGACTAACCCATCAAAGATGGACACTTAACTGAATTGTCTTAGCAACAAGAAAACGTGCTGTTATATCAGTTGCAAACACAATGGCCTTGTTCGTTTCCCATCTTTTCTTTGTTTTAACTTTGTTTTTTAATCATTACCCTATATTTTTCTCCAATTATTACCCTATTTCTCCAATTATTAATTTCATTTCACTCTCTATCTCTCTCCAATCATTACCCCTCTCTCCAATTATTACCCTATTTCTCTCTCCACCTACTACCAAAACTAAAATTCTCAAAACTCTTAAACGAACAAAGCCATTATAGACCATATCATACATTTGTTAGGCCGGAAAATCACTTGGATGATGCTGTTGGAAGATGTAGCCCTGTTTGAAGTTTTATGGGCAAGTCGGCAGTTTTATTTTTATCCCTTTTCCTTTTCCCCTGGTTTGTGTGTGTGTGTGTGTCAACACTGTGCATATGTGAGATGGTCCACACCGAACTAAGTTGTCTAAATGTTTGTGTCAGTTCAGGAAAGGTAGTGCACACATTGAAGTATTATTACATGTTTATCTTGGCTCGATACTAGGTGTTATTAGGGTTGTATTCAGATGGAAAGGTAAACCATGCAACACTGTAATCAAGCTAGATAATGGTCATACTACAGTTTCTGTTGACCAGTTTTGTACATACCTTTGCTAGAAAGTTTCATAGGGACCAGTGGTAGACTGCAACAATGAGCAGTTCTTTTCTTCAGATTAATTTATTTTCTCTAGGAAATATGTGTTTTTGACGTTCCTTTTTCTTCAAATATTTGTCTACATAAGAGCTAAGGTTTTGATTTATCCTCATAGATTCAATATACTTCATGACATCAGTAAATTTATTGGTATCAGACATCTTCTAGCTTTCTTATTCCTATTTTGGCTATCTGACTGCATTTGGACATCTGTCAAACAAACCCAGGAAGAGGCAAAAACTATTGTTCCAGCTTTTAAACACAAGGGATGTCAGTGCAAGAAGTCAGAATGCCTCAAGATGTATTGTGAGTGCTTACAGTCTAAAATCCTTTGCTCTGAGAGTTGTAAATGTGTGAACTGCAAGAATTCATGGGAAGGAGAAGAGAGATCAGCCTTTTCAAAGGGGAGAAATACAGAATGCATGGCCTTCATCAAGCAAACAAATGCTGCCAAAGCTGGTGCAATTGGGATCTCCGGCTATAGGTCTCGAAAATCCAGGACGAGGAAAGATCGGGATAACTTTCCTGGTTCAAATAGGGAGGACCAACAAATTCTAAGGCTTTTAAAAGATCTGCAGGTGTTACATTCTTATCATCTTGACTAAAATATCTTAACTGCTCAGTTACTATGCGTATATGACATCCACGCCTTATTATACAAGAAGGTTTTCGCTGTCCCATACTCATTATCATTTGATTCAGCAGCGTAAGTAGCTGCATGTTCATTCCCATTACCACTTGAATGAGCTCAAACTTCTGTGTGTGTTTTCTTATGGCTGCAAAGATTCTTAATCTTGTCAGACGGATTTGCTCATGCATCTACCAATGAAGTAAAAGAGAAACAGCATTTGAAACTCCTGACTTTGCTATAATAGTTATTTTGTTTACCTGTTAATCCAATAATTTCTACTCCATCTGCCATCACCACGCCCTGTTTGCCAGAACGATGGTTCTGCAGCATTGGCTTCTTCAAAGATAACTTGCAGGTTTGCGTGTTTTCTGGTGTTGCTTTTGTTTATATAATTAAAACAAAACAATCATTTACCACTTAACTGTAACTGATGGTAATGGCTGAAGGTCCTTGTTAGCCGGTAACATCCAACAGCTAGATACGTGGGAGCTTTGTTCTATTTTAGTGGAGGTATCACAAGCTGCTACAATCCTAGCAGGTGTAAGATGCAGTACTTTTTGTTTTTCAGTTCTTGCACAAGGTTATACAGTTCTATTTTCTTGGTTTTCACTTTCAAGGAATCAAAGCTTTACCATAGGTCAGAACTAATATGTTTAGGTGTTTCCCAATGCGTTCTAGAGGGAGGTTCTGAAAATACTTTGTCACGTCCATTCTTTTTTATGCCTATGTGTGTACAATTACTAGTTTGGCTTACTTTCTTAGACCTGGCTGTTAACACTAGCTAGCAAAATAAACTAGTAGTGCACTTTTGGCCTTTCACAAAGATTCTTCCTTCCGGTGACTTTCTGATTTATTCATGTCTGTGTATGCTCAACAAGTTGAATTTGTCGCTCCTTTTTACTTCGTAAACTTGGTTTTCCTCTTTTGTTCTTGGTCATCCCAACTTAGCAATATATTCTTTACAAGCTAAGAGATTTTTTTTCCCCGAAATTCTATCAACATGTATGCATGTAAATGCCATTGATACACTAATTTCTTCTCCTTGTTTAATCTGCACTTCTCATTATCCAGAGCAAAATAGTTCTGTCAATACACAAACTGTGAGAGAAAACCAGACAGCAACCTCTACTGCTAATTTAGATGGCGAGAATCGCCACAAAGGACCCGCGGTTCACAAAGCTACGCCAAATGGCTATTTGGGCATCAATCAGGAAAACAAAAATGCCACAGATAAAACCCACCCTGGTGATGCCAATGCCCAGGAAGGAATGCCAATGTCTCCTGGAACACTAGCATTGCTGTGCGATGAGGAGTACATGTTCGCGGAAGACGCATCATCAGACCAGATAAACAATTATCACTCCAACAAAGATCTCTGTGTAGAGCAGGAAAGGCTCGTGCTGATGAAATTTCAAGATTATCTGCACAGGCTTATCACACGTGGAAACATAAAAGGTAGGATCCTATTCTCAACCTTCTAAGTAGGTCAACGACTACGAGAATTACATGCATAAAAAGGATACCTGTAGTGGACCCAGTGTGATAAACATAAACCTACTACTTTGCAAGGTTCAAACTTGTCTGCTCCAGTGGAGCTTGTCTTTGAGTTTGGTAGCAAATGGTTCCAATGAGATTTTGGCACTCAGATAATTATTATTTTCTGAAATTAAAATCTTTTTGTCTGCTGAAGCGGATACAAACGAGTTCAAAGGGAATCTGTCGACAACATATTGCAAAACATGCAACTGAATGATGAGCGGAAGAGAAGGGCATTGGTCCGCAACACTTTCTTTTTGCAAAGGTAATAACCAATTAATAAGGCTCGTTTAATGGATGTAATAAATTTTGTTGGCATGGTTGTGGGAAGCAACTTTGAAGAATAAAGTCATAATCCATATCCATTGGTTCTTCTATCCTCTTACAATTGCTTGCTATCTATTTACTGTATTATGAGAACACTAACTTGTTCGATTAGACAACTGCACAGGGTAGCAGAATCCCTTGGCATATTGCGTTAATTCTCCCTTTGCAAGTAATAGCGTTGATACTAAAAAAAATTCCAAGATGGATTCACTCACAGAAGATCGAGTAAGACACTGTTTATCTGCTCATGTCGTACTACCTCACAAGAAACTTGACTGACCTACTGGCTACTAGTTGCACAAGCTCTTTTCCATTCCTACAGAGACCATTCCGTTCCTTTATCAATGAAACGTAGCAAGCGATCAGGCTACAGTAACAACAGCAAAAAAGTGCTTTAAAGGAAGCAACAGCATAAGCTTTGAAACTTGATGCAAAGTATACAGCCACCAAAAAAATGTCTGAGAAACCAAAAAAAATAAATAAATAATTACAGAAAGATATACCTCCAGCAGCATAGAGTCTTCATGTTCCAAGACAAAGGTAACAATGTAACATAGAAAACAAGCCACAGTGAGGGGCCAGAACAAATGTCTCTCTCCGTCAATGGATGGACCTGAACCATAAATTGTTCCATGAATTTCCCAAACAGCTTATGAGCCAACGGAACATGTGTCAACCTCAAGCACGTTATCCATCCTGGAAAAGAAATAGGATGAAATTTTCTGAAACTTCTTATTAAACGATGAACCGCATTAAACTCGGTTGATGCTGTGTGTGGATGTGAAACGAAGGAAGCTGAAATGGTGAACTGGTAGTATACATCAAATGTTCCTTTCAACTTGTCCAACAGCTCTGTCCATTCCATCCACGTGGTCGTCACAATTGACTGAGTCACTGGTGCTCCATGGGGTTAAAAATGCACTCAAATTCTTATTTAGCGTCAACTCATTTCCTCATTGAAGTAATCCATCGCTATATTTTCAGGTAACCTCCTGGATTCTGAAATATTCATGGAGCTAGTGATTTCATTACCACAGCAGTTATGCCCACTTCTCATACCACTTACTGACTTACCAGTGATCACCACATGAACACACCCCATCTTTAAAATGATGATACCGGTTGACATCTCTGATTGTAATTTCCCTTTGCGTAATCTTTGAGATAAACTTGATTGCCACATGGCAATCTTCACACACCCGAAGGTTCTTGGTTACCAAAAGCTTGGTTCCAGGGGGTGTGCTAATAAGTCCAAAAGCAATTGCTAGCCTCTCACTGTGACTGCACACCATTCTAGTCTTCTCATCGTCGTCTACATCGTGGAAAACAGGTGACGTATTTGGGACATAACCCGCCTCTGCCATTAGCACTCCCACCCTTTCTAGCTCCGCATATATATCATCGGCCATAGGATGTGAGGTATCGCCAGAAAGAAATGCATGGACTTTGTTTTTCACTTCAATCCAGCTACAAGCAACGCTTTTCTTTAGTCCTCTATCTGTCATTAGTTTCCTCAGCTTTGCGACTCCTTCCCACTTCCCAGCTTGAGCGTAAATGTTTGATAAAATGACATAATTGCCCGCATCATCAGGTTCCAGCTCTATCAGCCTCTCTAATGCCAGTTCCCCTAACTCCACATTTCCATGGATTTTGCATGAATTGAGCAAAGAACCCCAAATGCCGGAATCTGGTACCACTCTCATCTTTGTTATTAGATTATAAGCCTCATCCAACCGACCACAATGGCCTAGAAGATCAACCATGCATGTGTAATGCTGAACGGTTGGTTCTATTTTGTAATCTCTACTCATTGATTCAAAGAATTTCCGCCCTTCATCTATCAAACGGCCATGCCTACATGCTGAGAGAACACCCACAAAAGTTATGTGATCTGGCCTAGCTTCTCCAATCATCTGATTGAACAACTCAAGTGCTTCACCAGTATGACCGTGCATTGCGTATCCAGTTATTATCGCGTTCCAAGAAACAATTCTTTTGTCCGCAAGCCTCTCAAACAAGTTCCTAGCAACCTTCACAGAACCACTTTTTGCATACATATCAACTAGGGCAGTTTTCACCTTGTCTTGGATTTCAAAACCATGTCTCCAGCTAAACGCATGAAGCTCCCTCCCTTGGGGAAGGGCTGCCACATCAGCAGAAGAGGAGATAGCAGTGACAAGAGTCGCGACAGTGGGCCTTACTCCGGCCAACGACATTTCACCACAAAGGGACAAGCATTCCTCTGGGCACCCGTTTTGCGAATAAGCAGCTAGCATAGAATTCCACATGACAACGTCTCTGACTTGAATTTTATCAAACACTAGACGAGAATCACGAACACAACCACACTTTGCATACATATCAATAAGAGCTGCACCAACAAATACATCCATTTCCCACCCAGTACGTATCGCATGCTCGTGAACGTCTCTCCCCACATCGATTGCAGATAGTGCAGAGCATGCCTTGAGGACAAATGGGTAAGTGAAGTTATCGGGAGCTACACGGTAATCGAGCATTCGGTAGTAGAGAGAGATTGCCACCTCGTAAGGCCCATTCCAAGCGTACCCACGAATCAAAACATTCCAAAGAAATATATTGTTCTTGGGAATTCTGTCGAACAGGTGGTGGGCATTCGATATGGAGTCACAAACACAGTACAGATGCACAAGCTTGGTGGCTAAGCTAGTGTTGTATCCCATGCCAGTGAGGCAGAGGTGGGCGTGAAGCTGTTTTCCGGGTTCGATCGCTCTTCGAGCTATACAAGATTGGAGGAGAGATGCATAGTCAATCAGGGTCGGATTGGCGCGGAGTTTAGGAGAAGGAGAGAAAAGAGTGGAATCGACTGATGGTGCTACTGAGTGATATGGGAATCGGTCTAGGTTGGGTCCTGTAGACAAAAGGTTGATGAGAGAGGAGAGCAGTTTATATTCAGAGAGAGATGATCTCTTCACTTTTCTTGTGGTTTGAAGCAGCATTGAGAATTGAAGAAGAAGAAGAAGAAGAAGAAGATGGAGATTTGGAAGAATATACGTGACAAAGAATATAAAGCCAATAAATGAGGAGAGGTTTTGAAAAGCTGTTGGTGACACTAACGGCTACTGGAAGTAAAGGGCAGAATTGGATTGTAGTATCAAGTAACACCAACTGGTTGTTCTTTGTTCTTTTAAACCCGATGTTTGGGCTAGCTTGCATGCACCTCGAGTTATTACGGAGCCCAGAAGTTAATGATCAGGCAAACTTCTAACAATCCAGATTTGAAAAGTTTGGCCTTCAAACATGCGATCATTGAGGACAAACACTTATTTATTTTTTTATGTTCACTTGGCCAAATCCATGGGGTCAAGAGCGGTTGGTTCAAAGGGAAATTCGACTTTTTTCGCTCAGTGTTTGGGTTCTCTGTATCCGTGATTATTTGGTGGAGTTAAACCTACTTTTGAACGCTCTATGAATAAGGTGAAGATTTTTAGTGAAGCACGACCTAATCTTTCATGACCTGTTGCTTGTGTCCCGAGCAGGGACCCGATGCGGCCAACCATTCAGCACTGTCAACCCTGTCTGAACATGAGTAAATCGGTGACACCACGTCAACGCGCTGTGTGGCGTACACCATTTCATAAATACTTCCACCCAATTGTGTGCCGTTAATTCACGCAATCAACATGAGTGCATAAAGTACACACGTCGAAGTTTTACAAATGAAAAGCGATAAGTAGTACTATATATAGTCAGAAAAGAAGACCGAGCTAGTATGCTACCTCCCAAAATCTTAGGTTCAATTCCCCTTGTCAACTCCTTCGGGTCAGAACATAGAATTTCCGAATGGAAGGTCTAAGGTTCGAATCTCAAGGGTTGGACCTATGGTATAAATTGGTGGCGCATCAGATAAATGAGAACAAGTGGAAAATCCAAAAAAAACACCGCGGTGTTGGTTCAATGGGAAACTATTTGACTTGTTTCACTCGGGAGGACCGAAAATGAAGAAGAAATATGATCCACACGATTCTTAACTTCCATAAATACGGTAATGAAGACGCATTTAGTGTTAACTGTTTGATGTTACGGAGGGGAAGAACAAGAAGAAGAAAAGGAGAGAGACGAGAAGGTCAGAGGGTCGCAACGGCTGAACATTCGTAAGCTGATCATGTTCCACAACGTAACTTTTCATCACTACAACAATAAAATACAAACGCCGATTACAACTCTTTTATTCAGAACATTAACACTAAGGATTCATAATCACACTCTTAAAATTACTTTTGCATCTTATCCGCGCCTGCAAATTACTGGCCCAAGATGTCTGATATTGACTTGTTAACTGTCCGGAACAGCTCTTCCCTGCAAGAGAAAAGAGAGAATCCGTTCAAGCAAAGTCAGTTTGGTTTCACATCGATGGCGACTGACGTAGAACTAGCGTGCCTGGATTTGGCCCTCTCTCATTTTGTTTATAAGAAAACTAGTTGAACATCAAAGTTTTATTACCACAAAGAAAACAAGATCCAAACTTCTTTATCGATGGTGCGTCGTTCCTTATATGTCGATTAAGCACAAGTTTCCTTAGTTGAAAGATGGGAAATAACATTCTTCGCTCAGAAACTCTTACCTGTCAGGTTTGAACAAGAGATACCGATATACGAACCACTGAAACAGAGAGAACACCAAATGAATATTCAGTAGGATTGTCTTTTTTACTGCGTCTTGACGGGGAGAAAAAAGGAAAATTGAGATACAATTTGGGCTAGAAAGTACTTGTCTTTTGTTGAACCAATTAGAACATATGTACATCGGTGTTCTTACCGTAGAAAACAATATTCCAATGAATTCAAATACACCGGGGAGAAGAGGAAGCTTGTCAATGGCCTGTTCACATAATCAAGAAAAATGCTCAGGAAAGGTAGTAAAGGGAAAATCATCAAACAAAAGCAACATATTCGAAATTTCCTAATGACAACAGTAAGTTGATGCAGACTATTGTCACCTTAGATAAGCAGACTCCTACTTTTGGTTCAAACATGGATGTCTAATTTGTGCATCATATTCGAAGCAACCAAGATTGAGTCATTTGAAACTTTCCATTTTTTAAACAAGTGGTAAGTCCTTTTCTCGTTTTCTTATAGTCGGGGTATACTCCTTGTTCAAATAAGAAATTTCGTATAACTTCGAGGACCCTTTTCCTTTTACGAAGAAACCCTCCTTTTGAGTTGGTAAACAAAGATCAGAAGACATATACTTATGGTTGTGCGATAAATAAGGTCCAAGTCATTGATTAAGTAGTCTATGTCTTGTCTGCCCTTCTTTTGTTGTGACTACCTTATTTCGCTCTAATAATTCACCACAATCGCTCCACATAACCTTGTTGGTAGTTCAGTACTTCTATTCAGATTCAGATAAGTAACATAGTGTTGAAGCAATTACTGTAATTAGATTTGCAGATGCCCAAATAGCTACAATTCCAGCAAATCCCAGCCCAACAAGAGCAAACCGATCTTCGGATTTATCCCACTGCTCAAAGAAATAAAAAGGGAATTAGAAAACAGGAATACAGAATACTATACGAATGAAGTACACAAACTTGCTTTTCTGAAAATAGGCAAAACCTATGACATCAGGAGATGGAAAGAGGACTCACAACATTTTGGACAGATTTAACAATGCTCAGGGAAGAAGATTCAGAGCTTTCTCCCGTAGCCTTCGCAACAAAAGAAACACGGCCCTTTCTCCCTGCAATGGATATTAATTAGAATTAACATGAAACATAAGCATTGAATGATACGAAAGATAAGATAGAGTGATATGCAGCCCCTCACTCTAACATTTCATTTTTCAGTCATGACTGATAGTCTAAAAAAATCTTGTTGCTGGAAGATTTGAGACAGCCGCAAGCCCGCATCAAATCCATAAACAGCACAAATGATTTACAAAGAACCTGAAATCACTGACGCTAACTTTTCATGCTGTAAGGGGCTTTTCCTGGTTGGTCTTTGCATAAAATTTGCGAACAAGATTACTACTACATTCTTTCAGTGATTAACCTTCAGGGACAAACCAAAGTCGAAGTTTTGTACTGAAATTTCTACAGACACCAAAGTCCACCAGAATTGATGTCTCCATACTGAAAAAGCTTCATTCAGGAGCATCCCTATCTCAGATTGAACAAGCGCCGTACCGTTTTCTTCCATATTTTCAAATAAATCCAGCACACGCTTTATTTCCCAGCAGTTGGGGAAAAACGTTTCCCTACCCAATTTTAGCCGAGAGCCTGAGTGGAAAGAGTGGCGGACGTGCCAAAATTCTCCCCAAGTTTTCGCTTTCCAGTTGTATTACCCTAATTCCGGTCCCTTTCTTGATTCTGAAATGGCTTACTAGTGAAATGGAGTAGCTAGTGTTTCTAAAGAAAAAAAAAAGGCGTAACCCAGGGGAGACTCTCCCATGGGACCTTGGGAGAGTCTCCCTTGGTTGTGCTGCGCGAAGTGGCCCCACACACCGCACAGCGGTTAAGTTCAGAGTATGCAGCTGCCAGGGATTGAACCTATGCGCAAAGCCTTGGTATGTTTAAACCCCAACTTGCGGCCCGAACCTTGACCAACTGCACTACACCCCTGGGGGCGTGTTTCTAAAGAAATTAACCATAACAAGCATTAACCCTATAATCCAATGGTGCCAACTTGACTCTACACTCGAACAAACCATCAAAAATAGCATTATCAAGAGAGCATCAAACAAACACTGCAGTACATAAACACTCTCCGCTATGAACCTTCAAAGGAACAGATACTTAAAAGATGCACTTACAAATCACAAAAAGCAAGTACATAGATCTCATGGGATTTAGATTTCAATATCAATATAATGCTAAAATCTTTGGATCAAAATAGAGGAAGGCTAATTACCTCCGGTGGCAAAGAGTGTGAATTTCTGAAGAGTTCTGAAAAGGGGCTGCTGTCTTCCATTTGCTACCAGTGGGGGAGATAGGTTTGCCACGATTGATGCAGCCATGTGAGAAGCTTGAAAACGAAATGGGTTTCGTAGATCGGAGCACCGAAGACCAGAAGAAGCGTCAGAAATTCAAAGCAATTTTACTTCCTTTTTTTTTTTTTCCCTTTTTTTTTGCAGGAGTATTGTTTTCAGTCATGCAGAGAGATATAGAGAGAGCTACGAGGACCTCAGAAAGTGTTGGGCCCGCCATTCATCCTCCCCAAATTATCGGGCCCTGAGCTGGGGGTTTTTTTTATTTTTTATTTTTTCATTTTCCTCCCTTTAACGCAGGAGTCCTGCTACACACTTTGTTGTGGAGCCCACCACGGGTCTCATACAATCATCCGAACTGTTCATTAAATGTGAAACATTTTTTTGAGGGTCTCGGTGAAAATAAGCTCAATCTGAAACTTATAGGCACTTCATCCAACCATTTAACTTTTCATTCAGATTTTCGGATAATATATGATTGGATCGAGAATCTATAGGTATTGGATTGAACATATTTTTTTATAGAGAACCTTGAAAAAATGTTTTACATTTAATGAACGGCTCGAATGATTTGTGTAGGACCCATAATAGACCCCACAACAAAATCTGTGCACAAATTATATGTGTGTAGACTTTCTGTTAACGCAGTGGCTCACAAGGCAAAATTAAACATCATTACCAAAGAAGTTCTTGCAATACTTCTACAAATACACATAATTAGGGCATCCGTATCAGGCTCTCTACATTTTGGACCAAATTACACCTTAAAAAGTCACTTTATTACTTTAGCTATCCACTTTTAAAATAACTACTGCATCAGGCTTTTTACTCTCACTCTCCTCTCAATAAATAATCAAACCCACCTCAATTAAATATTGTCCCTTGCCTCGAAGAGAGAACCAAAAGCCGGAAAAGTAAAAGAAATCAGGAGAGAGAGAGAGATGGAGTACAGAGAGAGAGGTTGGGAAATGATAAAAAAGGAGAAGCAAGTGTACAGTACCTCGGCTGAAGAAACGAGTTACTGTAGCTGGGTTAGAATTTTCCAAAGTAGCAAGGAAAGAAGAGAGGCTGATGCAAAGGAGTTTTGGGTGTTTTTTTTCTTTTTGGCTCTCTAATTTAGTTTGAAGAGGAGAATAAAGAGAGAGATGTGGATGCTCTTACACAACACAAGCTTCACCACTCTAGTGGTGCAGTGTGTAGGCCCCACGTAGCAATGCGAGTTTGTTGCGTAATTGTAGAGGCGGGGGCCTGCTCCCCTCCTTCCTGCTCCGCCCGGAGTGGGGCCTACTCCGGGTCTCGCTCCGATAATCGAGATCGTTCATTTTGTAGAGCTCGTCGAGTAGAATGGATCCGAAACACTAGATCAAATCCACTTGAACCCATGGATCGAGAGTTACCGAGAGTTATATGGGTTCCGATCAAGCACTTAATGATATCCAATTAAGCCGATTTTTTGCATGGTTGTTCTACTCGACGAGCTCTACAAAGTGAACGATTTCGATCATCGGAGCGAGATTCGGAGTGGGCCCCACTCCGGGCGGAGCAGGAAGGGGAGCAGGAAGGGGGAGAGCAGGCCCCCGCCTCCGTAATTGTATGCGCAAGTTGAGTGTGGTTGTATAATTTTTAAAATTCATGCATACGAAGCCAGTTTTGAGTTATTGGGAAAAAATAATACTAAATGCCTTCGTACCAACAACATCAAGAATGTACGCAATAAGAAAGGATGACATTTGGCTTGACAATACTCTCGACTTTCAGAGGTTAAAAAAACAAAAACAACAATATACACATCACATAGGACGACATTTTAACTCTTTGCATTACATGTCTTACGGAACCGACATATCTAATTTTTTGAATTAATCCCCTTTATGTGCAATTTTTTTTTTCTTTATAAAACTCTTGGGTGATTGACAATGAAGTGATACCGTGAGGGAAGGTTGAAAAGAACCGCCATCGGAAAGTGAAATAGAACATGAAACCGTAAGCTCCCTGTTGGAATTTTGGTGAATGAAGTTTGGCAGCCAAAGGATGGTCATACATATGTGAAGATCGAAAATGTTGGCAAATTCAAAATTCTGTACAGGCAAGTAGAGGTGTCAAACGGGCCGTGTCATGCCGATCCAATTCGTTTAATTCCGTGCTTTGTGCCGTGCCATTTTTAAGCGTATCCTGTCGTGCCAAATCCACCTAATTAAAACAACTAGGTGGGTGGCCTCGTGCATAAGCACGAATACCCTGCCCGTTAGTTATCAATTGGAGAGAAGCATATATGTGCAGAGAAAAAAGGTCTTATAATTTACGCTCATGTGCAATGAAAGATGACGCGGCCTAAAGATAATATGCCTTAATCGATTTGCTCCATGCTACCATGCCCTTGAGATTTCAAGTGAAAAGAATTTGCGGGGTTTTCAGTTAGCATGCGTAACAAACTGCATCAGTTTACTGAACAAAACCCATTGGCAAATGATTCTGAAGTAATGTCAAGCTGAAGATTCATGCATCTCTGTCACTGTCATGAATCTTGCTAAATAAAAAGGCATAACCTCCGATGCAGAAAAAAACGAATACATACAATAGTTTTACCAATACAAGGATCCAGAACTTAAAAGTTCCAACTTCAACAATCTATCACAACTTTTCGCCAGGAAAAGGTGGAGATGGTTGAGGTCGAGAACCATTTTTACTTGGACCAAGAGAGCAATGAAGCAAAGTATCCACGACGTAGCTGATGCCACGCGTGGAAGAAAGTGATAAGAGGCAAACTTCCTAATGCCGCTGGAGGGCTTTTTAACCACATTAACCACGACTCCCCAACTCCAGCCTGCTCCTCCTTCCCGTACCTTGACTTGGAAAATAAGTTGCTTTTAGCAGTAGCAGAAGGAGAAAAAAAAATATGTGGGGACAAATGAGAACACACAAGGACGATGTGTACCAATTGCGCATGGAAGAAGGGGAAACAATCTACCATATTTGCATTGATTAAAATAAAATAAAAAAATCAGGCATATTTGCATTGTCAGCTCAATAGCATGCCAAAATCTCGACAGGTATTCTCCCTTCCTGTAAATTATATCACTAAACAACACACTTTGAGGTCGGAGTTGGATCAACGTCAACTAGCTTAACATTCAAGCAAACAGATATGCGGTCGGAGTTCCACAAACTCTAGCAGGCCAGCACACAATTCGTGACAAACGACTAGCAAGAGTATTTTCTAGGAAACAAATAAGCACATGGAACACAAATATTTTCTCAATTTTGTTTACAAACATGATTTTAGGGAACCAAACTCACATAAAGGCATACACATATTTGACATGACCAAAAAAGGTATCAATTGCTAGCGAAGTTTTCAATCTGTAACTTGACTATTAAATCTCGAAACTTTTGCCTAATTAGATCCCCCTTCCTAGAACTGGTCCATTATCCCCCATAAAACAACTCCTAAGTTTCCTACTTCTCTCCACGTTTCCAGCGACTCATGAGGTATGTGAAATATATTGCTTTATTATTTTATCCATTGTTAATTTTTTTTTTTTTTGTCCCATTTTAGTTAATGGTAATTTGGAAAAGTCTACATTTCTTCCATAGCACTTAAGTAGTTAGTAGACTGCCAGAAGTGCTTGAATTCAATCAGATAAGTTAGAGGGGGAGGTCCATGGTCTCAAATAGTGTGGTTTAAACAAGATGTGCCCAAATGGTCCTTCATTCAACAGATAGCCTGTCACAAGAGGGTTCTTACCAAAATACATATAGTCTTAGTAGATGAAGAGTGGATGTTTATACCAAGTGTCCTGTGTTGTATCCTGTGTTCCCATAATGGCTGACGAAACTCAAGGGCACTGGTCTTTTGTGTTGGGAATTTGAATAACCAGATAAATGCCTGGTGGTTGGAACTTTGAATTCAAATGGGATCCATTATTGCAAGAGAAGCTCTTTTAAATGTGCTTTATTCGACCTTTCTTTCGTTGAATCAATCTATCATGTGTGGTGTGAAAGAAATAACAGAATTTTTATGAAGAAAAATAGAGATTTTGATATGGTTTTGAAGTGCATTCAAATTGACATTATGAACAAAGTGAGTTCTTAGAGGAAAAAGTGGAGAATACTCAAGACAACCGGATGGGATGGCTTGCTTAGCTTGGAATATCTGTCAGAAAATCTTACGTTGTAGGACTAGATAGCTGTACATTTTTGTTTGGGGAATTTGCACTTACACCCCCTATACTTACACGGTTTCGCAGATACACCCCTCGTACTTTAAATTTAGGCACTTACGCCCCTTGTACTGTGCAGTACCGTTAAATTGGATGGAAAGTGAGTGGCGGGAGTTTTCCCTCCAAAATGACCCCCGTCCAGTACGTGTAAGTGCCCGCTTTTGGGTGATTTCTCACGAGTCCCACTCGGTTATTTTTTTTAAAATTATTGAACGGCTCGGATTATCCGTGTGGGGCTCGGATTATCCATTTGGAGGGCTCGGATTATCCATTTTGGGGCGGAGCTAGTATGTGGGGGAGGTGGCACGTGCCACCTTCAATTTCAAAAATATCAAAAAAAAAAATACACATAATAAGGTTAAATAAAAAAAATTTGAAGAATTGTACATGAATAGTACTCCCTCTGTCCGGATTTAATAATTTTTTTGGAGTACGTGCTATTTTTCAATCGATTATATCTTTCAATTTATAATGTTTTACGTGATTTTGAAAACATTGTATTATAGAACTAATCGAGATCTATCAAACAAAATTCATATTCGATATGAAAAATTTATTACCGATTCAAAGATATAACCCATTTTTTAACCGGTTAGAAGAAGTATCTTGGTAGAGTGGCAAAGTATTCTGTTGCCTGGTGCCTTGCGCCACGGTTCGTAAGAATCGAAACCCCTGGCACCCGATGTGCTTTCTTTTTTCAAAAACAGACACACACACACACTCTCTCTCTCTTGTGGCACAAGTTTTTATTAACAAGATTTGTAATTTTTTTCTCACAAATTGGAAACGAACGTAACCCATTTGGAAATTAAATTTTTTCCCACAAAAAAAAGTTAATACTTTATACAAATACTGTAAAAAAGTCCACGACATAACCTAATTATACGACTTCACAATTAATTTGTTTTTCATATTTTTTTGCATAACATGTAATTAGATTTTCATTGAACGGTGCCACCTCCGCCTCCGAATCCCGACTCCACCTTGCTCACAATGGCTTCTAGGGGTATTTTATGCATTTTTTCAGTCATTTTGGAGGGAAAACTCCCGCCACTCACTTTTCCATCCAATTTAACGGTACTGCACAGTACAAGGGGTGTAAGTGCCTAAATTTAAAGTACAAGGGGTGTATCTGCCAAACCGTGTAATTACAGGGGGTGTAAGTACAAATTCCCCTTTTTGTTTTTGTTCTCTTAGTTGGATTGTTGATCACATGGGTATGCCCCTTGTTTAGTTGCACGTAATGCATGTTTGGGCTTCAATAAAACTTTCGCTTACGTAAGAAAAATATTAAAGTTGCATTCATTTGGGTTGTTTATTATACCTCTTCTACAGGGAGCTAATCGTGACAAGCAAAGAGTTACACGATAATGGTGTGATGTTCTTGCCAACATTATCTAGTCTAATGTATAAATATGACTTGGAAAAGGAGGGCTTATTTCTGTAAAGCTAATCACCGCGTTGTAATGTAGTTCTTACCAATATGCTCCCTTACGTATGTATTAACTTCATTGACTACCTTTTTTGAGTTCTTTCCCTACCAGTTTAAGCTAACTGTATGTTCTGAATTTAGGGTAGTCCTATGGTACACACCCCTTATTAGGGGGTGTACCGTACGCATCATGATTTTAAACCCTTGGATTTCAAAGTAAATAATCCGGACCACCCATTTATTAAATCAATTAATAAAATAAACAAAGGGCTTAGCAGGTAACAGGTTGTTCTCTCCTCCTTGACTTTCTCTCCCTCTCCCTCATGTGTAAAATACTACAAATTATATAACATAACCACAATTGTTATGACAACACAAAAAATTGACACTTTCTTACCACAATGTGTCGTACCAAAAGAAATCGATCAAAAGATACTAGCTACAAGACCAAAATATATCGTAGCACAATCAATAATACTATGCCTTAGCAAGATACAAGTCTAAAATATCACAAATTAAATATTGTAGAACTTAACATTCTAACAGTCCTGATCGATCATTTTAAAAATACACTCACTAAGGACATTTAGATTGTATAGTCAATTTATATTTTGTATGAAACCTAACCTACTTATAACTTGCCCAATTTGGCCCAAATCCGCCCATTTGGCATCCCTAGCACTTTACTCCAATTATGAGGAGAAATAAACCGTTGAATCCAATGACTCAAATATAAGTTGGCAATAGGAGCCCTTAGATCGGCATATTCTCTTAGAGATACCGCCCTATGTTATTATACCTAGCTGTTAGATACATACAGAGAGCGGGAAAAAAAAGATACATACCGAAAGACTGCGGGAGAGAGCACACTGATGTTCTAAATAACTTCGGGATGCATTAAATGAGACACAATAATGACGATCGAAACCGTCAATTGCATTATCTTTGTTTATTACATCATCCACGAAATTTTTTGCTATTATCAAGTTTAGAAAGCCTCTTCATCGGCTCCCTAATTCAATAAAAAAAGAATATTTTCATCCGATTAATGGTCTAATGATAAGCGATGACCTTCATTCTTAGTATATTTAATCTAATTCATATTCTGTACAAGATAGACGGGTCCGATTGAAAAAAATTGCTTACATGGGGCTCAGTTGTTGCATTATTAGATATTAATATGCATATGGATACATTAAAAGTCTTTCGATTACGTAGTTGTCGATATCCAATAATCTCTAATTTTGGTGACAATGTTGAATGTCATATAACTTGGCATCCTAACAGTCCTGATCGATCATTCTAAAAATACACTTACTAACGACATTTAGATTGTACATTCAATTTATGTTTGATATGAAACCTAGTCCTCTGTTGTAGTTGAATGTAAGGTAGCCATGCGATCGTGACACAATAATGACAATCAATTCCGTTGAGTTTTGTATGTTTGTTGATTAAGTCACCTACGTAAATTTTTGCCTCGATCTGATTTAGGAAGCTCTATCATCGACACGCAAATTTAATAATATAATGATATTTTTCATTCAATTAAGTGTCTACCTATAAACCATCAACTTCATTCTTGGTACGAATGACCTAATTGATATCATGTAAAAGATAGACGATTTTGATAAAATAATTAAAAAATATATATAACACCTTACGTGGGGCTCAGATGGTGCATTTTAGATTTTATTGCTATATTGAAATTAAACGACTAAATTTTTCAAAGTATAAAACTACAAGGACTAACTATGTAATTTAACCTTAAAAAACAACATTCTTAAAAAAAGAAAGAAATGAAGGGTGCAAGACTTGAACCCCTGATCTTTTAGATAAATGTCCAAATTCCAACACCTTATCATTCCGATTGAATTTTTTTTATACGACACGTTGTGGGTATGAAAACGCCAATTTATGGTGTTGTCATAACAAATTTGGTTATAATACTGAATTTGTGGTATGATATTTTGCTGATTATAACTATCGCTAATTGAACTTTCTGATTGAAATTTTTTATACGACACGTTGTGGGTATGAAAACGTCAATTTATGGTATTGTCATAACAAATTTGGTTATATTACTGAATTTGTGGTATTTTAGACATGTGTAATTACGAAATATTTTAATTAATTTCCATTTGTACGACACATTGTGGTAAGAAAACGTCAATTTATGATATTTTCATAACAATTGTGGTTTGTTATATAATTTGTGGTATTTAAATATGTTTTCTTTTAATACGACACATTGTGTTAAGAAAACGACAATTTTAGGTGTTGTCATAACAACTGTGGTTATTTTATAAAATTTATGGCATTCTACAAATATTTTTGTCTTGAGTATAACAATTAATGATTCTGATACGACATATTTTGATTTTGTTACGGAATATCATACGAGTCAAAGAATTTTTGGTACGACTCATTGTGGTAAGACAATGCCAATTTATGGTGTTGTTATAACATGTAACGACCCGGAATTTCAACCCAATCTTTTTCGAATAAAGAAATTATTATTTTAAATAAATAGTCTATAAGTAATGGATTATTTATAAAAATATAATTCGACTAAAACTTAGATTTATTTTTTTGTGATTAAAATTTATTTAAATGTTACATTAATTAACTTGTGACCATATAATTGTTGTAATAACCCGAAAATCTTAAATTAATAAAAATATTAAAAGTATTATTTAATTCCAATAATATTAATTTCCTTATTAAATAAATAGTAGATAATTACAAAAAAAAATAGTTTCCTATCTAATTATCTCTATAAAAATATTTTATAATTGCATGCATGCATACAATAATTCTAAATTTCCCTCTCCTACTCCTACTCGATCTCTACCTCCTCCGTAACTCCAAAACCGAGTTAGATTCGTCCGTGTAGAAACCCAATTCGATTAGGACTCGATTTAATCTTTCTACATCAAATTCTCCTATAAATACAATACCACTCCGAATCTAGGGCACGTACCATACTCAACACCTTCCACGGAGTCCAAAAGGAGAGAAAAAACCCGAGAGAACCGAGCTACAATCCATAGATTTTTAGAGAGAGAAAGAAGGAGAGAGAAAAGTGGGTTTCGTGGTTTCGTTCATCCGAGACTCAAATTGATCGATTGAATTACTTCTTACAATCCCAAGGATCGCCAAACAACAACCAATTCGGCCCCGAAGCCCCTCGATTAACGGAATCGAAATCATCTTCTCCAAACGTTCAATTTCGATCGAAAACGAATTCAATCCGAATCGAGGTATTATAATTCGATCCGAAACCTCCTCTAAGTATATTTAATGTTTTTAAGCATAACCCAAAAGCCCTTAGGGTCCCATGCATCAAAAACATGCAAGAAAATAACAAAAACCGAACCCAGCCGCGAACCTTGCGACCGCAACCTGCGGGAATTCCAGCCGCATGAACCAGCAGCTCCGACCTCACGGCCGCAAACCTCCCCACGGCCCAGTTTGCGGTTTTGTATTGTTTTGTTTCGAATGTATTTTGCGACCTTCCGAACCTAGTTTTCGACCCCCGAAATATTTTTCCTAGATTACCCACACCCCAAAGATCATACCTTGTTAAATTCATATTTTTGATATTTATTTATCTATTTAATAAATTTTTATTCGTTATCGTGTAAAAATTGGTCAACTAAAAATCATTGCGACCTTTTAAACTGCTTTATAAATCCCCATACTATTTTTCCTAGACTTCTAACATATCAAAGATCATAGCTTACTGATTTTATATTTTTTTTTATGTAATTAGCTATTTATTTTATTTTTAATTAAAGTAACAAACGAAAAATAATTGCGACCTTACAAACAATGATTTTAACATCTAAACTATTTTTCCTAGATTTCTTACATCTCAAGGATGATATGTTATTAAAATAATATTTTATTTACTTAATTAACTATTTATTATTATTTACGCGTTGTTTCTTAATAATAATACTTTAAAATATTATAAAAGAGGTTAATAATTCCGAATAATTTTATTTAGACTTCTTACAGTCCTAAGATGATGTTTTGTTAGTGTAAATACATTTTCAATTATTAATTATTTATCATCTATTTATTCCTCTTTTGTCAATTAACTTAATCTTTTTATTTAAAATAATCCCACGAACCTCCAAACCCAACTTTTAAGACTTGAACTTGTTATAGAGGACCTTTAGGACTTTTATTAGGATTACGATAATTATTCTAATATTTTTACCTAATTAATGTATTTAATTAGTGTTTAATTAACTTAATTACTTATAATTAATTAACGAAAGTCTAGAAAATTATTTTTTAAATCTTAATTAAATAATTCTTACATTCTTAATGACTTTGTGACCATACGAAATTAAGGGCAACGGCCTAGTCATAAAAAGTTATGTGATTGCATTGCTTATTAACTGTTTCGATCCGTCTGTTATTCGTTTTCAATTATTATTGTGATTGATATTGTATCAATATTTCATTTGAATGTTAGATTGGACCCTAGAGACATGGGGTGGTATACGATATAGAAATCACTTAGACGATGCTAAGTAATGGATAAATTGTGAAGTTTCTTTCTGTTTAGAGGTTGCCTGCAGGCGTGATATGAGAAATGATGAGATTGTGATGAGAATTGAAACTGGCGAGAGTCCAGTGATGAATTGAAACTGGCGAGAGTCCAGTGATGAATTGATAGACTGGCGGGTGTCCAGTGATAATTGTGAAATGGTTGTGATGTGGTTTATAAGATAGGCGAACCCTAGTTGTGATTCCGGCATGATAAGCTTACCCCTTGTTGTAGTTATTGGGGGTGCACACTCGGTACATAACTTAGGTGTTCCTGCGACAACAAAGGGAAGTGATCTCATGGGACTGAGCATGGCTAGTGGTTGGGGAGGAAAGATCTCGTGGAGAGATCTTAGATTTCATGTTAAGTTAATGGATAGCAATGAATCAAGTTATGTGAATTATCTCTGTTTTACTTTTTCGCACCATATATATTCTGTTTGCTTGCTAGCTGTAAAGTAAGAGGGGTGGTTGGGTTGGATTATTTTACTGGGTGATTTTATCACTCACGGATACGTCTGTATCCTGGCAAATCGATTGCTTCGGCGGTCAATTTGCTAGAGGGCGCAGGATTCAATGGAAGAGATTCAGCGATGATGCGGTTCGACACGAAAAGAATATCAGTAATGAAGATCGAGGATGCTTAGGATTCGTATCAAGATTAGAGTCAGCTCTGAAGTTAGTGTATTTTGATTCAGTAGATCTATCTTGAAATTGTAATGGTTAAACCATTGTTTTGAAAAATTATATTTATTTAGCAAATTTTCTCATAGAAATTATTTATTTTTCTCCCGAAAAGTCGGGGTGTTACATAACATTTGTGGGTAGCATTATTTAATTTTTGATATTGTACGCATATATCTGGTTAGGGTACAAGTATTATGGATTCGGGTACGAATAATTATGATTATATCATAACAATATTTTTTAACTATGGGTAACCTGCTAGTGACCTGTTCAATAGGTAAATTCTAAAGTTCAAGTCGTAACTGAGTCATAAATATGCATTATAAAACCAAAAATCGACATAATGAAAATCACAAATTGTCATAATTTAAACATACGCTATACCCTTTGTACCATAGCTTCCTCCCTGAATTTATGTACATGCCTCTATCACAGAGCACTACGGGATCATCATGGAGTCTTTTTACTGCAAAAGGTCATACTGTAATTCGAGAGTTGAACGACTTCATAATGAGGCCGAGCGGAATGTGGTGGTAAGGGTCAAATGACAAATTCTCACCTGAATTGGAGATTCTTTTGAACACTATTTTACAACCAGTATTGATTTTGTATTCTAAATATGTAGGAATGACGTACGGGAACTATTTACACATCCAGTGTTCTGGAATTTTGTAATGAATAGAGATTTCCTCAACAACATGGATACACACATGTTTCCTACCCCTCGCCTTATAGTGAATCCTTTTTACCATCCGTCCGACTACTAATTCCAAAAGTAGTATGATGGTTTGGATCACTTGGCTCGTGTTATGCGTTGGTAATCTCATAGTACAAGCTACATGTTTGTTCTCCTAAAGGAAGATTGTTACTCTGAAAGTCTTTTTCCACTTGATTGAAGATATTAAACAACACCAAATTTAGACTATAGTTGAGTTCATAACGAAATAAATCTATTTGACATGCCGAAGGTCGCTGCATAAAGAAAAAGAGAAAAAAAAAAACTCTATAATGCATAATATCTTCACATCTAAATACACTAAAAGATGAAGCCAAGACACATACCGAAAGTTGGTAATAATGAGATTCATTGTGATGTGAAACTAAATTCTTGGCTTGGCGATAGAGTGGATTTTGGTGAGGAGTTTGGCACGGAGAGGATGACGGATGTTGATAAGTAAACCACGGATGTTGATTTAGTAAGGCAATGCTCTTTATGATAGGATCCAACCCTTTAGATTGTCAAATCCAATCCCAAAGCATAACACGAGCCAAGTGATCTAAACCATCTTGTGCACTACTTCTAGGATATGTCGGTTGGTAAAAAAGATTCACTATAGGGTGAGGGGTAGGAAACATGAGCATATCCATGTTGCTGAGGAAACCCCTATGCATTACAGAATCTCAAAACACTGGATGTGTAAATAGCTCTCCTATATCTGTAGAGACCCGTAAAATTTTTAATTATTTAAAATGTTTATTAATTGGCTAATTAGGAGAATATGGTTTATTTGGTGGCTATTTGAATTAGGAATTGAAAATTGAGGGAGTGGGTGTGTGATTAAAGGATATAGGAGTATATATAGGGTGGGTGTGTGTTAGGAGATTATATATCTCCCACTCTCTCTCTCTCTACCGTCCTTCTCTCTCTCACCACCGAAATTCTCTCTCTCTCTCTCTCTCTCTCTCTCTCTCTCTCCTCTCCTCTCACTCAAAACTCCTCCAAGACCTTAAGAACCTCAAAGATCAACCACCCTTCGGCCTTCCAATCGCGTTCTTGAACTCGAAATTTCGTGGGTCAAGCTTGGAGGGAAGTTCTTGGTCGATTTCGGAGCTTTGGAGGTCTAGGGTTTGCTTGAACTTTGATCAATCGCTTGGGCCTCGTTCAAATCACTTGAGGTAGGGATTTCTTACTCTCTCTATGCGTTTATGGGTTGGGTTGATTACATGCATTGATCATGCCTTGGTTCGTTGTTTGTTATTAGGGTTTCGTTGTTGAAAAGTTGAAAACAATTCACAGAAAAACTCCATGGTATCGATACCCCTATAAGGTACCCCACTCTCCTCTGGACCAGATTCTGGCCAGGTATCAATACCTCCATCAGGGGTATCGATACCCCTTTTTGTTCCGGGCAGATTTGATTCATTTGTTCCTTTCTGTACCCGTTTGAACCCCGAACACTTCAAACACCTTTTGAATAGCTTCAAATCACTTCCAAACTTGATTTTTTGTACCTTGAAAGATTCATTGACCAATCGACCTCATTGGGCTCTCGTCATAACTTAGAAAAAATGTAGAATTAAATGATTAGGATACTCGTGCATTATTTATGCTTTTTAGTTGATTGAAGTAGATGTGGTGGCATGTCTCAATAATTGATATAAACTTGTTAAGCGCTATAACATGACATGATGATTGGTGGATTGAAAAATGTACGATGGAGTCGTTATAGAATATCGTAGACTATAAAGTATATCGTGGGGTGCATAGTTGGTCGTTGGGGTTTCTCTAGCGGTCCAGATGAGAATAGGGTAACCTGTATCCTCGTGCTTCGTCTTATTGATCTTCTTAGGTTCCTTTGGTACTCGTTCTATAAGATTCTTGTTTAGAACCTAGCGGATGGTGTGTCGTAGAGTCATTTGTGGATTCGGTACGTGACATAAGGCATCGTGATAGATTTTGAGGGATAACGTGAACCTGAGTTTGTAATACATTGAATGATGATGAATGAAAGACTATGACCTTGAGAAGTGTTGTTTCCTTGTATTCAGATTGTTATTGCGTATGTGTTTATGTGAGTAGTGAATTTTGAATTGAGGGTCCTGCAACGCAAGGTGTGGTAATGCGAAAACCTAGATGAAGAGAATTCACTGTAACGCAAAGTGTGGTAATACAGTTGAATGTCTCGCATAATGATGGAAGTTGTGATTGATTAGAGAAGTTTATGTTGTGTTTGGACTGTGTATTGCTTGAGATTGTAATTGTTGAAAAAGGGAAACAACAATTGATTTCATCAAAGTTTTTGAAAAGAAAGGAACTTGGCATTAGAAAAGGGATTTTTATGAAAAATCCTCCTGTATTCCTGAGCGAATCAACGGTTCCGATATTTAGGCATAAACCAACGGATTCCGGTATTCAAGCGAATCAACAAAACTTGACCCGTAAAGGTTGAGAGTTTTCTCAAAGTTATTTTGGCAACCAAAAGGAAATATTTTCTTTTTATAAAAGAGGCTTGATGGTAAATGGTAAGAAATGAGAGAGGTGGCATTCGTTTTAGGAGTCTTAAAATGATTTGAGAAACAGTATTGGGTTGATTAGATTGATTTGTGCTTAAAGTTGCTCCTAGTTGTTATACGAATGGTTAGGGATATCTATAAGACGTATTGAATTCCATAGTCGTTGTTCGTCGGTTCATTGTGGTGCCCTTTGTATCTTTGATCGTTCATTAAAAATCATTCATTCTTATAACATGTTTCATCACATTTACATATAGTTTGAGTATAGAAATCTCTACTAGGCTAGTGTAACTCAACTTATCATTTTCAGGTGTATCTCAAGGACCCTGACGCGGAGTGCATGGTGTGCATGCTTGATCTCATCTCTTTTGAAAGCCGCCCGAGAAGTGGTTTCATTGTTTTTTGTATGATCTCTTAGAAAGATGAAATTGTAATTCATTTGAACTCTTTTAATTTCAAATATTATGTAACCTCTAAATTTATTGTTTTTAACTAACTATAAAATTTGGGCCGTAGTGCCAACGTTGTAAATTTTTAAACTTAAGAACCTGATTTCTAAATGATCATTTGAGAACTCTCTTTTTGGTATTATCGGTACTTTAGTGATAATTATATTTCTTGAGAATGATTATTATTCATGTTGAAAATCGAGAGTATGACAATATTGCTTCTACATATTTAGAATACAAAACTAATATGAGTTGTAAAATAGAGTTCAAAAGAATCTCTAATCCAAGTGAAAATTTGTCGATTGCCCCTTCTCACCACATTCTGCTCTCGACCCTCATTATAAATGTTGTGTTTGGATTGGATTTTGAAAAAAAATTTAAAAAATAATAGAGGTAATAAGTGAAGAGAGATAGAGAGAGAAATGTTGAAAGTAGGAAAAATCTATGTGGAATCTAGGGAATTTTTTTTTAAAAATTCTTATTGAATTACAAAGAGAACAAGACATCTCGACTTACAGAATGACTTTTTGCAATAAAAAGACTCTCCATGATGATCCCACAGTACTCTAAAGTAGAGTCTACAGACGTACATAAATTCAAAACAAACAATTAGCTTAAAATTGTAAAAAAAGAACACAAAAAAGGTTGTCAAATTAATTAATACATATGTAAGGTAGCATATTGATAAGAACTACATTGCAACCGTGATAGTTTCACAAAAGTAAACCCTCCTTCTCCAAGACATCTGTATACACTATATAATGCTGGCAAGAACATCACAACATTATCGTGTAACTCTTTGCTTACCACATTTAGCTTCATGTAAAAGAGGTACTATAAGAAACAACCTAAATGAATGATTTATAAGAACAAATCTGTAAAAGAGGTATAAGAAACAACCTAAATGAATGATTTATAAGAACAAATCTCAACAGGAAAAGGGGGGAAAATCACACAACATTACAACACCACAACTATAAACTCCACCAGCTAAGCATCAACAGCTCAACTAGGAGAAGGAAAAACACAATGAACTTCACAGGAACAAGACAGCCAAAGCAACAACTAAAGCCTATCCAGAAGAAGTAACTTCATTATAATCCCTTTATTATGGCTAATGCACAACACAAGTCCGAAACCTAACTGACACTTTGTCATCCTAACAAGATCATACTCAAACCATTAAAAATCTAATCAACAACCAGATAGATATAAGAAACTGATCGAAATGGGTCAAAATGAAACACCAAGAAAATGAGAAAGAACGAGAAGGCACGACGACTAGGCCTCCCGTGCGGCGAGAGTTTTTTGTTAACCTTTTTTTCGTTTGCTCCCATCATCTATCCAACCAAATGAAGCATCAAGTAGGAAATAAATTCACCTTCATTAGGCTCTAAGTTGTATTGGCTATTCATCATTTAGAGAGAGACTGAAGGTACGTCAAGCACCAATGCATATACATGAACCTACCGTGCACTGTGCTCCCGTTCAATATTTTCGATCAGGATTGTAACTGTCTCTACTCTTCGATATCGACTCAAGTCCTTTTGATCATTTCAAAGCAAGAGATAAGAGAAAAGGAGGTGGATTTTTGCTCACGATAGAATTCCTAATCCTCATCAACAACTCTCTCACAGCCAAACTAACAACATAGTCTTCGGAATCTATACCGACTAAGAGAAACCTTCAGACGAGTTTTGAAGGATGCCATCATGCTTGAAATACCCACAAGCTAATCAAATCATAACCTAAGAACATGGGAGAACTCCACAAGTGGTAACAAAAATAATTCATCATTCTCATAACAGAGGAAGCGATTCAATCCAATCAAAACAAACCAAATCCAGCCCTAAGTCCCAGTCAATTGGGTTAGCTACATGAATCCATTTTTTTCATTGAGCTCTATCGAAGACATTTTTTCCAGCGATATTCACATAAACCTAAACTTGTGCGACCTACCGGCTCTAATATCAACTCTTTTCTACCCCTTCTCTTAGTGTTACCATCAACCGTAACTCTATGACTTATCTTCACTACCGCATCATTCAATAGATATTTTTCCTACGTCTTATCTTCTATTGCCTCGCAAAATCTTACATTCAAACATTTCAAAGCTACAATTTCTCATGCGTGTAAAGTACTTTTAGCCCATTTAGCTTATGAAAAACACGTATATCGAGACATATGATTCTCCTCGCATACATCAACGTTTGGGACTGAAAGGGCTTTGTTTTCTTCGGAAACAAAGTGGCAAATGGCACAAAGACTCGGTGCTATTTTCAATGACAGGCTAACACTCAATCCAAGCCATACCCATCAACAAACAACGAAATAAACACAAAACACAAACACCCATAACCCATTCAAGAAACCTGGAATTCAGTCAAACCCAGATAATCAAACTCTACCAACATCCAAAAAGACATAAACAAACACACACACATACTTTCCCTCACTCTTTTAACTCTGCTGAGACTCCAACGGAATCCCAATCTCCTCCTCCTCCTCCTCCGCCGCCGGCGCAACCTCCTTCGGCTTCCGCACGTTTCTCGGCGGAACCGGAAGGGCCAGGAAGTGCTTGGTCTTGCTGATGGGCCTGCTCCTCTGCAACACGACCATGTCCCCAACCTTGAACCGGTTATCCGGATCGTGGACCTGGTACTTCTTCTTGATCCTGACCCACTTGTGGTACTTGGGGTGCTTGGCGAGCCGGACCACGACGACGTTCACGGTCTTGTCGTTGGTGTCGCAAATCACGCGGCCCTGCATCGTTTTCATGTTGGTGATTCTGAGGCCGACGGGCGGGGGAGGAGAGAGAGAAGGTTTGCGAAAGAGAGAGAGAGGAGGTGGGGAGACATGGAAGGAGGGTTTGGAGAGAGATAGGGATTTGAATTGGGTGAGGAGCATTTTCCTGTCCGGGGGTGTGGGCGTTGTGTGATGTGTGAGGATTAGATAACGAGGAATTGGAAAGAAGAAGAAGATTTTGGGGGTTCGGGGTTGTTATCCCCTGTTGCGGTGTCTAGCGTGGAGATGCATCGTGATTTTGACATGTCACATCACCTCAATCACACTCCTCTCATATACAGGTGGGGCCCGTTCTAGTGGGACTCACCTGAATGTGAGAGGGGTGTGGTTGAAGTAACGTGCCTCTAGCATTTTTGTTTCTTTTTAGCGGTTGGGGTGTCTTAACCAGCTTAAACACATCTCAACTAATCTCTTATCTGCACACGTCAACTAATCTCTTTTGTCCGATCAAGTGATAGCATTGTTTAAGCTCTTCTTTATTTTTTTTGTATAGCGGTCTAGGATGTCTGAACCAATTTAAACACACTTCAACTAGTTCCTTCTTCAGCTCGATCAAAGGAAGGTGATTCATGCTGAGACTAGAAAATGCGCAAGAAATTGTCGAACCGTGGTTAAATGTATGAAGAGCAAACCTACCAACAAACTAGACTAACTCACGGGATTATTGTTTAGGCTTAGGTGACTTTGGTTTGCTACATGAGAGTGTCCGGGTCAGCATATGCATGCATCAGCTAATTTTTGGAGACTAATTTCACTATCCACGAGAGGAGGCTCAAGCCGAAGCAAACTCTCGTAGGAACTGACTTCACGTGAGTTGGTAGCACTTAACATAGAGTTTTGAACATGAAACTTAACATAACATAGATATAATTCCTAAGTCTCAATACTTAGTTATGTACCGTTCAGGCCTAACGTGCCTAACGTTCTCTTTGGAACTTGTGGAAGGAAATATAAGATGAGAGAAAATAATTAAGAAGAAAAATTGAAGAAAATGAGGTAGAAAATTTTACTATTTCTAGAACTCTATTTCGTCATTTTCTCTCCTCTTTTCTCTCCAACCAAACAAGGGCAAGAAAATCTTTAAAATTTTCTTGCCATTTCCCTTCCTTTCCTCCTTTTCCAAACAAATTCTAAGTGATGTTGCAACATCAAGGGTGGAGAAAATGAAATTTTGCCAACTCATTTCACTAATCTATCTCAACATCCCTTTACTTCAATTACATTTAGAGAAGGCCAGAAAACATAACAGTTACAACACAACTATGACATTTTTTTTTTCTAGGGCTCGTAGTGTTTTCTTTTTGTTCGTTGGTTGAAGGGTTCAAAGGAACGATAAGTGCAACAATGAGATTCATATTTCATACATGACATAAAAGGAACATCTTAATTACCTGATATAATCCATTTAAACTAGTGTATGCTCGGATTAAAGGAATGACAAAATTATACTAATTGCAGGATTAAGATTGAAGTTCACACATGACTATTGGTAGATTAGCACCTCAATTACGGATAATCTTTTTGAACTCATCTATATTGATATTCCTATCTCATTTTGCTAGGAGATAAATTAAACTTGTGTCAAATTCATTGGCTAAGCTGCCTATTCTTATACTAACAATTTTCATACCTAGTAAGGCTTGTTTTTTTTATCGCGTACAGTTTAATTTCAACTTTTACGAGTAACAATCGTGTAAGGTTTGTATTTTGTATGAACCGTGTCATTGTTGACATTAAAACGTTGATTCATCTAAGCACATATGACATATGAAAAGTGCCATTATTGATCAATTAGCAAGGCTCCCAAAAATGGAATTGGAAGGGCGGTCGATCCGGCCGTTCATCTAAAGAATCAACTGCTTGAATCTTGATCGAGTAATAGACGGTTCAAATTTAAATGCACTCAATTTCACATCCGAGCCGAGATAAACAACTTGATGACACTCGACACCCCACTTGACGGGGTGCTCGGGAGCATCCTCGAGGGCCCCTATCACATTGCTCATCTGGCCTCTAGGGGCTCAAAACTTACCATCCATCTCAAAGGGGATAGGGTTATCCAACTCCTATCTACAATGTCACCTCCCAAAGTTCGATTGAATATCCTACCAAGCATACCCAGCTTGCCACGTGGCACTAGAAGATCCATTGGAGTTTGGGAAGATGATCTAAAATAACTACGTTTCTCTTTCTCACGCACACAGTATTCATTAGGCATTTGAGGAACAAGAGGGTAGTTTGTTAATTTGGAGGGAAAGACCCATCATGGCATCTCTAGCAATTCCCTTCGCCGCCGTGCAACCCGCCGCCGTCAAGGGCCTCGCCGGAAGCTCCATAGCCGGCACTAAGCTCCACCTCAAGCGCCCATCCCGCCAGAGCTGCAGACGCACCAGCCATAAGTAAGAAAATTCACTGGTCTGTACGTACAAACAGTATGCATATCCGTGCACTCTTTCTTCTTGGGAAGCAGCAAGAAAATATTCCTCTGCCTGTTCCCAAATGGTAGTTCATAAAACGTGCAATTTTGGAATAAAAAATAAAAAAAATTCGTCCGTTAGTTTTAAAATTTGATGTCAATGGAAGTATTTATATTTTATTCTCGAAAATTGCTCGTCTTTTTGCAGTGGACAGGGGATAATATTTTTTCCAACAATTAAATGATACCCAATACACAATGATCCAATAATTCAACCACAAAACACATATAAATCAATAATGAGTTCTTGCCATCTTTGTATGACGCTCCATGGTGTGTTACTAGAAGGTTTCTCATTTTTATCATCGTATCGTTTTGATTAATGATATGGAGACCTCTTCTTTGCCGATAAAAAAGAAAAGAAAGAAGAGTTATTCTTATTGACCTCTCAGCAGAGAGTGTACAAGGATGGCCAACTCTAGTTGGTCCATAACTGTGTACTTTTACTTAAAGAGAATTTAAGTTTGTGAATCTTTGGCCGAACTTATCCGTCTTGTTTGATGCAGAACTCACGCGATTGTGGCCAAATACGGTGACAAGAGTGTGTACTTTGATTTGGAGGATTTGGGCAACACCACTGGCCAGTGGGATTTATATGGGTCAGATGCACCCTCACCATACAACCCCCTCCAGGTAATCTGACCCCTTGCATTTCTTTCTTTTTTTTGGGCCTTTTAGATTTACAGATTCTATTTGAATATGAACCCCAAAATGCTATGTTAGTTCTATGAGGCTTTTATGCTCTCCAATGTAAGCATGAAGCATTAGTCTGATCTTCACAAGGACAGCTGAAATCGGATTGTAAAGGCCTAAATTCCAATTGACAAGTATTTGTAAATGGATTGTGAAAAGCAACAAAGGCTAAGGGCAAAGCATAGTACAAGATGAGATAATTCTAGCCTCTGAAGCATGGACACGGCTACAAGACACGGATACGACACAGTATGAATATGTGGATATGGGAAAAACCTAAAAGAGTGGGATACAGACACAGCCAGGATACCTTTGTAAAGAAGTTGTTTTGTAATATTTAGAATCACGTTACACTTAAGTTCCCGAAAGAATCTGTGGGACTAGCGCTTAAGATCCATCAATTTGTAGGTGCACTGATTGAACTTGAAGGGTGCAGAAGTAAGGCTTTGCTGCTCTTTTCACTTTCTCAATTCAGTTTGGAGGAATGCCATTTCTCATGCATTTGATATGTTTTCACTTTGCGATACTTTATTTCCAATTTTTTTTGTGTGAATGTGAGTGAGTTTATTGATCTCAAAACATCTTGTGCAAATGCAGAGCAAATTCTTTGAGACATTTGTCGGTCCTTTCACCAAGAGAGGACTATTGCTCAAATTCCTGATATTGGGAGGTGGATCCACCCTTGCTTACGTTAGTGCCACTGCCCCGCCAGAGCTCTTACCGATCTCGAAGGGTCCCCAACTTCCACCCAAGCTTGGACCGCGTGGCAAGCTCTAATTCTCCAGGAACCCTTATGTTCTTCAATCTTTTAATGTGCTTAAATTATCTTCTCTGCACTTGTAAGTATGTCCAGAGCTAGTTAAGACCGCTTTCAATCGTATGAAAAATACTTCCTTTTCTCGTCGTGATCTGAAACTGTGCTTTCTGATTTATTGGATCACTTATTAATGGTGATATTCTGGTTATCTTCAAGTATGTTTGTTCTACGAGTTTTTAAAGACCAAATCATTTTGGTGCTTTAAATCATATTTTTTTCCAGTGGTTTCCAAATCTTCTTTTGTAGGACAACAGGTGCATAGTTCTCTTGGTGTTGTGTCAGCAGTGTCAATATGAGATAAACCGATTAGAAAACCCTGATTATTGCTCTTCACTTCTTCACATCAAGAAATAGCCTTACTACAAAAATAGCTGTTTATCCCCTCTGCATAATAGTTTTCTTTAGCGTAATCATATCAATGCAGAACAGCCAGTTTGAAGTACGTACGAATGGATTAAGTAGGCATTCCATCTATTAGCAAAGTCAGAACTAAAAAAACTGCACTACAAGTCAAAAAAGTGATCCCTTGCTCAGGTAAAGGCGTATCCGCTGTGTTTGAGACCTCAATTCTCCCTATTTACATAATGAAAAGATGCCTCCCAAATCACCTAAAACCTGAACGAGTCCGAATAATTCCACAGGAAGTCAAGCTTTCTCCCTCCTAGTGCTTCTCCGTGTTCACCTTCCATCTTTTGTGCACAATCCCTCTGGTGCGTGTCTGCATATTAATGGCGTGCAGTTGGACTTCTTAAACCGCCTAGGTTCTCAAGCTTCTCAATGTAGGTAAGTTTCTTGTTGGTCACAATAATAGGGGGTTTACTTAGGGGTTTTGTATCGTTTTCTTTGACCGAATTGTCGGCTGAGTCCTTCTTCGTTTCACTATCTCCTTGATCCAAAGTCCAACCCATGAAATCTGATAGCGTCATTGAAGTGGGCGCATCCGATGATTTCAGCTTCTCTAGCTCTTCTTTTGCATTTGGAAACGTATCCGCTGTCATAACTATCGAGGTATCTCTTAGGGGATGCCGTTTTTGTTCCCCGAGTGATGGATTTTGCGCAAGAGAATCGGCATGGAGAACGTCTTCTATTCTAGACATGATCGTGTAGGCCAAACTTTCTAGTATTCTTGAATAGCTCTCCAATACTGCTTGTCCGACATCCTGTTAAGCCAAGAAGAGGATGTAAATAATTAGGGTATGGACTGAAGCCATGAATAAATCTTCATTCAGTAGGAACTTGCATTCTCAAGACTTACAGGAATGCGGTACTAGGAGTAGTAGGATTAAGAGGAAATTCTTATCATCTATATGAGCATGGATAAACATCATGGAATAGAATTGGAAATAAAAGCAGCCATGCCTACCCGGGTGTATTGGATCTTGCTGATGTCTAACGCCGATTGAGGAATTCCAGGAAACCGCTGTTTAATAATGAGCAAAATGGTCTCTGCTCTATCTTCAAACATTTCTCTCTTATCCAAACTCACAGCTGAACCCCAAGCCGACTTTCCATCTTTGGCATTCATTTTCCTCTTCCAAATCACAACAGAGGCCTCAATCCTATTCTTGAGGTCAAGGATCTTATGCTCTGATGACAAATCCATCGTTGATAGAAAATGATCAGGATCGAAGTAGTCCCCACACGTTATACTTCTATATATAGAGTCTCCAAGGCTAGCCCTCCCGTTCTGCCATAAGAAAACAAAACAAAACAGTCAACGTTACAAAAGACAGTCTAATGTACTCTTTGTGGAAATCTGGTGTCTTGAAAGCTGATTCCGAGAAGTTTTGCAAACACACGCCATTAAATGGAAATCTGTTTTGCTTCTTTACCTTGGGGAGAGAATCAATATAATTTTCCGGGATTTCCATTTCTGATACAACTTGTGCGTTTATGGCCATAGCCGCTTTGAGTACTTGGTGCACTGAATCCTTCTGGAACTGCAGCCATTTCCTTGTGACTTCAGATAAACCATTTGGGGGAACCTTAGGCGTAGGTATCCACCATTTGTCGTCTTGCCTCTTGTTTTTCCCTCTCTCTGATTCGTCGTCTTTGGACACATAAGAGAATTCATTCTGGTCTTTAAAATTATCCAGTAAGTCCTGTTTAGCATTGACAAAATCAACCTTTGTGTTAACGCCAAGCGTTTATCTTGTACTCGTAAATATGTAGAGGTTATAAGGAACTTTGTTCTTACAATAAGCATTGTATCAAGTTTCCGTAGGGCTGGGATATTCATGTGGAGATCAGTCCGCTGTCTTGTGGTCATTATCTAGCAAAGTAATGAATGAATAGAAGTCCTTAGTAAACTTGTAATAATACGTTCGCGTACGCTTTGCATATATCACGTATGGAATAGTGGGGAGAGATACCTCCATATTAGTTCCATCTTTCGATTTTTGCTTTGAAGGAACCATTTCAACAATGTGATCAGTCACCGATAAGAGCCAGTCAATTTCTCTTCTCCACTTTGCTTTCCTATCTGGTGCCATAGGCTCTAATCGCTTTTGTTCGCCAAAGATAGAAGCTGGTTGTGTTTTACAAGTGAATAGATTGTCAATTCGAATTTGAAAAAGTATGCAACTATTTGTAATCTGTATGATTCCATCTTTCCAATTACAGAATCCCCTTAAATTACAGAAAGATGATAAACGATCATCTGAATTTAGAATTCTGGAAAATTAATACGTGTCTGCGTAAGAGAGAGAGGATTTCAAATACCTGAAAGGTTTGTAATGGCGTTGGACAATGCCAAGGCTGATGAAACACCCTTTCCTCCACCCGACATATCCTCACCCAGAAGCAACTTCGAAAACCTTTCCTTCATCAGTTCCATGTCTACACGTAAAAATGCCCGTAAATGTGAGAAACCAATGGAGAAAATCCCAAGAGAGAAAGACATGTTTAACTCAAAATGTTACGGCAAACACAATCCATATTCATGCAACCATGTTCTTTTCAATTTGAAGCAGTTTTGTCGGTAGGGGTTAATTGGTCACAATTTAGTTATGAAATTGCTTGGAATGGCATTAGTATCGATATGAAAAGATCATTCTATGAGATGGAATCTACGATCAGGTCGAATTGATTGAAAACATATATGTTTGTGCAACCATGTTTTTGGGAATTTCACATCCTTTGTCTATCATTGGAAAAACTATGTTTGTTCCAAATCCATGCACTTGTCATGGCTGACGACCCGAATGAAACAACTTGTTGCAAGTTTTGTATATATCCAATGACCGATTAAGATGGAGGTTAGGAAATTTTCGCCATGCCTGTTTTGGACCGGGGGCTCTCCGCGCCATGATCGTTGGGCAAACGGGATTTTGGACCCTTTTCGTTACGGTTAAGGGAAAAACCAATCTGCATTGGCTCATCGCTCAAAGGTGCTGAAGCCTGGCTTCTTGATGCTATCCTACCTTCCACGGGTGAAAGCGGCCCACTGCTCTCCATGATCATACTATGTGCTTGTCGTCCTGCGTCCTCGTTCATCCCTCTGAAATGAAAGAGTCTGGACCTATATTGTGCTTGTTCTTCTTCCATTGCTTGAACCATTTTGAAAATTTTCGAGCGAATTCCCTACGTAAGGAGTTCAAATTTCGAGCGAATTCCCTACGTACGGAGTCGGAAAAGAACTGTGATGTGAGAGCTTCTTGTTTTGGAAGATTGAATGGAGATTAGGGGAGAAGCCCAAACTCCTTTTTTTTTTTTTTTGGAGGAGGAGTTTGTTCTTGGGAGATTTTGTTGACAATCATCAAAGATAATGGGTATGAGTCAGTTTTTTCTGTTTATGTTTATTGTTGGTAGAAACGTGGGGTGTGTGTCTTAAGAGAGAATGGCTAAACTGTGTCTTAAGAGAGAATGGCTAAACTGTGTCTTAAGAGAGAATGGCTAAACTAATGAAAAGGAAACATATACACACTCTCTCTTTCTTTTTCTATTTCTTCCCTCTTAATTTTTACATGGAATTTATTTTCTTACTTTTTCTATGGTGTGAGAAATGAATGGCTGGCTGGCTCTCTCTCTCTCTCTCTCTCTCTCTCTCTCTCTCTCTCTCATTGGACAGTTAAGGATCGATGGGATTTTACTATTTTTCTATCTGATCTTTATAATTGAATCTATAAACACTAGTATAATTTTCTCTTCCAAGTGATTGAAAAACTATATTTGTTTTGATTTATTTTTGCCAAAGAATATCCACCTAACGTTCTCTATTTTGGGAAGGGGAAAAAAAAAAAAAAAGAAAAAGAAGTGTAACGAGTAATATCTGACATCATAAATCGTGAGGCCATCAGTTAATGTTAAACCACTACATGAGATGTTCCATAAACCGAGGCACTACAGAACGAATAGCTAGAAGGAGATTTTCACGCTTTCTCTTCGTATGTTGGCATTCTGTTTTTGTTTTAACTAATGTGAATATTGAATATTATCTTTTTTCGAAATAGGTGAATTAAGAAGTGCTAAAATGAAAGGGCATTTTTAATTTCTCATAATAATAATATAAAAAAAAAAGTGCACATGTATATGCATAAAAAGGAGAATGCGAAAATCTTCCAAAGCCTGACTTTTTATCCGCTATATGCAAATATTCGAATGTTGCCGCTAACATCAAAATCATCCAAACAACTCGAAAGAAATTTAATTCAATAGACCCGACTATTGATTTTTCTTTTCCCATCTTCTTCTACGATTGTGATCAGACCCTGGGCTTAGCCCAATGTTCTATCCCCTCAAGTTTAATTTTCAAGGATGAGATCGCGAGTTCAAACCGATAAAAGGAGCATTTGGCCCTTTGCAGTCGCCTAAAGGCATGTGTTTGATTCCATAGTAAGGGAGGTGAGATTAAAGGATGCGCCCGCATGTTTCATCTCCTAAAGGCATGTGTTTGATTCCATAATAAGGGAGGTGAGATTAAAGGGTGCGCCCGCATGTTTCATCTTTTTCATGGTGCGATAGGCTACGGAATTAAGGGTTGGATTGAATAAGGGTGGACTATTGGAGATTAACAAATGTATCGTACTAAGGGGACGGGTGGCATTACCTGGTTCTCCTTTTCCAGATTATCCCCCTACTTATTCAACGGTAAAAAAAAATAATCTTCATCATCTTTATCACGCTCGAACCAGACGGATTACAATTATTCTCAATATGCATATAATCCCGTTTTATCATTCCATGGGGTCTACTTGTTCCCCGATTTTCATCCTTAATCGCATCTTATCTAATCATTCTAAAAAATAATATGAGAATCAAATGTGCCCGAGTATATCATGATAATGGTCATTGTAGTTCGTTTTTTTGGTGTCGTTGATGTCAAAATCGAGTTAGATTGAAAGAATATGGACCAAACGAACACTTAAGTTGCGCTTCCGCTAAACTAAATGGACTAAAATCCAACGGATTTTTAGTTACATGTTATTCTCCTAAGATACATCAACTAAAAAATAGTATCATTTGGCGAAAACAACCTTACTATTGCCACCAGTAACTCGTAGTCCATTTAGATTAGCGCTATTGCCACCAGTAACTCGTAGTCCATTTAGATTAGCGCAAGCGCGGCATTAACCACAAACTACAAACACAGGCGGCAAAATCTAGTCAGTTCCCACCGTATCTTGGCAGTATCGTATCACTTTAGCACTCAGCGCCAACGAATCTTCAACCACCCAGAAAACAACCTTACTGTGCACAGATTGTATGTGCACAGATTGTATGTGTCGGTAGACTCAGAAACAAATACTGCAGTAGTAGCAAGTATAACTGAAGAACAAGAGAACAAGTGAAACACAACCACTTAAGACGACGACGCTCCAAACCCTAGCCTTTCCCCAACCACACCCCTTCTCGCCGCCGCCGCCGCCAGAACCGGAAAAAGATGGATTCGGTCGGAGTGCTGATGGCGTGCCCGATGTCTTCGTACCTCGAGAAAGAGCTCGACCGCCGGTTCAACCTCTTCAAATTCTGGAACTTCCCCAACAGGAAGGATTTCCTCAGGGAGAACTCGGCCTCGATACGCGCCGTGGTCGGGAACGCGGGGGCGGGGGCCGACGCCGAGTTGATCGAGGCGCTGCCGGGCCTGGAGATCGTGGCGTGTTTCAGCGTGGGACTGGATAAGGTTGATTTGGGAAAGTGCAAGGAGAAGGGGATTAGGGTTACTAACACGCCGGACGTGTTGACGGACGACGTGGCGGACTTGGCGATCGCGCTGATGTTGACGACGTTGAGGAGGATTTGCGAGTGTGATCGGTACTTGACGAGTGGGTTGTGGAAGAAGGGGGATTTCAAGTTGACCACAAAGGTTTGGTTTTTTGTTGTTGTTGTTAGTTGGTTTCGCGTTTGGTACTTTTTTGTGCGTGTGATTAGGATAGGCGATTGAAGAACGTAACGAGACATACGTACACAATCATACTAAGTCGAACTGATAATCCATCAAGAGAGCGATAATTAAACATATTACATTCACGAGAAGAAATAATCAACGTTTACTTTAAGCGAGGATCGATCTCTTAGTAGGGTGTCTAACTGAGCTAACCCAGTTGGTTAAATTACCTCTAACAAAGGTGATTAACTGAGCTAACCCAGTTGGTTAAAGGATCGACGTCTAACAAGGGTGACTAACTGAGCTAATTCGGTTGGACATGTTACTTGTTTGATTGACACTATTTTGCTTTGTTGGTGTTCCGTTTTCATGTTAGTTTCGCAAACATGTGAATGGTATGACCTGATGATAGGAGTCAAGATATAATATGTCCTCTTACTTCCCCAGTGTTTCATCAAAGTAGGCATAAGCTCACAATCAGGCGAAGCCCAACTAATAGGCCAATTGTGGGGGCAAATAAGTAACTAAGAACCCTGTTAAGGGAAAGAAATAATCAATTTTCGTCAAAATCAAGGATTGACTATTGACCTTTTATGTGGAAGGGTACCAGGAGGCCAATTGAGCAAACCCCAGTTTGTACAAAGGTTTTGGGTTTTTTTAATTGTTTGGTTTTCGTTTGGCACTTGTTTGACTGACACTATTTTGCTTTGTTTGGCATTCAATTTTTAATTTTTGTTTCCCAAAAGTGTGAATGGTAGGACCGTATGATTGGAGTCAGGATTTAATTTCATCTTACTCCCCCCGAAATTTTCATCAACCAACCTAAATTCGTAATGATGTCACTTTTGTGCAACTTATCAAATTGTCATGATTTAGTAAGGAATGTGACTTGAACGTGAAGTGTAATTGTGACCGTCCACTTTAGTTTTCAGAGTTGGCTACAGAGAAGTTTTCACATTGGCATCGTTTTGTTTTAGCTTACATAATTCTGTGATGTCTCGGCTTATCCGATCACTTGTTTTTGATGAATTATTGGACTCTGTGGATTACAAGTTGAGTGAGTGTTTCCACAAATTATATGGTTGTAGAATTAATTCTTTCTTTTGGTCTTTCCTGTGCATGGACTCCTGGGTCTGTACAGATTGAGTTCAACATACTCTGATTTGTTGCGGATAACGTTTAACGATTGAGCCAAGTTAGAGCCGAGGTTAACAAATTATGGAGTTTCAAAATATTTGAAGCATGGTTATGTATGAAGGAGCCTATCTTGAATGAGCTTTTAACAAGCTGGAACGAGCCTAGCTCAAGTAGGTTGGTTCTTTTTATAGCCCTATTTGACTTTCCCTTCAGGGTTGTAGGCACCGCTGTCCGTGTGTGTTTTATTTCGTTGTCAACAAATAGTGGTGCTTCGCCGGATTGTCTTTATGTGTATGGCCTTTTTTTTCCCTTTCTGATTAGTTGTTCCTAAAATATATCAGACATCCTTTGATCACTCTATTGCTGAACCCTTTATCTTTAACCTTTTCTGCTTGGAATATTGACTGTTTAGTACTTATTACCTTATTGGGATGTAGTCTTCTACAATTTTGGTGCCTTTCAGCCAATAAAGAACTAGGACACGACAACTTGCACAGGCTGTGGAGGAAAAAATGTCAAATTTCTTGGTTTCTTTGCCAATTGGGAACCTGGTTTCCATATAACTTTAGTAGGAGGCCTGTATTTGTCTGAGATTTCATTGATCTAGGGCACAACTTGCTATTATGGGGTCTTCCTCACCATTGACTAATCAATCTTAGGGCTGGTGGTAGTGACTAATAACAGGCAGGTTTTTAGTATGAACAAGGAAGATGGTTGACAGATCCAGTCTTAACTCTTATCACTCTCAAGTTTCTGTTAGTTCCAATTTATCCCAAATAAAAGATAAACACTCTTTCTTGCATTGTGAGGAAGGCAAGTCTGAGCATGCTATTTGTCATGTATTATGAAGTTTTATGCTTCTTTTATTTTCCAGATGGCAATAGCCACTGTGGGTCGCAAGTTATGTGCTGCTACAGTTGGGCATTGTGTTTGATGCATGTGTACTCGACTAAAGTAGGTCTCCTGTGAAGAACAGTAACTGTATGTTGGGAAGGTATCAAGTGGCTCTTACAAAAGTCTAGACCTTCTGAAGTGACTGAAAAGTGGTGCTCCATTGTTTCTGCTTATCAAATCTTTGAGAGTAGTTAAGTTCTAGAACTACATATAAAGAACGGCCAATGGCATTGGAGTTGTTAGTGTGATGTCACGTACTTGTCCTAGTATAGTAGAACGTTCCTTGCTCCATATATTAAGCATTTATTGGTTTATTTCTTCACACCTATTTCTCATCTTAAGCTTTATTGTTACATTGTGTGTTTTCCAGTTCAGTGGCAAAACAGTAGGCCTTATTGGACTAGGCAGAATTGGCATGGCTATTGCCAAGAGAGCAGAAGCATTCAGCTGCCCAGTTTGTTACTACTCCAGATCACAAAAACAAGACACCAAATACAAGTACTTCCCAAGTGTCGTTGAGTTAGCCTCCAACTGCCACATTCTGGTTGTCGCCTGTCCTCTAACTGCTGAAACTCGCCACGTCATCAATCGCGAGGTCATCGATGCATTAGGTCCTAAGGGCGTCCTCATCAACATAGGGAGGGGTCCTCATGTTGACGAACCCGAGTTGGTATCTGCTCTGGTTGAAGGCCGGTTGGGTGGAGCCGGACTAGATGTGTTTGAAAATGAGCCTGAAGTACCAGAACAGCTCATTGGGCTTGATAATGTGGTCCTTACCCCTCATGTGGGAAGCGCAACCCTGGAAACCCGAAAGGCTATGGCTGATCTTGTCATTGCGAATTTGGAGGCTCACTTCTTGAACAAACCACTGTTAACTCCAGTGGTTTAAGGGTGATTAGATCAATGATTGGAGGCCTCATATTGAAGCTGGTGGCTGTGTTGTCCTTTACAGTTTGAGGTCTGGTAGTTCTTGGATATTTGTGAGCATATTATTGGCATTTTGCTCTTTATATGCTTCCAATCATGGTTATTATGGTCTTCAAAAAAAAAAAGTTGATTTGGCCATTATCGACTAATTGGGGAAGTAGATGTTTTTTTTATTAGTGGTTGAAATGGCATCTATTTCTCTCTCTGTCTTGCATTATGCACCAACTGCTTCTTTGTAGCGATATTCTTGTAGTAATGGGGAATGGATCTGTATACGCCTCAAGTAATACACCATTTTAGTGAACCAGTGGCGGAGCCAGAAACCCAACACAGAGGGGGCAACTTTTTACCACAAACTAAAAAAAAAAATCGCCAAAAATGTAGTTAAGAAAATACTAAGCACAAAAATTCAAAAATTCTACATTAGGCATAAAAGCAGTAGCAAAATATATTCCAAAAGGTTCTAAACATAAGCACAACAGTCTAAATATCCGTTGCTAAAATGTTTTACAATTGACCCCGACGAGTTTTCATCTTTTGAAAGTTCTGCATGATAGCTTCATTACTAGTCCCATAAAAAAACATCTCGCCCTATATATACCATCAAGCCATTGTTCAATCATTGATCATTCATTCGGTTCCGCAATCGATTTATCACAATGTTCATTGCTGAAATAGTTGGGATGTGAAGTATACTTTACTAGTACTAATTTATATGGATGGCATTCTTGTAGTTAACCAAAAGGGACCCAGCCGCCAATAGATTTGTTTGGGTTAAAACGAGCAACACAACACCAATGCCAAACTCATCCAACTGAGGAGCAAATATATTTTAAAGTCAAAATTAAAAATAAAAAAAAAAAAGTTCCGGAATTTTGTAGCATGCCCCCACTGGTCCCTTCTTATCTCCGCCGCTGAAGTGAACCCCACATTTGGTCAAGTGAACACGAGAAAGCGAACTAGTGCTTGTCCTTTATGAGGTTAGACGTTCGTGTTCCACGGAGGCCAAATCTCGCCTAGCTGTTGCTGATGCTTGGATGGGTGTGGTATTTCTCAAATGATGATGGTGCTTCTCATGATTTTGCCTGCCTACTTGCTCTGTATTCTCTGCCTCAATCGATAATAACAAGCTTCCACCTTTTGCTTAAACAAACTACTAACGTTTGAGAAACATTCAGAAAGATGGATTTCATCAACTTGAAACTCGACATCTGCCTTGATAAGTTGGTCAATAGTTTATGAAAAACGATATTGGGAGATCAAAATTTAGCCATGCTTACAAGGTAAGATCAAAGGCATGTCATCAATTTACTTACCCGAAAAAGAGAGGGTGTAACTAAAAGCATTATGTCCACTTAATAATAAATGGAATGCATCAACACTGAGTATACTCAAATTTCACTCTACTTAGGGTGCTTTGGGCACGTTTAATTGCCAAATTATTTTTAGGAAGAATTGGATAAGATGTAGTTAACAATGGGAATAAATGGGACAAATGGGTTCCACGGGAAATAAATGAGATTGTATAAATACTGGCAGCAGTTATACTGTGTTTAGTTAGAGTGGGATAAAGCTGATGGAGATTATCTAAAATTTTTAATGTCTTGGTGTTGAGCAAGAATAATTTTGGTCATTTTTACAGGCATGAATAATTCTTCATCATTTGTGTAGGATGTGTTTTTTTTTATTAAAAAAATGGGTATTTTGGTCTCATTTTCTCATATTAGTGGTTTTCCTTGTCAACCAAATTGATGACGACCGAAACTGAAATTTGTTAAATTTGTTGAAGCATAAATTAGATTTAGTAATTTAGCCCAATAAAATAAATCCCAAGTCAAGCCCAACTGACAAATCCCGACGTTGAAAGATATTGCTGGAGAGATACAAATATAGTGATAAAAAAAAAGATATAAATATCCAACTTTTTAGAAGCCCTAAAATATTTAGCTTTTAGAAGCTCTTGAACATTCTTATGAAATATCTAGTTATTTTGATGAGAAAAAAGTTACATGTGTAAAATCTAGAATCGACCTAAAGTATTACTTCATCTGTCCCAATTTAATAGTCTTTCGTTCTATTCTAACCGAATAAAAAATTAGTTATATTTTGAAATTGGTAATGAATTTTATATCTGATATGGATCTTGTTTGATAGATCTCGATTAATTCTATAAGACAATGTTTTTAAAATTACATAAAATATTATAAATTACAAGATTAATTAATTAAAAAGTGGCACAAACTCTATTAAATTGGGACGTACGGACTGTATGAAAATATCTTACCAAACCTTCCATGAGTAATATAAATATGGATGAGTTCTAGCCATTTTGTATAAGCCAAAAAAGTTTAGTTCAAGTTAAATACAGTGCTTCATTCCCCCTCGTCTCTCAAGTATTCTTTTCTCTTCCAAAAATCTTTTCCTAACATAACAATTTAAGTACTTATTCTCTTCCAACAAAATTAACCATCATTGAAAACCTTCTTCGTCAATATATGTCTCTTCCCATTGTTTGTGCACAAAACCCGGTAATTATAGGTCAAAGGACCCATACTAAGATATTAAAATGATTTTTGACATAATTTAAGCTTTTCAGGAGTTAAAGTGAATTTTGGAATATGAAAACTAAAATCCCATAGCATGCAAGATATTCCTTTGTGAAATGAGTGTTCAAATCGACTATCTCGATCGACTATCTCTCTTGTCATAAATTGGAGGTGGAGCAGCAGAAGAAGCAAGAGTCAGGCAGTCTTTTCCTTATAACTATCTCAACCGTTGCGCCTCCAATGTCATTAGAATTGCCTTCCGCCAGGATTTTCTTAACTACCTGGCTATCGTTGAAAACGATGAAGCCAAAGCCTCGAGAATGCCCCGTATGGAGGTTGAGTTTGATTACATGCTCCTGTACGATCCCATACTGCGAGAAAATTTCTTTCAATTTTAGGCATTGATGTTAGAGGAGGGAGAAATTATACTTTAAAGAAGTTTGTTTAAATGCAAGAGAAAGAATTTAAGGAAAAGATCCATGCTCTTGATGATTTGGAGGAAGAGTTTGTCTCGGGGGAAGAAGTGGATTTTGAGGATGGTGCTTCGCTTTCTTTGGAATTTTAGTTTCGAGGTTTCGTTGGTTTAGGTTGTGGTTTTTGGTTTCAACTTTATCCTTTTGGTTTGTTCTCTTTGAGTTTTATTTTTTTATCTTATTTTGTTCAGGGTGTTTGGGTGTTTGGGGTGTTCAAAGGTTTCGTTTCTCACTTTTGTTTTTTGAATGGTTCCTTGCCTTGGGTGTGGTTCTCGGGTGGCATTTTCGCCGGTTTGCCCGTGATCCTTTAAATCTTTGTAATCTTTTTCAAAAATTTATACAAAAAAATTTGCTTAGGGATGTCACTACGAAAATTTTCTTTGGATCCCTGTATTTTACTGGTCTTTTATGACGACCTTAAAATTTTCAGTCACAGTATTTGGTCCTTAGTCGTAGGTACCAAAAATGAACGTATGAATCAAATACGATATTCGGCTGAACTGATTTTTTATAAGACCCTTAAAAAATATTGTAAACAAATTGAACGGTCCAAACATCTAAACATCTGTATGGGACCCCGAGATGAACCTAACACAAGGCAGTTGCATTTGCATGAGTCATAAGTAATTTGTCCAAGCCTAGCTAAGGGAGAAATACAACTTGATTTGCCAGTTTCGTTCAATGAAAAACTATCATCTGTCAAGTGAAGCTCATTCTCGGCCCAGTGGGCGCTGCAAGACGCTACCACCTTTCCTGCTAAAAAGTTCGAGAATCTATTGCCAAGCGAAATGTTTCCATCATTGCAAAGCAAAACAAAAAGAGAAAAGAGACACAAAGAGTAAATTCAGAAGGCAACATATTAGGTTGGTGGGACACTAACAATGCTGGAAAAGATGCATAAACTCTACCCCCAACATGAAAAAGCAGAGGATACGTTTGCTACTTTAGGCACAAAAATAAAATGCAATTAAGTTTCCTTTATTGAACTTATCTATAGAACTCAGTACATATTTCTCTCATCCTCCGCCGCCGTCGGTGTAGATATGCCGTCGCGTGATGCTTTGTTCTTTGGGTTCTCGTGTTCGTGTACTTTTGTTTTTTTCTTTTTTGTTCGTAATTGATCGATTACCTTGCTTAATTCTTGTAACACCAATTTTTTTTTTAAAGGTAAAATGTAATGAGATTTCGAGTTTCACTGTCGTGTATTATTTCCCGTCGTGTTTAGTTGAGAATAGAATTTGCATGGAAAGATAAGAAGACAGTCTTGGGAAATAAAATCCTACTATATAAAGTTTGAGAGAAATTTATTCACGGCCGAATTCACATTTCACGGCACGCAATCTCAGCCGTCCAAAACACTTTTGGATGACCGAGATTGAGCGCCGTAAATTTTATTCACGACTCATCCGTAAATAAAATTTTCTCATAAAGTTTACTAAACAAAGTAGGGACACCAGTTCTTTGTTAAAGTAGTTAGCACTTCCTAAGGAGCCAGAGTCCAATGTGAAGATTGTGCATCAGGATAAAAAGATTATTGAGGAACCTGCTACGCACCCATGAAGATTCAATCCTTGGAGTTTTTCCCAAATCGTTCACATAGCTTAATCTCAATCAAATCTATACTCAATCCGCATACAAACTCGTTCCCCAAGCCGAACTACCTAGGGCTGAGATCGGGCTGCTTGTTCAGGGTCCCACGCAAATGTTTTGAGCCGTTCAATTTTTTTGAATATTTTTGTAAGGGTTTCCATAGAAAATAAACTCAGTTGGATATATATTGGTGAGTGCTTGATCCGTACGTATAGATCAAACACGATATCCATCCGAACTGATCTTTTAGAAAGACCCTCAAAAAGATTCTAAACAAATTGAACGGTCCGAACATCTATGTAGTACTACAAGATGCTGGTTGCATTTGCATGATTCATAAGTAAATCTTCCAATCATTCTCCGTCCATACCCCCAATGATTAGGAATTAGATGGGTTATGTTATGTTGTTGTTGTATAAGTAATCTTCCAGGCTAAGGGAGAAATACAACTTGATCGATTCGCCAGTTTTGTTCAATGAAAAACATCGATCCTCCGTAAAGTTGAAGCTCTATCATTCTCGGCCCAGTGGCCGCTACAAGACGCCACCACCTTTGCTGTTAAAAACTATTGTGTTTGGTTTGGTTTTTGAAATTTTTTTTGAAAAATAGTAGGGGTAATAAGTGGAGAGAGATAGAGAGAGAAATAGTAGAGGTAGGAGGAATCTAGGGAGAATCTAGTAGGTATTTTTAAAAAAATACTTTTTAAAAAGTGAAAGGAACAAAGCAAAGCTAGTAGAGGCAGGGGGAATCTGAAAGCTAATCGGATGAAAGGACCTTAAGCCAATTGTATATGTTCCACCATTGCCAAAGCAAAAAAGGGAAAGGAGCCATTAAGAGTAAATTAATAATGCAACATTGTGAGTTGGTGGGACACTATCTATGCTGCAAAAGATGCATAAACGTACTGTACCACCCACTTACATATATATGGTTAAAAAACCATGAAAAATGAGGGGATACGTTTTCTACTTTAGGCACATAAAATACAAGTTTCCTTTATTGAGTTTCCTCCTCCACCGCCGTCGGTGTAGATATGCCGATGCCTTTGTTCATTGGGTTCTCGTGTTCGTGTACTTGTGTTATTTCTTAATTTGTTGTTCGTAATTGATCGATTACCTTGCTTAGTCTCGTAACAGCTAGCTAGTTAATTTTTTTAGGCACAATGTTATGTTTGGTTTCGAGTTTCTCTGTCGTGAATTATTTTCATTTTCTTTAGTTGAGAATAGAAATTGCATGGAAAAATAAGAAGACAGTATTGGGAAATGAAATCCTCCTATATATACTTAAGTTTACTAAACAAACTCGGGACACCAGTTCTTGTTAAAGTAGTTAGCAGAAGAAACCATTTTTCTTGTCTTAAACATAATTAATTTAGTGGTAAACAACAAAACAAAACTCACTTACTAGCCCATAAACTAAGAGTTAACTAGGCCTGCCGACACCCACTGGCACTAGCAGTAGTTGGCTTTTGTTTGCTTCTCCCTCTGACCCTCTCTTGGTCACACTCACTCTCAACCATAAATCTCTTTTAGTCTTTATCTTTCTCCCTCAGCACACAGGTTCTAGAGAGAGAGAGAGAGAGAGAGAGAGGAACTGGATCCCAATTCAAGACAATTGTTCTCAACTTGCTTCTCACTCAACACTTGGCTTGTCTCCCATCTTATTATGCATATATAATTCCATACTACTATGTTGAGCTTTCCTTGAGTTCATCACATTCTTCATTGATTGCATACAGTTCCTGCTTCAAAATTCTGAACAAGAAAAACACAAACTTTTAGCCCCTGAATCCATCTTCTACCTTTCCTTCTCTCTCCTGCTTCCTCCATTTTCACCAAGAACCAATCTCTTCATTCCCTCCATCATTTAAACCATCTGGGTATTGTAATTCTTTGCCAAAACTTGTGAATTTTACCAACTTTTTCTTCAACCAAATTTCTCTTCAAAATGATTCACACAAAGTCAGAATCCGATATTACCAGTTTAGCCCCATCATCACCCTCAAGATCCCCAAAACGTCCAGCTTACTATGTCCAGAGCCCATCAAGGGACTCTCATGATGGGGACAAGTCCTCTTCAATGCAGCCAACACCCAATTGCAACAGCCCAATGGAGTCCCCTTCCCACCCTTCTTTCGGCAGGCACTCCAGGAACTCTTCGTCCAGCCGCTTTTCGGGTATTTTCCGGTCTGCTTCGGGGCTGAAAGCGGGCCGGAAAAGGAACGACAAGGGGTGGCCGGAGTGCAATGTGATCGTGGAGGAAGGGAAGTACGATGAGTTTGATGATGAGAAGGCGTTCACTCGAAGGTGTCAGGGGTTTCTGGCGTTTTCGAGCTTTGTTGTTCTGTTCACTGTGTTTTGTTTGATCATTTGGGGTGCTGCTAGGCCTTATAAAGCTGAGGTTAGCGTGAAGGTATGCCAAATTACTTTGTTAATTAGGCCCGGCCCGTTTGGTTTGCCATCTTATTTTCTAAATTGGAAATGGTTCATCTCCAGTAACAAGGATACTCTTACAGGTAAAAGTATTGTGAGAAAAATGTGAACTGTTCGAGATAGTAACCGGAGAGGATCCCATCCCTATTAAATTATTTGCTTAAAATGTGATTTGACTCTGGATGTTTTAATTTGCTTGTTCTAGAACATAGTAACTCATAGGAATAAGCAAATAAGCTAGTGAACCAAACGAGCCCTTAGTTATATATGGTCAGCTTGATTTTGTTTATGGGAATTTTCCTATAGGCAAGGGAAATATTGGAGTTGAAATGAATTGAGCTGTGAATTTTAAGAATAAGCAATTAAGCTACTAGTAGCAAGCAAGTTTAGCTTATTCCGCGTTGTGCCTGTGCTTGGAGTAAGCTAAGAGCATCCTCATTGTAATAATCAAAGTCAAAGAATTGCTAAAGTTAGCAATATGTGTTCAAAAAAATGCTTACATTATAATAATCAAACTTAGCAACCTCCTAACCAATAATCAAATTTGGGCATTTGCATAGTTAAAACTAGCAATGTTTTTGCCAACAACCAAATTTATTGGACCCCTTCTCACTCTCCTCTTTCCTCTTCACAACTTCTTCCCCAATTAAAAGGCTGGCAACATGTTCATGTGATCAGTTCTGAACATGATCAGTTGCCCTTTTGGTAGCTAAATGCTTCCAAAAAAAGAGCGTCATTGATTCACAGGGAAACAATACTTTCTTTTGTTTTATTTCAGCTTTCAAGTATAATTTTTCAACTATAATCGGCAACCCCAAATTAGCAAAACCCACAAAATAATGGAACGGTGGGAAAATTGTTGGGACAAAACGGCAGAAAATTTTTGGAGGGATGAAATAAGCGTTAAATGGAGGTGAAAATTTTGGAGGGAAGGAATAGACGGCAGTAGGCCCATTGATTTTGATTATGGGCAAAAAACAAACAATGTGAGACTTAACATTACTAACTTTAGCAACCTCTAAATGGATAATCAAAATCAGTTTTGATTATTCAAGTTTGCTTATTACAATGAGGATGCTCTAATAAGCTAGTGAACCAAACAAGCCTTTAGTGATGGTCAGTTTGGTTTTGGTTATGGGATCCCATTTTCTATCGGTGATGGTAACGTTTGGAGTTCAAATGAATTGAGCCATTGAATTTGAAATTCTTCTTCCGGAAACCATGATTAGTGAAGAAACAATACGAGGGCTAGGCATTGATCAGATTGAGGTTTTCTTACAGGAAGATTAAAAATCTAAATTATCCTCAATCCTGATTCTACATTTCATCAGCTTATGCATGGGTTTTGTACTTTTGCTTGTAGTGAGGCTCAATGAAAATCAGTCTTTGGAAGAGTTGAAGACATAAAAAATCAGAAAGTCAAATAGAAGCTTTTTCTCTTCACTTACCAAATAAAAACAAGTTTTTGCTCCATGAATCCATCATTTATTGAGGCCCTTGAAAACTTTCTGCTTTGGTCTTACATTCACCCCCGCATCTGTTTGATAATGTGAATGAGAGTCGCAATTTCGTTCTCAATTGGGTCCTGAGTTTCCAGGTCGTTATGGCAATATTCAATTCATTACATCAGTTACAACAAACAATGGTAATTTTAGTTTACTTCAGAGCCACCAAATTGTGGTTTACCTCTCCTCAAGTTTGTTCGCTAGCTCATATAGTTCACCCTTATGGCAGTGGATTCATCAAGTTTGGATTACACTCATCGGTGAATAGGTGTTATGGGGACTAGACACGTCTTCCTGTGACTTGATCATACTCTTACCCCCTCCACGCGCCTTCCTCAGAAAAGAATAGAAAGGTTGCCTCTTATTCAGGCATGACAGGATGGCTGTGGTTTCTCTGTATAGAAATAGCATTGTGTAAAACTTTCTTAGAGTCTGAAATGCTTAATGACATCATTTCTCAAAAGTCAAAACAAAGAAACACAACGAATGTTTGATCATTCTAGACTTCCTTCACTGCGATAAATGCACTTTGAGCTTCTAATCATTGATGACCACATGTACGTATTTCAACTCCTGATTAAGCACAATGATTCTTTGATCTCCAAATTGCATATTCTCTGTGCTAATTATTCACCTCCTGATGAAACAATCAATGCGATAATTTCAGAGCTTGACAGTAAACAATATCTATGGTGGTGAGGGTGCTGACTCCACCGGGGTCCCAACAAAGATGTTGACCCTGAACAGCTCATTGAGGATTGGTGTCTACAATCCAGCTACATTTTTTGGAATTCATGTTAGCTCAACGCCTATCAATCTCATCTATTCAGAGATCCCCATTGCAATTGGTCAGGTGATATTTCTACACATGTTCAATGTCGTCGTAAGTTTAACGTCCATGAAAGAAACGGACCAACGATGGATAATTTTGGACACTTGAGGTTGTCGTTCATACTAGATAGCATCAATATCGTATCCAATTTTTCGATGCAAGACCTAGAATACATGATTTGATGTTGCTTTTTACTTTCTGAACATTTGGTTGTTTTTATAAAAAATAGGAGACGTCTTTGTTTTCTCAGTCATGAGTCATGACACACGTTTACTTATGTCTCGACTTTGGTTCACTAGAAACATGCTACCTAAAGGATGTTAGTTCTTCCAGTTTTCTTTATTGAACTTATGATCTTTCTTACATTTGAACCTTGTGGTTGCAGTTGAAGAAATATTATCAGCCCAGAAAGAGTCACAGGATCGTGTCGGTGAACTTAGAAGGAACTAAGGTTCCCTTGTACGGGGCTGGATCAGGTTTGGTACCCTCCGCCAACAATTCTTATCAAATTCCGCTAACATTACAGTTTGAAATCCAGTCGCGAGGTTACGTTGTGGGAAAGTTGGTGAGGACGAAGCACCGTGTCCGGATTTCCTGCCCCTTGGTTATCGACTCGACTAGCACCAAACCTATAAAGTTCAACAAGGATTCTTGCTTTTATCTTTGATGTTCTACTCGATCCTCCATCTCAATATGGAGAAGTTTCAATTTTCTATGATGCACTCTTGTAAGGCTCTAGCAAATAAGATGTAAGTTATTTGTATGTTTGCGTGTGGAGTAATTTTGATTTTTGGTTTGTTTGTAAACATCTGTTGTGATGTAAAAATGTCAATAGATAGATTGAATATCGAAGATTAACAGAAACCGATTATTCTATTAAATTTGAATAATAGTAGTAATAGTAGACGCGCAAGACTTGTAATTGGGATGACGATTGTGTTTTTTTATTTTATTTTATGTGAAGTTACACAAGTTTGGTGTTCAATGATTTCTACATCATCAAAGTTCATTTAACAAGGTACAGAAATCATGATGTGACCTCTAATCTTTCAATTTTTGATGTTTTGACTTTTGAATATGAGATCAATATCCCAGCGGGACCCTGTTGTGCTTGTGTGTAATCGCAGAGGTTCGAGTCGAGTCCAAACCGAATGCTTATTGAATGAGCAATTTAATGAGAGTTCAAATCGAATGGTATTGATCTACTACGAGAACAACCAATAGAAAAAAAAAATTACTACGAGAACTTCCTTAGGAAAGCATTCGTATAGTTAGTTTAAACAAATGATGTCTCCGACACCTGAGTTATAAAAAATATTTAAGCAAATCATGTATTTTTTTTCAGTCAAACGGAAATTCTAATCGAATCATGTATAGTCTCCTGCAAATCAAAAGCAAAATAAAATAAGTTTTGGAAAAATGAAACTGCTAGTTGACACAGAAATCACTCCGTGAAACTCGTGAACGCAAGCCCCACTTTGTTTCTTTTTCTTAGAGCAGAAGTTGACTTGTTTTAATTCAATTTATTTTGGCATGCTCAGAGTCACATATTACACGTCTGGTCTAATCTGCATATCGAAGAAAAAATATACCATTTGTAAGAGACGACCATAAAAATTCAATCTTTTCTCCTTTCAAAAAGCAAGACAAGAAAACGTCACAAGGGTTTGCTTTGGTGTTTATGTTTTTACAGATATGCTCGAGAGGAGATTGGGTCACAGGCGGGGTTTATGTTTTTCCAAATATGCTTGGGAAGAGACACGAGTCTCATAAACGCACGGATGAGTGTTGGAGTTTGAGCGTAAAAGCGTTTTCTCAAAAATCTTTCTCAAACAATTAAATTCGTGAGTACGAAAATTAAAAACACGTGTGCAGAGCAAGATTTGAGAGCGAAAACGAAAACCATGCTCCATTAAAACTAAGGAGTAAGGAGAAGACTATAACAGCGCTCTCTCTCTCTCTCTCTCTCTCTGCCCTTTTCTTTTTTTTTTTAATACTTCGGAATATTAATAACAGTTCTCTCTATGTGTGGAATTCAGTCAACATAAATAGCCCATGTTAAGGAAAGTAATAAAGTAGAAAAACAGAACGTGCAGTGCAATGGACAATTTGGAAATAAAATTTAGGAAACTAATGAATAGAGAATCTCTGCGTTCACGTCCATATATGTTCCACACACGATCTCCCCAAACAGTGTAATTCAGCAAGATTTTCCCATTGCGACCTTGAAATACAGATCCAGTTCCGAAGCAAAAACACAGATCACCACAACCCACAATCCCAAAAACTCCTCATCACCATGTACCCACCAAAACCCACTTCAAGATTCATCATTCTCACTCTAACCCTAGTCCTACTTCTCACTCTTTCCTTCACCGTAACCTCCTTTGGAGACACCAATGTCGACAACGACGATGAAGACGCAGAGGGCATTGAAGAACTATTAGCATTAGATGAAGAAGCAGAAAATCAAGAAAACCCACAAGTGAAATCATCAGAGGCGGAGGTCTTGAGCAAGGCTCAGAAAATAGTCATTGAGCTTAATCAAGATAGCACCAAGAGGGTGATCGACGGAAATGAGTTTGTTCTCATTCTGGGTTATGCTCCTTGGTGTCCTAGGAGTGCTGAACTAATGCCGCAATTTGCAGAAGCTGCGACGGAGTTGAAGGAGCTGGGGATTGATGTTGTGATGGCCAAGATTGATGCTGAGAGGTATCCGAAGGCTGCGTCCAATCTTGGGATCAAGGGGTATCCCACTATGCTCCTGCTTGTCAATGGCAGTTCTCAAGCCTACACTGGTGGATTTACCTCGTAAGCATTGCTTTCTCTACCGAATTTTGCACAATTTACAAGCAAATACTGCTTCAATTGTGTATTTATTTTGTGGGTATGTGAATTTAAGTTCTCACATACCTGTTTCGGTAAAAGCTTCATTTGATACGAACCATGCCAAAGGAAAAATCCAGTTTTAAGCATAAGTGTAAGTGAAGGCTTGAAGAGTAGTAGACTCGTAAGTGACAAATTTAGCCTTGGAAATTTCAAAAAAAGGCCCCCTTTACTTGAGAACAATGAGTACTACTCAATTTGATTTGAGTTTGAGCAAAGTGAATAGAGATTTGGTTGGTTTTTAACTCAAATTCAAGTTTGAGTGATTCGAATTGAGTTTGATCAAAAGGAAGTGGAGAGAGATTTGGTTGGTTTTTAACTCAAATTCAAGTTCGAGTAATTCAAATACATAACATATGTTACATATCTGCGTTTGAGTATTTGTATGTCTCTGCAAATGGGTAATGTTTGTCTTTGTCTATTTGGTGGGACATAAGGAATTCAACTTTGGTTTTGTATTGGTTTGTTTTAGGCAAGAAATTGTGATCTGGGCAAGCAAGAAAACGGGTGAATCTGTCATTCGAGTTAATTCAGTTATTCAAGCGAAAGAGTTTCTTAAGAAACATTCAATGTTTGCTGTTGGGCTGTTTGAGAAATTTGAGGTATGTGAAGTTGATTTATCCTTTAGATTTTTGCTCAAAGTGGCTGTACAATGAATGCTGTAAGATTGTAACCGAGATGGAGTCTCAAATTTATCTTCCTCGTTGAAAAGGGGTCTCATTTTTGCTCCTCAATGAATGTTTGCTGTTCTTAGAACAACTTTTTCCATGTTGGAAGCATTACTAAGTACTGATGTGTATATGAATGAGTTAAGGTTTATGGTTTACAGGTTTTTCGAAGAAAACAAAGAATTTCTGTATAGTGCCATGACATCTTTGGAACTCCTAATAAAAACAATTGGCCACCTCAATGTCCTCTGTCACTGTTTGGTACTGCAGTTTGATTTGAAAGGTTGCACAATTGAAGTGGTGCAAACTTACTGCTGGACATGTATTTGTTGACTAATTATTGGTTTGAGTTGATAACTTGTAAAGATTATGTTTTGTAGAATTGTCAAACACTAACTATATTATGCTTGAATCTTCTTTTCTGCTATATGTGCTGAATCTACTGATTCATGTCATTGCTTTTAAAATTAAAACAGAGAGATTTCCTTCGCGGATTTTATCATGTGAAGTGTGCTTGTGGTGCATTATAAGAGCACTATGACATCCTAGAGATGCAGGAATTAAAGATCGCATTGAATCTTCTTCCTTTTTGCCATAAGCTTATGTGATATTTTATTTTTGAATTGTTGTTTGTTACTTGTGTAGGGATCAGAGTATGAAGAATTTATAAAAGCAGCGACTTCTCACAATGAAATACAATTTGTTGAAACTAGCGAGATGGGTGTTGCCAATATTCTCTTCCCAAATATGAAACTTAGTTATCCTTTTGTTGGTCTTGTTAAAAGTGAGCTTGATAGATACACAACATTTGGTAAGTACATGTGTTTTTTGTTACACGACCATCCTGCAGCTGCATTTTCTCTTCTTTCTCACTTATTTTCCATGTTCCAAGTGATAGTATATGTTGTATGAAGTGTGGTCAATTCATTATATCCTGTTTAGTTTTCTTTGTTGAAAGGTATCCAATTCACAGGACTGGAGGTTTCTCCAGGAGACCCAGACACAAATTATGTTTTTGCAGTATTTGGGTTCCTCTTTAACTCCTCGAAGTGTGTCAGAGTTCATCAACTGAATGGTTCTGCTTTCTTTTGCAGAAGGCACCTTGAAAATGGAGGACATATTGCAGTTTCTGGACATATACAAGTTTCCATTAGTCACTACAGTGACTGAACTGAATTCAGTCAGAGTTTTTTCCACTCGTATCAAATTCCAGGTTAAAGTTATTCTTCTTTTTTGGGCCCTAATCTCGCTTCATTCTTTAATTTGTAAGAGACCCCTCTTTATGTATAATTAATAATTCGAGGCAAGTTTTGAATTTTATAAGACTTCCTTGAAAATCAGTTTCCCAATTGTTAATTGATGTTTTTGAAAATAACAGCTTAAAGGTTGGATTTAAATGGGATGGGTCCTTGAGCATTTCAGCTCAGATTCATTTTCCACATGTGCTATAGATTTGATTCATTTGTATCATCTTAAATACCTATAGTTTTTTAAGAATTCCATGTTTATTACATATTTTTTGATGCATGGATAAGGCTATGTGGTGGTGGATATGTGCCGACTGTTGCATTAGGCTGGCAAGGTGTTGCATTGTCTAAGACAATGGAATGTTGGTTAACCTTTCTGTCTTAATCCTTAAAGGAACAAATGCTGAATCACATTGCTAGCAGAAAGATAGGGAAAATAAAATGAAAACAAAATCAAATAAACTACATCAGAAATTAAAAAGGAAAAGAAAATTTATGAGTGCTAAGTGTGACCATGACATTGAATAACTGGAGGAGTTCTGCTTGACGTGTACTCCCAACTGTTTGGTGCTGACTAATAAATCCTGTCTCTAGTCAATGTTTTTTGTTTTCAGTTTTTGGCAAATACTCAGCTTTTTGAACTTCGATCCAAAAAAGTGAGTAACGCGATATAGAAGCTGGGGGACCAGTACTCTACTTTGAAAAAGATAATTCCACTTAAAAAATCCTCCGACTAGTTCCACAGAAAAGAATGCCAAGTACTATTCTTATCGCTAGTTATTTACATTGAGGCATCTGTGAGGGATATATCCTTGTTAACCTATGTTCAATCTCTACCAGGTTTACATCTTTGCAGAGGCTGATGACTTCAAGGACGTTGTTGAACCACTTCAAAATGTGGCAAGGAAGTTTAAACCAGAGGTTGAGTGACCATATGTTGAAGCTGGTGTAGTAAAATGGTACTTTCATTGGTGGAATAATTTGTAAAGTTGTTATCTCGTTGCAGGTACTGTTTCTTTACATAGATATCAAAGACAACAACCTTGCAAAGCCTTTCCTGACTTTATTGGGACGTGAAGAAGCAGAGGACACTGTCGTAAGTTCACAGATGCAAATCTATTTTCACATCAGATGGATATTGTTGTACAGGAGTATTTATTTCTGATGTCACACAATGATGTTTCTCCTATTTTTCGGACAGGTAGCTGCTTTTGATAACAAAATCAGCTCAAAGTTTCTGTTAGAGTCAGACCCAACACCAAGCAACATAGAAGTAATAATCTTTTTCGTTGCCGTTCTTCTCAGTAGGTATCTATCGACCTGTAACTCAAACTCTTTTTATTTACTGGGTTTTGAAGGAGTTCTGCTCGGGGGTTCTGCATGGTACTCAAGCACCATTCTACAAGTCACAGCCAATACCAGATAATGTGAGTAAACCAGTTTCATATGTGATCCAAATTCAAATAGCTGGCTTTTTTCTAATACTTCTTCATGAATTGCTTCGTTATCAGTTTTGAATGTGTTTTTCTAACTGCTTTGTTTGCATGGGTGGAAGATTTAAATCTCATCAGCTTCTTTATTTGTACTTTTTTTTATTGGGCAACTGTGTTTGTTGGGTTCAATATCTTTCCTCATGTAATTCTTCTATACAGGCTTCCAAATGTTCTGGGGTAAGAGTCTTGAGAAACTAGATTGTTTGGGACTTATCCTTCCTCGACTCCTTTTATCCTAACTGTGCAAAATGTTTTTGCTTAGAATTCACTTGTCTATTGTTATACAACGTCCTTTCTTCACTACTTCACTTGATTTTCCAAGACTCAATAATTTTAAAAAGCTTTTACCGAGTTCCTTTTTACTGACAAAACTGACGATATTCTGCATATTTTCTGCTTGATTTTTTGTTTGGGATTGTGAAAATTGCAGACAGAGGGTAGCATTCAGACCATCGTGGGCAAGACATTTGATGAGTTAATTCTGGGCAGTCCGCAGAACATTTTTCTCGAGGTTTTTATTCCCATCTATCTTCAAAATTTTGCCCACCCTTCTATGTTGAAAATTTTCACACAAAAACAAGATGATGTGAAGCCGTTTATTAGTGTTGTTCAACAAGTCGTGCTTCAATCTAAGAATTTACCCGATTGAAGAATTTGCCTTTTTATGACATAGATGATGCAGGAATATCTGGGTAAATGTGAATGTCCTTCGCTTCAGATTACGTAGAACGCACTGTGTTGGCTCGGTTGAAGTCTGGGCCACTTGGAAAAAACTTTTCATATTGCTAACTTGATTAACCCACAATTTTACAGAACCTTTTTGTGTCATATAATTCCAATTCTATTTTCTTGCAACGCATAATTTGATTGTTCCACTTTTGATCATGTTCCAGGTACACACACCGCGGTGTATCACCTGTGAAGCCACAAGCAAGAAGGTAGAGAAGTTAGCAAAGCATTTTAAAGGATTGGATGATCTAACATTTGCAAGGATAGATGCTTATGCAAACGAACACCCAAAACTGCAGGTACAACGTATATTGTACCTTCTTCTTTCTTCCTTCTGATAAAGAATTGAGTTAATGGTATAACGCATATACCAAGTAAAAATTCGTAGCTTGGGGCATGAAAAAGTACAAAGTTGATTTGAGCTTAAGAGAAGGTATGGCTTTTCCCCACTGAAGAAGAATGATCCATGTACTCATGATCCCAAATGATTGGTAGTCAACCCACAAAGAAAGAAAGTTGGATCTAATGTTTTCAACTCCCTAAGCTTTTGTCATTCTGTCAGCGTCCTCCAAATCGTGTACTCCGCATATTTGAAGACTATTTTTTTTTTTTTTAAATCTGAAATCAGGACTAATATTAGGTAACCAAACAAGATCCGATGAAATGAAAACATAAAATGAAAGAAAGAAATGTGGAAGGGGTCAAAAAATAGCAGAGCCTTTGCCCCTAAGCTATGTAGATTTTCCAACTTTAACCAAATGAGCAGCATTTCAGACACTATATTGGCTTATGTAATTGCTGCACTGTCATGCTGAGAAAGTGTATATGATTATCTTGATTGCAGGTGAATGACTACCCAACACTTCTGTTCTATCCAGCCCATGACAAATCCAATCCGGTCAGTTGCCAATTGTCACATCCATTATTTGTTGGATTACGTCAGCAGGCTTAAGCCTTCTCTTGCCTGACATGCGTATTACTGTGCAGATAAAACTTCCTTCGAAATCAAGCTTGAAGGACTTGGCAACACTTATCAACAAAAATCTGAAAACGGATCATAAAACGAAAGATGAACTATAGAAAAAGGAGCGATAGATTCTCTTCAGAAAGAAGAAATGAAGATGAAAGTAAGTTGAGGTCTAGAATTATATTGGTAGAAATCATCAAAATATTACTAGTGCTTACGATATTGGAGTTTGGAATTTTGTATGGGTATTGTGTAAAATATTGGTATACTACTTTTGAACTATCTAAATTGTGTGGTCTTTATAATGAAAATATGGGGAAAAAATATAGCATGGTTCACCCAAAAACGGAAGGAAAAAACACTTGGTCGCTTGTGTGTTCTGTGCGCTGTGGTGCTCATTTTTTCCAGGTTTTATGTGGGACGATTAGAATTTGAGATAAATGTCCTGTTGTTTTCTTGTGTTGACTCTATTAAAATCTTTAGAAAAAAATTCAAAATCCTACCTCACCTTTATTATTGAAATAACTTAATCAACTATGCAGTGAACCAAATCCATAGCTAGCACAACCATTCACGTATGTCCCTAAGTTTGTATTGTTGACCGATTGATAGTCACTAGGACAATGATACCTCAGAGCATGGATGTTTTGAGTCTTTTGACAACAGCTATTGGAAATATACAAATTGCCATACCTGATAGTGCTATATACTATACATCTGTCCCTTACAGTTCTTGACCCTCTCCACATACTGACCACATTGATAGTAGTACTAGTAGTATCCTGGCAGTGAAGGTGGCTGATTTTGACTAACTGGCAACGATGTCGGCTTTTGAGTAGACAGTGGCAATGGAGGGTGGCGTAGTTAGTGGCAACGGTAGGGACTGGTGGCGTAGTCAGTGGCAGGAGTATGGATGGTGGCATAGTCGGTGGTGATAGCGATGGTAGGGATGGTGGCATAGTTGGAGGTGATGGTGGCATAGTCGGTGACGATGTTAGCATAGCTGGTGGGCGGTTTTGGGGTTGGAGGCATAGTCGGTGGCAATGGCGACAGTAGGGATGGTGGCATATCCAGTGGCAACGCTGGCATTTGAGTAGCCTGTGGCAATGCCAGCAATATGGATGGTGGCGTAGCTGGTGGCATTAACAATGGTGGGGGATGGTGGCGGCTTCTGGGTGGCCGGTGGGGATAGTGACTAGCAGGGGGTGATGGCAATGATGGTTGTTGAACTTAAATGGATCCAAATGGGTGGTAGTCGATATCGAGGTGATCCACTGCCTTTAGCTTCGTTTTGGAATGAACTTTTTTCCATCTTGGTCTACTTTTATTACCTCTCTTGTCGAGAAGAACGATGTGATGCAAAAATTTAACCCGTATCTAGTACTAAAAATTAAGAGAAACTAGTAAAAAAAGAAGGTAAAAAAGTTAAGCCTATAGGCAAAGTGTCCAAGGAGGAACGTGACTCTGCTCTATCCGGGACCTCCGAAATCCGAATAACTACTCATGAATTCGGGTTCTTTTTTTCATTTTTTTTTTTATAAAGGCGAAACTTAACATTACGAAACTAAGATAAGTCAGGAGTATTTAATCCCTACAGAGTCTTCGTGATATTGAAATTAACAAAACATGAGGCGCAACAGAAAATAAGTTAAAATCCATGACTTGTTCGCCCCTCAGAGATCATGCCTCTCACTTCCGCATGAATTCGGGTTCTTACGAAGCGACCAGAGAGAGACAACACCGGGGCCACACGGCACTCCATGGTGTTGGGTTTCTACCTCATAGGCCATATGCGCGTCTCCCCATCAACTGGGCTAATCATGTCCTCGCTTGTATAGTGTGTGGGTGTGCAGTTGAGAGGCCACGTGTTGAGACCACTCCATCTAGTTTTCTGGTCAAATTAGTAATGCATTTTGGAAAAGTCCTTTGTCAATATCCAATTCAAATGATTTTCTACATATATAGTACTATATAAAAAATGTTTTAAGAAAAATGGGCAGTTCAGATAATCTTTTATAAGATCTCTAATGGGCCCCACGAAAAAACTATGGATAATTTGTGTCATGTCTGTCTGTGCAAGCATACTTTTCGAATTTGAACAATGAGATAATCCAAATCGTAGTGATTGCCCAAAAAAATGAGGAAAAAAAAAAAGGACGGTGTGTATCTCTTGTTTAGAGTAGTTATATTCAGTGATCTTAGAACACCGCCACGTGATGGGTCATCACTTTTTTTCTACCACAAGTTCTCTTGGGATTCACACACTTATTACTGAATCCCACTATAATGTGTGGTGGAATAAAAGGTTCGGGCATCGCTTTGAATAAATTTTCCTCATGTCATACGACAAAACAGGTCCATTCATTTTCATGTCCTCGCCCAATTTGACAGACCACCCAACCGGCAAAATTATACAAATCCATGCCTTTGTGTTGTTGGAGTATTATGAAAGGTAATTTGTGGTTCATTTGACGCTTGGCAACCACAACTTCTGCATTCATAGGGTAAATGACGGTTCTACCCTTTACGCTATTCTATCATCGTGACAATGACCGTTAAATCATTACTACTTGTTATCTTGGGAGACCCGCAAAAATGGGATATAAATACTACATTAAAATAGTGGAGACCCGTGGTATTTAATTACTAGAATTTGTTGAAAGCGGCAACGTGAAAGCCATACTCGGCATCAATATCAGTTGTTATACGACACCGCTGGGCCCATAAAATATTATTTAGTAATAGAGTGCCATCGATGAAAAATGACGTAGGTTAAAAAATTAACTTGTTAAACATATTATTATTATTATTATTATTATTATTATAGATAAATGATGATGACAAATGTCATGGAAGCCATCGATTCTTATGAAAAAGGTTGAGATTTCTAATCGACAGAAGTTCTACAGCTAATTAAAATAAGTGGTAGATTGTTTAAACGAAAAGACATATTAGAATATATGTGAGGGAGGCGACCAACAATAATAGTTGAAAAGATTGATGCTTTCTCAGTCGGCCAAATAACGTCTACGGTGCTTACAACACACCCAGGGTTGTCCCGTGGTTCGATTCTTCATCAGCTCAGTATCCTGTGGTAAGTAGAGGGTCGTGATTGATATGACCGCGTTAGTTTCTTTAGAGGTTTAAATTGTACAATCGAATCCATTAAAAAAATAATAGTAATAAAATCGGACAATAGCGAAGAAATCAGCGCAAGTTTTTCCATTCACACAAATCTGTGGTCAGCATACTCCACACATATGGAGTATTTGTTTTTCGAGATTCCCAACAAAAAAAAAAATTTGTTTCTTGGGGAGATACTCAACACAATGAATACACGTCACATAATTCTTCAAAACGTCAATTTGCTTCCGTTCTCAATTATCGATTGCACTTGCGCTCTTCATCCTTGCTCTCTCGTATTTTAGTAGATCGAAATATGTTTCAAAGACGCTTTAATACTCACGCTTGCGCTTCCGCTCCCGCACCCGCACCAAATTAATTGACTTAGCGCAAGTATTGTGGAGACGTGACAAAATGTATATTTTCCGGAGCCAAATTAACAGTCTCTCTCTCTCTCTCTCTCTCTCTCTAACCTGAGAAAAATGAAGGCCCAAACAAACCTCTACCAGTACTCTACGCAGTTGAAATTTCCATTGCCATTGGTAATGAGCGTGAAAGTTAAGAGAGAGAAAGCGACGGCGATATAGACCAAGGCACACACACATATCACCCACGCAAGCTGACAAACCTAACGGTCTTTGGCTTCTTTCCTTATTCAATTGAAATTATTCGTCTTCGCTTTTCTATTAAGCCAATTATGTTTCCGATTCTGAATGTTTTGCCCTAGTTTGATACGATCGTTCGAAGATGAGGCTATACGGAGCCCAAATTACCGTCGGAGAATCTGATTCTTCCAAATGGCGGAGAATTGAGGCGTACGGAGAGGAATCGTACGGAATGAGACATTGATTTTAATTGTGTTTATGTTTATGTATTTTGATGAGTTTTGCGGTGTGAAGATTGTTCTGGGGTTTGCAATGAGTGCCGAAAGGAGGGCAGTGACGGTTCGTGACCTAGGAGAGGAAGCCAAGAAGCGGATTGTTTTCTTGGTCATATGCGTGGTTGGTCTCTCGTATCTCATGTCGCGTAAGTATTGCGTACGAATTTCGTGAAGAATTTTCAGTTGTATTCGTTCATTGGTGTCTTTAGTCTGAATCCTATCATTCAATTGCTGAGTGAATGTGGCTGATAGTTATTGTTGGAATTTGTCCTGCATCAGCTAATTATCACATCGAAAACTAGTGTAGGAGCCTAGGCGCCTCTCCCCTCATAGCCAATTGGTTTTGAGTTGGATACTTTAACGTGGTATTAGGGCTAGATTTTCTGAGGCATTTTCCTTTTGTTTGTGCCATAGTTGCTCTTTGTTTTGTTGTGATTATGTTTCGGATCATTTGTTGACCTCTCCACACGTGTGAGCTAAGGGTCGCACATGCAGGGAAGTGTTGGAATTTGTTCCACTTTGGTTAATTACTTAATTATCACTTCGCAAACTAGTATATGAGCCTAGGCAGGCTCTCCCCTCATATCCAATTAGTTTTGAGTTTGATGCTTCAACAATTATTTTACTTGAGTAGTTTTCCGAAGCCTTTTCTTTTGTAGGCATAGTTTGTTGTGAATGTGGTCAAACCAACAAACGCATAGCGCGCCAAGAACAATCAAGAACAGAATGAACGAATGACATAGAGATTTTTACATGTTCCCCAACCATGTAGTTGAGTACATCCACAGCTCACATCGGTTTCCACTATGTAATCGAATGAAGAGAGTGCAAGTTGCATTGGCTGCTGCGTATATCTAGTATGTATAAAATAGGGTTTACATTGCCAATTACCCTAATATCCAGGTTTAGGTTTCGGGGGTGCTGCCGTGGGCACTGCCTCTGGACCCCAGCGACCTGACCGATCAAGTCGAACCCCAAATGGTCAATGAAGCGCAACCCAAACTGAATCAGCCTTCACAAGGCCGACATAGTCATGTTGAATGAAGGGTGCAATACTATATTCAAAATCTCCCCATTTTTCTCGCCTTGTGTACTTTTAGCTTTTTGAAGTTTCTAGCACACTTGGCCTTTTTATTCATTTTTACTGAGAATACTTTGAAGAACATTATGGTGTTCTTGTAAATTTCATATTCTGATTTTGGTTGCACCGAAGTTTCCTGGATTATATTGGCTGCATCAAACATCCCATTTGTTTTTTCAATTAGTTAAAGAAATAAATCTTAAGACCAAATATTGTGGTTCATTGCATGATGAGAGTTGGATGAGAAGAGAAAATGGAGACAAGAACATGCAGTGTGATCTTCCAACTTTAGTAGAGACAAGAAAGGCAAGTGAAGAGAAGATAAGCAAGGTTTAGGACTAGTGGATGCCTGAGAGGATTAATTGACTTTGTTGGACTTGTGAATGTCCGAAAGAAGATGCAAGTAGGCTTGGGAGTCTATCCCTTTTTTGGGTGCTAATAAAGAAAGATAACTCGGAGATTCTTGTTGGTATATGGGAGCTTTATATTGCGTTTGAAGCGCATGTTTCTCATATCCATTTGTTTCTGCCAAAGGGAATCCTGCTGCTCTAGGTTGTTACATTGGGTTTTTGAGATATGTGGTGGTATGGCTTGTTCATGTATATATTGTGAATACAGGGTCTGTGCCCCCATTGTTCACACATTTTCTTTATGTTATCTAGTGAAGAATATTGAGAAAAGATGGAAGATTAGAAGAGAAATAGGTGAAAAGAGTAAGTGAAAAAGAATGGACAGGAGATTTCGTTGGTACATCTAGGAGCACAACAGTAGCATCCTTAGTGGGGGTCATTTCCGTTTCTCAGTTGAAAGACTTGCTATCAATCCTTTTTTTCTAGCTTCTGAGGAGGAAACTTTATTCATTTTTGGTATCTATTGCTTTGCGGGGGGAAATTCGCTTCTGGCTTGATGTATGGTTCATCGTTTTGCCCTCATTTGCGCGTGTTGTTGCCTATTGGCCCCCTTGTAGCTATATCTAGATTTTTATTTTCCTGGAATAAGAGATTAGCCCTTTTGCCCTATTTCAAGATATACCAATAGATTAAAATTGTTTGTCTGGAGGCTGATCATGTTTTTCTCATTTTTGTCCTTTTGTCACTACTTGCACTCTCTCTCTCTACCCTTATTCTTTCAGTGACAAGCTCCTCAGTCTGGGTGAACTTGCCCGCCGCTGCCTTCTTGATTATAATCCTTCGCTATTTTTCTCTGGATTTGGAGATGCGGAAGAAAGCTGCAGTATACAACAGCAAACCAACCTCAGCAAGTGTTTATTCACAAAACAAACCTCTTGAAGCTCCTAAAGCTGTATTTGAGAAGTCTGACTGGAGAAGGAAAGTGAATTCTCCTGTTGTTGAGGAAGCAATTGATCATTTCACTAGACATCTAGTTTCTGAGTGGGTGACAGATCTGTGGTACTCTCGCATAACGCCTGATAGACAAGGTCCAGAGGAGTTGGTGCAGATCATAAACGGTGTTCTGGCAGAAATTTCATCTCGTATGAGGAATGTAAATCTAATCGATCTGCTGACGAGGTTCTCATTTGGGAGGTTTTCCATAGATGTTTTCCCAATTCTGTTTGTAAAAAGTGCATTTACCATAAATCATTTGCTGGGGATGATGCAGGGACGTAGTCAAACTTTTCTGCACACACTTGGAGCTTTTTCGCACAAGTCTGGCAAAGATTGAGAAGCGACAGCCTGGATCACTGACTTTTGAACATCGAGATATGGAACTAAAATATGTGTTGGCTGCAGAAAACAAATTGCACCCTGCTCTGTTTTCCACTGAAGCTGAGCACAAGGTTGTTTACATCCTTTCTTGCTCTCCTTATCTTGTTGAGTCTATTGTTAGGCTGACTATTCTACTGGGCTTCTAAATCTAAAGACTCTAATGCCTTCATCATGCTCACTATGCCTTTGTTGTTCCTAACGCGGACAGGTACTTCAGCATTTGATGGATGGTCTCATATCTTTCACATTTAGGCCTGAGGATTTACGTTGCTCTTTGTTTCGCTTTATTGTTAGAGAGCTTCTTGCTTGTGCAGTAATGCGGCCAGTATTGAACTTGGCTAACCCAAGGTAGTTACCGCTCTTTGCAACAGTGGGTTATCATGTCCTTTTTCTCTTTTTTGCTGTGGGTTGATTTTTACAATTGTTGCATCAGGTTTATAAATGAAAGGATTGAATCTTTAGCTATTTCTTTAAGCAAGTCTAGTAAAGGAGCTACTACCGCACGAGTGACATCCCAGTCCAAATCAAATGGGTCTTCAAGGATTTCATCAGATCATTTTTCTCGATTTGTAGATCCTTCTGGAAAGGGTGTTGAGCTTGTCCAATTTAAAAAGGATCAACCTGAAACTGTTGAAGAGAAATCTGCAGCAGACTATGGGAATGGAACTCTTGTTTCAAAGGATCCATTACTTTCTGTGGATACCAGATCAACCCGTTCTTGGAGTTCTATACCATCAGGCCCTCAAAATGATGGCGAGGAAGATACTCAAAGACACCACTCTGGAGGAGAATGGGGTGATGTTTTAGATAAGATGTCTCGCAGAAAGACTGAAGCCCTTGCTCCTGAGCATTTTGAAAATATGTGGACGAAGGGGAGAAACTACAGAAGAAAGGAAGATTCTAACCAAGTTAGCGAGCCAGTAACAAAGAGTTCTTTGCCAACAATAAGGACACCTAATAATTCTAAGGCACTGTCCAGGCAAAAAGGGAAGGATGGTTCAACCAAGATTAGTAGTAGCTCTGAGAGAAGTGCTGTTCTTCCTGGACCAACTGATAAGCCCCCAGAAGAGAATTTGTGCCCCCGTAATAATATGAACATATCGAGTCAGACTTTTGTTAGCTCGTATGTGGATGATAATGAGGATAATCTCATGCATTTGAAGGATATCGAGTCAGAGAGCAGTAGTTCTTGTACTTGTGAAGATGAAGAAACTAGCAGTGTGACTGGTCTTGATTCACCTGGAACTAAAGTATGGGATGGTAAACATAATAGAAAACTTCCTGTCTCAAACATCCATCACCCACTTGAAAGTCTTGAAGGCCACAAGACTAGAAAGCCAGGCAAAGGTCATGCTCACTCTAGATTACACAGGACACAGCCAGGAAGGAAAAGGTCTAGATTAAGCAGTCACAAGTTACATGTATGGCAAGAAGTTGAGAGAACAAGCTTCTTATCGGGAGATGGCAAAGACATTCTAAATACTTCTAAAGGACATATCAAATCTGAGGACTCTAGTGATGACTCCGAGGCAGAAATGTTGGGCCGAATTCAGAGTGGAGCTACTGCTTCTTCATCTGCGTCTTCAACTACAATACCTGGAATACATAGGTTGTCTGTCAATGCTCAGGACAAATTGTTGGCAGATTCTTTTTTCAAGCTAAGATGTGAGGTACTTAACACATCGCTCAAAATCTACATTTGTTACAGCTTGCATTAACTTTCCTGATTATGTTGTAGCATGTAAAGGATGTAACGTCTTCTCTTGTACAGGTGATGGGTGCCAATGTCGTGAAGAGTGGCTCTGAAACATTTGCTGTTTATGCCATGTCTGTTACGGATGTAAATAATAATAGTTGGTCTATTAAAAGAAGGTGATTATGTGCATTGTGATGTTGCAACAGATCATACTGTTTATGCTGCTGTGTTCAAGGAATTTTAAGTACATTGACTTTTAACTTACTGCTTGATGCTTTTTACAGGTTTCGGCATTTTGAGGAACTCCATCGTCGTCTTAAGGAGTTTCCAGAGTATACTCTTCATTTGCCGCCCAAGCATTTCCTGTCCACTGGTCTAGATGTACCTGTCATTCAAGAACGGTGTAAATTGCTTGACCAGTATTTAAAGGTCATACAGTTACCCGTACTTCTCTTCTATTTTAATTTTGAATTTCTTCTTGTTCTTCTTTGAGAGCAAGCTTTCCATCTAAAACATGAGTTAAGGTTATATCCTACAAAGATGCAGTTTGATTGGCTTCAACTTGCCTACTTGTACTTGGAAAAGTGAAGTTGGCACCACTGGACTACAAGGCCAAGATTATTTTTGTTTACTAAATATTCTTTGCCAGGAAAGCTCCTTGTCATGATACACAATATTTAGTATTAGTTAGGCATAACAATGTGGAGAACTATTGGAACTTGGAAGAATGAACTGATTTTGTATAACTAGATATAAATTCTTGGACCCATTTTGGCATTTCCTAACAGCTTAATCTTTTGGAACGATTTGTGATCCCTCATAGTATCAGAGTTTTGGTTTGTGAGAGGTTGTGGATTCAGGTATCAGAGTTTTGGTTTGTGAGAGGTTGTGGATTCAGGTCTCTGCATTTTCACTTCCCTGTTTGCATCTTACTTCCCTTTCTCTATGTTTGGATGCTTGCCTCTCCACGTGCAAGGTGGGCTTGTATTTTTGCATGTGCTTGATAGCTTGATACATTGGTTGACTCATTTCCTATGAACTTTAAGCTTTTGGGAAAGTTGGTGATCTAACCGAGAACAAGCTATTTCAAAGTGCACTCATTTTGGAAATGGAGGGAACAACGTATAGGTCTAAACTTCGCGATAAACTTTGTAATACAGAGCTTGCAAACTGAAATCTAACTTGAATTATCGCCTTTACTCTACTTTAAATGTAATGTAATATGTTTTCATTTTGGCATGCTACATTGTCTTCTTTCTTCTCTCATCTTCTCTCATCGCTCTTTGCTCAACTCATTCATATGTTTCATTTTGTCAGAAGCTTCTTCAGCTTCCAACTGTTTCAGGATCAATTGAAGTTTGGGACTTCCTTAGTGTTGATTCCCAGGTTTCTATTTCCTTCTTTCTATTAGTTCCTTTTTGTTTGTTTATTAGTTTGGAAAAAAGTCACTTTAACTCTGTTTCCTGTAGTATTTTCTGATTAGTTTGTTTTGCATAATGCAGACATATGTATTCTTAAATTCTATCTCTATCATCGAGACATTGTCAGGTGATTAATCTTTCTTAATGACATTTGTACTTAAATTGATTTCTTGTTCATTGCTTGAACTTGCACAATATTGTCTCATATTGCTATGATTTTTCCAGTTGACCTAGATGATACAGCAAATGAAAGAACTAAGAACGGTCAGACTGCTATTGGGCCTGCAGATTCCTTATCCTCGAGGAGACAACAACAAATTGCTGAAAGCAAGGAATCTACTGTACCAATGAAGCATAATGTTGTTGGAGATGGGTCAAAACTGAATGCAAAAGGTGCAGTTCAATCTCCACAAATGAAGCCTGCAAAAGAATTTGGAAACCCATCTAAGAATTCAAGTAGTGTCAACAATGAGGAGCATACCAAAGTATCCCTGACCAGAAAATCCATAAAGGGACGTGGAAGTGATGATTTACAAGCATCATCTCATTCTGTTAATAATGCTGCTACCGACCCAACCCTCCCTACTGAGGTAATCACTCCTGTAATGAGTTAGCTACCATGCTCAAGTTCCTTTACTGATGTTCAGATTCTTTGTTTATTCAATGCAGTGGGTACCACCAAATCTAACTGTCCCTATATTAGATTTGGTTGACGTCATTTTCCAGCTCCATGATGGAGGATGGATCAGGTACTTTATATGGAATCGCTTTATTATGCCTACGGCATGTCACTTCTTTAATTCGTAAAAACTATCCAAATGTCTCCAGTTTTCCGGATTTTCCTTGGTGCTTACTCATGCATTACAGGCGGAAGGCTTTTTGGGTGGCCAAACAGGTATTACAACTCGGAATGGGTGATGCCTTTGATGATTGGTTGATTGAGAAAATCCAGCTTTTGCGTAGGGGAACAGTGATTGCTTCCGCGATCAAGCGGATTGAACAGGTTATCTTTGATGACCTTCTTTAATTAAGCTGAGTGTAGCTGTAGCTGTTTAAATTTTTCTTGATCATTTGGATGAACTCTGACGTGCTTGATGTTCTTGGTACCGGGTAGCAAAAAACAGGATTGTGGTTTTCAGCTGTCTTAGCTCTTCACAAATCATAATTATTTCCTTAATTTGGCCAGATTTTATAGTTTTTCTGTTGCCTTGTTAGAGAAGCAACCTTGATGCCCTCTTTAGTTTTTATACTAGTAAATGGACAGTCGCCGTTAGTTTCCCCATTGTCTTTGATCTCCAAAGTTGTTTGACATGAGCACTGAGTTTTTTTTTTCCTTTTGAACATGATGAGCACTAAGAGTTTTTTTTTTTTTTTTGACAGTCAAAAGGGTGGGAGGGGGCGACCAGCGTAGCAATTCCCCTTGGGCGTGACCATAGGGGCTCCCTACCCGCCAATGGAATGTTCGGTTGGAGCCATAGCTACCGTCCGGTAGGACGGGCCGTCACCACGGCACCACGTGTATAGCTAGTGAGAAGTCCCCCCCTTTGGTCCGCAGACGGGTTTCAAGCACCTGCCGGGACTCGAACCTCCGTCTGCGTTAAGGGAAGAAGTGGCCCTCACCAACTGGGCTACCACCTCAGTGGTATGAGCACTAAGAGTTTGATGCTCAACAATTTCCACTTGGAAAATACTCTTAAAGAGAGGTTAACCATGAGTAGTACTTGATAACTTGGTTAGATTTTAGTAGACGTTCAGTTACAAAGTCATTTGATACGTTCACTTACGCAGGGGCAGACCCATTAAGGGTCGCATAGGGGCACATGCACCAGACCAACTGCTTGGGGTTTAACTTTTCCAAATAACTTTGGTACCCTTCTAACGTAGTCTGAAAATATGTTAGTGTCCAATAAAATTAAACTGAATTTTTGTTCGTAACTATTTATTAAGCTTCTTTATAGATCGGTAAACTTTATGCCTTTCTTTTCTCCTCACACAACATTCTAGTTATTGTAATGTGAATTACCTATGTCTTCACTTATAGATACTATTATAAGGCATTACACTTAAATGAATTTTTCTGTAAGCTCACTTTAAAGAAACAATAATATACTAACTTAAGTGATGGATGAAATTCGCTATCTTTTTCTTGACGAAATTCTTCTTTACTACCGTAAGAAATATGTGCCCCCACTAGTGTAAATTTCTGGGTCCACCACTGCACTTTGCCATTGATGTTTTTGCTTCAAAAGTCTCCAATCCGACTGAATGAGTTTTCATTTCATTGTAGAGATACAGTAACTGATAGGCATGTAGTCACTTGTCTTTCCTTTACAGGGATCTAAGGGGAAGATTGTGCTTGTTTATGAAAATCTTTTACAAAAGTGTCCTAGCTTCCCTAATTTTCCAGTCTGATCCTTGTGTGATCCCTCTAGATACTTTGGCCTGATGGAATATTCCTAACAAAGCATCCGAAGCGACGAAGGCCAAGCTTCTCTGGGACCACACCACAAAGTTCACCTCATGGCCAACCTCCCACTCCACAAAGTTCACCTCCTGGCCAACCTCCCACACCTAAGCAAGAGGGTTTCCACCAATTGGATGAGCAGCAGCAAAAGGAAGCTGAGCAGCGTGCAAAACTTGTGCATGAACTAATGATTGGTAATGATTCACTGTTTGATGGATTTCCTGTTCTCTAATAGCTTTAATGCAACACTGGATTCGTCGAAACTCCAATTGGTATGCTTTGGTTTGTCAACTCCATTTATCATATGCAGATAATGCACCGGCTGCTATTGTGGGTCTTTTTGGCCGGAAGGAGTATGAACAATGTGCTATGGATCTATACTACTTTCTTCAGGTGATTTGAGAAACAAGTTACTCAGGTTACACTCACATATTAGTTACATCTTGTCATCGCTGGTCATTGATTCTCCAAACACCTTTGAAAGCTTGGTCTTTATTTCCAGTACCTCCAATTAAACAAAAAGTATTTTTTTCCCCCTGCTTTGACTTTCCATTCAATAGTTGCACCCAAATGCAGCAACGATTGACGTTGAATACATAGCAATCTTTCCTTTCGCTATTCCTTATTTTGGGTTACTTTCTGTTCTTTTGTTTTTTGAGAGTGTTTGTTTGAGTCTTTGACCATGAAGGTTTTTGACAAATATTTATCAGGTAATAGAGAACGTGTGTTCATCTTTTAAAGATGTTAGCCTCATTTGTTTGGATCAACTGATATGTCCAAATAGGCAACATGAAAGCACTGTTGTCGGGGATGGAGCCAAGATTCTGCTTCTTTTTTGCTTCAGGCTAATGACATTGGTCAAGTTATTTCCGCTAATTGGTATTTTAGTTGGTGCGTGTGAGGAGAATGATCTGCCTAGCAATCCAACCTGTTAGAGCTTGTCTCACATTAGTTGTTGTATCCTGCAAACTAGTATATGACCCTAGAGAGCTTTTCCACTCATTGCCAAATGGTTTTGAGTTGGATGCTTTAACAACACCAATAAAAACTGTACATATTTTGAGCAAATTTTTCGACTCAAGTGGGTCAAAATCCCTCTGCCATTGACTGTTGAGTTGTTTTTTTTATTGATCAGGAGAATTGACTGTTGAGTTGGTTGTGCACCTGTTTTTCAGTCTTGGTCTGAATTTTCTCTCATACATTTATTCTCTCTCTTTTACTTGTGCAGTCGTCTGTGTGTTTAAAGCTCTTGGCTTTTGATCTCCTTGAGCTGCTGCTTTTATCGTCATTTCCGGAGATGGATTATATCTTCAGGCCATTGCATGAACAGAAGTATAAGTTTGGGGAGTTCAGTCCCAGTTGACGGTGATGTATTTCATCGATCACAGATTGAGAGCAATTATTTTTTACCATTTTTGTTCCCTTGTTGAGGTACATAGTTTTATTCAAGGTACAATTGAATTCAAATCAAGATTTGAATTGATGGAGCCGAAGCTCAGTGGTTCAGACTTGGGTCCAATTTGTGCCAAGCTTTGATTTTGCGAGTGCGAGGAAACTACATACATGTAAATTTCTGGGGAAATGCAGATATACAAAGACATCCTTTTACAGATTTAGAGCAATTATTTTTTCCCATTTTTTGTTTCGTACTGCGGTACATAGTTTTATTTGAGGAAAAAATGGTAAGCGCCAAGCTCAGTAGTTAAGTCTCGGGTCCAATTTGTGTCGAGCTTTGATTTGCTAGTGTGAGGAAACTACATACATGTAAATTTCCGGAGGAATACAGGATCTACGAAGCTCTTCTTTTACTGTTGCAGTGTTGCCTCATGCAATCAAACTACGAAGCTCTTCTTTTACTGTTGTAGTGTTACCTCATGCACTAAAACATGCCAACTGAGATGCGAGCCTCTTTTACGGTTGTAGTGTTACCTCATGCAATAAAACATGCCATCTGAGATGTTTGATTTCATTTTCCGCTTAATAATTGTTAGAAACATTTCTAAAGCTGATAGATAGATCGACAAAGGCTTATGAAAATTGTGAAAATAACCTACTTCTTTCTATAAAAAAGGGTGGCACATTTTGTTGCAGAAAACAAAAGAAAAACAATACCGAACCTGAATTTATCTACATGCACAAGTGAGAGGATGCGACCAACTACGTACCTGAGACTCGATATAAACGGGCACTGTGTTTTAATTTCTACCACATTTCTCGGGGGCGCCAATGATAAAAAATGTACTCTAGATAACTTATCAATGACACGATGATGGAAACATTTTACATGGTACCTTTCAGCTCTGTGTGAGGTATATCTCTCACCAGTTTTTGGAGTATGCATTACTGCAAAATGCCTACTGCTCAAATCTCACGGGTATAGACCAAAAGAACAAAGTTTGCCTCTGATTCTCACTCATGAGCTTGGGAGTCTGCCCATCTTCTACTACCGCCCACCCCAGACTAGGCTAGAGCCAGCTTTTGAATTACATCATCCTTATCATCTAGAACTGTATGTCTCAAATGGGTAAAGGAAGCAATATGCTTGAGTTGCCAAACCTACATCATTGTTATCATCTAAAGAACCATAAAGGCATTTTATCGTCTCGCCTTTGGCTTAACAAGGGGGAAAACTAACTTCCTTGTAGCTGAAGCAACAAAAAATATTAACTATGGACACAAAGCTAGCTCTCTCCAACAATTACGAAGGGGAAATAGGAAACAAGCGGCAGTCTGGTTCTGTGAACAATTGGTGTTCCGCCTTCTTTGGCTCAAATGGAGGTTCTCAAGATGCTTCAGCTAAGTTATGTTCAATCATACTCTAGCCTTTATCGATGGTCAGTGGCATATATATACTGATGTAAGACAAGAAAAAACATCGCCAAGGCCAACTTCACTTCACACAATTCCAATCAAATCTAGCATTGGGTGTATTGAGTCATAATCCCTAGATCACATGGCAGACTAGAGGTGCCGGGGGATGGAATTTTAAGTAAATAACCAATCTTGCATCAGAATGCCAACATGGGAACCATAATACATATCAAAGTCTCAGGATACTGGGAATTCAAAGCACTAGTTCGATCCATTTGTATCAAAAACGCGAATAAACTACAGATTAAAAGATCAAAATCTTAAAGCAGATATCAAATTGGAGCAACAGCCTCCAAATGAGGTTCCCAAAATCAACTCAGTTCCAACACTTAAAAACTACCAAATGAAACCACATTTTAGTACCCTAAATCACACCCAATACAAGGCCTTCATTGCCTCAAGCAGTAGCTGCCGCCGCCTTCTTCCTTGGAGCCGCTTCAGTCCCTAAACAAACAAGAAAACCGAATAAACACGCTAACAAAAATATCTACAGATTCACATAAACAAACATATGAATTCTAAATGCATTTAGATACACAAAATGAATAAGAGGGTATCACGTACCTTCTCTGAAACCGCTCTTGAATCTGCGAGGCACATTGCGGAGGTACCTCATACGACCTGTCCCAGTTGTCTTCCTGCGGATCGCCTTCACACTCCAGTTATCTGTATTATAATGCATTGGTTACATCTTCTTGCAACATAGGTGCACATATATCTTACATATCCATACCACCATACCATTGAGTCCTTGGGTTCTCGAAATACAGAAATAGTCTAAACAGAAACTTCATAACACACCAAATACAATTACCCAAGTTCACCCAACGTAGAGGCAATCAAGAGAGCCGCACAATTGAGTATGTAACCTATTATGCATCGATTTAATAGAGGTGCACATACATTTTACATATTCATACAATTGAGTCCATAAGGTTGAAGTCCTTGGGTTTTCGAAATAGTATAAACAGAAACTTCATAACATGTTAAAAAAATACAATGACCCAAATTCATCGAATGTAGAGGCAATCAAGAAAGCTGCATAAGTGAGTATGTAACCAATTATCAATCGATTACATCTATCTATTTGCCGTATATACATTTTAAATATCCATACAATTGAGTCCATGGGTTTTCAACACGGCGTAAAAGAACAGCTTCATGAACACACTCAAAAAGTAAAACTAACCAAGTTTACCAGATGTAGAGGCAATCAAGAAAGCCGCATAATAAGTGAATATATGTAACATACAGAAAAGTGGGCTAATCCAAGGTCCAATCTTGCTTGCACAATGGAAAGTGGGTTTTCCACAGAGGACTGATCCTTTTATTTGACCGATGGAGTTAATAAACAACTAATTCTAAAATATATACGTAGGAGAGAGAGAGAGAGAGAGAGAGAGATTACATGTCCTCTTGCGGGCAGCGGGGAAAGCACAAGCGGAGCAACGGCTCTTCTGGAGATGAAAACTGCGGCGGCCACACCTCACACAGAGGGTGTGGGTCTTGTTCCTCCTCTTACCAAAACTCCCTGTTCCTTTCCCCTGATGATGTTCCAATCACCCATTCATTCAATCACATGATCCCATATACATACATAGTCATACAAATACACATACACATACACATACTGAGAGAGAGAGAGAGAGAGAGAGAGAGAGAGAGAGAGAGTTACCATTGGTGCGCAGCTGGAGAAACCCTAATCGTCTGAGGAAGCAGATGAAGGGCGGCTCTTATATGAAGTGAGAAAATGACTGGCGAAAGAATGGGAGAGAGAGAGGGTTTAGGTTTAGGGCTGGCTAGGTGGGTCTTGTGAGACTGGGCTTCTTCACGGGCGCTCTCTCTCTCTCTCTCTATCTAGCCCACTAAAATTACTGAATCAGCCCATCTAATAAAAAATTATCTACTCCCACTATATGAATATTTATTTATTTACTTGTTACCATACTAGAGAATCATTTTTTTGTCGAAAATGACAAATTTATTATTTTTGGTTTAAAAATTTTGAGAATTCAAAGCTTTTTACTATTTATTCTATTACTACCCTTAAATTTATAATATAAAACAATTTAGACTAATTCTATCACGTGTTTGATTGAGCAATTGCTCATTGAATGTTAGGAGACTTAAAAATCCATCCTCATTCCTTATCTAACTTAAGTATTCATCCCTCACTTTTTGAACTGCTATGTTTTCGTCCCTATTTTTTTTAATACCAAAAGTGTCCCTAATATATATATATATGGGTACAGAAATTTGGGACTCAAAACTAATCTTGGGGGTCCTCGGCGTTATTTTAGAGATTTGCAAAACTAATTTCCTGAATTCACGGTTTCCTTCTTTCGTTTCAAAACTGCTTAATATATGTATATCCCCATCTTCATGAAAAGCAGGGAACTCAACCCCCACCAATTGCCGTCCCATTCCGTCCCACCTTGTCTCTCGTCCCAGACGCCGTCCACCATCCACGCAGTCCCGTCCCACGATTTCCGTCCCACGATTTCCGACAGGTGATTGAATGTAACGCCCCGACTTTTCGGGTGCAAAATAAAATAATTTCTAAAGAAAGTATTGCGAAATACATATAATTTTTTAAAATAAAGATTTTGCTAATACAATCTCAAGATAGATTTACGGAATCAAAATACACCAACTTCAGAGCTGACTCTAATCTTGATACGAATCCTAAGCATCCTCGATCCTCGTTACTGATATTAGATTTAAGGTGGCGCATCATCGTTGAATCTCTCCATTGAATCCTGCGCTCTCTAGCAAATTGATGCGCAAGCGATCGATTTGCCAGGATACAGACGTATCAGTGAGTGATAAATCACCCGATAGAATAATCCAACCTAACTACTTACATCTAGCAAGCAAACAAGATAATCATGATGCGAATAAGTAAAGCAGAGATTTTTCACGTCAACCAGTTCATTATTATCCATTAGCCTAACGTGTGATCCAAAATCTCCTTACGAGATCTTTCCTCAACCGTTAGCCATGCTCGGTCCCGTGAGATCAACTGCTTTCTTGTGTAGATAACCTGATCTTACAATCTGCTACGAAAATGGCATCGTATGCGAATCACGACAAGGTTCGCCTATCTTATATCTGCACACATCGTCATGCGTGTGAATGGCCCGGTCTATCAATTCACCACTGGACCTTGGGACATAATTTAATTCCTTGGACTCGCCGGGGACATCAATTTATTCCTGGCATCCATTTGGACCATCAGCCAGGTTTTATCGTCATGTTGGACCTCTGCCGATTTTTAACATCACAAAATATTCTTTGAGGCCACGCGATTTTATCAAAACATCAACTGGGCTTACTTTGCGGTTTTATCAAAATATCATTGTAGGCTTACTTTGCCAAGTTTTATATCATTCAAACTCTGTGATCTTAAATCATCTCCAGAGCTTACTCTGCGGTTTTGAATCATCCGCAGACATTCTTTGGACTACCCGCTTGATTTCAAATCATATTCTTGGACTACACTTGGGTTTCAAATCCACAATCCTAGGTCCATCGGTGCCTCGAGTCCTGCTCGGACTACTGATACTTGAGGTCTGCATGCCCCAAGGTCTGTAGCCATTCTCACAATTCTAGGTCCATCGAGTGCCCTCAAGAGTCTGCTTTCAGTACCCGATCTGAGGTCTGTCGAGGCCACCCCAGGTCTGCTTGGCCACCACTAGCGACCTGGTGTCTTCAGTGCCCTCGAGTCCTACTGAGCTACCCAGATCACGAGGTCTGTTAGGCCACCCCAGAAGTCTGTAGCCCACGACTTTCATTTGTTTCCTTTTCCATTAACAATAACAACGTCTATATACTTTCTCACCACAAATCTCATCATATGTCAATTCATGCACTGGTGTTATTTAATCACGCAGCTTCTCAATTTATCCATTACTTAACATCGTCTAGGTGATTTCTATTTCGCGTACCACCCCATGTCCCTAGGGTCCAATCTAACATTCAAATGAAGCATCGATACAATATCAATCATAAAAATAATTAAAAGCGAATAACAGACGGATCAAAATAATTATTAAGCAATGCAATCACATAACTTTTTATGACTGGGCCGCTGCCCTTAATCTCGTATGGTCACAAAGTCATTAATAATGTATAAACTTGTTATAAATTATTTAAAAATAATTTTCTAAACTTTTATTAATTATTTATGAGTAATTAGGTTATTTAAATACTAATTAAATGCATTAATTAGGTAAAAATATTAGAATAATTATCAAAATCCTATTAAGAGTCCTAACAGCCCTATATAACAAATTAGAGTGCTAACAGTTGGGTTTGGATGCTCACGGAATTAATTTAAATAAACAGATTAAATTAATAGACAAAACAAGATTAAATAGACAATAAATAAATAATTAATTAAAAATATATTTTTATTTACAGAATATCATCTTAGGACTGTAAGAAGTTTAAATAAAATTATTCATAATTATTACTGTCTTTTATAATATTTTAAAGTGTTATCATCAAGAAACAACCTATAAATAATAATAAATAGTTAATTAAATAAATAAAATTTTATTTTAATAACATATCACTCTTGAGATGTCAGAAGTCTAATAAAAATATTTTTGATGTTAAAAACATTTTTTATAAGGTCGCAATTATTTTTCATTTGTAACTTTGATTAAAAATAAAATAAATAGCTAATAATAAAAGAAAGGCATGAAATCAGCAAGTTATGATCTTTAACATGTTAGGAATCTAAAAAAATAGTTGGGGATTTATAGAGTAGTTTATAAGATCGAGTAATTTTAGTTTGTAAACCTTTACATAATATGAATAAAATTTTAATAAATAGGTAATTAAATAAAAAAAAATATGAAATTAACAAAGGTATGATCTTTGAAGTGTGAAAATTCTAGGAAAAATGATCGGAGGTCAAAATCCACGTTTGGAGGGTTGAAAAATCAATTCGAACCAAAATGGTCAACCGCCTTGAGTTGGACCTTGCATTACTACTTATTTGCAAGTCGTCTCTTAGTTCGGGCGGCAAGAAATCCGAAGTTCGCGCGAAGGTCGCGGTGGAGTTCGTTTTTGATTTTTGGTATCGTTTGATGCATGATTCTACGAGGGGCCATTGGGTTATGTCTATAAACATCAAATATCTTAGAGGCTGCGGATCGAATTATAATACCTCGGTTGGATTAAATTCGTTTTCGATCGAAAACTTGAATTTTGGAGAAAATAACTTCGGTTTCGTCGGGGGACTTCGGGGCCGAAATGGTTGATCTACGGTGATCCTTGGGGCTGAGGAAAATACTTCAAGATCAATTTGGATCTCGGACGGACGTAACCTCGAAACCCACTTTTCTCTCTCTAAAATTCTATGGATTAAATCTCGATTCTCTCGGGTTTTTCTTCTCTCTCGGCTCTGTAGAACGTGGTGGGGTGATGTGCGTGCCCTAGAGTCGGAGTAGTGTATATATATAGGAGAATTGGATGAGTTTCGAATTAAAACGAGTCCTAATGATCGGGTTTTTACATGGACGAATTACGCACGAATTTTGGGTCATGGAGGAGGTAGAGATTGAGTAGGAGAGTGAGGGAGAATATAGGCGTGCATGCATGCATTCATATGTATTTATATAATGACAAAAATAATTTTTAAGAGGTAATTAGATAGAATACTAATTTTTTTTTTGTAATTATCTACAAATTAATAAATAAGGAAAGTATTATTTTCAGAATTAATTGATACCTTTTAATATTTTTATAAAAAAAATTGGGTCGAAAATCCGAGTCGTTACAGTTTCCACTAACAAAAAAATCCCTCCCTCTCTCTCTCTCTCTCTCTCTCTCTCTCTCTCTCTCTCTCTGAAGTCCTCCACAAATAGCCGCCGCCTGGTCCTCCAACGTCCTCCGGTGGGCGGCGATCCACTCGTCCTCCGAAGTCCTTCGCCAACAGTCGCCGCCATCCATCACCAGCCGCCACGTCGGAGTTCCGATCCAAATCAGAGCCCTTGAAGAAAACGTCGTCGTCACCGTTTGTGAAGGACTTCGAATCAGCCAAGCCACACAACAGCCCGTCGACGTCCATGAAATGTTGAAATCGATCCCTTCTTTGCTTATGACCTCTGATTTTTGTTCCTGTACCTTTTAGTATTATCATTGAGCATAATTCAAAAATTATACTAATTCATTCGTGGGTTTGTTGCGGAGATTGCAAATGTTTCGATTTTGGTTATTATCTCTGCTGGGTTTCGTTTAGATTAATGTTTTTGTGGAGTTTAAGGTGCCACATTCATGTCTGCTCTGTTTCTTGAAATGTTGAAATCGACATGGTAATTTAACCATGAAAATCGACATGGTAATTTAACCATGAAACACTGATCACGATGACCTGTTTTGATGATAATTTAACCATATTTGAATCGTTTATCATGGAATATTTGTTCGAATCATAGGTTATTTATTGTGTTCACGTTGTAATCATCATGGTAATTTAACCATTTAACCATGTAACGGTTTGATATGACATGTTATTTCTTTTTTTATGATAATTTAGCCATGTTCCGTGTAATAAGATCAATGAAAAAATATGATTTTTTGTTGTCTGGTTAGCCAACTCGAAGAATAAAGGAAAAAATGCGAAGATGTAGTCAACTTATCATATCACATACCTAAAAAAAATGATTCCTCAAAAACATTTGGAAACACAGTAGTTTGGAAATATGTGAGACTAAAGGACCATTCGTGGGACATAAATATAGGGGAAAACTGTTGATATCATCCGAAGAAAATGGAAGGGAGCAATTATCTATTTGAGGTTTGAAACAATACGTAGCCTTAATTAAGCCGTAAATTAAGGGATTGAAGATCATCCATCCCCCCCTCTCACTCTCTCTCTCTCTCTTATATATATATATATATATATATATATATATATATTATAAAATAGAATAAAGGGTAATAAAGGTAATTTACATATTACAAGGATGAAATCATAAGTATGAAAAAAAGGAGGGATGAAATCTTACATTGCATAAAAAAAGGGGATGGATATTTAAATATTCCTTGAATGTTAGCAAAATAAGCATTAAAATTACAAGGCAATTTAATATCATTTCTAATACATGACATGAGGGGAATGAATACATATCGTTAAGACAAATCTCAAAGTGTGTCTATCAGTGAAATTGTCCAAAAGATAAAAGGAGATGGCTGTAGTTCGTCCTTTTTAGGGCTTGTGTCAGCTTGGTTGAAATTATCTAAATCGTTGATTTTATTTTGTAGAGCTCGTTGAGACCTCTATGCTTTGTTTGGATGCGATGTTAAAAAAATTCAAATAAAAAAATATCCATTACTCATAATTTCAATCATTACCCTCATTTCTCTCTCTTCTATCCTCATCTCTCCCTTCTATCCAATCATTATTACTCAAAAAATCATTTTCATCGGATAGAGATCCATATCTTTTTGGAGCACATTTTTCTTGGAAAAACAAAATACAACTGGATCTGATTCAGTGTCTTTGAGTCCATTTTACCGAAGGGAAATGTGCTCCAAAGAGATATGTATCGATAATCGATGAAGATGATTTTCAAAAACGACTAAAGCTCGCGACGAGTTTTACAAAATGAACGATTTTGACCATCGAAACAGGCCCCGCACAAGCCTTAAAAAAAGGACGGAACTGCACGCAGCAGTTGGGTTTCCCCAACAGCCAAGAAGCCCTAACCTAAATAAAACACGTCGTGCCAGTGTACTAGTTTGCGTCCATGATGTATTACTTTGCGGCCATGGCTTATAAAGTTGCGGCCATGGCTAAACGAGACATATTGGAAAGCGCGGGAAAATGCTAAGCGACTGTGACTGAAAATGAGAGAGGCTCTCCTATATCTACATAACTGAAGAAGAAGAAGAAGAAGAAGCCGTAAATGGAAGAGCAAAGCGAGAGAAAATTCCCAGCCTTCCCATTCAAACCCTACTCGATTCAGGTCGATTTCATGAACGCCCTCTATCAATCTCTCGACCGAGGCGGCATTTCCATGCTCGAAAGCCCCACCGGTACTCTCTCTCTCTCTCTCTAGATTGAATTGGTTTTTTCTGCTTGCCAAATGTTAGTCCATATAATGCACGTTATATGATACGTTGAAGAAAAAAAAAAAAAAAATTCATGGATGAGTCATAGACTCATAGGAGGTGGTTTGATTTGTTGGTGCGATATCTATTTTTTGGTAAATGAACACTAACCCTAAGTGGTTACGATTATCGGTACAGGGACGGGGAAGACACTGAGTATCATATGCAGCGCATTACAATGGCTCGTTGATAGGAAGGAGAAACAGATTTCTGAAAACGCAGCTGATTCCAGTAAGAATCCATTGGGCTCAGACGATGAACCTGATTGGATGAAAAACTTTGTAGCAAGTAAAGAAACTCCAATAGAGGAAAAGAAGGACATAAAGAATAAACTAGGGCATAGGTCAATGAGGTTTACTAAGAATAGGAATAAGAAACCTTTTGGAGAGTTGTTCAATCACATAGGGGAGGGTGAGGAGAAGGATAAGAAGAATGGGAAGGGGAAAAGCGATGGGGAGGAGTTGAATGATGAGGAGTTTTTGGTGGAAGAATATGAAAGTGAAGAGGAAGGCAGCGTTGGCTGTGGACAATCGAAGAGGAAGGGTGGTGGAGTTTACCTAAGTTCCTCTGATGAAGAGAAAGATGACGGTTTTGATGATGAAGATGAGGAAGAGGCAGCGTTGAAGATTTATTTCTGCAGTAGGACGCATTCGCAGCTTTCTCAGTTTGTAAAGGAGCTGAGAAAGACTGTGTTTGCTAGTCAGTTGAAGGTTGTATGCTTGGGCTCTAGAAAGAGTTTATGCATCAATGAAGGTATATGTGTCCTTTTATTGAGTTGTGCGGAAAAGTGTTTTGGTTTACGTGTGGATAACTTTCTGAATTTTGTGTTTCAGAGGTTTTGAAGCTTGGGAACGCCGGACGCATTAATGAGCGGTGCTTGGAGCTTCAAAAGAATAAGAAAGATGATGTTTCGAAAATGAAGGTAGTGATCATGGCCGCTTTCGTGTCACCAGAGGTTGATACATTTTACGAGATTGGAATCAATGATTTCCTGAACCTTGTAGTGATATTTTTAGTACTGCTTTTGGTGATGCATGTTTTGGGACCAATTTGCATTGCTTTTGCTTTCCTCACCATTTCTACCTTAATGATTTTGAGGTTCTTTGGTGGTGCAAATCTTATCTTGAAAACTTGATAGACAATATTGACCTAATGAGCACAAGTGATGACCCTATTGCTTATGGACTTAACCAATTTCATAAACACTATTCATTTTTTCATATATCATGTTCACCACTTGCTAAATGCAAAGCAAGACCTCAATTCATCGCTTTTGCTTCTTTCTTTCTTTATTTTTTTCTATGCCAGGTTAACACAAGCTTGATGTGTGCAGCCATGTTTTTCTGTTTGCATCGTTGAATCATTGAGATGGTTTTTATGTTTTGATCACGATTGACTAATTCAGATAGAACTAACTGCACATTAAGCAGTATAATATGAACCGTCGTAATGATTTCATGTTAGATTCCTAAAAACTAATGTATTTGCTCAATTGAAGTTTCCCTCCCGGGCTGAAACGGGAATGTGTCTTCTTTCTATTTTAGGCTAACCATGGAATAACCTTCACTGCATTGTTTATGAATGCTTCCTGTTGCCAGGGCACTGAAGTATTAGTGTTGATGTACAGGATTTAGGTGCTGGAGGAAGAATCCGCCGGACTAAGGTTTCTTGTAGATGTCCAATGCTTCAGAAACATAAACTACAAAAACAGTTTAGGAGAGAGATCTATCAGGAGGATTCGTTGGATATTGAAGACCTTGTTCAGCTAGGAAGGAGGATAGGAACTTGTCCTTATTATGGCTCCCGAAGCATGGTCCCTCCAGCTGATCTTGTGGTTCTTCCCTATCAATCTCTTCTTTCCAAATCATCACGTGAATCGCTTGGTTTAAAGCTCAAGAATAATATCGTCATAATAGATGAAGCTCACAATCTAGCCGACTCTCTCATCAGCATGTATGACTCCAAAATTACTTTGTCACAGGTATTATTACAGTAGAAGCTTGTGAAAATGGTTTGTCCATTAATAGTAGTTTTATAGGTCACTGATTTCGATGCTCTTCTTAAGGAATTATCTAGTTATGCTACGATTCCATGATGAATTGAAAAGTTGTTGAGTATTTGGAAGGTTTGAATTTCCACAATGAAGTGAGTCCTTCAATTTATTATTGAATAGGTTGTAACAGTTGGATCTATCTCCTCTGCAGTTGGAGCGTGTGCATTCCCAAATAGGAAAGTACTTTGAACGATTCCGCAACTTGTTAGGGCCCTGCAATCGTAGATATATTCAAACTCTAATGGTCCTCACTCGGGCTTTTCTCCAATTTCTACATCTTGAGAATAGCAAGGGTGATGCAAATACTTGCAGTGAAGGTGTTTCTGGAGCAAAAAGTGCCAATGATGGTTCTATGGCCATTAATGAATTCCTATTCTCTCTCAATATAGACAACATAAACTTGGTTAAATTGTTGCGATATATCAAAGAAAGCAATATCGTTCACAAGGTTAGGCTTTTTTGTGCTCTGTGTTATTTATGTTATTCAACGTTCTCTTTATATTGCATTCTCTGGGATAAGGGTCACAGAATATTTGCCTCTCAGGTCAGTGGCTATGGTGAGAAAATGGCTTGCTTGTATAATGGCTCAACACTCAAAGACGGAGATGAAAGCTATGACGAAGGAAGCAGCTTGTCCGCTTTTCAAGCATTAGCTGATATGTTGCTATCTTTGACAAATAATGATGGTGACGGTAGAATAATCATTTCAAGAAGACCGACAGGCTCTGGGCAGGAGGGAGGATACCTTAAATACGTGATGCTCATAGGGGAAAAAATCTTTTCTGAGGTTTGCCACTGATTTAACATCATAAAATCTGCAGGTGATGTATTTTCCACTAAAACTTTGTAACATGACTCTTTTTTCGTAGATTCTTGATAAAGCACATGCTGTTGTTTTGGCTGGGGGAACTCTACAACCTATTGAGGAGACAAGGGAGCGACTCTTTCCACAGTTAACACCAGATCAGTTGCATTTCTTTTCATGCAGCCATATAGTCCCTCCAGAGAGTATTTTGCCAGTTGCTGTTTCCCGTGGCCCCTCTGGCCGGTGCTTTGATTTTAGCTACAGTTCCAGAAGTTCTCCAGAAGTGGTGACTACATTGTCTCCTTTCATCACTCTTTTGTAGCTACCCCATTTTTTCTCAATGTGATCACATTTTCTTGAGTACGCTTGTTATCTAGGGATTTCAGTTGGTTTTGTGTGTTGTGAAGCTTACCAAGGATTCTTTGGTTCTTCCTTCTTTATCATCAACTTTCTTGTACTGGGATTAATGTAATTCAATCTTAGTGGCAAAATAATTTTTAACTGCTGAAACTAATTGTCTTCGTGAATCCTGTAATTCAGAATGAATTTTGCCCCTGAATTGGCTGACAAAGTTTGTCCATGTGCTGAAATTACAGGTAGAGGAGCTAGGTCTTCTACTTAGCAATTTGGTGACTACAGTTCCTGAAGGAATTATCGTTTTCTTCTCTTCGTTTGACTATGAAGGACAAGTGTATGATGCATGGAAGGCTTCAGGCATCCTTTCAAGGATTTCAAAGAAAAAGCATGTATTCAGGGAGCCTAGACGTAACACAGATATTGAAGTTGTGCTGAAGGAATACAAGAATACAATTGATGCAGTATCTAATGGGGATCTAAAAGCAAATCCAACACTTCACATCAATGGTGCAATTCTACTAGCTGTGGTGGGTGGGAAGATTTCAGAAGGTATAAACTTCAGTGATGGGATGGGTCGATGCATAGTTATGGTTGGACTTCCATACCCTAGCCCTTCTGACATTGAGTTGATTGAAAGGGTGAAACATATTGAGGGTCTCGGGGAGACAAATTCTAGTAAAGCCTCCCAATTTGATGAACATTACAATAGTGATGTGAAAGCTGGATTTGGCATCTTAAGAAGTTGCAAGCGCAGAGGAAAAGATTATTACGAAAATCTTTGCATGAAAGCTGTAAATCAATCAATCGGTACGTTATATGCCCCATAGACCATCTGCATCATTATATAGGGTAGTTACAGCACTCAATAAAGATTGCTCAATGCTGAATAAGAAGGCAAGTTTAATACATCTTGTAGTCCTTTACCATTGCCTCCAATTCATCAAAATGGCCGGCTCACAATGGAGAACAATTGGAGCCAGAGCAAGCCTCATAGGTTCTTTGACAATATCATGTTCTATACCGAAAAAAAGATGTCGAGCAAAGTAAGATGTGGTTTTGATACTGGTTTTGGACTCTGGAGAAAATTTCGTTGCCAGTTGCTTAAATGTTTTGTCCCTTTTTTTTCGTTCAGAGTTCCATATTCAATTTTTCTTGAATGTCTGTCCCTTTTTTTCTTGTCTGGTCTACCGCAGGTAGAGCAATCAGACACGTAGATGATTATGCTGCAATCCTGTTGGTTGATGCACGGTATGCAGCTGATTCAACAAAAGGAAGTTTCTCCCACCCCTCAAACAAGCTTCCCCAGTGGATTAAAGCACGTCTTGTTTCTAAGACTAACAACTACGGAGAAGTCCATAGGCTTCTGCATCAGTTCTTCAAATTTAACAAAAAGAGAGGGACCCAGCAGACACAAGCAAGTTTTCAGTCTTAGAAACAAGACGTGAACAGATAGCAAGTTTTTGTCGAACAGATAACAAGACATGACAACTACGGACAAGTCCATAGGCTTCTACATCATTTCTTCAAATTCAACAAAAAGAGGGATCCAGTAGCCACTAGGAAGTTTTGCTGGAGAAGTTGCTTCGACCATTGGACAGATAATCCACTACTATTGTTGGCTCTCTGCTCGAAATTCTTTGATGTAGGATTAGAGTAGTTCTAAGATGGAATTGGCGTGAGAATTGTATAGTTGTGAGGCAAGGCAACTGTGTAATTTTGTAAAGTTTAACAGTATATTTATGAGGAACAAACTGATACTCCTGAATCCAATGTGGATACATATTTTACACAACAGGCACATATTTGATCTAACTTACTAACATTATAGAACAGCTCTCTCTCTCTCTCACAAATACACACTGTTTGGCAGAATGTACTTCTCCCAATGGTTCAACTTACGTCCTATGGAGTTCGTCTTTTTTCTTGAGCTCATGCTATTCTTCAGAGGTAGCCAGATACAACATAGTTTTGCAATAGATAGAAATCAGACAACAAAGTTCCTCTCTTACTTCACTGTCACACAGTTTCACTAAAATATTTTCCCTTTCAACATGTCTCCATTCATTTCTCAAAAGTCTATTTCATGTACGTGTATTTAAGACATAAATCAGCATGAAAACACTCTGAAAAATCCCGCATGCAACCACCAAACGTTATGAACTACAGTAGATGTTTTACTAATTGTTGGATGAGTCGATTAACAATTCAGAGAAACTTCTATGAATGCAAGTGTTTGTACATAAGCTGCCAGCTGAAACCACAGAATTTAACAAATTCCACTCTTTAATTCCCAAGACATTCCGAACTCTTCCAAAGACAAACAGTGTAGGTAATATACAAATTTAGCCCATAGAGTGAACTACAGCTCCATACCTGTCCCTTCGCATGCTTCTAAGGCTAAAACTATATTGGGTAAGGCTGAAAAAAGGTGGGTATATTTTCTTAGGCCACTTTTGAACAACTAATCCTAACCTGACCCATTGGTGCTGTCAGAACTCCAAGATTGGAAAGCTTCCTCATTGCCAGAGCAAAGTCCCTTCGGAACAAGGAAGTATCTGAGGCGTATGCTCTAACCCATGTCTCAGTTTCTTCCCCTGCTGTTAACTGCTGATCAACATAAAGGATTCCTCTAGCCTGAAGAAGATTACGGTAGTATAGAGTCCCAAAATCTGATCCCCTTTCCTCACTGTCCATCTCCACTTCTGCCTCCCGGATTGAGGAAGTTGAAAATGTCGAGTCATCAACAGAAGATGGAGATGGTGAGTCATCTACAGAAGATGGTGATAATGAAGGTGATGACCCTAGTGTTATGAGACTGTTGTTGCATCTTGATCTCAGGTGATTGAGGAAATCGGTGTCTAGGGTTGGGTCAGGTTCATTAGTGCCATCAAAGTTGTAGAGCCGGTTGGCGATGAATTTGCAGTGGACTTTTCCAACACTATGAGCACCTACACAGAAAGGGAAACCAAAGAACACCCATTTTAGGAGAATTTTTTTAGTACAAGCGGTTATTTGTAACACTCCTCTCATATGGGGTGGAACCTACACAGACATGGGACCCAAATAGACTAATAAAAGAGTTGACGCAGGACTGGGATTACAAAGATAAACACTGTGGTGAGCAAAAACAGGCTGAAAAACAACAAACCAAACAAACAAGTAAGATCATCTTTTTATAATGTTTTGGTTGACCTGAAAGGTACTCAGCCTACAAGAATTAACTGTGCTATGTTCAGTTAGGAGAAAGTATCTTGTTTTTTCCATTTTTCATCAACATGCAGGTGAAAGTATTCTTCTTCAGATGTACCGAAAAAGAAAGTATTCTTCTTCACATTCATCTTTCAATCCTTTTTCAGTGTTCTTTTCAATGATAATGTTTCATGTTTAGGTAATCAATTTCACTGTTATCTTAGATTTCATAGAAACCACAACGAGATATTTAAATCGCAATTTCGTGGAGAATGTGCTGATAGTTTATCTCATCTTCATCCAACATAAATACCCTAGACTTTGAACTGCAATGTCATGGTCCCATGTAGAAGTAAGCCAAAGGGCTCCATCAATTGACAAATAACAATAGTCCTGGACATGGTTAAAAAATGCATCCAAAACCCGTAAACCATTGATTCTTTTCACTGAGAAGTGAGAAAACAAGGGAAACTTTAATGTGAGAGGAAAATGTTGGTACCTAAGAGACTGACTGTCTCTCTTTCATCAAATCCCCTAGTTGCAAATGATGCAATGGTACTTGGGAGATTGTCTTGGGGACTCGGAAGCTCGTACGTTGCAAGTTCTGAGAAAGAAAGTTCTCCGTCTCTCCTACCAGTTTCCAGAGGGTAGAATGGACCACCAGCCTGAAATTCAACACTCAGACTAAATACCAGATAAACAAAACAAGAGAGAGAGAGAGAGAGAGAGAGAGGATGGGGGATTTACAAGAACAACACTTTCTCTAGCAGCCAAAACAAGAATATCAGCACAAGAAACTACTCCCGGGCAAGCTTCTTCGAGATCCGACTTGATGATTTCGATTATATCAAAGCCCTTCAAGGTTTCATTGGGAGGAGACTCTTTTTCACTATCCACGCCATCAATCGAATCCAGTAAAACCGAGGCATCACACCCCTGCAACGTATCGATCAGGAACAAAATCAGTAATAATCAGACAGAGAAGACCATTACCCCATTCGAACTTACAACTTTATATCAGGAACTTTCAAAGAAAGTAAAAAAATATACTATATATCAAATCCAACTACAAAGAACCGAACATCCTGCAAGAAAGCAAAATCCCAAACAGAAGGTGAACATTACAACCAACCCAGATAAGTATCAAGAAGTTTGAACTAATACTAGTATCTCACGAGTACACAAATAAAGAAAGAAAACCCAGATCAATTTTTTTACCGAAACAAACACGCATATTAAATTTGATAACAAATTACTGTAAGAAAGCGAAACATAAAGTGAGCATTACAGCAAACTCAGATCTGTATCAAGAAGGAAGAATTAGGAATGGAAGCGATCGCGGAACACGTCGGCCAAGAAAAAACCCAAATCACAATCATCAAGTTGCAACGAAATAAATAAAACCCAAATCAAATTCAACAACGAAGAACAAAAGGTAGTGCAAGAAAGAAAAAAAAATAGAGAAAACAAAACCCAAATCAAATTCAACAAAAAATAATCAAACACACAGCACGAAACCTAAACCCAGAACAGATATTGACCATCACAACAAACCCAGATCAGAATCAAGGAGGAACAAGAAATTTCACCTCAATGAAGCAGTCATGGAAAACCAGCCTGAGAAGTGATGGAGGGACATCGGAGCGGATCTCGTACAGACGACGAACCCTCGACCGGATGATTTTCTCGGCTTGTGGGCAAGTATCGTGGTAGAAGTCATATTCCAGTGGTTTGTGACTGCTAACCAAATCAACGGGAGTGGAATTCGAATCGAATGAATACAATGTGAAGGTGGGAAGACCCTTTCTGGTCTCAGCGTTTTCTTCCTTGAGAGAGATCAAAACACAGAATATGAACACCACAAAACTCAGTTTCCCTATTAAATCCATCTCTCTCTCTCTCTCTCTCTCTCTCTCTCTATGATAAGTTCTCTCTCTTTCTTTGGGTTTTCTCTGAGTTGCAGAGGAAGTGAAGGGGGGAGGAGTTGGTTGTAAATATACCGAACGATTGAGCGGGAAATAACTAACATAGTGATGTGGCAAGAACCGCCCTTCCATAGAAAAAGTAAAAAACAAGAACGGCTAAAATTTGCACTGAAGCTCTTTTAACATTTCTTTTTTTTTTTTTTTTTTGTACCAACTTGGTTTTTTGTTTTTTGGTAATTTATTTGGCAAGTTTTGTTTTTTGGGAGTAGTTTGACCGTTGACCATGATGAAAGAAATTATACTATTACTATTCCCCAACTACGTTTATCATGATCTCAACAAACGTATCAAGATATCTTAAAGGAACTAGCAATGATACAAGGGACTATGAGGAAACATCGCCGAGGGACCCGAGCAGCTCACGAGCTCGACTCAGCTCATTAGTGAATAAACCGAGCTCGAGCTTGAGTTTTCGGTTCATTTAGTGAACAAGCTTAGCTCGTTAAAGGTGACTTGATTCGGTTAAAGAGGCTTGTTTAGTAAATGACTAAGCTCGGCTCATTGAAAGTTCGGCTCGTTTTTGCTCAAGTTTTTGGCTTGTTTAGTAAACTCGCCGAGCTCGAACTCACAAAACTCTACTCGGCTCGTTTACAACCCTAAGTTGTGTCCAATACTTTTCATAAAATCTCATTCAACTCACAAGGTATTTATAATCATTCTCACATCCTTAGTCACCATGATGTCGAATTCCTCTAAATAATAGGAGAATCCATTTGCATTCCGAAAACTGTTCAATACATTCATTGATGCACCATACACATAACAAACAAGGCTGGTTTGGGTAGAGAAAATAGTACTAGTAGTAGATGATGTTTAAGTTAGCAAACAGAGGACAGGTTTAACCATTAAAGTTCGGACATCACAAACACAAAACAAATGCCCTCAACACTCCAACAAGAATATTCACTTCATCGTTCAGAAGCTGCAAAGCTTACAACATCAGTGTTCTGTAAAGGGGTAAAAAAAATTCAAGAACGGCCGTAAATCACCAATGGAGTCCCCCCAAACGATATAGAAACTGTAACCCTGAAGTTTGGCCCTATACCGCAACAATTAGCAGGTGAAGAAAAAAAAGGATCCCACAAATAGCTTATAGCCTGGACTTGAAATCTCGGCTCAGCAGCGGAATAAGCTACCAGTAAAACCAGAGCTGTATGGTGAGAGCCAATCCTCAGGTCTATTTCACAACACAATGCTGCAAAGTAACACCCCCACGTCTGAGTTCAGTATGCACTTTCACATAAAATCTAGCAACCAGAAGAAGATACTAGGACGTTATGCTCCTTCAGCCGTCTCTGAAATTGAGCTAAACGATTCTGTAGTTGCAGAATGCCAGCAGCTTTCTGGGATAGGATTGTATTCAATCTAGTGATGTAATCATCCAACTGATTTCCCGGCTGATCCGCGTCGACTAACAGGTTCATCTCCTGCAAACGAAAAGAGTAGGTGAACATTGTAAATCTACAGGTATAAATCAAATCTCGCTCACGTGATGTGACATGCAAAAACAAAGAAAACATCACAAAGGTTGATGCAAATTTGGCCAACTTTTTGAAAGATCATTAGGAAGTGATTATAAGAGATCTTCCAAAATCTTTAGGGCAATACTCCATTTGTCCAAAATTGGTGGTCCATCTTTCCATTCTGGGATGTTCCGAATTTTTAGTCCTCTTTGAGAAGTCAAAGTACAAAAATTACAGTTTTCGAACACATAGCCCTTACTAATAGCTATCGTGGTTTTCTCAAGTTAAAAAATAAGGGCATTAATGCCTCTCAGCTCGAGATCAATGCAGTTATTACTTGTCTCCTTAAAACGATGGAATTAGAAAAACCATCAAGAAGATGGGGCGGAGGGAGTATTATATTGCTGCTACTGCCACTGAAAGTGCACCACCAACCTCTTTAACGATATCCATTGTCTCCTCCACTTGCTGCCTGTGAGCATTAACAAGATCTTCCTCTTCCTGAAACATAGGATGCAAGGACAAGGACCACATGAGTCAACAGGCAATGGTACGTAAATAAAAAGTTAAAAACAAGCCAAAAGTCAACAGATTGAAATCTGGTCCAGGTATAATCAGTTATTAGTACCCATACCTTTAATAAAGCATTCAAATCATCATCACCCTGTGACGGTTTAGTCTCGAATTTTGGTGGGTCCTTGGATTTTGTTTGTCCATTGACTCTCTTCACTTTATCATCAAAATTAGACATACTGTAAAAATCAACTTTCCCATTCTTCTTCCATAATGGCTTCTCTGGTTCTTGGAACTCTTCTGGAATATCGTAGTCCTCCCTATCAGCATGTTCAGGCCATGAATCACCTATATCATCTTCAAATGTAGTCCCATGCTGTAAAATTGATGATAAGGGCAATGTTGTTGATCCCTTAAGGTTTAAGGTGGACGATGATAAAGTATCCTTCTTGGAATTGTTACCCTTCGAAAGGCTCTTCACTCTAAAATGCAGTGTCGACAAGAGAGATAGTTAAGCTCACACAAAAATTAAGGGAGGAAAAATGCAGTAAAATGACTGCAAGAAAATTTTATTGTCAATTACCTGTCCGCATATCTTAAGGTGTTAAGAGTATGTTCACACGATCCTGAGTTGGGAGATACGCAAGATATCATCACAGTTCGAGAGTCTCCGACAAATGAATCTCTCAGGACTTCAGTTAATTTACTGCCTCTGAAAGGAATATGACCCTGATCATTGTCAAGCGCTCTTATGCATTCCTTCAATGCAAGCAAGCTTTTATTAATCTCAGCACCTTCAATTCTGCATTGGATTTTGGAAACGCATTAGAAAATGAAGAAAAACCAAAATCATACCTTCATCACAAGACTGGCTGTCATCCAAAAAACACTTATTTGATTAAGAGTATTTATACAATGAGAGACTCATGCCCTAAGAACTTCATGGCCCTTCTGAGTACCTAACATTAATTTAGGTAATATGAAGATTTTCATAACTTTCAAATTTTGGACAAAAAAATTTTGAAGAGAAATGAATGAATATTTGACAACCAAGAAGAGAAATGAAATTATGGTTGGAGTGTATGTGAACAGTGGTACACTCTAAACATAATCATGAACAGAAAATTAGTGTGCTTACTCAGCAGAAGTATGGTGATTCTAATTATGGTGGACTGGGACAGCAGTTATTTGACAGGATTCTGTTTTCCTATGGAGATGATGGGAAGGATTAACATTAAGCCAAATGAAAGAAGTTGTCAATTCAAAGTCACTTTTAAAAACTATAATATCATGATTGGATATATTTTATGTGAAGGACAGAGAGGGCAGTATAAAGCGATATAAACCTTGTTTGCTTATCATTGTCAGTAGTATCCGCACCACGTTCACTTCCAGCGAGATCTATGAAGGAGAGCTTGCCCACAAGTTTCGGAGGCTTAGATTCACTTCCATCAGCTGACCTCTTAATAGCAAGCTGAAGTATGGCATGCGATCGTGATGATTCTTCATTTGCACCGGTTGTGCCTGTACTTCTTGTGGCATTTCCTTTCTCAATGAACTCCTGTATTGTCTCCACATCGGAGACTTTATACTCTTGCAAACCAACAATGCAAACCTGTTGTTTACCATCCTCTCTCATGCAAAGCTTCCTGCATGTGTAGGGAACAAGAAATCAAGAGACCGCTTATTATAACGAAGAATTTCAAAGCATGAAAGGATAACACTATTTACTTCCGATCATTGAGGAGGTCAAAAAGTTTTCCTCCGTAAATCTCAAAGAAGCTGAAAAACAAATGGAAGCCTTGATTCCGATAAGTATGGTGCATCAGCCTCAAGATATCCCGAGATGCCTTAAGTGGCAATGGTTTCATAGTGTATGTTTTTCCACTTCCTGATCACGTAAACAAACAGTCAATGTAAGCTCACATGTTCATAATTCAAGAAGGAAACAAAGCATGTGAACACAAGCAAACACAGGGATATGAGACCTATCAAACTTTCTTTCACATGAAGGAAAATACATGTGGATATATTCGAAAAAATTCTAAGTAGTGATCTAAGGCCAGATATATAATTTGAAAATCCGAGCCTTTTAACTAGAGTATATATGCAGCCAAGTAGATAAAACAATATCACCATTCCATAAATTGATAAAAATATGAACGACATAGCGTCAAACAGTCAGAGGAAGTGAATGGATAAAAAGATGCACCTTGATGAAAACAAGAAGTGCAATGGCAGAAACTGAACAATTTGAGCACAGTTTACCACTGCTCTGACTTTCTAATCTGTTTCAACTTTCAATATGAATGAAACCTAGCATAGGGAGGCTACTAATATACCAATAAAACAAGAAAACGTGTTATAGACAAAACATGTCTTTATATCATTAGGGTCCCAATCGAATATATTTTGCATGATTTAACGGAAGAAAAATAGTCCATCTTCGTGTTACCAAGCCAAGGAAACGGCACACATTCTGAATGGTAAGGTAGAAAGATATAAAAGAGTCTATGAGAGAGATGAATAAAGCATTTTACCAGTTTGTCCATACGCAAAGCATGTTGCTTTGGTGCGCTGAAAAATAATTGGAACTATGGGCTCCACAGTTTCCCGATATACCTATCAGAACAAAATGAAGAACCATTAACTAACATGAATACTTTTCCTTTGAAATTTAAATTTTCATTTGGTCTTTCACTTGTTTCATGTACCCACCTCATCATTCGAGACCTCTTCATTCAGCACAGCATCAAAAACAAATTCATGCTTTTCCATATACTCTGTTAGGTCAACCTGCATAATTTTGAGATTAAATACTTTTAACAACCTATAGAAAGTTCAAACAATCTTCACTATAAACACCTTCACAGGTAGGATAGCTTCAAGAAGAGAAAGTTAGCATGAGAAAAGAGTGTTAAAACAGAACCATGTACGTTCACCTTAAATTCAAAACAACGCAAACCTTCATCATGAATCCAACTTTTCTTGGGACTGTATGTATTATCTAAGGGAAACACGTAATTTTAAGTGGAAACTTAGAACTACCCCCTGCAGTTAAAACACACATTGCTGCAATGCTGCATTTTTTTTAACTGCTGAACCTAATTTTTCTCACTAGTGTCACTGTTTTAGCACTCAAGGAAGTGAAATGAGCACTTCAAGCATGACTGGATACCAGAAAGCACCCCAACTCCCTTATGAAATGAAATCTCTGTAGTGATGAAGAAAAAGAGAACAACCAACAGACATCGGTCGGGCAAATACAATAAAGTATCTCAATAAATAAGATTGGATGATAAAGAGTTGAAATAGATAACCCTGTAGTAGGTAAGGAAGAGCGAAAAAACATAAGGATGATGTGGCAAAGATCTAAATCTAATATCCAAGACCGAAACTCCCTGACTCATAAGTGTAACAGCATCCTTCCGATGTTGTATCAACAAGCACTGAAGTTGATTTTCAAGGACACTACAGCATACAAGCTTTCAGAAAGTCCACTCAGGGAAACCTATTACACTAGTGATTCAGTGAAAAAACTAAGCTATAGGGTGGGAGCTGAGAGCTTTTACAAGAAATTCAACTTGTTCAAACTGAGAGAAAGCACTGCATAAACCAGTCACGACTAACCTTAAGTTTAGTCTCATGAACTGTAAGAGAACTAGAGCGTGGCTCTATAGTTATGATGTCTTCCTCATTCTTTGCAAGCTCCTTTTTATTTAGTGGTCTTTTGCGCACCTGCAACCAAGCCATCACCAGAATATTTCACAAAAAAGGTGTGGTAACTAAGACAAGGGTTTTAAATAGATCAGATACTGGAGATAAAATACACTCAAGCAAACATGCAATTGGTTATTGTATATTCAAGGTCTTTAAGCTGACAAACAGGCAGTCGCATTACTCAGCAACTAGGCATCACATTACTAAAGGTAATGATATCTAGTTTGCAAACTGAACTAAGAGCGGAAAAGAAACCAGAAGAAGCTTACCACAACTTTAATCTTTGCAACATTACTGGCTTTCTCTTTATCTGCAACAAAACTTTTCAAAAGGTTGTTATCAGGCACACCACGAGCTCTACCAATTTGCTTGTTGTTTGCAAGGTATGTGTCAGAGTCATCAAGGCTTCTGCCGGGAACAGACCGATATAGAGAAGGGGCGTCATAGAGGGCAGGAACTGACATCTGCCCGTAGATTACAAGGCAACACCAGCCAATAAAAAACAATGTGGTCAAATAAAGCCAAAGTGAGGCCCAATTGTCAAAATTATCTAAAATATCAACTTCAGAGAACAAGAATCAGCAATTCAATGGGACGTGTAAAATTTTGAAGAGCGACATCATGTCCCTGGGTTTTGCTTTTTTGCCCTAATAGTTAAGGACCAAGGTGACAAATTTGTTGCAGTAGATGCAAATGATTACATTACAAGAAATCAATATCAATACTCCTTTGTCAGCACAAGCCCTTGCCTAAGAAATTGCAAATACGGTGCACAATGGTCTTCTACATAGGTATCTCCATCCCCCACCACATGCACAATATGTATCATATTCATCGTAAGCCGGCGAAGGTGTAGGCACTGACATGTTTAGCACAATTCAACCCCACAATGCCAGCATTAATGTAGTCTAACAATACATGGCAACATAATGCAACTATATTTCAATAGTGCTACAATTCACTACAAACCAACACAAGTTAAGGGCTTGACATGTGTAGTACCCTTCACCCTATATTGCCACCCTCCCACAAGTGAAAGCCTGCGTGAAGTAGCTATGGTAGGGGGCTCTAGTTTAAAGTGCAGCTATGCGACCTAAGTTTGCTGGTGGGATGGATTCTGCATTACCAAATAAATAAGTAAAATGCTAACAAGTGACCACTAGGCGGTGGATAATAGGTAAAAAGTGCATCGATATCTATGAGCAGTATACTAATGACAGTGAACATACATTGATAACCGTGATATGTATATAAAAATTCTAACTTGTTCGGCATTACATGTACATTAGTGAGCCGTGGTTAGCAAAACCGAACATATAAACAGGCAATCCCAAATGCAACGTTGCAAACAAATCTTTAACAAAAAGACTTAAACTTCATAGTTCAAATCTACTTCAATAGGCAAAACATTAACGCACCTCAGAAAGAAGCTCGGTGTCGAAAGCGTGCAGATCTAAAAGCCCAGGACTGAACCGGCTCGGCGACTCGGCTTCCTCACCATTTCTAGTCTGTAAATTTTTAGGCGTCGAGGGGTCTGTGAAATACTCACTCCCACTTCCACTTCCTCCATTGAAGCCCCTCGGGGCAGCATTCCAGTACATTCTCGAACCCTAACCACAACATAGTAAACCCTAGCATCAGATCTCCACACATACGTTTTCTAAGAACAACATTGTAATTTACGGGAAATAATCAAGTAGATCATAACCTGGAGAGCAGGTAGATTATTAGCGTTTGAGGACTGGAGGTGTTGAAGGCCGGCGGATTGAAGCCACCGACCGTTGGATGAGGCGTCGAATAACTGGTCGGAGTACTGACGCTGGTGATGCGCCGTCGGTGCACCGGATCTCTGCCCCTGTCTTCCCATGGCGTTCATATCACTCTCTCTCTCTCCCACCCTCTCCCTCTCTAGAAGACCCAAGCTTTACTCCAAAACACTATTAAATCCCACAGATTGTAGATTTTCGATAGATTCTCTCTCTATTAAATCCAACAGATTATAGATTCAGGGTGAGACGGTGGATATAGAAAGAGAGAGAGAGGGGAGGTGAGAACGGAGGAGAGAGAAAGAGAGAGAGAGAGAGAAATTGTGGAAGGGAGTAGGAAGGGGACGCTCGGCGCCTTTGAATTTTGAAGATTTTTTTTGTGTGTGTTTTTGAAAGTGATGACTTTTTTGAAGATTGGAACTGGGGAATGTTCAAACCGAAATGCACCGACAAAGTTCAATCGACCGCCACGCAGAGTCCACCCTGAAAAATCGCACACATAATTCGAATTGTTTAATACTAACTTTTTAAGTGACGTTGTGAAAAATCAACTCAATACGATGAATTGAATGTAGATGTTTGATTCAATATTTTAATTTTTTATTCGAATTACGAGAAATTGGCTCGAACTAATTTTCTAATTTTTTTTATTCACATTACAGGATCTTATAATTTAAATGACGAATTAAAAAATTTAATCGAGTACCTACACTTCTATTGAAATGATTTTTTTACAAAGCTGCTCGAATTAAAAAATTATTGAACAATTTGAATTATTCGTGTCAAATCCGAAATGAGCCCACGGTCGGAATAGAAGGGTTCAAAGGGTGGGGGCACGTGCGGAGGAGGACGGTGAGTGGTGGCAGTACAAACGGCGGTCAACGGGTCCCACTGGTTTTTTGAATCTGAACCGGAGGAATAATCATGGTCCCACTGGTTTTTTGAATCTGAACCGGAGGAAAAATCTTTCCTTATCCATAGAGCATCCCCTTGTGATGTTGTATAAACTATTTCTCCACCATACATTTACGTGATATCTGTCACAAAAATGTGTAGGGCCACACAAATGTATGCTGAAGAAGTACTTGAGACATCGGTATGTTGTACCTTAGGGGTACGTAATAATTACTCGAACCGAAGGAAAACGAACTTCATCACTCCATTTCACATGATGGAAAATGCTAACATACGTTCTAAAGAAGGAGGATAATAGGTAAAAGATGCATTGATATTCGATAAAAGTGTATCGATATCTGTGAAAGTTTATCAATATCTCTGAGATATGTATTGATGTCCGAAATAATTTAGAATTATTGGCATATTGTCCTTCGCTTAGTGGGCGGAGGTTACTAGAACCGTTAAAAAAAAATTCCATCCCCTTGTGTGGTTTATTAAGAAAGTGAGGGAAAGAAAATCAAGTTTTGAGTAAGCATGAAACTTCAAGTAAATTGTCTGTTTAGTTCTTCATTTTTTTTTTAAAAAAAATTCCTCAATGTTTTTCGTGAGTTTTTGAAACATAATTTCAGCAAAATTACTTGACAACTAGAAAAAAATAAATTGGAGCAATATGATTACTTCACTAATTCATTTTGATGATAGAAAACGCAAAAGTAAAAAGACTGAAGACTGCATGTGAAAAGGGTTTAAGACAAAATTAAACCAAATAATGAGCCAATTTTTTTCCCTGGCTTGGGAGTTTTTAATAGAATTTGGTAATAAAAACATAAACAACTCATTCAAAAATATAGTGTAATAGTTATTATAATACGTCCGCCTATATTGCCGTCAATTTTGGCTAAATACAAATTTTGATTACTTTTTCGTCGTTATTCAAATTTTTTCCAGATCCATTAGTTTGGCATAATTATTTTTTTTTGAATTATTGGTTCGTCTCGACGAGATGAATCTAAGAAGTAAAAAATTATGAACCAAATTAATTTTTTTGGAATACAGATAAAAATATTCCAAAAAAGCCTATCCGTTTTCGATTATTTTCGTCCATAGTGAACTCTTTAAAAAATTTGATCATAATTCTTTTCTTTACAGACTTTTCTCAACGAGACAAACTAGTAATCCAAAAAAAGTTAACGCAAAACTAACCAATACGGAAAAAAGTCTGAACAAAGATAAATAAATAATTCAACATTTTTATTTAGCCAGAAACGGCAACACAAGTGTTTTTCCCATCTTCACCCTCCTCTTTTTTTCCTTTTCTTCTTGCTTGTAGATTATCGGAGTAAACAAATGGTGGCTCTGTATACCGTATGTTGAAAGGGCTAGAAGGCAGTTGAAAAGATAGCATAGAAAAAAAAGCAAATGGGTAATTTGGTCTCACTTCTCTTGGTCCAAGTGGGTGTAGTTGGGCTCATTTAATGAGAAATAACATATGCCCTCAGGACATATAATAACAAATTCCAAGAGTAAAAAACAAAAGTAAATATCGAGGATCAAAAAAATTGATTTGTGTTCGTTTCGGATCTCTAAACTCAAATCCATTTTTTGCGCATAATTCCCAAAAATTTTCTCTCTAATTTATTAGTCTTATTTTTTTTTCTCTCTATCATGTAAAAAAGTACTATTGCTTGAGGCTAAAAAGGAAATTATAGTTTGAGGCTAAAAAAGAAATTATAGGTATAATAATAACATTTTTTTAAAATCATTGTGGTGGTCGCCACCACTTGTCCCCTCCATTTTTTAGCATACGTCATACCTCTATGATGTCTGCATTGTCCTCGTTGTAAGAGAAGAATTTCTCATTGTCGAAGGGGATTTCCATATAGACGGACTAGTTTTTTTGTGATATATATTTTTTGTGTGATATATTTTGTTATATCCAAACTCTATAGTCCTCAGTCATTTATATTCATAAATAATTCCAAAAACCAAATTTACTAAGTAAAAATATCAAGGGTCTACTTTTTATCAATGTAAACTAGAAAAGCAAGAAAGCATGACAGGCAACACGAATAGATATATATATATATAATGGAGTTAAAGAGGGCAAAGTTTGTATTTTGAATTTTTTGAAAATGTGGGTCCAAATTTTACACAATTTCACAAAAATAAGGAGTTGTATTGTGAATTTATAGAATTGAGAGGCATACAATGTGATTTGAGTGAAATCTAGGGATGATAGTGCAGTTTAGCCTTAACTGGACCTCCTGCCTTGAACCCGCGAGGTTCCCTGCTTAAAACGATTTCCGCAAGCTAGTTTTATTGGATTTGATTCAATGCATCTAAACCCATCATTATAAACGAAAAAACTTCATTTAACTTCTCGATAATATGTATTTTTGTATCCGATTAAAATGAATCTTCCTAGCGTCAGTGCTCTTGATGATTTCTACAACATGGACGATAGGTTTTTTAAATATACCTGAAATAAGTTCATATTTGACTATTAGTAGCCAAACCTATTACCACTGCACTGATTCAATGCATCCAAGCCTATTATTAGGAACGCAAAACCTTCATTTAACTTCTCGATAGGATATTGAATTACATCCGATTACAATGAATCTTACTGGGGTTATTGTTATTGATGGTTTCTACAAGATGAACGGTTTAAATCTTTGAAATAATCCTGAGATAAGTTCATATTTAATTGCTAATGTAGCATGAGTGTGTTAAGTAGACTTCTCAGGTTGAACCTGAGAAGTCTGAATTAACTTAACTCGCGCTTTCCGAAGGCGACTTTACTTCGGCATATTCGACGAGCTTTCAAATCAAAGGCTTTTTTCATCACCACGCAGTGCACCTCGCCGGCGAAGCGGAAACTCCATGGCACTCACCGCCTATCTTCTCCTACTTGGATTCTTAATTCTCCATTTCCCCAACGAAATCCATTGCAAACCGTTCATCAATCTTCTCCATTGTATACCCAATCACTTCACGCGGCCAAACGTTAATATCTCTCTCTCTCTCTCTGAATTTTGTTCTTAATGGCGTGTTTCAGGTTTTAGTTTTGGTGAATTTCCCAGTTGGGTATAGTCATGTTGTTGGAAATTGGAATATCAATAGAGCATTTCAATTTCCAGCAATTCAACTCTACATTTTTTGATTGGGTATTCATTTTCTATTCAACTATTTTTTACCCCTTTACATCCAAAATGTAGTTTGTCATTGCCAGCTTGTGTTGCCAAGTGGTCTTAGACTGAGACTTTGGTATTTGCTCCATCCTAAGGTCTCAGGTTCTATTTTTCCTGCCAACACTCTTAGAGCCGCCTCACCCCACGCATAAGTGCGTGAAACGGCTGTGAGAGGGGTGGTAGGGATTAGTATGAGGTATGCGCAAGCTGGCCCGGGACACCCTACATTACCCAACAAAAAAAAGGATTATAGGAAAATAAGGACCCTTCTGGATGGATGTAGATTCCAGACCAAGAGATTTACCATACAAATTATAATTCAATGAGAGTTGCTCAAATTTGGATTTGATAACTTGGATTTCCAGACTGAGTTAGTTAGCTTTTATTATCATGGATTTGGAATTGCGATTTTGCTAGGCGTGATTTGAAATAGGCGGCAGTTTAGGATTTTGGTTGTACAAGGAACATATTGGCTTGTAGGCTTATAGCTAACCCTCTCAGATTCAATTCAGTTTGTTTAGGATTTGATTATCTTGATAAATTTGGGCACTGATTACATCTTATTTGTGTTCCTTTTATTTTGGTTAGTCTACGCTGGAAAGGAGAATCCCTTTGACAAGCCCCACAACTATCACCGGGGGCCTCATTCTTCAAGGAGTGTTTCAAATTTTTCCTAGAGCTGAGAAAGTCTCTGATTTCAGTGGCTGTTCTGATGAACTCCTGATCATGCTCATCAGGTTTCCCTTCGAAAAATTGATCGTTCCTCTCCCGTCACAAGCCATACACTTCAGCTGCCAAGGTATACTTGAGACTGATGCTCCTAAGGACTTCGCCTTTCACATGAAACTAAACCACTCTGGAGCGTCCCCCTCATTCTAGGCATTCCTTGCACCATATTCCTGACCATCAAGTCATGCCACGGAGCTAATGAGAAGTACATTCAAAAAACAAATGCTGGTGTGACTCTTCACCAATTCTGCAGGAACAACAATTACCATTAACTGCATACCCCAGCTTCTCAACAAGTTCTAATAGGATGTTAAGTGTCACAAGTTGAAGCACACTAGATTACGCGACTTGAACATAGATTGACCAGCCAATGAGGATGATTTGTTTCCGTCAATAGAGGACATCAACTACTGTTTCGACTCCTGGGCTGTGAACTTGGAGAAGTTGCTTGACGCACCAAATCCACAAGGAAACCACGGTTCACAAGGTTGCCTTGAAAGTTTGAAAACCCTGATGGCACCAATCGCTAGTACCCTTGTGCACTCTTCACATTTTTTCTGTTGGCACAGATACATTAGGGTAAATTGTAGCATGCAAAATACATTTCTTGCTAAGAATTTTTTAGACTGTCATCCCTTTACTACTGGCACAAACACACTGTAGTAAATTTTATCTTGTGAAATAGATTGTGTTGCTTTTGACAGATAGTAAGAAGAATTTGTTGTAACTGACCTGCATTTTACTAGTTTTCAGGGAGCTAGATGTTCTGCTGCGTTTTGAGGACTTCCGGCATAAACCAGACTTGGTCTTGTTCTCAGTGGTAAGGGATCATGCATAACTATTGGTGGATTTTTTGATTCGTTTGTCATGATATTGATATTAAATTATTATGTAACAGTTATGACATGAGAATTAGCAGGTCTATGACGCTTCCGTTCCTGTTGTGATTATAAACCGGATTTAACTCAAAAACTTAAACTAGGTAGAGCTGCTCCAACAGTATTTAACACATTCCATTCCCAACCAATGCGAAACTATATATTATCTGAATATCTGTATTTAGATCCCCTGCATTCTTGGCTGGATTGGATGACAATTGACGAGGACAAAAAAGAATCAAATCTGAGTCTTTTTTCTATTTGTTGTAAGATCATACAACCTGTGTCGTACACAGAATCATACAAGATCATCAAGTTGACTATGAAAGTTTAGAAGTCCGATTGCCAAATAGTTGTCTCGAGAAAGTTATGGATAAAACCTGGCAATGTAAAATACCATTTAACGCCTCCTTTATACAGAGTCCTTTCCTTTGCTTGGCGAAAATTGCTATTATCAGGGTTTAGCAGTGATACTTCGGCTTTGACGACAAATTGTTCGACAGAAAGCCACACAACTAATGGCCTTAACTCAGGATTGATTAGTGTGATTGTGTGATCATTCTAGGAGTAGCTTGATGGTTCTCACAGTTATAGAATGCTATGCCACGCGGATTTTATTTGTTTTTCATGTTTTTTTATTTGATTTCCAACATTTTTCATGTTCTAGAACAAGTGCTTAACATTCCAAGACTGTTCATTTAGGTTTTGACTTGCGCATGTGATATGTAAACTCTTGAAGGTATACTGGTTTTGAAATTAATTCGTCAAACAAATAAAATTTGATTGGTATTTTTGCAGTCAATTCTTCATAGGAAAATGGAAATACAAGGGTTGGGCAACGGCTAGACAGATTGATCTACTTCTCAGAATGTCAAATGAAGTGTCAAAAGTTGGCAAGAAACTTAGCCATTGGTTTGTCAGTTTGTGGACTGAGGTATTATTTTTGATATTGGACATTCCCCTTTCTTTTACTGGTTATGACTCGCATCCGCTCTGATACTGCTTCTTGGGTAACACTAATTATGGTTACTAAATTCTCATGGAACTTTGGGACAGACTCGTCCAGTTCTGATGGTGGTTTAAGCTAGTGGACTTGGCAGGAAGATATGTCATTATTTCAATGTTTTCCCAGGAGTCTTCTTTCAGGTTTTGTACTTCCCCTTCGTCATGTTCATATTTTCGATGATCGATGTACATCAAATACTGAATGCGCTTTAAGATATCAGAACCATAGGTACATTACATATAGTCTAACACCTAAATGAATTTAGTCATAAGGTTACAGTCGATACTCGGTTGGTGAAATAAGTACTTATTTTTTAAGAAGGTGTTCTGGAATGGGCCTAAGACTGAGAATCAAAGACACCATGCAAACATTTATTCTAAACAAAACAATTGGGTTCCAACCCACGCTCAGAAAATAGAAAGTAGACAAAAAGGGAGAGTTTTTTTTTTCCCTGTCAGCAAAATTCAGTATTTTTAGGATAGTTGGATTAGCACCTTGGAAGAGGAGTTAAACTCTTAACCTGCATAGAGGAAAGAAAATTTGTTTTTAATTTTTGGGACAATTAACTTCTACCATGGCTTCAGCAAGAATAGAATTCTCTTTGAGGTTAGTCGGGTTGCTATCGCAACAAGTGGTAGAGAGGTGAGTACTTATAGCCCCTTCGTCTACTTGGGTGGGAAATGAAAAGAACGAAGTGTTGATGATCAGAAAAGAAAGAAAATGAGCATGTTTTCTCATCATCTCATTTAGCAAAATAAAAGATCAAAGGCCGAGTTTTCCCACGGGGTTAAAGCGGCTTATTTTCCTTCACAAAATACAGAGGGAAATAAAACCATTTAGCACGTTTAGGAAAACTCGACTATACTTCACCTTTTCTCTTCTCACCAAAAGTGGTTGGAAACGAAATGGCTCCTTAGGGTTCTTTGCTCACTTATTCTCTCCCTCTATAACCTCTTTGGCCATCCAAACATGGGAGAGAATACTCTCTCTCTCTCTTTTTCTTTGCTTAGTGATTTACATGGTGCTAATGCGAATAGCAGTAATTATTAATCACAAATCTGATGTTATCAATTCTCTTTATGATGGGTTCTGGCAATACAATGTTAATTGTTCTGTTTTATTGTCATAGAGAACTCATGGAATAAAGTGTGATCTCCTATTTGGCGTGCCTATTATGTAGATATGCTTTTGTAATATACTAACTTCCAAGTACATACCTGCTCGAGTATCTGTATCTTATGGCTTAGCTTCTCTCGTATTGATTTTATGTTTGTGTTAAGAGTAGCTAACTTTGTTGCCGATGCTTTAACTAATTTTGCAGGAGGTTCTCTTTCTCGATCGTGAATAGTTACGGTTTCCCTCTCTCCACCAACTGATTCGGTCTACGCATTAATTAGATCAAATTGTGTCTGTAGTCACGAAACACAAGAATTTCAGTCATGTAATTAACAAGAGAGAACCGAATTGGTCTTTGAAAATGTTGCGATGTTGTCATTTTCTTATTCCGAAACACCGGAAGAAAAAAGAGTAATTTTTTTTTTTGTTAGTTGTATCAATGAATTGGACGGATCATATGTGGAACTTATTTTAAAATGCTTACTTTTGTGAGTAGATACTGTTGGGGTAATACAAGGTCAATTGGTTGTGGCTACTTGAAGATTATTTTGCGGTAGGCCTTTTAGGCATGGGATGAATGTAAACTGTGTTCTCAGTTTTCAAAATTGGGTGGTGTTATTCGCAGCTACGTATTTTCTCCCACAGCCCGCTATATTTCGGTAGGTAGTTGTTGAAAATCATAAATAACATTTCGGTAAATAGCTGTTGAAAACAAAATTATATTTCGGCAACTGCATGTCGAAAATATGTTCAACCTTCGGTATGCAACTGCTAATACATACATTTCGGTAAATAGCTGTTGAAAAAAAGATTATATTTCGGTAATTGGGTGCTGAAAATGTATCTCAATTTCGGTAACTAACTGTCGAGTATAGTTGGAAATTTTTAGCGGGCTATGGGAAAAAATACGTAGCTGCGAATAACACCACCCTTCGAAATTTTTATATACATTGCTGTAAATTATAGTAAGACGTACTCCTTTTAAAAGGCTTGTTTCAGTCTCAAACGGTGGGCATGGTACTCGTGCTGAGCAAGACGCAGCCCATTCAATTTAATCAAACAAACAAATGCCCGGTTTGTCATAAATAAATTACTTGGCCTTTTTCTTTTTCTTATATTGTTCGCATTTTTTTTTGGCTTCGCATCAACTTTTTTTTAATTATCAATTCATCCCGAGTGGAGGGATCTGCGGTTTTAGCTTATTTTCGTCTTCATTCTAAAAAATTTGAGTTTCGATGACAATTTTTTTTACTCTATTTTTGTGCTTTTTCTATTATTCTTGTTTAGACGAACCAATAATCGACACAAAGTTTGATGGTACAAAACAACCAAACGTGAAAAAAAATAAACAAAGAAAGAAAAATGAGTCAAGTGGATTATTAGGGAAAATTTCAAAAAAGCCCCTGAACTTTCTGACAATTCTCAAAAAAACACCTGGATTTTCATTATTAACAAAAAAAACACATGGACTTTGTATTCCGTTAACAAAAAAGCCCCTGCCGTCCAATTCCGTCAAGTCCTAACGGATGGAGTTAACGGAAGGCGTTAACTTTTTATTTTTTTTTTACTTTTTACAGTCAAAATTACTTTTAACTCTTTCTTTTTTTATTGATAAATAAATATGCAATAAAATTCTTTTTTTTCCTTACTATTTATCAAAAATTACTTTTAACTCTATTTTTTACTATTTACAAAAATAACTTTAACCCCATTTTTTATTTTCAAATTTTACCTTTCCCCCCTCTCTCTCCCTTTTTATTTATTTATTAAAATTGACTCCACACCACCAATTAACCCCACAACCAACTGCGAAAGCCTTAGTCACAAAAAAAATGTTAACGCCTTTTGTGGAAGGAAATCAAGGAAATATATGTATTTTTATTTTGAGAGTTCGGAAATTAGGCGGGCGTAACTCAAGGGATTTCAGCAACCTATATATATTGGAATGTTAGGGTTTGGAAATTAAAAAACAAAAAAAAAAACATACAGCAGCCATTCTTCTTCGAAGGCCAAGATATATAGCAGCCTCATTTTTTTCCCCATTAGAAGGTATTACATAAGCTCCATATTGACGAGGATTCCTAGGCAAGTTAAAGTCCTTCGGTGGATTTCCGAGAGGCAAACGGAAGGCTTGTGGATTCAAGGCAGCGGCGGTCAAGCACTGGATGTGGTGAACGTGGATTCAGCAAATAGGTCTTAGGCTCGATTGTGATGATTCAAATTGTAGGGAAAGATTACTTTAGGGCTTTCGAAAGCCTTAGCCACAAAAAAAAAAAAGTTAATGCCTTTTGTGGCTAAGGCTTTCGCGGTTGGTTGTGGGGTTAATTGGTGGTGTGGAGTCGATTCTAACAAAAAAAAAAGGGGGGAGAGAGAGGGGGGAAAGGTAAAATTTGAAAATAAAAAATGGGGTTAAAGTTATTTTTGTAAATAGTAAAAAATAGAGTTAAAAGTAATTTTTGATAAATAGTAAGAAAAAAAAGAATTTTATTGCATATTTATTTACCAATTAAAAAAGAAAGAGTTAAAAGTAATTTTTGAATGTAAAAAGTACAAAAAAATAAAGAGTTAACACCTTCCGTTAACTCCATCCGTTAGGACTTGACGGAATTGGACGGCAGGGGCTTTTTTGTTAACGGAATACAAAGTCCAGGTGTTTTTTTGTTAATAATGAAAGTCCACGTGTTTTTTTGAGAATTGTCAGAAAGTTCAGGGGTTTTTTTGAAATTTTCCCGGATTATTAAGCCCTACTTGTTTATGTTAACATTACTAGTATTGGGCTGTTTGGACAAATAAGCCACTGTAGCTTATTTTTTGTCCTTATTCAAATTTTTTTCGCATTTTGTGGCTTATTGTCAATTTTTTGGGGATTATTGTTTCGTTATGACGAGAGGAATCGGAAAAGTAAAAAATTTTGATCGAAATCCAATTTTTTTGGAATTTCGACGAAATTTGGCAGGAAAGTCACGTTTTCGTCTTTATTCAAAAAAATTTGGATTTGGACAAAAAAATTTTACTTTTCTGATTCCTCTCGTCATAACGAAGCAATAATCCCCAAAAAATTGACAATAAGCCACAAAATGCGAAAAAAATTTGAATAAGGACAAAAAATAAGCCAAAGTGGCTTATTTAGGCAAACGGGTGCCGGTTTGGGAAAAAAAGAAATTTTTATTTCTCTATTCAAAATTTTTTTTCACATTTAGTAATTTTGTGTCAATGTTGAAAGTTTAGAAAGTAAAAAATTGTGAAAAATATTTTTAAAAAAATTTACTATGGATAAAATCAATTCAAAATAGATAGATTTTTTTAAATTTATTTTGAATTAACACAAAAATAATCAAAACAGACGTTTCTTTTGAATTTTTTTTTGTCTTAATTCAAAAAAAATTAATCTGATTCATTCCTTTTTACTTTTTAAATTTATCTTGTAGAGACGAACCAATAATCGTCGAAAAATAAACACAAAGCTAATAAATGGAAGAAAATTTTGAATGAGGGAAAAATAATATTCCGGCTTTTTAGGGAACACTTTTTTTTTTTTTTAATAAAGTAAGGATGAAAGCGCGAGAAGGAAATCGGGGCCGAGACACGCTTCCTGGAAAGCGTGATAGGCGTTTTTGTTTCTCACGAGTTTCTGGACAAAAACGTTTTAGGAGCAAAAGATGGCGGTCAGAGTTTCCATCAAAAGCGTGTTTGCATTTTGCGCTTACAATTGCTCGCGGCCAAGAGCTAATTTACGCGGCCAGAGGCAAATTTGTGCGGCCAAGAGCAAATGCACGCGGCCAGTGTTACGAGGAAGCGTGTTTGCAGGTCACACTTTCCTATCAATACGGCCACGAGTTAAATTTCACGCATCTCGTTGTGCTCCAACGAAACTTAGGGAGAACTCGGACACGATTCTCGATCATCTGATCTGATCACCCAACAGAACACCATAATTCCTCATTCAACTTCTGTATACCTTTTGTAGCATAATTCCTTTCACACCTATTTCGAAATACCCATCCCCACTGCAACTCGACCAGTTACTTCAACTCTGCAGCAAATCAAAAGCCCTTGACCAAGGACGGAAAACCCATCAACGGCTCATTTTCCATGGGCTAAGCTAGAGCAACACCACCTTTCATGACCTCAAAATTAGTTAAAATGTATGCGGATTGTGGGTATTCGGAATCAGCCCACGTTCTGTTCGCCAAAATGCCGCAACCAAAAGTGTTTGCTTGGGCTGCAATCCTTTCGGTTTATTCGCGGCGACGATTGTCGGATGAGTGCATTGGGGTTTTGTTGTGAGATGAAAGTGAAGGGTGCAATTCCTTACAAGTATGTGCTTCCTATGGTCTTACGGGCATCCCTCTCCTTTGTCGAGCTTCAAATCAAACGTTTCTCATAACCACACGCTGCACTCCGCTGGCGATGAAGGTGAATCCATGGCAATGGGCAAAAGACCACTATCTGGTGTTTGCCCTTCGCTTCAAAACCGTAGGTTGAATCATTGCCCAAATGTAAGAAATATGAAGCCTTCTAAGTATCATTTAACTCCACGAGTTTTTCAGTGCGAACTGCAAAACTTTTGTCAAGATACAGTAACTTTGCATGACCACTGAAGCAGTGGACTGCCCTTATGTTTTGTTGGAAACCTCAACTTCCCAATACATGTCACCTATTTCCTTCTTGATGAGTGTTTATCAAGTGGAAGTATGTTTTAGTAAGCTATTAGGCACATGGATCTCATCGTAAGTGTTAGGGTTAGTCGAACTTACATGAAATGACGAGGAACTGACCATTTGATCAGTAGTCCCCGTGTCTATGACCAAGGTGTAGAATGAAAAGAGGATGTTGCATTGAGTGCGATACCTGAGAGGTTGCAATTTGATAGAATGTTACCTACAGAATTTGTGTGTTGGGAGTTATGAAGCAAGTCAGTAGTTGTTGACACTGCTCCGGCATGAAAGGAAAAGCACCCGGTGGAGCAGAGGAAGAAACTTGATTCTCAATGGCAGGTGTTGAAGGATTTGATACACCCTTATGAGGTCGATGTCCTGGTGGATACCCATGCAATGCATATCATTTTTCATTTATATACGCAGTCCAACCAAAATAATCAGAGGTAGGTCGCTCTTTCTTGGGGTTTAGAGGCTTCTGAGATTGATGGTCAGGAATGAAGTTCCACCTCTAACCAAAAGCGATGCAGCCTCTGTTAATGGTGGTGGAGCAATGACACTAGGAGAGTACCGGGGCTTTCTGATGGGTGTAGGAAATAAACACTGATAGATACATCGTTGCTGTTGGACTTGGACTAGATAGATCATAGATGTACTTGATGAGTTCTCCATAACAAGAAATTGGAAGAATAATCAAACTTCAATAGAAAAGAAAGGAAGAGTTGGATCATGGATGAACTGATTTCAATTCAAGTTAATAGCAGCAATAGAATGATTGCTAGCACATAGTTGAGAATTACAGGCTTCAAAAGAAAATTGTTAGGGCAAAATTCTGAATATTTTGGATAATGTAAATGTAAAATACTAAAATGTATTTGACTAATTGATTTTAGGGTGGCGCTAATGCCACGGGTGTTTTTTATTGTGCCACGACACTTTCAAGTCTTTGACAATAATATCCTTTTAAGCTCTCATTAACCTTTTCTCTTTCCACTTTCTGACACAAGTTACAGTTCCACGGTTCCACCCACCGACTGCCCACCGGCCACCGCCCCCTCCTCTCTCTCTCTCTCTGTTCTTGGACCGTTTGCAGATTGGAAAGGAGAATCCAAACCATGCTTATCTGTTTCTTCCGATTGATTTTTTTTTTTTTAATCCTCTTGATTCAAAATCATTAATTCCCATATCTAGCCCACTCCTCTTTGCAAAAATAACAAATTCTAGCTGCCCGTCTTGTCATCGCGTTGGTGATCTTGAATTAAGCACAATACCGTTGCTCGTACCCATCACCGATCACTCAAACTCCTCTCTTTGAAATGTCGATTTTTGTCTACTACACACGAAGAACAGAGATAGAAAAAATGCAAAATTGGTCAAATGGGTTCAGATGTTGGTTCTGCTACCTGTTGGCATGGAGATTCGTTTTCATTCTCAAAAAATATAGTAAACAAAAGATTGTTCCTGCAATCTACTATATTGAAGAGATATGTACGATGTAGAGAAGGAGAGATGGGCCAAGAGAAAGTCTTCAATTCCACAATGCGGATGATTACTCCTTTTCAACGATTAATGATAAATTATGGATGGAGCTAAAGTGATGGAGCTAAAGTGGAGTAGCAATGGCGATTGAGAGACGGGAATTGAATGAGGAGAGAGAAATGCCAGAGCTTAAAAGGATATTATTGTCAAAGACTTGAGAGTGTCGTGGCACAAGAAAAAACACTCGTGGCATTAGCGCCACCAAGATTTTATGGATACATATACATCAACACTATGTGCAGAATAAGATAAATAAGGAAAGAAGAATTACGACAAGTCTCTAATCATGGAGTGATTATAGTGTATCCCTGGATCATCGGTTTAACCTAATCATTGTGATTTTAGCATATCCTAAGAGGCATGATGCATGCCTAATAGTTCTTCAGAAGCTTTGTTGCCCGACACAGGAGCTGTTCATGATCTGAAACTGTTACTACATTTTTTTTTCAGGTCATAGATCTCTGTTAGTCTGTTTGATAGGGGGATCCACTCTTAAATATCATGGGAAAGGTGCATTATTTTCCTGTATGTTTTCTTCTGCCACCTCTTTCCCCTCTGTTCATCCCATGGATCGCACTTCTTAACCTGGGTTAGCAACTCCCTGTATCCATATGCCAGAATGCACCATCTTGCGGGCTTAGTGATTAGACTTACAAACTCTGGAGGAACATGAGATAGCTAGATAGCTGGTGAGACTTATAAACTCTGGAGGAACATGAGATACCACTCATAGTTAGATAGCTTGTGCTTTTGTTTGTCTTCTTCTTTCACTGTGTTATTTAATTATCTCGTGTTATTTCATCTCCTATTCTCCTTGCTAACACTCCAGTCAAGATTTTACCTCGGGGACATGGGGAATGGAGCTGCAATGGAACTTGTTGTCAACATGATCGTGGGAAGGTTCTGCAGACTCTCTCTCTCTCTCTCTCTCTCTCTGTTTGTGTGTGTGTGTGTGTTATTCTATTTTCTTCCTTTCAATTGCCCTGGATTTTTTTGTTTGCTCCTCTCCTCTGTAAAATGGTTAGGTAAACTAAGTAAAGGATTTTTTTTTTCCTTATAGTACACTTTATTTATGGATGCATCCGTTCAAATAGTTTCCCTTTCTGTGGTTACTATGGATTAATTAACTTCTTTCGGAGGGCGGTAGCAAAGGAAGAATAGCTAATTCACTTCCTTGGCTTGATAGGAAACCTTTTATTGTGATGTGGGGTTTATCTATCTAATTGTTGCTTTAATTACTGGGATTATATTGAAGCATGGACAAAGATTTTTTTTATTACCAAAACAAAACATTCTTGGTTTTTAAAGCTATGTCCGAAGCTGGTTGGGTAAAATGAATTTCCAAATTGGTTTTTTGAATTGTGGTCTAAATTTGGACCTTTACAAGATTTTTTGCCAAAAGAAATCCAGAAGGAAATTGGGTCATTCTCTACAAATTACTCCCAATCGAGGGGAGTTATCCCAGAAAGAAAATTATTTCTTGATACCATGACAATTTTTGGTATTCCTTGGCTTTGGAAATGGGACCTTTAAATTGGAACAAATCAATTGGGCTTACCAATTCTTCAAAGGACCATTCAATACAAATGGTGGAAAGGTGCTGATAGTCAATAAACTATTGTTGATGTCAAGGCAAAAAATCAGGAGTTGAGGCAACAATTGAAGCAGAAAGAAAAGTTGTCCATTAAAAATCCATTCTTGGAAATATCAGCTCAAATCAGGGCAAAAAATCCTTCTTTGACAAAATGATGAAGTAGTAATTAAGACCATGGACTTCATGAAGGAGCAATTTCTCCAATCAGTACACCAAGAAGTTGATGACGAATCCATGGCATCAGCAAAAAGCAATGAAGAGGATAATAATAATCCTTTCACTTGTCTAGCAGTGGAATCTCAAGACCCCTATGAAGACGAAGAAAATACTCCAACTTTGGGAGACTTTTGGGATAGCATGACAGAAATAATGACAAAAAAACTATTCTCCAAAAAAGGAAAAGAATAGTACCAATAATTTGGAATACTGCCGAAACAACTTTCAGTGATAAAAGACTCAATGATGGAGTCAGATATGATGACACTCTCCTTTCGGTGAAAACTAATGTGACGATGGGGCCCCAGGTGTACCCGGCAGGAATCTTCATTTCAATTTGAGTGTAATTTGTATTTCATTTGTTTTACTTTTTGAGTCTATAAATAGTCTGAGTCTGGATAGATTTAGGCAGGTTTTTCAAGATTACTCTCTCTCTCTCTCTCAAATCATAGCTAGGATCTCTCTCTCTCAAATCCTAGCTAGGAGCTAGGATCTCTCTCTCTCTCTCAAATCCTAGCTAGGATTTTACAGAGAGAGAGGGTAGGGAATTTGAGAGAGAGAGAGTAATCTTGAAAAACCTGCCTAAACCTATCCAGGCTCAGACTACAAAAACTAGAACGGTAGCTTTTTTGTTTTTCTTAAGGTGATAGATCTCTGTTTGAGACGGTGGCTCCACTCTTAGATATTGTGGTGATGGTGTTTATTTTCCTATTTGTTTTCTGCTGCCATCTATTTCTCCTCCTTTCATCCTATATATAAATTGGGCTTCATAATATGGGTTATCCGCTCCTTGCATCCATAAGCTCCTCTCTCTATCCTTCTTCCGAGACACCTTTTCTGTGCAAGAACAGGATATACCCCTCGAACATACCCCTCGAACATGATAGATCATGCTTCTTCTTTTTTCTTTTTCTTTTTCTTTTTTTTTAACTTAGTAATTTACTTTTTGTTTTCTTTTAACATATCCTTCCTATCACTTTAGTCAAAAAATTTCCTTGGAGATGTCGGGAATGGATCTGCAATGAAACTTCTGTGAAAATGATCATGGGAAGGTTTGCATCTCTCTCTCTCTCTCTCTCTCTCTCTCTCATATTGGTATTATTTCAAGTTTTCTTCTTTGGGTTGGCCTTTTACTTCGCAAGTTCCTCTTAAAGGTACAAGGACATATACAAGGCACAAGCAATCAGGATTTAAAAAAAGGGGTACAAGCAATCCAGAGGGTACACGATACAAGGTATAGGCTCTTCTGTTTGGTTTGAACATGAGTTGGAATGGATGATCCAGAGGGTTTGCCATGTTTCTGTGCTGAATTCCTTGATTAACTTGGCCTTTTCTGCAACTGTTTACTACATCTTGGGGGAAAAAGAAACGCCAGAATTTTTCAAGTTAGGAGGCAAGAAAGAACTATTGTGCTAAATTGTATCGCAAGAGATATCAGGGCTTGTTCGAGTGCTTGTTCAAATGTCAAGCAAACTCGTGAATGGCAGATTATTAAAGAGAGATGGTTAGTCTAATGGCTAGCTTTTGGAATGTATTCTTTCTGGTGTCTGTACATGTATTAGCCGATGTTATTCTTTGTATTCTTTGGGGTTCAAGGCCATCCCCTTGCCTTCCTTTTTTTTTTTGTTGTTTTAAAATTACATTTCTGATTGTAAAACAGCTATATATATATACTCTGTTTGATATTGAAGTCCATTTTCGCATAGATTATAAATTCATCTTTCTTATCTTCTTCCTTTCATTTCTTCTAGGAGTTCTTCTCTGCTATTACATGTACTATGAAATTTAGGTTGTTCGGCTAAATAAGTCGAATGGATTATTTTTTTTTCTTATTCAATTTTTTTCGTATTTGTTAGTTTTTTGTCAATTTTTTTGGCAATTATTGCTTATTCATGACAAGGGTAATCTATAAAGTGAAAAATTATGATCGAAATCTAATTTTTTTTAAATAAAGACGAAAAAATTGGCTTATTTTTGTCTTTATTTTAAAAAAAAAAGATTTTGATCGTAATTTTTCACTTTTTAGATTACTCTTGTCATAAATAAGCAATAATCCCCAAAGAATTGAAAAAAACTAACAAATGCGGTAAAAATTTGAATAAGGACAAAAAAAGAAGAAGAAGCCAAGTGACTTGTTTTGCCGAACAATAGTATATCTTCATCTTCAACCTAGCCCCGTACCTATTTTCTTCTCGTTGCACCCATCTGCGGCCGGGCCACCCATATCGTCACGGTGAATTATATTCAAAAACAAGAGAGCAAGTGCTAATAGATTGAAGGAATACGCAAATCGGTGAAAATCATTTTCCATTAGGGACATTATATGCAACTCATAAAGCATGTAACATTATAACTATAGAATCCAATTAGAAACCGAAAAATAAGCCCGAAACCACCTAAAGATTGATGATACTCCCTACATCTCAAAAAGTTGGTCCCGTACTAAACAACATGCAATTTTCAAACTTAAAAATAATATATTTCGGTAAGTATGTTATTTTTTGCATTGTACAAAAGATCTCATTGAGAATAGATCCTCACAAAAAACTATTTCGATAAGTACGTTATTTTTAAGCTTGAAAATTGCACGTAATTTCATGGGAGACTAACTTTCATAGAATGTTAGTAGGATAGTATAGTTGTACAATTTCACAAGATTTTAGAGAATTTTAGGGGCATGCAATGTGATTTGAGTGAAATCTAGGAGTAATAGTGCAGTTTAGCCTTAATTGGACCTCCTGCCTTGAACGCGCGAGGTTCCCTGCTTAAAACGATTTCCGAACTGCCAGTTTTATTGGATTTGATTCAATGCATCCAAACCCATTATTATAAACGCACAAACTTGATTTAAAGTCTCAATAATATGCTTTTTTCTATCCGATTATGATGAATCTTACCAGGGTTAGTGTTCTTGATGATTTTTACAAGATAAACGATTTAGATCTTTGAAATATATTTGAGATAAGTTGATATTTGACTACTAGTAGCCAAACCTATTATTACATTGATTCAATGCATCCAAGCCTATTATTACAAACGCAAAAATTTCATTTAGTTTCTCGATAAGATATTGATTCACATCCGATTGCAATGAATTTTACTAGGGTTAGTGTTCTTGATGATTTCTACAACATGAACGATTTAAATCTTTAAAATAATCCTGAAATAAGTTCATATTTGATTGCTAATTTAGGGTGACTGTGGTAATTAGACTTCTCAACCTGAGAAGTTTTAGCCCGTAGAGAGAGAAATGAGAGAGAGATAGAGTGAAAAATGAGAGAAAAAGTAGAAAAATTGCTTTTTCCAAAATTTTGGGTTTGGAGTTTCAAACCGAAAATTAACTTAACTCGCGCTTTTCAAAAGCGACTTTACGTTGGCATATTCGGCGAGCTTCAAATCAAAGGCTTATCACCACCAGACGCTGCACCTCGCCGGCGAATAAGCTGGCACACGCTTCTAATCAAAGGCTTTAGTTTTGTCTGGCATATAAACTCGCCGCCATTGAAGCATTTCTGTTCCTCTCTCCGGTAATTCCATATGTCCGTTACATTCGTGAAATTATACGCATGGGCTTCTAATTTCTTTACGTATAGTCCCACGTTTTAAATTTCGGAATTAGAGTTGTCAATTGTCATTAAGTAGTGTTCAATACTGAACTTTAGAGAAATATTGAAGCGATTGAGTCATGGGTAATCGGCTGGGTGGCGTGAGCGTGACGTAGATGGGATGGTAATTAGGAACGCCAACTGTTTGACGAAATGCCCAGCTGAAAACCAGAGTCGAAAATTCTTGAACTGGGAGTTACTCTTACGTTGTTTCGATTACCACAGCTACTGGGTGTTTCGTTTAACTTCTGTAGCAGCTAAAGTTAGAGAATTGTTGTGGGATGGAGGGTGCAGAGGATGCGGTAAGGAATGTGCAGGTGGTAGACTCCAGGGCCAGAATCATCAGTCACAATGTCCGGCGCACTGAGTGTGGCAGTCAGTCCATTGAAGATTCACAAGCAGATATTGCCATTCTCCTCAGGAAGGTAATTCTTTTTGCTAGCTAATATTCTTATTGTTGCATTTGCATATAACCGGGAATACACACCAGTGCATGATAGGATAGGGGAATCTATTATTCTTGTTGTTGCATATGATACTGGGTTATAACCATCGCTGTTGTGTTTGGTGGTGATCGATGGATAAGAGAAATATGACCAAAAGTAGTTGTTAGCTGCGGAAAAATCTTGCATTGTTTGTTGGCAATTCCTAGGTTGCAAGTGTTTAATTGCTTGGTTACTGACTTAATTGGGCTGTGCTGTGTAAAAAAGCTTTATGAACGCTGGATCAAGTACATTGTCAGGTTCTCACCTTCATTTTGCCTTTTGTTTGATTAACTTCCAATGATATGTTGTTCTTCTTTCGCCTGTCAAATCAAAGGCTTTTCATCACCACACTGCACCTCGCCAGCGAAGGGGAAATCCATGGCACTTACTGCCTATCATCTTCTACTTGGATTCTTAATTCTCCATTTCCAAGCATTTCCCCAACGAAATCCATTGCAAATCGTTCAAGCTTCTCCACTGTATATCCAATCACTTTATGTGGCCAAACGTAAATCTCTCTCTCTCTCTCTGAATATTGTTCTTAATTGCATGTTTCAGGTTTTAGTTTTGGTGAATTTCCCAGTTGGGTCATGTTGTTCGAATATCAATAGAGCATTTCAATTTCCAAGCAATTCAACTCTACATTTTTTATTGGGTATTCATTTTCTATTCAACTCGTATTTTTTACCCCTTACATCCAAAATTTAGTTTGTCATTGCCAGCTCGCGTTGGCTTTTTAGGTCTTGGAATTGTGGGTTCACCGATGGTCTTGAAAAGTGTGTTGGTTTGTTCAATCAATGGAAGATAGGAAAATAAGGATCCTTCTGGATGGATGTAGATTCCAGACCAAGAGATTTAACATATAATTTATAATTCAATGAGAGTATCTCAAATTCGGATTTGATAACTTGGATTTCGAGACTGAGTTCATTAGCTTTTATTATCATGGATTTGGAATAACGATTTTGCTAGGCGTGATTTGAAATAGGCGGCAGTTTAGGATTTTGGTTATATAAGGAACCTATTGGCTTGTAGGTTTATAGCTAACCCTCTCACATTCAGTACAGTTTGTTCAGGATTTGAGTATCTTGATAAATTTGGGCACTGAATACATCTTATTTGTGGTCCTTTTATTTTGGTTAGTCTATGCTCGAAAGGAAAAACTCTTTTACTGCTCCAGCCAACTAATCTTAATGTGCTTGCATAGAAGGCAAAATTTTGTCCAGCACTGACTTAATTTTGCAAGACTTACACCATTGACTTCCTTGTTGTGGTTAATAGCACGGGAGAAAAAGATATAGGCTCCTAGGATGTTGGTCCTGTATTCTTGTTCTCAATGCTCTATTCTTGAAACTGTTGGTCAGATTTCATTTACACAACTAAGGCTTGTCTCCTTTTTCTTTGGCTCGAAATGATCCATTTGAAGCCTCTTTCTTTGGCTTGAATTTCAGTACTGTTTTCTTAGTTTGCTCCAGTCTTTTGCACAAGTAGTTATGTCCTTTACACGGTTGTTAGGCGATTTCTTTTTGATACAGTGGCTCCACTTTAAATATTTCGGGGAAGGTACATTGTTTTCGTGTATGTTGTGTTTTGCCATCTCCTTCCCCTCCGTTCATCTCACAGATCATACATCTTAACCTGGGTTAGTTACTCCATGTATCCATTTGGCCCCACCTATCTCTAATCTGAGACTCTCTAACTTTGGAGGAACAGGAGATACCACAGGCAGCTAGATAGATGGTGCTTTTGTTTGTCTTCTTTCTCTATGTTATTTAATGATCTCCTCTTATAACATCCCCCTTGTATCACTCCAGTCGAGGTTTTTCTTTGGAGACGTGGGGAATGGAGCTGTAATGAAAGTTGTTGTGAACATGATCGTGTGTGTGTGTGTTGCAGTGCTTGCATTATGTGACTTTTATGCTTTGTTTGGATTGGAATTTGAAATTTTTTTGAAAAATAGTAGGGGTTATAAGTAGCGAGAGATAGAGAGAGAAATATTAGAAGTAGGAGGAATATAGGGGGAATTTTTTAAAAAATTCTTTTTGAATTGCAAAGAGAACAAGGCATAAATATTTTAAAACGTCTTTCAACATTTTGCAATATGGTGGCATCTTTATCTGAAGGATTGCTTCTGAGTGAGAAAATAGGAGTTGACCCGAGCGTTCTAGTAGAGGTATTCTTAAGATCGAGACATAAATTTCCTTGGGCAAAAAATCCCACTTTGACAGATGATGAAGTTATCATCAAAACAATGGATTTTATGAAAGAACAATTTGTTCATACTGTTCATCAAGTTGCTGATGATGAATCCATGACGTCAACAAAAAGCAATGAAGAAGACAATAATAATCCATTCACTTGCTTAGCAGGGGAATCTCAGGACCCCTATGAAGAAGAAGGGAATACACCAACTTTAGGTGATTTTTGGGACAGTATGACCGAGATAATGACAGAAAAGCTGTTCTCCAAAAGGGAAAAGAAAAACATCAATAATGCTGGAATACAACCAACCAACTTTCGGTGGCAAAGGCTCAATTATGGAGTCAATTTGACAACACTCAGCTTTTGGTGAAGATAATTGTGGCGATGGGGCTCAATGAGTACCCAACAAGAATTTTCATTTAATTTGAGTGTAATTTTACTTTCATTTGTATTTGAATTTCATTTAGAGTCCTCTATAATAGTCCGGGTCTGTATAGAGTTTGGTAGGTTTTGGATTGCCCTCTCTCTCTCTCTCTAAAATCCAAGCTCTCTGTCCTCCTCCTTCCAACTTGTAATATTGGCCTTGGCTTTTTCTGTTTAATAATAAGGTCAGTTTTCTTCTGGATATTCTTCTGTGATTATATCGATCCTGGATATGGTTAGGAGGGGTGATGGTTTCCCTGATTTGGATTGTATTTCCAGCATCATTGTCTCCTGCCGACATCTTGGTGCTTTAATATGTGGCCGAGAAATTCATGGTTATGGGATTAAAAAGGAAACATAATTAGCATTTTACAATTCAGTCGGGCCTGCATTGTTGACAATGTACTCTAGATGTAGGGAGATATATGATGCAGCACATGTATTCACCTTGAATGTTGTCACTTGGAACACCATGATTTTATTTTGCTGATCTTGGAATGAACAAATTGGCTCTTGATTGTTTCAGAAACATGCAAAGCATGGGTATACAAAATGACCAGACCACAATTTCCATTGTTTGCCAGTATGTGATCTTGAATCTGGGAAGCAAATACATCTCTACATTAGTAAAAAGTGTTTCAGTAACATCATTTCTGTTTGCAACGTGTTGACGCATATGTACCCTAAATGCGGGTGCATGAAAACTGCATTTTCTGTGTTTTCTAAAATGGTGAGAAGGGATTTAGTATCATGGACCACAATGATTGGAGGGTATGGAATCCATGGGTTTGGTCAAGCCACCGTTCAATTTCTAGAAGAGATGAATAAATCTGGCATTCGTCCAAACTCTGTTACCTTTACTTCAGTGCTATCGGCTTGTAGTCATTCGGGACTTGTGGATAAGGGGCTTTGAAGTCTTTCTTGGAATGAAACCGATTTTGGCTTCAACCCTAAAATGGAACATTTTTATTGCGGTGTTGATTTACTAGCAAGTGCCAGTCGACTTGAGGATGCTGTTGGTTTTATTAAGGAAAATGCCCCTAGGCCTGATAAGTCTGTTTGGGGTGCTTTTCTTTCTGCTTCTCAAGCCCAACAAGATATAAATGTTGATATGCAAGTTTCAGAACATTTAGTCAACCTGAATATGCTGGATATTACTTGACTATGCCCAATTTGCATGCTATGGCAAGAAGATGGGGTGATTCTGTTCGAGTGAAAAAGCCAATGGAAAGTAAAGGATTGGTCAAAACTAGAGAACCAGTTGGATTGATGGTGGAAACTGAAAAAGTAAAGATCAAATGAAATGTACATATGATATACATATAGATTTTGTGGGGCCCACCTCGGGTCCCATAAAGGTAATTCGAGCCACCCATTATTTTTAAAATGTTTTTTTATGAAGTCCTGTAAAAAACCAGCTCAACTCAATATCAGTAAGGATTTTTTCTGAATTTGTAGGGGCGAAACTATGTTCAGTTTCGCCCCTACAATTCAGAAAAAATCCTTATCGATATCAGATTGAGTTGATTTTTTACAGGGCTCTATAAAAAAAATGTTTTAAAAATAATGGATGGTTCGAATCATTTTTGTATGACCCAAGATGGTCCTACAAAATCCATATGTACACATAGCACTACTCAATGAGCTTCCAAAGCTAATGATATTCGGGTTGCCGGAACCCAACCACAAGTTTTTTTTGGCCACTTACAATCAAGTATTTCTTTTAAAAAAAGTGACACACAGGTAAAAAAAAATTAAAAAATGTTACATGCTTTTAGCTTGAAGAAAAGAGGTATTGAACACACTTAGAGAGTAGATCCAACAATAAGAGAGGTATCATTAGAGCTCAATTATGTGGTTTGGGAAAAAAAATTTCCTACCACTTTTTTCTTTTAACCCCAAGTCGATTGGTACAATGTTACACTGTATACCATGAGACCAGATCCCCTGTCCGAGTGAAATCCGGACAGGGGCCTATTCCAGTGCTCCGAACCGTTGATCTCACAAATCAACGGCTGAGATCCGCTGAACATTTTCTGGTCCAAAACGACGTCATTTTAGCTCGGCAGATCTCAGCCATTGATTTGCGAAATCAACGGCTCGGAGCACTGGGACAGGCCCCTGTCCGAATTTCACTCGGACAGGGAATCCTCGGTGGTATACCATGGGTTGGAATGACGAAAGTAATAGGTTTTTCGGCTCAAGGGACCAGGCTACACAACTATGACCTTACAGTAGCTTTCGAGAAACTATTAGTTACGACTTCTTTCTAGATATGTGGCTTTCCTTCCTTTCAATAGATGCCCTGTGTTAAGTTTCCGATCGATAAAACTATTGATTACCAAATTTTGCTACTCAAAGTTGTCTAATGGTCTATGAACTAGTCGACTATTGTGAAATTCACATTCTTCGTGTTCCACTCCTTTCGATTATCATATACTACGTACGAAAAAAGCCTCTTTCACATGCAATGGACAGCTCGAATGCACCGAACTGACACTGAAATTTGTTTCCCTTAACAAGTTACAAAAAGTGAGATTTACCCCCGCAATATGTGAACTTCACCTTTGTTTGTGGGTTGTTCATGAACAATCAAGTTCTTTTCCTATCTGGGCTTATGCTTCTGTTGGGCTGGAAACCAAAGCACATGCATGACAACTTGATAAACCAATCGATTCCAGTTGCTTTCTCTCAACAGACATGTACCAAGGCAAACCATAATCCATACGGGAACATTTATCTACCCCAATTGACAACTCCATGAACCAATTTATTCCAGTTGTTTCCGGTATCTCAGACAAAACATTGATCAAAGGAAAGACAAATACAGCTACATCAAACACATTGTTACGATACCACCATCTATCTATCTTCTTCCCCCAAATATGGAATCAACCTTCCTATAATCCTAGATACTATAGCTAATACAGTAACAACTTCAACAAGTTTCAATAGGTACCCGAGGTGCCTTCAACACTATCGAGATTGAGTCTGGCCATAACCTCTTCCAACCCACAGCTCATCTCTGCCAAGACATGGGGATCATTATAGTTCCTCACTGCCGCCACAATAGCCCGAACCCGCTTATACGGATCCAAGCATCGAAAAACGTCTTGTCCAATGAAAACCCCATCACAACCCAACTGCATCATCAACGCCGCGTCCGCTGGTGTCACAATCCCTCCGGCGGCGAAATGCACCACGGGAAGCCTGCCCATTTGCTTGGTCTGGGCCACAATGTCGTAAGGCGCCGATATCTTCTTCGAAAAGGAGAAAACTTCGTCTTCGTCCAGATTTGTTAGGACCCGAATATCACCCATCACTTTCCTCACGCTACGGATTGTTTCTACAATGTTTCCGGAACCAGTTAGATCCCCTTGAGATCTTATCATTGCAGCACCTTCTCGAATTCTCCTCATGGCCTCTCCTAGATCTTTACACCCACACACAAACGGAACCCTGAAATCAAATGCGACGAAGAATTTCAGCGTTAAAGTGGGCGAGCATTAACTTGTTTTGGTCACATAATAAATTAATCTTTTTGAAGGCTGGGTTTAATTTTTCAAGAAAAACTTGGATGGGCGAGTGGGGCTAGTGTTTGATTTTTTCAAGAAACTTCAGGCGGTCAGGGTTTGGCAAACCTATATAATTTTCTATTTTGACGCCACTGAGAAAAATATTACTATAATTCTTTGTAAAAATATAAAACTTGAGTAGGACGATCACCGGAGCTCATCTGTCCTCGGTCCGCGCGTACCTGAAATTGTGCTTGTTGATGAAATTCTCCTCGTCGGCTACCGAAAGAACCTCGCTCTCATCGATATAATCAACGCCAACGGATTCAAGTATCTGGGATTCCACGAAATGCCCGACTCTGGATTTGGCCATGATGGGTATCGAGACCGTGTTCTTGATCTCCTTGACAAGAGACGGGTCGGGCATGCGGGAAATTCTACCGGGTTGGAATAGATCCGAGACGACGATGCAGGAAGCCCCGGCGGATTCGGCGATCTTGGCTTGGTCTGGATTGGTGACTTCGATGATGGCTCCGTTTCTGAGCATTTGGGCCAGGCCGACTTTGATCGAGAATGGGTTTTGTGTCATGGCGTCGGTGGTGGTGATGCTGCCGTTGTAGACTGTGACGGCGCCGTCGTCCGCCATTGCAAGCGTGGTGTTTGTGGAAATGCTTGAAAAGAGAGTGGAGTCAGTGGGGCGGATCAATTCTGTGATGGCACGGATTTGATTGATGAAAATGCTTGGATTTGTTTATGGATTTACTGAGGATTATATAATGGGGAAGGAGGAGATGGGGAGGCGATGATGAGGGCGGTAGTGGTGGGTGAGATCCAGAAGCTTCGTTGTGGGAGAAGATAGTTCTCTAGAATATTCCATTCGGACAAACTTTCTTCCCCTGTTTTTTTTAGGTTAGTGATTTTGGCACACCTTTTTTTGTTATTGTCACATTCCTGCAAGTGTATTTTTTGGTGTAATTCTTCCCCTGTTTTTTTTTTTCTTTTTTTTAACAGAAAAATGTAAGGGTCTCAAAGACCATATTCGTTTTAAGATTTAAGATTACTCATTTTTTGCCACTTTTTTTTATATTTATTAATGTTACCTTTCTGCAAGTGTATTTTTATGGCGTTAACACAAAAAAAAAAGTGACAAAATTATTTCCCTTAAGATTTTGGGACCATAATCTAAAATCCTAAAGCGAACATAGCTGAAAGATTTCTCCGGAAAAGAAATTAATGGTTCCAATTCACTAAAATGTTCGGATTTTATACATCAAAATAGACCTCAATCATTTATTTCATTTTCGGAGACATTTTTGGGGACTATATAGTTAATTAATCTTTGATTTCTCTTTTCTTAGCAATGTTACGGCCACATATGTCAATACACAGATTTGGATACTGCATTCGAAGGCCGTGGCGAAACCAGAATTTAAACTTAGAAGTGAATGTTAATGGGATGTTGGGACTCGAGGGTGGCTCGTGTCACTGGGCCCTCCTTGAAGGTTCCGCACTTGTCTGCTCGAACTGCCCAATGCATATTGTTCATCTACCCGCATCAAACGGATTCAGGCATGGACTTCGGGTTCGTGCTGAGCAGTGAGGTGCACACCTCTGAACCGTCGGATCGTGTATCTGACGGCTCAGATCTCATCTTGGCAACCAACGATTGAGAGTCGTTCATTGCCGAAATGAGATCCGAGCCGTCGGATGTATAATTTAACGGCTCGAAGGTGCGCAGCATGGTGCTGCTCATACTACTGCACAGCACCATTTCCCAATTCTTCAGGCATATGTGTGTCTTGTCCGTAGCAATGTGTCCTAGTTGGATCTTCTAATCTTATTGAAGACTTCAATAATCTTCAACTGGAGTTCAAACTTGGATGGAGGTCCTACTTGGATCTGCTTATTAGGGTATCCACAATACTATAATCAAAAATTGATAATCAAAAGTTACCACATCAGTTTTTGATAATTCATTTAAGAGATTGCTAAAGTTAGTAATGTAAATGTCTACAATGACATAATAAAAATTGAATAATTAAAACTTGTCACATCACATCTTTTCAAACTACTAAAGCTAAAAACTGTGAACAGTAGAAAATAGTTTTTCTAAAAATAGTTTTGAAACTAATAAAAACTATTTGCTAGAAATAGAATATAGTTTTTGAAACTGGTTTTTTGGAAGAAAAAAAACTATTTTAAAAAAACCATTTTCTAAAAAAAAAACAATTTTTAGTAAAATATATTTTCTCCGAAAATATTGTTCGAAGAGAGAGAGAGAGAGGAAAAGGGAAGAGAGATAGAACATTTTTGTATAATGATTGGTATATATTTGATTGAGAATATGTAAGGTCTATTAAATTTGGTTATTATCAAAAGGTTACTAGTTTTGGTCATTCAAAGTCCAAAATTTGATTATTTTTAACGAGATTGTTAAGTTTGATTATAACATTGTGAGCCATATTTTGCACCAACGTTGTTAACCTTAAAAATATTTTGCTTTTGATTATAGCATTGTGGATACTCTTATGGGAGCGCTAAGGGCTTGTTTGATAACCTAAATTCAACACTTAAAACTGAATCAATTAAGTAACAAGTGATTCAGTAAGTTTGATAACCACATTTTACATTACTTAACAAATTAAGTACCACTTAAAATATAGGCTAAAAAGTTGAAAAAAATTAAGTAGTTTTGAATTACTTAATTTTGTTGAATTTTTTTGTACTTACATTTAAACATCATACTACAACCACTCCCACCAACACCTCCACCACTCCATCACCACCACCACCACCACACCACCACCGCCACCACCACTTCCTCCACTACCACCACCACCACTCCACCACCACCATCACTACAACACACCACCACCACCACTACACCACCACCACCACCACCACCACCATCTCCTCCACCGCCACCACCACTTCCTCCACTACCACCACCACCACTCCACCACCACCATCACTACAACACCACCACCGCTCCTACCACCTCCACCACCATCACCACCACCACCACCACCACCACCACTCCCACGTACCACTCCACCACCACCACCACCACCACTACCAACACTACACCACCACTCTACCACCTCCACCACCACTCCTCCAACATTAGCATAAGTATATTGTGATTGTTAGTAAATTAAGAGAGAACTAAAACAAAATTAATTCATCATTTTTTTAATTTAGTACTTAATATATTTATCAAACAGCATTTCAGCTTAAAAATTTTAGCATTCAGCTTTCAGTACTTAATTTTTCAGCTTTCAGTTTTATCAAACAGCCCCAAATTGACAACTGAAGTTCTTTTTTCAGAAAAGGAAGGAATTTATTCAACCAAATGATGGAGTAAAATAGTTGAAAGGAATTTAAATCAATACAAATAACCATTATAAAAATAGTTAAATTGCGGTAATTTAGGATGATAATCTGTGCGCGCAACTCCATCTGAGAGGTTCTGTAGTTGTTAAGCAAGGACCTTGTATAAACTGAATAATCTTTTCTTCTTCTACTACTTGCTAAGCTGCTTCGTTTGTTTAGCTGAGAAGATTTCCTCAATGCAAATCCTTGATCCAAATACAACCTCAAGAAACTAAGAAATGAAAAGCAGATACAGAATTCCTTTATGGGTAGCAAGAAAGAGGATTCGGCATTGTGAATTTGGGAAGAAGGTACTTGTCAACTGGAAAAACATTTTCTCGAAGGTTAAGTAAGACAAGGGCTTAAAAAGCTCGTTCATCCACGATTCCCCCATTTCCAGAACAGAAGGTGCATGCGACCGGGCAAGAAGCGATGTTACTCTTTTCTGGAAGCATTCTTAAGATAAAAACTTCAGAAGAGAACTGGATACTACTACAGGTCAAGTTAGCGATTGATAAATGGTAAAAGCCACAAACAAGAACAAAAAAAATTGACGTTACAGGAACACTATGTAGCAAATGAGTGTGTTAACAACATCCTGCATATAAGGCGATAATCATGGTCCATCAAAATCCGATCATGACAAAAACGGGTAAACAGTCTCACATTGGCTGCACCTTTTTATTTTTTGAAACAATCTTTTGTACTCATTGCAATAGTTTCAGCCTTTTTATTTTTTGAAACAATCTTTTGTACTCATTGCAATAGTTTCAGCCGTTCCTTCTAACGCCTGACAATGAGAATTTACCGCATTGGGCAACGTCCAAATAATAAATTTGATAGATCAGCATACACCGCCAGACAAATCATCAAATGGAAAAAGATCTAACACAGTTGGGCTAGTATTTCCAAGCAATCCAATCATGGACACAGTAGAGATCCATACATATTACACAGAACAAACAACCGATCTTCAACATAATCTTAGGGAAAAAGCATGGGAACAGTCAAACTACTTAGCAGAGCACATAGTAGAGCAATCAAATATACCCAAAGACATGAGAAGGGCATTTTGTAGTCATAGCACAATAATTTAGAGGTTTGCATTAGAGTGTGAATCCCTCATTTCTTCCCACTTTTCTTGAGCCCAGAACCACCAAATGACCCCTTCTGTTGAGCCTTGGCTTTAAGCTCCTTGAGAGCCTGCCAATATTAACAACAATCAATTAAATATATATGACTTGTCAAAAACATTCTAAAGGAGCACAATATCATGTAGATACACTAAATCTCACCTTTTCCTCATCCTTCTTCTTTTGAAGGTTAGCTAAATCATGCTGCACGGAACAGGAGTACAGTACAAACATTTCAAATCTTAAGACACTAAAACACAGTAAAAGATTAGGCTGTGATAATGCAGTTATATTTTCATAAAGCTTTCCACACAATCAAAGAACATGTGGATTTCCCACTCCATGAACCATGAACCAACAAATTAACAATCTCTAAATAAAAGTCAGACTCGGAACACACATAGGAACCAGCAAGTCTCACATACTTGCATATTTGGGAAAAACACTGTCTTGGAAGAACCAACCAGTACGTCCGACATATTCCAAGAATATAAAAATCAAATAAATATTGGATTGAAAACACAAATACTAAATTCAAGATTAGCGGCAGCGGAAACTGAATACTAAGAATCTAATAAGTCATCTGTCTACATTTAACACTTGTGCCTAAAATGCAATTTGCGAAGGAGTAGGAACCAATGATGTTTGAGTTTCAACCTAAAATACAACAAAGTTATGCAAGGTGGCAATATAAGAACATAAACATATGCTTGTCAAAAAGTTCAAATTGAGAACAAAATTCCACAGCAATTACACTGATAGTGACATATCCAATTGCTTCTAGATACCTAGACCAACAAGAGAAACATGGAGAGCACCCATTCGTTACAAAGAGAAAATAATAGGAAACACAAAAAGCTACAACTCCACCAAACTTCGGATCAATCGTGATCCAAGAACACGTTTATGGTAGAGTATCGACCAACGAATTGGTGATCACGGATTCAACCAGTCACCAACAGCACACAGCGGCAGATGTACGTTGAATAACTGTCTTTTCCCATCAATCCGTCAAACCTAACCAATTTCCAAAACCTACCGCATGAAAATTCCCCCTTTCCCAATTCCCCGAGATAATCGGCATCTATTCGTATAGATTAATCAAGAATAACCAAGCCATGAATCAGTACGAAAAGTAATTAAAAACACGTACATAAGCATAATCAAAGTGAAAATCATACCTCGTCGTATTCCTTCTTATCAGCCTTGGGGGCCTTCAAAGGCTTTGCTTTTCCACCTATAGAGGCAAAAAAACAAAGAACTCAATCAACAATCAACAAAGTGTGAAAAAATTGGACCCCAAAAATCAATAAGCTAAGCAAATCTAGGGTTTTAATTTGAAGAAAAATAGCGATCTAGAGAAGTTCGATTACCTTGCTTGGACGACATCGTTGGTGTTTTAGGGTTAGGCTTTCGAATTCGTACGCGAAGAACGAAAAGCAGGAAGCCCTAACCCGACAGCGAATTGTGATGGCTTTGGAATACTGTGGGAAAGGAGAGACTTTTTAACTATTTATATTATAGAACCGATGGCTGCCCATAGATTTCGTGGGCAAGTACTACTGCTCCCTCGATCCCAAAATCTGTTTGCTCAAATAAGTCACTTTGGTTTATTTTTTGTGCTTATTCGATTTTTTTTTTTCATTTTGTGGCTTATTATCAATTTTTGGAGGATTATTGCTTCGTTATGACGAGAGGAATCTAAAAAGTAAAAAAATTTTGTCGAAATCCAAATATTTTTGAATAAAGACGAAAACGTGGCTTTCCCGCCAAATTTCGTCGAAATTCCAAAAAAATTGGATTCCGATCAAAATTTTTTACTTTATAGATTCTTCTCGTCATAACGAAGCAATAATCCCCAAAAAATTGACAATAAACCACAAAATGCGAAAAAAATTTAAATAAGAACAAAAAATAAGCCATAGTGGCTTATTTGTCCAAACAGCCCATATTTGGTAAGCAAAATAAAAAATTTAAAATAAAACAAAAATTTTAATAAAAATTCAAACATTTTCTAATAATTTACTAGATATTCATGAATTTTTCTAATTTATGAATTTTTTAAAATTTTATCTTATCAAACATGGATTATTTTTAAATTCTTATTTTATAGACCGGATATTTATTTTGGGACGGTAGTAATAATTTAAAGAGTGTACTATTAGACCCTTCTTTTGAATCACGAATTCCCGCATCAACAAGGGTAATTTCGGAATTTTAGAAACTGGTTTGATTCAATGTGGCTATACTAATTGTTAGTATAAAGTTACATTCATTCAAATTCATTTTTTGAGTTTAGATTTGATTTGGTTTCCGATTAACATGAATTTTTTTATATAATTAATTATTTTGACAAAATTAACGAGATAAATAGTTTAGATTATTTAAATAAACCATATTCAAACCCGAATCGTCTGTACAATCCCCCGTCCTTGTTTGGTTGGGGATTTGGATTTAAAATTAGGAAAATTCTAAAATCTATTGGGCCGACAATTGTGAATGTGTGAACGTGTATTAAAGGGTATAAAAAGTTCACAAAAATACATATTTTTCTTATCTTCAAGTGTACTTAGTCTGGACTGACAATAGCAAGACCGTCAAAATTATTACCTTATTCCAAAATCCACTCATTACCCATATCTCTAATCATTATTTTTCATTTTTATCTCTATATCTCTCCAATCATTATTCCAATCATTACTCCTATTTCCCTACCTATCATTGAAAATCCAAATTCAAAATCCCAAATCCAAAATCTCCAAAACGAACATGTCTGGGTTCTTAGATTTCGGAAAACGAGTTTTTTTTATTTTATTTTAGAAGCACTTTACTTTTTTGAACACGCGAAGATTATTTAATTTTATGTTGAGATTAAAACGACAAGGTTTTAAACAAATAAAAGAAAGGGAATTTAAAAAAAAAAATCCCTCCTATTGTTGGGTCCAATTCAGCTCCTGTTTTTTTTGGCTCCAGTACGGTCCAGTTTTGGGCCGTTGTGGGCCCCTCCCGGGCCCACAACAATGATCAGAATCGTTCATTTTGTAGAGCTCGTCGAATATGTCATCCACGCCAAAAATTAGCTTCACCGAACATCAATAGGTACATAGATGAAATAGATTTGTACAAGGAAAAAGCGATGACAAAAATTAAGTTAAAATTAATAATTGCCCATTTTTTTCATGTACAAATATATTTCGTTCATGTACCTATTGATGTTCGATGAAGCTAATTTTAGGCGTGGATGACATATTTGACGAGCTCTACAAAATGAACGATTCCGATCATTATTGTGGGCCCGGGAGGGGCCCACAATGGCCCAAAACTGGACTGAACTGGAGCCAAAAAAAACTGGAGCTGAATTGGACCCTCTGTTGTTTGGTTGGGGTGAAAGAGAGAGAAAAATAACAATTTCGATTTTCGAGTTATGTAAATAGTAGCGGATCAAAAAAATGTATATATGTAAATAGTAAATTTTCCTCTCATTCTCTTTTCTTTTCCCTTTCTTCCATTTTCCGTAAGTTCCAAAGAGCCTTAGGCTCCGTTTGGAAAATAAAAAAAAATTTCTTTCCATTGTTTGGTTGGAAGGAAAAGTGTGAAGAAAATAAGGATTTTGAGTGTAATGAATAGTAAATTTTTCCTCCCATTTTTCTCTCATTTTCCTTCCGTTTTATTTTCCTTTCCTTTCTGTTCCTTTCTTCAAGTTCAAGTTCCAAACAGAGCCTTAAAAATACCTATTTCAGCTCCCATTTCCCACCAAAAACAGAGAAGAATTCCGAGCGATCTCAGAAAACGAAGAGCACCAAGGTAATCAAAATCAATCTGACTCCATTCTCTCTCCTCAACAGGTCTGCTTCTCTCTCCGTTGATTTTCCTTTTGAGATGTTCCCGGTATGCCATCGCGCAAATGCAGTGTTCGCGTTTAGTTAGATTTTCCATAAATTCTGCAACTGTTTCGATTGCTTGTTCTGTTCTGCTAATACTCTTGAATTTTTGCTCCGTAATGTACTTACTACTTAGCGTCTAAGATTCACGTTAACATGACCACCACAACCTAGAAATATTGATTCTGACGTACTTTAGGTTTATCCGCTTCCTCGTCTACTTTCGCATGACTGTTTAATTTTTCAATAGGTTTGAGTTCGCAGCTTATTTCTTTCATGTTATGGGTAATTGTTTGAATTGCTCTATATTGTTTCTCACGAAGTAAAAGGAAGATTAAAGACATCAAAACGGTACATCTCTATACTTTTGCTCTATACTTGAATAATAAGGATTGTAGTGTAAGTGGTGAAGTTACTTTCACCTAACTGAACATACCACAATAATTGTTTAGGCTACGTTATGATTCAAGTAAAACAATATGCGATGGAACATATGATGCTGAATCGCTGATAATTTTTCTTTATTTTCCACTCTAGTAAATGGAGTAGAAATAAGATTTGGAACTCCGAAGTGTGATAGTTAACCACATCGATATCCGGATCTCTTTCATGTCTTTTTCAACGGAGTGATATCTCGATCTCTTTCGTGTCTTTTATCTGAGATTGGATTAGCTATCATGCTTGCTAAACAATTATTGCTATCGTAACCAAGGAAATATTGATGATTGCTACTCCTACCTCTACCTAGGTTTCACATCTGAAATTGATACATCACATATGGAAATATGCTTTGGAATGCTTTCCCTATTTTTTGCCTCCGGCGTGATTCTGCCAATGAAAAAGGCTGGCTGTTTGGGTCGACTTAGTGATGCAGTTTCTTTCCTAACCATGGATACCACCTCTGACATGGTAGGTCTGTCATTTGGATTATCTTGCACGCATAATAGGCCCACATGAATGCAACTCAGCACTTCATCGCTTTGATATTTATTACCGAGTGCTGGATCCATTAGCTCTAAACCTCTGCCTTCTGTCAACAATTCCCATGCCTGAAAAAAGAAAAAAAAAAAAACCATTTTGCGTATGAACCAGCATAATAAAACCCTGAATTTAAACTTAGTTGGGAAAACTTACTTGTCCTATGAGGTTGAGTGAGTTTTCATTATGATAGGAACTACTGTTCCTCTTGCCACTCACAATTTCAAGCAACAGCACTCCAAAGCTAAATACATCAGATTTAATGGAGAAAATTCCTTCCATTGCATACTCTGGAGACATGTAACCGCTGCATAAGTTCAACATAGTTTGTTAGTCGTTGAAGCCTTGAGAGCATATAGAACTATGGGTGTGCTTGTTACTCACTATGTTCCAACAACTCTGTCTGTGTTTGCTTCAGATTCGTTTCTCCCAAATATTCTAGCCAAGCCGAAGTCAGATATTTTTGGATTCATGTCATCATCAAGCAAAATATTACTTGCTTTCAAATCTCTATGAATAATTCTTAATCGTGAATATTTGTGAAGGTAAAGAAGTCCTTGAGCAATTCCTTCAATTATGTTGAACCGGTTAGTCCAATCTATTGTGTTTTCATTGGAAGGATCTGTAAATGCAATTGGTAGAATTAAAACCATTAGCTTCTGATAGTGTATACAAAAAGACACTGTGTAGATTTAGGGAAAAGAACACAAAAATGGAGGTGCTGAATATTTCCTTACTGAATAGGAAGAAATCTAGGCTTTTGTTGGGCATGTACTCATAGATAAGTAGCTTTTCTGCGGCTTCAATGCAACATCCCAAAAGTCTAACAAGATTGTTGTGTTGGAGTTTGGCAATGAGCATAATCTCAGTCTTGAACTCCACAAATCCTTGCCCTGAGCTCCTCGAAAGTCTCTTGATTGCAATTACTCGTCCATCAGGTAGGTTACCCTGAAATGAAGAAGAACCTAGTGTAATTTATTCGGAAACTCATTTTGATAAAAGAAACTAGCTTCCAATTCTAATACTAGTAACAAACTCAACACAATTACACAAACAATCAGGAAACCTAATGGATTTGTTCTTGAGAGTTGTCCATAATGCATAGATCAATTATCTTTAAAAGATGTGTAGAACTATCCGACAGCACTAAAGCAGTGATTTGAGAAATTTTGAAAATTCGCATAACAAGACTTTTCTGGAGTTGAAAACTATATACGTTAAAAGAAGAGTTAATGAACTGCATAACTTGTAGATTTAGAACAAACTATATGGTCCTTTTCTGTTTAACAAAGGTCTGTAGAAAGATTTTCCGTTTAGTTCCTGATCGTTTCCCAGCTTTCCGTTTTGGTTGCTTTCCCCGCTTATGTCTTCCCCATACTTTCCCTCTTTCACTTCCACTTCTAGAAACTATAAAAGTAGAATTTGTTGTTTTGTTAGAGTCATTTCATATCGGGATGTCAAAATGTTTACCTTATAAACGGGTCCGAAGCCACCCTCTCCGAGCTTAACTTCTGCTGAAAAATTCTTTGTAGCTGTGATTATGCTCTGAAAGCTGAAAACTTGAAAATCGGAGCCTTTGTTCTTGTCACTATAGTTGGTAGGCACAGGACCAACTCCGAGCTCAGATAATATCTCATGTTTTGCTTTCCTCTCTGTTGAACAGAAACATCATCACACAATGATTTGATTAGCAGATGGTTTCCAAATCTTAGTTTGGACTTTGGATTCCATTTACTTGAGGCAAATTACCTTTTAGTACCTTCCTCCATCTTAAATAACATAGACAACATGCTAGTAGTACAGGTATAGTTCCTCCAATTGCAGTGATGAGCCATATCCTCCATTTCGCTGCAATATCAGCAAAAATTTAGGGTTAAATGGATGTTTCATTCTATGACTCTTAAATAATGATCTTAGGTAATCCTTTATCACAAGTTGAACGCCCAGATGACATAAATCAACGTGTATATGCAAACGTAAAACTTGGTAGCATGTATCCAATGTGACAGTTACCCTTATATAGGTGTATGTGCAAGTACTAGTGTTGTGTATACTTCAGTCACATGAGATACAAGATTGACTATTTTAGTCAAAGATTTTTACATAATTATCGGAAAAATGTATGAGTTTTGGGTCTATCTTCCTTTGCTATCAGCATAGATTGTTATATTTCAAAGCACAAATAAATCAAACCTTTCCTTTGTTGACGAACACCATAAATTTCTCTTAAAGGAGAACTATTGGTTTGCGTGGTTGTTGGTACTTGACCCCAAGTTTCACATCCGGTCCCGTTAGCATTCAAAGAAGCAAAAGCAAAACAAGAACAACTCCTCATGCACTTGTCCCGACAATCAACAAAACTCATGGTGTAGCTTTCGTTAGATTTGTATCCATCTGACTGTACATAACCTCTTCCTAGCACAACAACACTGTCAAAATTGCTCTTGCATGCAGGCAATTCTTCTTCCACACAACCACGTTCACCACCACGGGAACAATCAGCAAAAATCAATCTATCTCCCTCAATAATTCGACCATCTTGAAACAGTTTATAAGACGCCAAAGCTTTGTTCTCTCCCCCACTGAATGTGAAGAAGATCCCTTCTTCGTTCGAGACCAAACTAAATTTATAGTGTTCAGCTGCTGGAAAAAATTCAAAACCCCCGTTGAGCCACGGTCCACTCTTCCAATAAACCGTCCCTCGGTTCCAAACTATCAACTGGTTCCTGCCGATGGGGTCTACTCCCAGGGTAAATGACCCAACGGCTGGAAAATCAGAGCTAACCCGTGAAGTCAATACCCGTTGATGTCCAGTTTTGAAGCCGATTCCGATTTTCATTCCGGGCAGCATACAGTCCGCAGGATAGTCGAAGCTTTGCCAAAAAACCTTCTTTACAGACCCGTCAGAGTTTAATTCCCTTAGAACAAAATTGCCAGAATCCAATAGCGTAGCGCTTAAATTACCTCTTGTTGCAACAGAGCTTAGTTCAATGGCATCTCCACTATATGAAAGTTTCAAGTTACCATCACCGTCAATTAGGAGTTTTCCAGAGGCGTCAGGAATAGGGTTGTTTCTGTTGGCAAGCCACGCTACTCGATGCTCGGACAAGATGTCTGAGGTGTATGAGTTCACGTAGCCTATTCCTAGGTAGCGGTCCCTTGAAGTCCTGGGCTTGAAGAACTGTAAGCTAAACACCCCATTTGCTGAAGTCAGGCTCTCCCCATCACTGATTTCTTGGCCTTGGAGAAGTGTGTCTGTCTTTGAATAACAAGGGGTAATAAACAAGTAACACAAGACAATGAAAATGTTAACTAGGTTTCTCCCTCTGGTAGCCATTGTTGGGCAAATGGAAAGCTATGAAGCAGGTTGACAATTGTTGTATCTTTTGTGAATGTTTGAGTTGCTAATTAGCCATCTAATTGGACCGTGGACTCTTAAGAGCATGGAGGTCTTGTTCCACTGTAATTTCTCTCCCTGCTTCTCATCAACACGAACCTCATAGACTGAGTCATCCCTTGTGAAAATCATGGTCTTGAGAGTGGCTTCCCAGGCACTGATAAGTTTCCAGCATGATTAGTCTATTGACTCTATTTCTTTTGAATGTCTTCGAGTCAATCACGTGTTAACAAGTTTTAAATTCGCAAATTAGCCGCGGAAAATGAAATTATGGTATCGTACTAGTTGTTTCATTTATTGGTTGATTGAATCTGGTAGACATTTTCAAAAACCGCAAGTAATTTGTGTTGGTAATTGTATTTGTTCTGTTGGATTGCTTGATATCCGTCCTTTGACTCCTTTTATTCTAGTTTGGTTGTGGAAATGAAATATTTATTGGTCTTTGCAAAGGTATAATTGTGGGCCATAGCAAAATGACCCTTCGGACAATTGGAGCTCACTTGCTTAGAAAAGTCTCATCTAGAAGCAGTTGGGAGTTGAATAAAAATCAAACCCAAGACTAGTTGTTTAGTCAGCTATGGCATTAGGAATACTGTAATTTAGTTAGGCACGGTTTTAAATTTTCTTTGATTAATTTGAACCTATAATCTGATTTATTTGCGTAGAATGTCCATCATGGCGCGTTGCACTGGGTGGCATATCTTAGAATGTCCATCATTCAACAGTTGGTTTCTTATTGTGAATCGTCAATCGATGAAGGTGATTCCCATGTGTTGATCAGCCTCAATGTCTCATTTTGCCTAAGCGGCTCAGTATTTGTGTTATAAATTTGTTAATTAAAATCCCAGTTCATCTAAATTAGTCACCATTGATAAAGTTTCAATGTTCTGTCTCCCCATGCAGTTGAAGATCTTGGAAAATTCATAAACTTTATAGCAAGTGGTTTCGGCATGGGAAGTGATCCTCCTTGATCTAAGAATGATAGCCATGACAAGCCTGCAGAAATCTTTTTGTGCACGAGAGAAAATTTATGCAGAAGAAAATGTGATGTATCCCTTTAATGCCTCCGAGTTTCAGTGAAATGGAATTTACTTGGCATTTCTTTTTAGGTGCAACTGGATTGGAGCTGTTTGGCTTGGTAACAATGACCTGGGAATAGTTTGAAGAACAATCTGAGCCTTGAACCTAATGGCGCGTTGCACTGGGTGGCATATCTTATAGCAGCCACCTGCAGAGTCGGGTGTCCAACACCCCTTCGGACCTGCAGATATGCGGGCTCGTGATTTTGCTGTTTTTGCTTTGTTTTCCTTTCGTTGCATATATTTCAGTTCTCGTGGTTGTCTATCTGGATTTTTTCGATAAGAAAAAACCCTTTATGAGTTGAGAGAGTGATTCTCGTGCCACGATACTGGGCCAATAGCACTTGACGTCCAGATGACCCTTTCCCTGTAATCTAAACTGTTTTCACCCAGTAAGTATATTACTCCTAATTGTTTTCCATTTTCGGAAATCCTGTAGTGCAGTCTGGCCTACAAGATCCCCTTATCCACAAGGGTGCTTTTGAGAACATCATATACTAGCCTAAGGAAGGGATGGGTTATGGGGTTAACCCCAAAATGGTGAACAAAACAAGATCCATTGGGCTATATGCTAGGCTCACGCAGTACAATGAGATTTGATGGAAAATTCCAGGATATATATGCACAAGAAATGGCTATATCAGTTTTCGTGGCCATTATTTTCCAGCCAAATATTATTTTCCACGCAAATCAGCAACTTTAAAATTTTTGTTTGGTTTTTTAAATCAACTAAACTGATCTCGATGTTGTTTTTTGCTTTATCCATTTGAAGACTGAAGTAACAAAACGTGTATGTGTAATGTTTTCATTTTGCTATATGGTTGTAATTGTGATGACCGAAGCCACATAATTCGCATGCGCGAGCGTGAAAGTCTCTTTGAAATACATCTGAACCTAATAAAATTTGCGAGAGCAAGGATTAAGATGGGGGTGTGAGACATTTTGAAGGATTATGTGACTAAGGTGAAGACCTTGATTCATGTTTTGTTTTTTTTTGCCAAAGGGCAGAATATTAGTAAAGTGTTGGTAGAGTTAAATTATTATGACAGGCCAATATCGGCATAAACGTGAGACCTCACACTCAGTGGTGCCCACTGACCGACTCACAACCCTTGATTCATGGCATTGAAACCACAATCTCATGAAATCTCAAACTAGTCAAACGGATTACTACTCATTATGGTATGCATTATCTTGGTTATGTCTTGAGCACCAAGACAAGCAATTTCCATTATCACTTACTACTCATTATGGTATGCATTATCTTGGTTAATAAGTTATATGCTCTTCTTACAAGAAGAAAAATTATCAAAATATCTCTCTCTCTCTCTCTCTCTCTCTCTCTCTCTCTCTCTCTCTCTCATGTGTTGTGAAAGGCCCAATTGTTTGCTTTGGTCCCCCCACCTTCCATTTATCTCCCCTGAATCCTCTACGTATTTTTCTTGGCCTCGCTCCTTTTTGGGGCAGCTTGAAATGGACACGGTAGGGTAGAACAGTAGGTCTGATAATCAGCTGAAGATTGACAGTTACAGAATTCCCACACCAACCCAGCTAAGTACAACTACCCACCCTCCCCACCCCCCCCCCCCCCCGGCTCTCTTTCTTCTTTCTCTCTCTCCAAAATGCCAAGACTCATAGCATGTCCATCTTCATTCTCCCCATCCCATCTTCCCCAATCAATCTCAAAGTCATGGTAAGTCTTTTCTCTCTCTCTCTCATCCTTTATTTTCTGTCGTTAGCACGAGCACTGCTACAGACTCAGATATCTCCAAAGGCTCTCGGTGCAAGTGAAACCCACAGACATCGAACTGCTCCAAAACATATATGTGTCCAGAGAAACGTGAAATTTGTTCACTCAATTTACTAATACTGTTTGAGGGTTTCTTGATTTTTTATTTTTTTTTGGAATTGCAGTCTCTGAAAACGCCATGGATGTTTCGGTCGCTGGCGAAGCTGATAACAGGAATGGCGACTGAACCAGCAGCCACCGTTACGACCTTACTGTACTACAGCGGTCTCCTCCCAAGAAACCCGAACTTGGAGCGACTGGTTCAGAGGGAATTACTCCACCCGGATAATTACCTGTTCCATTTTCTCATTAACATCTTGAAATGCTTCTGGTAGAAAAATAAATTCTGATTGAAAATCAGAATTGATGTTCATGTAGTGGGCCCCTGAATCTTTCTGGGTTTTTTCTTTTTGGGGTTTTTAACCAAGGGAATTCTTTTAGCAAATTATTAATTTTCAGAGTCCGGGAATCAGCACCAGTTCATGAGGGGTTTTTTTTTTTTTTTTTTGATTTCCTAGTGTCCCCTGTTTCTACATTTTTTTTTTTTTTTACCTTTTGGATTCAGAGTACTAGATTAGGCCTCCAATATTCAATGAAATTGTAATCATTGATGCATGCAATTGAATTGTAAGAGTTAGGCCTCCAATTTATTGAAATGGATTAGCTATTTTTATTTTTGCTTGGTGAATTGTAAGCAAAATATGAAACCCCGAGACCGACTTGGAGGATAGCAGCATTCAGCAACGCTCAATCTCACCGTCAGTTTCGGCAATCAATGCTCTAGATTTTTAAAAAACTCAGAATCCAATTCGTCCATGAAAAAGTTCTTTTCGAACCGTCCAATTTGATGAGATTGAGCACTACGAAGGTGTTGCCTTAGTGACAACAGCCCCCAAGTCGCCCCCAATCATATTGGAGTATTTAGGCCCCGTTTGATAAAGGGATTGGAGGTTGGGATTGGATTGTGAAGGTGATGGTATTAGTAATACCTTGTTTGGTAACCAAAATTGGTTCGGACTAATAATAGAGGGGGTATTAGGGGGTATTGTTAATACCCCGTGGGACTTGGTATTACAGGGTATTAATAGTCCAATCCCAACTCCTTCACATTACCAATCCCTTTTCATTACCAATTTCTTCTAACAATCCAATCCCATCATCTAATCCCATCTCAAACAAACATGATGTTAATAATCCCATCATCTAATCCCATCCCAAACAAACATACTCATTATCAATCCCTTCTCATTACCAATCCCATCTCCTTACGAATCCCAATCCTAATCCCATCTCCTTACGAATCCTATCCATCTATCACTGTTATCAAACGAAGCCTTAGTTCTTTCAGATCTCAAGCGGGCCAAATCCTGAAAAGCCCAATAGAACAAGGGATCATTTTGGTTGGTCTAAGGTCGTCCTAGTCCAAACCACTATCTGTTCATTCAGTAACTGTTCCATGCGCAAAATTCCAACGACGACCGATAAACTAATCAGCTATTCGGGTTTGAATTTGTGTTTGTTCGTTGAAAAATCGTTCAAGACGTTTTTGTTGTACTACAAATACAAGTTAGGGTTTTTCTAAAGCCAGTCAAACTTTCAAATCAAGTTTGAACAAATTAATTCCTCGAGTCGTTCTAGTTATTATGTTCGAAAAACTCAAATTACTTTATATGGCTCGATTAAAATTCATTTGAAATTGGCTGACCCAAAAAACAAGTCAAACGTGAATTTTTAAAAGCTCATTTAGCTATCAAACCAAGTTTGAACAGACCATTGCTCGACTCATTCGACTGCAAAGGGGCCCCACCACATGCAACGACCAGCATGTATGGGACCCACCACATGCAAAGGGATCAGTTAACCAGTCCATGAAACCGGTTCAGAGGCCAACTCCTTAACCAGTCCTTTCTATTGACTTTGGGGTTAGGTATAATGGTCAATGTAAATGAAAATTTCGTTTTGGGCCTTTCATATATAGCACTCCACTGGCAAATGGTCAAGTACTCAAATCTCAATACCCAACTCAGATTTTGGTGCAATTTGTGAAAGCAAAATGAACTTTATAAGCTTTCGGTTTTTAACCGAAATGATGCACAGTTTTACATTCCTGCTTGTGCAAAAAGACCATTCTTTAGTTCCTTTCTCCCTCTTTTTTGACGGTCAACGTGTCTGGGCTAATTTACGCGCAACTGACTATTCTCCTCTCCGGTTCGGTCAAAGCCAGACTATTCACACCGAGACTAGGAGATTCAGAAGAGATTCCTCTCTTGCAGCTTGGCCCTGAGAGATTGCCAAGTTTCGAACTCAGACAGTCTGGGTTTACAGCTCATCCTTGTTGCCATTTGAGCTACCCCTTTGTGGTTCACTGTAATTCATTTGGAACCATGTGGTTTCAAAATCAAAACAGCGAAAAGGAAAGAAAAGGGAGTTCATTCCATTCATGAAGGAATACATGGTGATTATCCTGGCAGAATAAAAAAAAAAAAGCCTACATAGTCATTTGCACATGCAAAATATCCTCATCTCATTATCAATCCCCAAAAACGAAACCTGATATTACACATGCCTTTATGCACCTGAAAAAGGAGAGGGGGATTTCATTAGTGAAAACAATACTCACAAACAACTCAACCCCAAGGGCTTTGGCTGAGTATAACAAAAGCAATTAACGGGCTTGCCTCCTAAGAGGTCACAAGTTCGAATCTTATGAAGATTAAACATTTTAAATCTTGGGGCCATTGCACGTTTGCCTGGCCATTAACTTCAGGTCCCCAAAATTAATCGAGATGCACCCAAGCTGGTCAAGACATCCAGTTACAAGAAAAAAAAAAACCCTCAATCTCAAAGCAGATTCCAACAACTCACCCCGGAAGCACGAAAAGCAACTAAACTCCACAGGGAAAACATAACTAACCCTCTGATTTGACTCATATACACATATAAAGCTGGTCGAAAATATGTCTCCACTGGTTTCCCCAGAATCTAACGTTGAATTACACTTCGAATGCCAAAGTGATAATTTTGCAATTTTTCCTGGCAAATTGGACCACCCACTGCATTTGTGGCATAAACGGCAACGTCATCTTTGAGGCCGAATTTGACACCAAAGATGACAGATTGCCATTTCTCCGGCATCATCCAAGCTCTATGATTTGTATTGTCATTGTGATGAATTTAATCTAATTATTTCTGATTAAAATTGTGCCAAAATAACACCAAATCGGTGCAGTAACATTACTATTTTTGGCTTTTTACTGCTGCAACAAACCAAGAAACGAATTTGACGAAATTATTTTGATGCTAATGGGTGGACTTGCTCTAACAAAAGAGCTAATTTTAGCAACTACCGATCGAGCCTCGGTCAGTGCATGAAAGCGACTACCTACACTTGTTTTACTGATTTACTTTCTCAAATGTTCCATCAAAGCTCATATTAAATTGATAACAAAGCTCCTGAAAATGTCTGAAATTTAAGGACCCGTAGCTGTGTTGACATCTAAATGTTCAATAGTGCACTATTTACTACTCCCTCCGTCCCTTTTTAAGTGTCCTGCTTCGTAACTCCAACTTATTAAAAAGACATCATCATTATACCTTTCACATCAATTTTTTCCTCCACTTTCCCTACTTACCCATCATCATTACTCTTTTACTCACTTACTTTTCAAAAAGGAATCTACTTTTAGGGACAAAATAGACAATACACCAACTTTTACCCACTAACCTTGCAAAATGGACACTTATTAAGGGACAGCCCAAAATGAAATACTGGACAATAAAAAAGGGACGGAGGGAGTATATTTTATGCCATAGAAACTCTTCCAAATATTTTACTACTAATGTGTGTATAATTTAACCTTAAACGAACTATATAAAATTAATCATCAACGGGCCGGGCGAGCTAGTTTGGATGAATACTCCCAAGACCGCTTTTATCAAAAAAACGAGCCTATCATGACTCTTGATGATTTTGTTCCTAAATAGATTTCCATTGTTGCATTGCGAAAATTCAAAGACTATCATGACCTATATAGCTTATAAAAGTCACCGAAAAGTCGAAAAACCAATCAGGATTAGGTCATATATCACAAAAGAGGATTTACACTGTCGATGGATAATGAGGTTACTGTCGAGAAAAAAGGAGGAGGATAATGAGGTTACTGCAAGATTAAGGCTGTTATATGTCTGAATGCGGTCAAGCTCCCATCCAATCACCCTTACTGTCCAGTCCCGGCCAGTCGGCCATTTTTCGGCGAACGTCGGTTTAGTTCAATGATTGGATCTGTTCATATTGTAGATCTCATCAAGACGCACAACCTTGTCAAAGATTATGTCCATCTAACATAGTTTAGTACATGATCGGAACACATTTATTTTGAACAAATTAATGAGAGGGGTTCCAATCCAATGTGGGTATGTATCCTTTTCCAAAATAAACTGATTACGATCGTGTACTAAACGACATCCAATGGACATGATTTTTTATGTGATTGTGCGTCTCAACGAGATCTACAATATGAACAAATCCAAAATAATTATACCTGTGACAAAAAAAAAAAAAGAGCAAGAAGAGTCAGGCACCCAAAAAAAAAACATTTTCTTTCTCCTCTTTAGGATGTTTCGAATGTTGGATTTGCAATAAAGAAAAGCAGAGAGAGAATACCAAAAAAGATTGATACTGTATATTTTCCTTCTCCCATTCACTGATCCATACACAAATCCAAGATCCCAACACAGCCTTTTTTTTCCCAGATAGGTGACCAAACAGCCTTAAGGTCATAAAAATCTTCAATGACTAACCCTTACTGAAGTATCTTTAGGCTGAGGTAGCATTTTGAAATGAGTGCTTCTTTGAGGGAACCAAGTTAGAAGTTGATGACTCAAAACTCCTTTTCTCAGAAGAACTACTTCCCCCTTCCGACTCCTCTATCGCTTGCTTCAAGATCTCCACCACTTGACTCATTGTCGGTCGATCCTTCGCATTCTTGTTGAGACACGCATCTGCCAACGTGGCAATCTTCCTAGCTGCACTGAGAGAGTACTGATTCAGCCTTGGATCAATGATCATTCTAAACCCATTACTGTCAGCTGGGTACAATTTCACCCATTCTATAAGCTTTTGCTCTACTGGAGGCAGGAGTCTTTCCAACGTCCGTCTCCCCGTTAGCACCTCATATAGCACTACGCCGAAACTGTATATATCACTCTTGATTGTGAGGTGCCCAGTGTCGACGTATTCTGGGGCCGCGTATCCATAAGTCCCAACCACCTGATACAAATAGTAGGGGAAACTTAATACCACAACAAGAAGTACAGCCACCAAACTAACACCAGAACCATTGTTGGGAACACTACACTCATCGTTCAGAGCGCATACACTCAATCAATTTAGTTCATTAACCGCAGAATCAGTATTAGCAATACTACATAACTTTGTGGCCCCACACTCCATAAATTTAGTTCATTGTGTGGCTCATTAACATCAGAATCAGTGTAACAGTGTCGCAATATTGCGTTCATTCTTGTTGGGATCCACACTCACGGAATGTAATCCATCCTGTGATGGGTTCAGTGTTCATAGACGGTGACTAAAACAAAATACAAAGCACATGAGATCACGCGAGTGGCAGCTTCTTCTCAATCACGAATGTAGAGATTATTAGGGGTGAAAACAGCTAGACAAAACCAACTTTTAATACCTAGTGAATATAGAATGCAACTATAAAAAGACAGTGGGAATTCATCTTGTCGTGCAGGAAAATATCTAGAAACGTAAAAACAAGAGAGCGACAGAGAAAGTAGGAAAAGAGAAAATTAAAAAAAACCCTTGTTTGTTTCCGTTAGAGTATTCAGTCTTGTCCCACATTAGTTAAATAAGTCTTGTATTGCATTCTCTCTTAATATAAATAATAACTCATTGTGTTACGGTTGATTAACACCCTATACACTTTCTCCTATCTCTGACAACATGGTATCAGAGCATAACCTTTATTCCAATCCATACAAAACCCATACCCCCTACCTTCGATCTAACCCTAATAAACCCTAACTGTGCACTACAAACCCTTAATCGTAACCCTAACAGTCATCATAACCCAAATCGCGCATCCCTAACCTTGAAAACCCTAAATCAGAATCCTATAGCCGTCGATCAGCAACCCTAACCCATGAAACCAGATCGCCCAACCTTGAACCACGTAAACCCTAGCCTTAATCTCGTCGCCACACTGTGAAATCACTTCTCCGACCATCGCGACTCTTGGGCAACCTACACCGGTGATCGTATCCTCCGATGACCATCGCCGACTACTGCAGAGCCTCCGGCGACCTGTTGCTTGTTTCAGTGATTTCAGGCTCTGTTCATGATCTATTCATACTGTTATGTGTTGTACATGATCTGCTTGTGGTTGTGGTTTTGGTTCTCTGTTCTGATTGTTCTTTGTGACTGCAAGACTGGTGGTAAGTTGTACTACTAGTTGTTTCCCTATGTTGGGTGTTGGTTGTTGGAGGTTGGTTGGGTTGTTGAGATTTGCTGCTGTTGATGATGTCGGACGCTGTTGGGTGTATTGTTTGGGCAGTCATCTAGTCTTGTTGGTTGATAATGTTTATTGCTTGGTGATCTATTTCATTACTTATTAGTTGTTTTTTTTTTTGTTTTTTGATCAGCTATTTGTTGTTGGTTATTGATTAGTTGGCAAACAAGGTTGATAGGTTGGTTGTTTAGTCGGTTGAAGCTTTGTGGTCATTGTTCGGAAAAGAAGTCTTGAATCTGCTTCTACTTCTACTGTTTATGATAGTTTGGCTAGCTCTTCTCGGTTTTGGGATAGATTGTCTATTACCTCCACACCAATGAATGGCAAAAATTATGCTGTTTGAGCGAAAACAGTCAAAGTTTATTAATGACATTGACTGATGACCCCCCACCCCCCACCCCACCCCCCCCCCGGCTTCCACATATCCGGCATGGGTAGTTGAGAATGCTCGGATTCAATCTAAGTTATGGAATAGTATGGAAGAACATATTGCTAGCACGATGGTTTTCTTATCTACCGCCAAACAAGTATGAATACAGGCTCAGGAGATGTATTCTAGTCTTAACAATCTCCGTCGCACATATGATCTTCATCAATCCTTTTCTATCTCCCAGGGTGATTTATCTTTAGGGGCTTATTATGCTAAATTTTGTGGTATTTGTGAGGAGCTTAATATTTGTGAGTCGATTTCCTCTAATGTTCAGGTTATGGGGTGCCAGTGTAAGTGCATGCAGGTTGCTTGGTTTATATCTAGTGTATCGTCGTCTAATGGTCCTGTTAGCTATGAAGCACCAACATTCCTAGAGGGCGTGTCCCTGTGTTCGACACAAGGACACGCGAGGGACACGGCAAAATACATATGGGACGCACCACGTGGCGTGTCCAATGTATTTAATTCATGATTTTAGGGGGACACATGAGGGACAAGACAGGGGATTAAATATGCCATTTTTTAAAAATTTCGTGGGGTAAATATGTAGTACTTAGAATATTGTGGGTTGAAAGTGAAAATGATGTATATATGATGCTTATTTATACATATTGAAGCTTCATGATTATTCATCTATCTATATTTCCACTTGTATAAAACATGTATTATTTATTTATTTTTGCTGTGTCCCTTGTCGTGTCCGTGTCTCCATTTTAAAAAAAATCCCGTGTCCGTGTCAGTATCTGTGTCCGTGCTACATATACTGTTAGTAATCAGCTCTTGGGTCTCAAGATTTACCTTATCTTAGTTTTTAATCGACTTTGTCAGTCTTCTGTATCAGTGCCTGCACCATCTCCTGATAATTCATCATTAGATTCCACTGTTTCTGGTAGTTTTGGTTCTTCATTTAGCCGTGGCAATGGTCATGACTGTGATTCTGGGTTTAAAGGTCAGGGTCGTGATTCTGGGTTCAGTGGCCATTGTTTAGGGGTCGTGACTCTAGTTTTGGTGTTCGTGGGGGTCGCATGTCAGGGGGAGGTGGCCATGGTCGGAACTATGGTTCCCGATTGTGTACTTATTGTGGGGAACAAATCATATGGTGGAGCATTGTTACAATCTTCATGGTTTTCCTCAGGCCCATCAAGTTGCTATCTCTCAGGATGCTGGGCAACTTACTAGTCTGTCTGCCAACAATGTGGTGACTATTTCTGCAGAGGAGTACCGGTGCCTTATGTCAATTTAGTCTTCATCTACGGGTTCTTCCTCCACTGCTACGCTTGTTCACACATGTCCCTCCATTGCTTGTATTGCATTTACTCTCATTTTTACTCATTGGGTTATTGATTTTGGTGCATATGATCATATGACTGGTACATCTACTATCTTTTCTGGTCATTAGTCTGTTGGTAAACCATCTCGTGTTATCTTAGAAGATGGTTCCACTACCGAGATTACTGGTTGGGTTATGTTCTTGTCACATCATCTCTTACTTCGGACTATGTGTTACATGTTCCTAGTATTCTTTGTAATCTTATCTTATGTCTGTTAGTAAACTTGCAAAGTCCTTAAATTGCTCCATCACATTTCCTCCTCATGGTTATGTTTCTCAGGATCCCCAGATGAGGAGAAAGATCAGTGGCGGTGCTGAACGTGGTGGCCTGTATTACCTTACCCATGATAATTAGCCACAGTTTATTGCTCTTTAGTCATCAAAGTCACTTAATTAACAACATTGTCGGCTTGGTCATCCATCTCTTTAAAATCTAAAGCGTCCAGTTCCTTCATGTAGTCGGCTTAATGATTTGACTTGTGATGTCTGTGAGTTTAGTAAAATCATTGAGTGACTTTTTATCCTGAGTTGAGCGTCGTGTGTCGAGTCCTTTTCAGTTAGTTCATTCAGATATTTGAGGGCCCATGCATGTTCCCAATGTTTTTGGTTTTCAGTATTATATTATTTTTGTTGATGATTTCTCTTGTGTTACACACCTTTATCTTATGAAAGAGAGATCTAAGTTGAAAGTTTGTTTTTAAGTCATTTTACATGAAAATAAAGAATCAATTTAATACTTGCATTCGTATATTTCGTTCCGATAATGCACGTGAATATTTTCATACTACTCCGTCTCAGTTTTTTTGATGATCATGCGCTCAAACCCCATAGCAAAATGGGGTTGTGGAACGCAAGATTTGACATTTATCAGAAGTTATGCGTGCCATGTTATCTTAAATGCAGGTCCCTAAGTCTTACTGGAGTGATATTGTCCTTACCGTTTGTTATTTGATTAATCTTATGCCATCTATTGTTCTTGGATACCCCATAAGGTCTTGTTTCCTGGTCGGCCTCACCACTCATTACCCCCTCGGGTGTTTCGGTGCATATGTTATGTTCATGCCCTTGATCCTAACCAGAGTAAACTGGAACCTAGTTCCATTCGCTATGTCTTTCGTGGTCATTCGCGCTCTCAGAAAGAGTATAAATGTTACTCACCATCTTTACGACGTCATTTTGTGTGTGCTGATGTCATGTTTAATGAGCCACTGCCGTTCTTTTCGGGTCCTGTCACTACAGATAATCTACCTATGGCTGAGTCTGTTTTCCCTATAGTCGGTTCTGTCCTGCCAGTAAAACCTTTGCAGGTGTATGCTCATCGTCCGAAAGTTCCGCCAGTGCCATCTTAGCCCATCGCTCCATCTTCCCCTCCGTTGTGGGATCAAGACGAACTTCCTAAAGCTCTTAGAAAAGGTATTAGGTCTTACACCTGTTTCCGTCCCTTCTTGCTTTTACAACTTCTGTTTTGTCTGTTTTCGTTTCTAACACTGTTTAAGAGGTCTTATCTGTTCCTGAGTGGCGGAAACATATGGAGGATGAGATATCTTCCCTTTATCATAATGGCACATGAGAGTTGGTTCCTCTTCTTGCCAGTAAACCCACTGTAAGCTGTCGTTGGGTATTCACTGTCAAGAATATTCCTGTTGAGCGCTACAAAGCTCACTTGGTTGCCAAAGGCTACACGCAGACTTATGGTGTTAATTATTCGGAGACGTTTTCTCCTGTTGCCAAACTTGATTCTATTCGGATACTTATTTCTCTTGCAGAGAATCTTGGTTGGCCATTGTTTTAGCTAGATGTCAAAAATGCTTTTCTTCATGGGGATCTCCAGAAAGAAGTCTACATGGAGCAACCATTAATGTTTGTTACTCAGGGAGAGCATAATCAAGTATGTTGTCTTCGTAAAGCCCTATATGGGCTTACGCAGTCTCCTGGAGCATGGTTTGACAAGTTTAGTGATACAGTTTTTTGAGATGTGGTATGCATCGCAGCCAGTCTGATCATTCTATTTTCTCTCTCACATCAGACCGAGGAAAAGTATTATTGATTGTCTATGTGGATGATATTATTATTACCGGTGATGATCAACGGGGCAGTAATGAGCTAAAAGCCTTCTTACATCAGCAGTTTCATGCCAAGGATTTGGCAAAACTACAATACTTTTTAGGTATTGAGGTGGCACGATCCAAAGAAGGTATTAGTTTATCCCAGAGGAAGTATGTCCTGAATATTCTTGAGGATGCTGGTTTGTTGCGAACTAGGCCTGTTGAGACTCCTATGGATCTCAAAGTCAAATTGTGTGTTGACCAAGGAGAGCTGCTCTCCAATCCTGATCAATATTGTTGTCTAGTTGGTAAGTTAAATTACGTTATGATTACACGTCTGGATCTCTTTTGCAGTTAGTATGGTGAGTCAGTTTATGTCTACTCCTCGTCGTCCACATTGAGAGGTAGTTATCAGAATTGTGAAGTATCTTAAGTCGCATCGAGGACATGGTTTGCTTTATTAAGCAAGTGGACATTTACGTGTTGAGGCGTTCACTGATTCTGATTGGGACCCATCTAATAGGAGATCTGGACATTATATCTTCCTTCGTGGAAATCTTGTCAATTGGAAGAGTAAGAAACAGACATTGGTTGCCCGGTTTAGTGCATAAGCAGAATATAGAGCAATGGCACACACAACATGTGAGGTTGTATGGTTGCGGTTGTTTCTCGAGGAGATAGAGTCAGTGTACAAGCCTATGCCTTTGTACTGTGATAACCAAGCAGCTATTCATGTTGCATCTAATTCGGTATTTCATGAGGGGACTAAGTATATTGAGGTTCATTGTCATCTAGTGCGTGAGAAGTAAACTGATGGTGTGATAGCTACCCCATTCGTAACTACGGGTGCTCATTTGGCTGACATGTTCACTAAGTCGTTCAAGACCCTGTTGGAGTTGTTACGTAACAAGCTGGAACTTTGTAATATCTATTCTCCAATTTGAGGGGGAGTGTAAGACTATTGGGTCTTGTCCCACATTGGTTAAATTAGACTTGTATTGAGTTCTCTCTTATATAAATAATAACTCATTGTGTTAGGGTTGATTAACATCCTATACTCTTTCTCCTATCTTTGACAACAGTTTCCCTAAAATATTAGCTAGTTCATAAGCATATCGGTCAGCGACAGCTGCAGGAGTTAAGCGGCGACAAAAACATAAAGAAATTTTTTGTATACAAAGCTCTATATAAAACGAAATTTTTTTATTATGATTAAAAATGAATTGTGCTTAATTTATTTTATTTTGTTAAGTTATATTATCAACATACTCACAAATTTAAGTGAAGTTTTTTTTTTACTTTGAGTCTTTGACTACTCAGGAACAATTTACTGCTAACAATATGAAAAAGAATGAAAGAAAAATTAAATTATATGTAAAAAATACAAAATTTTACTCCCTCCGTCCCAAAATGACTGTCCGGTCCGCAAAACGGAGTGTTAAAAATAATGCAATTTTTTCAAGAAAAAATTCAAACTTTTTTCACAAATTAAAACTACTCATTGATATCTAGTAAGTTGTTAAAAAACTTTTGATTTTTTCTTGCAAAAATTGTATTATTTTTAATACTCCGTTATGCGGACCGGACAATCATTTTGGGACGGAGGGAGTACTACATTTTTTGAGTCTAGGGGGTTCGTTTGAATCCTCTCAAAAGCTCAAACATAGGTGCAGCTGCCCTTGATATCGGCATCGCGTGTCACAAATAGGATGCCTATATTTTAAGTTAACAAAGTCAAAGAGTTCACCAGTTACGTACAACAACAATAACAGAACCCATCTAGTCCCCAACCATTGAGGGTATGGGCGTGGGAGGATTGGAGATAGGCCTACCCTTTGGCAATATTCGCACAAAGTGGTTGCTCTCACAATGCTACTGAAACAGTGGCCCCCCTATACCTTCAAAACCAGAGGAGCTAAAGGAACATTTTACGTAATCTACAATATTTATTCTACAGTCTCCCTTGTACACTATCAACTTACCGCTGTGGATACATGAGAACGGTCACCAATTGGGCCTTCCCTGGCAAGTCCAAAATCAGAAAGCTTTGGCTTGAAGTTTTCATCCAAAAGCACATTAGAAGATTTGAAGTCTCGATATATCACCTTTTCAGAAAAACAAAAAAACAAATAGTTCAACTATTTAAAAGTTACAATATTGCTATCAAAAACACAAATTATAAAACTTGAAGGTAATATGGGGCCTGGGCAACACAATTCTTTAAAATGGATTAGAGGGTATGAACATGCTTTCAATTCCCCAATATACTAGCTAGTTAGCATGATTAAAAGACCTTAGAGATCATTTGATTTTAAAACACTCACAGAAGCTGTAATATGTGATCAATATGTCTGTTGATTAACATAAATTGAACCTGGATTTCCAATCCCTCATGCAGATAGGCCAATCCTTGAGCTGCACCTAGGATAATTTCTAATCTTGTTTTCCAAGGCAGAGTTGCCGAACCCTTGTTGAAAAGATGCTCTTCTAAGCTCTTATTGGGCATGTATTCATAAACTAATAAACGTTGTATCCCTCGTTCCCCATCTACAGAACAGTATCCCAATAGTTTCACGAGGTTAGGGTGATCAACAACACCAAGGAATTGAACTTCAGCAAGCCATTGTTTATGACCCTATAGCAGAAAAAGAAGTATAAGAAACAGTTATCCAAAGGTAAAAATAACTCTCTATCGAACAATGCCTGTGCTATTCATTCAAAAAAAAAAAAAACAATGCTTGTAGTGCAGAGGTACGTGAAATGGGCGCAAAATTTGTTTTAAGTGTAATCAGTTGGTACTCAAATTATTCCCTTGATGTGTTAGCAAGAACCCATACTTGTTAGAGGGGAATTAGCATTGTGTGGCTTCTTCCCTTGACATCATTTTGCGGTTGTGACGTGAAGTGAGGTATCTATGAAATTTCAAACCTTGCAAAAAGTCTCGAAACTAAAGTGCAGTGCAATTGAGAGTTTATGTAGCCAATGAGTCTGCATCGAACAAGGAAACTAATTAGTTTCTATTGCTATGTAAACCCTATAATTGGTCACAAGTTTTCTTTAAACAGGGACTCTGGATCTCATGATAACAGAGCAGTAGAACCAAATACTCCCTCCATCCCAAAATTTTGATCCATTATTTCCTTCAGAGATGTCCTATAATCCTTGTCCATTTTGATTTGTAAGTAGAAAATTTTGATCCATTTTCTTTAAACAGGGACTCTGGATCTCATGATAACAGAGCAGTAGAACCAAATACTCCCTCCATCCCAAAATTTTGATCCATTATTTCCTTCAGAGATGTCCTATAACCCTTGTCCATTTTGATTTGTAAGTAGAAAATTTTGATCCATTTTCTTTATTGCCCTTCATCCCTAATCCCTATATTCAAATTCAATCACGAAACAGAAAACATATGAGCATATCTTTCAGAATCATCATAGAGCAAGACGAAAACAACCAAGATTAATGACTAAGCAACACATAAGCCAGACATCTACCCCAAAAAAACATATAAACGAGATTATGCATGATATGACTGACTTTGAAAATGGCAGTAATGCCACATGCAAAACAAGACAGCCACCTACTGTCATACATATGGGTGGATACCGGAAAGGAGTAGGGGGAGGGCGTTCTTGGTTTTTTCCAGAATTAAACATCTATACGCCATAGTGAGACGCATCTTTGTAACTACTGTACTGAAAATTAAAATCTCTTTATGCATTATTTTAGTAGTTCCTGATGCATTACAAAATGGTTTGGAATGCGGAGTGTATCTGAACCCTGGTTTAAGATGTTATATATAAATTGCAAGCCAAAATCAGCTGTCAACAACCAACCCCCATCACTTAATATGCTGGCCAAGCTTAAAATAAATCATGCAAAGAATGCCAGCTCCAAAAGTTATTTCCTACAGTACCACATTAAGCAATACTAAAACATATTGAAATGACATGACAGAATCAAAAACTGCTTCTAATCTTCTAGCCCCCAGGTTAGTCATTTATATAGTCATCACAGCACACGAAGAAAACAATTAGGTTATTACTTGAACAACATGCAAACCAGATTATGTATGAGATGACGATAATGAAAACGAAAGTAATGTCACCTGGAAGACAAGCAAAGTCCTCCTACCATTATACACATGCGCGGACACCAAAAACAAGTGTGGGGGAGGCATGTTCTATATTCTGCCTCTGATAAATAATAATTATTATTATTATACACATTATGAAGGCACATCTGTGAAGCTACAATAGTTTAAGTTCCTGATTCATCCCCAATAATTTTCAAATGATAGGTGCTTAACTTTGCTCTAAGATATTATTTCTTCATTGCAACCCAAGGACCACATTCCATTACTTAATATGCATCTAAACACTACTCCTAATCTTTTACTAATAAAAATCATGTAGCCAATCAGAATGTCAGATCCCAAAACTATATAGTATATACCACATAGAGCAATCAGCATGGGGATGACATCAATTATACACCCTTAAACATGCTTCAAGAGATCAACTTCTTTTGCCAGCTCCAAGGTTAAGGCTTGAATGTATATCATGGATTGGTGGAGGGGGCTGTACAGAGGGAAAAGAAATGATAGGAGAATCAAATGACATATTTAGCTTTCCCACTTCATTAACAACTATCTTTGTCTGTAGCTTTGCCTTTTCCTCTGAAATTGCTTCATCCTTTCAAATGCTTCCTCCCTCCGTCAAAAAACAATTTACCCCACAAAACGAGAACTTCAAAAAGAATTCATTTTCCTCGAACAAATTCAGAAAAACAATTTATAAATAAAAAGAACTTCTAATACCTAATAATTTGTGGGAAAAAGTACGAAAAGTTAAAACTTAAAATGCATTATTTATAATTTGTTGATCTATGCAATAATAGCACGCACACATAGGAGAAAGGGGAAGTAGGATAAAATAACTACTCAACTATCTGACACATATTCTCCCTTGCTTTCCCTGTGCGCATATAAAGAAGCTTCAGGAGCTGAACTAACAGCAAAAGTATACTAACTTCATTCCAGATCTTGCCTTGAGCCAAACGTGGGTAAACTGGTGCCTTTGGATTTGCAAAGGCAATCGTATTTGATAGTTTGACAAGGGGACAATCTTTTTAGTAATGGGGTAGTATTAAGAAAGTTCCCAAATAACTCAAGATTAAACAAGATGAGTGCATGAAGTAAAATATGATAATTTTTCCATTATACACTAAAATAGGCAAAAGGAAATGCATAATAAATGAATTTCGTACTAGGAATTTGAAGAAAATAAGAAAAGCAATACCTGCAAGCTATTTTTGTTGAGCTTTTTAATGGCAACAACAGTAGGATCAGCCTCCCCATTCGGAGGCCTAATTGAACCCTTGTACACACTCCCAAACCCACCTTCTCCAATCCTCAGCAACTTATTGAAGTTATTAGTTGCAATTCTGAGCTCTGCAAAAGTAAACACCCTCAAGTTGTGCTCCTTTTCTTTGTACAATTGCGGTATGCTTCGCGGCGATGACACCGAACCTGAACCTGAAGCAGAACCTGCTGATTTTATCACACGATTCGCGGCCGAATTTTCTGAATTTCTGTTCTGGGTTTGTAACTCGGGCGAGGATCTCCCTTTCCGGCACTTGAATTTATCCCTAAAAGGAAAGAAACACTTCATTCTTTAATCTATGTGGTTCTTCTTTCTTCAAAGATAACTAATTCTTTTCAAAAGGCCCGACCACATCCACGGTGTCAGCGATTTGAATACATATATGTAGCGAGAGAGAGAGAGAGGTGAAATTGGAAGAGAAAACCCAGGTGGAAAACAAGGGAATCAAGGAGAGAAAGTATGGAAGGAAACAGAGAGCCAAACGGGGGGGGGTGGTCGCAAGAGAGACCCAAATGGAAAACTGAGTGGTGGTGTGAAAATCAGAAGTTTTAGTGTGAACAAAATCAAAAGCAAAATGGAAGAAACAAAACCCAGCACGTGAATTGAACAGACAAAATGAACACGAAGACTAGAAACAGAACGAAACCCGAACGTTCATCCAAAGAGCGAAAAGAAATGGAGGAGAAGCCGTGTAGAGAAGGGGAGACAAGAGATGAGACTTGCTGACTATGAAATTTACGGAAGAAGACCAATAGACTTTCACACTTCGGAAATTGAATAGGTTAGATTGGTTGAAAGCTTTTCGCTCAATTTGGAATTTGTTTGTGGGTTTGGCCATGGAAAGTTTCGGGCTTTGTTTGGCAAATCGGGCCTTCGACAGTTCGTGCAGAGTTTGATTGACCAGTGCGATCGCTTTCAAAGGTTGACGAGGGTGGGAAAAGGATATGGAAGAGAGAAAGGGTGACAGTTGGGCAGGGGAAAAATTCAAAAAACCCCCAACCTTAAAGACCAAAATTCAATTAGCCCCCACCCTTTTAAAAACTTCAATTTTACTCCCAACGTTATCTTCCGTTAATCAAAACGCCCCCTTCTGTCCGAATGACTAACGGATTCCGTTAAAATTTCCGTTAAATATCGTCCCAATCGAATTTTGATCCGAACTGCTCAATGTGTTCAAAACGTGATTTTAAGAGATCAAAATAAATTAGCAAAAAAATGACCGGAAAGGGTTTCATCTGAACAATTTTTTATTGAACGATTCAATAAAAAACTGTTCAGATGAAGCACTTTTCGGTCATTTTTTTATTGATTTCTCGCACGTACCCTTAAAATCACGTTTTGAACACATTGAGCGGCTCGATCATCGAAATTCGATCAGAAAAAGGGAGGTAAAGATCGAAGCAAAATCTAGACGTCCGGACTTGAACAAAATCTGGATCAATCCGCACCTCCCCTTTCCCAATCGAATTTTGATGATCCGAGCCACTCAATGTGTTCAAAATGTGATTTTAAGAGTTTTCGCGAGAAATCAGCAAAAAAAAATGACCCGCAAGGATTTCATCTGAACAGTTTTTTATTGTTCAATAAAAAACTGTTCAGATGAAACCCTTTCAGGTCATTTTTTTCCCCGATTTATTGTGGGTTTCCTTAAAATTACGTTTTGAACACATTAAACGGCTCGGATCATTGAAATTCGACCGGAACGCTATTTAATGGAGCTTTTAACGAAATCCGTTAGTCATTCTGACGGAAGGGGGCATTTTGATTAACGAAAAATAAACGTTGGAAGTAAAATAGAAGTTTTTAAAAGATTGCGAGTCTAATTGAATTTTGGTCTAAAGATTGGGAGGTATTTTGAAATTTTCCCGTTGGGCAGTGATAGCAACCTATCCATTCACTCACCTCAAGCAAAATAATAATTATAATAATAATTAAATTTTTTATACCTGCTTGTAGGGTTGTCTGCGACGGCGATCCTTTTGATGGGCGGCAGCAGAGAACCATGGCGTGCATACGGTCGCGAAGTGGAGATAGTCGGAGAGTTGGATTAATCGGTTGAGGATTAAAGTCCACGATTCCCTCCGGCAGGGATGCCCAATCGGACGATGACCATTCCCGTTGCCGTTTCTCCGATTTCAGCACCACCTTATCGAACGAAGACTGTCCCCGTTTCCCTGATCTCAACACCACCATATCTGTATCTGTGTTGGGATTCGTTCGACCTTATTGTACTACAGCGATCTCCTCCCAAGAAACCTGAAATTGTAGCGACTGGTTTTTCGGCGCCGGGCGGTATATCCCAGGTGGTGTGGTGTCCGCTCGGCATATCCGGACTGTCCAATGCAGTTTTGGACGATCTAAATTAAAATCCTCCTTCCTCTCATCCCACCACTTTCTCTCCAAATACGAGTTATCAAAAATAACAATGGATGCTCCGGATGTGCCGAGCGACACCATGTAATACCCATCCGGCACTGAAAAATTCTTCCAGTTGCATGTGGTTTATTTTTATTTTGTATTTTTGATTTCCTAGTGCCCAGTTTTACTGTTTCTGCTTTTTGACCTTTCGGAGATTCAGGGGTCGTTTGGATGCCGTGTTATGAAATGGTGATAATAATACCCTGATTCAAGCCTGGGCCCACGGCTTAAGCTTGGGAAGCTATTGAGGAGTCGTTTGGATGCCGTGTTAGTGATAACAATACCCAGATTTAAGCCTGGGCCCACGGTTTAAGCTTGGGGTGTTTCACTTTCTTTTTTAAAAAGTACTTTTTAAAAAATAATGTAATTATAAGTTCAAAAATTATGTGTTTATGCAAATAATTTCTCTACTAATATAGATTTTGTTTGATAGATTTTATTAAGATCTTTTAAATGATGCAAAAAAATTTTAAAAAATATTTTTTATTTTCATTATATTGGAGTTTAAAATTACCTTCTTTTAAAGAAAAAAATATTTTTTCTAAAAGTGAAACACCACCTAGGACTCCAATGCCTTTCAAAAACAGAAAAAGAAAAAGAGTAAAGCCTCCAAGACAATGAGATTGCAATCATTGATGCATGCGAGAATTGTAAGAGTAGGCCTCCAATTTACTCAAATGGATTAGCTATATTTTTGTTATTACTCGGCCGCATTCAGTCGCGCTCAATTTCATTGTTAGTTTTGATAATTAATGGTCTAAGTTTTAAAACAACCTTTTCAGAGAAGAGTTTAATTCTTTCTTGAAAGAGATTTTTTTTTGAATCCAAACCATCCAAAACACTTTTAAACGGTGAATTTGAACAGCCCCAAGTCGTCGCCAGACATATTGGTGGTATTGTTTTGGCCGTTAATTAGTATATATTCTATTTAGTTCTTTCAGATCTCAAAGGGGGGCCATTCCTGGAGAGCCCAATAAAATAAGGGCTAGATTGGATGCGGTATGTGTTTTGGGTGTATTATTTATGAAGGGGGATAAGATAGTAAGGGGTATTAGTTAAGAAGAGAGGGCCCACATTGATGTGAAATTTATAGAGGGTGCATTAAAAAGTAGATGGTTTGGAATTTTGGATGATGTATTAGAAAGAAGGGTGTATAATATAAAAAACTATAGAATGACTCTTTTGCCCTTGTGCAGTCCCGAATTTTATTATGCCTAACATTAATTATATAGTTACAAAACCTAAAATATTTAATGATTTTTTTGATAATTCTAAGTTATAATAATTTACTATACCAATAAATTAAATAATATAACAATTTTTTAAAGTATAAATTTTATTTACTCATTATAAAAAAAACTTAGAATGTTATTTAGTTTAAAAAATATTTTCAATTTGTCCCAGCCATCAATTTTTTTTCATCCAGCCGTTCATTTTCATTCTATTGTGTACCAAATACACCAAATCATTTTTTCTTTTTTCCCCTCGTTCTTATTGTTTACAAGAGAGAGAGAGAGAGAGAGAGAGAGAGAGAGAGAGAGAGAGAGAGAGAGAGAGACGAAGCGAAGAAGAAAAAAGAAGCAGAGCGGCGGCAACGGCGACCATTGATCCTCTCTCTTCGATCGTCTCTCTCCGTCTCTCCGATTGTCTCTCTCTCCGATATGTACGAAACCCAGGTACGTCTCTCTCTCGTCTCTACATATACATACATATTTTGTGTGTGTGTTTTTGTGGTGGTGGTGGCCTGTTCTTCTTCTTCTTCACTATCTCTGTTAGCAGAGAGAGAGAGCCGTTGGGGGAGGGGGATGAGGAGGGGTGTTTTGGTAAAAAACAAGGCTTATACACCCGGATTAGCTATTGCTACCCTCCAAGGTAGCAATAATTTATGGCTGTTCCCAGTGTATTAGCGAATACGGGGATTAATTAATACAGGGGAAAAAATGCATGCCAAACAATGTATTAATCCCTCATCCGAGTGTATTGTGTAATACACCCACCTAATACACCATCCAATCGGGCCCTAAGGGATTGTTTTGGTCCAAGAGCAATAGAGCATTCACATCTCCCTCTCCACTTTCCTTTTGATATACTCCTATAAGGGCATCCGTATCAGCCTCACCAAATTTTGGACCAAATTAATCCTCAAAAATCACTTTTCTACTTTAGTTAGTCACTTTTTCAAAATTACACAAAATCAGACTCTTTACTCTCACTCTCTACTCAATTAAATATTCAAACAAACCCAATAAATATTTAAGTCTCACTCTCTTCCCCATCTGGTTTTAGACTCCCAGAAACCAAAACCACTTTCTGGACCAAAACCACTTCCTCGCCTATTGCCTTCAAAAAGCGACCTCTCATCTCTCTCTGGACCTTCATCTAACCTGTTGGATCCATCTCTTCCCCTTCCAATTTGGTTTCAAGCTGCCATTGAAGCGCTCTCTCTCTCTCATCAGACGCCTATATACATATATGTGCGTATATACGAATCAGGCTCCACCAAAAATACTAATTAAATAAGTAGTAGTGAGTGAACAGTAACCAGGCAAAGAAAACAAGTAACTGTAGCAATTTTAAAAAATTTTCAAAGTAGCGAGGGAGGAAGAGAGTCTGATAAAGGGCTGTTTTGTGTTGTTTTTCTTGATTTTACTCGTTAGTTTAGTTTAAAGAGGCAAGTAGTGAGCCTAGTGTGGATGCTCTAAACTAGTCACATTTTTCATGCCTATTTTATCAGCCTCTCTATTTCATCAGGCTCTTTATTTGTAATTCTATTTTATCAAAAAATAGTGGATTATTTTGGCAGGTTTCAATGGAAAAAGCCTCATCCCAATAAATGCACTTCATATTTGTGGGACTAGACACAGTGAAAAAGAACGAAGCCTAAGCTTATCTGGTAGAGGAAAGAATAAAATAATTTCTAACCTGGGTACAGTGACTCTTTATTGATAACGAGGAACTGTAGCAAATTTAAAAAGTAAAGTAATTAAAGCGAGGCTGATGTTTGGACGTTTACATGATTTTTCTCGCCACTCTAGCGAAACAGGTAATATAAAGACATTGATGCAGATGCTCTAATAACGAGCAACATCAAAGTCGTTAGAGCATGTACACCAACACTAGATAAATTGGATAGTATTGGCGTAGTGTTGACATTAATGGATAGCAAAATGTGCACTGTTCACTAGCCGTCCTTTAGTCAAATTCAGACACTCTTTTCTAGTTTCTGCTTCAAGTCTTCGTTAAATTTGAGTGGAGAAATCGAAGGATCATGGCATGCCCTCTTCTCGCACACCAGTGACAAGCTTTCAATCTTTTCTCCTGGATGTACATACAAATACATCTCTTCCTTCTCAGAAATAAAGATAAACTACCCCTCTCTTTCAAGGCCTAGATATATACATGCAAGACGAAAATCGAGTTGTGGAAAGGAAGATAATGCTCGATCCCTATATCAGCGACGGCAATCGTGCACATCATACACCGCTGGAGGTCTTTCAACGATTATCGTCGCCTCTTCGGCACTGGAAAAGGTCTAGATGACGTTTGGTCGTCCGTGGGCGTGGAAGTTTGACCCGAATCTGAATTCCAGAATATTTGCAAGCAGATTCAAATCGGTTAAAGACTTTAAAGTGAGAAGAGGAGTGAAAGAGGAAAGCAACAAGGGACCTGATGAGTAGTCGGTCTGGTTTATGTATGCGAACAGGAGGAGGAAAACGAAGGAAAGACAGGTAGAACAAATCCGGGGCAAAACTGTCAGGCTACAGAAAATATTGGTGGCACTAAAAAAGTTGGTCGTGGCATTAGGGCCACCCATGTATTATTTTTTTTGGTTTTTCAAATCTGAAAGGAAGAAGAAGATGTTTGGTCCGCCTCCAGGACGGAACCAGAATTTCGCAAACGCGGGGGCCGAATTATGAACAAGAAGATTTTAAAATTTCAAGGTTCAGAAATCTAATAGTTTGTTTGGTTGAGGTTTTTCGGGTAGTAAGTGGAGAGAGATAAAAGATAAATGAGATTAATAATTGAAGGAAAAACTTATGAGAGATTGTAGCACAAAGAGAGAAATTGGGTTTTAGGACCCAAAATGAGCACATTTTTAGAGGATTGTTAACACCCAACATAAAATACAATATCTAGATGTTCTTGACAAACAAAAAAAAACTACTAATATTAATATTGATATTTAAAAAAAAAAACCCGAAACAACGCTGGGGCCGTGGCCCCCGTATGCCGCAAGCTAGCTCCGTCCCTGTCCGCCTCACCTTCTCCACGTCTGGTCTGCCGTCGACTCCGTCTCCTCCTCCTTCTCCGCCATGGGCGTCCTCTTCCTCTCTCCTAACTCCAAATATATATGTATGTGTCAGATCTGCAAATAAAAGAGAGAGATAACCAATGAAAATGATTGCCAGTACGATCGGAGAGCCGCTCCGCCTCGTCCACAAGCCAATGTCGTCGATGAAAAAGGTTGAAACCCACATCGTTGTTGATCGCTTTGAAACCAGATCAACCGTAGATCGTTGCCCAAGACTCTCATTTGCAGAGAGAGAGAGGGAGAGAGAGAGAGAGAAACACTTTAATCGATTGCTGGTGAATAGTTCTTCAGTAAAACAAGCGAGGTACAGCGGTTTGAGGGATTTTGCCGAACCGTTTACAGAGACTGGGCAGGTCACTTTTACACATTTTCATAGCCAAAATAGCTAAAATGCATGTTTACCTAGTTTGGTGTACATGCTCTTAGTTTTCTTGCTATATTCTACAAATTCTCTAACTTTGCTACAGTTCTTCTCGTGGATGTGGGGAGCTGCTGTTCCTTTATAGGGCAGCAGCCCGCTGTCTCGACTGAGTTGAACTTGCTCTGGTTTCGCTTCAATGATCGAAAATGTTCACTTCGTAAAGCTCGTCAAGTAGAACAAGTGTACCAAAAATTGGCTCGATCGAATATCATTAAATACCTTATTGGAACATTTTTTTCTTGAAAAGAATGGATCTGAAACACTGGATCAAATCCACTGGAACCCGTTATTGGCAAGTTATATGTGTTCCAATCAGGCACCCTTTAAAATAATTTGATCAGAAAAATAAAATTTTCGCACCGATTCAAATAAATTGAAAATTGAAGCACTTAATTTTTTAAGACTGTTTATATATTAAAAATGAGGTTAAAAATAACATTTCAATATTATTTTGGAAGAAGAATGCAATAATATCTTAATAGATCACAAGTTAGAATAGATAGTCTGATGCAGTATGTATTTTAAAAGTGACTAGCTAAAGCAATAAAGTGACATTTCAAGGTGTAATTTGGTCTGAAATCTAAAGAGGCTGATGCAAATGCTTAAATGTCGTACTAGTCCCAACCACTATTTGTTCATGAGAATAAGTTATTCACGGATTTATGACAGCGCATAATTTCATCCGTTTGTCTTGGTAATCAATGATCCGAATTTTAAAAAAACTCTTATAGGAACTCTTTTTCGAAAGAATTCTTTTAAAATCCGGATCGTCCAGAACACTTTGGACGTGCGAGATTAGGCATTGTAAAAACTTATTTACGGAGCCTCTGTAAGTAAGTTTTTCTCTTTGTTCATTCAGTTATTGTTCTATGCGCAAAATTCCAACTATGGCCGATAAACTAATCAGCCATTTGAGTTTGAATTTGTGTTCGTTCATTGAAAAATCGTTAAAGACAGATTTGTTGTACTGCAAATACAAGTTAATTCCTCGAGTCGTTCTACTTATTATGTTCAAAAAATTCTAGCTGTTTGAGATTGCTAGATTAAAACTATTTGAAATCGGCTAGCCCAACAAACAAGTCAAACATAAACTTTTTAAAGCTCATTAAGTTATCAAGCTAAGTTTGAATAAGCTATTCCTCGACTCATTCGATTCGTTTACGGGGCTTAAATCCCAACCACAAACATGGCACCCACCACATGCAAATGGGGTCAGTTCAAGGGCCTGATAGGTCTTGGTTTCTATCCATGGAAGAGGTTCAGAGACCAACTCCTTTTTTTTTTTTTTTTGCCACAGTGATATACATCAGCGGAGGTTAGTGGGGGTGTTAGAGTTAGCACAAGAAGACCAGAAGCTATCGATAGCCCTGGCCCCCTAAAGGGCCTGCCCCTGTGGGGTCCGAACCCAAAACCTTCCACAAAGAGGAGACAATGACTTACCGACTGCACTAAGCAGTGGTTGTCCAGAGACCAACTCCTTAACCAGTCCTTTCAATTGACTTTGGGGTTAGGTATAATGGTCTTGTAAATTAAAATGTCGTTTTGGGCCTTCGTAGCTCTCAACTTGCAAATGGTCAAGTACTCAATACCAAACTCTGATTTTGGTGCAATTTTCCGAAAGCAAAATGAACCTTATTTCGGTTTTTAACCGAAGTGATGCACAGTTTTACATTCCTGCTTGTGCATCAAGACAATTCTTTATTATATAGCATGCCTTGTAATTAACACCACTTTAATTCCTTTCTCTCTCTTTTTTCGAGGTCAGGGTGTTTGGATTGGCTTACGCATAGCTGACTATTCCCCTCCCCAATTTAATCAAAGGCAGACTATCCACGTCGGGACTAAGGGATTCATAAGAGATTTTTCTCATGCGGCCTAACTCCAAGAGAGTGCCTAGTTTCGAATTCATGCTTTCTGGATTTACAACTCATCTTTAGCTGTTGCCATTTGAGCTACTCCTTGGGGTTCACTTTAATTCATTAACCATGTGGTTGCAAATACTGGTGATCACCATGGCAGAACCTAAAAAAAGAAAAGAAAAGAAGCCAACATAGTTATTTGGACATGCAAAACCTAATCTCACCTCGTTACCGATCCCAAAAACGAAACCTGATCAAACGTGATGCAACTGAAAAAAAGGGACTTCATTAGTGAAGTTTTCCCATTTGCAAAAAAACAGAAAATTGATACGGGAAATTCTTTCCGGCCACGAGTAATTTTCAACTTCAGGAGTAATTTTTTGCGGAAATAATAATTCTTTAAGGCCAGGAGTAGTTCTTTGTGGGCAAGAGTAATTTTTCGCGGCCAGAATTCTTCAACCACCATGCACAATAATTACGCTTTTAAAACTTTACGACCTGGAATAATTTGATAGCATCACACGAATGTTTTCCCATGGCCGTATTCTTTTTTTTTGATAATCCAAGTTTTTTTATCGGACATGCAAAAGCTCAAATTAATCGAACAAACCATCGAATAGTGCACAAGGTCTCATAACCTATTTTGATGATTCGAGATGTCCATTCTATAATTCTTGACATTTAAATCATTCAATCAAAAAATCATATATATTATGGCCATTTCAAATAGATGAAACTTGAGAAAAATTCAATTAGAAAAACTGTGATAATCTATGCATATTTATATACTCCACATCTGTGTCATAAAACATAGCACTTCACTAAAAGGGTACAAGTTTAATTATATATGCTTCACAAGTTTAATGCCTGTCTTCACTGAAGAAGAACCCAACAAAATTAGTTTGGAGCCTCCAATGCTCTTGTAGTCAATGGCCTATTTCTTGTTCTCTTGTATAGGAAAAAAACAAAATGATTGTGCCGCTGCCATGGGAAGTCAAAATATATACTAGTAGTAAAATTTAGCTTAAAAAAAACAAAAAGTCACAATGTGAAGCCCCAACTCAACCAAGTTATGCTGGTTTGACCTAATCTAGATAGATCACAATTAGCTTTTCATAGTAATTGTTGGGATAAATTGTTCGTTCTGATAGGAGAAATCGAAAAAATAAGAAAATATGGACCAAAGTTGAAAAAATACATATAAAACTGTATTATAGAGAAAAAAAATCAATTGTTTGGTGTTTTTCGTCTTTAGTCAAATTATTTCTTAGTTTTTATCAAAAAAAATTTACTTTTAAACTTTTCTAATATAACGAGCCGGATGATCAATCCGAAAAATAAAACTTAAATGTAAAAAAAAAATATCAAAATGAAAAATAAACATAAAATCGCCCAAAATGTCCAAGACATTGAGAGAAAAATATTTTGGGCCAGTTGGAAGATTTATAAAAGCATTTTTTCAGATTTTATTTGAATGGTAATAGAGGCAGACCGAGCCTAATTCAATCCAATAAGCCCAAGTGGTCCGCTTGAAAACCCAATTACGAAAACCATAGTGTATACTGATCACGCTTTCAAAATTTAGCGGCTAAAAGTAATTTGTTGCGGCCAGAGTAATTTTTTGACTGTCGTGTATAGTAATCATGCTTTCAAAACTTTGCAGTAACGATTAATCCTTCGCGACCAGGAATAATTCTGTGTGGCCACGAGTAATTCTTTGCAGCCACGAGTAATTCAATGCGTCAAAGAGTAATTTTTTGCGACCAGGAGAACAATTTTGTGAGGCTAAGTGCAATTTTCGGAGGCCAACAGCAATTTTACGCGGCCAAGTGCAATTCTTCGCGGTCAAGTGCAATTTTATGCGGCCAAGTGCAATTATGCGCGGCCAACTGCAATTTTCCGCGGCCAAGTGCAATTTTCCGCGGCCAACTGCAATTCTGCGTGGCCAACTGCAATTTTCCGTGGCCAATTGCAATTTTCCGCGGCCAACTACAATTGTGCGCGGCCAACAACAATTTTCCGCGGCCAACTACAATTCTTTGTGGGAAGAAGTAATTCTATGTAGCCACTAGAAATTCTTTGTAGTCACGAGTAATTTTTCACAGTCAGGAGTAATTTTTTGCGGAAATAGTAATTTTTTAAGGCCAGGAGTAGTTCTTTGTGGGCAAGAGTAATTCTTCGCGGCCAGAATTCTTCAACCGCCATGCATAGTAATTACGCTTTCAAAACTTTACGGCCTGGAATAATTTGATAACATCACACGAATGGTTTTCCTATGGCCATATTCTTTTTTTTGATAATCCAAGTTTTTTATCGGATTCGTTAAATAGTATGTCCATGCAAAAGTTCAAATTGATTGAACAAACCATCGAATAGCGCACGAGGTCTCATAACCTATTTTGATGATTCGAGATGTCCATTCTATAATTCCTTACATGTAAATCATTCATCAAAAAATCATATATATTATGGCCATTTCAAATAGATGAACTTGAGAAAAATTCAATTAGAAAAACTGTGATAATCTATGCATATTTATATACTCCACCTTTGTGTCATGAAACATAGCACTACACTAAAAAGGGTACAAGTTTAATTATATATGCTTCACAAGTTTAATGCATGTCTTCACAGAAGAAGAATCCAACAAAATCAGTTTGGAGCCTCCAATGCTCTTGTAGTCAATGGCCTATTTCTTGTTCTCTTGTATGGGAAAAAACCAAAATGATTGTGCTGCTGCCATGAGAAGTCAAAATATATATTAGTAGTAAAATTTAGTTTAAAAAAAAACAAAAAGTCACAATGTGAAGCCCCAACTCAACCAAGTTATGCTGGTTTGATCTAATCTAGATAGATCAAAATTAACTTCTAAATCACCAAGTGACAGTGTTTGAGAGCATATCACGAGCGATTGAGCCCAATAGCAGTAAAAGTACACTACATTAAACACGTGTTCGACAAGACATAAAAAAAGAGCTTTAAACTTTAATTATAAACTTCTAAACAAACAAAAGGCATGCCCGAAATGCTAAGTTCCTCGATAGCTAGGTGTCTCAACACATGACGCGGTTGGTCATCCTTCCGGAATATGAAGAGTAAATTTACAGTTAGTTGCACCCTTCGGAAGACATGAGAATTCATCGCTCAAGCAGAAGAAAAATGTGGCCAATTCTTGAGTAGCGACAAAAAATTGTCATCCTCTTGAGTAGTAACCTATTTTGCTTTCCTTGCAATGTTTACAAGGTGGATTTTATTTCCAGCTACATTCGGCATTACCCTGCAGTTCGTTGATTCGGGGTAAGGCTACGGCACCTTTATTAGATGACTCGGCAGAGATTATTTTGATAAATGTTAGTAGATAAGTAGGAAATTCAATCGTGTAATAAGGAAAAGGATTGTTTCGATTTGCGTACCTGGGATCACGATTTCTGTGTCTGCTCACTGTTTTCTGCAGATCAATGCAATTGTTAGTGCTCCCGGCTTTTTTCATAAGCATTACATTATGGGCTGTTTTGTTTTCCCAATTCTGGAAACGTAAAAACTTCGCCCTCCTAGCCAGTTAATTGGATTTATTGCTATTCCTTTCCCCTTTGTTTTTTCCCCTTGTATTGTTTTTGCTCTTTTTATTCATGGTAAATGCTTCTTCTTCTTCTTTTTTTTTTTATCCTCTACCTTTCTGTAGGTTGCAAATAAGTGGTCCAGTTGGCGAAGGGTCTGGGTATAAATTTTCTGGATTGGAGTGGAGTTCCATCCAATCTCCTGTGGAACTTGTTCGGAATGGAACTCAAAATCCAATTCTTCTTTTAAAAGTAACTTTTGTATTTCTTCTCTTTCTAACTTTTCAATCATTACTCTCATTTTTCACTCTATCTCTCTCCACAAGCATTACTCTCATTTCTCTCTCTACCTTTATTCAAAAACACTACTCAAAACCCACAACCGAACAAGAGCGAAGAAATGGGACAGTTAAAAGACAAAAGAGAAGGAGGTATATATTTCAAAGGGAGGAAAGGGTCGGACGGCTTATGAGATTCAGAAAAGACGCTTTTATCATTTTGAGTATCATATGCCTTCAGCTGCCATTTGAATTGGCTTATGCTCATCTGTACGAGGTTATCGGATCAGATCTTATGAAGTGGGGATCTAAATGTTGCTTCGAGTTGTGAACTAATATTCTTTCTCTTTCTTAGGAAGAACAAAATCATTACATTCAACCCCCTCCTCCCTCTCTGCAGCTGGCAGGACCTGTTAAAGAACTTCTCATTTTCCAAGCACTTTTGCTTTGTCTGACTGGAACAAACTCAACTCTGCCTTTTGCTTTGTCTAACCCTATGGAAATTGTATAAAAAAGCCCTGTAGCCAAAGTGATCCAAGAAACTTCAACCGTTTTGTTCAACATAAAAACTTAACTAAATCATAACTACTACAAGTAACTACTTCCGTTCATACACTTGACCAAATTTATCCTTATAATCTTCGCTATCATCAACAAAATCCATAATTAGAAAAACCCAAACCCTTCTACACAACGGGCATGAATAACTTGCTTGGCATGCACCTAGTTCCAACAAGTACTTCACAAGATTCAGCTTTTCTTCTTCATCGCCCCAGAATTTGTGAATTTCAATCTGTGGGCACACGCCCCTGAAAATCCCGCGTTTTTGGTTTGCGAAAAGTTCGGTTTGCGCCCTTTTGTTTGAAAGCATGACGAAATGCTGTTTTGAGAGAGTCGCCACCCGAGTTTTGCGGAAAACACCCAAGAAACCGACTTTGAATAACGTTTTTGTTCACGTTTGTTTGATTTGAAAAGGCTTGTAGACTGGACCGTCGTCACCTTCGATATCTGAGGTTCGGGAGCCAGGTTACGAGAGGGAAAGGGTTTTATAGCACCCTTCTCGCCCAATCCGGAGATCGGTCTCTACTCAGGCATTTTGTAAAACATTTGCATTTTTCTCTCTTTTAGTCATCTTTTAGTCAGTTAGAGCGGGGGAACAGTTAATGGGGATTGACATAATGACAAGTTGTATTTACATGGCAAAATGATGTGAATGATTTATGAACAATGGATAATAGATTGAGAACAAGTACTTCTGTGAATATCTTGGACAAACTGGAGTGCGCTGCCAGGGAGTGATATGTACCAGCAGCATATCAGCATGTACTGGCCAGACCAGTACATGCCAACATAACTGGCGCACGCCACCCTTTCACTGGCGCACTTCAGTGAGCTCAAGCTCACAAACTCTGTTCTCAACCCTCTGGGCTCTGGAATGGACCAGTGCACACCCAGGACAAACCACGCAGTTGATATCGCAGGCTATATACAGTTACAGAGTACAGCAACAAACCAAACAGAAGTTGTGGGGGGCTGTTTTCAACCTGGTTCTCTTGAACCCTTTACTCCTCCGCTACTGTGCTATGGGAAGATAAGGTGGCTCGCCGGGTACCTGCAAACCGGAGGATGGTGTTCCTCCGGGTAGAAGCTCCGACGATTAAGTCAGTATAGAGAAGAAGAAGTACAGTGGAGTATGTTAGGAAAAGAGGAATTGCTTATGAGAGAAAGAGTGTGTAACAGTCCTCTCTTGAGTAAGAAGTACCACTGTATTTATAGGCAAAGGAATCTTCCGCGCTAAACAAGCCGAGCGTAGGACACACACGCGTTCCTACGCTCGGATGACGTCACCTGTCAGAGGCATTTAATGAAGGCCGCCTTCCCAGGTTTGCAGAGGCACATGGGTTCGTGTCAGGCATGTCACATCATACAAGGGCGGCATGCCTATCAGAAGGGAAGGCAACTTACGTATCACGTGGAAGGTTCCAGAACGTTCTGTACTAGCAGTGTCCGAGCAAACAGGTCCCGAAAGAAAGATGACCGGCCGAACAAATGGAGATCAGGATGGGAGAGGTGCTACGCCGAACAAAAGACTTCGTTACCGAACAAAAAGCTGAGTGATGACGTTCGGACAACAATCTATGCTCGGCCGAGTAGTCCGTGGTCCATCCTACGCTCGGCGACAGATGAGCGACGTGTCATCGTGCCAACTCAGCCCTAAACGAACTGAGACAACTGAACGATGGACCCCGGGTATGACCCCTTTGAATCTTATGAACCCTTTGGATATTTCGGCCCACTACAGAAGTAAAACAGACAGAAAACCCCATAAACAGTGTGGGGATCCAGCAGAGGCCAGGACTAAGCTGAGAAGTAAGGGCCAGCCACTGGAACACACGACCACTGGCGCACGCAGGTCATAGTACACCGTGCGCCAGTTGCTCTTTCAGTCCAGTGCTTGGCTTTGCTTCATCTGGGCTCTAGATTATGACCAGAAAGATTCCAGGGGCCTTACTACGCAGTTGTAACAGACGACTAACTACACAATTCTAACATATGGAAAGCTGTAAACTGGTTTTTAGCATGCTACGAGATGATCAGACTGAAAATAAAGCATAATGAGGATGATCAGTGGTCTCCACACCAGTCCTGCCATGCAGCCATGACTGGCGCACGGCTAAGAGGGACTGGCGTGCGCCACCTCTCACGCCACAACTGTGTTTATTTGCTAGCCGTGAGACCAGGCGTGGTATTGATTACCAGCCTGGGCTCGGTTAGGTCCCCTCAGGGGTCGAAACGATTTCCAGAATAAAAGGTGATATACTTTTGGAGAGAAGTTGATGGGTGGTTTGAGCTTTGAAATGGATGGATGATGGATGAAAAGGGGATGGAGACAGCAATGTAGGGGAGATGACTGATCTTCCTTGCTTTGTCTTTCAATGGATGAAAGAAGACAAGGAGAAGCAAGAGAGAGACAAAGGGAGAAAGCTTTGGAGCTTCTTTATGAATGTAACCCTTGACTTGGTGAACCTTTTTATAGGCCAGGGCAGAAGGGCTGGGATCAGCTGGCCTAAGGGGTTGTTTGGCCTCCAAGAAGAGGGGAGCCACCCATGCATTAAATACATAGGACTAGTTGATGGAAGGTGTAGGAGGGAGGGAGAGACCGCTCTGGACGAAGTCCTCATCAGGAGGGCTGTAGCACACGTCAGGGTGGCTACAAAAGTCTCGGGCAAGTGGTCCCGAAAAAGGATTTGACTGGGAACACTGGTGTGCGCCACCTCTGGACTGGTGTGCGCCACTGGAAACTGGTTCCAGGCTTGATGTCTGACACGTGGCACTGCACCAGCGTGCGTCAGTTGATAACCAACGTGCTGAAGCAGGGTTTTGTTGAGGCCATTTGGTTCTGGCTCGAAGGGTTTGGAAAGGGTTTGAACGAGGTTCGGGACGCTCAGAGCTCAAACACACCATCGACTTTGGATGTTCTCGACCACTAATCATCATAGGGGAATCAAAGACCGTAAGTAAACTAATCTGGACAGTCCAAAATAGGGTGTCTACACAATCGTCTTGAGGCTAAGAAGTAAACATTCAAGCACTCGCATCCAACGGTACTTGGAGCTTGGTTCATTGTAAAGGTGCTGCAATTCCTCTGGGCGAACGATTCCCTAATTAAAGTGAGGGAATACCCAAGATAAACTTTTTTAGTTTTAGTTTTTTCCTTATTTAATTTTTTTTGCATCTTTTAGTTTTGCGCTAAACTTTTTTGAATTATTGATTTGTCTTGATGAGTGAAATCCAAAAAGTTTAAAAAAAATTCTTCCACTCTAACATTTTTGGAAATACCCAAGATAAAACTCAAAAAAATAGTAATTTTTTAGTTTCCATTTTGTTTCGACAAGACGAAACAATAATCCACAAAAGATTGACGCAAAATTAACCAATGCGAATTTTTTTTGAATATAAACAAAATTCACAAAGTCCAAAATGACCGTAAAACTCTTAGGGGAACAAGCCGTCACTATTAGCTTTTCGTAGTAATTGTTGGGATAAATTGTTTGTCCCGACAGGAGAAATCGAAAAAATAGAAAAATATGGACCAAAGTTGAAAATATACATATAAAACTGTATTGTAGAGAAAAAAAATATCAATTGTTTGGTGTTTTTTCGTCTTTAGTCAAATTATTTCTTAGTTTTTATCAAAAAAATTTACTTTTAAACTTTTCTAATATAGCGAGCCGGATGATCAATCCAAAAAATAAAGCTTAAATGTAAAAAAAAAAATATCAAAATGAAAAATAAACATAAAATCGCCCAAAATGTCCAAGACATTGGGAGAAAAATATTTTGGGCCAGTTGGAAGATTTTTAAAAGCATTTTTTCATATTTTATTTGAATGGTAATAGAGCCAGACCGAGCCCAATTCAATCCAATAAGCCCAAGTGGCCTGCTTGAAAACCCAATTGCGAAAACGATAGTGTATAGTGATCACGCTTTCAAAATTTAGCGGCTAAAAGTATTTTGTTGCAGCCAGAGTAATTCTTTGACTGTCGAGCATAGTAATCATGCTTTCAAAACTTTGCAGTAACGTGTAATTCTTCGCTACCAGGAATAATTCTGTGTGGCCACGAGTAATTCTTTTCAGCTACGATTAATTCAATGCGTCAAAGAGTAATTTTTTGCGACCAGGAGAACAATTTTGTGCGGCTAAGTGCAATTTTCGGAGGCCAACTGCTCAACTCCGCAACCTACCCTCCAAATAAGGCAAGGGCTAGGTCGTTGTAAAGCACATTATACCGACAAGACCGGGATTGTTCCCACAGAGAAGTCTTCTTTAGCGAATTTGGAATAGAAAGTAAGTACGTAGCACGGCCTTCAAACAGCCAACTTGGAGTTCGGTTTGAAAAGACAATTAAAAACTTGGATTTAAACTAGATTAAGATGGTCGAGTCAAGAGGGATTGGTTTACCCACGACTTAGCCATTCAAATGATTTCTTCATCTAACTAATGAGTGGACCGAAACCGTCCGGATTCCACTAAAAGCATTAAAAGCTGAAGACTACCTGTAACTCAATTCAATGCTCTAATTCAAATTGAACTCATTTAACGCAAGTGAGAGACGAAAAAGGATCGTTCGCACGCATAGGATAATAAAGCACGTAGCATAAGGCGATAGACTTCATTGATCAAAGAAGCCACCAACCCCATGATCAAAGCTAGACATCATGGGTTTAATTCATTCAAAACATTGAAATTGAGCTAAAGTTTAAACGAAACCATTTGAACAACTAATTCATAGAGTAAACCTCACCCCGAAACCAAACCGATTAACTACTCACTCATAACTAAAAGACTAGAAATTTTGCTAAGTAAAGAAAATATGATTCACCGATAAACACGGGAATAAACTTGATTTCTATTAAGAATCAAACCACACAAACAACTTTAATACTCGAAGATTAAACATAAAACATTAACTTACTTGAGTTTGCAAGGATTTAATGCAAGAACTTGAAGAACAATGTCTAAGAGCTCTAAAACAATAAAAGACTTAAAGCATAAAAATCTACATCTATTTAGCTAATGGCCAATAATGGCTTACAAAGGTACTTATAAGCTTTACAAAATCAGCCAAATAATGGACAAAAATGTCCCCAAAATATCCCAAAACCAAGTTAGAAATGGAAACTTTCCATAAAAGGAAAGTCTGAAAAAGTAACAAAAATATCTTCTGGAACCAATTGTTATCGATAACACAAGGAAGTGTTATCGATAACACTGCCTTTTCACTGTCCCCGTAGTACATGTTATCGATAATCAGGACCATCAGTTATCGATACTCCCAAGGCTGGAGTGTTCTGGACCAAAAATGTTGCAACGTTATCGATAACACCTTGAAAGGTTATCGATAACACTTGACTGCTAGATCAACTTGGGAAATCGTTATCGATAACGTAGTGAAGTGTTATCGATAACGTTCTTCAAAAACTGCAAATTTCAGGCAGGCTTCAGCTTCAGCACACAGCTCCTCAGCAACTTCCAGCTTCTCAGCACCTTATTTTCATTCTCTAAATTTAAGTAAAAACTACATTTTAAACCTTTCTTTTACCTTTTCTTTACTTTAATTTTATTTAATGAAAATAAGAATGTACCCCCCATTTGGAAACAATGGCATTACCAGAATTTCAAAATTCCAATTAAATCAAAATGTCGACCCCCCACTTTTAGTGTAAAATGGAAAACTGCATGATTTTCTCAAGAGAAAAAGGCTCGAAACATGACCTTACTTTTCAAATAAAACCTTGTAACTTTGTAGTTACTCTTAGAAAAATTCAAGGATCAATTACCGCCATTTTTTATCTCGAAAATCGAAACTTTTTCAGAAAGTCATTTTTCCATACTTAGACAGATTTTAAGGGGCCGACAGGGTCTTCGGGTACTTGGAAGCACTTGGGCCATGCATGGCATTGAAATGTGCCTTATTTGCACGTTTTACCTGAAAACACTCAAAAACCTACCTTACGCGCAATACCGCTATAAAAGCTAAATAAACATAAGTAAAAGCAGCATAAGCAGGGACTAGTCGCACCAAATATCTACAATATTGGGTGCTCATCACCTCAGAACATGTGGGGAGATGCAATTCTCACTGCTAATTATATCCTCAACCCAACTGCAATTTTAAGCGGTCAAGTGCAATTTTATGCGGCCAAGTGCAATTTTCCCTGCCCAAGTGCAATTTGAAGCAGCCAAGTGCAATATTCTGCGGCCAAGTGCAATTTTACGCAGCCAACTGCAATTCTGCGTGGCCAACTGCAATATTCCGCGGCCAACTGCAATTTTCCGCGGTCAACTACAATTCGGCACGTCCAAGTGCAATTCTACTCGGTCAAGTACAATTTTTTGTGGGAAGAAGTAATTCTATGCAGCCACTAGAAATTCTATGCAGCCACGAGAAATTTTTCACAGTCAGGAGTAATTTTTTGAGGAAATAATAAATCTTTATGGCCAGGAGTAGTTCTTTGTGGGCAAGAGTAATTCTTCGCGGCCAGAATTCTTCAACCGCCATGCATAGTAATTACGCTTTCAAAACTTTACTGCCTGGAATAATTTGATAACATCACACGAATGGTTTTCCTATGCCCGTATTCTTTTTTTTGATAATCCAAATTTTTATCGGATTCGTTAAATAGTATGTCCATGCAAAAAAAGGGACTTCATTAGTGAAGTTTTTCCATTTGCAAAAAACAGAAAATTGATACTGAAACCGTAGTTGTAAAATTGTTTTTGGAAATCTGTTTTCCAAATCATCTGGTAATCCCAAGAAAGTAACTAAAGGGTTTGCCCTAAAAAGGTCGCAAGTTCGAATCTCATGAAGATTAAACATTCCAAACCTTAGGGCCGTTGCACGTTTTCCTCACCATTAACTTTACGGCCCGGAATTAGTCGAGGTGCGTCCAAGCAGGCACAGACATCCGGTTATGGAGAAGGAAAAAAAAAAAAAAAGAAAACTCAATCTCAAATCAGATTCCAACAACTCACCCAGGAAGCATGAAAAGCAACTCAACCCCATAGGGGAAAACATATAAACACTCTGATTTGACTCATATACACATATAAAGCTGATCGAAAATATGTTTCCACTGGTTTCCCCAGAATCTAACGTTGAATTACACTTCGAATGCCAAAGTGATAATTTTGCAATTTTTCCTGGCAAATTGGACCACCCACTGCATTTGTGGCATAAACGCAATGTCGTCTTTGGAGCCAAATTGGGACCAAAGATGACAGATTGCCGTTTCTCCGGTATCATTAAGATTTTGTCAAAATAACACCACATCGGTGCAGTAATTTTTTTGGCTTTTTACTATTGCAACAAGCCAAGAAACGAATTTGACAAAATTATTTTGATGCTAACGGATGGACTTGCTCTAACAAAAGAGCTAATTTAGCAACTACCGATTTAGCCTCAGCCAGTGCATGAATGCGACTATCTGCACTTGTTTTACTGATTTATTTCCCTCTATAATGTCTCATCAAAGCTCATATTAAATTGATAATAAAGCTCCTGAAATGCCTAAAAGTCCTCAACAAAAATAAAATAAAATAAAAAATAAAAAATTATGACCTTTCTCCACAAAACCCGCAAAATTAAAACTAGAGTAGGTGTGTTGACATCTAAATGTTCAATAGTGCACTATTTATATTCTATGCCCCATAGAAAACTCTTCCAAATATTTTACTAATGTGTGTATACTTTTATCTTAAACGAACTATATAAATCATCAACGGGCTGGACAAGCTAGCTAGTTTGGATGAATACCCCCAAGACCGTTTTTATCAAATGAACGAGCCTAAAATCTCAATTCACTTCAATCTACAGATTTGAATATTAGTCTTCAGCCCTTAAAAGTTAGGCTGAGCGGACAATCATGCAGATTCACGTCCCTGAATATGGGTGATACCATGATATTTAAGTTTGGACACATCCTATCTCTTCCCCCACCATCGAGGAGAATATAATCAGTGTCGTGTTTATAACTTGAAATTTTATGGTATTCCTGTATTTCCTTCTCCTTGGAGCAAAGTTCAACTACTCTCCAGGGCATCAAAAGCAGCCTAACTCCAATAGACCAAATCACCAAACTCATTATTCTCAGAAACCATGCACCCTCTCAATAATTACGAAAGTGGCTTTTTTACTTCATCCCCTGAATCAAGCACCCCTGCCTAATGGGTGTCGAGCAGCCGATTCGGTCGTTTATCTCGGCAATCGACGGCTCAATCTTGACCAAACAATGGACGGTTCAAATCTATATGCGCTTAAACTCAATCTCAGCCGTCTGTATCAAGATAAACGGCCGGATACCGCTTGAGTCGGCTTGACAGCATCCCCGGCTTCTAAACCTTAGCCTTTGATGTCGAGGGGGGAAGGAAAAAAAAAAAAAAAACTTGCCTTTGACCACTTTTCCCCCCGCAAGATCCGCATGTCTCGGTCCACGACCCATCACCTCTGATCAATTTTTGCTGTTGTCGTTTTTTTTTTTTTTTTTTGACATGATCTGTGATTCTGTTGTCTTTCAATTCATGGAAAAATTCACTTTTAATTTAACATTAAACAAAAGTTTTATTACATACGTACGTACGATTTATGCATGTTGTAACAAAATGGTAAAAAAATTTAAAGCGATGATATATAGCAACTTTATTGGATAACTCGATAATATGTGTGTAGGGCCACGACAATATACTTTTATCTAATAGTGACTTGTGATAGTGCGACAATAATTTCATCAAGACATATAAGGCATGAACGCGCAGCACTCTAGTTTGTTTAGAAAACTTGGTCCGTCCGTCGACAAGTAACTTGTGAAAATAGGTAACTTTGGGACATCGCGACACTCTTTAACTAATGACGATACATTAAAACTAATATGGGTCAGGTTGGCTTCACTCATCCTGTGATTACTATCGTCATTTTTATTGGCCGGAGAGGGCCACGAAGCACGTACCGGAAATAATTTGACCTAGTGTGATTGCCAATAATTACACATTTGTTTGATTTTTATTTTTTTTCCAATCGATAGGAGAGATTATTACATCATGTATAAAATACAAAGTACAAATTACGGGACACAATATGAAAGTCCACTAGATAACCAAGCCCAACAACGATACTTCATCCACTAAATCAATAGGATAAATAAGCCCATCAAATGGATCACAATCATTATAAACCCAACTCAACTACAAATCCTATTAAGATAGGAGAAATAACCCCAACAAATACAAAGGAAAGAACACCCACATGCAGGCAGGAAGACTCGAACTCCTGACCTCCTAGTGAGATGCAAGAGTCCTGGCCAATACCAAGCTAGTCCCAATTGGTTACATTTGTTTGATTGAAATAAGACTTGTATGTTTGGCCAAATAAGCCATTAGGCTTCCCACCAAATTTTTTTTGTCCTTATTCAAATTTTTTTCGTATCACTTGATTTATCATCATTTTTTTTTTGGAGATTATTGCATCCTCATGACAAGAGGAATCTAAAAAGTAAAAAATTTTGGTCAGAATCCAAATTTTTTTGAATAAAGACGAAAAACGTGGCTTTTCTGCCAATTTCGTCGAAATTCTAAAAAAATTGGATTTCGATCAAAATTTTTTACTTTTTAGATTCCTCTCGTCAAAACGAAACAATAATCCCCAAAAAATTGACAATAAGCCACAAAATGCAAAAAAAAATTGAATAAAGACAAAAAATAAGCCACTTTGGCTTATTTGTCCAAACGCCCGGAGACTTGGCTGTTTTTTTTTTTTTTTTCATAACTCAAGTAATTCTGGTCATCTTACATGCACTTAGACGGAGGGACCCGGGGATGTTGTGGTGTTAAGCGATCGATCCGATCGTTTATCTCGGTAATCGACGGCTCGGACCAGACAAAGACGTCGCTTTGTTCGTTTTCAAATTTATCTTTGTTTTCTAATTATCATTCTATTTTTCTCTTCAATCATTATCTTATTTTTACACTTACTATTTTCATTTCTCTCTACTCATTATCCTATTTCTTTCTCCACCGACCCACTATTAAAATACGAAACAAGTTACAAGTGTTATTCCCTTGGTTGATGGAACTTGTGATCTCCCACCATTCAGGGGATTGGAATTGGAGGAGTACAAGCTTTAAGATGGGCCACGTGACCCATGGGTCCTATCCCAACCAAACCATCAAACTTCACATGACCCAATAGTCACGACTTCAACGGTTCAATTAAAGAAAACAACCACCGGATAAATTCCCATGTTCGAATGTGCCCACAAGGCCACAATTTTAGGGGGTGTTTGGACAAAAAATTGAGCCGGCTTTCCCGACATTTCTGTCACAATAAGTCACCAGTGGTTTGGCTAAAAAAGCCAATCTGAAAAAGCCACCTTTTTTGGCACGAAAATGACCAAAATACCCTGGGGACCGAAATTGAACAAAAAAAGTGTTGTCCTCCTCCATTTCTGGGGACCGGGGGTATTCTCCGGAAGAAGGAGTGGGGTTGTGTGTCAGGATTGTGTGTCAGGAAGGGTAATAAGCCAATATGCCTAGCTCAATTTTTTGTCCAAACACCCCCTTAGTATTAAAATTTCACATAGTTCAATGAAATGATAGTAGCAAAAATATTAATAAATTTTATGCTGAAGAGAACGACAGGAGTACGTTCAAATTTTGCCAAAAATCGAGGACTGTGTTGTGGAATTTTATATCGAGAATAATGTGAATAGATTAATGAGAGAGGATACAATTTACCACTAACCAGAACAAATAGCAGGATGGTATCGTGGAGTACGTTTTGGAGCCCACAAAAATAATTTATTCTATTCCGTAAAAAAATTAGCTCAATCGAATAATAAAATCAGCTAAATCAAACGTTAATTTGTAAGTGTTCGATCGACTCGTCTAACATTCCTTCAGAATTTCTTATTCAAAATCTAGGATCCTGAATTCTGAAGTAAAGTTAGATGAGTCGTTGATCAGACACCTACATTTATCCGATTGAGCTTATTTTTCAAGAGATTACTCAAACAAATGATACTCCCTCCATCCCATTTTCATTGTCTATTATTCTGTTTGTCTTTTTTTTTTTTTATGTCTTTTACCGATGTCTTTTAGTGTGAATCTTGAAAAATATGCAATATGAATTTTGTTCAATAGATCTCGATTAGTTCTAGAATGCAAAGTTTTCAAAATTATGAAAAATATTATAGATTGAAAGATACAAGCAATTAAAAAATGACACGCAATTCAAAAAATGGACAACGAAAATGGGACGAATAGAGTAATAAAATCGATGAACGGATAGGATCATTTATATGTGAGACCTCGAAATCGATCCCGCGATATCATTCTGCGCACAACTTGTGCTGTTGTGCATATGGGTCTGTACTCAAAGCATTTCTCTAAACAAAAAGTTTAGGGTTGACCACACTTTATAACCGCTTTGCTTCAATTTCTCCTGACTTTAATTTATTCCTCTTCTGGAAAGAGATTGATCGAATGAAAAAGTTGCATATAAAATTATAAATGATGATAATGATACCAAATCGATCATCAATGGCTAGGCTATGGCTTGTTGTGCATATATAAAGTATATAGGCATTAATTTGATGAGTGCCCCGGGGAACACACAGAATCGATTGCCTTTTGCCTTTGTAGCCCACCCATCATGTACCATAATGTGCCCTTATGCCACCTACTTTTAACCATTATTCTTTTACTTTTATATTATAAGAAAATTGATGTAGTACTGTAGCGACCTATAATGTTTTCCTACGAAACACTACATCAATAGTGTAAAAGTCCATTGCGAATGTCTCGGTGAATTTGTTTTTGTGTCTGCTTGGTTTTTTGGGTAATTGATGATGGGGGGTTTTTGCATAGGGTATGTAGGATCGTTTCGGGTTTTATTGGAAGTTTTAGGTTGAGGTTTTGTGGTTTTGTTATGGCGTTCAGTTGGCGTCTTGCCATCTTTAAGTCTTGGGTGGTTTTTTTGCTAGTGTGCCTTGATCCTTTTAATTTTTATAATTCTTTATAAAGATTAATAAATTCTTTTTGCTTAGCAAAAAAAAAAATATATATAGTGTAAAAGTCTAAAATACTAAACTAAGTCCAACATACAACAATCTAACTACTCCATCCGTCCCAATTTATTAGTCAATTTTGAGTATTTCAAATATTTAATAAGGAACCCCTCCCCTTTCTACTCCATCCAAACAGGGCCTAAGTTTCTTAGAATTTTCCGCGGCACGCCCCCACCCCCACACACACGTCCCCCTGAGATTTTATATACCCTCCGATAATTAATTATCTTTTCTAACTTCGTTAATACTACTTTAAAAAGGGAAGGGCGAAATACAAATTTTAACTAAATATTGCCCATTTAGTTTTAAAGCGGACAAAATTTTTGAAGCAACAAAAAGTGTTAACTGGGACCAACAAATAAGGACGGATCGAGAGAGCAATAGCTGCATACTGGGAAAGAGATAAACTAACAGACAAATATACTCATATAAAGGAGACATATTTACCCATTCTTGTCATCTGACAATATTTGACAAACTTGTCGATCTCTCAATTAATAATACAGTACTAGCTAACAAGGCTAGTCCTAAATCCTAATTATTGATTTGCCTTGTCCAGTTCATGCATATATATGATGCAAATTAATTTCCAGTTAATTACTACTAGAATAATTCAACGCCAATTTTAGTACCGGTCCACGTCTGCATGCATGCATGCATCTATTCAGAATTGAACCTACGCCAACCTTAAATTTGGTTTAAATATTTAGCCAAACTAGGAGATTAGGGCATCAAGTTGCAAATTAGTTGCCTTGAAAAGATGCTTCTCATCATTAATTACTACACTAGTTAAGAAGTCATTACTGCCGTACAAGTAGGTGTACATATCTCTTATATATACAAATTTGGACACAACCAACTTCTAACAAGAAAATGACCAGAAATTGAAATACCACCCATTTGAAGAAAAATGTTGTGGGTACGCAAAAATTTTACAGCCGAATATTGAGCGATCCTATGCTTACGGGCGAATACTAATTCGATCGATCACGTGCATCTCATAAAGAGCAAGTCAGGAACGAAGTTAGGATTTGGCTCGTGAGACTAAGAAAACGATAGAGTGCAAAAGTTGTTGTCCTACGTATTCATTTTGGCTTGATTTTATTTTTCTTGTGTGTGAGTATTCTAGTAATCGTGGCTCTCTTGTTTCAGTTTTTTCTTTTGTTGGGAAACATAAACATATAGTAATGATAAAACATATTACAATTAAACCAAACCAAAATACAACAACAAAACCAAAAAATACAAAAAAAAGAAGAAGAAGAAGCTTCAGTGTCGAATCTATCAATCTGCTCAAATGAGATAGGTGGAGAGTCCATAGATATCTAGAGTGGTAATCTTGTTCCCGCCGCTAGATCGCCAGCTGCAAACGCTTTCACCGCCGCCACCGATGAAAGAGGGTCCTAGAGACTAGAGTGACGAGAAGCTCTCTAGAACTCTCTCCACCGAATTTTAACTTCTTTCAGTTGAACCTTAATAACAAAAATGATTGATCGATATCAAAAACCTCAAAAATGATTCAAAAAACTGTGAGGAAAGGGATCGATAACACAATTTTTTTGGGGGGAGGGGTACTTCCGGTCCTGTCAATTTTTATACAACTCCGCACCTGGAGTAGATTCCACTATATAGGAATTACATAAGACATGTCTATCTTTGAAAGATATATTGTTTAGATTAATAATCCGCGAAAAGAATAAGTCTACAAACAGAAAAATTCCTAGAACGATTTCGAACAACACGTTGACTTTAACATATTTGTTCAGATTAATAGTCTGCGAAAAGAACAGGTCTACGAATTTCCGATGTACCAAAAAAAAGAAAAGAACAGGTCTACAAACACAACATCGATCTATGTTAAGATGAAGTGAGTTTTACTTTACATTTGACAATCACCCATCAAACAATTTTCCCATTCGCATGATGCAGATTTGTGCCCTTAAACCACTTTTAATGAGTCTTTTTTTTTTTTTTTCAATTGTCATACATCAGCAGAGATTAGTAGGGGGTGTTAGGATTAGCCCGGGATCCAAAAGCTATCCACAGGTTGAAACCCAAAAAGAGTATTACTCCATCAGGAATCGAACCCAAAACCTTCCCCTTAGAAGAGAAATGACATATCAACTGCGCTGAGCAGTGGTCGTCACTTTTTAATGAGTCTAGGAACACAAAAATTCTTCCCAAGCAACTAGAAAACGAAGGCCCACTTGGTGGAGATGAACTGTGATTCTGATTGGGCCCACAGCAACACTTTTTTTTTTGTGGCTACAACTGGCAAAACGTTGCTTTATGGATTAGCTTTAACCAAAAAGTAACCGACTGGTTGACAGGGCATTGCCATATGTCCTTCGCCCACAGCTGTTAACTACTAAGCACACACACACTCTTTTCTTGATTCGAATTACTAATTCCAACCAGTTAAGAATGGACTGGCTCTTATAATAGCTTTGGAAGCAAGCAAAAACCCTCTTCGGTGTAGCGTGTGGACAATACGTTATACATGCGGGGTGCTCGTTTTCCATCCCGCTGCCTATAGTGTTTTCTGAGTTCAACGTGGCGTTGTTTACATGATATTCTTAACCATTTAGACTGCTTACGCTTTGTTTAATAGCGTTAAACTAACGAAAACCAAAGTTCCCTAAATCCCCACCGGTGACAAAAATGACCCTTCATTTTCATGCTTCCCCTTTCTGTATTTTCTTATGAAAACGATGTTAGGAGATCTAATTAAGAATTCAGCGATTGAACTTTGAAGTAGTATCAGATTCCAAACCTAGGGTGTACCATTTTGGTGGTCCATTTTTAAAGGTGTTCCACTTTAACTGTCTTTTAAATAGGTTAAAGCTAGCTCGTTGATGAGAAAAGGGTCCCTGATTGGACTCGGCCTAACAGAATGTCTTATACAATATGTTTTTTTCGCACGGTGAGACTTGAGCTTTGGTCTCAAATTAACTAAATTCGGAGGCGTACCTATTAAATTACTCCAGCCAACATTCCCTATTAAAACATTAAATTTTCACCTGAAACATTTTGAGAACTATGCAATTTTAGGCACACAATTTTTATTAGGCTCGAGCCCGAATTCCAAATAATAAAAGCTAAAAAGAAACTAAATACTCCCGAATACTTATTTCTAAAATTGCAAGAGTTTCTGATAAAGTAAGCGAAATCAAAATAATAAAAGCTAAATATACCACTTCCTGAACTTAGCACTCTGTCGCGTTCTGCTAAGAGAAATAAGTACTTATTTCTTTTTCTTTGAATCAAAGGTATATACTGTAAGAAAAAGATCTGTCTCGTAAAACAAAAAATAAGTACTTAAAAGTTAAAAACCTTAACGGAACAGGGCTTAATATTTTTTAAAATCTCTAACTGCATCGCATTTTAAAAACATTCATGACTTGGGGCAAATTATTTTTATAAGGTTAATTTTTAATTAGCCAGAACATGAATTAACACATGCTTGTTTTCCTTTATTTATTAGAGTATAATATAAAAAAATCTGTATATCTATTATTTCTACCTATACGTACACTATGATTTATGTGTATCTGTGTGTTCAACCTTAAAACATGGGATTCCTAAATTCACCGAATCACCATCGTCAAACAGTTTTGTCTCCCTCCCCGCGTTTTCCACTCTCCGTCTCTCCTCATTCTTTCCCGATAAGCTCACCCACCTCTTCACATTCCCCAAATTACCCTCCACTTCCTCGCCCACTCCCCTGGCCTCCGGCATCCGATGCCAATTCCGTCAATTCACACCCAGTATTTAACACTAATCCCTTTGTTTTAGGGAGATATATACTCCACATACGTATAAATATAGAGAGAGAGAGAGAGAGAGTCCTGCGTGGCAACAAGACTTGATTCACCTGTTTTTCTGCATCTGCTCATTCGGTCATCCCTATCCCTCTCTCTCTCTCTAAACGAAGAGCGAGATAGAGACATATCTTCATTTACATACATGCAAGCAAGTTGTATATATATCACTCAGTTTTCCAGTTCCTTCACAACTCTGCAAGTGTATAGAGATTCTCTCCTTCTCTCTCTCTCTCTCCCTGTGGCCAAGTTTCTTGCTTTCTCTCTCTTTCTCTGGAAAACAACTTCTTTTCTTTTTCTTTGGGCTTATTGAATGCGAAACTTGATCTGCATTTAAGGAACATTTTTGTGGTTACTTAAATTGACCTCTCTCTCATTCAATCGCCTAATCCTCTAGCTTTTCCAATAAAAACCCAAGCAAGAGATCAAACATGTTCGACGGGCTATTGAAAAGCAAGTTCTACTCAAAATGGTTGGTATTCGAAACCCAAATCGTCTCTGTCTTTCTTATTGATCAACTTGATTGGTTTGATGTGATTCCTGATTTTCTTTTGTGGGTTCTTGGTTTTTAGCAAGACAGCAACCAAGCTAACGAAGACACGAATCGAGATGATAAAGCGGAAGAGAAACGCAATGCAGAAGTACCTGAGGAATGATATCGCCGATCTTCTTAGGAACGGGCTTGACATCAATGCCTATGGCAGGGTAAGTTGTTTTTTTTTCCCTCTCCTTTTCTTTCCTTCTCATATTGAATGGTCTATTCAATTTTCCGTTCTGATTTTTAATTCCTTTATCTGGAAATCGAATTAATGCTTTTAATTCACCTCTGGGCTCTGTGTTTTCTTTCCTTTCTTGGTATCATGTTCTGTTTTCGAATTGGGTTTTCTGGAATTCGAAGCCTATTTCCGTTTTTTTCTCTTTATCTTTGTATTATGTTCTTCCTTTTTTCATGTTTCATGTTCTGTTTTCGAATTGGGTTTTCTTCAAATCGAAGCCAAGTTTCATTATTTCTCGTTACGTGCGTTGTGTTTAATTTACGTTTCCTTTCTGTTTCCCAGTTGGGTTTTCTGGAATTGGAAGCCTGTTTTCAGAGCGCCCTCTCTCTCTCTCTCTCTCTCTCTCGGGCTCTGATTCGTAAATATATGGGGATATACACACACATTTCTTTCCTATTCCGCAGTCATAATTTGTATACTAACTTGGAATTTATTGGCAATGAAACAGGCTGAAGGGCTTCTGGTTGAGCTGAACATGTCAGCCTGTTATGATTTTATCGAGCAATTTTGTGGGCTTATCTCAAATAATGTTTCCCTAATGAATAAACAAAGGTATCTATCTATCCATGATTTACGAACCATATTCTGATTGATTTGTTGCAAAAATGCTTAGCAAATGCTAAAACAAAGTCATCACAGCTCGTGTATTCAAAATGAAATTGAAAGACGCGATTGCGTAAAAAAAAAAATTGCGATGTCGATGGTTAAGTTGCGGTGGCTATCTTCCGTAGTGTTTCATACGAAATGCTAAGGTCAACATGATAGATTACATAAGATTAATATTTCAGGTATCGTAATAAACAATCTTCGCTCTTGTTTCTTTTTTTTTTCTTTTTTTTTTTTTAGGGAATGCCCGGAGGAATGCAAAGAAGCAGTATCGTCTCTGATGTTTGCAGCAGCACGATTCGCTGATATGCCAGAATTGCGTGAGCTCAGAAGTGTATTTGCCGACAGATACGGGAATTCCATCGAAGCTAACGTCAACAAAGAGGTACTTATCCATGATTTCACTCACGAGTATAAAATGTGCAGTTTCTTGGAACGATTTTACTGATTCAGAAGTTATTTTACAAGAAAATAAACTGACCAGCTGATGGTTATGTTCAGTTTGTTGAGAAGCTGAAGGCTACGCCCCCTAGAAAGGACGTGAAGCTTCAACTACTCCTGGAGATAGCGCTCGAGTCTGATTTACAATGGGATTCCAAGGCTTTGGAACAGAAGCTCTATAATCCGCCAGCGTCTGAACAAGTAAGCTTCCAAACACACCCTTATCCACCATTTGATTATTTCACTCATACGAAGGGAGAGCAAAGCGAAGGGACTATGAAGTCTCGTTTTTCGAAAGAATTACACATTCGATGCCTGTTTTTCTGTCGAGGATAGGACATGGTAATACCAAAGAATGCCAGATATGACCGGTTGTGTTTTGCGTAGTGTTCGTAAATATTGTGCTTTTGGAAACATATCTGATTTTTTTCCCTCCCTGTGTTCTGCAGACCCGGTCTAAGAATAAAAGCGTTGAGAAATACGGCGAGGAACCTGTCAAAAAGACAGACAAACAGGCTTCCAAGAATAAGCAGCAAAATGTGAGGGATTCTGCTCCAGAAGGGAACAAGGAGGATATTCCATCTCATGGAAGAAAGGAAGTTGGTGATGGTATTCGAGGGGGAAGTATAGACCGAAACGACCGACAGACAAGTTCGAATTCAGAAAGCAATGTTGCCGAGGGAACTACCGATGATGACAACAAGGCCTCCTTCAACAGAATTACCCCCCCTCCTTACACCAAACCAATAACCGGTGAAACTGAAAAAGCCAGTTCTGAGGCTCCTTCAGGTGATCGCCTGGAGGTTAATCATCATCCCGATGATTCAGTAGGTGAGGAAGCTGGTAAGGCAAAACCAAGATCAGTTCGAAGGAGACCTTTGAAACCTCCACCGGATCATGGGACGAGGCAAGACGCTGCCAAACAAGGCCTCGGAAATGCAAACATGGGCGGTCAAGACCAAAAGGACGACGAGGAGAGGGCAATAGACAGGCTCTTGATGCATTACAGCAGGAAAAACGCGCCTTATGAGGTGGACAAAGCAAAGCCCGGTTCGAGCAGCGACAATCCCTCAAGGAGCAGAAGCAAAGATGGTCTTCCGGTTCGAGCAGCGTCTCTCCCCCCCGAGCCAATGAGCCCGGTTGAGAAGGGTAAAGGACACGTTCGGGCATCTTCGTATGAACCGGATGCTGCTGGGCCTGTGCATCCTAAGCTTCCAGATTATGATGACTTTGTTGCAAGGCTTGCTGCTTTTAGAGAGAAGTAAAGATCACACCACTAAATAAGTAACCATTAGAAGCTGTAGATTCCCCTCTCCTTTTCATTTCATAGAAGTAGTATTTTTTCATTCTTGACACAGCTCGTGTCCACGACTATGTTCTTCTCCACATTTGTATTATTCTTTGATGGATTCTTTGTTCTTAATATGTTTCAGGAATATTTGTAGAAAACTGTGTATGTGCTACATTCTTTTAGTTGAAGGTGTTCGACTTTATGAGGGCTAGAATCTACCCTGTACTCGAGAGTCGAGACGCCCGGGCCCCTTATGGGACCCGTCGGTGCTATACGGGCAGTATTGTCAAGCGCCTCATGTCCGCCGCTTAGTGCAAGGTTTTTTGCCATCCTTTAAAAGATTAAGTTATATGCCTTCTCCTAATAGCAATTGTTTTTACGAGAGTTAGTTAGCACCTGATCCAACACTGGATAAAAATTTTGTCGATTTTTTTGGAAATAATAAAAATCGACCATAATTTCATAAACAAACCACTGAAAAAAAAAAGCAGATAAAAAAATCCTCTGGAAAAATATATTGGAGGTATATGTACATACCTCCAATATTCGTTATATTATATTATATTTTCTCTCTATTTTTTTCCCACCTGTACAGGAAATGAAAAAACAAAAAAACACAAAAGAAAATGAAATCATTTTCCCAAGCGGTAGTCTCTTGTATTCCGTCCAAGCAAACACGTCAGAGCTGTGTTTCACTGGATGACAGGGAGTCATACCCGCGGTGACCCGCCACCGCAACCAGCTCCGCCGCCAGCCACTTCCGTCATTGCCGGAGACCCTTGCGCTGGGCTCATTAACCGATGTAGAATTTTTTAATTAATTAATTAATCAAATCACGCATTTTTTAAGTCACGTTTGCCAAACACGGTTAGAAGTTGGAGTCGCATATACCGTGTTCAGAAAGGGGATTTTACCATATATATAGAGAGAGAGAGAGATACTAATGTATGCTCGTGCCTGAAGGCACGACTCGAACAATCAGCACATGAAAACAAATACTGAACTAGCGTATAATATACGGCTCAAAAAATCAGCACACGCGAATTAATACTACTTAACTTGCGTGCAATGTATCAACCTTTGTCCAACAAATTCAACTATGCGACATGCAATACATCCATTGCTAGAGGCGGCTGTATGGCTGAAGGAAAATGGTCACATAAGCACCCAAAAAAATTATTTTTTCTTAAAATATATGTAAATTTTTTGGATTAACCTTTCATTGAACACCAAACCCAAATATTTATGAACATCCAATTCTAGTAGTCTGGAACACCTAGCCCAAAAACGAAATGAACACTTAGCCTAAAACCAATTGAACACTCAGTCGCAACCCAAGTACGACTCATCAAACCACATGCTACACTATAGGTCTCGATGCAAAAAAGTGTTATTGCAACAATTATAAAGGTAGAAATTAAAGAATAGGGCATTAATTAATTTTATACTCCTCTTTCTTCTGATATGTCAACAGATATTAAAAGACAAAAAAAGAAACTCCTACTTATTGATCAACGTATGCCTGCACAGGAGATATTTTTTGAGAAGTATTATCCCATATATATATATATATATATATATCATATGAAACAGCATATGATTGAAGCGTAGGTGATGCCTCTGACCGAGCAAAAAGAAAAAGTTTGCCCCTGGCCTTGACTAAACACCCCCAATTGCTTACAATTCTTTGTACACATGCCTCTCATCTTTCTCTTCTTTGTCATTTTGATTTCAAACTTTCTAGACATCTATTTTATAATAGGAGCTCCATAATTTTTTAAACACATAAAAGAAGAATAGAATCGGAAGCAACGGCACATAATTCTTTCGTGTTTTTCAATAATAGAGAAAACAATTAAAATAATTTTTAAACACATAAAAAAAGAATAGAATCGGAAGTAACGGCGGATAATTCTTTTGCATTTTTCAATAATAGAGAAAACACTTAAAAAAAGAGTAAACATCATAATCTTAATGAAAAGTAATTATCTACGCAAGAACTCACCTCGGTGGTTTCGATGAAGTAGAAAATCATATGAATGATGTATAGAAAATTTTAATTTCCGTGATTTCCGTGATATAAGAAGAAATAGGAAAAGGAATGTTGGTTTTGATTTCGGTGATCTCGAGATTTTGTGCAAAGGTTATGATTTTGGTTTTCATTTGAATAATGTCTTAATTGGTGGTTTTGAATACAATACCTTAATGGGAGTAATTTATGAGAGAGAGAGAGAGAGAGTGAGCAATGTGATTAATACATTCGGAAACCTTCATTCATTTAATTCAACGGTTATAACCTTATCACTAAGTATGATCGAACGGCTATAGACGCATCTATGTTTGCATGTATAGATATTTTGGTAAAAAATCGCTTTATTTTATAATATAGATATAGATATAATTTACAGGTTCTGTTTGGACATGTGAAAAAATTCCCTCCCCCCGTATTTGGTTTAGAAAGAAATAGAAAAACGTTTTAAGCACAATATAGTTTTTACATGTTCCTTGCACTTTCTTTTCCTCTTTTCTTTTCAATTTCATAAGTTCTATCGATCAGCCCATCGGCGCTGGCGAATCACCGGCTGCTTTTCCCCCAACTGTAGTAATTAGGTGAGAAGATTTGATGAATTTGACGCCAGGTCAACCACTTTCGCCATCGTCGGAGACCCGCCGGCCGCTGTCTAGCGGCGGCCAGCCGGAGGAGGAACTCGTGATGAGCGAGGTTCACTTGGGCTGCCCCCCCTACTTCTCTGGACCCCACCTCTCCCGCTTCACCTTCTCCCTTCCACCTGGTAAAACAATCGCAACAGCTTGATTTGCTTTTCTAAATTAGTCATTTAAATGTTGAAAATGGCAAATTAATTGGGGAAACGATTTTGCCACACTATTTTTTCTTAATGTCACATTCTGTAAGTGTATTTTTGCACTCAAAAATAAACTTACAGGGTGTGGCATTAACAAAAAAAAGGCGTGGCAAAATCACTGGTCATTAATTGTCACTCATTTGCTAAATTGTCAGTAGTGGGAGAGTGACGAAAGTGAGGATAGTTTTTAGGGTTTATGTTGTTGGCTAGAAACTCTTCTGTTTTGTCAAGTAAAGGCATGACTTTGACGGTGCAAAGCCAAGTATTATTCGCTTATTCATTTTCTTAGTTGATGGAATCAGGATGGAATGCTCCTACAACCATGGAGATTTGTTGTTGATGTATTTTTCTTGTTAAAGAAAAGGCTTTTCTGGTATGTTAACAGACGAATGTTAGTATTTATAATGGCAAGTGTGTATGGCTGAGTTCTTACTTCTTAGTTTAGGGTCTTCCGATTGTTTGTTGCTAAACATGGTCTTACTTTGTTAATGATTTTTGCCTGCATTAACTGCTCTCGTGTCAAGATTGTGGAAATCGTAGTATAACTAGTTTCCTCCAATTGCTGTTCAAAAAAAACAACTAATATTGAAGCAATATTAACATGTGTTTGTGATGCCCGATGGTTTAGAAGTTGAACCCGTGGATGGCGAATATACTGGTGGTGTGGAAGATGAAGCAACTTCAAAAAATGAAGTTAGCCTGGATGAAGATGGCGACCTTGTAATAACTAGACGCTCCAGTGAGTTGCTATTAACTCTTGGATATGGATCTTATGTCATGGATCTTGGTCTCTCTATTCTAGAACAGGATGTTATGACATTATCCCACTTTTTCATGGGAAGTAGAGCATGTATGCTGTTTTGGTAGTCTTGATTACCCAGACCAAAATTCTCTCCTCCTAACGGCCGGGGAGGCGGCAAAGGACTAGCAATGTCCTTTGTTCACAATATGTCCAATTTGATGCAAGTAGGAATGTTAATTCTTCGTTTAGTTCTACATGCTGATACTATTATCCATGTTACCAGCTTGATTTTCTTTCGATTGTAAAAGAAGCTATGAAATTGATACCATCTCATAGGCATTTAATTAGTTACCACTTTGTTTCAATATTGGGGAAATGGTTCTTTCTTCCTGTATGGTCTGATTACAGGGTCCAGAATAAGATGGAAAATACTAACATGAGCTGGACCAGCCGTCATGACAATTTCGCGCACATTAATATTTATTGTCTATTTATTAATATAAGTAGTTCGAACTTGGGAAACTGGAATTTGATTGAACTACTTTGACCTTCTCCTTTTAATTGTCTGAAATCTTGTTAGGGGTAGATGTCTAAAACACTGGGCTTGTTCATTTGGGGTACTCAAAACCCTTGCGCACGGTCCCCAACAAATTTTCTCTATCTATCTATCTATATATCTATCTAGAGTGATATGAATAAGTTTGTGGAGTTGTTTCAGCTCATTCCTTATATTGTATCGCCAGCTTCTGGTTGAGGTTTTCCTTAAGCCAAGCTAACCTTAGTAGTCAGACATAGGTAATAGACATAAATGTTTTAGTGGAAGTGGTGGACTGTTATTTAAGTGCTTTCTTTTCTGTATAATGAACCTAACGAACCACACCATTTCTACATGCAGGGCAATGTGAGAAGAATAATTATGTTGTAACCATCCAACATAATATCACTTCATCAATTCCAAGTGTTGGTTTGCAGGTAAGAAGTACATGCGTATGTTGCTTTACAAGTTGGTGGACCTTGCAACCTAGTTCCCCACCTGAATTTGGCTGTACATTGTTTTCTCTTCATTCCACTCTAAGGGCATGTCTCTTATAAGGCGTTAACCATCTTTTGTGTTCGGGTATTCCTATGATCGTTTGGTTTTTGCTGCCCCATTACTTCATAGCCCCAAACTGTTGCCCGTGATGCATCAATTCAGTTACTAGGCCTTCACTAACATACTCTTCCATACCAGGTCTGGAGAGCAGAACTGATACTAGCTGATTTTGTTTTGCATAAGATGGTTACATCCTCTGAATTTGATGGGATTGTTGCAATAGAACTTGGTGCGGGTACAGGTAATGTAATTTGTATGCTCCTTAAGGCTTATGAAAAACTTACCCTACTGATCTCTTTCCTACATTGCACAATTTCTCGAGGCCGTGAACTCTTGGCTTGGTCCTTGTCCTAAAATATGTGTGAATTCTCCATCAAATTCACACTTTTGCATCAAAATTCCCATCAATGAAACAATTTATTTACTATCTATTTCAGGTTTGGTTGGCATACTACTTGCACGTGTTGCCAAAACTGTCTTCTTGACAGGTATGAGGTAAGTGTAGTCCATATTTCAGTTGCTTGCTATGCTTATCTCATGTGATTCAATTCATTGAAGAGCCTTATTCTCAGTTTCTAAATTTCACATACTTTTAAACTTGTATATGCAACATGTCAATATATCACACCTGTGAGTGCATAAACCGCCATATGTCAAATTCCAGTTTCATAAGCGAGGATGTAACAGAGCAGCTGAATTGTACATAAATTTTTCTCTCATATCGTATGGGTGTAAGGTAGAGGCAGAAATCCAATCTGATGTTGAAGTTTAAGATGAAGCAAAATAACCTAAAACAATCTTCCAGTTTTGGGGGCACACCAAGCCGATGGCGTTGCCTGACTAGTCAATTAGAAGAAGTATCAATGCTTGTGTGACTAAGGTGTCTGCATATTTCCATTTCTAAGAGGGGGAGTTTCTGCACATTTTCATTTTACCGATGAAAATCCTTAGTATATGTGAGGAAAATTATCCTTTACATTGCCCTGTGATTGAAAAATGTCTGATTGCTCTGTATTTATTTTTTCCTGCACATTGTTTCATTGTTGTTTATTCATTTTTCTACTGCATTCTTAGTTTACTCCCAGTGCTTTTCATTTAGTATAATTTGGATTCTACAAATGGTAAGGTTAATACCGATATATTTACTTTGCTACCTTTATTCCGCTGATTCATGTGCAAAATGAGATTTATCATAGTGTTTTTTCAGCTTCAAAAGGAAATGCTCTCTTCTATTTGGCATAATCTATTAAACCCTCTATTATTGTCTAGCAGACCATGGTGATGAAGTCCTTGACAACTGCGCTGTCAATGTTCGTCTCAACTCGGGAATCATCCACTCTGAAGCTTCAGCTCATGTACGCGAACTTGATTGGAAGGATTCCTGGCCCACTAAAGTTGTAGAAAATTCGCAAGCTCAAGAAAGGTGAACTATTTGGATACAGTTGGTGGGCTTTGAATTCTTCTGCAACTTCCCAGACACTCATGCTTCTTCGTCGTCTTTAGTTTTAGACCATTTCAACATATTGGGATGAAATTTGGGGAATATGAAATTTGGGGAGTCCTCTGTGCAGGTATGCTTGGACCTCGGTAGAAGTTGAAGAGCTCCAGAAAGCTTCTCTGATCATAGCTGCTGATGTAATTTACAGTGATGACCTGACCGATGCATTCTTCAAGACTTTGGAGAGACTAATGAAGCTGAGACCAGAAAAGGTATGGCTAGGAAAGTAGAATTGGCAGGTCAAGATATTATGTAGATAAGTCGAGGCCTGTAACAGAATGCATAGTTGCTTCTGCCTTAACTTCAGATAAACGATTTGGGTCTGGGGGGTCTCGAATGATATCCAAAGATCTAATTTCTCATGAAGGAACAGGGCTATAAGAATCCCACAATGTTACTCTCAATATCAGTTAAAGAACATGCTGCTTTGCTCTTATTTCAGGTGGCATACTTGGCATTGGAAAGACGTTACAACTTCACTCTTGACGATCTAAATGTTGTTGCAAATGGGTATTCTCACTTTCGAAGTTACCTGACGGATGAAGGAGGTAAGTTATGCGTTTAAGGTACTCTTTTTATTTGTCCTTGAAACTTAAGCTTGTAATTTGCTTTTGCAATGCATGATGCAGAATGCAATGATCTAAAGAGTAGATCTTTACCCTGTTTTGTCGGCAAGCGCATTGATCTCGCAGAGATTCCGCAGTACATGAGAGAGTACGATAGAGGAAATGATGTCGAGATTTGGCAGATCAAGTATGGAAGCAGAAACCCTGACTGTAGATAGATATGAATCTCCCCTTTGTAGGCCAATCACTAGCTTCTCAATAAATCTTGGTGTTGTTAAGTTGATTCTATGCAAATGTAAGACTAATTTTCATTATATCATCTATGAAAACCCGCATTTGTTGCCAATGCTTAGGCCAAATTACTAGTATTTGCTTACATGGTTCCCTATATACCCACAATCACCTATGCAGGCGGGGTATTATAATCTCCACGCCTTTATGGCATTGCGCCCTTGTGAGGGGTTAAGCACTAGAGTCGCCATGATATTTCACGAGTCTTTTTTCTAGTGACCGGAGTCTCCAGGATATTTCACGGGTCTTTTTCTTAACCTGAGCCCACACGATTGTGGACACGGGTTACTCTGATAACATGGGTAAAGCCACTGGCCCAGAGTTACCACGATACTTGGAGGCCGTATGTACTTATGTGAGGCAGTATTTATGTGTATATATCCGGTGGAATTCAAGGAAACATTGGTAATCTTTGTGTTCGTGTGAAGTTAGTAAATTGGAGTATGTTTCTAACCTCGGTATTTAAAAAACCAAGCCGTAGAATCTTGAATGCAGTACGTTTGTATCGATATGCCATATGCCAAACCAAAGATATTTATACAATGCTACTTACACAATCTCTCACATACATGTGCAGCCCATACAAAGTAGTGTGTGTGGAGCCCATATGTATATGAGAAATTGTTGTGTGAGTATCATTTTTTATTTACATACTCCTTCCGTTCCTAAAAAAGTGTCCGGTGCGTAAATCTAGATCTTTAAAAAGATCCGTTTGTTTCGTTAAAAAATTAAATTTTTTTTACAAATCAATAGATGGCACTGAGAGTTGTATAAGATTGTGAAAAAAAATTAGGTTTTTTAACGAAAAATATGCGTCTTTTATAAGATGTAGGTTTGCGGTCTGGATATTTATTTAGAAACGGGGAATATTACTTACCTTTCTATTCCTATCATCTCATAAAGAAAAGAAAGAAACATATTAATTTAAAGATATAACTCATTTTTTTAGGCAACTGATAATGCCAAAACTCAAAATGTTGCTGCCAAAACTCATCTATGTAAATTTACTTTTTTGCCCTCCTCCCAATCTACCCTACTTTTCTCTCTCTCTCTCTCTCTCTCTCTCTCTCTCATGAACTCTCTCTCCTGAAAAATCCAAACCCAGTTTCTCCACCACCAAATGATCTCATTTTCGCAGGGCTGGGCAAAACACAATAATGGGATTTCATGGCTCAACCCCGCCCAGTCTCGGTCACCTCTAGCGCCTCCGCTTCCTCTTGCTCAATTCCAATTTCCTGATTGGGACCTGCCCTCGGCGCTATCAAACTGCTCGTCCCTCCTTCACTTAAGCGCCGAAGGGAACTCCCTGAGCGGCGTCGTTCCGTCGTCCATCGGAGCGCTCCCTCATCTCCAAGTGATTTCTCTCTGACTCCCTCCCGTCTTCTGTTTTCTGCAACGTCACCGAGTTTGACATTTTAGGTAACTCTTTTTCGAGTTCAATTACTAATTCGATTAGTCTCATATCGAGATTAGAGGAGCTGAAAATGTCTAATAATATGTTCGACGGCGTCGTTCCAGTTGGGATCACAAACTGTAGCCTACTCCGCGTTCTTGATCTCTAAGGGAATCGATTAACCAGTGGGATTCCTGCATTCATCAGCGAACTTAGAGGATTGACATTTGACAGCATTGCTACTCGGTGGAAATGGGTTTTTGAGTTCGACTCCGTCGAGTTAAGGGAATCTCATTGCACTGGAAACCCTTGGTTTAAGTGAACAGGGCAAAACACAAGAAATTGGGTTTGGGTTTTTATTGAGGGGAGAGAGAGAGAGAGAGAGAGAAAAGTAGGGTGAATTGGAAGGAGGACAAAGAAGTAAACTCACATGGATAAGTTTTGGCAGCAACATTTTTGATTTTTACATTATCAGTTGTCTTTTTTTTTATTCAATTTTAGAATTAAACTAGAGACTATTAAATATGGAATATGAAAAAGGAATGTTTCAAAGTTAAGTACCAGTAATGTTAATGGGGTGATGAGACAATCGAGATTGTTCATAAAAGTACAGCTAATTTATTTTTATACATACATACTCCCAATTGAGAACGGCAATACTACTAATACTCAAGGGAAGCAACTCTTTTTACCTTGTGCCAGTAGATTTCATTCCTATTCTTTCTCAAATCTTCCACCTCTTTTTTTTCCTTTTTCACCCTTTCCCTCTCCACTTGCCATAAATAAATAAATAAAAGGAAAAAAAACCCAAATACGACCGACGTATTAACCACTCCAATAAAATAAAGTATATTCCTATTCCTTTTACACCTCCCACCACACCCTCCTGCTCTTAACACACATGGAGTATTATTGTTATATGTATATTTAGGTAAATATTATGTTATATTATTGTTTTAGGCGTTCGAAGATGCACTTGGAACGTACCTCGAATGACTCTCAATATAGTTACAATTTGACCTAGAATTGCATTCTAAAACGTTCCGATGCACTTGAATCTATGTGGATCAATATGATTTTGAATATAATTGTGTTCGGAGTTATGTTAGCTGAACTTTTTTTTTTTTAGTATTATATTATCTTCCCTGGTCTCCCCTCCTACTGTGCACAGGTCGGTCCCCGAAGCTGATACTCCCCGCTACAATTCTCTCGATCTCTCTCACCTGCCACTCTGGACAGATCGCCCTCCCAAAGCTGACTCTCTCTCTCTCTCTCTCTCTCTCTCTCTCTCTTCTGACTAGATTCTCTCTCTACAATTATATAAGGAGTAAACAACTCCCTCTCTTACTGATCAGATCCTGAATTACGTACAACCAACCAGTAACTGCCAGAACCACCACGACGACCACCCTCACAGTGTGGGCCCAACCCAAACAAAAATGGGCTGCACACAATCCAAGATCGAGAACGAGGAAGCAGTGAACCGATGCAAGGAACGGAAGCGCTTCATGAAGGACGCCGTCGGCGCCCGGAACGCTTTCGCCGCCGCCCACTCCGCCCACGCCATGGCGCTAAAGAACACCGGCGCCGCCCTCAGCGACTACGCCCACGGCGAGGTCCAGCACCCCCACCTCCCCCTCTCCTCCTCCTCCGCCTCCGCCGCCCTTCCCTCCTCCGCCTCCACCTCCACCTACGAAACCCTACCCCCTCCTCCCCCTCCCCTCCCCAACTTCCCCTCCCCCGCCCCCCTCCAGCGCGCCGCCTCCATGCCCGAGATATCCGGACACAAGCCCGATCCCAAGCGCGCGGATCCCATAATTGAGGACGAAGAGGAAGAAGGAGAAATCGAGAACGAGAGCCATAGCTTGAAACATAGGGTTTCTCGGAGTAGCGGAGGTGGAGGGAGAAGGGTTGGCGTTACAGAGGATTTACCACCGCGGCCGCCTTCGCCTCCAAGGACTCCGCCGCTGAATAGTCGGGTGGTGCCGCCGCCGCCTCCTCCGCCGGAGTCGAAGGGGATGAGTAGTTGGGATTTTTTCTTCCCGGAGATGGAGAACGTCCCCGGGTCGAGTTTGGCGGCAGTTGATGAAGGTAAGGTTGGGATTTTGCGAGCGAGGAAATAAGGTTAAGAATACAGTCCAATCCGGTCGGTACATCGTACATTCCGTTTTCTCGTGAAACTGGTAGAGGAGTAATCTCTTAGGAGAAATTATTCAATACCGGGCAAGGATGAGCATATGTGTAGATCCCACACCAGTCCAGATTTATACTCAAAGTTGCCCTTGAATATCTTTTCGGTATTTTACCCTTCTACTTTTGTTTCGGTTCAAATACCGACCGGTATCGGTCATACCGAAAAATTCCAGACCGGACTGGTCATACTTTTTTTTTTTTTTGTTAAGTTGTTGCAAATTTTTAGGAGGTAATTCCATAGTTAATTCTGTTGTCCAAGGCTAACGTAACTTTATTTTAATTTTATTTTTTAATTATTATTCTATTTCTCTCTTCAATTATTATTATATTTCTTTAATTATTACTTTCATTTTTTCTTTCTATCTCTCTGCTCATTACTCATCCTTTCAATCATAATCATTACTACTACTATTACTTTTTTTTTTTTTTTGGTAATATATATGTTTTAATGTTGGTTGAATGTTGAGCTTTTAAGCATGCATATAAGTATAAATTTTTTATTATAATATTCTATTGCAAAATCTAAAGTAGTAACTGAAATTATACCGATACCGATATCGGTATGTATCATACTATGGAAAAATTCAGAACCTTGTTTTGAAGCTCTCTCAATGCATTCTTTTCTTATGATTTCGAATTTTTATTATACTCGTGAATTGTGATGCATGAAATTTCTTTTGCCGATAAAAAAAAAAGTTGATGAAGGTAGGTTTGAGAGGGAGGACATGGAGCGGAAGATGAATGAGGAACAACGGGCTAAGAGGGAGGAGATGGAGCGGAAGATGAATGAGGAACAACGGGCTAAGAGAGAGGAGATGGAGCGAAAGATGAATGAGAGAGCTGATGCTGTTTTTGACGGTGGCGATGGTGGCAGAGGAGGGAGGAGGAAGAGCTGGAAAGCCGAGGCCGCTGAGGTGGCAGAGAAGGAAGATGAGGCGGAACTACCACCTCAGCCGACGCCTCCGACTCCGACTAAAGCAGCGAAGAGAGTGAAGCAAGTGGGTCCAACAGAGAGCAAGAGAGGGGGGAAGGGTGTTGTTGCTAATGTTAGTTTGATCAAGATATTTGGTGACCTAGATGATTGTTTTCTAAGGGCATCAGAGAGTGCTCATGAGGTTTCGAAGATGCTCGAAGCGCATCGGTTGCATTACCATTCCAATTTTGCCGATAATCGAGGTAGTTAAGCCTTTATGTGCTTATAGATTAATATGGTCTAAATGTTTGGGCATTTCAAAAGGCCTGCAATTTGAAGTGTTGGTGATTCTTTATGAGTGTTTGTTGAAGTTTTGATCCAGCGGTGTATTATGGGAATCTACGTTTAGTAATGCCCAAAATCTTCTTGCTGAATCATTAATAGTTGTATTTATGATAATGTCAGAGAGGGATAAGGCATCGAGTTAGATTGCATGAGTTTCTTTACTTTCACGTTGTAATATTTATGGAAGTTGCTCACTTTATGTGCCCTGAAAACTGAATTCAGCATCAGCTTGGCAAGAAATGCGTTTGTTTTCCAATGCGTAATGTAGTTTAAACCTGTTACAGTTCTCGAAGTTTCCTCACTTTGATGTTGTAATCACTGATGCTAATGTAAGGAACGAACTTTATCTGCGCTAGTAAGTGAATTCCGAGTTCCTTAGCGTGAAGTTCTGAGTGTTTTCGTTTGTCCTGTTCATACAAGACGGGCATTTCATTATTCTTTTGTTGAAGAAAATGGTGATGCAGCGAACAAAATGCTGGACCCATTTTGATAGTTTTTGTAGTTTACAAGGTTTTTGGCAAATCATGGGGAAGATTTAGTCTCTCTTTCAATGCTACTATGTGGATACAACTTATTCACACAACTGATTGGTTTGTCTTGCTAACATTTTATTACTGGGGTCTTTCATTGCAGGACACATTGATCATTCTGCAAGGGTTATGCGAGTCATCACTTGGAACAGGTCTTTTAGAGGCTTAACAAATGCGGAAGATGGGAAGGACGAATTAGATTCAGAAGAGCACGAAACACATGCAACTGTGCTGGATAAGATGCTAGCATGGGAGAAAAAGCTTTACGATGAAGTGAAGGTACATTAGGGCATTCCAATAAATACATTTTCTTCTTTCGTTCATCTATTATTTCCGTTTGGAAAATCTAATCACTATTTCCTAGTTCTGTGATTTACCCATTGCCCATTGGAGCCTTATCTGCAGTGACTTAGATTAGCTGCATTTCTATTGACTTCTTTGGCTTGTTATTTTTCTTCTATTACGGAACTTACATTATCTAAACTTACAAGGTTTAAAATGACCACGAGTGATGCTTTCTTTCTGTAATAGGGGGGTCGCGGTTACATTTCAGGGTCTTTCTTGCATCCCTGGTTCTCAAATGATCTGAAGAGTGATTGCACAAGCATTTATGGTGCATCCAGTCAGATAAATAACAGAGAAATGCAAAAGGATAGTTTTTCTGACACAAAATTAGAAACAAATACCTTATTAGTGTAAAAGTTGTTAGAAAGTCTTCATCTTCTAAAGTCTCAAATTAAGTTAATCGTTTAACCTCTAAAATCTCCATTTGTTAACCAAAAAGACGATGGAATAGATAAATCTAATGGGGTTAAGTAGCTCAATCAAGATCGCATGATTCCGGAGTTATGTTGTGAATATTCACCATTCTCGATCCCACTTTCATAAGGAAATACTAAAAAGGAAAACATTGATGAGATACATTAAGATTCTTTATCACTTTTCAACGTCTATGAGATTTTGAAGGATCGGTTACTCATCAAAATTGTAAAAAAAATGATTGCTCATTAAACTTTGTCGATAAAGCACGCCTCCAAACACATCATGCGGGGATAAATATACTGTTTTGTTCCATTTATGAGGAGATAGAGGTCAGAGAATGAAAGATTACTACCATAACGGATGAAGGAGTGAAACACTTTGTGTCTTCCTAGCTCCTCGTTTGGAAGAGGGACATCAGGGAAGAAGAATGTACACACACACAAATTCAGACACATGTAACACGTAGCAAGCAAACTCGATTTTCATGTTGCGTTTCTTTTATCCACAACTGTACGAGTTGTGGAGTGAAGGCTTCATGGTGTAATCAACTGCACTTCCAAACTTAGCGTGCCTCTATTGTCATTGTCTTGTTTTAGTTGTATATTTACAGAATACTTTGTATGCCTCATATTCCATGCAATCATTAATCTTCGCTGCACTTTGTTGTGGTGTTGTTGATGCTCAACAGACTGGGGAACAGATGAAGTTTGAATATCAGAGAAAAGTCACTTCACTGAATAAGCTAAAGAATCGCAATGCCAGTACTGAGACGATAGAGAAAACAAAAGCAGCATTAAGTCATCTGCATACAAGATACATTGTTGACATGCAATCCATGGATTCTACTGTGTCGGAAATTAATCGTCTACGTGATGAACAATTGTACCCAAAACTCGTTGCACTTGTTGATGGGTAAGTTCCAACTGAAGATCAAATATTTAGATAGTACACTTACATGGCAGACGTTTAACTTGGTTTAATATGTATACTTTCGGTGAAATGTTTACTTTTCCTTTTATTTTGTATGAGCTTAGTTACATCTCTCTCTCTCTCTCTCTCTCTCTCTCTCTCTCCGTATAATTGTGTATTAGCAAGCCCACATTAACGCGTGCGCTTTTAGCCATCTGTTTCTCTGTCAGCCCTGATTCCCCTGAAGCAACCTTTCCTTAAGGAGCATTTTATTTCCAATTTACCTTATGTTTGGTATGATGAAACTGTTATGTTGCCAATTGTCCCAAAAGCTTAAGCCAATAGGAAATGGGCCCAACAATGTCTATCAAGCCATCCAACGTAAATATCCAAGACCCTTGTTGGTATATTTCGGTTGCCTTGTACTTAGTCCATGTAGATGTTTTAGTAGAACTTGTGGACCGTAGGGTCGGCAGTCCTTGTTGCAATCAGCGGAATTCAGTAGACATAAGGTGCTTGTTAAATAGTTCCACCCACAGTTCTTTTGACTTCGTTTCCTGGCACCATGTTAGTTTCAGGGAACTCATGGTGCCATAGGAGGATCTGCTATGTTTTATATACTACTGAAGTTGCTCCCTAATGTTAGACCATTGCTGCTTTAAAATTTTGACTACCACCTCCTTTACTAAATGTGTTGCAGCTTGTGTAATTAAATTTAGGAAAACCCAATTGGTAGCTTTCAGATTTCCGCTGCGTAGCTCTCTTCAGGCTTCAATTAATTTTAGAACTCCCTTCCTACATTTTTCTTCGGCACTTCAATTACGTACAAGAGAGAAAGGGAACTGCTCTTCCCACTCTCAGCTCACGCGGAGCACAACGAGCTCGCGAAGCACTGAAGCTCGGAGTATTCCTGTCCTCAGTATGTTCATGTTTTAAGAAACCTGTGAATCCTGTAATAATCGTATAGGAGTTATCCTCATGCATATGCATTGTGAAGAAATCTGATTGGTTTTTTAACAGAATTATAGTCAGCACTCAGTAGGTCTAATATTTTAACTTGATGCAGTTTTAACTACTAGGAAACATGAAATGCACCTTGAATCTTGCTCCATATTTTGTTTGCATTACGATTAAATAAACTGTTTTAAAATGTTTTTCCTTTGTAATTACCTTAATTTGTGTGCTAGGTAATCTTAACTGCAAAACCATCTTTTTTTTTTTTTTGTTTTCATTTCATGTTTTTCTTGGACGGCAGGATGGCGACAATGTGGGAAAACATGAAGGTAGAGCATCAAAACCAGTCAAAGATCGTGATGGCATTGAAGTACCTTGACATCTCCCAATGCCCTAAGGAAACAAGCGGGCGTCATCACAAACATACAGACCAGCTGTGGGCTGTTGCCCGTGAATGGCATTCACAATTCGGAAAACTCATGAGCCATCAAAAGGAGTACATAAAAGCTCTCAACAGTTGGTTGAATCAAAATCTTGTCCCCATAGACAACAACTTAAAGGAGAAGGTCTCATCCCCTCAGAGGCCTCAAAACCCCCCTATTCAGTCCCTCCTACACGCCTGGAAAGATTTTCTTGACAAGCTACCGGATGAACAAGCAAAAACTGCTATTTACAATTTTTGTGCTGTAATAGAGACAATATTACAGTATCAAGTGGAAGAATTGGAGTTGAGGGCAAAATGTGAGGAAACGCGGAAAGATCTTAACCGCAAGACGCGACAATATGAGGATTGGTATAACAAATTCATGCAGAGGAGGACCCCACCGGATGAGATAGATCCGGACAGGGCACATGATAAGGATCTTATCACAGAACGGCAGATCGCAGTAGAAGCTGTGAAGAAGAAGTTGGAAGAGGAGGAAGATGCTTATGAGAAGCAGTGTACTCAAGTTAGGCAGAAGTCTTTGAATAGTCTGAGAAGTCGCCTGCCGGAGCTTTTCAAGGAAATGACGGATTTCTCTGTTGACTGTTCGGATATGTACAAGAGGTTGCGTTCCATTTCACAGCAACGTAAGCCAAGTGAAAGCTCATAGTAAATTATGGTTTGTGTGCTTTGTAAAATTTGTAAAATTGGTTTGTATGTTACACGTATGTATTACTTGAAACTTGAAAGACATTGTTTTGGGCTTTGCCTTGACCAAGTCCTTAAATTATAAGGTTGTCTTCATTAATAACAGGAGGAAGCTCGGATACCGTATTGAAAAAGTGCAAAGAATGCGGTTTTATTTGTTTCTTTGGTCATTTTTTTTTTTCTTGATCCGCTTTCTTTGGTCATTTAAAAGGCTTCTTTTGGGCTCTTCCAGTTAAGTTTGCATGCGAATTATCGGAAACGAGTTGTAGAGAAGCTAGATACCACATGAAAATATCAGGAATAGCGGTTAGCCGATTCTTTGGTCATTTTTCTTGCTTTCTGGAATGCAGAGTCGGCAAATACAGAGCAACCCAATCTTTATAAACACCAAATGCACACTCTGATTGATGAGACTGTTTAAAATTTCATGAGAGCAATTCCGTTTACAAATTTCCGGAAACACCTCTTTTAGCAATGCCATAAAAATTCGTTATCAGAATTAAGAAATGATATGATGAGAAATTACCATAAAAAGCAAAAACAAAACAGAAACTTGTTTCTGGGAAGGAGTATTCTATTTACACATGAAAGAAAAGACGGCTTGGTCTCGTGAAAGTAAAAGAATGCTTGGCGTCACTGTTCATCTTGGGACTGCTTGGACTCTTTAAACAGGAAGTCATGTCAAACTGAGCAACAAAAGAATCTTCTTTGGTTCCGTGGTCTACTTTGCAGATTGATTCCAGTAGGCTTCGGAGGACTGGCTTTTGCTAATCGTTTCGCTGCAGAAGGTAGAAAGGAGTCGTTTAAGCCGGTGCCATTTTCAGTTTCTCTAAGCAAGAGACTGCAATAAGAACTCTGTCATATCTTTTTGACAAAATCGGACCAGATAAAGACGGATGGAGAAGTAGCTAGAGATAAATATGAACACTCGCTAAAATACCAAAACTCAGAAGAAGATTGCTGTCTTTGTCTGGAACCATGAACCGTAGCTAACTGTTGATATAGATAAATATGCTAGGATTTACCTATTTCATAGAAAAGCTCATTAATGTTCACGGAAGCTTTCGCAGATGTTTCTATGAAGAACATCCCATTTTCTTGTGAAAGTTGCTGACCCTCCTATAAGAGTAGAAGACAATAGCTTCACAATTAGAGCCAACAAAAAAGAAGCCGGTGATTAGGGCAAACTCGTCCCCAGTGAGAAACAAGATAAACATTATGCTGCTGATAGACTTCCATTTTGCATTTGACTTTAATTGGAGTGTCATATGAAGCGTGTCGGGAAGTTCAATTTATCTCTCACCAATTCAAGAACCAGGTGATGAACTGAAATAAGAATCTAACACTCGTTCACCAAAACTCTACCTTATAATGAAGTTCATTGGCTGCATAATATGTTTCACATGCTTATTTCCCCCTTTACATGTCTATATGCACCCAAAATGTGAATGTGTAGGGTTATACTTGTTATCATCCTTGCAACAAACCAATCGGATTTAAGACCCTTGGCAGAACAAATACATAACCTTCCAATGCTAACGAATCATGGTAATGTGGAGCTCACACCTTGTGAATTCCCAACTAATAGTATCGTTTCCTCTTTTGCTTCAAGCACTTCTGTTATCGTGCGTGTAACTGATTCCCAGGAATGCAGATCAAGAAGGAGAAGTGGAGAAATAGAAAATAGAAGAAAACTGACATGGGACCTTAAATATACCTCAGAATCCACCTCTCTTTCTGTTTCCAAGTCAGACTTGTTTGCCACCAGCGCCAATATCAAATTTGGATTTCCTAGAAAATGTAACAAGATAAATACTTAAACGAGTCATGCAATCATCATAGACACAGAAAAGAAAAAGCTGGAAAACAGCCACAAAGGTACAAATTTTTATTTCGCACCATTTCACAACAAAAACAAACATAGGAAAGTCTAAGAGAGGTACTAGATGCTGGAACAAGTAAATCGAAGTCTTTTTGCTGGCTAAGGCTAAATTAAAAGGCTTTAAAACCTTCACAGAACTGCAGAGAGGTCTCAGAATCATTGACCAGCGACTCTAGTAACAGAGTCGTGATAATGCTAATACCATTCACACTCTTATTCTCTGACTTCTTTTGACATGGTAAATTTCAGTAACATAACATAGCTAATTGATATGGAGGTGAGAGCATGAAGGCGAAGAATTTGTTGCAGAAGATAATGCATAGAGCTCTGAAATGAGAGGAAAGAAATAGAATGCATCTTGAAAGGTAGACTGTGCAATTTGTAGTAAAAGCTTGACCACTTATTGTACTGATAGGAAATGAGTCCGTGTATAATGAACACTCACATCCATGTGTAACCTCATCTCGTGCATGGAGAGGCAAACAAGCTAAACTGAACAATTGCTCAAATATACACAGAATAGGGTGCACATTAACAAGCATAATAAGGGAATAAATTCTAATATTGGAACTTAAACCTATGACACCCTGGACCAGACCTGTATAGCAGCCCATTTGTCGGGAAGATAAGGTTTTTGGGGGATAACGAAGAAGGGTGGATAGGAGGTGGATATGTTACAAGGGGGGATTGGTTAAGGAGGGGGATTAACTTATACTTGCTTTGAGTAGTAGTTGATATGGGTGGATAAAAGTGGATGAGGTGTGGTCGCCCTCATTAAATTATTATATTGAGAACACAAAAACTGTATGAAGGGCAATTTGTTCTTTCTCCTCACCCAGATTAAATTATCCTAGGGTGAGGGGTGGGATTAGCTAAGGCCCCCCCAAGGGGATAAGCTTCCCCACCCCCCAACAAACACCACCTTTTTTCTACCACTCCCTCCCTTATCCCCCTTCCTCCGTCATCCCTCCCCCTTGTACCCCAAACAAACAGGCCTAATTCAAATGTTATGTCACCACTTGTCCCTGCAGCTTAAGCTGTTTTAGAAAGCCATTCCAACATTGTATATCAAGTTATCTTCCATTTAAGCCACCAGGTCTAGATACGAGGAAATTTTATGAATTTCACATCTAGAAATTACAGAGTTGAGAAAGAAAAGAGCAAAAAAACAACAATAGTTAGCAAGTTCATTGTGTCACCTTGCTTTTTCAGTTCTTGAACCCATTTTTTGGCTCGAACAAATGTGTCCTGAAGATAAGGCGCCATATCATCATTATAAGAGCTACTGATTAAGAAATGAACAGAAAGGAGAAAGATTGTAAATGATTGTATCCCTTTTCAAGGACTTCAATTGACATGGACAGCCTTTAAAGTAGATGGAACAGATGAGTTGTAGCCACAATCATTTCAAGCATGTTGCCTATAGGAAATCCAGGAATGAATCGATAACATTGTCGTCATACAAAACCAAGACAGATAGATGGCAGTAACCATAGATGCATCCTCGTAGAAATCAGTTTACACAAACCCTTTGGCAATACATTATTCCCAAAGGAAGAAGAATACTTTGAATGAGAGGGGACTTCAGGCCGTATCGTACTTCTAAGATTTGAGTCGTGAGACATTGTTTCACTTGATATCTCCTATGACATTACGATCAAGTACTTTAGCATCATCCAAGTCTTTGTGTTGACATGCATGATCATTAAGCTTTTCATGAACCCAATCAAGTTACACCAAACTTGCGACTTGCAAATAAGTGAAATAACTAGCTTCAATAACAGATCTCAAATGGGTAATTCTATTGGTTGTCACTTGTCAGTTGAAGCATATCCAATCGCTCATCTACAATATCCATAACTGGACATAACCGCTGGCAGCTCTACTCATTGCATAGGGTAATCAAATGAACACCCTCAAAAATTAACTCCACTCATTTTGCATACGGTGCAAATTTTCATCTATCTAAACCATAATTGAATCCAGTGTTATTCATAATTTGTCAATCAAATGGATTTGCAGAAACAAGTTAGGTATTTTTTTCATCTAACTAAACTATCAAACTTTCAATTTGCCTTACTCTTGAAACAGAATTGTGGAGAATAACTGAAATATTACATGTATTTACACTTTTTTCCTGAAAATGTCTGTATGAGCACAGTATCGAACAATTTTTAATAGGGTTGGCACGAACATAAGTTATTTACTGACTACCCTAAAAAAAATCCAAGAGCCACCACTGGACATAACATAAAATTATCAAATAGAAGATGCAATGACTACAGATAACAGCAAGGACTCTACAAAATTCCTACCATGCTAGACATGTCGTAGACAACAACGGCTGCTGCGGCACCACGATAGTACATTGGAGCCAAACTATGGTACCGTTCCTGTCCTGCTGTGTCCCATATGTCAAATTTTACAGTGGCTTCAGATAACGACAATATCTGCGTGAAAAAAGCTGCTCCAATGGTTGGTTCCTGCATTACACTTCTATCAGGTATCCTTCGCCACAGAAACATGCAAAAAGTTTACTAGAAAAAGAGTACTCTGGTAGAAAAAAAACATGAAACTTAACCTGGTTGTCAAAAAATTGTCCCTTGACAAATCTCAATACCAAACTGGTTTTCCCAGTACCCATGTCGCCTAAAAGCACCTGCAGGGAAATGTAAGAAAATACCTATGATTTAGGCATGCACAATCGTATCTACGATGCATGAAACACTAAAAAAATTTGCCAAAAGAACTTCAGCAAATAACCAGAGTTTAAGGCACCAATGTGCAATCAATAAAGACTTGAAATGAAAACAGAAGACCGATCTCACAAAGAGACATACAAAGATCCAACAACGGAAGCTTCTTCACATTTGTAATAAGGGGCTGACACAAGGGGGTGCCCGTACCCCCGCGCAACTCTAAATATTTCCATCAATTATATTAGTTTTTCGGGTTAATTTGGAAAAATCCTATGGGATCGGCCCCGCAAGTCCCCAGAGTGAACAAAAAAATCATAAAGTTCCTCTACACAAGGGAAAACCCCCCTAAAATTCCAAATTATCAACCATTTTTTGGCCGCTACATAAATACACACAATCTCATCTCATTATCCGAGCTAGCAAGTAGCAATATACATTTTGGACTATACTTTTTGTAATTAATGTAAAAATACAAGTGGTTCAGGACCCCCCTGATCCTGCGTCTGCCAGTTAGAGTAATCGCTGTGCTTAAATTTTAAGGCCGAGTGTCCAATGGCTGTTATTCTTGATTTGATGTCTAGTTCCACGCGACAAAATATAATTGGATGGATTATAGATGACAACATGATAACCTAACTACATTCTATCGAGGACTCCCCCACAAACGGAAGCTGGGACTAGTCCCGGATTAGTCGGTCCATTGGACCAGATACCGAGTTATCAAAAAAGACCCAAATCTTGGAGTGGGAAGCTACACCCTAAATTTGCACTAATGAAGACAAACTGCCATTGCATACGGAGGGATGGTAAAATCCAGCATCCTGTCCCAATTAGTCCACCAATTTCCAAACTTGGAAAGACAGATCCAGTAGTAAAATTCACAACATTAACATAAAGATTGACAGGGGATATTTTAAGTGGGAATCATACTAAGTAGAGGAAAATAGAAAGAGGGTAAGGACCTACCTACCAGCTTGGCTTGTATAATCTTGTTGCCAGGCCTCGCCATTCAACTTTTCGATTGATCGCAGCGGATTCGAACCCAGATCGGCGCTTTAGATAGAGAAACAAAGAGAGGAATTTTGAGAGAGAGGAAGAACGTAGGTAAAGCACAAACAAAAGTGAAGCAATAAAGATTCAAAGAAGAAGTAACTGGAAGGGCGAGTGATGAGAGAGAGAGAGAGAACCAAAGAGAGAGAGAGAGAGAGAGAGAGAGAGAATGGTAGTTTTTTGATTTTCTTGACTGGTCGTTGAGACGTTGAAGAAGTCCATTGTTTATGTTAAGAAGATTTCGCTTTTCTTGAAAGTTTGGAAGCTGCAGTAGCGGTTGATGGAATTTTGAGACTTGGGGGGTACGGCTCTGTTGATGGAATTTTGAGAGTTGGGTGGCACGGCTTTGCTGGGTTCAATTCCGCTCCAGTAATTTTCAGCTCCAGTCCGGTCCAGTTTGGGCCTGTTGTGGGCCCCTCCCGGGTCCAAATCGAATATGTCACGCAAAAATTATTATCGAACATCAATATATGGATGAAACAGATTTATACATTAAAAAAATGGGAAATTATTAATTTTAACTTAATTTTTTTCATCGCTTTTTTCATGTACAACTCTGTTTCATCCATGTACCTATGGATGTTCGATGAAGCTAATTTTTGGCGTGGATGACATATTCGACGAGCTCTGCAGTAGCGGTTGATGGAATTTTGAGACTTGGGGGGTACGGCTCTCTTGATGGAATTTTGAGAGTTGGGTGGCACGGCTTTGCTGACGTTGCTCTCAATGTTCCGCTTTGCACTTGTGTTCTTAATTCTAGTGCTCAAGAATTTAGAAAGTTTTTGAAAGAAGTTTTCACGCTCTCACTTGCACTATCCACCAGCCCGCGCATCTTGTAACTTAGGGCCCGTTTGAATGCATCATTAGGTGGGGATAAGTTTTTATCCCAGAATAAGACCATGGGTCCCTCTCTTTACCCTCGTTTGGGAAGGCAAAAATAAGGGGGTTTTGTTTGTCCCGTTTCTTGGCTAAGATCGGAGAAGCGGGGAAACAACAGTATTATCTTCAGCTAGGTTTTAAGGTTCTCATACCAAAAATTAACAATGCCATCTTTGATACTTCTACCAAATTTGCCAAGCAAGATGGCTACTCCATTTCATTTCTCTCGTATCGTGCAAGCCCGTTGATTTGAATTAAAAATAAGATGAGTTTAATTCGATTCTCTTAATTTAATATTGTGCCAAAATGATACGAAACCCGTACATCAACATTGTTGTTTCTCTATGTCTTGACATTTTGACATTGTAGCAAGGCAAAATATATTTTTGACAACAAGTAGGTTGTTTAGTTAGGAATCCCACCACCAAACCTACAAGTGTTCCTAGAGCAACGATAGAGCTCTTCCCAATCACACACCCATATTATCTTCCATCACTAATCGTGTGGCTTTCACACTAATGTATTGTGGAGAAAGTCCCTCGAGCATGACTCCTAGGAATACTGAACTTAGTCACACAATCCTCCAAAATCGTCTGTGCCCGCGCTCTCGTTCTCGCACCCGGTCACGCAGTACCTGACCCAGGTACTGAAGAATAATCACTCCCAAGCCTACAAAGGTTCCCCTTCATCATTCACGCCCAAACAAAAACACTAAAGAGAAAGCAAACGAAACAAAACAAGTAGAGGCCCACAAATGGACACCCTCTGGCCCACCGCAGCTTCCTTTTCCCCTCCACCAAAAACAACAAAAACAGGCCCAAAACAAATACTCCTACCCAACCATTTCCATTTCTCCCTCCCAACATCTCTGGACCAGACCCAATGGCTCCATCAAAGCCCGACGAACCTCCCTTCTACTACCCGCTCCCCCCGTCCTCCCCCAACCACCCCCAAAACTACGTCGTCTTACCCATCTACATCCCCGCCGCCACCGCCGCCGCGCCCCCCCGCCGCCGCATCCTCTGGGCCGCCGCGTTCCTCTTCCTCGCCCTCGCCGTCTACTTCCTCTACCCCTCCGACCCCGACCTCAAAATCTCCCGCCTCCGCCTCGACCGCATCCACGTCCAGACCACCCCCTTCATCGCCGTCGACGTCACGTTGGGCCTCGCCGTGAAGATCCGCAACGTTGACCTCTACTCCATCGATTACAGGCAAGGACGGACCGAGGCCCGGCCCCGCCCGCGTTTTAGTTTTTGATTAGTAATAATAATTCTTGTTGGTCCGCCCAATATCGTTTTGAACAATTCAATGCCGTCCGACCAAAAGTTTTGAGAAAATAAGTTCAGTTTTAGTACTTAATTAGTATAACTTAGGCAAGATTAATGTAGTTTTTCAGTTGTTACAATCTTTTTAATGTTCGTCTAATATAATCTTAATGTTCTTAATGACTTGATTAATCCTTTTAATCTTATGAATTTTTTTACTAAGTAAAATTAATGTGGTTTTTCATTTGTTACAATCTTTTTTTAATGTTTGTCCATCCAATATTAAAATCCTGCGTCCGTCCTTTATTACAGGTCGCTTACGGTATCCATAGGGTACAGAGGGAAGCAGCTAGGGTTCGTGACGTCGGACGGCGGTCACGTGAGGCCGAGGGGGTCGTCGTACGTGGACGCCACGCTGGAGCTCGACGGAGTGATATCGGATGTGGTCTTGTTGGTTGAGGATTTGGCAAGGGGTTCGGTCCGGTTCGATACGGTTACGGAGGTTCGTGGCCGGGTTGGGGTGTTCTTCTTACAGCTTCCTCTCAAGGTAAATTTGATCAGCAGTTGATAATGCGTAACTTATAATTGAACTGTGTTTTTGGAGCCGTGCGATGTTTTAACTTTGAATCCATGTGCATTGTGTGGACTGTGGAGTCTATGTGCATTGGACTGTTTTCGGGCACATCTTTGTCTGGATGTCTGTTCATGCTTAGCAGACGCTTGATTTGTAGTTGGCAAGGTCCAAACCAAATGCATTTTCACATTAATACCAAAAATTATACTCCGTAAGTATATATCACTACTTGCTAATTCTGTGGAAGTGACGAAATTTTGCGAAAAGTCATTGATAACTTGGAAGTTAATGGGATTTTGCCCGCACATATTTGGAAATTTTAAGAATCTTTTTCACCCAAGGGACGTGCTGGGGCCTTATACACAGAAAGGAGGAGCCGTATGAGATGAAAATCTCACGTACGGTTCTGGAACGGAGATTCTATGTCAGCTCAATCCGAAGCTGAATCAATTTCTTTTTATACCCCTGCCACTACCTTATAAAACTTTTTTAAAATTAACACGAAAAACTAGGGTAATAAATGAGAACGTTTGAAGTTGTGCAGGGGTCCGGACACACCCTTGCATCCGCCCCATGTCCATGTATCCCTCCGTCTAACTCTTTTTGGCTTGCTATGAGATGTAAATAGAAATTGACTCAAAGCTGAAAGAAATTCAGAAAAGACAAAAGATTCCAATAAAAAGCCGGAACTTTTTTATTGCGTCACAAACATAGCCTCAGTAGCATTTTGAGTGATCATTTTGTGGAACTAAGTACCGGATAAGAAAATGGTAGATTTTGGTTGGATGTTCATTTCTAAGATTGTTTAGTGTTATAGAAGTCATTTTCCTTTTAGAGGTACAGTGGAGACTTTGGAGTTTAATGGAATGGAAAGCAAGTTTGTAATAAGAAAGAATATTTGAGAAGGAGTGTTAAGTATGTAAAAGAACTAAGGAAGGAAACTCCATGCCTTGTGAGTAGGGCTGTAAATGAGTTGAGCAGCTCACGAGTTCGGCTCGGTAAGGGCTCGGTTCGAAGGATAAATGAGCGAATTCAAGCTCGATTTTGCGGCTCGTTTGATAAACGAGCCGAGCTCAACCCTAGCAGGGCTCGGCTCGAACATGCCAATATTTGGTTCGACTCCGCTCATTTAGCCAATTTTTCAATATTAAGGCTGAACTGTTGACGAATTCGAGCTCGAGTTCGAGCCGAGCCGGCTCGTTTATTCTAGACCGAATACTAACGAGCCGAGCTCGAGCTTTGTACATGCTTGGCGAGCCGAGCTCGAGCCACTCAAATTCTGATCGAGCCAATATTCGGTTCGACTTGGCTCGTTTACACCCCTACTTGTGAGTTTTAGAAAGCAACAATATTCAAGCATCTGGGATCAACAGTCAGTTACTAAGAGCTAGAGATATGAGTGAGATTTGGATGGATAGAAATTGAAGTGGGTTAAACAAATATTTACATGACATTGTAATAAAGTAGAACATATCCTGGGACAATTGCAAATAGGCTTCCGGCGAACTTGAGCTAGTCTTGGTTTTAATTGCACTTGTGCGAAAAGCCTCTAACTAGTTTGCCTACCTTTTCCCTCTGAATACTACATCCTCTAGTGAGTATGATAATCACATTTCCAGCTAAAGTTATTTTTTGACAGAAATTCCACGCAGATTAGACCTGATGCCTGGTTGCCATTATTAAGTAGGTGTCGAGAATGTTAGAGCTGTTCTCTTTTAGGGCATTGTTTCTTAGAAGGGGCACTAGTTGTATATTGCAAATTGTACACTGTGACAGCATACCTGTTAAATGTGGGGTACCCGGGAATCAGGATTCAAAGCAGAGAACAAGTAGAATGTCATCACTTGTATCACCTGTTGCTGTAATATGGTGTTGAGTTGGGGTTAAAGTTCATGGAAACTCTTTCAAGCGCCATTACTTGACAACTTCAGACAAGTATTCTGGTTAGAGTAGCAGAAGCATCACCCTAGTGATTTTTGTTTATGCTTAAGGTGTTTCACTTGTCAATTGTGCTGTTGCCTTTTTTGGAAAGGTCCTCCATCAAGTTAAATCTCATGTCTACATTGTGTTTTGCATGATGTACGTCGAATTTCTATGTGCTACAACTTGGGTTTCCTTGATAATTGGCTAATATGCATTGCATGCTGTTAGAGGATCTATTATGCGTGCGTCGTTAGAATCTTCACTTGATATCATTAGTACCATAACCATTTCACAATTGGATTCTGTTACAATTCTTCCCATCTGGTGGTTCTTCAGGTTAATACTTGTGGGGAACACCGAACATGCATGTGTAGGACTTTAGCAGTATCTTATTCCACTCAGTCATCAATTGGTCTGTGAGAAATTCACAGTGAAGATGCAGTCATCCTAATGTGGTCTTTGTAGTCATATTTACAGAGCTCTGCATAGAACAAATGCCCATATATGATTCTTGTAGAAAACCCTTGATGTTACGTTGGCTTACTGTTGCTTCCTTCCTCACCTAGATAGTTTGCAGATCAATATGCCCACATTCTTAATCCTTCTAATTTACTTTATCTACGATTTCAACAGGCAAAAGTGTCGTGTGAGGTTAACGTAAACATTCGCAACCAATCAATTATCCGTCAGAATTGTTACCCCAAGGTGAGGCTCATTAGTTTATGGTTCCTTTTTCCATTAGGAGGTTGTAAAATTCAACTAGTAGACTGATGTAGTTCCTGTTCCAAAAATAAACACACACAAAACACTGACGTTCTTCTAATCTCAACTTTTTTAGCCATCAATGTAAATGCTTCATTTACTCAGTGGGTCATGATGTGCCATACCAATACTAAATGTTTCTTTGACCAGTGATGAACATGGAGGTGGAGCAGACGTAAATGGTTTGGTGGTGTTTTACTGGTCCCGACATATATGCATTGAGACGGCTTCTGGTATGTGAAATCCAGAATGCGTTTGTGTACTATAACAACAATAAAACTATTGGAGAGTGAGTATCAATTCATCATATATGTATTGTTTCCCATGTAAATATTTCCCATGATATGAAAGATATGTGCTAGTCCTGTGACTCTTGAATGTTAAAACTATAGACTTCTGTTATATCCCTGGATCCAAACACCAATTCTTTACAGTTACATCCTCACTAGCAGGAGGGGAACCAATGGTGGAATTTTTTCCGTACAACAAGAAATAGTTCACTTACAACCTTTGCTTTGGACCCGACAACCCCATTCATAGTCGGCATGGTGGTGCCTACACCTGAAAGATCCGGGGTGGCGCGTGGGCGAACAAACGCACTTCTTCGCTTCACCGCCGCCACCACCTTCACTGGTAGCCACCCTGCTTTGCTCAATCGGTGCCTGTTGGTTCACAACCACCTCTTCAACCCTCCTCACTGGCCGAACCAAACGCCTATCATACGATTGGACTGTGTAGCACATATTCTTCTGATGAAAGAAATGGTTGAGACTGAACCAGAAAGATGCTAGTGTTATAGAGGAAGAAAAGTAAGGAGGAGAAAAAGAAGAGAAGATAAGGAGATTGGGACAGAACCACAAAAAGGGTCGGCCTTAGCTTTTTTTCCCCTTTCTATTCGGTGGATGGGGAATAAAAGGTGGGGAGATTATGTGATCAGAGTTATGGCTAGGTAGATGAGAATCTACTTTCAGTTGCCAATTCTTGGTCTGGTATGGGGTCCTTGAGTTTAAAAGGTTGGTGTTGAAGTGGGCTTTGGCTATGATGCTCCCGAGTGGTTTGGGAGTATCATGCTCCCAAAGTCGTTTTTTTCTTATTCTATGATAAGTCAGAACACCTTTTTTAAAAATAAGTACTTATTTCACATTTTCAAACTTAAAAATAATATAAATGAAAAATAACTTTTCAATTTTTTTTGCACCGTATTAAAGATCTCAATGAGATCTTTCAAACCAGATCCATATTGTATATTTTTAGATTTGAATAAGCCCATCGTTTTTGAGCTTGAAATTGCCTTCTTAAAAAATAAGTACGTACTTATTTTGCGTTGTGGAACGGGGCCTAGTAACGTGATATGTGTTGTTAACAAATATAGTAAGTGTTTCTTAAGGAAGTGTAGCCATGCAACATAATAAATGTTGCCTTAAGGAATGATATATAAAACATGTTTATGTGGTAAATAATATTATGTTGTTTTGGTCAAAAATTCTTAAAACCATCTCGTTTTTAGCAAACCCATTCTACTTTTTGTGAGTGATTTTGATCTAAAGACTATAATTTACCTATTTTTCAATCTAAGAGTTCAAATTTAATGGGGCATCATACTCCCATATCATTTGGGAGCATTGTAGAAGTTTTGGTTGAAGTGCCAACCGAAGCTTCCACTAACAACTTGCGAGTTTTTTGTTTGGGAGCAACAAAAGGATATTTGGGTACTGATTTTGATTTGAGTGTGGAACTTCAAGGGGAAATGCACTACTTTGGTGGTCATACTGCACTTTGATGGGATCTTTCGAGATCTCATCATTGCAATTTACATTGTTCCACGCTCAAATCAAAATTTTATCTGTGAAAGAAATAGATTGATGTGATAGTAGTAGATAAGTTCGTGATCTGACAACCGTTGGTTATGCGAGATGGATGGTCAATATCTTAAGCTTGATCATGTGGCCGTCAATGTCCGATTAACGTAATCATTGGTACAAATGACGGGTTTAGGGACGTTTAAGAAAATGAGCAGTTCTGAGCATGATAATGAGATCTCCAAATGCTCCACCGACGATGTGCACTCTAATCCTGTAGTGCATTCTAATCCTGTAGTGCATTTGGTGCACCATAGAAACCTAGGTCCGAAATTCTATGGGTAGCAATTTACCTCTAGGTCCAGAAAATAGAAAGTAATTCCCACCAAGTTTCCTCTAATTAACGAAACACTAAAACCCTATGAAAGTGCCTAAAACCCCCAATACTGAAAGTGCTTAACTCTTAGGGCACCCTATGAAAGTGCCTAAACCTCAGGGTACCCTATAAAAGTGCCTAAAACTCTAGGGTACCCAATAAAAGTGCCTAAATCGCTAAAACCCTATAATAGGAATGTGCACCCTTAAACTCCTATGAAAGTGCCTAAACCTAAACCCTATGGCTCTATGAAATCACCTAAACCTAAACTCTAGGGTACCTTAAACCCTAGGGTATCCTAAAATCTAAAATCTTAAGGTACCCTAAAACTCTAGGGTACCCTAAAATCCTAAAATCCTAGGGTACCCAAGGGTACTAGGGTACCATAAAACCCTAGCATACCCTAAAACCCTAGGGTGACATTTCTATTAATGGTAAATGTATTTTTGTAAAAGTGGACTTAGTGGTAATTAAGTATTTCATCTCTCCTTAATGGGAATTAAGTGTCACTTTTCTATACCTAGAGGTAATTTTCTCATTAACAATTTGGATTGGTTAAATTGGGTTAGCTGACAAACCAAGCTGATGCTCCTCCTAGTCACTCACTTGTCGTGGCTTCCTTTAACTGGGTGACTGTAGATTCACGGATGAGAGAGAGAGAGAGAGAGAGAGAGAGAGAGAGGTATCCATCCACTACCAGAAAAGGCCTTCACCAGAGAAAATCGTACATGAAAAATATTCCAATGCATGATTTTCTTGCCAACAAACTTGTTCTGTTTGCTGTTGTATAAATCCCAGATGCACGAATCTTATACGTAGAGAGAATGAAAAATATATACTAGCACCGAAATCAGGTGGTCACAATCGATCCCACTTGAACGGATATTTAAAACAATTTAAGTTATTTTACCGAGTCTAATAAAAACTCCTACATTAGAAGAATGATATCTAATGTACACTTGCTTGGTCACTCACCGTCACCGGGTTCTCTATCTCCATACTTTTTTCTGTTTGTTACTCATGCATTTCGAACCGCACCACGAGGCGCGACTTTGAAAATACACGAATTTGAGTCATAACCATGAGATTTGTGTGTTCCAAGACAAAGAAACTTATTTCGGGAAGAAAGAATCCCAAGCCATGAAACACGGATTTGAAGAACCCCTGGGTTTTACCTCCACAAAATGAGGCTAAAATACATTATCCCCACCTCATCTCTTGTTCAACAATGCCTTCTTTCCATCTTTTAGGGCCAATGTGTCAAATTCAAAGGCTTCCCAAATCATAAAGTTTTGGGTCAGTATGTTCAAAATGACTATTCAGTTCAGGGGTGCGATGTGGGGGCTGCCCTCTTGTGAGTCGACGAGGCTCTTGGATTACGACGTGTGACTGGACTCCAGCATCGGAAAAATTGGGTCATTGTGTGTGAGTTTAAATGGCCCGTGGCGAATCTCTTAGGTTAGCAACGAGTCAACAAGGCTCTTGGATCACGACGTATGTGAGGACGGCCTCCAACATCAGGAAGTTTGGGATGTTGCAGTGAGAGTTTTAAAAGAGTATGAAGAATCTATCAGGTCAGCAATTACCTTGATGTGATTTTCTTGTGAGTGCGTCTTGTATTTAAAAAATGTGCCAAATTTAAAGTACAGGAAAATGTCGACAAAGAATCCGAAGGCACAAAATAAAAATATTAACCATCATTGCTGACGCATCTTCCCTTCTTGATTGCTCCAATTTCCACATCCTACAGCTGCAATGTCAATGCACAATATGAGGGGGGGAAAAATATCAGTCCCGGGTAGGTATCATGTGGTGTCCGCTCGACGCATCCGCGAGCCGTCCATTATATTTTTGGACAGCTCGAATTTGGAGAGAGAAAATGTTGGGGTGGGAGGAGAGAAAATGTTTCAATCCGAGCCATCCAAAAATATATTGGACGACCCGGATGCGCCTAGCAGGTACCACGTGAGATATACCCAACCGGCACAGAAAGATTTCTGGTAGAATATAATACAAATATTTGTATAAATAGTCCATTCTATTCATTTAGCCATGTTCCGCTCATTGACTAAACGATAGACCAGCTCTTACAACTGCCAAACCATACAGAAAAATTGCTCGCTCTCTTTCTATTGCCATGGACGTCGGAAGTTGGTGCAACTCAGGCCACCGGCACGGCGGTTGGACCCGTAACTTCTCGGAAACCACCGAGTCCGATGACTTTGTGCCATTTTACTCGCCGCTGACCAGATCGAAGAGTGCACCCATTTGGAGATTGATGTGGAGGAAGATCAAGAAAGAGAAAAAGAAGATTTTGGAGCGTTCATATTCAACTACCGTGCAACGTTGCAGTTATGATATACACGCTTATGCCCAGAATTTCGATGAGAGCTCAACGTGGGACGATTCCGATTGTCTCTCCTCTCGCTCCTTCTCTGCTCGATTTGCTGCTCCATCAAGGATCTTTGAAAAGAACGAAGGACTTCTGGATTGATGGTCTTCTCAGTTTTTCTATTATGAAAATTGGTAATGGAAACTACTAATGTTTTGGTCAATATTCTTGTACGCTTTTACTCGCTCCTTTGCAGTTGCACCAACAGATGCTTATAAATTAAGCTTCTTCTCCATTTTCATCACTTCGTTATCGTTAGGATTGCAAACAAGTCGATTCGAGTTTTTAGCTAGGGTGTTTGAGCTCGAATCGAGGTCAGGCTTGGTAGTGTTTGTGAAACTCGGCTTGAGCTCGAATCGAGCTGGTATGTACAGATGTACTAGCAGATTGTCCGTGCCTAACAGCACTTCCAACTGAAATCTCATATGTATACAATATAGTAATTTTCTATTAACTTCCAATACGTAGAAAGTAATAAATCATGTACTCCTTTATCTTCTTCTTTTTTTCCTTCGTCGGGATTGGATATTTCTTTGCTTGTGCGGTGAAGTCCATCTCGTACAATGCTCTTCAATAATGTACTGATTTATCTTGCTAATATTTTACTTATTAAAACCTCTTAAGTCTGCAGATATTATATGTCTAGCTTGACGAGAATTGTAGAAAAGATAGGGATATGGCGCAGCCAATTTGGAATGGATAGTAATGTAGGTTGATGGCTATTGCGGAAAATTAGAGAGGAGGGAGAGATTTCAAACATGTGTAGACATCTTTCTTGTTTTAGTCAGAAAATGTGTAGAGAAAATACTGACTAAAGAGAGAGAGAGAGTAATGATTAAGTTTTCTATTCTAAATATTGTCGATTAGACGGTTATAATCTTAATTGAAAATATCATCGGACACGTGAAACGTTATCCTTATTTGTATTTCTAGAAACGTTCTGTTTCATAATATAGTTACATATACATATACAAGCCTAGCTCAAGTTTCATAATATAGTTACATATACATATACAAGCCTAGCTCAAGTGCTCAAGTTCGAACTCGAACTCAAGAAGAAAATCAAACCTAACTAGACTAAATTCACATAACAAATATAACTGAATAAAATGATGTAAATAATGCACTCCTTACCCAAAAAAAGAGTGAAATCTACTCTTAACTTCAAGTACTCGAGCAGAGCTAAAGTGTACTGAACTCAACTCAATTATTGAACGAGTACAAAATTTGGACCCTGATTTGTTCATGAAGTAAATAAACCAAACTTGAACATTCTATAATTAATGAGCCAAACTTCATAAACAACTCAATTTGTTTGCAGTCTACATATCTCCTCCTCCTCCTCCTCCTCCTTCCCCTCTCTCTCTCTCTCTCTCTCTCCTCCTTTTTCTCTCTCTCACTCATTCTTGAGAAGATGAGATGCCTTGACAAGTTTTTGGCCCTCTTATCTTGACTTTTTCCATGTTGAAAGTTGAAGCAAAACCTATAACGGCAAAAGGAATATCCTCGGATCTGCTTTTACTCTAGAGTTTAATATCAAATTTGGGTGGTTTAGATGAGCGATGTATATTCTATAATCAATGAGCCAAATTCAAGCTTCATAAATAGCTCAATTTGTTTGTAGCCTACGTATCTTCTCCTTTTTTCTCTCTCACCCCATTCAAGAGAAGAGAAGATGAGATGCCTTGACAAGTTTTTGGCCCTCTTTTATCTTGACTTTTTTCCATGGTGAAAGTTGAAGCAAAACCTTTAACGGCAAAAAGGAATCTCCTCGGATCTGCTTTTGCTCTATTTTTTAGAGTCCAAAATACCATAGCAATAATAATAATTAACCACCCTGAGTAAATTATACTAATACAAGATCAAAGGAAATGATATTGGCACTCCAAAAATTGATGCAGACACTCCAAAAAATAAAGAAAAGTGGCTTTAGAGTTACACTGATTTTGGAATGTCTGCATCAATTTTTGAAGTGTCAATATCATTTCCCAAGATCAATGTTACCTCAAATGGAAAAAAATGTATACATACATGAATCTATCAAATGTTCAACGGATTTAGGTACGGCAAAGTATAAGTTCTCTTTTCATAAAAAACTGGGGAAACCTGGAATAATTATGTACCAACAGATCACAAATTATAGTAATGCTAATTTAGTTGACTGGCAACATCTTGTTTATTCAATATATATAGGGCCTATTCAATAATATGCCAGAGTTAAGATATACTATATATTTAGTAAGCTTCTAATGCAGACCTCCGCATCCAAGCAAAGTGCGGACCTCCCCTTTCCCGATCGAATCTCGATGATCCGAGCAGCTCAATGTGTTCAAAACGTGATTTTAAGGGTGCTCGCAAGAAATCAGCAAAAAAAAAAGATCGGGAAGGGTTTCATCCGAGCAGTTTTTGTTTATTTTTTATTGAATGGTTTCAAATAAAAATTGCTCAAATCAAGCCCTTCCCGGTCATTTTTTTTGTTGATTTCTCGCGGGTACCCTTAAAATCACGTTCTGAACACATTGAATGGCTCGGATCATAAAAATTCAATCGGTAAAGGGGAGAAATGGGGTGGTTCGCACTTTGCTTGGATGCGAAGGTCCGCATTAGAAGCTTTATATATATATATATATATATATATATTAAAATTCTGATGTCTAGGCTAACTTGAGCTCGCCTCGACTAAATTACGGGCCCGAGAAGTAACAATAGCCCCTAAATTTAGAATGTTTGGCCTATGTGAAATTCGAATATGCAATCTCGCAAAGGACAAGCAGTTGGAGTATTTGCTTTCTCATATGCTCACTTAAAAGATGTTTGAAATGTCAGAAGACTAAACGCACTTGGCATTTTATGTCTAAATTAAGGTGATTATCTGACTAGCACCAGATTGTCTTTCTAGAAGTCTATAAGCATGTGCTACCTAAAGGGAATCAACATTGAAATGCCTGACCCGCAAATTTAATCAAGAAAACTCCAACCCAATAAAGTTGACCAAGAAGGCAAGAAAACTGATCTGGGTTCATTCTAGCAATTTCTCTTTTCTTCTCTTTCCATCATATGGAATTATTTCTTGCTTTCGACAATATTTGACCATTGGCTTCTCAGTTACGGGAAAAAAAAAAAAGAGCGATCAACTAAACTATCACCAGTTGATTCATCGTCAAAATTCTCAACTGGAGCCGTTACAAGTTGTCCTTGACTAGTTGAGCTACGAAGTGTCAATTGTTATTATTTTTTCAATTTTAACTAGATACTAATCTATCTGTGTTATTGTATATAGAAATTATAGGACAATACAAGTCATAGAACAACCATATATTTTCCACATAAGGAGGTAGCTGTCTCATTGAGTAATATGAGCTGTTCAATCAATGGACCTCATTTCAGAGGGCTATGGCTGAGTCACAAGTAATTATTCAGTGGTGTCTTGGGGCTCCGCACGTGGTGCCCCAACGGGCCTTCACCACTGCAAATTCATGTGGAGTTCATATACTAAGTCTCAAGCCTCACGTGGCCATGCCCTAGACCATCGAATAATTTTCGGAGAGTCACAGCCATAAATGAAGTGGGACTAATAAACACTTATTTAATGGGTGGCTGTGTGCCTAGCTATTACCGTTAAAACTCGCATGAAATCGTGGATCTTTCTTATCCCCTGTGATTCATTTTTGTGAAAATATAAACTCATCCTTCATATTAATGTCCTTGACTACCTATGAATATTCTATTTGTTAAGCTCTACAATTTCTGTACTTGGTGAAGCTAAAAGATTACTTTTATGAACTGCAGTAATGGTTTGGCAGGGTCAGGAGAAAATATAAGAGAGAGAGAGAGAGAGAGAGAGAGAGAGAGAGAGAGAACATAGATGGAACATGAAGTTTGCAAATCTCAGTAATGAATACAAAGAATTTGCAATGCCAAACAGATTCTACTTACCCCTTTGCAACCTATTCATCCATCACAAAAAATGATATTAACTTGCAGTAAATGAATATTTCACATATCAGTAAGCCGATTTTCTGGCCGGCCTCTGTCATTCTTCCGAAACCAGGCATTGAATTGCCAACGCAAAGGAGCAGAGTTTCCACCAAAACACTTGATGAATCCGATGTCCATGAATAATTAACCAGGATGCCCTAATCAAGCGTGTAATCGTATAAGCCACTTGGTGTTTGTTAAGTCAGTGTAACTTTCTCTTGGATACCTAACTAGTTTGAGTTTCATATAGAAGCTCCAACTTCACAGCATGGATTGTTAGTCATCCACAAGTGGTCCAATTCTCAACCCAAGTTGCTCGCGTGGGAGCATGATAACAAGTAAGCGACTTACTCCCCAAGCTCACATATTCGACTACCACCTCTAGCAAAAAAACCTTTGTGAGCACTGGAGGTTTGTCCGGTCACTAATTTAAGTGCTCCAGATTTAGTTGAGTTGCGCGAAATCTGGCTCGGACGCACAATCATCAAAATAGATAAATGAGTGGTCCAATTCTCTGAATTGGTCCCCCTAGTTCATTCATTCAATTCCAAGCAATCACCTGCCCAAACTGGTTTTTAATAGCCACCAACTACATTTATGTTTCTATTCCTAAGAGTTCACGTGAGTGAAAGATAAAGCATGGAACTCAAGTTATCAATGGATCTAAACAAAAATGGAAGCACCACATTGGGAGGCTAAAATAATTGCTTGTGTAGCAAGTATATCAAAAAGAAAAACAGATTTACATTGCTGATGCAAAATAAGAGTGCTATGTTCTCAGTGGCTCCATATTGAGACAAGAACTGGGCGAGTCTAAATAGACAATAATAACCAAAAATTCATCAAATCTGGAAAAATACGAATTAAAATTAAATCCATTTAAAAGACAAGGGGAAAAATTCTCACTGGGTATTAGGTATCAAGCTGTCCTCGGGAGGGAGCCAAGATGCTTCCAGTGATCAGAACCACAGGTAAAGCTAAACCAGAGAGAGGCCACAGATGACGACTACCATATAGAAACTGCAGTCGATGAAGAGAGCGCGTACTATCTGGTAGAAAACTAAACCTATCTCCAAAATCTTTAAGGCTCCCGCCCAATTTTGCCCATCTCCGTGCATGCCATGTTTTTCTTCTTCCTGGGTCTTCTCCAAACCCCTTTGCTTCTCTAGCAGTCGTACCACCACAATGATTACATCCGTTAGCAGGAGGATATAAAGAGGCCGTGAAGCTATAGTGCTCCTTGACTTCACTATGTTACGAGGAAGATTGATATTAGATAGAACAACCAATAGTGCTATTATGACAGCACAGAAGACACGTATAATTTCTGAACCCACAATGCAGGAGTTTATTTCTTTGGCATTTAAGTAATGGAACTGACTGTTACTTGCAGATGAAAATAATTCCTTATCAACTGATGGTTTAGGAGCCTTTGGAGTGACGAGTAACGGCTGTGCCTCGTTCTTTGCCTCTTCATCGGGAACTTGTGTCGCTCCTATGGTTGTTTCACATTTGCGCAATTGGGGGTCTCCTTTGCCTCTGAAGTTAAATGCATTTCCCCTTGAAAGTTTATTGCTGATGTCATGTTTCGCTGATGTACCAGAGGCATCATCATCGCACTTGTGCACAACTGTGAAGAGAATAATGTTATTAAGATTAGTACAGGAGATCTATTACATCCAGGTACAAGTACTCGATTTATAAAATTCTTTTTCGCCGTTCAAAAAAAAAAGGTATTAAGTACTCGAACCTTTTGTTGATTATAAGGAACTTGATGAGCAGCAAGAAATGTACATAAGACGTTGAAACCAACAAGTGATGTCCTCATTGTGTTATAAATGAAGCACTCAAAACTTCAACCATGAACCAAGTGCAAAAATATGCAACCACCATATATTAATGCTGGTTGTGAATTTCCTTGCACTTTTTTTCAGCAACAGACATGAAAGATGGTTTTGGCTCTTTGGAGTTTGCAGTGGAGGACTATTGGGGCTTAAAAACCACGAATATTGTCCAATTGTTCAACAAGGAGGACTTCATTCATCTTCAGAGTCGTAATTTAACTTGGGTGCAATGTGGCTGGTTTCCAAGTTGGGACTTTTGTCAAGTCCAAACCACCTAGAGACAAGATGAAGAATAAAACAATGCAGACAGGGTGTTTTATAAGGCCTGTTTGTTTGAAATGGAATACAAGTCCTGTGGGACTGCATTTCCAGCATTTGAATGTAACATTTGGTAGAGGACTTGCATATTCGCTGGAAATTAATATGAAATTATGGAGCATGTTCTGCCCTTAGATGCGGTTCTCCAAATTGAATGCAATAGGAAAGGTTCAAGGATGATTTATGGGAAGTATCAGTACACTTTTGATACCTCTAAACTATCCACCTGCACGGATATCAATGATTGTTATAAAAGAAAAAAAGTTTCGTTGGACCCATCGTTATTGTACAACCCATCCTTATTTTACCAAACATGCATCAAGGCCCAAGTTAAAATGCTAAAAGACAAATGCACCAAGCATCCCTTCATCATCTGACGTTTGAACACCACTCCAAGATGTACAACGCAGGAATCCCACAGTATCTCCATGTTACAGGGTCGATGGAAGATGGAGGTGCCACATCTTTCTCCAATTGGCCATACTATATTAAAAAGAATAATTGATGTAGAAGTAAGAGGGGAACTCAAACTCTTAAGATCATTATTGGATAACCAATTATATATAAAACTCCAGTGACTCTTTATGTAAAAGTCATATATTGTAGAAAAAAAATATAAACTAATGAAAAGACACATGACACATCCCTAAAGGAAAACCTCTTCATTTTAATTTATACTAAAACATCTTTGCTAAGCCTTGAACTTAACAGCCAACAACAAACAGTCAAAGTCATACAAAAACAACATACACTATAATTCGAAACCTTTGTCTAACTCTAGCCTCTAGGGAGCGTTTTGTTGATTGGAATGAAGCTGCAACGAAATGACACAATAATTCCCTCAAATTATTTAACAGAATCACACTGCAAATGTAATCGTGGTTCGCCAGTTTGGGTGCATAAACAAAAGTAAGGCTGCAAAGGAACTGAGGTACTCGTGAATCGGCTCGTTAAGGCTCGGCTTGACTCGTGTTTGGAAATCAAGCCGAGCTCGAGTTTTAGGCTCGTTTATTAAACGAGCCGAGCTCGGCAGTCAAAAGCTCGGCTCGTTTGTATAGGCTTAGCTAGTTAAGAAAATTAGCCTCCGCTTGTTTGTGGCCAAGCTCGAGTTTCAGGCTCGTTTAGTAAACAAGCCTCGAACACTACGAAGCTCGGCTAGGCCGTTTGCACCCCTCTGTCCATTCAATGATCATTCAATGGTTTATTCAACTATTCAATGATCACATAATTTGAAAATATCAGGAAGCAGGCTTACGAGTTACGAAGGTGCACATATGCATATGATTTTACGCATGCATGATGAAATACGACGATAATTAATAAGGCAGAGAGAGAGAGAGAGAGAGAGTACTGTGGATTTGATCGGAGGAATTGAGGGGCGGTTGTGGAAAGGAGCGATCTTGGATTAAGAGAGCAGGGGATGATTGCGAGTGCGAGTGTTTGGATAAAGAAGAATTGGGAGAATTAGGAGGAGGAGGAGAGAGAGTTTGGATGCGACCGGTTATGAGCGCCATTCGATCCGAACCTCTCTCCGCTATCCGACGACGACGCCGAACAGCTTCTCCTCCTCCGCCCGTCACCTCCGCCTCCTCCGTCGTTTCCATCTCTCTCTCTCTCTCCCTCTCTCTCTCTCCCTCCCTCCCTCTCTGTCGGTCGCTCTACGTGTTGCCTATGGGAAATGCACGGGAGTCGTTAACAATGGGAGGCTGTCTCAGAGCACGACGTCGTACCGAGAATCTGACTCTTTCCAGTGGTCTGTTTGGCTACGCGACTTGCGTAAGTCAGTTTTTTTTTCCCAAAATGTCTCATATGGACCTGAAGTTTAGAAGATTAGTACTTTAGCACCCGAACTATTCAACTTGTTACAGATTACGATCCCGACATTATCAGGTTTTAAAAAGAATATTTGTTAGGAGTATTATATCCTTGTAAAAAGAAATTCCGTTTGACCAAAAAAAATTATATCCTTGTTGTAAAAAGTGTACAATAACGAATAAAAAGATTGAAAAAAAAAAAGAGAAAATTCCATGTTGGAGAGGGAGAGAGAGTTTCGTTTTATTTTAGGTAACTACATTCTGGATAACCTCATCAGACGATACAACTCATGTATATTTACCACGATACCTTCTTACGTTAACAAAATCCAGTAGTATATAATCTCATTAATTTCAAACTTGGCATGAAAAGATCAATAAATTTGGAACACAAGCAGTAAAATAGAATAACCCCTGCTTTTAATGCTTTAAGAAAACGTTTTCCCCTTCATTAGCACTTTATGTCTCATTGTATGTTACTTTCATTCTTGTTCTTGACATGTATAAAGCCACACCCATAGCCCCCCATTATCTCCACAAACCCATTCACAGCAAACAAACAGAAAGCCAGAAAAAATGCCAAAACCCCAAAAAACTCTTGAAGACTACCTCTCCAAGGTGAAAAAAAACCCCACTCCACACATCCATTTCCCATCTAAGAAGATCTCTTCTTCCACCAGTTGGATCCTCAGAGGGTGCAAGCACCCAAAAACACACTCCTTTGCTTTGGATCGCAACGCGAAGGAGGGCCGTAAGAATGATGATCGTGACGCAGCAACGCTTGCAGATATCGATCGTTTCCTCTTTGAAAACTTCAAGTCATTTTATATGAACGACGACGATGTAGAAACCGAGAAGATGGGTAGTTGTAAAGATGATAATGGAGGGAAAACAGGTGGGGTTTTACTTGAATCCCCTCGGGTTATCAATCCAACGCCGGATATTTGTAGCACTCATCGGTTCTTTGCAGGCCCTGGCTCGTCTAGTTCACTGATGGAGGAATCCAGGACGAGTATAACAACCACATCAGAGGGAATAGGCTCAAGCTCCACCCCCACCACCAGTGCAGAAACAACCACCGAAGTTGGTGGTGATCCTAAGGAAGTCATGGGCGCCGATGATTTTATCGCTGTTTTCACTTACTCTCCGAGTCCATACGATGATTTCAGGCACTCAATGGAGGAAATGATTGAAGCCAGGTTGCGTCATCAGGGGAAGGTAGATTGGGAATTCATGGAAGAGCTCTTGTTTTGCTTCTTGGATTTGAATGACAAAAAGTCATACAAGTACATACTGAGCGCTTATGTTGACCTGATCACGGTTTTACGTGAGAACTCTGGCAAGGTTCCAGCAAGATCAAGTTCGGTCAACCGACGAGAGGAGATGGAGTAAAGATGAGATCAATACGTAAGGTTTTTATTTTCAAAGAACATATAACCCTCACATGCAATTTTTGCATGTGAAATGAGATATATATATATATATATATATATATATATGGGGCAGTTCCGGGGACAACAAATTTGACAACAAAAAAAACAACACATAGTTCTTGATCAAATTTTAATGATCTGAGCTGCTCAATGTGATCAGAAAGTGATTTAAAAGATACCCACGAAAAATCAACAAAAAAAAAGACCGAAAAGGGCTTGATCTAAGCAATTTTTAACTTAGATTTATGAACGGTTCAATTAAAAACTGTTCAAAACAAACACTTTCCGGTCATATTTTTTGCTAATTTCTTGTGGATACCTTTAAAATCACATTCTGCACACATTGAACGGTTCGGATCATAAAAATTTGATCGGAAACTATGAGATTGAGATTTGTGTTGTTTTTTTTGTTGTCAAATTTGTTGTCCCCGAAATATATATATATATATATAGTAACGTATACAGCTTCATGTAACAGCTATGTTGGAGAGTAAGTCTTGTCTGTTGTACGTACCCGGTGCTCATACCTTAACCATCACAGTCTCCGGCCACAATAATATTACAGCTTTGTTTTGCGGTATATATCATCTCTCTCAGTACAGATATACATGTATCAACAAGCAGAACTAATTACTCAATGTGAAGTTACCTAAGACATCAAGTGGTTTAATCAATATCAACTGCATTCCATCGCTCCTCAAAATCGCCAAAGATGGAGTGAATCCAACAGCTGATCAAATAGTTATCTTTTACTACAAGATAAGTTAGCAGAACTGTATAAATTGTCTTTTACAGGACCCAAAAAAAAAAGGAACTGTGACATTGTGGATGTACAAATGACTGCATAGGCGCATCTTACCTCTTATTGCCAATTCCTTTATTGGATTCTGCTCCATAACCTTCAGCGCCTAGAACGTGAATCTATTGTCTTCTTTTTAGCAAGCTCTGGCGCAGCAAAATCTCCTTCACCATGTATAGCTTCACTACTTTGCAGCAAAACCTTCCAATTCTTAAGCTTCAAAATTTGGACAGATGGAGACCCAACTTGTGGCTTCCCACATTCTGGAAGTAAAAGCCCCCACGGCACAATGGAGCATACATTCTTTCTTGGCAGTAGTTACACAGAACAGCCCTTCATATTGAGATTGCGTTTTCATATTTCTTACCTTGTTAAATCTCAATAGCAAGGTGATTGACTATGTATCGTTGGCCTTAAGTGCTCTGTGCATCAAAGCAAAGTTAATAAGTGAATTGAGAAATTGAACTAACCAAATGTACGGACATAAAACAGAACAAATAATTGTAGCCTCTTGGCCCTTCAGCCACTTGATCATCTATGGTGAGCTCTTGTAGGAATAAAATACTTAAACAGTTCTCTCAGAGTTTTATCTCGAAAAGTGTATCATCTGGAAAATATTTTTCTCATATCTGGATAATACTCAAATTGGGTCCAACACTTCATTCTTACATGTATCTTCGTTTTTCTCAACTCTCAAGTCTACAGCGATAACTACATAGCTTCTATACATTTCCTCTACTACATTTCCACATAAGCTACCGATAAGCACACAAAAGACAAAATTTCTGCTCCTATATTCACCATATACTACCACCGGTATGCTAGAAGTGAAACCCCCAGGATAATATTGAGTACACAACCCATTTACCAAAGTGTGGAGTCTCTTACTTACATAGTTCAATTACATCATCATTTCTTTTCAGGCACTGCTCATACAAGGAGTGGTACTTTGCTGGGATATAATCCTTGAATCTGTGAACAACGACATCAAGTATTAAGAATCAGGGATGTTAAGGTAGACAGGATACAGACTTTACACATATAGTAATTGCCGCGGAAGGAAGTTCCTTGACAAGAAAGACGGGGGAATGAAACGCAAAATATCACGTAGGCTCTCTCTCTCTCATTTTTATTTCCTCAAGCAAGTTGTAAAGGAGCTAATTAGTGAAGATTCATGTGCTCAATTAAAAAAAACAAGGGTAAAGCCATTGACTTCAATATCAATTAAAATCTCTTAAATTTTACAGAATTTTTTCCCACAGTAGTTCATTAGGAATTGGTGCTTTCCAATGCATTGGACTATGAATGAAGGAAGCATGGTAATATGCACATAAATTGATTTGGGTCTTTACGCCTGCCCTCTCTTATGCCTTTCGGCTTTGATTTGAGGGCATGGTTCCATAAAAAAACGTTCCTTTAGCTCCTCGGTTCTTGGAAGTATAGGGGGCCATTGTTTCAATGGTATTCTACGAGCAACCACTTTGTGCATATAATGCAAGGGGTTAGGTCTGTCTCCAATCATCCACCGCCCATACTTCCAATGATTGGGGACTAGGTGGGTTCTGTTATTGTTGTTGGTGGTGTATTTCATTAGGAACCCCACACAATCTAATAAAACCACCACAACAACAAAACTACAAACCATAAAAGAAACCACATGAAAACCAAATAATTCATGTATAAAGATGATTTTTAGACCTTATAAAATTGTTACTCGTAGTGCACAAAGCACTCTTACCTTTGAAGAAGAGGGAGCCTATCTGGAGAAGAGAATATTCTCACAATGGATTCTAAAGCTTGACCTATCTTCATGGTCTTAGACTTGAGTGCCTTCATACAAGCCACAAACTGTTCATACTCTAAATCTGTAAGCTTCTCTTTGACCTGTAAAGCTCAAGTTTCAATCATAACCTAAGTCAAATAGCCTGACATTTAAGCTAAGTAAAGTTAAATTTACAGATGAAAATGGTCGCTTTAGAGTATCCATCAACGCCATTCAATCATCTACTATAGGAAATCAAGACCGTGCCACAATGATAACAGGAATCGAATATCAAATGGGTGGAGAAGAGGTATAGGATCAACTCAGATATTGACCAAAAGAAGCTAGTTTGAATACCTAACCTGTATCAAAAAAGCTGATCCCTTTCTTTCTTCATCACCAGAAGGCGCAGGACTTGGCATAACAACCTTGTCTTTCTGACTCCTTTGTGCAATTAACTCTTCTCTAAGCAGCGCTGCTGAACTAATTTGAGCACTTTGGAAGCTTCTATAATCAGAGACTTCCACTTTCTCATGCTTTACCAGATCGATTATGGAAGAACTATTGTTCTGTTGTTTTCCCCTACCAATAGATGAAGACTCTTGAGGATCCTCAATAAGTTGAGTTAGGTTTTCAATTTTAGGCTTCTTCAAAGAACACCGAGCAATCAGTTTTCCCTTTGTTTCTTCCTCCACCGAAGAGTTAGTGGTGAAATCTTTTTCGTGATTTATGTGGTGTATATTTTTCCTCTTAGGAATCAACAAAATTTTCTCATTGCAGAAAAGACCAATTGAAGATTTAACGGTTAAACTCTGGTCTTTCTTGTAAGAAGACAAAGTTGAACGATTAGCAGGAAGAATTCCTTCCCAAAGGCTCGAATTGTCTCCAACCACAGACATAGAAGATGGCAACTTACGAGAGCGATTTGAATCCATTGAGGTGGTCTGCATAAAATTATCAGAAAGAAAGAGGAAATGTTGAGAATAAACAAATTCTGTTTAACTTTGCACTCAAAAAAAATTGCCAGATGTACCAATGGAGCAATAAATTTTTCGAGGAGAAGTTTGTCCAGAGACTGGCCAGTTTTCACTCTATTTGCATTTCCTGCAGCAGGAATAAGAAAAGGATTAGACATAGCATATTAACCACCATTTTTATTGTGTGAACTAAGAATAAGTACAAGACTCTGACTGGAATTAGGAACTCGAGGATCGTGTTTGGCCCCAAATTGAATCAGATAACTGGAGTAATATAGCCTCTAAGTCACCGGACAAGCACACCTACATTACACACTCTAAGGCACCAAAGCAAGTTCTTTTCAAGATCTCAACAATCATACGATCAGAAAGTAAATTGGTTTCCCCATTCTCAACCCGTTTTTGCAAAATCGAGGAAAAACAAGCAGCATAAAAGGAATGGTGGTTAACTCTTTGGCTGAAGTATAATCCTTAAAGTTGTATTTGGTAAGGAAAAGGAAAGGGAATTGGAAAAATGTTCGAAGGATCTAGCCGTTATGAGCAGTTATATCCTCGACTTTCATATTTCCTTTTCCTTCTCCTTACCCAAATCCATGATACAAATAAAAACTCAGGGAACTGTATTTGAGGAGGAGACCAGTACAATTCGCTTCTCTAAGTTCCATGGATCAGGATTTGAAAGTGAAAGCTGGTGCCAAATTCTAGGAAACAATATACTACCATTGCTTTCTGAATATGTATTTGCAAGACACACAGCTGATCTAAATTTGATCTTTGGGGCACCACAAGATTTTGAGTTTACAAACATCCTTGCATCGTATTTCATGTATCGTTACTAACCATACAGCGCTTAACGAGATTAATCATCCACAAACTCCCCCAAAAAATTCTCAACCTGTAGACTATCTTTTGCTCCTCATGGTTGTCATCTTTAAACAGAAAAGCAGGCAAACAAATTTAAGGCCCACAAAATTCACAATACCTAAGGAAAATCCAAAACATGCCATAGCCAATTTACTTACAAAGGAGCTAGTGAATTTACTTCTGATTAAAACCAGGAACTAACATATTTCCCAGTTTATCATGAAAATTCATGAACCAAAGAAAACAGAAATGTTATGCCAGAAACATGAATTAGTAAAATTGGTGATAGTTTAGCTTAAAGATACTTAACCATGATCTTCACTTCCTGTTAGTTCCAGCTTCGTTGGACCACGAGTTGCTCCATCTCGGAAAAAACGCGTCAATGTGAAAACTACTTCCCCAAATTTGGAGTAACCCTGCATGGATAACACCGCCGTGATATGTACATTCTAAGCAATTAGCTTCTCAACCAGAAACTCAATCTAACCAAAATGCACCTTGATATGAGGTTGTATCCAAAGTGATATCTGGGACTGACGACTTGGATATGCAAATCTGTTTACAACACAAAGAGGTGAAAGAAAGACTGATTAGTGTAATGCATGACGTTATGAAGTCTAACGCAAACAAATGTAGCACATCTAGCAAGTTCAATTAGAGGAATGGTGATAATCTTAGAACCAGCAACCAGTACAATTGTTATAAACAAAAGCAAAGCATCCAAGTGATCATTCATCTTCGCAAATTCTGTCAGCCCCTGTAGTAAAAACTTTATAAAACTTAAACGATTAAACAATTTTGTAGTTCTATAGCTCAATAATGGTCTGCATCCCAATAGTCACCATTCAAAACTAGCAGTACGTGATGCGATATGCAATGGTGATATTATGGAGGGGAAAATAGTCATAAAACTTAGCTTTCATATTATTTAGTTCAAACTAAAATCCATCCACAAGAATTCATTTCATGAACGGCTAAATTTAGGCACCTATTCGACTCCAAAAAAAGGTTTCAAAGTTGTGCCTTGGCCAAACTTCAAGAACCACAGAAATAGAATTATTCATTTGAAGCTAATGAAAGATTAACACAAGACTTCAATATGATGCTCGCAGGGGTTTGAATTTTTGTGAATATCGATAAAAATATTGAAGTTTATGGAAGCTTAAATGATTAAATCCATGATTTTCAAGTTAGGTGGACAATGAGTAGTGAATAGCTTAAGTCTATACGGTCGCTCAAATATAAGAAACATGAACAGTTGCTAAGCAAGGGTGTTCTGATAATACATTCAGGCTCCCAACATTTTGTTTCAGAAAAATAACAAGAAACAAATAAAATACTTATTAAGCACTAAAAAAAATCAATTGGCAGAAAAAAATAAACTGTTATATTACAATGCAGTTACAAGTTTTTGCTATTAACTTAACAACCTTTCATCACAAAAGATAATTGCACCATAATCATGGCGATGACGAATCACACGACCTACAGCCTGATTCACAGCCCGTGAAGCTTGTTGACTGTACCACTCTTCTCCAGTCAGAACCTGCAACTTAAAGTTGTATAAGTACAGCACCAAAAAATAACACAAAAAAAATTATAATAAAATGCTCCTACATACAACAAGCTTGAGAGAGGTAGTAGGTAGCAACCTCATCCCAACTGTTTGGGGAGGGGCTGATTCTCGTGATTCCACTTTTTTCACCATACATAAAGCAATTGTAAACTTGTAACAAGAAAGGAGAGATTACTCAAGACCAAAAGTCCAGTATCATATCTGGTGGTATAAGAATACCTTGGATCCTATCTGATTTGACTGTGTATGTTGATCCAAGTACTCTCGTTTTAAGCGGACCTGCCGGGCATAATATAAAAAACACAACATTCATATAACAAAATGGTGACATGACATAATTTCTGAGTAATGAGTACAAAATGCAATATCTCTAGAACGATTGAGAGAACAAAAAGGTTTCTACGACATGCCAAAAGAAAAAACAAAAACCAAGACATACATATTTGCTTTTTGTTTCTGTTTCTGTCCCAGTCCAAGAGTAACATAGTCAGAGACATGCAAATTAGGACGAAGAAAACTAAATAATACATGATGACAGTTCAAATGCAACAACTTATAATTAGACACAACATGGAAAAGAAAAAGAACGGAAGTTATTACTGGAACTTAGATTGGGCCCGGTATCATATTGAGGACAACTAATCTAAGATATGGCCTTCAGTTACCAAAGTAACTAACAATGACTCCTGGGGTATCCCAGACCATCCACTGTTAAGGAATTCACAATAATGTACTAACAAGTTAAATAATAAAGTATGAATCATTAACAGCTCAGTTTTAGGCCGCATCAAGATAACAAATCCCTAGCGCACAGAAACTTTGAGAACATCTCATGCTTGCATTCTCGCGCCTGAAAAAGTAGGGTATGCTTCCTCTATGGAAAGCCAAAAGATACAGGAATCAGATACCTTGGACAATAATAGAAGCTTTTCAAGCAAGTTTTTTCTTTTTCTTAACGCAAAACATATCTCAGAATATTTACACAAATGGAAGAAAATCAACAAGGAAAACGTTCAAGATGATCGAACCTTTGGATCAGTCCTCGGGGCAAATGGCATACCAGTGACCACCACAGCTCTCCCAGCATGGTCTGCAAAATCTAACCCTTCACTAACCTATTAAATCAAAGCCGTTTAACCGTGAGGAAAAATGGAACTTCTGACGCATAGTCCACACGAAGGCATAATAACTTAATAAGTAGGAAAAAACTTCGATCTTTTAAAGGGCCAAAACAAACATCTTTAACAAGGTAGCACACTAAAAGACAAAAATAGTAGTATTAGACCTGTGCCAATGTGAACAAAGTTTCAAGGATGCCAAACTTGTCATCAATTACCCATATTCACAGCCTTACTGTGTGTGAAGCTCATGGAACTCTGCTGACTTTGGTGCTGAGGAAACTTTTCATCTTACAACCAATAACATTTATTTTCCTGCTTTCGAATACAGTAACTATGGTATCTAAGATTAGCACATGGAAAAATTTCTAGCGGATGACACTTTCTACTGCATCAACTGGGTATTTCAAGAAATAACCAGTGAACCACTCACTGTACTCCATGTACAAGAAATTAGTTTCTATGGGATCCATTTTAACATGTTCCAAGCATGTCAGTTGACCTGGGAGCAACCCTATGAGTAGTAGAAAATTATGCAGTCAGGAGCTAACATAGTTTGAGGGCATCTATCAAGCAGAGGCGAGTTTTCATTAACCTGAGTACTCATTGCAAGAGCCAGGTATCACTAGGAACCAGGCTAGATTCTAGAACATACTTAGGTCAAGACATTGCATCACGGCACAGTTGTCAGTAACAGAGAGGTATTTACAAAGCTTCAAGTATGGTAGATATAATGAGGTCCAACAATGTGATACAGAAAACAAATTCAAGACTACACACTGAACTATGAATGTAGTTAACACCGTCACTGGGGCTTTCCAGCTCCCTAAAATTTGAAACCCAAACTGTTCAGAGGTAGTGATAATTTGTTCAGATTAAAATCCAGAAATCAGTCCAACAACCACCTAAGGAAACTGGGGAGTTAATCTAATAATACCATCTCTTCAATTTGGCCACCAAACTTACTGGGTGAAGTAATGAGTCTCGATTAGTTCATGCACCACTAGTTACAATCATAATAACAAGAATCTGGCAAGGTGGATGATAACAGGGCTAGCTGCTTTCCTTCAGATCAGTTGTTCAACTCAGCTTGTGTACATATATTACATGCTTCAGAAGGCTCTTTTACCAAAAATACTATGTGCACATGATCTGTGCACAGATGAACTCATCTCGGGGACCCACAGAAATGATCCCAGCCATTCAGTTCTTCTAAAAACAAATTTTTTGAGGGTTCCGGTAAAAAATAAGCTCAATAGGATGTTGTAAGGGCATTACTTAAAAATTGAATGAATTCATCAAGCCCTTACAGATATTCAATTGAGCTGTTTTTTGCAGGGACACTTAAGAAAGACTTAAACAAAAAGAATGGATTGAATTATTTGGGTGAGTGATGCAGATCAGGTTGCTACAGCCTATCTTGAGTCGTTGGACCGTCGTAAGGGGTAGGTGGAACATGGTCCGCCTAATGGAAGGCTCTATCAAATAAGGAAATCTCGAGAAGAATATGATTTAGGTGCCATCTGTTTTGGCATGTTTCTTTATTTTCTAGTAGTCAAATCTGAGAATATCTTAGATCTTTTAAGTTTGGTAATTATTCAGTCAATTAGGGATTCACTAGGATTCAGCTTCTTGTTAGTTTGGTAATTTTTCAGTCAATTAGGGATTCACTAGGATTCAGCTTCTTGTTAGTTTGGTAATTTTTCAGTCAATTAGGGATTCACTAGGATTCAGCTTCTTGTTTTGCTGATTCCTTTCCTATCCTAGCTTTCTAGTATAAAAGAAGTCCTTGGGTGACATTAGAAGACACTGGTTATTGATTATTGACAGAAATAAAGAGTCTTAGAGAGGTTTCTCTAGATTTCTATTGTTTGGGTTTTTCCTTGCTGTGAGACTTCTTATTCCGATAGCTTCCCTGCATCAGCTGGTATCAGAGCTAACAACTCTATCCTGACTATGGCCCGAGGTGGTCGAGGAGGAAGAGGAGGAAGGACTGCCGCTGCTGAGGAAATCTATGAGAGAGATGACACAGTGCGAGAAGCACGAACAGAGACGCAGCGACTGGAGGGTATGCTTGGGGCGATATTGCAACGCCTTGATGCCCTGGAGATCGCCAACCTGTCTCCAACCTGTCTCGCCATCAGCCGATCAACCCACGACGCCCTTGTGAAGAAGGGGAGGTTTCGGATGATGAGTCTATCATCAATCCATTTGCTGGCTCTTACCGTCAAAGTGGGAGGGAAAGGGGAATCATAGTCCCTCGGGGCCATGATTCTCGCCGATGGGAAGCCGGTCTGAAGATTGATTTGCCTGAGTTTCATGGCGGTCTGACGCCGGAGGATTTCCTTGATTGGGTGAACAACATTAAGGAGGTTTTGGAGTTTAAAGAAATTCCCGAGGACAAACGGGTCCCTCTCGTGGCTATCCGGTTTCGAGGAAGATCCTCTGCGTGGTGGCAGCAACTCAAGTTATCCAGAACGAGGCAAGGGAAGGCAAAGATTAGTTCGTGGGAGAAACTAAAGAAGCATATGCGTGCAGCTTTTTTACCCCACAACTATTCTCGACTTATGTATCAGAGGTTGCAGAACTTGCGACAGAACTCGCGCTCTGTTGATGACTATACCGGAGAGTTTTACGAGTTGGTGGCTAGAAACGATCTCGCAGAAACAGAAGAGCAGAAGATGGCCCGATACGTGGGTGGGTTGCGGCCTTCGATCCAGGATGCACTTAATATGATTGATTTGTATTCTGTTTCGGAGGCATATCAAAGGGCGTTGCAATTGGAGAAGCAGTTGGGTCGCCGAACTATAGCGACGAACTGGAGCAGCACCAATAGGATCCCAGGAGTGACCGGAGCACCGGCTGTTCGTGCAGTAAACCTACTCCCAACAGTGCCTCAGTCAAACAAGGCAATAGCAGGTTCGGGTTTTCGTTGTTTTAAGTGTGGCGAGCAAGGCCACCGAGCAACTGATTGCAGAAAAGGGGACCGTCCTCGTAAGGCTATATTTCTGGACACAGACGAGCCTATTTATGAGCAAGATTGTGGTTTTGATCAGGAACCACAGTATGACGGTTCAGAGGATGCGGACGTGCATGAGGTGGATGTTGAGGGTGACCGCGGTCCTTTATTGGTTATTCGACGGGCTTGTCTTGCCCCTTGAGCATCCGATGAAGGGTCCTGGTTGCGCAATAACATATTCCAGTCCACCTGTACCATTGGTGGGAAGGTCTGTCGCTTTGTCATCGATTCAGGAAGTTGCGAGAATGTCGTGTCAGATGAGGTCGTGCACAAGCTAGGGCTGAAAACAGAGTCGCATCCTAATCCGTACAAACTATCGTGGCTGAAGAAGGGCAACGAGGTAAAAGTATCAAGGCGTTGCTTAGTTTCCTTTTCGGTTGGTTCAAGATATCGAGATCAAGCGTGGTGTGATGTTGTGGCAATGGATGCTTGCCATCTTTTGTTGGGACAACATGGCAATATGACCGAAAAGTGGAGCATGATGGGGGTACCAATGTGTACAGCTTTCTGTTCGGAGGAACAAAGACTAGATTATTGCCATCTAAGGAGGGTGTACCAAAAGCACAAGCTGGAGAGGGTCCTGTCCTTTTGACGAGGGCAAAGTTTGAGGAAGAACTCCAAGCCGATTCAACAGTGTATATTCTAGTGACGAAAGGACCATCAGTGGAAGTACCTAATCAACCAATACCGGAGATTCTCAAGCCCTTACTGCAGGAGTTCTCAGATTTGTTTCCAGATGCACTGCCCAATGGATTGCCACCCCTGATATTCAACATCAAATTGACTTAATTCCGAGCTCGAGTTTGCCCAATCGAGCCCATTACCGGATGAGCCCTAAAGAGCATGAGGAGTTGCGCGACAAGTGGAGGAGTTATTGTCCAAAGGATTCATCAGAGAGAGTTTGAGTCCTTGTGCAGTACCAGCATTGTTGACCCCAAAGAAGGATGGGTCGTGGCGGATGTGTGTGGATAGCCGAGCCATTAACAAAATAACGGTGAAGTACCGTTTTCCGATTCCAAGGCTAGATGATTTGCTGGATCAGTTGACTGGTGCTAAGGTATTTTCCAAGCTCGATTTGAAGAGCGGCTTCCATCAGATTCGGATCCGTCCAGGAGATGAATGGAAGACAGCTTTCAAGACTCGTGAGGGATTATACGAGTGGCTGGTCATGCCATTCGAATTGTCCAATGCACCGAGTACTTTCATGCGAGTAATGAATCAAGCGCTGCGACCATTTATTGGTAAGTCTGTAGTGGTTTATTTCGATGATATATTGATTTATAGCACCACTCCAGAGTTACATGTGCAGCACTTGCGAGAAGTTCTTAATGTTCTTTGGCAAGAACAGTTATTCGGGGCAAGCAAAAAGTGCATATTCGTGGCTGACTCTGTACTATTCCTCGGATATGTGGTGTCCAAAGATGGCGTATCAGTGGACGAGTCTAAAGTTGAGGCTGTCAAACAATGGCCTCAACCAAAGACCTTGTTTGATGTTCGCAGCTTTCACAGTTTAGCAGCATTCTACCGACGATTCATACCACACTTCAGCACTATCACGGCCCCTATCACCAAATGCATGAAGGGAGGGAAGTTCGTGTGGACAGAAGAGGCAGCCCGAGCTTTTGAAGTAATCAAGCAGAAGTTCACTTCTGCCCCAGTATTGATCTTACCGGATTTCTCACAGCCTTTTGAATTACATTGTGACGCATCTAAGGTGGGGATCGGAGCTGTTCTAAGCCAAAATTCCAAGCCCGTGGCGTATTTTAGCGAGAAACTGAATGGTGCAAAGTGAGGTATAGTACCTACGATGTGGAATTTTACGCTCTTGTCCAATCCCTCAAACACTGGTACCATTACCTTATTCACAACGACTTTATCCTATACTCAGATCATGAAGCTTTGAAACATCTCAGCACCCAAGATAAGTTGTCTGATCGGCATGCCAAGTGGGCAGCCTACATTCAACAATTTTCTTTTGTCATCAAACATAAGTCTGGGGTTTTGAACCGGGTTGCTGACGCTCTGAGTCGCCGATCCAGTCTCCTCACAGAGATGCGAACCCAGCTTCTTGGTTTTGAGGGAGTTCGTGAATTATTAACAGATGACCCGTATTTTGGTAATATCCTCACCAAGATATCTGAAGGAGGTCCCACTGAATTTCATTTGCAGGATGAATTTCTATTCAAAGGCAACCAGCTTTGTATTCCAGATTCAAGCTTACGTCTAAAGATTATCAAGGAGTTGCACAACGAGGGGCATATGGGGCGTGATAAGACATTTGAGCTAATAGCAGCTTCTTACTTCTGGCCGACACTACGCCGCGATGTGTATAAGTTTGTTGAATGTTGCCATATCTGTCAAGTGTCAAAGGGAGCTGCCACAGATGCTGGCCTATACATGCCTCTGCCCATTCCTAGTCAGCCGTGGACTGATGTGAGTATGGATTTTGTATTGGGGTTGCCACGCACCCAACGTGGCAACGACTCTATTTATGTAGTTGTGGATCGATTTTCCAAGATGGTGCACTTTATTCCTTGCAAGATATCAACTGATGCAGTCAAGGTTGCGCAGCTTTACTTCACGGAGATCTATCGGCTACATGGTTTGCCCATCTCGATTGTCTCTGATCGAGATACGCGCTTCTTGAGTCACTTTTGGCGTTGTCTCTGGCGATTGGCCAACACGAAGCTCGATTTTAGTACTGCCTATCACCCACAAACTAATGGACAGACCGAGGTCGTTAACCGTTCTTTGGGCAACATACTTCGTAGCTTAGTGGAGGGCAGTCTCAAGTCATGGGACCAGAAATTAAGCCAAGCTGAATTCGCCTTTAACCATTCTGTCAATCGCAGCACCGGGTTCTCTCCTTTTCAGATTGTTTACGGGTTCAATCCGAGGGCTCCAATCGATTTGGCTCCAGTGCCGAATTTAAAGCGCATTCATGGTAAGGCAGAAGATTTTATGCACCAGTTGCAGCAAATTCATGAAGCCACGAGACAACACTTGGAAGCCTCTACAGCCAAGTATAAGCACAGTGCCGACAAGAAGCGTCGTTTGGTGGAGTTTGACGTGGGGGATTACGTGTATGCTATTCTTACCAAAGATCGATTTCCTGCTGGCGAATATAACAAGTTAGCTGCCAGGAAGATTGGCCCTGTGGAAGTCCTCGAGAGAATCAACCCAAATGCTTATCGTCTCAAATTGCCAAGTCATGTGCGCACGGCAGATGTGTTCAATGTGAAGCATTTGATCCCATTTCGTGGTGACAGTTCGTCTGATGAAGATTGCAATTCGAGGTCGAATTCTTTTCAAGTAGGGGAGGATGATGCAGATCAGGTCGCTACAGCCTATCTTGAGTCGTTGGACCGTCGTAAGGGGTAGGTGGAACATGGTCCGCCTAATGGAAGGCTCTATCAAATAAGGAAATCTTGAGAAGAATATGATTTAGGTGCCATCTGTTTTGGCATGTTTCTTTATTTTCTAGTAGTCAAATCTGAGAATATCTTAGATCTTTTAAGTTTGGTAATTATTCAGTCAATTAGGGATTCACTAGGATTCAGCTTCTTGTTAGTTTGGTAATTTTTCAGTCAATTAGGGATTCACTAGGATTCAGCTTCTTGTTTTGCTGATTCCTTTCCTATCCTAGCTTTCTAGTATAAAAGAAGTCCTTGGGTGACATTAGAAGACACTGGTTATTGATTATTGACAGAAATAAAGAGTCTTAGAGAGGTTTCTCTAGATTTCTATTGTTTGGGTTTTTCCTTGCTGTGAGACTTCTTATTCCGATAGCTTCCCTGCATCAGCGAGGCCCCACGGTGGAGCCCACACATAATCTGAGCACAGATCATGTGTGCGCATAGTCGGTCTACCTTTCTACAATCAGTCTTAAAATGCTTTGAAAGCAACCAAAAACTATTATATATTGTTATGAAAGCAGAAACAAGTTTTCCACAACATAACAAGGTGTTCTTTAAATTTCAGGAGGAAACCACACCTTGCCTCGACAAACCGCAAAGAAGACTGCACCAGAAGTTGATGAGTCCTTCAACTTAGTCATAAAGTCCTGCCGGAAAACAAATGAACATGAAATATCTGAGGTGAAGACAGAATGCAAAGATAAAATTAGAAGAATGTTGAGGATGTAGCTCAAGTTACTTACATCAATTGCCAAGGGGAAAAGTGATGATTGCCTAGGTTCTACAACAGGCTGCTTATATTTGCAAATTCTCTCCCAGACCGTGCTCGAATTTGTTAAGCTAGTAGGATTCTGGAGAATTGGGGAGATAGTTCATCAAAGCAGAAGGCAAACCAATTTCAATTGTACATTAGGTGTGCTAGAAACCTTACCATATTCTTCCAGCATCCGATACATTGGTCCATAAGATAGTAAGATGGAAAAAACACTAGCAGGCCATCCGGTACAATACGAGCAAAATTGACTGCAGGGTCAAAACGAAGGACCAGACACTACATTAACTAGTTAGCCACTGACTTCACGTACTAGACTATATTAAACAGAGCTTGATATAGTTTTCGCTTAGCAATGTCCGTCGCATATTTATGAGGGGGGAATGATGAGGTAAGCTTTCCTTCCATCAGTAAAGAAGTAAGGTTCCACAGGGCCATTTTCCATCACAATTATCATGGTGCAGGGAGTTCAAAATTCGTACTATTCGATACATGCTTATCATTACCTGGAATTATCAGTCTTAACAAGTGATGCATGCTTATCATTATTCATCACATAGAACTGTCATTCTCAATATCTATAACATACCAATAGCATTCCCAAGCTCCAGTTTGTATTCTACCAAATCGCGGGTCCGATATGAGGAGTTAAAAGCATAGCCAGATGGACCAGATGGTACAACACCAACCCAAATCTGGTTTGCTGATATAACATGAGGGTTCTCCAAACGAATAGGAAATTCTCTGATATGGCAATCAAAGATAAGATAAATTTATGAGTTTTTTATCAGCTTTGTAAGTCATGAACAACCAAGTGAGAAAAAAGGAAAATATGCCTAATTAAAACGAATTACAATTTAAACTCATGAGCAAATGAATCCATTGGAGATAATGTGCCTGATGTCAAAATGATTGATCCAACACCCAACTGAGAGAATGAATCCATGGCAAGCCCTGGATTAAAACACCACCAACTGAGTGTCCTAGATGCCTTTCCTGCAGCATAATGTCAATGATAAATATGTAAGTGAAATGCTTAAGGAATGCATGTCTACAGGGCTAGTCAATTGCAGATTTTATTGCCATGCTATAAGGAAACAAAAGACGTTCAAATAAAATAATTCAACATAACTCAACACCAGGATTTTGTATATCAAAGATCTCACCAAAACCCATTAGAGAAACGTCACGAAACTAAGTACTTAATCTTACTCACCCAAAATACTGTGTACAATCTTCTGAAGCCTATATGGTACACATATATACATGTACAATGATATACAAGTACACATACATATGCGTATGTACATTGAGAGCTTATTGGAACTTGGAAGCATCCCAAAAGAAGACGAAAAATAAGATCAACAGATATTGTGGAAGATGATCATACAGGTGTACATATCCGGGTTCAATCAAAGAGTCCCAATATTTTTAAGAGACATACATTGAGTAACCCATGAAGCTTGAAAATATTTGCTTGTTACTATTCTAATTCTTAAACATAGACACAATATTTTGTTTGCTCCAGAAAAGTCCTTTCTTAAACATGGTTTCCTATTCAAACAATCCAAAAACCCATACGTTGCAGAAATTATGTGACAGACTGATAATTCAAGGAAAAGAAGATAAAGAATGTACAAGGCAGAGGAAAAAAATCTTCAAAATACACACCAAGCTAGCAAATGAAGTTCAGACTCAAATCTTAGTTAAAAAAAATCTTGCTACCACCTTTAAAAGCAGCTGTATCACTTGCCTCAACTTCCTGAACGTGAAACTTCAGGAAACAAAAAAGGAGATTCAAGTCAGACAATAGTGCAAGTACCAAAACAACAAAGAATCACTATGGAACAAGTCCATCTTTTTAGAATAACGTAATAGTTCCTACCCAAGTATACAACTGGTTAAAGCCACAATAATATCCGAACTTACACGATAATATCCAGCATGAGATGTACTGCCATCTCTGAAGATTAACTTAAGAATGTCACCCATACTTTCCAACCTGCATACAATTCCCTTCATCTTGCGTGGCCCTTCATTATCAGCGACATTTGCACCTATACGACAAAGGAATCCAGGTCTAAATAACTAAAAAAATATAACAAGGACTAAGACATAAAAAACCAAAACTACTCAATATCTGTTCTTAATATGATCGTGTCTGAGATCAGAAAAAATAAAATGACCGAATCCAACCGACATTGATCAAACAAGCAAACAAGTTGGAAGAATGAATCCTTATTTTGATTATATCCCACCTAACGAAACAATATCTCCCCCACATAAAACAACGTCATCACAATTACCCTGGAAAGTGGTGAGACCCTAGTGTCAAAGCGATGATAGTTTGCAGCTTACCTTCCTCAAGAAGAAGAGCTGCTTCTTCAATTGTTCCAATCAGCATTGTGGCAGTTTTATATGTGATATTCAGATCAGCAAGTAGTTCATAAATGTAAGGCCCAGGCTTTGTAAATCCTAAATCTTTGGATTCAATAGGGACTTCAGCAATCCTCTTCTCAAGCTTTAGAAGAAGTGCTGCAAGAAATTCAAGATTAATGCCTAATACTGAAAACCTACCAATTTATAAAAACATGGAGTAAGCAGCAAAAATACTAAGCTATGAGCAAGTCCGTGATGAAACACACTATCCAGAAAACAAGGTACGTCAAATTCAAGATAACTTAGTTAAAGGCTGTTTTCTGAAATAGCCAAGCAACCGGAAGAAATATCTATAAAACTGTTTTGGTTTATTAAGCGGTTAGACATCTTACTATATGCAAATGAAGCTCAATACACTTCCAAAAAGGATGCGTGTACAAGTAAGGAGCTAGCCCACTGCAATAAGAGGGAACACACAATGGCCTAGAATAAACTCTCTCAACCTGAGAACCTAGCTAAAATAACCACATCTCTTACAACAAGAGACGAAGCTGATAAAAATAAAAAAATAAAAACAAGAGAGGCAGAAATGCTACTAGCACAGTAAACACATGCACCTTGAAAGTAGAGAATGAATGGATACTTTTATGCAATTTGTTCGTTCAACCAACTTCATTTACCTCTAAGAATAGCAAAATCATCTGGATTGCATGATTTGTCATTTGATTTATACCTCCTTGCTATGGCAAGATCTATACAATTTTTGGCTTCAGAAATGCAGGCCGTTAGAAGCCATGAAGACAGGTCAAAGGACGCAGCATCCGCACATAAGCTTTCCTGCATTTCATTGGACATTTTTCTTTCTTCAGTTGCTAAGGTTTTGAAGCATATATACAAGCTATACAACTACCAAGATTTACAGCAAATAGTTGAGTTCACATGCATAGATAACATATATTACAAGAGTAAAGAAGCAGAAAAATACCAACAAAAAGAAGGCGCAGTACTAGGAAATCTCAAAAGTAGTCATTTCCGCTTACCAGGTTGTGAGCTTCATCAAAAATCAGTATGCTGTCATTCCATCTAACTGAGAGAGATTTCCTGTTTCCACGTTCTATAAGATAGTTATATGGTGCAAACATGATATCAGCAACTTTGTGGAGCTCTCGTGACACATAATATGGGCACCTACAAGAAACTGTTCAGGTTTAAATCAGAAGCAAACATGAACTGAACATTCACTATGTGCTTTTCAAAGACAAAAAAAGAAAAGAAACGAAAACTTACGGTTCGCAGCTTTTTCCAATGTTGACCAGCTCTTCTATGTCTATAGGTTCATCTCCAAGATCGGGATTTTCTTTCATGAACTCTACAAAGAGAAGTGAGACCGCATGGTGATATCAGAACAATTGATCTATTAAACATCAAAAGGAAGCAGAAGTTCTTTTAGAGTAGCACGTATCATAAATAGCGTTCTCAATGACAAGCAAGAGTCCATAAATTTCCAACAAAAAAAGCTTCAAGAGTGTTAAGTCATAACGTTGTTTCATTCAACTAGACAGGCCCATTATTTACTCCACTCTATCCTCTCAAATACGTTTAAAGTTAAAAGCTCATAAAATTGTGATTACAGCTAAAGCAACATATCATACTGGTATATAGAAATAACAATCTGTAGTACATACCAAATTACCTGCTACACGAGGAAAATGGGAGCAATATCGCTTTGTGCGCTTTTTACAAAGAGAATGGCAGGCATTTGTCTGGGTCCTTCCACGGAGCAAACTCACTTCTTCGTGAATGCATAACTGCTCACGAGATCCTAATACAACCATTTTGGGCCTGCATATTGTCTATCATTATACCAGTTTACATTCACGCCAATGTCATAACCATTCAAAACACATATGAATGACGAACTCCAATAAATTTCGAAGGTGTACATAACAAAAAAATCCTGCCTAAGCCATCAGTTGCATAGAAAATTCTCTATGTGTTCAGTTAGAATAAACCCCATATCTCTTATTTAGAGTAATTGCAAGTTCATTGTAAGAGGTATGGCATCTTAAAGTTTATGCATCGCCTTCATTAGGATCTGGGCCAAGCACATGATGCCTCCGTGTGAAGCAAAATCAGTATCACAATTATATGCCTGCAGGGTGCCATCAATACTAGAACCAATATTTTTAGAAACTGGATCAAATAATAAAAAATTTCTCATAATAGATAGTATCTCACAAATTATATTATTATCTATGCCGAAATTTTGAGGCATACCAAATTGCAACTAAAATTGTCCCAAGGTCACTGGTACTGGATAATAGTTGATGAAACAATAGACTGTTACTGATCAAATAAACAGTCGAATTAATGGATATGGTCAAAGTTCAAGCTGATAGAATGACAGTTTTGCAAGACCAACCAGATCTATATAATCATGCACATGGCTTCACCACACTCCTGCAATGGCGTTTGGTAATTGCATATCACATTGTTGAAATCTAAACTAGTAAAATGAATTGATTGGGTTGCATATATAAGTAGGCTTTAACTCCAAATCCATTTGCAGTAATGCACTCTGATAGAAAACACATAAGACCCAGCAGCTCTTGTAGCTGTTTCAAATAGAGGGAATCATACAAAAAAAAAAAAAAATGACCCTCCATTGGATGCGCCATAGGTATAGTAGTAAGGTAGAAAGCAAACAAAGACTCCATCAAAATGTTGAACTTCAAATTTGGAACATATTATGGTTTACACTTAAAATAAGATAGAGAGCAAACATATTACCAGCTAGGAAAAGGAAAAAGTTACTTCAGATCGTGACAAAGTCTGACCTATAATTTGTTCTTTTCAACTCTTGAATAACTTGCCGAAGCTGGCTATGTGTCCGTGAGGCGTATATTATTGTGGGTAGATTAGAAGGTTCAGACTGCGATAGTGGTCCATCAGAAAGTTTGCTTCCCATGTGACAACCACTTCTTTCACTCCTACAGGTGGAGAAGCCTCCCAAACTCTTCCTCCAAGCCAGTGTAGCACAAAGGAGACACAAGGTTTTTCCAGTTCCAGTTGGGCTCTCCAGTAATGCATTACTTTTCTGCCATGATTTACAGTGAGAACGATCAGAGAATAACACTAATGATGATCTAGGAAATTGACCACTGAAAGAGTCCCTGATATAAAGTTCAAGCATAACCAAAGGCCAACGCAGGATTTGTACTCAACGGGGCCCAAACCACATGTATTTCGTGTTAATAACAACAAATACAGTCCGTAGTTTATATATCGACTAGTTATAGTTCTGATAAGGAGGCAATATTGTGTGTATATACATAGCCGCCATTTTATTTTATACCCACGTGCAAAAAATGGTTGATAACTTGGTATTTCATGGGCTCTTTGCACACATATATTGGAATTATGTGAATTCTCTTCTTTTCACCCAAGGGGCTTGCAGCGGCGGATCGTATATTATCAAGAGGTTTCAAAACGCATGTACATTCAACAGTCATAAATATGTTTTCGAGACTTCGGATTTTGGCAGGAGGAGTGACATTGGAGTTTGGACACGTCTCTCTTCATTCTTCAAGTCAATTCCGCAAGTACGTCACAGTATTACATATGCATAGAAGGTCCTAATGAGCATTAACAATAGGATAAAAGCCTTGTGATTGACAGCGGAATGAGTAAACATATTGATCATTACAGACCCTCCGAGTGCCCACATGATCAAGCAAATTAGCGAACAAATTCATGTACGCATATAATCACGGAAAAACAAGATGGAGTTCAGTAGTAACGGAATAAAAAGCTTTTCTTAAGCATACTTCTTGGAGAGCTTGGATAACTTTTTCCATGTAAACGAGCTGGCAATCGTAGGCCTCGTACGGGAAATCCACATCGACTCCCCTGATCTTGTAGATCGGCATCTCTTCTCTCTCACTATTGGGTGGCTTGAGGGAGATGATTCTTCGGAGGGATAAGCACTTGTGGTTTGTTCCTGGCAAAACCCTAGAACAGAAGAGAACGATGTTTTCCCGCCATTTATGATGAAGGCTGGAACTGAAAACTACAGTGGCAATGAATCCGGGTCGGTTACTGGGTCCGACAGTGCTTGTATTCGGGTACGGGCTGATTTAGCCTCCTTTTCCCCCTTCTTTTTCTATGGGCCTGTTTTGGTTACACTTGTAAAAGCAAGGCCCCGCTTGGCCCAACTTTTAATCTTGTTCGTTTTGGTTCTCAAAATTCCTACCGACATATGTACAATTTTTTTTTATTTATCTTTCACCACTCATTATTCTAAAAAATCTCTTCAAAATCTAAACCGAATAGGGTATTTTTAGTTGTGTTCTCTTAAATCTTACTACTGCTATTTTTATCCAATATTGGTTTACACTTTTTCATTTTTTTTGGAAAATTTTCTTTTATATCCCTTCGATTTTGACCAAAAATTCATTTTGGTCCTTCACCTTTCAATTTCGGCATAAAAATACTTCGACTTTCCAATTTTTTTCAATGTCATCCTTTAGAAGGAATCCGTTTTCTTTGAGTCCTGCTATAGGGACCGACGGCCGCCAGATGGCCAATCCGAGCCGTCCAAAAATTCTATAAAAAAAAGGAGGGGGCCACGCAGGAATCAACGGCATCCGATGTGTGTAGGGTGTTTAATTCAAACACCCTATTTTTCGTGTATATATGTATATATCCCTAAAGGATGACATTGAAAAAAATTGGAAAGTCGAAGTATTTTTATGCCGAAATTGAAAGGTGAATGACCAAAATGAATTTTTTGTTAAAGTCGAAGGGATATAAAAGAAATTTTCTCTCTTTTTTTTATTCCTCTCATTGAGGCGAACGAGATGATGTAAAAATTCTCCCATAGGAAAAAAAAAATTTGTTCATTTCATTTGCATGTGAATTTAAATTCATTTGGTCATCCTATAAAATTTGTTCAAAGGAAAATAAATAAATAAACTTCTTACTTATAGTTACTACATTATTTGTTGGTCAGCAGTACTCTATGCGAATTGTATCCAACATTTGATTAGCATGCGAATTTCATCAAAATGTACAATTTAGTATGCAAAAATTGAGTATAAAAAAAAGTGCAATGGATTGTATTTATCACAACGCCACTCGTTAAAAATAAAAAATTCTCATAAATAGGTCAAGTATTGCAGTACATCTTAGCCTCCATAGTCCGTAATATCCCACTTAGAATCAATTTCCGTTCTGCTAGAGAAAATAAGTACTTATTTTTTGAATTAAATGTGTTGTATCATGAAAGAATTAAAATTTGCTCGTGCCTGATGTCACGGCACAACGCGTTTTGAACACAACTAAAATAAATTTGTGAAACTATTAACCACCCCCGCCAACAAAACTAATTTATATGGGAAGATTTTTCCTTAAATTATGATCAAACAGATTTTTTTTTCTTACCCTTTTGTTTAGTTTACCAAAAAAAAACACACACACATACACACCAAAAAAATTGAAATTGATCAACCGATAAACAAAAATATTTCTTACGCTTTTATTTAGTTTACGATCTGCCTTACACTAATTTTATACATGAAATTTTATTACTTTCTATCTTCCCATAGCAAAAGAGAGTTGAGATAGAAAAAGTTAGAGAAGATTCCGCCCAGCTCCGGAGACGGAGAGTGCTAAGGTTTCAAAAATTATTTCCCTTTGTTATTTCCAAATCCGGTTTTTTTTTTTTTGCAATGAAATTTTATTGCTTTTTGTCTTCCCATAACAAAAGAGAGTTGGAATAAAAAAAATTAGAGAACATTGAAAATAGGATTTCAATAGGATTTTTCAACCCTAGCCGTGGTATTTATGATAAGTTTGGGCAGTTAAATTTATGTACATAGGATTCAAATACTAAATTGTTTTATTGTATAGATATAGATGACGTCTCGTAAAACAAAAAATTAAGCACTTAAAAAATAAAAATCTTAACGGAACGAAGCTACTGTCCAGATGTTGGTCAAGCAATAGCTATTCACAATCACCTGCTGTTGTTAATTCGAACATTGGTAATAAAATATACAGTAAAACAAAACTCAACAACCCCGTGAGTCTTCCGGTTGTGGGTTTTGAGTTGTGTTTTTGAATAAAGGTAGAGAGAGAAATGAGAGTAATGATTGTGAAGAGAGGTAAAAAATAGAGAGAGATAGAGTGAAAAATGAAAGTAATGATTGAAAAGTTAGAGAGAAAAAAAATAAAAAAGTTACTTTATCCAAAACCTGGATTTGGAATTCCAAACCGAACAAGATTAAAACTCTTAAACGAACGAGTAGTGTCAACCCCGAGATATTTATGTCGACATATTGTAAGAAACCTCAACATCTACCCACTCTCACACATAAGATCAATTTCAATAATCATATAGTCAACTAGTGTCAATTTATTCATGTATGTTTTTTTTTTTTTACAGACAGAAGCGCAAATTGCAAGTATTTATTAAAAGTCATCCGACATTTACATAGATTTTCATCAAAGAACATAGTCAAGGAGTTATAACCAAACCCACAACACTCACGACATCCGATAAAAAAGCAAAGAGGAGAGTTTATATGTAAATCCTAATCGCGAGTCTCAAAACTATATCCGCAACGACAATAAAAATAGGCACAAGTGGTTGTTAGAGATTTAGGCTCTGTTTGGAACCAGTGGAAAAGAAAAGAAAGGAAAGGAAAATAAAATGGAAGAAAAACGAGAGAAAAATGGGAGGAAAAATTTACTATTCATTACACTTAAAATCCTTATTTTCTTCGTACTTTCTCCTTCAACCAAACAATGGAAATGAATTTTTTTTTATTTTCCTTTTCTTTCCTTTTCTTTCCATAGGTTCCAAACAGAGCCTAAGTTTACTATATATATATATATATAAAATAAAAAAAAGTGCTGTTTTTTTTAATTATCAAATAATAAAGTATTTTCAGACATAATTTGAGACTTTTTTTTTTATATAAAATTAGTTCTTTAAAATGGTGCGATAAATAATTTTTTTGAAATTTCGACGAAATTTGGCGGGAAAGCCACGTTTTTGTCTTTTTGTGCAAAAATTTGGATTTCGACCAAAATTTTTTACTTTTTAGATTCCTCTCGTCATAACAAAGCAATAATCCCCAAAAAAATGACAATAAGTCACAAAATACGGAAAAAATTTGAATAAGGACAAAAAATAAGCCAAAATAGCTTATTTGTCCAAACGGGGCCTAAGTCGCATCAGGGTGGAGCAGACACCAAATTAGCGATAACAAAAAAACTAGATGAAAATCCCACTCGAACTGCTATCCAACACCATCAATCGCCGACACGCTAATGAGTCCTGACAGAAGAGCATAGAACGCCAATGAGCTTTGTCTACGGTCGAGCCCTTGCTGTCGTGAGCAACTGGATGCTACTCCGGTGCTAGCCCTCGCCGTCAATTTAGGGGGTGTTCCAGTTTTGTTTCTTTTTGTAAAAGTTTTTTTTCTTGAATTTTCGAACTCAAATATAATGAAAATGAAAAATAATGGTTTGATTTTTTTTGCTCCGTATAAAAGATCTCAATGAAATTTATCAAACAAGATCCATATTGGTAGAAAAATTATTTGCATGAACACATGATTTTTGAACTTGAAATTACCTTTCTTTTCTTAAAAGTTCTTTTTTTTTTTTAAATTGAAATGCCCCCTTATTCATGTAGAGTATGACACTTACAAAAATGGATAATGCTACTCACACAACGATCCAAACACAACAATTTATACAATCTCTCACATACATGTGGAGCCCACACATAATAATTTGTGGAGCCTACATATACGGCTACTTTTAACTGTATTAAGATACGTATTTATTACTATTACCATTCAAAACGCTTCACATTGTACGGTCCACAAAAGTGAAAGTTCTCCGTCTCAAGATCTTTCTAGAAGCATCAGCATCTCTAGACCCCTCTACGTCGAATGAAAACTTTTTGACCATCTTTAAAAAAAAAAAAAGAAAAAAAGAATTATTGTAGTATATATAAATTCCACAAATTTCCCTTCCGCAAATCTCACCTTAAAACCCCTCCCCTTCCATTCTCTCTCTTCAGAAAACAGGAGAGAGAGAGAGAGAGAGAGAGAGAGAGAGAGAGAACCCAAGACAACCTCGACCAAGTCGTATTTGGAGTTCCAGGGAAAAAAAAAGAGTCTCTGATACTGCGGCGGCGCACTCGATCACAGGTACGATCTCCTAAACCCTAACCTTCTCTAGAACCTCCAGATCTGTATCACTCTCTATTCGTATGCCGTACTGTTGAATTGGTTCGAGGAATGTGGTTTTACCCCACTGCTCGGCCGTTGTCGAATCTAGGTTTAATCATTGAGATTTAGCAGATCATTACTGCGGCAGCTTGTTATAGTAGGAGTTAGTGATGCTTAAGTGGGATTTTGTTGGTTAACTAGCAGAAGGATTTTTTTTTTTTTTGGGTACTTAACTGAGCTAAATTTGTTTTGTTTTTGAGGTGCATGGACGCCTCCGTCCCGTTTTGTTTGTTTGTTTTTTTTACGGAAAGTCGTGACTTTGTGACGTCAAAAAATGATGTGCTTTTGAGAGTAGTTTTCCGACTATTTTACCCGTTCGTAGGTACTCATTTACTCATTGAGATCCTTAGAACGGCGTGAAAACATAAAAAGTTAGTTTGGGAGGTAGTTTATTTTTAAGATCAAAGGGACACTCTAATCCCGTAGAGAGCACATAAAGGGACAGAGGGAGTAGTTGTGTTACGTGGTTCTCCCTTTCCGAGACTACTAAAAGGGAAAAAATGATGTCTTTTCTTGACAACTATTTAGGTTCATTTTGTTTACCGACTCTAATGGCAAATTGAGTGTGATAGTAGTTGGTTAGGGACCTTATGGTTCATATGTGAGTTATTAAATAGATTGAGACTGATTAGTTAAAATCATGTGTACTTGTGTAAGGTTTGTGACAGAACTGCATTGCAAGTTTGCATTGAATGGGACCGTTGTCTTGAGAGTGAAAAGCAAGCACAAGCGATAGAAAGGATAGTCCCTCATGAGTTCACGTGAGCTAAATTTGTCTGTTTTTTAGATGCATGGACGCCTCCATGCAGTTTTGTTTGCTTTCTATAAAAAGTCACAACATCTTTTGATTTAACAAAATAATGTGCTTTTGAGATTTTTTTTCGAACGGGTCAAAAGTTATCTCGGGAAGTAGTTTATTTTTTACGGTCATAATGACACCTGTCTCCCGAAGAGAGGAAACAAAAAGGGACAGAGGGAGTAATTGTTATGCGATTTTCTCTTTTCAAGACTTACTGAAGTGGGAATATCTAGGGTAAATATGTTCGCTGACTATTATGGCAAATTGAGTGTGATAGTCGTTGATTAGGGTTCAGATGTGATTTTCTAAATAGATTGAGACTGATTAGTTAAAATCCTCCGGATTTACTTGCCTAAGGATTTGTAACGGAACTACATTGTAAGTTTACATTGAATGGGACCTGTTTCTTCTTATGATCACCTGGTGCAGTTGTTAAAAAGGGATTTTTTTTTTTTTTTTGTTGCTTCATATCGTGTTTAAGGCGGTCCATGTTAATTGGAAGTAATAAATGGCATTTTATTTTGTTTACTTTCAGGGTAACACGTTTTCTGCTCGGGGTCAATTGATTTTGTGCGCCCAAGCAAAACCTTCTTTTGAAAATGAGCGTGGTTGGTTTAGATTTTGGGAACGAGAGCGGCGTTGTTGCCGTAGCTAGGCAAAGAGGAATTGATGTTGTTCTAAATGATGAGTCGAAACGTGAGACTCCAGCTCTCGTATGCTTTGGGGACAAACAGCGGTTCCTTGGAACAGCGGGGGCTGCATCAAGTATGATGAATCCAAAGAATACAATTTCTCAGGTAAAGCGTCTGATTGGGCGTCAGTTTTCAGATCCTGAGCTGCAACGAGATATCAAGACATTGCCTTTTGCTGTTACTGAAGGGTCTGATGGATACCCTCTAATTCATGCACAGTATCTAGGAGAATCAAGGACGTTTACACCAACTCAAGTATTGGGAATGGTGCTCTCTAATCTTAAGAGCATAGCGGAGAAGAACTTAAATGCGGCAGTTGTGGACTGCTGTATTGGGATACCAATTTATTTCACTGATCTCCAAAGAAGAGCTGTTTTAGATGCAGCTACTATTGCAGGTTTGCACCCTCTCCGGTTGATTCACGAAACAACTGCAACTGCTTTGGCATATGGAATTTATAAGACAGACCTACCCGAGAATGACCAACTAAATGTTGCATTTGTTGACATTGGCCACGCGAGTATGCAAGTTTGCATTGCTGGGTTCAAGAAAGGCCAGCTAAAGATTTTGGCACATGCATTCGACCGATCATTAGGTGGTAGAGATTTTGATGAAGTTCTGTTTCAGCATTTTGCTATCCAGTTCAAAGAACAGTACAAGATTGACGTTTACCAGAATCCTAGGGCTTGCCTCCGGCTTCGTGCTGCTTGTGAAAAGCTGAAGAAAGTTCTTAGTGCAAACCCAGAGGCACCTCTGAATATTGAGTGCTTGATGGATGAGAAGGATGTTAGGAGTTTCATCAAGAGAGAAGAATTTGAACAAATTAGCATTCCAATTTTGGAGCGCGTGAGGAAGCCATTGGAGAAGGCTCTTTCCGAAGCTGGACTGACGGTTGAGAATATTCACTCTGTTGAGGTTGTTGGTTCTGGCTCTCGTGTTCCTGCCATGCTCAGGATTTTAACTGATTTCTTTGGCAAGGAGCCTAGGCGGACGATGAATGCAAGTGAGTGTGTTGCCAAAGGCTGTGCCTTGGAGTGTGCTATTCTCAGCCCCACGTTTAGAGTGCGGGAATTTCAGGTAAGGATGCCCCTTGTTGAATTTAGTGGCTTACTTTTTGCTTCTTTGTGGGAACTCCTACTAACCCACTACATGTTTTGCTGAAGGAGGGCATTCTATCTTCTTAAGAGTTTTTCCTCTCAACGTGTATATTAATTCATTGGTATCTCATTTGAATTCTATTTGCGGACTTTGGACTATCTCTTGTCTGAGTTGCTCCATAGAACCCCAACCTCTGTTGCCTGCATGCATGATCAATTGAACCTCATGGTAGTTCACTTTACCATGTACCCGAGCAATGTGTTGAAAATGATCATCATGAAATTTGTAAAGAAATAGATGAGCAGAGAGCAATGTTCTAAAGTCACTCGGCGCCAGTCTGGCGGTCAGCCACCTTCGAGCTATTAATCGGACTAATCAGGCAATTAATCAGTGCTTATTAATTAGTAATCGGTGATTAATAGTTAGTCGGACCTAATTGGATAGGCCACGCCAGTGATTAATCGCCAACTAATCGCCGATTAATTCCTTGTTTTAGAATACTGCCAGAGAGAATGCAATCATACGTGAAATTTGGGCTCAACATGAAATTGACGCCAAATTGAGGCTTTTCTTTCCTTTTTTCTTACAGAAATTCGTTATATTTTAAGCTCATGAAGGATTCATTCATACTGCACAATTAGCTATGCATATTGTCATTCTTAACATTTTGGTATTCGAAGAATTAAGTACGATAAGTTACTTAAGGTTGGCTTTGATTTCCTTGAAGGCCTGACTCTGAAGCTCATGTTAGATTTAATTAAACTACATATTATGTGGCATGTTAATGAAACTATTTCTCCTTTTGTTTCAAGGTCAACGAGAGTTTCCCTTTTCCTATTGCTTTGTCATGGAAAGGTGCTGCTCTGGATACTGAAAATGGAGGTGCAGATAATCAACAAAGCATTATTGTCATTCCGAAGGGGAATCCAATTCCTAGTATCAAGGCCACGACATTCTATAGATCAGAAACCTTTACAATAGACGTCCAATATGGTGATGTCAGCGAACTGCAGGCGCCTGCTAAGATTAGCACATATACGGTAATTGACCCTGTGATTTTGGAATAGCATTTAGGTCATAGCTGAAGGTGAGGACTTTATCGTTCTTTGAGGTATTTTCCTTGACAAAGATGTCTGTGTTTATCCATAGATTGGTCCTTTTAAACCCACGAAGAGTGAACGGGCAAAATTGAAGGTGAAAGTTCGTCTAAATCTGCATGGCATTGTATGTGTCGAGTCTGCCACGGTAAGTCTTTGAAGAAGTTTTTCTTTTTCTTTTTACTATGGCGGTGAATTATGGAGAACTGACAAATTGTTTGTGATTTTGTTTGATGTTCAGATGTTGGAAGAAGAGGAAGATGAAGTTCCAGTTGCAAAAGAAGCTGCTAAGATGGATACAGATGAAACTCCAAGTGACTCTGCTCCCTCGGCTACTGAAACTGACATTAATATGCAAGATGCCAAATCCGATACTCCAGGGCCAGAAAATGGTGTCCCAGATTCCGGGGACAAGCCTATTCACATGGAAACAGATGCTAAGGTAATTAGGAAACATTTCCCATATAATAAGCTATCATGAAGATTTGCATGCAGGCTCTCAAACTGGTTTTGTTGTTGTTTATTTTATCTCTTAAGCTTTTATCCATTTATTATTTGGTTGGGTTGATTGGACACTATAATGATCCTCGCATTACACCATTTACATTAACTTGTCCGTGGACACACATAGAGCTCTTCAAGATCCAGTATAGAGCTCTTCAAGATCCAGTAGCAATTTATATCCCAACCTTTCTGTAACATAGAAAAGCTGTGTATCTACTATCGGTCGGTATATAAATGATTAGGAGCAAGCAAAGGAATAATTATCTCTGGATATTCTCCTTTGGTGCTAGGGATCAGGCTATGGTCTTACTTTTTCCTGTAGGCAAGATGTCTGAGGTGACTATTTGTCGTCACGTTCAATTGATGATTATATTCCTTCCCCATCTGCATTCACAACCTCAAATTTGCATGGCCTTCAACATGACTCTCAGCGACCCACTTGGTATTTGTATTTGTCTCCATGTGTTGGTCTAAACTTCTGGCTCCTAAATATTGCAAGAATGCTGGAGAAATTCAGCATCTGCCTAAGCGGCAGTCACAACTGCCAAAGGACTTCTTGGTAGCAAATCATCTACTAGAGGCGTCAGCGGTGGGTCACTGGGGATGTCACCTGGCCTACACTTCTGGATTAATCTCCTACAAGTTGATTTAAATATCTTCTGCTATGCGATGGGTTTTGGACTCGTATCTTTATCCATAACCTAGATGTTTTGCTTTCTCTCAGCTTTGATTTCTTCTTTTCAGTAGTTGCTTTTTTTGGCTCTACGCTTTTCGGTTCTCAGAACCTTTATACATGTTAACTTTAATATGAATATATGATAACTAAGTCGGTCTTTTCGAAGAAGTTGGAAGAGCATGCAGACAGAAAGCAATAAGTAAGGCACTTGAAGGTCGAATTCTATGGCCTTAGAAATAAGAATATCCTTCAAAACACAAAGCTCACTGAGCATTAAGGAATTAAAAATTCTCTAAGAAGGAAAGTCCTTCAAATTACAAAGCTCAAGAAGGCAGAAGCTAAAGGAAACAAGAAGTCTGTAGTATGATGATTGATGTAATACATGCCTGTTTTGTGTTTGTTACCTTCTAGGCTGGCCCATCGCTGACTTGCAGTTTTGAAGATGGATTATTGTCTTCTATCAACTTTTATGGAAGTAGTTTATCGATAACAAATTGCTATGAGTAAACCATTATTGCTTTTTACATGAAATTAATTATCCCCCTAATTTTGTAGGTAGAGGTTCCGAAGAAGAAGGTCAAGAAATCTAACGTTCCGGTATCTGTGATTGTTTATGGAGGAATGGCTCCTGCTGATGTGCAAAAGGCAGTGGAAAAGGAGTTTGAAATGGCTTTGCAGGATCGTATTATGGAAGAAACCAAAGATAAAAAGAATGCTGTGGAGGCCTATGTTTATGACATGAGAAACAAGGTATTACAATGAGCTCCTCAAAAAGATCCTATGAGAAGCTTGAATATTTTGAACTCACAAGTTTCTCTATTTTCTCCAGCTCCACGACAAATACCAGGATTTTGTTATTGATTCGGAGAGGGAGGAGTTTACTGCTAAACTCCAAGAGGTGGAAGATTGGTTGTACGAAGATGGTGAAGACGAGACCAAAGGCGTTTACATTGCCAAGCTTGAGGAACTCAAGAAGGTTGCTTTTGTGTCATTTGGTGTTTTTTTCCCTCTGATTTAATTACTAGGTTTGTATATCTTACTTGGAATTTAAAATCGGTAGCAAGGAGATCCTATTGAGGAGCGATACAAGGAGCATACTGAGAGGGGATCGGTGATTCAACAACTTTTCTATTGTGTGGATAGTTTCAGAGAAGCTGCAATGTCAAGTGATCCTAAATTTGATCACATTGACTTGGCAGAGAAGCAGAAGGTGTGAGATCTCTCTCTCTCTCTCTCTCACACACACACACACATGCACGTACGCACGCATGCATAGATGCTGCAGATATTGGTTTTAATATTTGTTTTGGGTTGGGTTGCTGGTAGGTTATGAATGAATGCGGGGAAGTAGAAGCTTGGTTGAGAGAGAGAATGCAGCAACAAGACTTGCTGCCCAAGTATGCTACTCCAGCCATCTTGTCAGCTGACATTAGAAAGAAGGCCGAAGCCCTTGACAGGTTCGGTATTTTCTGCTGGAAATGTGTTTTCTTTTCCTTCTTGTTTAGTCTTTCTTAAATTTTCAATTTAATGCATCTCTGTCTCTGTCTGGTGCATCAGTTCATAGTTAAGCTGGTTCCAATATAGTTAGGACACGAATATGCATACTATCTGTGGTCCTTCTGTGGATCTGTGGAAAGAAAGTTTTCTGATTCTCATATTGACATCATATAGAAACAGACAATTCTATGTGATAGGATAGGGACTGGTAATGAAACTCTCCTTCTCCCCTCCATTCTCCAGCACACGTAGCGACGGGAAGCGTTTTGGAGTCTGGAACATCAACAGGAATCGATGATCGAGCTTTACTGAACTCTGAACTGATAAGGCTCGATGGGTTCATATAGTCTTTGGTACATGAAACATCGATGTAGTAGTATACATGTAAATAGGTAAATCATATCAAGATAGCTATTAAAGACCCCCTTTGGCTGCAATTTTTTGGTCTTTTTTGGTTTTTTCTCTTAATTTTTACGAGATTCGGGCAAGATTTTTTGGGTTAATTGTTGATTATCGTTCGTCTTGACGAGATGAATCTAAAAAGTATAAAAATATAGACCAAAGTTGGAAATAGTTCACTAAAGACGAAAAAAAGTTTGGAAAAGATGAAAAAGATAATCTTTTAGTGTGTTTAGTGTCTTTTGTATGAATGAATTGATTGGAAATGTCAGTAGTTAATTTCTAGATGTATTGAATTAGACGGACTTATGTAAGAAAATGTTTAACTTGGTCTTGTACTTGTCCTTCAAGGTGCAATGACTGCTTGCCAGTAGTTCGCCATGATATTGATTTTGCAGAATTTGTTCTAACAGGTTTTGCCGGCCTATAATGACGAAACCTAAGCCCGCCAAACCAGCTACACCTGAAACTCCACCTGCCACTCCCCAAGGAAGTGAGCCACAGAGTCAGGGTCCGAGTGAGAATGATGGAGAGGCCAATAATGAGGTGCCACCAGCTGCTGCAGAGCCCATGGAGACAGAAAAGTCCGAGACAGAACCGCGCTCTGCATAATTTAGTAAACCTACTTATTCTTTAGTGTTCGATGCAGGAAAAATTTGTGTCAATTTGATTATATTTCTGAGCCTACGAACTCTTTTGATGGACCATGGGTAAAGGCTACAGGGAGGTTTTGCTGGTGAAATTGTTCGGATCTGTAAAACAATCTTTCTGATTCGATGGTTGGTGAATTCTATCATTATAAAGATAGATGTCCAGAATCCCGTTTTCCAAATGTGTTTGTAAGAGACATTAAATTTGATTTCATCTTCCATTCTGTATTTGTTGGAAGAGACACCTATTTTCTACTCTTACAGGCTTTTTAAGTGCCATATTTTTGTTATGGGTTATGTTTTTGGGGTTCATTACATGGTTGGATTTATGCTTCTCTGATATATGACTCAGGATTTTTCTTCCCCTTTCTATAAATCTTGCTTTGCGGGGAGAATTATTGTGCTCCCTACTGAGAGGTCAAATTTTGTCAAATGCAAGATTTGATTTGTAGTTTTCCTAAGAGTCTTCGGTTGGTTTACTTCTTCGCCGTGTAGGGCTATTGCTTGAGTAGTTCTGTATTGGGATTGATTCACTTGTTGCGGACATAGCATGTATTGTTTCGTTACTTTTTTAACGCTTTGAAAGTGTTCTCTTTATCTCTTGCCATATACAGACTACACTATGGTCTATTTATTTTGCAGGTGTGAGGTTTTCTTTGCAGGGTGGATCAGAACTAGTTGCAGCCCCCTACATGAACATGGCCACTGGCAAGCATAAAACCAGCTTGTAAACAGTTGAAAATGAAGAACCAAATTGTAACGACTAGGTTTTTGGCCGAGACTGATCATGTTGTACTGCCACTGGAAATATATCGTTGGGGAAATTAGATTGTTGACAAGCTAGTCTCTACTAATCGAGTTTGATTAGTACAGATTCTTTCTGTTTGAAAGGCTCTTTGAATAGATTGCTTCCCCGCAGTGGGCCCCATGCCGCAATTTGTGTGCATTTGTTGCGTGGGTATCATTTCTGGTTATTCTAGCCTGGGAAGATCATTTAAATTAAGCTCCACCGCCCATTTATGTTTGCCTAATATTCTTTCTGTTGTGCGTAGCCCGTTATTAATTTGTTGTGTTGTGTGACTTGAAATGGTGGACAAACGTACATATTGCCACTTTTGAATTTTTTGTGGTCTGTTGAGAGATGCCATGAAAAATTACAATGAACTAATTAAGATTCTGGAAAATAAAAATTGCCAATAGCGTAGTTTTTAGATTTGGACCATTGTTCATGGTAAGTACTTCAATTGATAAGTTATCGGAATTGCATATGATGCATTAGCGCAACAAAAGAGTATAGATATCAATTATTGCTTACGAATCATTACGAGATTTTGAGCATATTCATGTTACCATAACGTACAAAATACAAAATCAATGTAAATTAACTTCGTTGACTAACTACTTGTGATTAGGACATCGATGTTGCAACATTCTAAGAAACGCACAAGTCAAAATTGATGTCATAATTGCTTACTAGCCAATTGTGAATCGTTGAAGATGTACCGTTGACCACATACTATTTCTTAGTTTGAGAAAATAGCTTACTACTAATTAAGAGTAACGTTCCTTGTCATTAAAATTGATCTCTTCCGACTTGAGTGAAGGTGACACCTCGAATCCTCATCACAAATCATGTACAATGTGTTGGTTTAATGATTTATTAATTTCTGTTGGTAACTTAATTGGTTTGCAAGAATTCCTATAAAAGAGCCAATTAATGAGACTATGAGAGTCGCATAGGAATGAATTGGTGTTTTTTACAAAAAAAAAAAAAAAAACACACAAGCCAAGGGTATTGTTGTCATTTGGCTTATCAGACAACCGATTTTTTGAAACTGGCGTCTGGCGAGTTAATTGAATTCCTCGGCCCCAGAAAAATACAAAAGAAGGCGTTTTGGGTCAGTCTGTTTTCTGGTTCCATGTCCCACGGTCCCACACCTAAAGGTTTCTTAAAAATAAAGCCTTGTTGATTTTAATTTAATTACCAAAATTGATCTCGTTCGTCAAAAAAAAAAAAATCATAGTCACTCACGCTACCAAACGTGTGAAAAATTGTTAAGGGCCATGGATCTAGCAGCATAGATCCGGCCATAAATTTGTTTAAAATTTTATAATTGTATGGATCTTACGTACACGTATAGCATGAGACTAATGTGCATCAGATGGTTTCCGGCTCCGATGTCCTCCCCCAAAACAAAAAAAAAAAAAAAAAAGGGGGGTGGAGAGGCAATTGGATATAACATTATTAATCTTTTTTAATTTTGCTGGAGTGATCGTAGAAAATTCAATCTCATGAGGCGAGCTCCTTGAGGGATCAATTGCTTAAGTCACCGACAAGTGAATCACAATTGAACTTGTAGAAAGCAAAGTACGAGAGAGGGTGTCGGTCGGTAGTGACCCAATGGGCTTGAATATCTATTTAAAATGCATCAACGGTTTATGTCATCTAAAGCCCAGAATATTTTGGGTCCACTTACGTATTCCTTTGACATGTGCCATACGTGTGAACTAATCAAAGGGAGAGAGAGGGAGGGGCCTTAAGTTTGGTGACATAAATGCATGTGTTATAGAGAGAGAGAGAGAGAGAGAGTTTTTGAAAGAGACAGAGATCTTGAGAGACAGAGAGAGAGAGAGAGAGGAGGCAAGTTTCACACCAGCAGGTTGTCAGTATCCATGCATAAAAACCGCATTTTGGTCTCTCAAACTCATCTCTGGAGAGAGAGAGAGAGAGAGAGGACTCAGAGGAGAACCAGGTATGTTCGCACGTTAACTCCATTCTTTCATAGTATCATCTACGATTCCAGTTTCAGAAATTCACTGTCCCACTGTCCCAGCATTTGATCTACTTTTTTTTTTTTTTTAAAACAACCGGAATTCGCATGTCCAGTTCAGCTTGCATGCAACTCGAATAATTCTGGGGCCCTGACTTAACAATTGAAAAACTCTTCAGTGACCCTAAAATTTAAAAATGTTTGGCCTTAATGGATTCTATTGGTTAACGAACGAACACTGACCCCAAGCATTTCATCTACTTGTAGTTTGACTCTTATGTTTTCAGCATTTGAAATTCACAACTCAATTCTGTGTTAAATTCTTTGTTTTGACATACATTCTCTACCTCATTTTTGTGACACCCAGGCTGAGACGTCATGGAAAACTCATCGTTTTTTTAATTTTTTTATAATTAGATATTCGGGACAATCTTTGCGTATATCTTCACTAACCATTTTATATTTTTGTATGCTTTCATTGAAACGTCAGCACTTTATACAACTTCAATTACCACTTCAATTAACAATCCAAGAAAGCGTATTTGAATGCAGGCTAACCAGTGATTATTTACTAATTAAGAAGAAAGAAGATTGTTTGATTGTGAACTCTATTTATTTATCTATCTAAAGGTTTTTTTTTGATGCTTTCCTAATTGTGTATTTTGTTTCTAAACTTTATGCAAAGTTATATGAGCATTGCTTCAATTAAAAAGAAAGAAAGAAAAAAAAAAAAGAAAAGAAAAAACCCCAGATGCTTCGATTATGCGCAGTTACCATAATCTGATTTACAATTCGCATAGGCAACCTTTTTGTCATAATTCAATGCGACAATTCTACTATCGCATTGAGTTAGTTTGATCTATACGAGCGCGCATAGATTGTTTTATGACGTAACAAGTGGACCTTTTTACTTGGGAGTTTATACTTTTGGATTCGACATAAAAAAATTTCCATCTATATCTTGTCTGTCATTTATTTTATGACTTTCTTTTGAGTACTCCATGCCATATCATTCAAGTCGCGATGAAGGTCAATCTGAAAGGTATGTATCGATTTACGATGTCTTTAATTTTCAGCCGGATTTGTCATCTCACATCAACATTTTAAGCCGTACGTACGATAATACAATCGTAATAAATCTCTTACTCAAAGTCATAAAATATTTTTTTCTTATAAAACAAGAAAAATGAATTTTAAAGTTTAGTTACCAGAAAATGAGTTATTTATTTATTTAAAACTTCTTGCGAACATTAATTTTTGTAGAAATTTCTTGTTAGCCAATGCAAGTACAAGTAATTAGATAACTTAATCTCATGGGACGCTATGAATGTCATTAATTAATGTTCTCATTAATCTGTTGCCCTAACATAAAAAGACAAATATTAATCACATGCTTCTGGTGTACAATACTATATATTAACCTTTCTAGTCTTAATTTCTATTAATTTTCCTTTAATTAATTTACCAAATCATTTCAAATGTACGTTCACTTGATTGATCAATTCAAATGCAGGGTACTATTAGCAATGGATACCGTAACTTCATCAAATTCAAAATCACTTAATTCCTCAGATTTGTCATCAGAAAATGGGTTATTAGGCATATTAGACCTAATCGCCGACGAAAGCAAACCAGTTATGGAGGTTTCTGATAAGTCATCCAAGATTAATAACCTGATTTTTGGACCCCATTTGGTCAACTTATCTTCTATCTCTAATCATTTGATCAATGAGACCGTTCCAAAGTATACACCCTCAAATGACCAAAATACCCCTGATCGTGAAACACCGATGGCGATAACAGCAAGTCAGATATTGCTTTCCGAGGACTATACCCGTGTAACTTGTTACGGTCCAAACCCTAGAATCACCCACATTTTCTTTGACTTCAGCCTGGAATGCCATCCGAACCGGTTGATCATCGATTCCGGAAAGAAGAGAGAGGAGGTGTTGAGTTTATTTCATCAAGTGGCCACCTGCTCTTGCGCCCCTTCTGTTGATCTCCCCAACTTGTGTGAAGCATGCAACAATAAATTGGAAGTGGGGGAAGATGTTTACATTTACAGGTTTGCCCTAAGTTCCATCTTCTCATAGTTTCAAAATTTGCCTAGTTAAAAAGCTTGTTCGAAATTATTAACTAATTTTCTAACGTAGTGAACTTGAATGCATTTGAGAATTTGGCTCCGTTCCTCTAAGGTTAAGTACGTACTTATTTTTCGCTTTACGAGACAAGTCATTCTTTCACAATACTTCACATTTAATTCAATAAATAAGTAGTAATTTGACAAATAAGTACTTATTTTAGTTAGTAGCCTATCGTTTAAACTCTGCTCAATAAATTCGTACTTTACGAACTACTAGATCACACCATTGGTTCCTATAGTCATAGTCTCATAGAAGTAGCTAGGTTTAGTTTTGGCTAGTTAGTTTCATCAATTGAAATTCTATACTTTTGTATAATATATAGTTCTTCTTTTATCACTTTCATTTCTATTTTTCATAAGATAGGGAAAAAAAAAACCCAACACTTGCGACTCTCACTTAGTAATTTTTCAGGGGGTTATTTTGGACTTAACATACGAATTCCAGAAAGGAAGATAGTCAATTACACTAGTGGTCTCAACACTTTACTTCATGTTATATGTTTTCCCTATAAGATCAAACTAATGTTTGTTCTTTCCATTTAAAATTCTAACGCAAGATGATTAAAGGAGTAAATTGAAAAGAAAATGAAAATACAAGGTTTAGATTAATAAAATCAGAAGTACACGTGACTAAAATGAAACAATGATAAAAGTACAGGGTGCAGCAATGTAATTTACGCTTCATGGTTCGAGCTCAGCTTGATCCAAGCTCTTCTGAGATAGGCTCATATCAATAAAAAAAGCCAAACAAACTTAACAGCATTTTGAAGATTAAACCATCTAGCTACTGCTCAGCTCGACTCGACTGATAATGACTTGACTTCTTTACGACCCTAGCTAGTTAGTTTCAGCCTTACTTGAGACCGTGATTTTTGTTTAGTATGCGGTTTGAAACCATTCCATTGCAGGGGTAAGTCATCATTTTGCAGTTATGAATGCCTAGCTGTGGGGATTTTAGCTGAGGAAATATCAAAAGCAGCTGATAAGAGCCTTTCTTTCCCTGGCAACGACGAGCTTGTCTTCCTTTTGGATCACTGATCAGCTTCCATGTGAGTCATTGATCCTACTAACGAGTTAGACTAGAAGGTAAGAGACTGAATCTGGGATCATCTTTTAAATTTAGCCTAGAGCTGCTAATTTGATCATTTTGTCAAAAGCTAGTTGATCCTTCGAGCCGGATTCGGAATTATTTTAAGGAAAAAAAAAAAAAAACTTGTTAATTGCCAGAGAAGTCATATATGGAGATATGACCATCTCTTATCTGTTTGCAGATGGTGGTAATTCAGCTTTCAAAATGGTAAAATGGGAGCCACAGAACTAGCTTGGAGTTTGATTTTGTTGTTGGGGGTCGGTCTTGATTTTTTGATGGCCTAAAGCGATTCAGCGAAGATAAAAGACGAGACTCTTTTTTGTTCAATTGCTAGAGAATGGATACTAAAGTAGCATGGGCCTCTAAAAGTTCATAAATTTTCGTGGGTCTAAAGGAGCCGCACTTCGAACTTCCGCTCAAGGCTGGCTTGCCGGTTCTGGGGACATCAATGTAGTGTAAAGTTTCATTGGCTTAATATTCAGGCCGGTTTTTTGGCAATTGGGTTTCACATTTTTCTCAGAACATGGTATGGTTTAATTTGAGTTCTTTATTTCACTTTATTGCCTTCATGCACAAGTTGAATATCGTGTTAGACTCAATATTTCAATGGAGGTTGAAAAATAAAAATACGCCCAGCTGCCAATAGAATAATGTTTGCATGCATTAACATTTTTATGTCACCTGTTACTACGTTTTTAGGTTTTCTGACAAATTGAAAACTTGACCAGAAAGTTTGCGAAGGGTTTTTAGATGTGAGTAAATTGGTCCGGATATCTTGAGCTACCAAAAAAAAAAAAAATGTTTTTAAAAGTGAAAATTGAAGGACAAGCTTTCGAGGAAACATGTTTTAAATGTATATCCCGTTAATAAGTTGAAAATTTCCAAGGGGCCAACGAAATGAGACGGAATAAAATGAGATGGAGGGAGCATGTATTATCAATACTTTCTCCTTCTCCCCATGCGGAAAACTCGGAAATAGAAAAAAAGAATGCAAAAATATACGTATAACAGATTAGCTAAAAGTAAAAATTATTGTCAGAGTATTGAGAGGAGGATATATATATAAAAAAAAGAGTATTGAGAGAGATGCTGTTAGATAAAATAAAAAACGTGCAACACTATAGTTCTTAATTTTCATTCTTACATATTTTAGTTGTTTGAAATGTGATCGGATGACGCTTATGCTACCCTGCTGCACCCCAGTGACCCCACCATCCCACTGTCCCTCGTTACGAGGGCAAATAAGTCTATTCAAGTCAGAGCCATGGAAACACGAAATCGAAGAGCAAAGACCAGAAGCAGCAGCAGGATCTGAGGGGCGTCCCTTGTTTTCAAAATCAACACTAATCTATGAGTTTCGGAACGGGGAGTTCTTGTTTTCCACACTGTCCCTCTCCCACTTCTTGTTCTGCTTATTCACCATCCTCTTCTCAGTCCGTTTTCTTCTACTCTTTCTCAAGAAATGGAGGATTCAAGGGGAAGAACAGGACGAGGACAACCATGGCTTGTATCCACCAAGACAACCCAAACGACGGCGTCTTCTGCAAAAGGAGAGCTATTCTTTTCGTGGGTATTTCAGTTCTTCCCTTTCTTCAATTGAAGGCTAAACCTCTTGAAGGTTTAGCAACAGGTCAGTTCTGGGCATTTTCTTGATTTTTGTGGTTTACTTGAACCAGATTTTTTTCTCTTTATTTTTGGTAAGTTGATGAATTTGGTGAGATGGGTTGTGGTAGTTAGGCTTTGAATCCTCTTTTCTGAAGAGAGTTTCTAATGGGTTGGCCTCAGTTTTGTGTGTGTGTGTGTGTGATCCGGTTGGCCTCAGTTAGAGGAATAATATTTGAATGTAATTGCTTATCAAATTTAACTTTACTTGTCATCATGTGGTTATCTTGCTAATTATCCTGAATATGCCTCTAGAATCTTAGTTTAAATTCGATTCTTGATTTGGTTTGGAGCAATGTGCATGCACCAAGTTGATGTTATAAATCTTTGAATTTAGTTAGATGGGTTATGGCATTTACGACTTTGATTCCTCTTTTCTGAAAGAGAATTTCTGCTCGGTTGGTCTTGATTAGAGGAATAGTTTTTGAATATAATTGCTTATCAAATTCAATTTACTTGTCATAGGGTGTTTATCTTTGCTAATTATGCTGAGTTTTGCCTAGAAAATCTTGCATTATGAACTTTTTGGTTTTGAGCAATGTGCATGCACCAAATTGATGTTAGCAGTTGCATTTTCAACATTTTCCGTTTATGGGATAAATAAAAAGAAATGCTTCTTGGTTCTTTTCTATCACCATGGTTTCTTGATAAGTACTCTTTGCCTTTGAAAATTTTAACTCACAACCTGAACTATGGGATCATATGCAGTTCCTAAATAGATTTCCGAGGTAGAGGCTTTACTAGGTTTAAGATCCAAGGGGTCAGCAAGTTGAGAATAAGGTGATTTGCATCAATGCCTAAGCAAAGAAGTGATTACTGAAGAATCACATGATAAGTACTTATCAAAAAGAAGAAGAAAAGAATCACATGATGAGTGACTCAATGGTAATGATAAGATGACAAACAAGTTTCCAGCTTTGATGATCTTGAGAGTAATGGTATTGTAGACTGCAAAATTCATGTCTCCCGGATTATTTTTCATCTATTTCTTCGGTGACAAAGTTACATCCCATACCATCTCTAGTAAAATTTTCTTGGTACAACGATTCTCTCTCTCTCTCTCTCTCTCTCTCTCTTTGAGTATGAATTTTGTAATCAAGCCTTATTAATGTGTTTTGAGAGCTGTGGAACGACGAACTCAAGAATGGTCCTTTTAGTCTTTTACTTATGTAGACAGGCTTGAAATGCAATCTTTGGACTTAAGGGGTCTTGATTGAATGTTCAAGTTGAGAAGAGGTATTATACCATATCTTATGGCCTACTTTGGTGTTCCCGGGGTTTTTCATTGAAAGGAAAGTCGGGAAAAACTCTTCATTTGCTATATTCTTAACCCTGTCATCAATGTTGCAGTTAAGTGGCTGAAGTATAGTTATATAGGCACTACAGTTTGGAATAATATTGCACCTTTTCCCCGTTGCTCCAATGTCTAAAGATACATCTATATGATTTGGGTGCTTCTCTCAGTAATAATTTGCCCTCCTTTTTCATATTTTTTTTGTAGCTTCGTTAGTTCTCTCAAGAAAGGTTCAGAGAAACAATTTTGTTATCCAAAAAATAAAAACATTGTTCTCTTAAGAAGTTTGTTCTGTTTGTCAGGTTGGTTATATACCTCCAATTGCTAGTATCATCACCAAAAAGATGAAATGCGTTTTAATAATTTGTATTCACTGTATATTTATTGCCAAAAGAGAAAAAGCAGCTTCTTTTTTTTGTCTTTATTCTTTTCGTAGTTATATTTTCTCGTTAATCTTGTCTTCTCTATGTACTATATTTCAGAAGAACCTGGATTAGGGATGGCAGACCAGAAGCAAAAAGCAGAGGTCTGAATCTGTGCCCAACTAATCTTCAAAAGAACTCAAAATGAGTCGATTTTGTTCTTTTATGTTTTCTGATGATTGTTCATATCAAAAGGTTCTGAAATGAGTACTTTTCTGTGTCCAGCAAATACTTCAAGGAGATGCCTCACCAAATTCTTTTCTTTCTCTTCTGAATGGCTTCGGTATATTCAGTTCTGTGCTGCTTGGGGCACTCTATGTATTGACTAGGAAGGAGCAGATTGCTACTGAAGCAATAATAGAATCTGTAAGCAATTTTTGCTTCTCTTAATTGATCCCCCTCTAAAATGGTCTAGACATTCTTTGGAAATAGACAATACTTTGTTTCGTCTGGCAAGCATGCTATGGACTTACCAAAAGGTTGTCTCCGATGATGATGTAATCATGTAACTTTAACATGAAGAGCACGGAGTTTAATATTGCGCGGAGAGTTTTTTTTTTTTTGTATCTTGACCATTTATCACCTTTCAAAGCTGTAATTCCACCGTAGCCACTGGTTTTTTTCACCTTTCTTATGCTGGAGGAGCGAGTTTCAAAGGGGAATTATGCCTTCCAGATTGAATTTTTCGCCTAATGCTTGCTTGTATACTTCGCTATCACTACCCCTTTTTTTTTTTTATAATCATTTGGTTTCTTACAGTGTGTTCGGTTATATGTTGTCTTTTAACCAAATTCCCCACCCATTGGACATGCAGCTGATAAGTAAGCTGAATAAAAAGGAAGCGATCATTGATTCACTGGAGAAGAACTTTGAGTCAAAGCTGCTAAATGAGAACGAAGAACAAGACAAGCAACTTAAAGAAGCAAATGAAGAGCAGCAGTCTCTGATGAACCAATTAAAATCGGCAAAAAACATAGCAACTAGACTAGAACTGGAGCTGCAAAACGAGAAACAATTGGTTGAGGATCTCAGTTTCCAAATAAAGAGCATTCGAACTCAACACACGAAGGCTAAGGAAGGTAAGAAGGAATTAGAAGAAAAGTTAGAGATGAAGATTAACTCAATTGAAGTCTTGCAAGAGAGGATAACATTGCTCAGTGCAGAGATCAAGAATAAAGAAGATACTCTTCATGATCTACATTCTACGTTGTCTGCAAAAGAATCTGACCTTAAGAGGCTAAATTCAACCTATGAGCAGACAAAGGATGAACTAGCTGGAGCTAATTCAGAAATAACAAGGTTGAAACAGAAATTTCTGAGAAACGAAAAAGAATTAGAATTGATGAATGGTGTGGTGGACGGTTTGACTGCTCAAATAAGGTCTTTAACTGAACAAAAGGAAGATTCTATCCGTAAGTTCGATGCTATTCGGACTGAGTACGATGATCTGAAATCATCTTCAGAAGAAAAAGCAGCTGCGAATGCCAAACTCTTGGGAGAAAGAGACTGCGATCTTCACCAGCTTAAAGAAAAGATAGATATTGCTTTAACTGAACTGAGCAGAAACCAAGTGTTAATCCGTGATTTGACCCATGAAAGGGAAGATTTGAGGAAAATGCTAGATGTAGAGTTGAAACAAGTTGAGAACTTGAAGTCTGAGCTCCAAATTACGCGGGAAAATCTTGGAAAGTCAAGAGATGAGGTTTCTGATATGCAAGAACAACTACAGCAGTCCAGAAGTCTGTGCTTAGACCTTGATTTGGGGATTTCTGAGGTGAAGGTCGAGTTTTCCAAAGCTGAGGAGTTATTCCACTTGAAATTTGATGAGGCGAAACGCAGTTCAGAAGTGTTGGCTGCTGAGCTAAAATCAGCAAATGATGTTTTGAAGAAAAACAAAGATGAGTTGCGAATCGCATCCCTTGAACTGGCAGCTGCTGCAGAAAATAATGACATTCTACGGAAGGAATTGGTTGATGTCTACAAGAAAGCAGAAAGCACAACTCATGATTTAAATGAAGAAAGGAAGGTTGTTACTTCTCTGAACAAAGAATTACAAGATTTGGAGAAACAAATTTTGAGCGATAAAGAATCACGAAAATCTCTTGAAACGGACTTGGAAGAGGCTACCAAGTCACTTGATGAGATGAATCTCAATGCGTTGCTACTTTCAAGAGAACTAGAGATGAGTAAATCTCATATTTCTAGCCTCGAAGACGAGAAACATGTGATTTACAATTCGCTTGTGGAGCAGAAACAGTTTTCTCAAGAGGCCCGAGAAAATATGGAAGATGCACGTAGCCTTATTATGAAGCTTGGGATGGAAAGAGAGAATTTCGGGAATAGAGCGAAGAAACTGGAAGAGGAATTGGCATTGGCTAAGGGAGAGATATTGCGATTAAGGAGTCAAATAAATTCGTCAAGAGCTCCTGTAAATGATTGGCATCTTCAAAAAAATGAAGGCGGTAGCAATGCTCCATTAAGGAGTCAAATAAATTCGTCAAGAGCTCCTGTAAATGATTGGCATCTTCAAAAAAATGAAGGCGGTAGCAATGCTCCATTAAGGAGTGAAATAAATTCGTCAAGAGCTCCTGTAAATGATCGGCATCATAAAAAAGATGAAGGCGGTAGCAATGTTCCATTAAGGAGGCAAATAAATTCGTCAAGAGCTCCTGTAAATGATCGGCGCCATAAAAAAGAGGAAGGCGGTGGTAGCGCTGCTCCATTTTCCGGGAAGAAATTTAGCAGGAGGAGAAAGGGAAATCCGCAACGTGATAATTCATAGCAAGCTTTTTCGCTTACTCTCTTTTGCCCAATTTTTTCCTCTAGATTCTGATGTTCTTAAAAACTAGCTTGTTCTTGGGCCTTCATGTTCATGTTCTTCGAGTTTAGTTTTTCAGTTCATTGGGTGTTGACTGTTGAAACTTGAGAGTGTGTAAATAGTTCAATTTCAGGTTTGTAGTAATTGACAAAATATCAGTACCTGGAAAAGAAATGGCGCTGGCATTTTTGAATTGTAGCCAGTTCGGTTGTGAACTTTTTTGTCCTGGACTTTTTTCGGTATTTTTCATTTTTCGTAACTTTTTGTTTAGCTTCTCGTTATAATTTTTAGGATTAATTATTCGTCTCGACGAGAGGAATCGGATAAGTATAAAAATATGGACCGATGTTGAAAAAAGTTCATATAAGACGGCACTTTAGATTTAAAAAAAGATACTAGCTATTTGATAGTACTTTTTTTGTCTTTACTGAATTATTTTTTTAATCATAATTTTTTTACTTTTTAAACTCTTCTTGTCGTAACGGACGATTAATCTAAAAAATATCAGGCAAATCTAACAAAAATTTAGAAAAGACTAACAAAACACATAAAGGGAAAAAGGAAAAAAAAAAAGGTTAAGAAGAATGAGTTAGCCAATATTTTTATGTGCACTGCTATTGTATTATGCGATTATTAGTTTTACTCTATGGACATTTTGGCAGCACGCTGTTTTCGGCCTGTTCAGTTATTGAGGATATTGTGCGGGGATAGGGAAACTGTATTTGTCAAAAAAAAAAAAAAATGAAGCGAAGGAAAATGCCTTTGTGTGTTCTCTTGACTTATTAGTTTGGAGGAAAATTAAAATTCTGCAATAGTAGAAAATTGGGTCTCGCAATTTTCTTGTAACGGAAAAAATAAAAAGTTACTCCATTTCCTCATCATTTTGCATCATTTCCATACAACCGAATTGGACCTAAGTCTTTTTTTTGTGATCCAGTATAACCGATCCTTGAATCGCCAAGAAAATAGTAAATATTTCACTTAAAATTTTTCTGGGTTTTTCTGGGTGCAATCTGTTTGGATGGTGGAGAATAAAACCCACCAAGAATACAAGAAAAAGTGAGAGAAAATAGAAAGAACAAAAATAATGGGATTCATTCAACAATTACAGTGAAGGATGCAAAGGTCTGTCAGCTGGGATTTTGAGTAAACTATTTTTTATTTTTTATTTATTTTTATGGTACTGATTTTCACTCTCTTTTTTTTGTCTTTTCGTGATGTGAATTTACAATGTTATCATTCCAAATATGAAAAAGTATACAAATGAGAGGTTAGTTTTGTAAAGTCACAACACAAGAAGACCACGGTGAAAGTGTGGTTATAAAAACGGGGAGTGTGAAAATCAAAAGGGAAAAAAAACGACTATTCGACCACAGTGGGAGTCGAACCCACGACCTTTTGATCCGAAGTCAAACGCGCTAATCCACTGCGCTATGCGGTCTGGTTGTGCGATAATTTATTCAGAGCATTTATATAAACAATAAACTCCCCAGTACAAAATAACATGTTATTGGTGTTCCTAGTTGGGAGTTGATATTCAAATGGAACTCAGGCCCCCGTTACGCTAAGGGAAATAGGTATTTATTTTTCAAATATCCATCTTCATGTCATTCAAATTGGTTTTGTGACTCACTGTGAGCTAGTCCACCTTCTCACTATTTGGCTACCATTATACTTGATTTATGTTCGATCTGCTTTGCACTGCGTGATATTTCGGTCTTCCCCCCGCCCCCCGCTTTTTATTCTTTTTTATTTTTGTATTTTCAAAGGTTATCAACACCCACACCAAATACTCGTGCTCCTGGCGAGATTCGAACCCTCGCCTTCCATGTGGAAGAGGTGAGAAAGTGTCATTGGGTTACAAGATTGTTGGCAATATTTCGGTCTTGGCGATGTAGGTTTCGGATCTTCTCTTTATTTATGTTATGGATTTTCTTTGTTGAGACCGTACTATTTATTGAATGAAAATTCTGATGTTAAAAAAAAAAAAAAAAGAGAGGCTAAAACAGGCCAAAATCTTCAAGTATTTTCTTAAAATTTTGAATAAACTTGAACTAAATTAAATCTCACCCCATTTAGATAGGCCAAAACAGTTACCATTATTATCGGAAACCAAGTCAAATAAAACTCTGCAGTAGGAATGAGCCCAAAAAGGATAAGATAAAATCTGCACAACTTGTGGATATTGATCTACAAGTACAGTTATCTTGTTTTTTTTTTAATTTTTTACTTTATTTTTATCAGTACAGTTATCTTGTTTGATTTTACAATAGAATAGTAAAATGACCTATCACTCGCTAGGATAATCGATGCGAATTTTTGCTGTATCCAAAGGGACATAATAAGTTAAATAATGGAACCAAATAGGAGTATCATTCTTTTGTGTTTTTCTCATTTTCTAATTATCCCAGTCTTGAATCTCCTTATCGAAAATAAAAAAATAAAAGAACGTTTCATTGAAATGAAAAACGAATCTGAGTTCAAGTAATACCGATAATCAAATACTATTATCCCATTTTCCGAGGGCACTAGCGAAATATGACCTTTCCATCCATTGAAATGAGATAAGTACAAATATATATAATTAGATAACAATTTAGGATGAACAAAATCTTATCTAATTAATTTCATCCTCACTAAATTAATTGGATAATCAAACTAATTCCCAACATCAGATAACCATCACCCTATCAAGTTATTTTGCTCGTGCCTCTATATATACCTATTGAAGAACTTACAGTTTTTATTATCATTTCTAAGAGGGAGGATAGTACATAGTCATGAAGATGAAGTCTATCGCCACTCTCGTCTTCTTTCTCATTTCTCTAGCCATATTTCTCAATGGTGGCTTAGCCAGTGAGAATAGTGGTACCTCCATTGCCAAACAATCTGACGGTGACGTTGTCCAGCCGGAGTGGTTTCTCCCGTGGGGCCGCCCATTCCCAAGAGGTCCTTGGGGCCGCCCACACTTTCCTAGGTGGCCCATCCCTGGTCACGGTGGGGCATTGCCACCACGACCGGCACCACCAAAAGGTAGTGGCAGTGATGTCTCTAATACTGAACAAGTTGAGATTGCAGAACATGCCGAGAGCACCAAACAAGACGACGATGTCTATCAATCAGAGTGGTTGCTACACCCATGGTGGGGACGTCCACGCTTCTATCCTCGCCCTTTCCTCCCACGTCCACACTTTAGACATCCCTTCCCAGGCTGGGGGGCGCTACCGCCACAACCAGCCCACCACTTCCGAGGCTGGGGAGCTCTACCGCCACGACCGGCCCACCACTTCCCAGGCTGGGGAGCTCTACCGCCACGACCGGCCCACCATTGAAATCAATTAGTTATCTTATTAGGAGTTAGTTGGTTTAGTTAGTAATAAAAGGTAGATGGTTGTTTTTGTTTGAAGGTTGAAGTTGGTTCTATGGTTCATGCAGTATCTTAAATAAGAAAAGTTGTTTCCCCTTAGTTTAACCGTTTGTGTTTTTGTAGTTACTTATTCTGATTATATGTTTTCATGATCTTGTTTAATCACAGTTATACTCCATTTTGGAATATCAGGCCAGAACTATTAATGAGTCCACTAAATAAGGAAACAAGAAAGAAGAAAAAATTCGTTGTTTATTTGATTCAAAATGGAGAAAGATCTACAAAAAAAAAAATCTCAATATTATATGCAGCTCATCATTTCTTCATTGGAATTGGGTAGGATCTTATCGATCAAATCTATATATGCCAACTCTTCTGATTGTACAAATTTCCTCCTTGTGAGTATCCTTTATGATGATTAGAAAATTCTCGATGGTATAGATCTTTTCTTCCATGGAGAAACTAGTAATTATTCGGGTAGATAAACCTCAATTCTGAGACTATGTGAGAAGCTGGATTTTTGTTTGAAGATTTAATGTAGTCATAGCTATCGGAATCATAGAATTAGTAAATTAGAAGCTGCCCCTGTTTTTTAGCCTCGGTTTGAATTAGAATTGGCAATAAGTTACCGTATGATCTTTGATAAAACATTGATGGTAAAATTTTTTGACACACATAATCTCATGTCGCCCAACATGCCTACTCAACCAAAAATAAAAGGCAAAACAAACCTTTAATCAGAACCACACCTAATTTTGTACCCACCCACAGGGCCGGCTCAGGGAGAAAGTGGAGGAACCAAGCGCTTCCGGCTCAGAAATTTTGGAACAAATTTGAGGCCCCACTTCAGTATAAGTTATCTACAAGTATTTGAAAGATTCTATAGAACCGTTTCTCTCTTACAATTGTATACTTTTAGGTTAAATTTTTGTACTTTTAGTAGTTTTATTGTGCTTTTAAAATAATTTTTAGAAGATGTAGGGCTCCCAATATTGGAAGTTCGCTTCTAGCCCTCGATAAGTTTGAGCCAGCTCTGTCCACCCATCAAAATAAACCAGATCAAAACCAACCAGATCAAAACCCAAACAAATTTCTCCTCCTCTCTTACAGTCCCTGGGAAGAAGAAAAGAAATTGAGCGAGAACCAATTCTCTCGATCAAAGTGGTGGGAGAGGGTGAGAAACCGTGGGAGAGCAAAACTCCTTCCAAGCCTAGTTTCGTATCTCGCTAAAAGTGAGTGATTTCATGAGAAAGGGAGGATGAACCGATTGTCATCGACTTCCGGCAGTACGTGCGGTCTACCCTCTCGTCGGATTGTTGTCGTACTTGCACCATTGTCTTTATCTTGTCCAGGAGATGTGAGAGAGAGAGAGTTTGGTCGCCGGAATGGGAGGGAGAGAGTTTGATCTCTCACAGTTATTTATTTGACAAGGTGAGAAACCATACTCTTTTCTTTTCTTTTCTCACTAATAGGAGAGATCACGCCCATTTCTTTTCCTTAACCGGTCGTTAACCATTTGACTTTAATAAAGGACACTGATTTTCGCGTTTCATTTTTTATCGGCGACGCTCTAACGTGAAGTACGGTAAAAAGTGGAGCGCGAATATCAAAAATCAAAATAAACTCAAATTTCAATCAATACTTGAGGGAACAAAAACGGAATAGTTCACGGGGACAAATTATTTGCCCAGTTTTATTCATAGATCCGTTGCTCTCTACGCATCTGTCGAAGAGAAACCTCTCTCTCTCTCTCTCTCTCTCTCTCTCTCTCTCGGGTTGTGCTTCACTTGTATCTGCAGCTTCCACGGCCTCCTCACTTGTGAATTTCGTTTCAATCCATATAATTCAGGTTCTCTGTCTATGTTTGTTTTGATTTCAGTCAGAGATTTGTCATCACTTCAATTCTCGTGATTTGGTTCGACAATTGTTGAAGATTTCTTGGTTTTGGTTCATCAAGATCAACACGGGTTCAGATTTGAATTTGAAATCTAAAGATTGGACTTTTGGGTTCTTGAAAGCAACCCTTCGGATTGATTCTGTAGGGTTGCATTGAGTTTGGAAGCTTTTTGCGTTTTGCGAATTGGGTTTTCTTCAAAAGGGGTTGAAGTCATCTTTGAACCCTAAAGATTGGATTTTTGGGTGCTGGAGGGAAATCCTTTGGATTGATTCTGTAGGTTGCATTGAATTTGGAACCTTTTTTGCGTTTTGCGAATTGGGTTTTCTTCAAAAGGGGTTGAAGTCATGTTCTATGGTGCAGTGGTGTGGGATCCATGGCTCATTGTTGCCCAAATTGTTTCCCTTCAATGCTTATACTATCTATCACTGGGAGTTTTTATGGAGATTCTTGTTGGGACTCGGGTATCTCGAATGAGTCTCGTGTATTTCTTTGATTATTCCACAGTTGCCGCATCTGCAGCCACTGGTTGGTGTGTCATTGCTTCATTTATACTTGGCTCGATTGCCGGGTGAGAATTCTATCATCTTTTTCTTCTTGTTTGAGTTTTGTAGTTATTGGGTAACTTAGACCTGTTGGAAATATTCGTTAGAATATTGAGATATACACATCCTAGTGCTCTAATACTCAAGCCTAGTGCGCTGGAATGCTCAAAGCTCCGCACTTTGAATGCTCGAAGCCCGGTGCTTTGAATGCTCAGGCCCAGTACTTTGAATGCTCAAAGTTCCACACTTTGAATGCTTAGAGCCCAGTGCTCTGGATGCTCAGGCCCTGTGCTCTGAATGCTTGAAGTTTTGCACTTTGAATGCTCAAGCCCAACGCTCTGTGCATTCAAAGTTCCGCACTCTGAATGTTCGGAGCCCAGTGCTTTGAATGCTTGAAGTTCCGCACTTTGAATGCTCAAGCCCAATGTTTGAATGATCAGGCCCAGCGCTCTGAGTGCTCGAAATTCCGCACTTTGAATGCTCAAGCTCAGTGCTTTAAATGCTCCAGCCGCTCCGAATGCTCAAGTCCAGAAATTGAATGATTAAAAGCCCAGTGCTTGCACACACAAGCTCAGTGCTTACACATTCCTAGGTCTCACTAGTTGCATGCTGATGCAGGAGCAAAATAATGATAGTCAGAAAACAAAGAGTTATCTTACTTATCTATGAAGTGTCTTTTAGTTTCTAGTCAATGTCTTTTAATTTATGGTCTAAAAATATGTGTTTTGACTATCTAGTAAGTTGTGTTTTTATTTTAATAGTTGTCTAGGTATTTGAAAGGTCTATCTAGGAAATTGTCTAGTCTTTATTTGAGTCTTGAACCATCTTTTGTAATGCTTATTTATATGTGTTCTAATGAAATGAAAAAGGAGAGGGGTTTGAGTTTATGAAAAATATTGTGCAAGTGTTTTCTTGCTTGAAGTGAGTGATTCCTTCGACAATTAAGTGTGTGACTTGGTCGCGTGAGTGTCTTCCGCAATTAGCAACGTCGAGTGACTTCCGTTGCCCCCCAGTCGAGTGACTTCCCGGGACTATCCCAACCTCGCGGGTCTCGGCCTGCATCAAATTGGTATCAGAGTGTGATCCTACCCTGCTGAGTTTTCATCCCGTGGCATTTTGAGATAAAATGTTGCGCGTGAGTGAAAGACCGAGGACATATCACAAAAACAATGGAGTTGCTACTGCTTTGATGCTATGGAAGATGAACAGTGACATCATATTTCATGGAATGAACTTGGAAGAGATATTCTCGTTGAGAGACTCGTCCCCTCTACAAGAAGTTGATTGGACTCTACCTCCAAGGTACGATGAGTATACGGATGATGGTTTCCTAATCACTACTAAATGTGATTTTGGTAACATGGTGAATTCTAAAGATTTGAAATTTGTCGGAGAGGATACGTTTTATAACTTGAAAGGTGAAAAAGTAGGTGTTGTTGAAGTTGTTAATCATGAAACGATTAATAACTTGAAGTTACATGCAGCAAAACCATCCCTACATTGCAAGGATCCTTTTTGGTTAGCGTGTTCAAAAGAAGACTTGGTTAAGAAAGTCCTGAGCGAACTGATTTTATTGGCTAGAAATGCAAACAGTTATGGGGGTAAAATGGCAAGGAGTAGTTCAAGAAAAGTTGATTTTTGGTCTGGCTTTGAAGTTCCAATACAGGTTGTTAATGGCCAAGTTTCAGGAGTCATGAAAGTGTTCTATTTGCTCATTGGTCGCAAACCTAAATTCAAGCAACATCTAAGGATGAAAAGGCTCATTGGTCAACCCGTGGACCATGGGAAGTTAAACTCGAGATCGAGTTTTTTCGAAGAAAGGGAGTATGATGCAGGAGCAAAATAATGATAATCGGAAAACAAAGAGTTATCTTACTTATCTATGAAGTGTCTTTTAGTTTCTAGTCAATGTCTTTTAATTTATGGTCTAAAAATATGTGTTTTGACTATCTAGTAAGTTGTGTTTTTATTTTAATAGTTGTCTAGGTATTTGAAAGGTCTATCTAGGAAATTGTCTAGTCTTTATTTGAGTCTTGAACCATCTTTTGTAATGCTTATTTATATGTGTTCTAATGAAATGAAAAAGGAGAGGGGTTTGAGTTTATGAAAAATATTGTGCAAGTGTTTTCTTGCTTGAAGTGAGTGATTCCTTCGACAATTAAGTGTGTGACTTGGTTGCGTGAGTGTCTTCCGCGATTAGCAACGTCGAGTGACTTCCGTTGCCCCCCGGTCGAGTGACTTCCCGGGACTATCCCAACCTCGCGGGTCTCGGCCTGCATCACATGCTTTTGCTATCAAATGCACTCTGTGTTTTTCATTTCTCTATGAGAGGTATTCAAACCTTTCGACAGCTCAGCGCTTATGAAGGCCACGAAGCTTGTGTCGGGAATTGGGATGAAGGGGGATTTGGAAGGTTGGAGATGGAGAAAGCAGCTTAATGAGTCTTATATGGTGAAGTGGTCAGAATATCGCTTAGGAGTCACATTGTATATGAGTGGGGGAAGGAGGCAGGCCAGTAGTTCACTGTCTTTCTACAAAACGTCTTAGTAGTTTACTCTCTCTCCTAACAAGTATATCTAACTGTCATCTTCATACTTCTTTGCTTACCCATAAGGAAACATGATTCCTGTTGCTCCAGTTTCTTGAGTATAATAATGTATTCCACCATAAATATTCACCTGATTTCTTTGAACAGTGTATTTATAGACGTAGTTGCACTCACAATATTTAAGGATTCATGCTAATTGCTAACGAGTGCATAATTTTTTTTTTGTTATCTTGGACCCCCTTTTCCCCCCTTCAAGCAGAGCTGTTTATATGGTTTATTTGATTGAGAGGGCAAAGAAGTGCTTAGATTTCTCAGCCACCCTCTACATCATCCACCTCTTGATATGCATCATGTATGGAGGTTGGCCGTCCTCGATTACATGGTGGGTTGTGAATGGAACTGGAGTTGCAGTGATGGCATTGTTAGGTGAATATTTGTGCATCAGACGTGAGCTGCAAGAAATACCCATATCGAGATATCGTTCAAGTAAGCCAATGCCTTTTCTAACATTATAATTGCTTTGTGTTCTCTTATATAGTATATTCAGTACCTAGAAGAGATTAAATCTCTGTGATTTACTCGTTTGTTTCTCCTCCACCACCTTTCCAATTGGTCAAAATTTCATGCCCCAGTTTCGAGTTTGTTTGTTTCATTAATTTTAATCATTTCCTTTCTTGGGATCTGTTGCTGATTATGCTTGTTGCATTCCTGTTTGGCAGTTATTTTAGCACATCATATTTTGAGTAATGCTTTTTTATCCGTTTCAAAGTTTGTGCGCGTGGGTCTCCATTATTCCTTTCCCTCCCTACAAAGTTTCTTATGATTAATTTTCTGATGGGAATGACGGGAAAAACATAATCCATTGTTGAGAATGGGGGACAGGTCAGAGTGTGGAACCCAAACTTATCATGGACATGACATTTTTCTCAGAGAATGTTTTGGAAGCACCTAAACCAGGGTGTTGACCTTATACAGACAAAGCATGCCTGTAACACGATAACAACATACGTCTACATGACTAGACAATTAATCTAGAAACAAAAGTTTATGTAGAGTCTGCCTTTGAAACATGGTAATATGGTATATAACTCTTCTCATCGAAAAACAATCTCCTGTCCTCCTCTGTAGGCACCAGAAAACACATATATAGGGAAACTCTACAAGCCTTTTTTCTCAGACATCATCTTATCCTAATGAGTGAACAGCATTCCAGGAATAAAAGCCATGACTGACCTAACACCCAACAGAGAGAACAAAGTTCATTAACTGCCTTGCCACTGGGCAATGTCACAAAATTCGGTTAGGATCTCCCTTACCTTAATATTTCCATACACGTCACCATTCCGCTAAAACAATTTCCTCCCCACCACAGTTTTCCATGTCCAAGATCGATTTCTCTTAAGTGATCATTTGTGAATGACTTAGGCATACAGAAGAAAAGCTTCGTGGGTTTTTCTCAGTATTTATCATCTAAAGCGTCACTTGGACACAATATCAGCCTAACTAATTTGGAGCCTTTCTGTGCAGACGTTTGATTGAGCAGAGAAACTAAACAGGGAGGAACAGGTTTCCTGGCAGCTGGGAGTCTTATACGATAGCTGTTTTTGTCTTTCCTCGGAAGGATTCTCTGGGTAAAGATCATCAGATGGAAAAAGTTGAACTTTTCTTAGAGGGAATACTGGAAAGACTGTTATGGGTTGGTATTGTGTTCGCTGGAGGTATTTTCAGGCCATAGCTATTTTAAACTTCTTGCAGTTGCAGATTGAATCAGAGTAGAACTAGTTACGAGTCAATTATGTTACGGAACCCTGCATGTGTAATTTAGGCAGATGTGAAAAACGTTGTTCATGTTGCGCTGATATCGACAACCGATGTACTTCCAATGGTCTGATATCGTATTTATTCTTTAAAATCATTTGGTCAGCTTTCAGATCTGCCTATCGAAATTTTTTTTAAGTAAGGTATTTGTTTTCTGCTGCTACAGAAATTACTCTCAAGTTTCTGATCGTTTTGTTCGGTTTTTTTGTCCACCATGTTTGAGCTGGAGTTTAATCTTTTGTCCTTCTGAGAAATTTTTGTTCGTGACGAAAACGTATTTATTTTGGTTGAAAGTTTATTGGGCCTAGTTAAATTTGTATTGTAGAGCTGCTCTATCATCTGCTTACACAATGTTTAAAACTACTCTCTTCAAACTTTCCAGCGTATTGGTATGATTATTGTGGAAATTGTTTATGGGGGCGACTATTTGTAGCCCCGTATTTTTTCTCTTAGCCCGTTAAAAATTTCCAACTATACTCGACAGTTAGTTACCGAAATTGAGATACATTTTCAGCATCCAATTACCAAAATATAGTATTTTTTTCAACAATTATTTACGGAAAATGTATGTTCGGCAGTTGTTTACTGAATGTTGAACATATTTTCGACATGTAGTTATTAAAATATAATCTTATTTTCAACAATTATTTACCGAAATATTATGTATGATTTTTAAGAACTATTTACCGAAATGTAGTGGGGCTAAGGGAGAAAATACGAGGCTGTGAATAGTCACCCCTTGTTTATGCTGTTTTTCAAAAGACCCAACTTTTGTGCTTCTGTAGATAAATTAAAGGCTTATCTATTATTTTAGTCCCTATAGTTATAGATAGGTTTCACTTTGGTCCTTGTAATAACGAATTAGCAAATTTAAAAAAAAAAAAAAAAACTAAGAGAAAGAATAGGAGCATTCCTTTCCAAGATCGGAATAAATCTCAACATATTAACGACAATTACTGCATTCGGAAAAGTATAATTCACGATCAACAATGTCACAAAATCGTGGGACTGAGGTCTGTGTTGTGCGGTACAACGCAGGTGCAACACGGGTGCTGTGCGGCAATTTTGGGCCTGTCTCCAGCCCGATGATAAAATTGGAAATGTTTAATTACGTAAGCTCGTTGAGTAGGTCGCCCATGCAAAAATTCAGTCGAATTGAATACCGGAAACTATGTGATCGGACTTAATTGTAAGATGAATACGCTCCGATCAAGTATTCAATCATTCCGAATTTTTTCAGGCTTGACCTACTTGACAAGCTTAAAAAGCTAACGTTTCTGATTTCATCACCTGATGCGGTCCTGCACACTTCTTATTAGTAAGCTGGATTTCAGAACTACTGAGGGAGGTGCTTCACCCCGTGTTTCCTAGTGAAGCGCTTCGGCATTTCAGCCTTCCATATTGATGATATCTCAGCCACGGCTTCGCCAACGGTCAAATATAATCCACTCGACTCAAACGACTCCTAGGCGTTTGACCGATGCAGCTTTTCCATCACATTTCCCCCGAGATTTGCCAGCACAAACTGCATAAAAACAGGAGAAAAAAATGACCATCAATACTCGATTGGGATTCTGAAAATGACAAAATGTGGTAATAACTAAGTAGGTTAAGGGGTTTCGCTTTGCCTGCAGTGATCTTTTCTCCAGCGTTTCTCTTAGTTCACACAATGTTTCGATTCCGGTCGTGTCTATTGCTGTGACAGCTGGGGAAGGAAATTGGTAGAAAGTTAGAAACTAACAATGCAAGAAACCATCACATGTGCAGAAGTCATCTGATATCATATGGTCTACCCAAGCTTTTAAATTGCGGTATCAGAAAACGTAACAGTATCGGTAATACGGCCAAATATCAGCTGATATCGGCCGGTATGATACGTATTTAGTACCCAATTCATAAGCAAATATACTGAGATATTGATTGTAGTCATATGTGAGTCTCGACAATGCACTTACCAGTCATATCCAAAATGATGCATTTCATTGGATTTCCTCCATTCGATCCTATGTTCGCTTCCTTCTCGCGAACCAATCTTAGTATTCTGCGCCATGATCACATCATGGAAAATTGTGATGTTTTTTCCATTTCTTCTATTACCATGTACTATTTTAAGTTAGATCCTCAGTAACTTGAAGGAGTCCGAAAATTATGACTAACCTCTCTTGTAGGTATGTGGAATTTGCAAACCAGAAAGGGGACTCCACCGCGATTATGAGAAATGAGGGAACTCTTGAAGCATCTCTGTATCTGCTAAGACTTTGGTATATCTGAGTTCCCGGAATATTTCCCAAAACCACAGTATTTGGCCTAGTAACATGGAGGAGAATCTTGAAAACCGAAACGCCAACCTAAAATTGCAAGCGCATCGTCAGAGACTCATCAGCTAAAAAATTCGCGAGCGTCTACAAGTCAAATAACCAAAGGAAACGAATAAAAACTTACAGCAATCGCAAGGCCTATGGGGACGGAAATGAAAAGAACGCCGAGAAAGGAACACAAGAAAGCCAAGAAATCAAGCTTGTCAGCTTTCCACAACCGAAACGCAGCTCGATAATCTATTAGCCCAACAACGGCACTAATGATGATCACGGCCAAAATGAAGTTGGGGGTATAAGCCAACAGTGGCATTAGAAACAGGAGAGTCACAAGCACGGTTAACGACATTATCACGTTCGAAATCACAGTTTTCGCTCCAGCATTGTGGTTCACAGCAGATCGAGAAAATGATCCTGCATGATTAGCAATTTAGCATAATCGAAAGTCAATCAAGAAGTAGTTTCATGTCTGAAAATTTGAGCTAGCTAAATTATAAGGAGATCATCACCTGTAGTGATGTAGCAAGAAGAGCACGAACCAGCCATGTTCATGAGACCAATAGCCATCATTTCTTTGTTACCATCAACTTGATAGTTTTTTAGAGCAGCAAATGTTCTTCCCACAGCGATTCCTTCCTTCAACACAGCAACGAATCATTTTAGCATTATTTCGACTTGTGTTGGTTTTTTACCGTAACGCTGCATTTGATCAGAATGAAGTGTACTAGAGCAAGTCCACACGTTGCTATATTGGCTGGCAAAGTTATAATGAAACATAACTTCTTAGCAAAATCGAAGTCCACACCTGTTTGTTATTTTTTTGCTCTTGGGTGCCAAATTTGACGGCAACTTTGCTTTGCCAAATTTGTCATCAACTAAGCCTATATATATGCATCGAAAAAATGACATGGGTTTATTGGGTTTGAAATTGCACCGAAACGACACCAAATCGGTGCAACAACATTGTTGTTATTTGACTTTGCGATACAGTTGCACGCCGAAAATTGGTGGACTTGCTCTTAGAGAAATTGATACTACTAGTATTTTGGATGACTTACTGTAAGAGAGAGTACTCCAGTTACTATCCCAGTTTTGAGAGCAACCCCCAAATAAGTGCCATGGAAATACAGCATGTTTAATGAAGTTGGATTAAGACCCTTTGGTAAATGCCCAATCTGTACATCAAAAGTTGCATTTTGAAAACACAGTAATAGAGAGAGAATTAACCACGAGGCGTTTCGAAACAATCATATCTTACAGTTGAAATTCCATGGACATAGGATCTGAAGAGGTAGACAATAAGCGTGGAGAAAATAACCGAGGTTAAAGGGGCAGCAGCTGAAACCCAGAAAAGCTCCGGCTTCCTCCTGCTCTGCGTAGATTAACCAAATACAGTACTTCAGAAAATTTGAACTACGATGGTTTAAGGAACTGTCTAGTTGTTTTAGATTATAAAGTGGTCCTGGAGCACCGCCACACCGATGTGTGGAGCAACACGTGGCGGTGCTCCAGGACCACATAACAAAAAAACTCCGTTATTAGGCATACTCACTATTTCTCTTGCTGTCAGCAAATATAACACGAAACCGAATCCTATTGCAAATGTTTGCCACGACCACTGCACAAATGAGATGTAGGGATGTCAGTATAACCAGAAATCTCTGTGTGTGCGCGTGCGCGCGCGCAATATATCAGAGAGAAAATCAGGGCATGTCTCTCCAAGCAGAGGATAAAAATGAGAAAATACTTTGTTATATACCTCATTTTAATATTTTCTTTCGGCTCACGAAAAAGAAATTTCCAAATAAAGGTAACATTAAATTTTTTTTTCCCCATTAGGGACCTTTGCAAATCTTTGTCAATCAGGGAAATACTTGTTATATACCTCATTTCTGTGGGTGAAAACAGAGGATAAAACTGGGACTATTTGCATCTGGTTACTGAAGTGAACAATCCCAAGCAGCGCTTTAAGTTGTTGCAAAGACACAATGACTGCTGAACCAGCCGTGAACCCAACAAGAGTAGCCTTTGACAGGAAATCAATCACGAATCCTAACCTGCAAAATCACCCGATTCGGAATTAGGGCGCGATTTGGAAGCATTCGAAATTGTAGGGTCAGATTGCTTGTAACTGTACAATGAGTATAGTCCACATAGCATGATTACGAGAACAAAAACGGACACGGAACCTTGAATTTCCAAATGAATGGGGACACAAACACGGCAAAAATAAATAAATAAAATCCTGTTTTCATCTGTTTGATTGCTTTCCATTCGTGATTGGACTAATTTTTTTCTTGAACGGTTTCGTGATTGGACTAAAATTGTTTTTTGGCTTAATTGCAAGGACACCCCTTCAACTATCACGCTTTGTCAACTTCACCCCCTCAATTATAAAACTCAACAACTTCACCCCCTCAACTATTAAAACTCGACAACTTCACCCCTTTGGCAAATTCCGTTAAGAAATTGGATGGTAACGAGTGAAAGGACAATTATGCCCTTCGTAAGTTGGTTTTTACAACAATATCACCGATTATCCACTTAATTACCAGATAAATTCAATTGATATAACAGTTACGTTTTATTCTAAATTGATATTACACAGATAAAAAATAATATCAAGTCAGTAGTTTTTCAAAATAATAATATCATAAAGGTTGTAAAACAAATATCATTAGGGTTATCTTCTACGTAAATAATATCAAATAGATAGTCGGACCCATAAATAATATCACAATGGTGAATCTGGCAAAAAACGCGCAGTGAGCTATATTTTCCGTTCGGGCTCATTTCAAGCCCTAATAACTAATCAAACTACTCTATTATACTTAGGATAAGGTAGTGTAAGGGTTTTACTACCTTAGTTTTGGTCGCACGAGCTTAAAACGAGAACGGAGCGTTTTTTATCAAACGAAGAAGACGACTGGAACGGGGGACTTCGGGGCTGATTCCGTGTGATTGGTTGATGGGTTTGAGATGGTTGGGGATGGTGGTGACGTTCGGAACCTCGTATTTGATCGTAGCACGTCGTTATAATACAAACCCACTTTCTTTCTCTCTCTAAACTTCCATGGCCGAACCTAGAGCTTTCTCCCTCATTTCTTTCATTTCTCTCTGCTTTTCCAGTGGAGATGTGTTGTGTGTCCATGGAGAGGAAGAGGGAAGGGTATTTATAGAGTGGGGTTGGGTGGTGGCCAAGTAAAAGATGAGAGAGAGCTACGGTTTGGAAAAGAGAGAGAGAGAGATGGACTATAAATGGGGAGAGATGAGATGAGAGAGATAGAAGCAGTACAGATTTCGGAATGAGAGAGAGTATGATTTGGGGTTTTGGAAGAGCCCCAAAACTTATTTCCCGCCCTTACCCGAGGGTATTTTTGGGTCATCTTTTGTTTTCCCATTCAATTTAGGCTTAAAGTTAACAGTTTTTAGCAAATCTGGACGGAAAGGGTACGGAAGGGGTGGAGTTGTCGAGTTTTAATAGTTGAGGGGGTGAAGTTGTTGAGTTTTATAGTTGAGGGGGTGAAGTTGACAAAGCGTGATAGTTGAAGGTGTCCTTGCAATTAAGCCTTTTTTTTTTAACGGATTCGTGATCGGGCTGTTTGTCTTGATTGGTAGTTGATTATTGAAAGAGGTTATATGTAGCAAATCGTATAACATATGCGATCTTGGACTGTTCAACGTCAAATCATATACAACATCACTTTCGATACAATGATTTTTTGAAATCGTATTAACATATGCGCGCGCAATCTATCCCTTGGTTCATAAAAAAAACCCATTTGCCTCTTTGAAATCGAAAGCGATGCTTGATAACCATTTAAAATGATAATGAGAATCTCTTCTTTCATTATCATTCGTTTCCTGATCCAAAATCCGATTATGAAGTCAGTTCTTTGCAATATTGGTAGTCGAAGCCGTTTTTATGTACGATATAAACAAATGGTTGAAGAGAGATCATGACGTATCACACAAACGTATAGATTGGTTGTAGATAACCTTTGATTTTTCCCCTTACGGTTGCTTCAATAAATAAGTTTTGCAAAGTTGAATTCGATCGCGCAACCATTGGATACAGAGATTGAGGATTTTTTTGATTATACGAGAACTTTTGGCTAAAAATGCAAGAAGCGGGATATCTAGCTTTAAATTCTTGTAATGATGCATAGTTTCATAATTTTATCTCATTAAATGCTGATAATTTGAGTTTTAAAGTTGACCCATCTCTTTTTGTTATTTTGTTCGGGGAAAAAAAAAAAAAAAAACCCCTCTTTTTCAAGTTTTGTCGGCTCCAGAAAAATCAAGACCGGCCCCGACAGAAGCGAATACCTTACTAGGCCCAAAGAGGCTTGAAATACACCAGCAAAGAAAGTGGCAGTAAAAGCCAACTGGAGATAGAGAATTGGTTGACCAGAGGGTGAAATACAGCCACTAAGCATGGTGGCCAAGACCAAAGATGCTACTGACCCTGGACCAACTACAAGGTGTCTCGAGCTCCCCAGAGCAGAGTATATCAATGGTGGCACAAAACTAGAATCTGCATTGAAACAAAAAAAAAAAAAACCAATTCATATAACGAGAAAAGCACTTCAATCAAAGAACAATCAACCCAATGGACTAGAAAGACGACAGATCGAGCCCAAGGGGCCGGCCTGGTGGTCTTGGACTAGAACTTATACAGGGGTTTGTTTCCACGTAAAGTCTTAGATTCGATTCTCCTTGTCAGCAACTCTTGAGCTCACCTCACCTCCACGTATGAGCATGTGAAAAGGCTGTCGGAGGGGCTGTAGGAATTAGTTCAAGGTGTGTGAAGCTGGTCCGGAACACCTTGTATTACAAAAAAAGAGAGAAAAGAAATGGAATAGTGGTTCGCTTTTGATACTCACATAGTCCAATTATGGGAGGCAAATCCGCAAGCTTTGCATAACTTATTCCCTGCTTTGTGAAATGCACATGAGGAGATCAGTAAAAAAAATTAATTACTCTAAATTTTCGTATCTGCAAATAATTTCAGAAGGATCAAATTCTTTAGAGAAAAGTTAGACAAAATTCCTTTTTGGTTGTTTCTAAAATCAGCTTTGTAAGTATTTTCTCACAAAAAAAAACATTTGTTTCTTTAAATTTTCCGAAGTTTAAACTATTTACCAAATCAACTTAAAATGCCTCTCAACCTTGGACCTTAATGTCTAATAAACACCCAAACTTTGATAAATTTCAATTAGACACTTAAAATTGTTGAGCATAATTCAATTAGACTCCATTGTCTAAATTCGTCAAATTACTAATGGAAATTACTCTCTCTCTCTCTCTCTCTCTCTCTCTCTCTCTCTCTGTGTGTTTATAACTTGTAAGCAAAATCCTTAAGCGGAAGCTTTGGCATGGAGGGCTGCACTGGAGTAATTTGCTGGCCTTTTGATTGGGAGGATTATGGTTGAGGGGGATTCACAACAATTAGTTCGAATATTGAGTAGCCGTGCGACACTGCGACTTGCCCAGCAGGGGTTAATGTGATTATTGAATATATCAGAAGGGCAGCAGATCAGTTTATGAGCTGACTTGCCCAGCAGGGGTTAATGTGATTATTCAAGATATCAGAAGGGCAGCAGATCAGTTTATGAGCTGCGATTTTCTTTCTGTCCAAACTCCAAAGGACGGCGAATGCGGTAGCGGACAAGCTTGATACTTCCGAGTTGCTAGGGTCTGGGATTCACACTTGGGAAACTCGACCTCCTTGATTGGTTATTGTCACCTTTAGAGAAGGATAGCCATCTCTTTTAATGTATTTTGGTTTCGTATCTCATTAATAAAACTTTCAACCATTTTGGGGAAAAAAAAAAAAAAAACCGGCATCAAAATCCTTGTGCACCTTCACAAATCAATCTCTCTCGGTTAGTTTATGTTGGGATTCCACCCAAGTGGGGTGATGTGCGCCAATCAAAGGATCACTCCAATTATTTCCCCTCATTTCCTTACGAGTTTTATGGTTTTCTTTTTGCCTATATATTGACATATATGAGAGCAGAGAGGTGTGTGACTGAAACCATGTGAGGGAGAGGGTGAGGTCGAGTGGGTGAGCGGCGTGAGCCGGTGTGACTCACCGGAGCCGTAGAGAACCGGTTGTGGCTCTCCCGGTCATCTTGTATTATTGTGTAAATAATATTAAGGGAGTTTTTCTTATCGTTGTGTTGTTGAGTGACCCTGAATCCTAACAACTGTGACTCAGCCCGTTCATCCGGTGCGCTCTCTCAAGTCTCATCTCAGAACAAGGATTCGGAAAACAGTTAGAGCATCCAGTCATCTCGTGGCGGCGATGAAGAGTACGAATCTCAGCTTTCACTCACCAGCCTCACCTAGATCTCCCACCGACCACCCCCACAACCGTCTCCACCACCACACTAGCTACCACCACCCCAACTCAAAATGATTTTCCGAAGAAGAGTTTTGGCCGGAAACGAATCGAGCTAGCGCTAAGTTCAAATCCGACATACAGACAAATGAAATGCATGTAAGCATATGATATCACATATAAAAAAAACGTACATGCATATACATATGTAGGGCGATTCCGGAGACACATAATTGTGCGCGTGTGGCGGGGGTGCATGTGTGAGTCTGAAGGCTGTCATGGTTGGTATTCTTACCAGTGGGATTGCAAGGCTGGCAATGGTGAGACCAGAAAAGACATCAGACTTGAGAAGCTTGAGACAGTAATCAGGGCCCCACTCGAAAACAGGGAAGAAAAACTGAAGATCGACCCAGATACAATCATACAATTTCTTGAGCCATGTCTGGTTCTTGAATCTGTGAAAGGGATCATCCGGGAAGAAAATCTCGGACGTGCTGCGTCTGACTTTCTGAAGAGTCGTCTAGTGTGGCGGCAAGCAGACTCTGTGCACTTCCAGTTTGGGCATTTCTTCAGAACTGCACATTGTAAGTATTGTATCAAGGCTAGCGTCTGAGACCATTTCTCCACAATCACCCCGAGAGAGAGAGAGAGAGAGGCCTCCTGTTTTTGGAATTTGGATAGGCAAACATTATATACAACGAAAAATTATTAGGTGGCCTTGATATGAGCCTAAAACGGCATCGGGTGCACTTAGGTAGCAGGTGTAAAGGATTTAGAAGTTCAACCCATCAAAGCGTTAATTTAACTATTTTAATAATGTTATTAACTTCTGCCGAGCCAAAAAAAAAAAAAAAGATAGTTTTAGGGCACTGTAACGTGGTGGCCCAACACTTTTATCCACCACATATTCTTGTGGAGCTCAGTACTAAATTTACGGACCCCACAAAAACTTGTAGTAGATACGGGTAGTGGGCCTTTATCTGACGGTGCCCAGACACTAGATAATTACTCTTACACAACAGAGGAGTTGGGAAAATATTAATTAGATCATAAAAATAGTCAAACCGAGATTTTTCATTTTAAACTCCAATTCCATAGAATCTGAGGGAGTGACGAAATGACCGGATTGCCATTTTGACTCTCTTTCAACATAATCATTATTCTCTCTCATCCTTGATCCCCCTAGGTGCTCCTGAAGTAAGCTCTCCAGTAATTATTTAAGAAGAAATTGCCTCCCTTTCTTTTAGATATTATTATTATTATTATTATTACAATTCGTTGTCGCCATTTATTTATTAGTTCTTCAATTTCCAACCTTAGAGAATTGAAGTTGCCACCTTGTTTTTCTTGCCTTACCTATGAATTAATTAGTGCAGATTGTGTAAGTGAAAATGTTTAGAAAATGTAATAGTGAAAAAATTCAAGAACATTTATAGAACTTTTGAACGGTAGGTTAACTTTTCGAGGTTCTGCTAGAGCTTGTAAGATATTACTGAGCCTTCAAATCTCTTAATTTTTGAAATTGCCACGGACATATCCTACAATGCATTTTATAACGAGTCCCATTCAATTATGTGGCGGGAAAGGCCCCTACGGCAATGCTTCTAGATTTACATACAGGTAAGGAGGGAGTTTAGAATCTCTTGACCAATCCTTTTTTTTTTTTTTTTTTTTAACAATGATTTGTTATCCGCCAATTTTTTCTGAAGACTATATAGTCTCCGCGTATCACCGTTCGTAATCGTGACTGATTGAGATAATTTTTTTGATTGGTTAGTCAATAGAATTATTTGCAAACCAATTTAGAATATAAAATAAATTAGTTCAAGTATGCCAGCAAATTAGATTAATTCAACCCTGTCTAGTCGGCGCATCCAGAGCTTTCCTCACGGGAAATCTCCCCATAATATTCTTCTATTTCCTTTTTTTTTTTTTTTCAAAAGTAATTGACCCAAATTTGCAATTTTTAAAAAAGTGCAACACAAATTAATCAATTAGAAAATTTAAGATATCATCATCATGAAAAACTTTTTTTTTTTTTTTTCAAAAAAGTTGTATGTTGGAAAATGGAAACTAATTCTACTCAAAAAAGTGAATTTCCATTATGTTACTAAAGTACATAAAAGAAATGCATAAGTCGTTTATGTCGCCTAGAAAAATCTAAAATGTTTTTTTTCTTCTCATAAACTATTTCAAAATACGTTCCAAATATTTTCAAACTCGCCGATGTAATATCAGATATTGAATCGTTTCAAAACCTCTTCTTAGAAGAACACAGTTAGCTTGTAATTAGGGTTAAGAGTTTTGCTTGTAATTAGGGTTAAGAGTTTTCAAAGAAAACAGAGAGGGAGGCGAGAGAAAACTCTTCTCAGAGAGAAGACTTGTACTCCATACAGTGGACTAGTGTAGCTTCCGTTGTTTTTCCTCTTGTTGGGGTTTTCCACATAAATATGTGTGTTCTTTCTTTTTTGTTCATCACGCACTGTTTCGTTTCGCCGTTCGATCTTGTGTGAACATAATTTTCAAGATCCGTAGGGGGCGTTGCGGGTTGAACGTGCAGTTGGATTCCTAACAGGATTCTGGCCAAATGTCACAGGAGCAAAAGTTGGTCGGACGTTCACAAAGAGAACTTTGAATTCCATTGGTCTTTTCACTCCCCAATTATCTGAATTCCATCACTGCACCAATTTATCTGGTTTCTTCTAAAGTCATTGAGGTATATGGTATATCATGTCTGTGAGTTTTTTGTCTGTTCTTCTTGATACTAAAGTCATGTCTTCTGATTCATACAACCTCTGCATATTCAAGTTTAAATGAACATTTAACTGCACCAAAAGCATAGTTTTACCCAATGTACAAGGCTGCAGCTTCTCGCAATCGAATCGGAGAAGGCTATGCCTATGAGATTGGTATGAAGTAAACAACTCCAAGGCTTATGTCATTATCAGGTATACTTGGTTTCAAAACCTCTTCTTAGAAGAGCCTAGCACTGTGTGATTCCCAAAATGAAATGGAAATTAATAGTAGTAAGTAATCTTCTTGTACTTAAAAACTTCTCTCATACAAGAAAAAGCGAAAAAAAAAAAAGGGGCGAAAATCCTCTCGTTGGAACTAACTCGAGCCTAGACTGCAAATGAATGGAAGTGCTGATTCCATCTTTGAACCACTTTGAGATTTCAAGGTTCAGCCTTCCATGGTGATGATATGTCAGCCACAGCTTCACCAACTGACAAATATAGTCCATTGAACCTGAATGACTCCAAGGCGTTCGATTGATGCAGCTTTTCCATCACATTGCCCACAGGGTTTGCCAACACAAACTGTGTAACAAAGAACAGAAATGACTTAGAATTTAGAAAACTGATCCAAATTTAAGGGTCTAATCGATTGGTTGCGAGAGTCGCTTGCCTGAAGTGATCTTTTCTCCAACATCTTTCTAAGTTCACATATGGTGTCAATGCCACTCGTGTCAATTGCTGTAACAGCTGGGAGAAGGAGATGGTAGAAAGTCAAAAACTAGAAATTTAGGTTGTTTTTTCACAAGTTCAACCAAAACTTGTTTAATAATTTGATAGAATGAGGATAATGAATGCATACGATATCGTGTAGTACACATTTACGGAGAAATTTTAGCAATGCACATACCAGTCATATCCAAAATGATGCATTTCATCGTACTTTCTTTGTTCGATTCTATGCGCTCTTCTTCCTCGCGAACCCATCTTAGTATTCTGCAACAAGATACCGCATCAGTTAGATCATAGTAATTGCATTTGGAATACAAAGAGATTTGCTCTTTGCGTAGATGTATAAATTGCAGAATTCCGATACACTTACTAACCTTTCTTGGAGGTATGTGGAATTTGCAAAGAAGAAAGGGGACTCAACCGCGACAATGAGAAAGGAGGGAACTCTTACAGCTTCTCTGTATCTACTAATGTCTTGATATATCTGAGTTCCTGGAATGTTTCCCAAAACCATTGTATTTGGCCTGGTAACATGGAGGAGAATCTTGAAAACCGAAACTCCAACCTAAAATTGTGCCCAAATTGTCAGTTAAGAATTTTGGAATATTGGATATTGACATAGCCAAATGAGTAATTAATCTAGCCATGTATTTGGAGAGAAGAGCTTACCGCAATTGCTAGGCCTAAGGGGACCGAAATGAAGAGAACACCGAGAAAGGAACATATGCAAGCCAAGAAATCGAGCTTGTCAACTTTCCACAAGCGAAATACAGCTTGATAATCGATCAGTCCAATCACAGCGGTTATGATAATGGCGGCCAAGATGAAATTTGGAGTGTAAGTGAACAGTGGCATGAGGAACAAAAGAGTTACAAGCACTGCTGACGACATTACAATGTTTGAAACGATTGTTTGCGCCCCGGCATTGTAATTCACAGCAGATCGAGAAAATGATCCTGTAAAAGATTAGTCGAAAGGTAATTAAAAATTAGCTTAATTGATTTCTATGTGAGATTACTGTATAGATCAGACTACGGTAATTGACAAAGAGATAATCACCAGTAGTGATATAGCATGAGGAGCAAGAACCAGCCATGTTCATAAGACCAATAGCCATCATTTCTTTGTTACCATCAACTTGGTAATTTTTCAAAGCAGCAAATGTCCTTCCAACAGCAATTCCTTCCTTTTAACACAAGAGAAAAATAGTGTTGATAATGTTATCCTTTTTTGCTTTTTACAGCTGTTTTGCTTCATTTGATCACATAATTTGAGATAACGATAGTTTCTGGAAAGACTTACTGTAAGAGCGAGTATTCCCGTTACGATGCCAGTTTTGAGTGCAACCCCCAAATAAGTGCCTTGAAAATACAACATGTTTGATGAAGGTGGATTCAGACCCTTTGGTAAGTGCCCAATCTGCCACAAAGAATTGCAGTTTGAGAACACAGCAGCGATACCGTTCCAATGGATTGTAACTACATTGTAACGGGAAAAGGTGTATTTCTTTGAGTTTGTTATCTTGCCAGCTACACTTTTCTGTTCTTTTGTTGCGTCATTTTTTCGTATAAAAAACGAGATTGATGAGCAGGCTGAGTTTTTGCAAATAGCAGTACCGAAAGAGAGTTTCATGCTCCTTCGAATGCTCTCTCAACGCATTGTTTGTCCTATTGTAGCAACTTCACTTCAACTCTATGACACTGAAATTGCCGGCTAAAAAAAAGATGGATATCTGTATTCTTACAGTTGGAATTCCATGAGCCGTGGATCTGAGGAGGTAGACAATGAGGGTGGAAAGAATAACCGACGTCAAAGGTGCAGCTGCTGAAATCCAGAAAAGCTTTGGTTTCCTCATGCTCTATATCATTCAGACAAAAACAGACTTTTAGTATATAGTAAGAAACAAGCTGGTTCTTTAAGGGACTGTGAGATTATCTCTCATTCTCTTGGTGGGGGCTTTGTAGGAAGCATACTCACTATTTGCCTTGTTGCTAACAGAAACACCAGAAAACTGATCCCCATGACAATAGTTTGCCATGACCACTGCACATATCAGATTTAGTGAAGTAAATGATCAGCAACTGTCGAACTTAAAGAAACGGCAGAAAGCAATAAGAGAAATCATTTGGGATCCGCTCTGATCAGTTGCGCTTTCCAGAATCAATTTGGCAGCATGCCTTTTTAAAACTTGTTCGGTTGACAGTTTTCGAACCTTTCAAAAGCAGGGTCTGAAAACTGCCGGCCAAACAAGCCAGTGAAGTGAACAATTGCATCCCATTTTTTTTACCTCGTTTTTGTGACTGAAAACGGAGGATAAAACCGGGACCATTTCCATCTTGCTAGTGAAGTGAACAATCCCAAGTAGCCCTTTCAGTTGTTGCAGAGATACTATTACTGCTGCGCCAGCCATGAACCCAACAAGGGTGGCCTTTGAGAGAAAATCAATCACAAATCCTAGCCTGCAAAAAATTTTAAACCTCAATCACTAATTTCTCATGATGCCATTAGTTCAAAATCTTTTGTCTTGTACAAGACACAAGACTAGTTTCGTCACGTTTTGCCTCGTTTTTTACCTTTCGCGTTACCAAAAAGAAAACTAGAAACTCAAACATGTTTGATACTAACTACCATCGTATGAGTTCTATACAAATTGTTTGAAATCAAGTTTCGGGTCTGTTCTCCATCCCCGACCACCTCCAGCCACCAAACAAGTTTCGGGTCTGCTCTTCATTCCCGACCACCTCCAGCCACCAAACAAGTTTTCATATCTGCCTTTTTCGGTCAACAAAAAACTGAAATCATTGTCCTGTTTTTTGAAAACAGAAAAATTGAAAAATTTGAACACTCAGCAGATATATCCACAGGGCTTGCTCGAGTGGTAAGAAGGACGAAAATAAGCACAAGTCCCCAGTACAACTCTACTAAGGTCAAAAAATTTTGAAGTAAAGGGTCGTGGTAACGATGTAGCTACATGACACGATGATTCTTTTAAAAGATTAAACGTTACCGAACACAGTAAGATTACACAGTTAAAATTGCGCAGAGATGGATAATATACCTTAGTAGGCCCAAAGAGGTTTGGAAAACACCAGCAAAGAAAGTAGCAGTGAAAGCCAGCTGAAGATAGAGAATCGGTCGGTCGGCATACGAAACAGTTTCACTAAGCATGGTGCCCATGACAAGAGATGCTATGGAGACTGGACCAACTCCTATGTGTCTCGAACTCCCGAGGACAGAGTATATCAATGGAGGCACGAAACTTGAATCTGCATAGAAAACCCGATTCAAATAAAAACCACCCCAATCAAAAGAAATCTACCATATTTGAAATCTACCATATAAACTAGTACTAGTAAATTACTGAAACTAAGAAGAAGAAAAAAACAGAGTAGTTGCTGGTTTTGATACTCACATAGCCCAATTATTGGCGGCAGATTCGCAAGCTTTGCGTAACTTATCCCCTGCGATATGAAATCTACGTGGTATCAGTGAAAAGGGACTACAAGTATTACTCTAAAAGAATCTGCAATTATTTGAGACATTTTCGCATTCCGAAACTGTTTTTTGAAAAAAATACTCGTCATTTGAGAACTTAATCGATTTTCAAGAATTTTGGAAAACTTTTTTCGTCAAAAAACAGTTCTGTTTCAAAAAATATTTCTAAAGTAAGTTTCGTGAACCGGCAAGTAAACAAATAAGTTAAGAGTTCTAAGAAACTGATTCTGCAACCAAACAAAGATAGATCAAGCCCAACAACTTGAAAAGCAACGTATAACTTCGAGTGGAATTCACGCGTACGCGTAGATTGACATATTTATATATGCATACGTGTGTGTGTGTATTTGTGTATATGACCTGTGGGATGGCGAGGCTGGCAATGGTGAGACCAGAAATGACATCAGACCTCAGGAGTTTGAGACTGTAATTAGGCCCCCACTGGAAGACGGGGAAGAAAAACTGAAGACCCAGAAGGAATTTCTTGAGCCACGTTTGGTTCTTGAATCTGTGGAGTGGATCATCCGGGAAGAAGATCTCGGACAGCCTGTGTCTGAGTTTCTGAAGAGTGGTTTTGTGGGGTGGCAGACAGACTTTGTGCACTTCCAAATTTGGCATTGCCTCTGCACTGCAGATTGTAACCGTTGTCTCATGGCTTGTAGCGTCTGAGTAGTGTTCTACTCTGTTTGAGTTTATACCCATTTCTCCAAAATCACCCCAAGTATGAGAGAGAGAGAAAGAGAGAGAGAGAGAGAGAGAGAGAGGCCTTCAGTTGGGAGGCAGTTGTTGGTTTTGGGAAAGGAGCGGAGACCCCTTTATATAGGGAAAGGATTGGGTGATGTTAAATCGGGCCGGGCCGGGCCGCGGCAAATGGATGTTACTGAAATTTCCTACAAGTCTACTAGTACAATTTTGGTAAGTAGAGTCAAAAATCTGATTAAGAAAATCTTGAACAAGTGCTAACAAGTAACAAGGGCCTCAATTTTGGTAAGTACAGTTTAAAATCTAATTTGCTTCTTACATTTGAGGTGAAAATGGACCAGGAAAAGAAAAACCTCAATAAGAGCTAGTACGTTAATTAGGAGCACAACTACATTCGGAGCCGTTTGATATATGTTTGCCTACACGCATGGAACAATTACGGACACAATTGTGTATGGGAGGTTCGTTCCTAGACTTCTTCCCTCAATAAATAACATTACTTTTTGGTCAAACGAAAATATCAATAAATGCTTACATTGACCTCTGTTTTGAAGAGCGAATGAAATTTGTTGTCAAATGCAATCCCCTCTTTTTATTTTTTATTTTTTTGGTGCGAGTGGAGTGGCGGACAAATGGTATGAACCATATACTCCTGTGTGTTTGCGAGAAATTCAAACCTCATTAACTGCAACTAATAAAATGGGCTTTCGCCTGAAAAAAAAAAAAAAAAAACTTAGGTCATTCACACACATTGTGCTACATTGCAGATCGGATTAATAAATGTGAAGGGGTCATGTAATAATCCAGTAGCATACAATTTGCCTTCTTAACCTAAGTCTAAAATGGTTTAATCACATAGTCAAGTTTTATTTTCACGAAATTTTTTTTTACGAAAATTCAACCATGCATATTTATTTCTGATAATAAGAATTATTTTAAAAAAGGAAACTGTGCAATTTTTCCTCAAATGTTCCCAATACTTGGGGGTAATGCTACAATACGCACCACCTTTGGGGATAAGATATGCACCCACCATTAAGAGGCGTAACATTCATAACATTTTAGCCAATAGACGTAACACCTACAAAGAGTGTCTACCATATGCACCTCTAACCACTATGAAGCATAACATTTACATTCAATTAGTAGTAGATCAGAGTGTAGGCTAGGCCATCACTATGCCAAATTGTTTCCGTGACTGAAAGTTCATTGCCATCTATGCCGTAGAGTCAAGAGTATATATGATCTTCCTCCAGTAGACATGTTGGTCTCGCACGTGATTCCTATTGTCATTAACTCAAAGCAAACATTGTCAAATGTCTCGCTTTTTCATTGTGGATTAGGTTAAAAAAAAAAACCACGTGCTTCCTCGTAGCTCCAAGTTGCCACGCTGTTCCAACATGGCAGATTTCAATCCAAGAAAATGGTTGGATGGACAGGAATCGGGCCAAGTTTAGAACAATGTCATACTATGGGGACCAAACTGTGAGCAAATAAATATATCTTTGCGGGTTAACTGAGAAATAAAAAACACCTTAGGGTGGAAAAGTGTAAATTAAGCAAAAATAATAATGTCGCACCATGGACAAGGTCAATCGAGCAATTTACGCCAACCAAAGTTCCAAACAGGATCTGATAAAAAAAAAGAAGTTCCAAACAGGAGTATTTGTTCAGTAGTCCGGGAGTAACACCACGTGGTACTTCGGACCACTTAAGAACCACACATTTATATGTAGGGTCCATATATTTTGTCGTGATCCTTCCAAAAATGTGTGATTCTGAAGTAGTCTGAAATACCACGTGGAGGAGCTCCCAAAGTATTGTATATATAATTTCATCATCCTGCATCTTTTTTCTTTTCTAAAGAGGGAGAAAAGTTGCATTATTGGCCACTAAAATCATGTCAATACCCCAATCATTCCACATAATGCAGCTCGTCATGAACAAAAGAGAAAAGGTTGGTGAATAACCCACACTTTAACGAAGAAAAATTAAAATTTCAATGTATTTTTCATAGATATCAATACGCTTTCTCGGATATCTATGTACTTTTTAAAGATGTCAATGCACTTTTTGCACATTAGTCATCGCCTGCTAGGCTGACGTTTGTATTTTCTTTCGTCAAAAACACTACTGTTTTTTGGTCGACAAATGTGCTCTCTTTGCTAACCATAAACTCAATAAAATACCCATTTTTCATCCTTTATTGCTGCACAAGTTTGGCATGATATTTATTGTATTATAAGTATTTCCATCCATAAAGCTGAAAGTGTTTGGGGGGATTAGACCTATCTTTTGATCCTCAAGTGGAGAATAAGTGGCAGTCAAAAGTTTTCAACTGTTGAACACAATGGAAAGATTCTCCTTGCAAAGTGACAGGAGGAGCTAGATGTTTATTTTTCGCCGGAGCTTGCAACTGGATCGATCTGACCCGGACTTGTGAGGCCAGTTCATACGGGCTTTCCTGCAATTTTAAATTCCAACCGGCTGATGGACTGTCTGTGAGATTGTCCTCACATACGGTAATCGAGGTGAGCATAAACTGACCTGAACACCCTAAAACATGTATTTGAAAAAGAACAGAGAGAGATCGATGACCATACATTGAGTCCACCATTATTCTCAAAAGTTCATATCATATATAGGATCCAGCAAACATATCACGCTTACCCAAAAAAAATAAAATCAACTTAATTGAATATCAGACGTTGTCAGGCATTCAGACTCTAGGTTATTTTCAATTCAAAAAATCAAGCTAATTAATCCATTTGTTTGAGTAGTGCATTTTGCGTGAATGATCAAGTTCTTTGGGGCACTACAACCCTGTAGTGCTTTAGGTTCTCGATTCTCCGATTCTAAGAAAAGTACTAAAATGAACCAAAATAAAGGGAAGAATGACATCTAGCCTCCAATACGCGGCGAGAAGTAGATGATTGTGATTGCTACCATACGTTTTAGGACTGATAAAGTTGGCAAAAAGATCCTCAAGCAATTTCCATGATAAATAAGTACCCACCCACAATGGATGGAGCAGATTTATTTAGTCTCCTCTCTCTCTCTCTCTCTCTCTCTCTCTCTCTCTCTCTCTCGGAAATGCGACCATGAAAAGGGTTATTCCTTTACGGAAAACATGGGAAATGAAGGGTGGAAAAATGGGCGTTGTTTTGATTTGTGTCGTAGAGAAGATGTAGTAGCAAGCACACATGGTGTGCCATTTCAGGGAAATACAGCTTCGATGTGATAATTTTTTATTTTTATTTTTTGGCTTAAAAGGATGGGCCTAGATTGAACTAACGTAGCGACTCTCCGATCAACTGGGGAATTGATCACCCGATGTGAGACCGCACCTTTTTAATTATACTATGCGGGTGACGGCCGTTTGGACACCTAGCTAGTTGATTCTTCGTTCTGAATTAGAATATATGGAATGATACCTTATTCCCAATTTGTCTAATGTCTAGCAGTTGCCCTAGCTATGAGATAGACTGATAAGCAAGGAAAGTTTTTGTGCGGTAGTATCTGATTACCTTGGTTAGTGGCATTTGTTGAAGCCACGAATTAGACGTATGTGTTCTGTATTAACAAGTTACTAGACGAGGGGTCTTTTCCATGACCTGAGCCCACATGATTGTGTGAACGGGTTGCTCAGTTTGTAACGTCCCATGTCCACTGGATCAGTAACTTGTTGGAGTATAATCACATGATCTGAATAATTAAATTCAAATTACTGGTAGTATCTTACATGCACGGTTCCTTCTATACCCAATAACACCCATGTAGACTTCCGACATGGGACGAGGAGCTGCAAGATGTGAACAATATTGCTAGTTTTCACCATGCATGGTCTAGTAAAGTCGTCAACTTTCCTCCTCCAAATTGATCCTAGTACCTCTGTATGTAGGCGATTGAAAATCACACACGAATGCGTAGGCGGACGTTTTCTTCTAGCTAGAAGTTGTATAAGCGTCTTGTATTCTGGTTGTTCGCTCGATCATCAATTTCAGGGTTCTGAACGCGCAAGCTAGCTAACTCAGAATCAAGTTATCAAAAAAAAAAAATCCTCGTTTTCTTTTTCTACGCACGAACTAATCGACAGAACTTGGATTGGGTCAACTCTCGTCACGTTCCCTGTACTCGTTTTGGCACAGTTCAGTGACCCAAAATATGTGAGCCTGCAACGCCGAACATGAAAGGTGGTATGACAGTAAAAAGGAGAAGGAAGATATTCCAGTTCCCACTTTTAAGGGTGTATATATAAAGGAGCACTCAACTGTCAAGTACGGTTTGAATTTAATTCAGCTGGAGTAGCATATTCCACTATCATTCCAACCTAGTAAGTAATTAGATTGGACCCGGCTTCTCTGCAGTCCAATTGTAGAGAGCTCATGCAGTTGTATCACAACCGTACGTACTGTTTGAATTTAATCCAAATTTTTTTTAATCTCGACTGTTAAAATCGCCATTCGACGGTTGCAAACACTCCAACCACACCTCTGCAACGTGGACAGCAGACAAGCCTTGTGCAATTGGATATGCATTCAGAATACAGTGTTCCATCATTGAGTTACAGCTAGGGTTTCATGTCCACAGGGAGCACGAAGCATGCAAGTGAAGGATTAACCACAGCTAACCTTGTTAAGTTTTTTAGGCTTTTCGGCGTTTTGTCTTTATTAAAAAAAAATTTGTTTGTTAGGTTTACACCAAACTTTTATGGACTATTGATTCGTCTCAACGAGAAGAATTGGAAAACCCAAATAGTTTTACTTTTACCCAAATACTTTTAGAAATATCCAAGATAAATAAAATATTCGGGTAAAAGTAATTTTTTTTTTTAACTTCTCTGATTTCTCTCGTCAAGACGATTCAATAATCCACAAAAATTTGGCGCAAAACTAACGAACACCAATATTTTTTGAATAAGAACAAGAACTCTTAAAAAGCCAAAAAAATAAACTTAATTACCAGAACAAGGCCTAGTCTATTCTTTAATAACCGGGATATTAATGAGTTCTTGATCATGGTTCCATATAGTGCATTCAAATCATGGTCCACGTTTTAATATCCCGTGAACCGATATCCATATATAATAATTCAAAGTTATACTCCCCGTCTGAAAAAGATTGTTCGGTCCCCAAAATTAAAACTTCAAAAAATGTATATTTGTCAAACCTCTTTTGTGATAAGCTAAAAGAACTCATTCGTATTCAACAACTAGCAGCAAAAAAGGTATAGTTGTTTTCGACGAATTTAGTTATCATTTTGCGGATCAGACATTTTTTTTTTTTTTGGGGCCGACAAAGAAAAAAGCTACTTTAGGATTATGGAAATATTTCTTCTAAATGCCGTGGGGGTTTGAAAAGTAGGAGTATTGCTTTGACTAGGGTAGGACTCCAGTCCACTCAAAAGAGATTTGGAAATCACGTAGAGAGGGGCTGTCATTGGAGGAAAATTATTCGGAGGATATACCCATATCCCACTTTAGCTTATTTAGTGCGCAGGATACTGCATGCAGGGCCCAATGTGGTCTTTATTGACTCCATTTGGTGATCCTTTTTGAGTATTTTAAAGCCTTCTAAATGATACTCCTACCAACCTAGCTCAGAGGAACTGGGGAATTCTTTTGATTGTGTGTTTGCACTTTCGTAGGTAGTTAACAACATGCTCTGGGGTCAGTCTGATTAGTTGGTGGTTTTGTTCCCCGCACGATTGATTAGGGTTCGATTCTTAAGGTCAAGTCGCAAAGAAAGTAATTTTCTTGTGAATTTTCCTAGTTCCTGTGCGGACGACACGCCTTTGACAGACCGGTGAGAGAATTAGTTGAAATGTAAGTAAGCTGGCCGAAACGCCCTAACTGTTAAAAAAAAAAAAAAAAGGATATATAGCTACTAACAATTTTAAGGTGGTGAAGACACTGAAAACCTAGGTACTAATTGAGGTAACCCTAGGGTGTGATAGGTTGCTACAGTAAGTCCAATGGAATATATTTATGATGATCTATTGCGATAGATGAGTATTGAATGTAGATTATGTTTCGTACGTAATAGTGATATGGGATTTTGCACTTCTGTTGTCTAAGCAAGCCAAGAGATCCACAGCGGTATGCATACATATTTCATTCCAAAGAATTGCAATTGAGGTTGTTATGTCGTGAAACTTTGCTCGAACATATTTTGAAAGCTCGACCAGATGCTTTCGACATTATTAGAAAACCAACATAGTTTCAGAGACGGGTCAAAATGCGTGAATAGTACAGGTTGCTAGAACGCGAATTTTCAAGAGCTAACTACTTGAATTCCAACACGCCACTCATGAGCTTGTTTACGCGCGCGTGTCTGTACTTATGGCCAATCTAGCTGGAATGCTGTTCCATCGAGTTGTTTTTAAACTTCGACGAGTCACTACTTGACTCGTCGATGTACACGTACCCATAATCACGACGTCATTATGATGAGTTTCTATGTAATTACCCTTTTGCACAATTGTACACAATTCTTCATCTGCATAAAAATTAAAAGCAGGCTGGCGCGTAGGTTATGCGATGAAGAGGCAAGGTTAGCGTGTGAACTCCATTAAGGGAGTAACACAGTAAAGGTATGGCCTACTGGTGGTGGTTGAGAAGTGATTATCACATTATAGTTTGAGGTGACTCTCATGGCGCATTATCTAAGTGATAAGTGATACAAAAATGAAAAATGCTACGCGCACAACCGTTGTGTTGGTTGCGCGCCTAATTCAGGCAGTTCAGATGTGTTTGAACGATCTAGATTTAAGAAGAAAAAAAAACTGTTCCAGGGAATTCCAGGGAAAAATTTAACTTCTCTGGAGAAAAATTTGAGCGAATCCTGACCGCTTATTATAATAACAAACGGATATAAATTAATTGTGTATAGTGTTTTACACAACGGTTGTGTGTAAATTCACATGAGCGCAAGCCAAAGGCACTCGGCAATTTGAGGGTAAGGGTACCACACCTAGAAAGAAAGAAGACTCAAAGGATTGGCTTGAAGTATATAATTGATAGAACAGTTTTGAGGTCACTGTCATAGGACATAATTAAACTTTCACTTTTTCTGTGTGTAATAAAGATAAAATGTTGCAATGGAAAATTTGCTATTTTCTCGCCTCTTTCTTTCTAAACCAAAACAATTTTCCCTACTTTTCTTTCCTTTTCCCAAGGCTTTGTCTGTTTCCGGTGTTTTGTCGGGGAAAGGAAAGAAAATATTTTCAAGGTAAAACATTTTGGACCAACGGGGTAGAATTGCTTTCCTCTAATTTCGACCGTAATTCATTTTTGCATTTCACTCCCCGATGGTCCGACATTTCCTAAAACTTCGTATTCTTTTCACTTCTTCTCCCAAATCGTATTAGATCCAAAACGAGAGACAGGAGGAGGAGGAGAAGAGAGCTTACTTGATTAACATATTTTCTAAACCAGCAATCTGCCATTGTTTTGGAAAATAACTTTCGCTGTCATAGTACCACACATAGATGAATCAGTAATCTACAAAAGTTTGACCCAAAACTAAAAAAACGCAAACAAAATTTGAATGAAAACAAAATGCCAAAAAGCCCTAAAGCTCGTAAAAGGCCTTAGAACGTGCCATACTCAAGTACTCCGTAACTTAACAAAACCTGAGTATATTCATTTAGTGAAGTAGAGTTGTATATATCAGTATATACTCTCATGCATTTGAACGAGGTTCAAATCTCACTAACTACAACTTACATAAACTATACTGGCTGGTCGAGGAAAAAACTAACATGATTTCTTTGCTTCTCCTTCACGTCCAAAGGTCCTTGCAAGGGGAATCGGTTCCTGTCCAGTTGGGTTCCGTCCAGTCCCACCCAGTTTTTTGTTTTTGTGGGCCCATCCCGGAATTATAATAATAATCGAAATCGTTCCATCTTAAGAGCTTGTCAAGTCTTTCAAGAACGAAAAAAATCCGATTTCATTGGATACCGATTGATAACTTTTTTGAACAAGTTTATCTTGGAACAAATGTTTTGAGCACACCGAATCAGAACCATTTGTTTCAAGATAAATGTGTTTCGTCAAGTCATTGATCGGTGCCCAATGAACTTCAATTTTTTTCGCTTGAAGAACTCGACGAGCTCTACAAGATTGATGGTTCCGATCATTGTCGTGAGCCTGAAATAGGCCACACAAAAAACAAAAAACTGCACAGGATTGGATGGAACCGAACCGGACAGGACAGGAACCCAACCCCTTGCTAGGGTGATGACTGCAGCAAAAGAAATTATCAGAACACGTACTCAGCCCGTCATTTTCCCTTTATTTTTATTTAATGTGGATTACAAGAAATTCAACTCTTTGAGTCCAAATTCTTGGGCCAATGGAAATTTGGTTCCAAATAGTATCAATCCGTGCTTGTGGCCCAACAAGACGCAATTGACACACACACGTTTAAAAAGCCGAACTCTTGAGTCCAATTCTTGGCCGACTTGAAATTTACTCCTATTTATTTATCCCTACAAGTTTTAGTTGATTCCTCACTTATTAAGAAAAAATGTAATCCTAATTTATATTTGAGGGAGAGTAACTAAACCAAATTTGAAGAGGTTAATTAGAAGGATGAAAGTGAAACTAACCCTATTATTAAAAGCACTGGGAGTAAACCAAAATATGTGAGGAGTGTTTTCGATTGGATGCCAAATTTGAAGACCATTTAACCGTTTTGGCATTTAACTAAAAGTTCAAGAACCTCTTGCATGAGTGCAAATGTATTCATCCCAGTAAAATTTTAACCCCATTATTAAAAGCACTAGGAGTAAACCAAAATATGTGAGGAGTGTTTTCGATTGGACGCCAAATTTGAAGAACATGAATGAGACTTTTAGATGCCAAATTTGAAGAACGTTTACCGTTTTGGCATTTAACTAAAAGTTCAAGAACCTCTTGCATGAGTATAAATGTATTCATCCCCAGTAAAATTTTAGCATTTATCTACTGTCTTCTCCGACTTCTAAGTTTAATGAGCTGAAGTCTTGTGCGTATTATGTCATAATTCAGATATATGTCGTTTGCTGAACTCAGTTGTTCAAATCGTGTAGCTCAGAGGCGAAATAAGTTCAATCTATACATAGTCGAGGGATTAACTAAACCAAATTTGAAAAGGTTAGAAGGATGAAAGTGAAATTAACCCTATTAAAAAACCAGGTCAGTGTAATCGTATTCGTTGGTTTTACTCCCCCTATGTAGACAAACACTCCCTTAAAAAATTAAATCTCCTATTCTCAAAAAAAAATACAAAATTACAATCCAAAGGTGGCTGAAAAGGCAACAAGGATGAACTCTAAACTATTAGACTTTATTCAACATTACGCATCTAAACCACCCAAGTTTTAATAATACACTTTTTCAGAGGCTACTCCACATATTGCTAATTAGTTTAGGTTTAAACTCTTCAAAAAATCTACCATGGTATCAGAGGATCCAGGGGTGCTGTAGTGCACCCATATGTAGTGTGTCTGTAGGGCAGCCTATAGCCGTTGATCTCATCGACTACTATTTCAGATTAAAAACAAACTATTCCTCGGAAGAGTTGGTTTTTAATCTGAAACGTTGAAAACACTTTTAGACGGCTATAATGCCGCACTCTTTGACGGTCTCATCTCACGTGATCGAGTCTCTGTCACCAGAGTCAAATCTCCATATGCATCGGGGGTGCACGAGAGGAACAGTGTTAGACTTTATTTCACACTACGTATTTACGCCACATAATTAATTTTAGATTGGAACCCTCTATTTTAAATCTATTAATTCAACTCTTACATCTATGCGTTCGAAATTTCGTAATCTTGTGATCCCATGGTATCGGCGTGGATGATATGCCTTAGAAAATCACCCGAAAAATGGATCCTTCTTGACGAAGCCGCAAGTTCTTCACCCTTGGAACCCTTTTCTTCACAGAGGTACTGCTCCCGCTGTTACAAGCACTCGAATTGAACTACTTCTCTCTCGGGATCTCGCGGGATTCAATTGGCCAGAAAATCCAAACGAAAACCCTCGCCCACCTCAGCAGTCCGTCGAATCACGATTTCGCCTGGATCTCTAGGGTTTCATCACTCCGATCACGGGCTCTCTCTCTCATCCGCTAAAATGGTGAGTTTTTTCTCCCCTGTCAAATCCATTCACCTCACCTCACATTGCACTACGTTCGAGATCTATCGTGACTAGGAGATTTGAATTTATTTGAGATCTAGCGTTTAGAACACGTTATAGTGACTGATTCTCGTGTGCTTGTTTTGATTGGGGGATTGGCAACCGGCAGCCTCTAAGCCTGAAAATAAAGGTACGGCTCTCGGTTTCGATGTTCGATTTTGAAGTCGTTTTCGGATTAGTTCTTTTTTACCCCCTTCAAGTTCCGATATTTTATGCCGACAATCTGTGTTTCATCAGAGAAAACTTGCTCAGAGGTCAGAGAGAGTCAAGTCTGTTGACCTTCATCCCTCGGAGCCATGGTAATTATTGCTTTATTCGCGTAATTTGTCGATCGAAATGTAACTTTTCCAATGCATTCCAAACGAATATTTTTCGTATCAGTAAGTAGCATTGACTTTGTTACTTCAATCTGAGGAAGCATAATCTTAGGGCATGTTTGATGCCGGGATTGTAATCTAGCATCCACGCTACAAGGCAACATGTGGCCCCACATGTTTCCGAGGATTAGTTAGTCCCACTTTTGTTGTCTTGGACTAAAGATAAGACTGGACCAGAGGGGGGCTATTTGCCCACTTAAACATGTTAGCCCACTTAAACATGTGGAAGCTTGTTTGTTTGTTTGGTTGGTTGGTTTTTCTTTCCAATTGTTGTTCTACTTATGGTATGATATGTTACTGTGCAGGATTCTGGCAAGTTTATACTCTGGGACCGTAGGCATCTGGAACTACCAGTCTCAGGTACTACTATGATAATTGATATGTTAGTGAGGAATTAGTGACTCTTTAACTGAATTATTATAATAAGCCTCTTATGTCTTGCAATACCATGTTTCCTGCCGTAAACTTGCCCTTTTTTGCCCGATCTTTTTATCTGAGTCTGGTTTGGAGTTGTGTGAGTGGACATTTTATTCTTTCTACTTTACTTAATTATTTGGATTGTGTGGCCAATGGCGATAGATGTAATTGAGGTCATTCATATTGTTTATATGTGTTAATGGACGTACTTGTTGAAGACCATGTACCATTTATATAACGTGTTATTAGCCCTTCCCTTTTCCGAAGTAAAACTATGGTTGAGGGTCCCATACAATGTACAAGATGGATTTTATGCACTGCTAAGAGACAAGGGTGACAAGGAAAAGTGAAATGAATGGGTGGCGTAATTATTTGAGCTAGAGATTATATGTTATTCCTTACGAAGAGAAGAAGTTCTGGGGGTGTTGCACATACGGGTTGAAGGCCAGAGTGAAAGTACACTGTGCCTGTCAGCTATTTGATGTCCTCTAAGGACAGAACTACTATTTTCCCTTCAAGCATGGACAATAGTCAAAGAATTGATAACCCTCTTGGTTGAAATAAATGACTGCATGTAAACTTAAATATTCTTCTAAAGAAAACAACTTTGCACTGGCTAGCTTTCTGTAACATTTTTGTATTGTGTAGGAGACTGGGCATTTGTCTCAGGTATTCATATCACTTTTGTGGCATTAAGCTTTTGCTGATAAAGGTTAATCCAGAACGGACACATGGAACAAATTGCATTGCAGCGTAGTTACAGTAACAGAAGTCGAATAGTATACGGCGCAATTAGGTATAAATCACCTACATTCTTTCCTTAATGAGAATATTCTTGTTACTTGAGCCTATTCTGTTTCACCTTCTGTTTCTTCTACCTGATCTTAGTATTATTGGCGTAATAGCAATGTGACCTTGTAACAATGTTTCTCGGAATGAAATACAAGAATCCCCTCCCCACCAGATACATAAATATATGATAAACTGATCAATTAGTGTCTAGTGCTAACTAAGATTTCTCTTGTGAAATCATAGACTATGGTGAAGTCGTTTGAAGTGACTGAGTTACCAGGTATGTGATCACAATTTCACAATTTTTTCTCAGCAGCTGTGTATTTCTCTTGCATTCTCGTCTTCGCGAGAGCTTTGCTATGCTCTAATATCTACCTATGGGTTTGCAGTTAGATCTGCAAAGTTCATTGCACGGAAGCAGTGGGTTGTTGCTGGTGCTGATGACATGTTTATTCGTGTTTACAACTACAATACAATGGATAAGGTCAAAGTATATGAGGCGCACACGGATTATATTAGGTGTGTGGCTGTTCATCCTACTCTTCCGTATGTCCTGTCGTCATCCGATGACATGCTTATAAAGCTTTGGGATTGGGAAAAGGGCTGGGTGTGTACTCAAATTTTTGAGGGACATTCCCATTATGTTATGCAAGTGACGTTTAATCCAAAAGACACCAACACATTTGCTAGTGCATCTCTTGATCGCACAATAAAGGTATGATTCGTATGAACTTAACTCTGACCTTTTAACTAAATATTTATTGTGTAATTGAATATATGTTAAAGGTGACTTAATTGGCTATTTTTTATGTTTCCCATTTTACCTTCTTCTTTCCAGATTTGGAATCTTGGCTCCCCCGACCCAAATTTTACATTGGATGCTCATTTGAAAGGTGTAAATTGTGTTGACTACTTCACAGGTGGTGATAAGCCATATCTGATAACTGGTTCTGATGATCATACGGCAAAGGTTTGCCTCCTACTTTCCTTTGTCCTCTTCTTTTGCAGGTTCGTGTGCATGTACAATGTGAATATGCTTGTGACTTTTTACTTTGAAACAGGTATGGGACTATCAGACGAAAAGTTGTGTCCAGACACTAGAAGGCCACACTCACAATGTTTCAGCTGTTTGTTTTCATCCCGAACTTCCCATTATAATGACGGGTTCTGAGGACGGCACAATTCGTATATGGCATGCTACCACATATCGGTAAGTTTCGGGGTTGGATTGTGTTAATACACGACGTAGACTTGCTCAACTCTTCCTCTTTTTCCTATCATACTTGGCACAGTAGGCGAATAATTTATGTGGTTATTGTAATTTGTATCCCCTCTTTGGAAGTAACTTTGCTCATGGAATATTCTAACCGTATAAACTTCTTATTATCGAGTCATTAGTTAATGACTTTGAATTCGGGTACGCAGGCTCTGTTTGTTGGGAAATAAAGTGAAATTATGTGTATGTAGGCTCTGTTTGTTGTGAAATTAGTGTATGTAGGCTTTATTTCCTCTATTTGGATGTTATTTAATGATTTGTTCTACTTATGTTGTTCTCCTGACTTAAAACTTGGGAAGGGGGGAGGATAATATTTTTGAAAATTAAAGAAAAAGGGCAAAAATGGACTAATCTCTAGGCGCCGACTTATCCCGGGTTAATCGGCCTAGGCGCTAGGCGGTGACCAGCCCGCGCAACTAGGACCTTGCGACTTTAAGAACATTGACTAAGCCCAAGGTATAAATAGTTCCAGAATCATACGGTGAAGACTTTTTTAGGGTCTGTACAGACTACAATAGCTTAATAAGATGAGGACAAGTTATGTGTTATGTCTTACTTCTCCGGTTGCCCCTATCCCAACTCTCTATATCATTCATTTAGACATCCTCGTTAAGACTCTCTGCATCCATGTGTTGAGGGTCTTCACTGCCTATTACCTGCCTAAACTCTTGTTGCACCTCCAGATTCTTGAGTTTGAGAGTTCAAGGACCTT